>CM065301.1:78543140-79885677 GCA_032871835.1 Dipteronia dyeriana | reverse complement strand
ATTAATGTTTTAAACAAGTGGAGGAACATAAATTATACTTTTTCTTTGGAATTAGGTAAGATAATTGTGGAGGATGCTCCGACAAGTAAGGTTTAAGTAAATATTGTACAGAAAACATGACGGGTGCGACCATACCAGCACTAATGCACCGGATCCCATCAGAACTCCGAAGTTAAGCGTGCTTGGGCGAGAGCAGTACTAGGATGGGTGACCTCCTGGGAAGTCCTCGTGTTGCACCCCTTTTTTGCTCGATTCGCATCCGATAATAGAATAATTACGCTCGGAAAAGCGTTGCCTTGCTGTTTATATTTATTTGTCGAATAATTACACCTATATTAATGTTTTAAACAAATGGAGGAACATAAATTATACTTTTTCTTTGGAATTAGGTAAGATAGTTGTGGAGGATGCTCCGACAGAGTAAGGTTTAAGTAAATATTGTTCAGAAAACATGACGGGTGCGACCATACCAGCACTAATGCACCGGATCCCATCAGAACTCCGAAGTTAAGCGTGCTTGGGCGAGAGCAGTACTAGGATGGGTGACCTCCTGGGAAGTCCTCGTGTTGCACCCCTTTTTTGCTCGATTCGCATCCGATTATAGAATAATTACGCTCGGAAAAGCGTTTCCTTGCTGTTTATATTTATTTGTCGAATAATTACACCTATATTAATGTTTTAAACAGGTGGAGGAACATAAATTATATTTTTTCTTTGGAATTAGGTAAGATAGTTGTGGAGGATGCTCCGACAGAGTAAGGTTTAAGTAAATATTGTACAGAAAACATGACGGGTGCGACCATACCAGCACTAATGCACCGGATCCCATCAGAACTCCGAAGTTAAGCGTGCTTGGGCGAGAGCAGTACTAGGATGGGTGACCTCCTGGGAAGTCCTCGTGTTGCACCCCTTTTTTGCTCGATTCGCATCCGATTATAGAATAATTACGCTCGGAAAAGCGTTGCCTTGCTGTTTATATTTATTTGTCGAATAATTACACCTATATTAATGTTTTAATCAGTGGAGGAACATAAATTATTCTTTTTCTTTGGAATTAGGTAAGATAGTTGGAGGATGCTCCGACAGAGTAAGGTTTAAGTAAATATTGTACAGAAAACATGACGGGTGCGACCATACCAGCACTAATGCACCGGATCCCATCAGAACTCCGAAGTTAAGCGTGCTTGGGCGAGAGCAGTACTAGGATGGGTGACCTCCTGGGAAGTCCTCGTGTTGCACCCCTTTTTTGCTCGATTCGCATCCGATTAGAATAATTACGCTCGGAAAAGCGTTGCCTTGCTGTTTATATTTATTTGTCGAATAATTACACCTATATTAATGTTTTAATCAGTGGAGGAACATAAATTATTCTTTTTCTTTGGAATTAGGTAAGATAGTTGTGGAGGATGCTCCGACAGAGTAAGGTTTAAGTAAATATTGTACAGAAAACATGACGGGTGCGACCATACCAGCACTAATGCACCGGATCCCATCAGAACTCCGAAGTTAAGCGTGCTTGGGCGAGAGCAGTACTAGGATGGGTGACCTCCTGGGAAGTCCTCGTGTTGCACCCCTTTTTTGCTCGATTCGCATCCGATAATAGAATAATTACGCTCGGAAAAGCGTTGCCTTGCTGTTTATATTTATTTGTCGAATAATTACACCTATATTAATGTTTTAATCAAGTGGAGGAACATAAATTATTCTTTTTCTTTGGAATTAGGTAAGATAGTTGTGGAGGATGCTCCGACAGAGTAAGGTTTAAGTAAATATTGTACAGAAAACATGACGGGTGCGACCATACCAGCACTAATGCACCGGATCCCATCAGAACTCCGAAGTTAAGCGTGCTTGGGCGAGAGCAGTACTAGGATGGGTGACCTCCTGGGAAGTCCTCGTGTTGCACCCCTTTTTTGCTCGATTCGCATCCGATTAGAATAATTACGCTCGGAAAAGCGTTGCCTTGCTGTTTATATTTATTTGTCGAATAATTACACCTATATTAATGTTTTAAACAAGTGGAGGAACATAAATTATTCTTTTCTTTGGAATTAGGTAAGATAGTTGTGGAGGATGCTCCGACAGAGTAAGGTTTAAGTAAATATTGCAGAAAACATGACGGGTGCGACCATACCAGCACTAATGCACCGGATCCCATCAGAACTCCGAAGTTAAGCGTGCTTGGGCGAGAGCAGTACTAGGATGGGTGACCTCCTGGGAAGTCCTCGTGTTGCACCCCTTTTTTGCTCGATTCGCATCCGATAATAGAATAATTACGCTCGGAAAAGCGTTGCCTTGCTGTTTATATTTATTTGTCGAATAATTACACCTATATTAATGTTTTAAAAAGTGGAGGAACATAAATTATACTTTTTCTTTGGAATTAGGTAAGATAGTTGTGGAGGATGCTCCGACAGAGTAAGGTTTAAGTAAATATTGTACAGAAAACATGACGGGTGCGACCATACCAGCACTAATGCACCGGATCCCATCAGAACTCCGAAGTTAAGCGTGCTTGGGCGAGAGCAGTACTAGGATGGGTGACCTCCTGGGAAGTCCTCGTGTTGCACCCCTTTTTTGCTCGATTCGCATCCGATTAGAATAATTACGCTCGGAAAAGCGTTGCCTTGCTGTTTATATTTATTTGTCGAATAATTACACCTATATTAATGTTTTAATCAGTGGAGGAACATAAATTATTTTTTCTTTGGAATTAGGTAAGATAGTTGTGGAGGATGCTCCGACAGAGTAAGGTTTAAGTAAATATTGTACAGAAAACATGACGGGTGCGACCATACCAGCACTAATGCACCGGATCCCATCAGAACTCCGAAGTTAAGCGTGCTTGGGCGAGAGCAGTACTAGGATGGGTGACCTCCTGGGAAGTCCTCGTGTTGCACCCTTTTTTGCTCGATTCGCATCCGATAATAGAATAATTACGCTCGGAAAAGCGTTGCCTTGCTGTTTATATTTATTTGTCGAATAATTACACCTATATTAATGTTTTAATCAAGTGGAGGAACATAAATTATTCTTTTTCTTTGGAATTAGGTAAGATAGTTGTGGAGGATGCTCCGACAGAGTAAGGTTTAAGTAAATATTGTACAGAAAACATGACGGGTGCGACCATACCAGCACTAATGCACCGGATCCCATCAGAACTCCGAAGTTAAGCGTGCTTGGGCGAGAGCAGTACTAGGATGGGTGACCTCCTGGGAAGTCCTCGTGTTGCACCCTTTTTTGCTCGATTCGCATCCGATAATAGAATAATTACGCTCGGAAAAGCGTTGCCTTGCTGTTTATATTTATTTGTCGAATAATTACACCTATATTAATGTTTTAATAGGTGGAGGAACATAAATTATACTTTTTCTTTGGAATTAGGTAAGATAGTTGTGGGGGATGCTCCGACAGAGTAAGGTTTAAGTAAATATTGTACAAAAACATGACGGGTGCGACCATACCAGCACTAATGCACCGGATCCCATCAGAACTCCGAAGTTAAGCGTGCTTGGGCGAGAGCAGTACTAGGATGGGTGACCTCCTGGGAAGTCCTCGTGTTGCACCCTTTTTTTGCCCGATTCGCATACGGTAATAGAATAATTACGCTCGGAAAAGCGTTGCCTTGCTGTTTATATTTATTTGTCGAATAATTACACCTATATTAATGTTTTAATCAGTGGAGGAACATAAATATTCTTTTTCTTTGGAATTAGGTAAGATAGTTGTGGAGGATGCTCCGACAGAGTAAGGTTTAAGTAAATATTGTACAGAAAACATGACGGGTGCGACCATACCAGCACTAATGCACCGGATCCCATCAGAACTCCGAAGTTAAGCGTGCTTGGGCGAGAGCAGTACTAGGATGGGTGACCTCCTGGGAAGTCCTCGTGTTGCACCCTCTTTTTTGCTCGATTCGCATCCGATAATAGAATAATTACGCTCGGAAAAGTGTTGCCTTGCTGTTTATATTTATTTGTCGAATAATTACACCTATATTAATGTTTTAATCAGGTGGAGGAACATAAATTATTCCTTTTCTTTGGAATTAGGTAAGATAGTTGTGGAGGATGCTCCGACAGAGTAAGGTTTAAGTAAATATTGCACATAAAACATGACGGGTGCGACCATACCAGCACTAATGCACCGGATCCCATCAGAACTCCGAAGTTAAGCGTGCTTGGGCGAGAGCAGTACTAGGATGGGTGACCTCCTGGGAAGTCCTCGTGTTGCACCCCTTTTTTGCTCGATTCGCATCCGATAATAGAATAATTACGCTCGGAAAAGCGTTGCCTTGCTGTTTATATTTATTTGTCGAATAATTACACCTATATTAATGTTTTAAACAAGTGGAGGAACATAAATTATTCTTTTTCTTTGGAATTAGGTAAGATAGTTGTGGAGGATGCTCCGACAGAGTAAGGTTTAAGTAAATATTGTACAGAAAACATGACGGGTGCGACCATACCAGCACTAATGCACCGGATCCCATCAGAACTCCGAAG
Organism: Dipteronia dyeriana; assembly: GCA_032871835.1. NCBI lineage: Eukaryota > Viridiplantae > Streptophyta > Magnoliopsida > Sapindales > Sapindaceae > Dipteronia > Dipteronia dyeriana. The sequence continues at coordinate 79,881,172 of CM065301.1, read as the reverse complement.
TTAAGCGTGCTTGGGCGAGAGCAGTACTAGGATGGGTGACCTCCTGGGAAGTCCTCGTGTTGCACCCCCTTTTTTGCTCGATTCGCATCCGATAATAGAATAATTACGCTCGGAAAAGCGTTGCCTTGCTGTTTATATTTATTTGTCGAATAATTACACCTATATTAATGTTTTAATCTAGTGGAGGAACATAAATTATTCTTTTTCTTTGGAATTAGGTAAGATAGTTGTGGAGGATGCTCCGACAGAGTAAGGTTTAAGTAAATATTGTACAGAAAACATGACGGGTGCGACCATACCAGCACTAATGCACCGGATCCCATCAGAACTCCGAAGTTAAGCGTGCTTGGGCGAGAGCAGTACTAGGATGGGTGACCTCCTGAGAAGTCCTCGTGTTGCACCCCTTTTTTGATCGATTCGCATCCGATAATAGAATAATTACGTTTATATTTATTTGTCGAATAATTACACCTATATTAATGTTTTAAACAAGTGGAAGAACATAAATTATACTTTTTCTTTGGAATTAGGTAAGATAGTTGTGGAGGATGCTCCGACAGAGTAAGGTTTATGTAAATATTGTACGGAAAACATGACAGGTGCGACCATACCAGCACTAATGCACCGGATCCCATCAGAACTCCGAAGTTAAGCGTGTTTGGGCAACAACAGTACTATGATGGGTGACCTCCTGGGAAGTCCTCGTGTTGCACCCCTTTCTTGCTCGATTCGCATCCGATTATAGAATAATTACGCTCGGAAAAGCGTTGCCTTGCTGTTTATATTTATTTGTCGAATAATTACACCTATATTAATGTTTTAATCAGTGGAGGAACATAAATTATTCTTTTTCTTTGGAATTAGGTAAGATAGGTTGTGGAGGATGCTCCGACAGAGTAAGGTTTAAGTAAATATTGTACAGAAAAACATGACGGGTGCGACCATACCAGCACTAATGCACCGGATCCCATCAGAACTCCGAAGTTAAGCGTGCTTGGGCGAGAGCAGTACTAGGATGGGTGACCTCCTGGGAAGTCCTCGTGTTGCCCCCTTTTTTGCTCGATTCGCATCCGGTAATAGAATAATTACGCTCGGAAAAGCGTTGCCTTGCTGTTTATATTTATTTGTCGAATAATTACACCTATATTAATGTTTTAATCAGTGGAGGAACAAAAATTATTCTTTTTCTTTGGAATTAGGTAAGATAGTTGTGGAGGATGCTCCGACAGAGTAAGGTTTAAGTAAATATAGTACAGAAAAGATGACGGGTGCGACCATACCAGCACTAATGCACCGGATCCCCATCAGAACTCCGAAGTTAAGCGTGCTTGGCGAGAGCAGTACTAGGATGGGTGACCTCCTGCGAAGTCCTCGTGTTGCACCCTTTTTTGCTCGATTCGCATCCGATAAATAGAATAATTACGCTCGAAAAGCGTTTCCTTGCTGTTTATATTTATTTGTCGAATAATTACACCTATATTAATGTTTTAAACAGGTGGAGGAACATAAATTATATTTTTTCTTTGGAATTAGGTAAGATAGTTGTGGAGGATGCTCCGACAGAGTAAGGTTTAAGTAAATATTGTACAGAAAACATGACGGGTGCGACCATACCAGCACTAATGCACCGGATCCCATCAGAACTCCGAAGTTAAGCGTGCTTGGGCGAGAGCAGTACTATGATGGGTGACCTCCTGGGAAGTCCTCGTGTTGCACCCCTTTTTTGCTCGATTCGCATCCGTTATAGAATAATTACGCTTGGAAAAGCGTTGCCTTGCTGTTTATATTTATTTGTCGAATAATTACACCTATATTAATGTTTTAATCAGGTGGAGGAACATAAATTATTCTTTTTCTTTGGAATAAGGTAAGATTGTTCTGGAGGATGCTCCGACGGAGTAAGGTTTAAGTAAATATTGTACAGAAAACATGACGGGTGCGACCATGCCAGCACTAATGCACCGTATCCCATCAGAACTCCGAAATTAAGCGTGCTTGGGCGAGAGCAGTACTAGGATGGGTGACCTCCTGGGAAGTCCTCGTGTTGCACCCTTTTTTTGCTCGATTCGCATCCGATAATCGAATAATTACGCTCGAAAAAGCTTTGCCTTGCTGTTTATATTTATTTGTCGAATAATTACACCTATATTCATGTTTTAATCAAGTGGTGGAACAAAAATTATTCTTATTCTTTGGAATTAGGTAAGATAGTTGTGGAGGATACTCGACAGAGTAAGGTTTAAGTAAATATTGCACAGAAAACATGATCGGGTGCGACCATACCAGCTCTAATGCATCGGATCCCATCAGAACTCCGAAGTTAACGTGCTTGGGGCGAGAGCAGTCTAGGATGGGTGACCTCCTGGGAAGTCCTCGTGTTGCACCCCTTTTTTGCTCGATTCGCATCCGATTATAGAATAATTTCGCTCGGAAAAGCGTTGCCTTGCTGTTTATATTTATTTGTCGAATAATTACACCTATATTAATGTTTTAATTAGGTGGAGGAACATAAATTATACTTTTTATTTGGAATTAGGTAAGATAGTTGTGGAGGATACTCTGACAGAGTAAGGTTTAAGTAAATATTGCACAGAAAACATGACGGGTGCGTCCATACTAGCACTAATACACCGGATCCCACCAGAACTCCGAAGTTAAACGTGCTTGGGCGAGAGCAGTACTAGGATGGGTGACCTCCTGGGAAGTCCTCGTGTTGCACCCCTTTTTTTCGATTCGCATCCGATTATAGAATAATTACGCTCGGAAAAGCGTTGCCTTGCTGTTTATATTTATTTGTCGAATAATTACACCTATATTAATGTTTAATCAGGTGGAGGAACATAAATTATTCTTTTTCTTTGGAATAAGGTAAGATAGTTGTGGAGGATGCTCCGACAGAGTAAGTTTTAAGTAAATATTGTACAGAAAACATGACGGGTGCGACCATACCAGCACTAATGCACCGGATCCCATCAGAACTCCGAAGTTAAGCGTGCTTGGGCGAGAGCAGTACTAGGATGGGTGACCTCCTGGGAAGTCCTCGTGTTGCACCCCTTCTTTGCTCGATTCGCATCCGATTATGGAATAATTACGCTCGGGAAAGCGTTGCCTTGCTGTTTACATTTATTTGTCGAATAATTACACCTATATTAATGTTTTAATCAAGTGGACGAACATAAATTATTCTTATTCTTTGGAATTAGGTAAGATAGTTGTGGAGGATACTCCGACAGAGTAAGGTTTAAGTAAATATTGCACTGAAAACATGATGGGTGCGACCATACCAGCTCTAATGCATCGGATCCCATCAGAACTCCGAAGTTAAACGTGCTTGGGCGAGAGCAGTACTAGGATGGGTGACCTCCTGGGAAATCCTCGTGTTGCACCCCTTTTTTGCTCGATTCGCATCCGGTAATAGAATAATTACGCTCGGAAAAGCGTTGCCTTGCTGTTTATATTTATTTATCGAATAATTACACCTATATTAATGTTTTAATTAGCTGGAGGAACATAAATTATACTTTTTCTCTGGAATTAGGTAAGATAGTTGTGGAGGATACTCCGACAGAGTAAGGTTTAAGTAAATATTGTACAAAAAACATGACGGGTGCGACCATACCAGCACTAATGCACCGGATCCCATCAGAACTCCGAAGTTAAGCGTGCTTGGGCTGAGAGCAGTACTAGGATGGGTGACCTCCTGGGAAGTCCTCGTGTTGCACCCCTTTTTGATCGATTCGCATCCGGAATATTGAATAATTACGCTCGGGAAAAGCGTTGCCTTGCTGTTTACATTTATTTGTCGAATAATTACACCTATATTAATGTTTTAATCAGGTTGACGAACATAAATTATTATTTTTCTTTGGAATAAGGTAAGATAGTTGTGGAGGATTCTCCGACAGAGTAAGTTTAAGTAAATATTGTTACAGAAAACATGACGGGTGCGACCATACCAGCACTAATGCACCGGATCCCATCAGAACTCCGAAGTTAAGCGTGCTTGGGCGAGAGCAGTACTAGGATGGGTGACCTCCTGGAAAGTCCTCGTGTTGCACCCTTTTTTTGCTCGATTCGCATCCGATAATCGAATAATTACTCTCGGAAAAGCGTTGCCTTGCTGTTTATATTTATTTGTCGAATAATTACACCTATATTCATGTTTTAATCAAGTGGAGGAACAAAAATTATTCTTATTCTTTGGAATTAGGTAAGATAGTTGTGGAGGATACTCCGACAGAGTAAGGTTTAAGTAAATATTGCACAGAAAACATGATGGGTGCGACCATACCAGCTCTAATGCATCGGATCCCATCAGAACTCCGAAGTTAAACGTGCTTGGGCGAGAGCAGTACTAGGATGGGTGACCTCCTGGGAAATCCTCGTGTTGCACCCCTTTTTTGCTCGATTCGCATCCGGTAATAGAATAATTACGCTCGGAAAAGCGTTGCCTTGCTGTTTATATTTATTTGTCGAATAATTACACCTATATTAATGTTTTAATTAGGTGGAGGAACATAAATTATACTTTTTCTTTGGAATTAGGTAAGATAGTTGTGGAGGATACTCCGACAGAGTAAGGTTTAAGTAAATATTGCACAGAAAACATGACGGGTGCGTCCATACCAGCACTAATGCACCGGATCCCACCAGAACTCCGAAGTTAAACGTGCTTGGGCGAGAGCAGTACTAGGATGGGTGACCTCCTGGGAAGTCCTCGTGTTGCACCCCTTTTTGCTCGATTTGCATCCGGTAATAGAATAATTACGCTCGGAATAGCGTTGCCTTGCTGTTTATATTTATTTGTCGAATAATTACACCTATATTAATTTTTTAATCAGGTGGAGGAACAAAAATTATTCTTTTTCTTTGGAATTAGGTAAGATAGTTGTGGAGGATGCTCCGACAGAGTAAGGTTTAAGTAAATATTGTACAGAAAACATGACGGGTGCGACCATACCAGCACTAATGCACCGGATCCCATTAGAACTCCGAAGTTAAGCGTGCTTGGGCGAGAGCAGTACTAGGATGGGTGACCTCCTGGGAAGTCCTCGTGTTGCACCCCTTTTTTTCGATTCGCATCCGATTATAGAATTATTACGCTCGGAAAAGCGTTGCCTTGCTGTTTATATTTATTTATCGAATAATTACACCTATATTAATGTTTTAATCAGGTGGAGGAACATAAATTATTCTTTTTCTTTGGAATAAGGTAAGATAGTTGTGGAGGATGCTCCGACAGAGTAAGTTTTAAGTAAATATTGTACAGAAAACATGACGGGTGCGACCATACAAGCACTAATGCACCGGATCCCATCAGAACTCCGAAGTTAAGCGTGCTTGGGCGAGAGCAGTACTAGGATGGGTAACCTCCTGGGAAGTCCTCGTGTTGCACCCCTTTTTTGCTCGATTCGCATCCGATAATCGAATAATTACGCTCGGAAAAGCGTTGCCTTGCTGTTTATATTTATTTGTCGAATAATTACACCTATATTAATGTTTTAAACAAGTGGAGGAACAAAAATTATTCTTTTTCTTTGGAATTAGGTGAGATAGTTGTGGAGGATACTCAGACAGAGTAAGGTTTAAGTAAATATTGCGTAGAAAACATGTCGGGTGCAACCATACCAGCACTAATGCACGGATCCCATCAGAACTCCGAAGTTAAGCGTGCTTGGGCGAGAGCAGTACTAGGATGGGTGACCTCCTAGGGAAGTCCTCGTGTTGCACCCTTTTTTTGCTCGATTCGCATCCGATTATAGAATAATTATGCTCGGAAAAGCGTTGCCTTGCTGTTTATATTTATTTGTCGAATAATTACACCTACATTAATGTTTTAATCAGGTGGAGGAACATAAATTATTCTTTTTCTTTGGAATTAGGTAAGATAGTTGTGGAGGAATGCTCCGACAGAGTAAGGTTTAAGTAAATATTGTACAAAAAACATGACGGGTGCGACCATACCAGCACTAATGCACCGATCCCATCAGAACTCCGAAGTTAAGCGTGCTTGGCGAGAGCAGTACTAGGATGGGTGACCTCCTGGGAAGTCCTCCGTGTTGCACCCCTTTTTGTTCGATTCGCATCCGGTAATAGAATAATTACGCTCGGAAAAGCGTTGCCTTGCTGTTTATATTTATTTGTCGAATAATTACACCTATATTAATGTTTTAATAAGGTGGAGGAACATAAATTATTCTTTTTCTTTGGAATTAGGTAAGATAGTTGTGGAGGATGCTCCGACAGAGTAAGGTTTAAGTAAATATTGTTCCGAAATTATGACGGGTGCGACCATACCAGCACTAATGCACTGGATCCCATCAGAACTCCGAAGTTAAGCGTGCTTGGGCGAGAGCAGTACTAGGATGGGTAACCTCCTGGGAAGTCCTCGTGTTGCACCCCTTTTTTGCTCGATTCGCATCCGATTATAGAATAATTACGCTCGGAAAAGCGTTGCCTTGCTGTTTATATTTATTTGTCGTATAATTACACCTATATTAATGTTTTAATAAGGTGGAGGAACATAAATTATTCTTTTTCTTTGGAATTAGGTAAGATAGTTGTGGAGGATGCTCCGACAGAGTAAGGTTTAAGTAAATATTGTTCAGAAAACATGACGGGTGCGACCATACCAGCACTAATGCACCGGATCCCATCAGAACTCCGAAGTTAAGCGTGCTTGGGCGAGAGCAGTACTAGGATGGGTGACCTCCTGGGAAGTCCTCGTGTTGCACCCCTTTTTTGCTCGATTCGCATCCGATAATAGAATAATTACGCTCGGAAAAGCGTTGCCTTGCTGTTTATATTTATTTGTCGAATAATTACACCTATATTAATGTTTTAAACAAATGGAGGAACATAAATTATACTTTTTCTTTGTAATTAGGTAAGATAGTTGTGGAGGATGCTCCGACAGAGTAAGGTTTAAGTAAATATTGTACAGAAAACATGACGGGTGCGACCATACCAGCACTAATGCACCGGATCCCATCAGAACTCCGAAGTTAAGCGTGCTTGGGCGAGAGCAGTACTAGGATGGGTGACCTCCTGGGAAGTCCTCGTGTTGCACCCCTTTTTTGCTCGATTCGCATCCGATAATAGAATAATTACGCTCGGAAAAGCGTTGCCTTGCTGTTTATATTTATTTGTCGAATAATTACACCTATATTAATGTTTTAATCAGGTGGAGGAACATAAATTATTCTTTTTCTTTGGAATTAGGTAAGATAGTTGTGGAGGATGCTCCGACAGAGTAAGGTTTAAGTAAATATTGCACAGAAAACATGACGGGTGCGACCATACCAGCACTAATGCATCCGGATCCCATCAGAACTCCGAAGTTAAGCGTGCTTGGGCGAGAGCAGTACTAGGATGGGTGACCTCCTGGGAAGTCCTCGTGTTGCACCCCTTTTTTGCTCGATTCGCATCCGATAATAGAATAATTACGCTCGGAAAAGCGTTGCCTTGCTGTTTATATTTATTTGTCGAATAATTACACCTATATTAATGTTTTAATTAGGTGGAGGAACATAAATTATACTTTTTCTTTGGAATTAGGTAAGATAGTTGTGGAGGATACTCCGACAGAGTAAGGTTTAAGTAAATATTGCACAGAAAACATGACGGGTGTGTCCATACTAGCACTAATGCACCGGATCCCACCATAACTCCGAAGTTAAACGTGCTTGGGCGAGAGCAGTACTAGGATGGGTGACCTCATGGGAAGTCCTCGTGTTGCACCCCTTTTTTGATCGATTCGCATCCGATAATAGAATAATTACGCTCGGAAAAGCGTTAACTTGCTCGAATAATTACACCTATATTATTGTTTTAAACAAGTGGAGGAACATAAATTATACTTTTTCTTTGGAATTAGGTAAGATAGTTATGGAGGATGCTCCGACAGAGTAAGGTTTAAGTAAATATTGTACAGAAAACATGACGGGTGCGACCATACCAGCACTAATGCACCAGATCCCATCAGAACTCCGAAGTTAAGCATGCTTGGGCAAGAGCAGTACTAGGATGGGTGACCTCCTGGGAAGTCCTCGTGTTGCACCCCTTTTTGGCTCGATTCACATCCGATTATAGAATAATTACGCTCGGAAAAGCGTTGCCTTGCTGTTTATATTTATTTGTCGAATAATTACACCTATATTAATGTTTTAATCAGGTGGAGGAACATAAATTATTCTTTTTCTTTGGAATAAGGTAAGATAGTTGTGGAGGATGCTCCGACAGAGTAAGGTTTAAGTAAATATTGTACAGAAAACATGACGGGTGCCACCATACCAGCACTAATGCACCGGATCCCATCAGAACTCCGAAGTTAAGCGTGCTTGGGCTAGAGCAGTACTAGGATGGGTGACCTCCTGGGAAGTCCTCGTGTTGCCCCCCTTTTTTGATCGATTCGCATCCGATAATAGAATAATTACGCTCGGAAAAGTTTTGCCTTGCTGTTTATATTTATTTGTCGAATAATTACACCTATATTAATGTTTTAAACAAGTGGAGGAACATAAATTATACTTTTTCTTTGGAATTAGGTAAGATAGTTGTGGAGGATACTCCGACAGAGTAAGGTTTAAGTAAATATTGCACAGAAAACATGACGGGTGTGTCCATACTAGCACTAATGCACCGGATCCATCAGAACTCCGAAGTTAAGCGTGCTTGGGCGAGAGCAGTACTAGGATGGGTGACCTCCTGGGAAGTCCTCGTGTTGCACCCCTTTTTTGCTCGATTCGCATCCGATAATAGAATAATTACGCTCGGAAAAGCGTTGCCTTGCTGTTATATTTATTTGTCGAATAATTACACCTATATTAATGTTTTAATCAGTGGAGGAACATAAATTATTCTTTTTCTTTGGAATTAGGTAAGATAGTTGTGGAGGATGCTCCGACAGAGTAAGGTTTAAGTAAATATTGTACAGAAAACATGACGGGTGCGACCATACCAGCACTAATGCACCGGATCCCATCAGAACTCCGAAGTTAAGCGTGCTTGGGCGAGAGCAGTACTAGGATGGGTGACCTCCTGGGAAGTCCTCGTGTTGCACCCTTTTTTTGCTCGATTCGCATCCGATTATAGAATAATTACGCTCGGAAAAGAGTTGCCTTGCTGTTTATATTTATTTGTCGAATAATTACACCTATATTAATGTTTTAATCAGGTGGAGGAACATAAATTATTCTTTTTCTTTGGAATAAGGTAAGATAGTTGTGGAGGATGCTCCGACAGAGTAAGGTTTAAGTAAATATTGTACAGAAAACATGACGGGTGCGACCATACCAGCACTAATGCACCGGATCCCATCAGAACTCCGAAGTTAAGCGTGCTTGGGCTAGAGCAGTACTAGGATGGGTGACCTCCTGGGAAGTCCTCGTGTTGCACCCCTTTTTTGCTCGATTCGCATCCGATAATAGAATAATTACGCTCGGAAAAGCGTTTGCCTTGCTGTTTATATTTATTTGTCGAATAATTACACCTATATTAATGTTTTAAACAAGTGGAGGAACATAAATTATACTTTTTCTTTGGAATTAGGTAAGATAGTTGTGGAGGATGCTCCGACAGCGTAAGGTTTAAGTAAATATTGTACAGAAAACATGACGGGTGCGACCATACCAGCACTAATGCACCGGATCCCATCAGAACTCCGAAGTTAAGCGTGCTTGGGCGAGAGCAGTACTAGGATGGGTGACCTCCTGGGAAGTCCTCGTGTTGCACCCCTTTTTTGCTCGATTCGCATCCGATTATAGAATAATTACGCTCGGAAAAGCGTTGCCTTGCTGTTTATATTTATTTGTCGAATAATTACACCTATATTAATGTTTTAATCAAGGTGGAGGAACATAAATTATTCTTTTTCTTTGGAATTAGGTAAGATAGTTGTGGAGGATGCTCCGACAGAGTAAGGTTTAAGTAAATATTGTACAGAAAACATGACGGGTGCGACCATACCAGCACTAATGCACCGGATCCCATCAGAACTCCGAAGTTAAGCGTGCTTGGGCGAGAGCAGTACTAGGATGGGTGACCTCCTGGGAAGTCCTCGTGTTGCACCCCTTTTTTGCTCGATTCGCATCCGATTATAGAATAATTACGCTCGGAAAAGCGTTGCCTTGCTGTTTATATTTATTTGTCGAATAATTACACCTATATTATTGTTTTAATCAGGTGGAGGAACATAAATTATTCATTTTCTTTGGAATAAAGTAAGATAGTTGTGGAGGATGCTCCGACAGAGTAAGGTTTAAGTAAATATTGTACAGAAAACATGACGGGTGCGACCATACCAGCACTAATGCACCGGATCCCATTAGAACTCCGAAGTTAAGCGTGCTTGGGCGAGAGCAGTACTAGGATGGTTGACCTCCTAGGAAGTCCTCGTGTTACACCCCTTTTTTGCTAGATTCGCATCCGATTACAGAATAATTACGCTCGGAAAAGCGTTGCCTTGCTGTTTATATTTATTTGTCGAATAATTACACCTATATTAATGTTTTAATCAGGTGGAGGAACATAAATTATTCTTTTTCTTTGGAATTAGGTAAGATAGTTGTGGAGGATGCTCCGACAGAGTAAGGTTTAAGTAAATATTGTACAAAAAACATGACGGGTGCGACCATACCAGCACTAATGCACCGGATCCCATCAGAACTCCGAAGTTAAGCGTGCTTGGGCGAGAGCAGTACTAGGATGGGTGACCTCCTGGGAAGTCCTCGTGTTGCACCCCTTTTTTTGCTCGATTCGCATCCGATAATAGAATAATTACGCTCGGAAAAGCGTATGCCTTGCTGTTTATATTTATTTGTCGAATAATTACACCTATATTAATGTTTTTAACAAGGTGGAGGAACATAAATTATACTTTTTCTTTGGAATTAGGTAAGATAGTTGTGGAGGATGCTCCGACAGAGTAAGGTTTAAGTAAATATTGTACAGAAAACATGACGGGTGCGACCATACCAGCACTAATGCACCAGATCCCATCAGAACTCCGAAGTTAAGCGTGCTTGGGCGAGAGCAGTACTAGGATGGGTGACCTCCTGGGAAGTCCTCGTGTTGCACCCATTTTTTGCTCGATTCGCATCCGATAATAGAATAATTACGCTCGGAAAAGCGTTGCCTTGCTGTTTATATTTATTTGTCGAATAATTACACCTATATTAATGTTTTAATCAAGTGGAGGAACATAAATTATTCTTTTTCTTTGAATTAGGTAAGATAGTTGTGGAGGATGCTCCGACAGAGTAAGGTTTAAGTAAATATTGTACAGAAAACATGACGGGTGCGACCATACCAGCACTAATGCACCGGATCCCATCAGAACTCCGAAGTTAAGCGTGCTTGGGCGAGAGCAGTACTAGGATGGGTGACCTCCTGGGAAGTCCTCGTGTTGCACCCCTTTTTTGCTCGATTCGCATCCGATAATAGAATAATTACGCTCGGAAAAGCGTTGCCTTGCTGTTTATATTTATTTGTCGAATAATTACACCTATATTAATGTTTTAATCAGGTGGAGGAACATAAATTATACTTTTTCTTTGGAATAAGGTAAGATAGTTGTGGAGGATACTCCGACAGAGTAAGGTTTAAGTAAATATTGAACAGAAAACATGACGGGTGCGACCATACCAGCACTAATGCACCGGATCCTATCAGAACTCCGAAGTTAAGCGTGCTTGGGCGAGAGCAGTACTAGGATGGGTGATCTCCTGGGAAGTCCTCGTGTTGCACCCATTTTTTGATCGATTCGCATCCGATAATAGAATAATTACGCTCGGAAAAGCGTTGCCTTGCTGTTTATATTTATTTGTCGAATAATTACACCTATATTAATGTTTTAAACAAGTGGAGGAACATAAATTATTCTTTTTCTTTGGAATAAGGTAAGATAGTTGTGGAGGATGCTCCGACAGAGTAAGGTTTATGTAAATATTTTACAGAAAACATGACGGGTGCGACCATACCAGCACTAATGCACCAGATCCCATTAGAACTCCGAAGTTAAGCGTGCTTGGGCGAGAGCAGTACTAGGAAGGGTGACCTCCTGGGAAGTCCTCGTGTTGTACCCCTTTTTTGCTCGATTCGCATCCGATTATAGAATAATTACGCTCGGAAAAGCGTTGCCTTGCTGTTTATATTTATTTGTCGAATAATTACACCTATATTATTGTTTTAATCAGGTGGAGGAACATAAATTATTCTTTTTCTTTGGAATTAGGTAAGATAGTTGTGGAGGATGCTCCGACAGAGTAAGGTTTAAGTAAATATTGTACAGAAAACATGACGGGTGCGACCATACCAGCACTAATGCACCGGATCCCATCAGAACTCCGAAGTTAAGCGTGCTTGGGCGAGAGCAGTACTAGGATGGGTGACCTCCTGGGAAGTCCTCGTGTTGCACCCCTTTTTTGCTCGATTCGCATCCGATTATAGAATAATTACGCTCGGAAAAGTAATGCCTTGCTGTTTATATTTATTTGTCGAATAATTACTACCTATATTAATGTTTTAATCAAGTGGAGGAACATAAATTATACTTTTTCTTTGGAATTAGGTAAGATAGTTGTGGAGGATGCTCCGACAGAGTAAGGTTTAAGTAAATATTGTACAGAAAACATGACGGGTGCGACCATACCAGCACTAATGCACCAGATCCCATCAGAACTCCGAAGTTAAGCGTGCTTGGGCGAGATCAGTACTAGGATGGGTGACCTCTTGGGAAGTCCTCGTGTTGCACCCCTTCTTTGCTCGATCGCATCCGATTATAGAATAATTACGCTCGGAAAAGCGTTGCCTTGCTGTTTATATTTATTTGTCGAATAATTACACCTTATATTAATGTTTTATTTAGGTGGACGAACATAAATTATTCTTTTTCTTTGGAATAAGGTAAAATAGTTGTGGAGGATGCTCCGACAGAGTAAGGTTTAAGTAAATATTTTACAGAAAACATGACGGGTGCGACCATACCAGCACTAATGCACCGTATCCCATCAGAACTCCGAAGTTAAGCGTGCTTGGGCGAGAGCAGTACTTGGATGGGTGACCTCCTAGGAAGTCCTCGTGTTGCACCCTTTTTTTGCTCGATTCGCATCCGATAATAGAATAATTACGCTTGGAAAAGCTTTGCCTTGCTATTTATATTTATTTGTCGAATAATTACACCTATATTCATGTTTTAATCAGGTGGAGGAACAAAAATTATTCTTTTTCTTTGGAATTAGGTAAGATAGTTGTGGAGGATACTCCGACAGAGTAAGGTTTAAGTAAATATTGCACAGAAAACATGACGGGTGCGACCATACCAGCTCTAATGCACCGGATCCCATCAGAACTCCGAAGTTAAGCGTGCTTGGGCGAGAGCAGTACTAGGATGGGTGACCTCCTGGGAAGTCCTCGTGTTGCACCCCTTTTTTGCTCGATTCGCATCCGGTAATAGAATAATTACGCTCGGAAAAGCGTTGCCTTGCTGTTTATATTTATTTGTCGAATAATTACACCTATATTAATGTTTTAATCAGGTGGAGGAACATAAATTATACTTTTTCTTTGGAATAATGTAAGATAGTTGTGGAGGATACTCCGACAGAGTAAGGTTTAAGTAAATATTGCACAGAAAACATGACGGGTGCGACCATACCAGCACTAATGCACCGGATCCTATCAGAACTCCGAAGTTAAGCGTGCTTGGGCGAGAGCAGTACTAGGATGGGTGACCTCCTGGGAAGTCCTCGTGTTGCACCCCTTTTTTGATCGATTCGCATCCGATAATAGAATAATTACGCTCGGAAAAGTGTTGCCTTGCTGTTTATATTTATTTGTCGAATAATTACACCTATATTAATGTTTTAATCAGGTGGAGGAACATAAATTATTCTTTTTCTTTGGAATAAGGTAAGATAGTTGTGGAGGATACTCCGACAGAGTAAGGTTTAAGTAAATATTGCACAGAAAACATGACGGGTGCGACCATACCAGCTTTAATGCACCGGATCCCATCAGAACTCCGAAGTTAAACGTGCTCTGGTGAGACAGTACTAGGATGGGTGACCTCCTGGGAAGTCCTCGTGTTGCCCCCCTTTTTTGCTCGATTCGCATCCGATTATAGAATAATTACGCTCGGAAAAGCGTTGCCTTGCTAGTTATATTTATTTTTCGAATAATTACACATATATTAATGTTTTAATAGGGTGGACGAACATAAATTATTCTTTTTCTTTGGAATAAGGTAAGATAGTTGTGGAGGATGCTCCGACAGAGTAAGGTTTAAGTAAATATTGCACAGAAAACATGACGGGGCGACCATACCAGCTCTAATGCACCGGATCCCATCAGAACTTCGAAGTTAAACGTGCTTGGGCGGGAGCAGTACTAGGATGGGTGACCTCCAGGGAAGTCCTCGTGTTGCACCCCTTTTTTGATCGATTCGCATCTGGTAATATAATAATTACGCTCGGAAAAGCGTTGCCTTGCTATTTATATTTATTTGTCGAATAATTACACCTATATTAATGTTTTAATCAGGTGGAGGAACATAAATTATTCTTTTTCTTTGGAATAAGGTAAGATAGTTGTGGAGGATGCTCCGACAAAGTAAGGTTTAACCAAATATTGCACAGAAAACATGACGGGTGCGACCATACCATCTGTAATGCACCAGATCCCATCAAAACTCCAAAGTTAAACGTGCTTGGGCGAGAGCAGTACTAGGATGGGTGACCTCCTGGGAAGTCATCGTGTTGCACCCCTTTTTTGCTCGATTCGCATCCGTTAATAGAATAATTACGCTCGGAAAAGCGTTGCCTTGGTATTTATATTTATTTGTCGAATAATTACACCTATATTAATGTTTTAATCAGGTGGACGAACATAAATTATTCTTTTTCTTTGGAATAAGGTAAGATAGTTGTGGAGGATGCTCCGACAGAGTAAGGTTTAAGTAAATATTGTACAGAAAACATGACGGGTGCGACCATACCAGCACTAATGCACCGGATCCCATCAGAACTCCGAAGTTAAGCGTGCTTGGGCGAGAGCAGTACTAGGATGGGTGACATCCTAGGAAGTCCTCATGTTGCAACCCTTTTTTGCTCGATTCGCATCCGATTATAGAATAATTACGCTCGGAAAAGTGTTGCCTTGCTGTTTATATTTATTTGTCGAATAATTACACCTATATTAATGTTTTAATCTGGTGGAGGAACATAAATTATTCTTTTTCTTTGGAATAAGGTAAGATAGTTGTGGAAGATGCTCCTTCAGAGAAAGGTTTAAGTAAATATTTCAAAGAAAACATGATGGGTGCGACCATACCAGCACTAATGCACCGGATCCCATCAGAATTCCGAAGTTAAGCGTGCTTGGGCGAGAGCAGTACTAGGATGGGTGACCTCCTAGGAAGTCCTCATGTTGCAACCCTTTTTTGCTCGATTCGCATCCGATTATAGAATAATTACGCTCGGAAAAGCGTTGCCTTGCTTTTTATATTTATTTGTCGAATAATTACACCTATATTAATGTTTTAATCAGGTGGAGGAACATAAATTATTCTTTTTCTTTGGAATAAGGTAAGATAGTTGTGGAAGATGCTCCGTCAGAGTAAGGTTTAAGAAAATAGTTCACAGAAAACATGACGGGTGCGACCATACCAGCACTAATGCACCGGATCCCATCAGAATTCCGAAGTTAAGCGTGCTTGGGCGATAGCAGTACTAGGATGGGTGACCTCCTGGGAAGTCCTCGTGTTGCACCCCTTCTTTGCTCGATTCGCATCCGATTAAAGAATAATAAGGCTCGGAAAAGCGTTGCCTTGCTGTTTATATTTATTTGTCGAATAATTACACCAATATTAATGTTTTAATCAGGTGCAAGAACATAAATTATTCTTTTTCTTTGGAATAAGGTAAGATAGTAGTGGAGGATGCTCTGACAGATTAAGGTTTAAGTAAATATTGCACAGAAAACATGACGGGTGCGACCATACCAGCACTAATGCACCGGATACCATCAGAACTCCGAAGTTAAGTGTGCTTGGGTGAGAGCAGTACTAGGATTGGTGACCTCCTGGGAAGTCCTCCTGTTGCACCCCTTTTTGCTCGATTCGCATCCGATTATAGAATAATTATGCTCGGAAAAGCGTTGCCTTGCTGTTTATATTTATTTGTCGAATAATTACACCTATATTAATGTTTAAATCAGGTGGAGGAACATTAATTATTCTTTTTCTTTGGAATAAGGTAAGATAGTTGTGGAGGATGCTCCGACAGAGTAAGGTTTAAGTAAATATTTCACAGAAAACATGACGGGTGCGACCATACCAGCACTAATGCACCGGATCCCATCAGAACTCCGAAGTTAAGCGTGCTTGGCGAGAGCAGTACTAGGATGGGTGACCTCCTGGGAAGTCCTCGTGTTGATCTCTTTTTTTGCTCGATTCGCATCTGATATTCGAATAATTACGCTGGGAAAAGCTTTGCCTTACTATTTATATTTATTTGTCGAATAATTACACCAATATTCATGTTTTAATCTAGTGGAGGAACAAAAATTATTCTTTTTCTTTGGAATTAGGTAAGATAGTTGTGGAGGATACTCTGACAGAGTAAGGTTTAAGTAAATATTGCACAGAAAACATGACGGGTGCGACCATACCAGCACTAATGCACCGGATCCCATCAGAACTCCGAAGTTAAGCAACCTTGGGCGACAGCAGTACTAGGATGGGTGACCTCCTGGGAAGTCCTCGTGTTGCACCCATTTTTTGCTCGATTCGCATCCGATTATAGAATAATTACGCTCGGAAAAGCGTTGCCTTGCTATTTATATTTATTTATCGAATAATTACAACTATATTAATGTTTTAATAAGGTGGAGAAACATAAATTATTCTTTTTCTTTGGAATAAGGTAAGATAGTTGTGGAGGATGCTCCGACAGAGTAAGATTTTAGTAAATATTACACAGAAAACATGATAGGTGCGACCATACCAGCTCTAATGCACCGGATCCCATCTGAACTCCGAAGTTAAGTGTGCTTGGGTGAGAGCAGTACTAGGATGGGTGACCTCCTGGGAAGTCCTCCTGTTGCACCCCTTTTTGCTCGATTCGCATCCGATTATAGAATAATTATGCTCGGAAAAGCGTTGCCTTGCTGTTTATATTTATTTGTCGAATAATTACACCTATATTAATGTTTAAATCAGGTGGAGGAACATTAATTATTCTTTTTCTTTGGAATAAGGTAAGATAGTTGTGGAGGATGCTCCGACAGAGTAAGGTTTAAGTAAATATTTCACAGAAAACATGACGGGTGCGACCATACCAGCACTAATGCACCGGATCCCATCAGAACTCCGAAGTTAAGCGTGCTTGGCGAGAGCAGTACTAGGATGGGTGACCTCCTGGGAAGTCCTCTTGTTGCACCCTTTTTTTGCTCGATTCGCATCCGATAATCGAATAATTACGCTCAGAAAAGCTTTGCCTTGCTGTTTATATTTATTTGTCGAATAATTACACCTATATTCATGTTTTAATCAAGTGGAGGAACAAAAATTATGCTTTTTCTTTGGAATTAGGTAAGATAGTTGTGGAGGATACTCCGACAGAGTAAGGTTTAAGTAAATATTGCACAGAAAACATGACGGGTGCGACCATACCAGCTCTAATGCACCGGATCCCATCAGAACTCCGAAGTTAAGCGTGCTTGGGCGAGAGCAGTACTAGGATGGGTGACCTCCTGGGAAGTCCTCGTGTTGCACCCCTTTTTTGCTCGATTCGCATCCGATAATCGAATAATTACGCTCGGAAAAGCGTTGCCTTGCTGTTTATATTTATTTGTCGAATAATTACACCTATATTAATGTTTTAATCAGGTGGAGGAACATAAATTATTCTTTTTCTTTGGAATTAGGTAAGATAGTTGTGGAGGATACTCCGACAGAGTAAGGTTTAAGTAAATATTGCACAGAAAACATGACGGGTGCGACCATACCAGCACTAATGCACCGGATCCCATCAGAACTCCGAAGTTAAGCGTGCTTGGGCGAGAGCAGTACTAGGATGGGTGACCTCCTGGGAAGTCCTCGTGTTGCACCCTTTTTTTGCTCGATTCGCATCCGATAATAGAATAATTACGCTCGGAAAAGCGTTGCCTTGCTGTTTATATTTATTTGTCGAATAATTACACCTACATTAATGTTTTAATCAGGTGGAGGAACATAAATTATTCTTTTTCTTTGGAATTAGGTAAGATAGTTGTGGAGAATGCTCCGACAGAGTAAGGTTTAAGTAAATATTGTACAAAAAACATGACGGGTGCGACCATACCAGCACTAATGCACCAGATCCCATCTTAACTCCGAAGTTAAGCGTGCTTGCGCGAGAGCAGTACTAGGATGGGTGACCTCCTGGGAAGTCCTCGTGTTGCACCCCTTTTTTGTTCGATTCGCATCCGGTAATAGAATAATTACGCTCGGAAAAGCGTTGCCTTGCTGTTTATATTTATTTGTCGAATAATTACACCTATATTAATGTTTTAATTAGGTGGAGGAACATAACTTATACTTTTTCTTTGGAATTAGGTAAGATAGTTGTGGAGGATACTCCGACAGAGTAAGGTTTATGTAAATATTGCACAGAAAACATGACGGGTGCGACCATACTAGTACTAATGCACCGGATCCTACCAGAACTCCGAAGTTAAGCGTGCTTGGGCGAGAGCAGTACTAGGATGGGTGACCTCCTGGGAAGTCCTCGTGTTGCACCCCTTTTTTGCTCGATTCGCATCCGATAATAGAATAATTACGCTCGGAAAAGCGTTGCCTTGCTGTTTATATTTATTTGTCGAATAATTACACCTATATTAATGTTTTAAACAAGTGGAGGAACATAAATTATTCTTTTTCTTTGGAATAAGGTAAGATAGTTGTGGAGGATGCTCCGACAGAGTAAGGTTTATGTAAATATTTTACAGAAAACATGACGGGTGCGACCATACCAGCACTAATGCACCAGATCCCATCAGAACTCCGAAGTTAAGCGTGCTTGGGCGAGAGCAGTACTAGGATGGGTGACCTCCTGGGAAGTCCTCGTGTTGCACCCCTTTTTTGCTCGATTCGCATCCGATTATAGAATAATTACGCTCGGAAAAGCGTTGCCTTGCTGTTTATATTTATTTGTCGAATAATTACACCTATATTAATGTTTTAATCAGGTGGAGGAACATAAATTATTCTTTTTCTTTGGAATTAGGTAAGATAGTTGTGGAGGATGCTCCGACAGAGTAAGGTTTAAGTAAATATTGTACAGAAAACATGACGGGTGCGACCATACCAGCACTAATGCACCGGATCCCATCAGAACTCCGAAGTTAAGCGTGCTTGGGCGAGAGCAGTACTAGGATGGGTGACCTCCTGGGAAGTCCTCGTGTTGCACCCCTTTTTTGCTCGATTCGCATCCGATTATAGAATAATTACGCTCGGAAAAGTAATGCCTTGCTGTTTATATTTATTTGTCGAATAATTACACCTATATTAATGTTTTAAACAAGTGGAGGAACATAATTTATACTTTTTCTTTGGAATTAGGTAAGATAGTTGTGGAGGATGCTCCGACAGAGTAAGGTTTAAGTAAATATTGTACAGAAAACATGATGGGTGCGACCATACCAGCACTAATGCACCAGATCCCATCAGAACTCCGAAGTTAAGCGTGCTTGGGCGAGAGCAGTACTAGGATGGGTGACCTCCTGGGAAGTCCTCGTGTTGCACCCCTTCTTTGCTCGATTCGCATCCGATTATAGAATAATTACGCTCGGAAAAGCGTTGCCTTGCTGTTTATATTTATTTGTCGAATAATTACACCTATATTAATGTTTTAATTAGGTGGACGAACATAAATTATTCTTTTTCTTTGGAATAAGGTAAAATAGTTGTGGAGGATGCTCCGACAGAGTAAGGTTTAAGTAAATATTGTACAGAAAACATGACGGGTGCGACCATACCAGCACTAATGCACCGGATCCCATCAGAACTCCGAAGTTAAGCGTGCTTGGGCGAGAGCAGTACTAGGATGGGTGACCTCCTGGGAAGTCCTCGTGTTGCACCCCTTTTTTTGCTCGATTCGCATCCGATAATAGAATAATTACGCTCGGAAAAGCGTTGCCTTGCTGTTTATATTTATTTGTCGAATAATTACACCTATATTAATGTTTTAATCAGGTGGAGGAACATAAATTATTCTTTTTCTTTGGAATTAGGTAAGATAGTTGTGGAGGATGCTCCGACAGAGTAAGGTTTAAGTAAATATTGCACAGAAAACATGACGGGTGCGACCATACCAGCTCTAATGCACCGGATCCCATCAGAACTCCGAAGTTAAACGTGCTTGGGCGAGAGCAGTACTAGGATGGGTGACCTCCTGGGAAGTCCTCGTGTTGCACCCCTTTTTTGCTCGATTCGCATCCGGTAATAGAATAATTACGCTCGGAAAAGCGTTGCCTTGCTGTTTATATTTATTTGTCGAATAATTACACCTATATTAATGTTTTAATTAGGTGGAGGAACATAAATTATACTTTTTCTTTGGAATAAGGTAAGATAGTTGTGGAGGATACTCCGACAGAGTAAGGTTTAAGTAAATATTGCACAGAAAACATGACGGGTGCGACCATACCAGCACTAATGCACCGGATCCTGTCAGAACTCCGAAGTTAAGCGTGCTTGGGCGAGAGCAGTACTAGGATGGGTGACCTCCTGGGAAGTCCTCGTGTTGCACCCCTTTTTTGATCGATTCGCATCCGATAATAGAATAATTACGCTCGGAAAAGCGTTGCCTTGCTGTTTATATTTATTTGTCGAATAATTACACCTATATTAATGTTTTAATCAGGTGGAGGAACATAAATTATTCTTTTTCTTTGGAATAAGGTAAGATAGTTGTGGAGGATACTCCGACAGAGTAAGGTTTAAGTAAATATTGCACAGAAAACATGACGGGTGCGACCATACCAGCACTAATGCACCGGATCCCATCAGAACTCCGAAGTTAAACGTGCTTGGGCGAGAGCAGTACTAGGATGGGTGACCTCCTGGGAAGTCCTCGTGTTGCACCCCTTTTTTGCTCGATTCGCATCCGATTATAGAATAATTACGCTCGGAAAAGCGTTGCCTTGCTGTTTATATTTATTTGTCGAATAATTACACCTATATTAATGTTTTAATCAGGTGGACGAACATAAATTATTCTTTTTCTTTGGAATAAGGTAAGATAGTTGTGGAGGATGCTCCGACAGAGTAAGGTTTAAGTAAATATTGTACAGAAAACATGACGGGTGCGACCATACCAGCTCTAATGCACCGGATCCCATCAGAACTTCGAAGTTAAGCGTGCTTGGGCGGAGAGCAGTACTAGGATGGGTGACCTCCAGGGAAGTCCTCGTGTTGCACCCCTTTTTTGCTCGATTCGCATCTGGTAATATAATAATTACGCTCGGAAAAGCGTTGCCTTGCTATTTATATTTATTTGTCGAATAATTACACCTATATTAATGTTTTAATCAGGTGGAGGAACATAAATTATTCTTTTTCTTTGGAATAAGGTAAGATAGTTGTGGAGGATGCTCCGACAAAGTAAGGTTTAAGCAAATATTGCACAGAAAACATGACGGGTGCGACCATACCAGCACTAATGCACCGGATCCCATCAGAACTCCAAAGTTAAACGTGCTTGGGCGAGAGCAGTACTAGGATGGGTGACCTCCTGGGAAGTCCTCGTGTTGCACCCCTTTTTTGCTCGATTCGCATCCGATAATAGAATAATTACGCTCGGAAAAGCGTTGCCTTGCTGTTTATATTTATTTGTCGAATAATTACACCTATATTAATGTTTTAATCAGGTGGACGAACATAAATTATTCTTTTTCTTTGGAATAAGGTAAGATAGTTGTGGAGGATGCTCCGACAGAGTAAGGTTTAAGTAAATATTGTACAGAAAACATGACGGGTGCGACCATACCAGCACTAATGCACCGGATCCCATCAGAACTCCGAAGTTAAGCGTGCTTGGGCGAGAGCAGTACTAGGATGGGTGACATCCTAGGAAGTCCTCATGTTGCAACCCTTTTTTGCTCGATTCGCATCCGATTATAGAATAATTACGCTCGGAAAAGCGTTGCCTTGCTGTTTATATTTATTTGTCGAATAATTACACCTATATTAATGTTTTAATCAGGTGGAGGAACATAAATTATTCTTTTTCTTTGGAATAAGGTAAGATAGTTGTGGAAGATGCTCCGTCAGAGAAAGGTTTAAGTAAATATTTCAAAGAAAACATGACGGGTGCGACCATACCAGCACTAATGCACCGGATCCCATCAGAATTCCGAAGTTAAGCGTGCTTGGGCGAGAGCAGTACTAGGATGGGTGACCTCCTAGGAAGTCCTCATGTTGCAACCCTTTTTTGCTCGATTCGCATCCGATTATAGAATAATTACGCTCGAAAAAGCGTTGCCTTGCTGTTTATATTTATTTGTCGAATAATTACACCTATATTAATGTTTTAATCAGGTGGAGGAACATAAATTATTCTTTTTCTTTGGAATAAGGTAAGATAGTTGTGGAAGATGCTCCGTCAGAGTAGGGTTTAAGAAAATAATTCACAGAAAACATGACGGGTGCGACCATACCAGCACTAATGCACCGGATCCCATCAGAATTCCGAAGTTAAGCGTGCTTGGGCGATAGCAGTACTAGGATGGGTGACCTCCTGGGAAGTCCTCGTGTTGCACCCCTTCTTTGCTCGATTCGCATCCGATTATAGAATAATAAGGCTCGGAAAAGCGTTGCCTTGCTGTTTATATTTATTTGTCGAATAATTACACCTATATTAATGTTTTAATCAGGTGCAAGAACATAAATTATTCTTTTTCTTTGGAATAAGGTAAGATAGTAGTGGAGGATGCTCTGACAGAGTAAGGTTTAAGTAAATATTGCACAGAAAACATGACGGGTGCGACCATACCAGCACTAATGCACCGGATACCATCAGAACTCCGAAGTTAAGTGTGCTTGGGTGAGAGCAGTACTAGGATGGGTGACCTCCTGGGAAGTCCTCCTGTTGCACCCCTTTTTGCTCGATTCGCATCCGATTATAGAATAATTATGCTCGGAAAAGCGTTGCCTTGCTGTTTATATTTATTTGTCGAATAATTACACCTATATTAATGTTTAAATCAGGTGGAGGAACATTAATTATTCTTTTTCTTTGGAATAAGGTAAGATAGTTGTGGAGGATGCTCCGACAGAGTAAGGTTTAAGTAAATATTTCACAGAAAACATGACGGGTGCGACCATACCAGCACTAATGCACCGGATCCCATCAGAACTCCGAAGTTAAGCGTGCTTGGCGAGAGCAGTACTAGGATGGGTGACCTCCTGGGAAGTCCTCGTGTTGATCTCTTTTTTTGCTCGATTCGCATTTGATATTCGAATAATTACGCTGGGAAAAGCTTTGCCTTACTATTTATATTTATTTGTCGAATAATTACACCAATATTCATGTTTTAATCTAGTGGAGGAACAAAAATTATTCTTTTTCTTTGGAATTAGGTAAGATAGTTGTGGAGGATACTCTGACAGAGTAAGGTTTAAGTAAATATTGCACAGAAAACATGACGGGTGCGACCATACCAGCACTAATGCACCGGATCCCATCAGAACTCCGAAGTTAAGCAACCTTGGGCGACAGCAGTACTAGGATGGGTGACCTCCTGGGAAGTCCTCGTGTTGCACCCATTTTTTGCTCGATTCGCATCCGATTATAGAATAATTACGCTCGGAAAAGCGTTGCCTTGCTATTTATATTTATTTATCGAATAATTACAACTATATTAATGTTTTAATAAGGTGGAGAAACATAAATTATTCTTTTTCTTTGGAATAAGGTAAGATAGTTGTGGAGGATGCTCCGACAGAGTAAGATTTTAGTAAATATTACACAGAAAACATGATAGGTGCGACCATACCAGCTCTAATGCACCGGATCCCATCTGAACTCCGAAGTTAAGTGTGCTTGGGTGAGAGCAGTACTAGGATGGGTGACCTCCTGGGAAGTCCTCGTGTTGCACCCCTTTTTTGCTCGATTCGCATCCGATTATAGAATAATTATGCTCGGAAAAGCGTTGCCTTGCTGTTTATATTTATTTGTCGAATAATTACACCTATATTAATGTTTTAATCAGGTGGAGGAACATAAATTATTCTTTTTCTTTGGAATAAGGTAAGATAGTTGTGGAGGATGCTCCGACAGAGTAAGGTTTAAGTAAATATTTCACAGAAAACATGACGGGTGCGACCATACCAGCACTAATGCACCGGATCCCATCAGAACTCCGAAGTTAAGCGTGCTTGGCGAGAGCAGTACTAGGATGGGTGACCTCCTGGGAAGTCCTCGTGTTGCACCCTTTTTTTGCTCGATTCGCATCCGATAATCGAATAATTACGCTCAGAAAAGCTTTGCCTTGCTGTTTATATTTATTTGTCGAATAATTACACCTATATTCATGTTTTAATCAAGTGGAGGAACAAAAATTATGCTTTTTCTTTGGAATTAGGTAAGATAGTTGTGGAGGATACTCCGACAGAGTAAGGTTTAAGTAAATATTGCACAGAAAACATGACGGGTGCGACCATACCAGCTCTAATGCACCGGATCCCATCAGAACTCCGAATTTAAGCGTGCTTGGGCGAGAGCAGTACTAGGATGGGTGACCTCCTGGGAATTCCTCGTGTTGCACCCCTTTTTTGCTCGATTCGCATCCGATAATCGAATAATTACGCTCGGAAAAGCGTTGCCTTGCTGTTTATATTTATTTGTCGAATAATTACACCTATATTAATGTTTTAAACAAGTGGAGGAACAAAAATTATTCTTTTTCTTTGGAATTAGGTGAGATAGTTGTGGAGGATACTCAGACAGAGTAAGGTTTAAGTAAATATTGCGTAGAAAACATGTCGGGTGCAACCATACCAGCACTAATGCACGGGATCCCATCAGAACTCCGAAGTTAAGCGTGCTTGGGCGAGAGCTGTACTAGGATGGGTGACCTCCTAGGAAGTCCTCGTGTTGCACCCTTTTTTTGCTCGATTCGCATCCGATTATAGAATAATTATGCTCGGAAAAGCGTTGCCTTGCTGTTTATATTTATTTGTCGAATAATTACACCTACATTAATGTTTTAATCAGGTGGAGGAACATAAATTATTCTTTTTCTTTGGAATTAGGTAAGATAGTTGTGGAGAATGCTCCGACAGAGTAAGGTTTAAGTAAATATTGTACAAAAAACATGACGGGTGCGACCATACCAGCACTAATGCACCAGATCCCATCAGAACTCCGAAGTTAAGCGTGCTTGCGCGAGAGCAGTACTAGGATGGGTGACCTCCTGGGAAGTCCTCGTGTCTTTTTTGTTCGATTCGCATCCGGTAATAGAATAATTACGCTCGGAAAAGCGTTGCCTTGCTGTTTATATTTATTTGTCGAATAATTACACCTATATTAATGTTTTAATTAGGTGGAGGAACATAACTTATACTTTTTCTTTGGAATTAGGTAAGATAGTTGTGGAGGATACTCCGACAGAGTAAGGTTTATGTAAATATTGCACAGAAAACATGACGGGTGCGACCATACTAGTACTAATGCACCGGATCCTACCAGAACTCCGAAGTTAAACGTGCTTGGGCGAGAGCAGTACTAGGATGGGTGACCTCCTGGGAAGTCCTCGTGTTGCACCCCTTTTTTGCTCGATTCGCATCCGGTAATAGAATAATTACGCTCGGAAAAGCGTTGCCTTGCTGTTTATATTTATTTGTCGAATAATTACACCTATATTAATGTTTTAATCAGGTGGAAGAACATAAATTATTCTTTTTCTTTGGAATTAGGTAAGATAGTTGTGGATGATGCTCCGACAGAGTAAGGTTTAAGTAAATATTATACAGAAAACATGACGGGTGAGACCATACCAGCACTAATGCACCGGATCCCATCAGAACTCCGAAGTTAAGCGTGCTTGGGCGAGAGCAGTACTAGGATGGGTGACCTCCTGGGAAGTCCGCTTGTTGCACCCTTTTTTTGCTCGATTCGCATCCGATAATCGAATAATTACGCTCAGAAAAGCTTTGCATTGCGGTTTATATTTATTTGTCGAATAATTACACCTATATTCATGTTTTAATCAAGTGGAGGAACAAAAATTATGCTTTTTCTTTGGAATTAGGTAAGATAGTTGTGGAGGATACTCCGACAGAGTAAGGTTTAAGTAAATATAGCACAGAAAACATGACGGTTGCGACCATACCAGCTCTAATGCACCGGATCCAATCAGAACTCCGAAGTTAAGCGTGCTTGGGCGAGAGCAGTACTAGGATGGGTGACCTCCTCGGAAGTCCTCGTGTTGCACTCTTTTTTTGCTCGATTCGCATCCGATAATCGAATAATTACGCTCGGAAAAGCTTTGCCTTGCTGTTTATATTTATTTGTTGAATAATTACACTTATATTCATGTTTTAATCAAGTGGAGGAACAAAAATTATTCTTTTTCTTTGGAATTAGGTAAGATAGTTGTGGAGGATACTCCGACAGAGTAAGGTTTAAGTAAATATTGCACAGAAAACATGACGGGTGCGACCATACCAGCACTAATGCACCAGATCCCATCAGAACTCCGAAGTTAAGCAACCTTGGGCGACAGCAGTACTAGGATGGGTGACCACCTGGGAAGTCCTCGTGTTGCACCCATTTTTTGCTCGATTCGCATCCGATTATAGAATAATTACGCTCGGAAAATCGTTGCCTTGCTATTTATATTTATTTATCGAATAATTACACCTATATTAATGTTTTAATAAGGTGGAGAAACATAAATTATTCTTTTTCTATGGAATTAGGTAAGATAGTTGTGGAGGATGCTCCGACAGAGTAAGGTTTAAGTAAATATTGCACAGAAAACATGACGGGTGCGACTATACCAGCACTAATGCACCGGATCCCATCAGAACTCGAAGTTAAGCGTGCTTGATCGAGAGCAGTACTAGGATGGGTGACCTCCTGGGAAGTCCTCGTGTTGCACCCATTTTTTGCTCGATTCGCATCCGGTAATAGAATAATTACGCTCGGAAAAGCGTTGCCTTGCTGTTTCTTTTTATTTGTCGAATAATTACACCTATATTCATGTTTTAATCAAGTGGAGGAACAGAAATTATTCTTTCTTCTTTGGAATTAGGTAAGATAGTTGTGGAGGATACTCCGCCAGAGTAAGATTTTAGTAAATATTGCACAGAAAACATGATAGGTGCGACCATACCAGCTTTAATGCACCGGATCCCATCTGAACTCCGAAGTTAAGTGTGCTTGGGTGAGAGCAGTACTAGGATGGGTGACCTCCTGGAAAGTCCTCGTGTTGCACCCCTTTTTGCTCGATTCGCATCCGATTATAGAATAATTATGCTCGGAAAAGCGTTGCCTTGCTGTTTATATTTATTTGTCGAATAATTACACCTATATTAATGTATAAATCAGGTGGAGGAACATAAATTATTCTTTTTCTTTGGAATAAGGTAAGATAGTTGTAAAGGATGCTCCGACAGAGTAAGGTTTAAGTAAATATTTCACAGAAAACATGACGGGTGCGACCATACCAGCACTAATGCACCGGATCCCATCAGAACTCCGAAGTTAAGCGTGCTTGGGCAGAAGCAGTACTAGGATGGGTGACCTCCTGGGAATTCCTCGTGTTGCACCCCTTTTTTGCTCGATTCGCATTCGATAATCGAATAATTACGCTCGGAAAAGCGTTGCCTTGCTGTTTATATTTATTTGTCGAAAAATTACACCTATATTAATGTTTTAAACAAGTGGAGGAACAAAAATTATTCTTTTTCTTTGGAATTAGGTGAGATAGTTGTGGAGGATACTCAGACAGAGTAAGGTTTAAGTAAATATTGCGTAGAAAACATGACGGGTGCAACCATACCAGCACTAATGCACGGGATCCCATCAGAACTCCGAAGTTAAGCGTGCTTGGGCGAGAGCTGTACTAGGATGGGTGACCTCCTAGGAAGTCCTCGTGTTGCACCCTTTTTTTGCTCGATTTGCATCTGATTATAGAATAATTATGCTCGGAAAAGCGTTGCCTTGCTGTTTATATTTATTTGTCGAATAATTACACCTACATTAATGTTTTAATCAGGTGGAGGAACAAAAATTATTCTTTTTCTTTGGAATTAGGTAAGATAGTTGTGGAGAATGTTCCGACAGAGTAAGGTTTAAGTAAATATTTTACAGAAAACATGACGGGTGCGACCATACCAGCACTAATGCACCGATCCCATCAGAACTCCGAAGTTAAGCGTGCTTGGGCGAGAGCAGTACTAGGATGGGTGACCTCCTGGGAAGTCCTCGTGTTGCACCCCTTATTTGCTCGATTCGCAGCCGATTATAGAATAATTAGGCTCGGAAAAGCGTTGCCTTGCTGTTTATATTTATTTGTCGAATAATTACACCTATTTTAATGTTTTAATCAGGTGGACGAACATAAATTATTCTTTTTCTTTGGAATAAGGTAAGATAGTTGTGGAAGATGCTCCGACAGAGTAAGGTTTAAGTAAATATTGTACAGAAAACATGACGGCGACCATACCAGCACTAATGCACCGGATCCCATCAGAACTTCGAAGTTAAGCGTGCTTGGGCGAGAGCAGTACTAGGATGGGTGACCTTCTCGGAAGTCCTCATGTTGCAACCCTTTTTTGCTCGATTCGCATCCGATTATAAAATAATTACGCTCGGAAAAGCGTTGCCTTGCTGTTTATATTTATTTGTCGAATAATTACACCTATATTAATGTTTTAATCAGGTGGAGGAACATAAATTATTCTTTTTCTTTGGAATAAGGTAAGATAGTTGTCGAAGATGCTCCGACAGAGTAAGGTTTAAGTAAATATTTAACAGTAAACATGACGGGTGCGACCATACCAGAACTAATGCACCGGATCCCATCAGAACTCCGAAGTTAAGCGTGCTTGGGTGAGAGCAGTAATAGGATGGGTGACCTCCTAGGAAGTCCTCGTGTTGCACCCTTTTTTTTCTCGATTCGCATCCGATAATCGAATAATTACGCTGGGAAAAGCTTTGCCTTACTATTTATATTTATTTGTCGAATAATTACACCAATATTCATGTTTTAATCAAGTGGAGGAACAAAAATTATTCTTTTTCTTTGGAATTAGGTAAGATAGTTGTGGAGGATACTCCGACAGAGTAAGGTTTAAGTAAATATTGTACAGAAAACATGACGGGTGCGACCATACCAGCACTAATGCAGCGGATCACATCAGAACTTCGAAGTTAAGCGTGCTTGGGCGAGAGCAGTACTAGGATGGGTGACCTCCTCAGAAGTCCTCATGTTGCAACCCTTTTTTGCTCGATTCGCATCCGATTATAGAATAATTACGCTCGGAAAAGCGTTGTCTTGCTGTTTATATTTATTTGTCGAATAATTACACCTATATTAATGTTTTAATCAGGTGGAGGAACATAAATTATTCTTTTTCTTTGGAATAAGGTAAGATAGTTGTCGAAGATGCTCCGACAGAGTAAGGTTTAAGTAAATATTTCACAGTAAACATGACGGGTGCGACCATACCAGCACTAATGCACCGTATCCCATCAGAACTTCGAAGTTAAGCGTGCTTGGGCGAAAGCAGTACTGGGATGGGTGACCTCCTGGGAAGTCGTCGTGTTGCATCCTTTTTTTGCTCGATTCGCATCCTATAATCGAATAATTACGCTCGGAAAAGATTTGCCTTGCTGTTTATATTTATTTGTTGAATAATTACACCTATATTCATGTTTTAATCAAGTGGAGGAACAAAAATTATTCTTTTTCTTTGGAATTAGGTAAGATAGTTGTGGAGGATACTCCGATAGAGTAAGGTTTAAGTAAATATTGCACAGAAAACATGACGGGTGCGACCATACCAGCTCTAATGCACCGGATCCCATCAGAACTCCGAAGTTAAACGTGCTTGGTCGAGAGCAGTACTAGGATGGGTAACCTCCTGGAAGTCCTCGTGTTGCACCCCTTTTTTGCTCGATTCGCATCCGGTAATAGAATAATTACGCTCGGAAAAGCGTTGCCTTACTGTTTATATTTATTTGTCGAATAATTACACCTATATTAATGTTTTAATTAGGTGGAGGAACATAAATTATACTTTTTCTTTGGAATTAGGTAAGATAGTTGTGGAGGATACTCCGACAGAGTAAGGTTTATGTAAATATTGCACAGAAAACATGACGGGTGCGACCATACTAGCACTAATGCACCGGATCCCACCAGAACTCCGAAGTTAAACGTGCTTGGGCGAGAGCAGTACTAGGATGGGTGACCTCCTGGGAAGTCCTCGTGTTGCACCTCTTTTTTGCTCGATTCGCATCCGGTAATAGAATAATTACGCTCGGAAAAGCGTCGCCTTGCTGTTTATATTTATTTGTCGAATAATTACACCTATATTAATGTTTTAATCAGGTGGAAGAACATAAATTATTCTTTTTCTTTGGAATTAGGTAAGATAGTTGTGGATGATGCTCCGACAGAGTAAGATTTAAGTAAATATTATACAGAAAACATGACCGGTGCGACCATACCAGCACTAATGCACCGGATCCCATCAGAACTCCGAAGTTAAGCGTGCTTGGGCGAGAGCAGTACTAGGATGGGTGACCTCCTGGGAAGTCCTCGTGTTGCACTCTTTTTTTGCTCGATTCGCATCCGATAATCGAATAATTACGCTCGGAAAAGCTTTGCCTTGCTGTTTATATTTATTTGTTGAATAATTACACTTATATTCATGTTTTAATCAAGTGGAGGAACAAAAATTATTCTTTTTCTTTGGAATTAGGTAAGATAGTTGTGGAGGATACTCTGACAGAGTAAGGTTTAAGTAAATATTGCGCAGAAAACATGACGGGTTCAACCATACCAGCACTAATGCTCCGGATCCCATCAGAACTCCCAAGTTAAGCGTGCTTGGGCGAGAGCAGTACTAGGATGGGTGACCTCCTGGGAAGTCGTCGTGTTGCACCCCTTTTTTGCTCGATTCGCATCCGGTAATAGAATAATTACGCTCGGAAAAGCGTTGCCATGCTGTTTATATTTATTTGTCGAATAATTACACCTATATTAATGTTTTAAACAAATGGAGGAACAAAAATTATTATTTTTCTTTGGATTAAGGTAACATAGTTGTGGAGGATGCTCCGACAGAGTAAGGTTTAAGAAAATATTTCACACAAATCATGACGGTTGCGACCATACCAGCACTAATGCACCGGATCCCATCAGAACTCCGAAGTTAAGCGTTCTTGGGCGAGAGCAGTACTAGGATGGGTGACCTCTTGGGAAGTCCTCGTGTTGCACCCTTTTTTTGCTCGATTCGCATCCGATAATCGAATAATTACGCTCGGAAAAGCTTTGCCTTGCTGTTTATATTTATTTGTTGAATAATTACACCTATATTCATGTTTTAATCAAGTGGAAGAACAAAAATTATTCTTTTTCTTTGGAATTAGGTAAGATAGTTTTGGAGGATACTCTGACAAAGTAAGGTTTAAGTAAATATTGCGCAGAAAACATGACGTTTGCAACCATACCAGCACTAATGCACCGGATCCCATCAGAACTCCGAAGTTAATCGTGCTTGGGCGAGAGCAGTACTAGGATGGGTGACCTCCTGGGAAGTCCTCGTGTTGCACCCATTTTTTGCACGATTCGCATCCGGTAATAGAATAATTACGCTCGGAAAAGCGTTGCCTTGCTGTTTATATTTATTTGTCGAATAATTACACCTATATTAATGTTTTAAACAAGTGGAGGAACAAAAATTATTCTTTTTTTTTGGAATAAGGTAAGATAGTGTTGGAGGATGCTCCGACAGAGTAAGGTTTAAGAAAATATTTCACACAAAACATGACGGGTGCGACCATACCAGCACTAATGCACCGGATCCCATCAGAACTCCGAAGTTAAGCGTGCTTGGGTGAGAGCAGTAATAGGATGGGTGACCTCCTAGGAAGTCCTCGTGTTGCACCCTTTTTTTTCTCGATTCGCATCCGATAATCGAATAATTACGCTGGGAAAAGCTTTGCCTTACTATTTATATTTATTTGTCGAATAATTACACCAATATTCATGTTTTAATCAAGTGGAGGAACAAAAATTATTCTTTTTCTTTGGAATTAGGTAAGATAGTTGTGGAGTATACTCCGACAGAGTAAGGTTTAAGTAAATATTGTACAGAAAACATGACGGGTGCGACCATACCAGCACTAATGCAGCGGATCACATCAGAACTTCGAAGTTAAGCGTGCTTGGGCGAGAGCAGTACTAGAATGGGTGACCTCCTCAGAAGTCCTCATGTTGCAACCCTTTTTTGCTCGATTCGCATCCGATTATAGAATAATTACGCTCGGAAAAGCGTTGTCTTGCTGTTTATATTTATTTGTCGAATAATTACACCTATA
This sequence comes from Dipteronia dyeriana, assembly GCA_032871835.1. Taxonomy (NCBI): domain Eukaryota; kingdom Viridiplantae; phylum Streptophyta; class Magnoliopsida; order Sapindales; family Sapindaceae; genus Dipteronia; species Dipteronia dyeriana. The sequence goes on along the minus strand of CM065301.1, from coordinate 79,848,578 downwards.
TTAATGTTTTAATCAGGTGGAGGAACATAAATTATTCTTTTTCTTTGGAATAAGGTAAGATAGTTGTCGAAGATGCTCCGACAGAGTAAGGTTGAAGTAAATATTTCACAGTAAACATGACGGGTGCGACCATACCAGCACTAATGCACCGTATCCCATCAGAACTCCGAAGTTAAGCGTGCTTGGGCGAAAGCAGTACTGGGATGGGTGACCTCCTGGGAAGTCGTCGTGTTGCATCCCTTTTTTGCTCGATTCGCATCCTATAATCGAATAATTACGCTCGGAAAAGATTTGCCTTGCTGTTTATATTTATTTGTCGAATAATTACACCTATATTCATGTTTTAATCAAGTGGAGAAACAAAAATTATTCTTTTTCTTTGGAATTAGGTAAGATAGTTGTGGAGGATACTCCGACAGAGTAAGGTTTAAGTAAATATTGTACAGAAAACATGACGGGTGCGACCATACCAGCACTAATGCAGCGGATCACATCAGAACTTCGAAGTTAAGCGTGCTTGGGCGAGAGCAGTACTAGAATGGGTGACCTCCTCAGAAGTCCTCATGTTGCAACCCTTTTTTGCTCGATTCGCATCCGATTATAGAATAATTACGCTCGGAAAAGCGTTGTCTTGCTGTTTATATTTATTTGTCGAATAATTACACCTATATTAATGTTTTAATCAGGTGGAGGAACATAAATTATTCTTTTTCTTTGGAATAAGGTAAGATAGTTGTCGAAGATGCTCCGACAGAGTAAGGTTGAAGTAAATATTTCACAGTAAACATGACGGGTGCGACCATACCAGCACTAATGCACCGTATCCCATCAGAACTCCGAAGTTAAGCGTGCTTGGGCGAAAGCAGTACTGGGATGGGTGACCTCCTGGGAAGTCGTCGTGTTGCATCCCTTTTTTGCTCGATTCGCATCCTATAATCGAATAATTACGCTCGGAAAAGATTTGCCTTGCTGTTTATATTTATTTGTCGAATAATTACACCTATATTCATGTTTTAATCAAGTGGAGAAACAAAAATTATTCTTTTTCTTTGGAATTAGGTAAGATAGTTGTGGAGGATACTCCGACAGAGTAAGGTTTAAGTAAATATTGCACAGAAAACATGACGAGTGCGACCATACCAGCTCTAATGCACCGGATCCCATCAGAACTCCGAAGTTAAACGTGCTTGGTCGAGAGCAGTATTAGGATGGGTGACCTCCTGGGAAGTCCTCGTGTTGCACCCCTTTTTTGCTCGATTCGCATCCGGTAATAGAATAATTACGCTCGGAAAAGCGTTGCCTTGCTGTTTATATTTATTTGTCGAATAATTACACCTATATTAATGTTTTAAATAGGTGGAGGAACATAAATTATACTTTTTCTTTGGAATTAGGTAAGATAGTTGTGGAGGATACTCCGACAGAGTAAGGTTTATGTAAATATTGCACAGAAAACATGACGGGTGCGACCATACTAGCACTAATGCACCGGATCCCACCAGAACTCCGAAGTTAAACGTGCTTGGGCGAGAGCAGTACTAGGATGGGTGACCTCCTGGGAAGTCCTCGTGTTGCACCTCTTTTTTGCTCGATTCGCATCCGGTAATAGAATAATTACGCTCGGAAAAGCGTCGCCTTGCTGTTTATATTTATTTGTCGAATAATTACACCTATATTAATGTTTTAATCAGGTGGAAGAACATAAATTATTCTTTTTCTTTGGAATTAGGTAAGATAATTGTGGATGATGCTCCGACAGAGTAAGGTTTAAGTAAATATTATACAGAAAACATGACGGGTGCGACCATACCAGCACTAATGCACCGGATCCAATCAGAACTCCGAAGTTAAGCGTGCTTGGGCGAGAGCTGTACTAGGATGGGTGACCTCCTGGGAAGTCCTCGTGTTGCACTCTTTTTTTGCTCGATTCGCATCCGATAATCGAATAATTACGATCGGAAAAGCTTTGCCTTGCTGTTTATATTTATTTGTTGAATAATTACACTTATATTCATGTTTTAATCAAGTGGAGGAACAAAAATTATTCTTTTTCTTTGGAATTAGGTAAGATAGTTGTGGAGGATACTCCGACAGAGTAAGGTTTAAGTAAATATTGCACAGAAAACATGACGGGTGCGACCATACCAGCACTAATGCACCGGATCCCATCAGAACTCCGAAGTTAAACAACCTTGGGCGACAGCAGTACTAGGATGGGTGACCACCTGGGAAGTCCTCGTGTTGCACCCATTTTTTGCTCGATTCGCATCCGATTATAGAATAATTACGCTCGGAAAAGCGTTGCCTTGCTATTTATATTTATTTGTCGAATAATTACACCTATATTAATGTTTTAATAAGGTGGAGAAACATAAATTATTCTTTTTCTATGGAATTAGGTAAGATAGTTGTGGAGGATGATCCGACAAAGTATGGTTTAAGTAAATATTGCACAGAAAACATGATGGGTGCGAACATACCAGCAGTAATGCACCGGATCCCATCAGAACTCTGAATTTAAGCGTGCTTGATCGAGAGCAGTACTAGGATGGGTGACCTCCTGGGAAGTCCTCGTGTTGCACCCATTTTTTGTTCGATTCGCATCCGGTAAAAGAATAATTACGCTCGGAAGAGCGTAATTTGCTGTTTCTTTTTATTTGTCGAATAATTACACCTATATTCATGTTTTAATCAAGTGGAGGAACAGAAATTATTTTTCTTCTTTAGAATTAGGTAAGATAGTTGTGGAGGATACTCCGCCAGAGTAAGATTTTAGTAAATATTGCACAGAAAACATGATAGGTGCGACCATACCAGCTCTAATGCACCGGATCCCATCTGAACTCCGAAGTTAAGTGTGCTTGGGTGAGAGCAGTACTAGGATGGGTGACCTCCTGGGAAGTCCTCGTGTTGCACCCCTTTTTGCTCGATTCGCATCCGATTATAGAATAATTTTTCTCGGAAAAGCGTTGCCTTGCTGTTTATATTTATTTGTCGAATAATTACACCTATATTAATGTTTAAATCAAGTGGAGGAACATAAATTATTCTTTTTCTTTGGAATAAGGTAAGATAGTTGTGGAGGATGCTCCGACAGAGTAAGGTTTAAGTAAATATTTCACAGAAAACATGACGGGTGCGACCATACCAGCACTAATGCACCGGATCCCATCAGAACTCCGAAGTTAAGCGTGCTTGGGCAGAAGCAGTACTAGGATGGGTGACCTCCTGGGAATTCCTCGTGTTGCACCCCTTTTTTGCTCGATTCGCATTCGATAATCGAATAATTACGCTCGGAAAAGCGTTGCCTTGCTGTTTATATTTATTTGTCGAAAAATTACACCTATATTAATGTTTTAAACAAGTGGAGGAACAAAAATTATTCTTTTTCTTTGGAATTAGGTGAGATAGTTGTGGAGGATACTCAGACAGAGTAAGGTTTAAGTAAATATTGCGTAGAAAACATGACGGGTGCAACCATACCAGCACTAATGCACGGGATCCCATCAGAACTCCGAAGTTAAGCGTGCTTGGGCGAGAGCTGTACTAGGATGGGAGACCTCCTAGGAAGTCCTCGTGTTGCACCCTTTTTTTGCTCGATTCGCATCCGATTATAGAATAATTATGCTCGGAAAAGCGTTGCCTTGCTGTTTATATTTATTTGTCGAATAATTACACCTACATTAATGTTTTAATCAGTTGGAGGAACATAAATTATTCTTTTTCTTTGGAATTAGGTAAGATAGTTGTGGAGAATGCTCCGACAGAGTAAGGTTTAAGTAAATATTGTACAGAAAACATGACGGGTGCGACCATACCAGCACTAATGCACCAGATCCCAACAGAACTCCGAAGTTAAGCGTGCTTGGGCGAGAGCAGTACTAGGATGGGTGACCTCCTGGGAAGTCCTCGTGTTGCATCCCTTCTTTGCTCGATTCGCATCCGATTATAGAATAATTAGGCTCGGAAAAGCGTTGCCTTGCTGTTTATATTTATTTGTCGAATAATTACACCTATTTTAATGTTTTAATCAGGTGGACGAACATAAATTATTCTTTTTCTTTGGAATAAGGTAAGATAGTTGTGGAGGATGCTCCGACAGAGTAAGGTTTAAGTAAATATTGTACAGAAAACATGACGGGTGCGACCATACCAGCACTAATGCACCGGATCCCATCAGAACTTCGAAGTTAAGCGTGCTTGGGCGAGAGCAGTACTAGGATGGGTGACCTTCTCGGAAGTCCTTATGTTGCAACCCTTTTTTGCTCGATTCGCGTCCGATTATAAAATAATTACGCTCGAAAAAGCGTTGCCTTGCTGTTTATATTTATTTGTCGAATAATTACACCTATATTAATGTTTTAATCAGGTGGAGGAACATAAATTATTCTTTTTCTTTGGAATAAGGTAAGATAGTTATCGAAGATGCTCCGACAGAGTAAGGTTTAAGTAAATATTTCACAGTAAACATGACGGGTGCGACCATACCAGCACTAATGCACCGGATCCCATCAGAACTCCGAAGTTAAGCGTGCTTGGGCGAGAGCAGTACTGGGATGGGTGACCTCCTGGGAAGTCGTCGTGTTGCACCCTTTTTTAGCTCGATTCGCATCCTATAATCGAATAATTACGCTCGGAAAAGCTTTGCCTTGCTGTTTATATTTATTTATCGAATAATTACACCTATATTCATGTTTTAATCAAGTGGAGGAACAAAATTTATTCTTTTTCTTTGGAATTAGGTAAGATAGTTGTGGAGGATACTCCGACAGAGTAAGGTTTAAGTAAATATTGCACAGAAAAAATGACGGGTGCGACCATACCAGCTCTAATGCACCGGATCCCATCAGAACTCCGAATTTAAACGTGCTTGGTCGAGAGCAGTACTAGGATGGGTGACCTCCTGGGAAGTCCTCGTGTTGCACCCCTTTTTTGCTCGATTCGCATCCTGTAATAGAATAATTACGCTCGGAAAAGCGTTGCCTTGCTGTTTATATTTATTTGTCGAATAATTACACCTATATTAATGTTTTAATTAGGTGGAGGAACATAAATTATACTTTTTCTTTGGAATTAGGTAAGATAGTTGTGGAGGATACTCCGACAGAGTAAGGTTTATGTAAATATTGCACAGAAAACATGACGGGTGCGACCATACTAGTACTAATGCACCGGATCCCACCAGAACTCCGAAGTTAAACGTGCTTGGGCGAGAGCAGTACTAGGATGGGTGACCTCCTGGGAAGTCCTCGTGTTGCACCCCTTTTTTGCTCGATTCGCATCCGATAATAGAATAATTACGCTCGGAAAAGCGTTGCCTTGCTGTTTATATTTATTTGTCGAATAATTAAACCTATATTAATGTTTTAATCAGGTGGAAGAACATAAATTATTCTTTTTCTTTGGAATTAGGTAAGATAGTTGTGGATGATGCTCCGACAGAGTAAAATTTAAGTAAATATTATATAGAAAACATGACGGGTGCGACCATACCAGCACTAATGCACCGGATCCAATCAGAACTCCGAAGTTAAGCGTGCTTGAGCGAGAGCAGTACTAGGATGGGTGACCTCCTGGGAAGTCCTCGTGTTGCACTCTTTTTTTGCTCGATTCGCATCTGATAATCGAATAATTACGCTCGGAAAAGCTTTGCCTTGCTGTTTATATTTATTTGTTGAATAATTACACTTATATTCATGTTTAATCAAGTGGAGGAACAAAAATTATTCTTTTTCTTTGAAATTAGGTAAGATAGTTGTGGAGGATACTCTGACAGAGTAAGGTTTAAGTAAATATTGCGCAGAAAACATGACGGGTGCAACCATACCAGCACTAATGCTCCGGATCCCATCAGAACTCCCAAATTAAGCGTGCTTGGGCGAGAGCAGTACTAGGATGGGTGACCTCCTGGGAAGTCGTCGTGTTGCACCCCTTTTTTGCTCGATTCGCATCCGGTAATAGAATAATTACGCTCGGAAAAGCGTTGCCTTGCTGTTTATATTTATTGTCGAATAATTACACCTATATTAATGTTTTAAACAAATGGAGGAACAAAAATTATTATTTTTCTTTGGATTAAGGTAACATAGTTGTGGAGGATGCTCCGACAGAGTAAGGTTTAAGAAAATATTTCACACAAATCATGACGGTTGCGACCATACCAGCACTAATGCACCGGATCCCATCAGAACTCCGAAGTTAAGCGTTCTTGGGCGAGAGCAGTACTAGGATGGGTGACCTCCTGGGAAGTCCTCGTGTTGCACCCTTTTTTTGCTCGATTCGCATCCGATAATCGAATAATTACGCTCGAAAAAGCTTTGCCTTGCTGTTTATATTTATTTGTTGAATAATTACACCTATATTCATGTTTTAATCAAGTGGAAGAACAAAAATTATTCTTTTTCTTTGAAATTAGGTAAGATAGTTTTGGAGGATACTCTGACAGAGTAAGGTTTAAGTAAATATTGCGCAGAAAACATGACGTTTGCAACCATACCAGCACTAATGCACCGGATCCCATCAGAACTCCGAAGTTAATCGTGCTTGGGCGAGAGCAGTACTAGGATGGGTGACCTCTTGGGAAGTCCTCGTGTTGCACCCATTTTTTGCTCGATTCGCATCCGGTAATAGAATAATTACGCTCGGAAAAGCGTTGCCTTGCTGTTTATATTTATTTGTCGAATAATTACACCTATATTAATGTTTTAAACAAGTGGAGGAACAAAAATTATTCTTTTTCTTTGGAATAAGGTAAGATAGTGTTGGAGGATGCTCCGACAGAGTAAGGTTTATGAAAATATTTCACACAAAACATGACGGGTTCGACCATACCAGCACTAATGCACCGGATCCCATCAGAAATCCGAAGTTAAGCGTGCTTGGGTGAGAGCAGTAATAGGATGGGTGACCTCCTAGGAAGTCCTCGTGTTGCACCCTTTTTTTGCTCGATTCGCATCCGATTATAGAATAATTATGCTCGGAAAAGCGTTGCCTTGCTGTTTATATTTATTTGTCGAATAATTACACCTACATTAATGTTTTAATCAGGTGGAGGAACATAAATTATTCTTTTTCTTTGGAATTAGGTAAGATAGTTGTGGAGAATGCTCCGACAGAGTAAGGTTTAAGTAAATATTGTACAGAAAACATGACGGGTGCGACCATACCAGCACTAATGCACCAGATCCCAACAGAACTCCGAAGTTAAGCGTGCTTGGGCGAGAGCAGTACTAGGATGGGTGACCTCCTGGGAAGTCCTCGTGTTGCACCCCTTCTTTGCTTGATTCGCATCCGATTATAGAATAATTAGGCTCGGAAAAGCGTTGCCTTGCTGTTTATATTTATTTGTCGAATAATTACACCTATTTTAATGTTTTAATCTGGTGGACGAACATAAATTATTCTTTTTCTTTGGAATAAGGTAAGATAGTTGTGGAGGATGCTCCGACAGAGTAAGGTTTAAGTAAATATTGTACAGAAAACATGACGGGTGCGACCATACCAGCACTAATGCACCGGATCCCATCAGAACTTCGAAGTTAAGCGTGCTTGGGCGAGAGCAGTACTAGGATGGGTGACCTTCTCGGAAGTCCTTATGTTGCAACCCTTTTTTGCTCGATTCGCATCCGATTATAAAATAATTACGCTCGGAAAAGAGTTGCCTTGCTGTTTATATTTATTTGTCAAATAATTACACCTATATTAATGTTTTAATCAGGTGGAGGAACATAAATTATTCTTTTTCTTTGGAATAAGGTAAGATAGTTATCGAAGATGCTCCGACAGAGTAAGGTTTAAGTAAATATTTCACAGTAAACATGACGGGTGCGACCATACCAGCACTAATGCACCGGATCCCATCAGAACTCCGAAGTTAAGCGTGCTTGGGCGAGAGCAGTACTGGGATGGGTGACCTCCTGGGAAGTCGTCGTGTTGCACCCTTTTTTGCTCGATTCGCATCCTATAATCGAATAATTACGCTCGGAAAAGCTTTGCCTTGCTGTTTATATTTATTTGTCGAATAATTACACCTATATTCATGTTTTAATCAAGTGGAGGAACAAAAATTATTCTTTTTCTTTGGAATTAGGTAAGATAGTTGTGGAGGATACTCAGACAGAATAAGGTTTAAGTAAATATTGCACAGAAAACATGACGGGTGGGACCATACCAGCTCTAATGCACCGGATCCCATCAGAACTCCGAAGTTAAACGTGCTTGGTCGAGAGCAGTACTAGGATGGGTGACCTCCTGGGAAGTCCTCTTGTTGCACCCCTTTTTTGCTCGATTCGCATCCGGTAATAGAATAATTACGCTCGGAAAAGCGTTGCCTTGCTGTTTATATTTATTTGTCGAATAATTACACCTATATTAATGTTTTAATTAGGTGGAGGAACATAAATTATACTTTTTCTTTGGAATTAGGTAAGATAGTTGTGGAGGATACTCCGACAGAGTAAGGTTTATGTAAATATTGCACAGAAAACATGACGGGTGCGACCATACTAGCACTATTGCACCGGATCCCACCAGAAATCCGAAGTTAAACGTGCTTGGGCGAGAGCAGTACTAGGATGGGTGACCTCCTGGGAAGTCCTCGTGTTGCACCCCTTTTTTGCTCGATTCGCATCCGGTAATAGAATAATTACGCTGGGAAAAGCGTTGCCTTGCTGTTTATATTTATTTGTCGAATAATTACACCTATATTAATGTTTTAATCAGGTGGAAGAACATAAATTATTCTTTTTCTTTGGAATTAGGTAAGATAGTTGTGGATGATGCTCCGACAGAGTAAGATTTAAGTAAATATTATACAGAAAACATGACGGGTGCGACCATACCAGCACTAATGCACCGGATCCCATCAGAACTCAGAAGTTAATCGTGCTTGGGTGAGAGCAGTACTAGGATGGGTGACCTCCTGGGAAGTCGTCGTGTTGCACCCCTTTTTTGCTCGATTCGCATCCGGTAATAGAATAATTACGCTCGGAAAAGCGTTGCCTTGCTGTTTATATTTATTTGTCGAATAATTACACCTATATTAATGTTTTAAACAAATGGAGGAACAAAAATTATTATTTTTCTTTGGATTAAGGTAACATAGTTGTGGAGGATGCTCCGACAGAGTAAGGTTTAAGAAAATATTTCACACAAATCATGACGGTTGCGACCATACCAGCACTAATGCACCGGATCCCATCAGAACTCCGAAGTTAAGCGTTCTTGGGCGAGAGCAGTACTAGGATGGGTGACCTCCTGGGAAGTCCTCGTGTTGCACCCTTTTTTTGCTCGATTCGCATCCGATAATCAAATAATTACGCTCGAAAAAGCTTTGCCTTGCTGTTTATATTTATTTGTTGAATAATTACACCTATATTCATGTTTTAATCAAGTGGAAGAACAAAAATTATTCTTTTTCTTTGGAATTAGGTAAGATAGTTTTGGAGGATACTCTGACAGAGTAAGGTTTAAGTAAATATTGCGCAGAAAACATGACGTTTGCAACCATACCAGCACTAATGCACCGGATCCCATCAGAACTCTGAAGTTAATCGTGCTTGGGCGAGAGCAGTACTAGGATGTGTGACCTCTTGGGAAGTCCTCGTGTTGCACCTATTTTTTGCTCGATTCGCATCCGGTAATAGAATAATTACGCTCGGAAAAGCGTTGCCTTGCTGTTTATATTTATTTGTCGAATAATTACACCTATATTAATGTTTTAAATAAGTGGAGGAACAAAAATTATTCTTTTTCTTTGGAATAAGGTAAGATAGTGTTGGAGGATGCTCCGACAGAGTAAGGTTTAAGAAAATATTTCACACAAAACATGACGGGTGCGACGGTACCAGCACTAATGCACCGGATCCCATCAGAACTCCGAAGTTAAGCGTGCTTGGGTGAGAGCAGTAATAGGATGGGTGACCTCCTAGGAAGTCCTCGTGTTGCACCCTTTTTTTTCTCGATTCGCATCCGATAATCGAATAATTACGCTGGGAAAAGCTTTGCCTTACTATTTATATTTATTTGTCGAATAATTACACGAATATTCATGTTTTAATCAAGTGGAGGAACAAAAATTATTCTTTTTCTTTGGAATTAGGTAAGATAGTTGTGGAGGATACTCCGACAGAGTAAGGTTTAAGTAAATATTGCACAGAAAACATGACGGGTGCGACCATACCAGCACTAATCCACCGGATCCCATCAAAACTCCGAAGTTAAGCAACCTTGGGCGACAGCAGTACTAGGATGGGTGACCTCCTGGGAAGTCCTCGTGTTGCACCCATTTTTTGCTCGATTCGCATCCGATTATAAAATAATTACGCTCGGAAAAGCGTTGCCTTGCTGTTTATATTTATTTGTCGAATAATTACACCTATATTATTGTTTTAATAAGGTGGAGAAACATAAATTATTCTTTTTTTATGGAATTAGGTAAGATAGTTGTGGAGGATGCTCCGACAGAGTAAGGTTTAAGTAAATATTGCACAGAAAACATGATGGGTGCGACCATACCAGCAGTAATGCACCGGATCCCATCAGAACTCCGAAGTTAAGCTTGCTTGATCGAGAGCAGTACTAGGATGGGTGACCTCCTGGGAAGTCCTCGTGTTGCACCTATTTTTTGTTCGATTCCCATCCGGTAATAGAATAATTACGCTCGGAAAAGCGTAATTTGCTGTTTCTTTTTATTTGTCGAATAATTACACCTATATTCATGTTTTAATCAGGTGGAGGAACAGAAATTATTTTTTTTCTTTAGAATTAGGTAAGATAGTTGTAGAGGATACTCCGCCAGAGTAAGGTTTAAGTAAATATTTCACAGAAAACATGACGGGTGGGACCATACCAGCACTAATGCACCGGATCCCATCAGAACTCCGAAGTTAAGCAACCTTGGGCGACAGCAGTACTAGGATGGGTGACCTCCTGGGAAGTCCTCGTGTTGCACCCATTTTTTGCTCGATTCGCATCCGATTATAGAATAATTACGCTCGGAAAAGCGTTGCCTTGCTGTTTATATTTATTTGTCGAATAATTACACCTATATTAATGTTTAAATCAGGTGGAGGAAAACAAATTATTCTTTTTCTTTGGAATAAGGTAAGATAGTTGTGGAGGATGCTCCGACAGAGTAAGGTTTAAGTAAATATTTCACAGAAAACATGACGGGTGCGACCATACCAGCACTAATGCACCGGATCCCATCAGAACTCCGAAGTTAAGCGTGCTTGGGCGAGAGCAGTACTAGGATGGGTGACCTCCTGGGAAGTCCTCTTGTTGCACCCTTTTTTTGCTCGATTCGCATCCGATAATCGATTAATAACGATCAGAAAAGCTTTGCCTTGCTGTTTATATTTATTTGTCGAATAATTACACCTATATTCATGTTTTAATCAAGTGGAGGAACAAAAATTATGCTTTTTCTTTGGAATTAGGTAAGATAGTTGTGGAGGATACTCCGACAGAGTAAGGTTTAAGTAAATATTGCACAGAAAACATGACGTGTGCGACCATACCAGCTCTAATGCACCGGATCCCATCAGAACTCCGAAGTTAAACGTGCTTGGTCGAGAGCAGTACTAGGATGGGCGACCTCCTGGGAAGTCCTCGTGTTGCACCCCTTTTTTGCTCGATTCGCATCCGGTAATAGAATAATTACGCTCGGAAAAGCGTTGCCTTGCTGTTTATATTTATTTGTCGAATAATTACACCTATATTAATGTTTTAATTAGGTGGAGAAACATAAATTATACTTTTTCTTTGGAATTAGGTAAGATAGTTGTGGAGGATACTCCGACAGAGTAAGGTTTATGTAAATATTGCACAGAAAACATGATGGGTGCGACCATACCAGCTCTAATGCACCGGATCCCATCTGAACTCCGAAGTTAAGCGTGCTTGGGTGAGAGCAGTACTAGGATGGGTGACCTCCTGGGAATTCCTCGTGTTGCACCCCTTTTTGCTCAATTCGCATCCGATTATAGAATAATTATGCTCGGAAAAGCGTTGCCTTGCTGTTTATATTTATTTGTTGAATAATTACACCTATATTAATGTTTAAATCAGGTGGAGGAACATAAATTATTCTTTTTCTTTGGAATAAGGTAAGATAGTTGTGGAGGATGCTCCGACTGAGTAAGGTTTAAGTAAATATTGCACAGAAAACATGACGTGTGCGACCATACCAGCACTAATGTACCGGATCCCATAAGAACTCCGAGGTTAAGCGTGCTTGGGTGAGAGCAGTACTAGGATGGGTGACCTCCTGGGAAGTCCTCGTGTTGCACCCATTTTTTGCTCGATTCGCATCCGGTAATAGAATAATTACGCTCGGAAAAGCGTAATTTGTTGTTTTTTTTTATTTGTCGAATAATTTCACCTATATTCATGTTTTAATCGGGTGGAGGAACAGATATTTTTTTTATTCTTTAGAAATAGGTAAGATAGTTGTGGAGGATACTCAGCCAGAGTAAGGTTTAAGTAAATATTGCGCAGAAAACATGACGGGTGCAACCATACCAGCACTAATGCACAGTCACATCAGAACTCCGAAGTTAGGCGTGCTTGGGCGAGAGCAGTACTAGGATGGGTGACCTCCTGGGAAGTCCTCGTGTTGCACCCCTTTTTGCTCGATTCGCATCCGGTAATAGAATAATTACGCTCGGAAAAGCGTTGCCTTACTGTTTATATTTATTTGTCGAATAATTACACCTATATTAATGTTTTAAACAAGTGGAGGAACATAAATTATACTTTTTCTTTGGAATTAGGTAAGATAGTTGTGGAGGATACTCTGACAGAGTAAGGTTTAAGTAAATATTGCGCAGAAAACATGACGGTTGCAACCATACCAGCACTAATGCACTTGATCCCATCAGAACTCCGAAGTTAATCGAGCTTGGGCGAGAGCAGTACTAGGATGGGTGACCTCCTGGGAAGTCCTCGTGTTGCACCCCTTTTTTGCTCGATTCGCATCCGGTAATAGAATAATTACGCTCGGAAAAGCGTTGCCTTGCTGTTTATATTTATTTGTCGAATAATTACACCTATATTAATGTTTTAAACATATGGAGGAACAAAAATTATTCTTTTTCTTTGGAATAAGGTAAGATAGTGTTGGAGGATGCTCCGACAGAGTAAGGTTTAAGAAAATATTTCACACAAAACATGACGGGTGCGACCATACCAGCACTAATGCACCGGATCCCATCAGAACTCCGAACTTAAGCGTGCTTGGGTGAGAGCAGTAATAGGATGGGTGACCTCCTAGGAAGTCCTCATGTTGCACCCTTTTTTTTCTCGATTCGCATCCGATAATCGAATAATTACGCTGGGAAAAGCTTTGCCTTACTATTTATATTTATTTGTCGAATAATTACACGAATATTCATGTTTTAATCAAGTGGAGGAACAAAAATTATTCTTTTTCTTTGGAATTAGGTAAGATAGTTGTGGAGGATACTCCGACAGAGTAAGGTTTAAGTAAATATTGCACAGAAAACATGACGGGTGCGACCATACCAGCACTAATGCACCGGATCCCATCAGAACTTCGAAGTTAAGCAACCTTGGGCGACAGCAGTACTAGGATGGGTGACCTCCTGGGATGTCCTCGTGTTGCACCCATTTTTTACTCGATTCGCATCCGATTATAGAATAATTACGCTCGGAAAAGCGTTGTCTTGCTGTTTATATTTATTTGTCGAATAATTACACCTATATTAATGTTTTAAACATATGGAGGAACAAAAATTATTCTTTTTCTTTGGAATAAGGTAAGATAGTGTTGGAGGATGCTCCGACAGAGTAAGGTTTAAGAAAATATTTCACACAAAACATGACGGGTGCGACCATACCAGCACTAATGCACCGGATCCCATCAGAACTCCGAACTTAAGCGTGCTTGGGTGAGAGTAGTAATAGGATGGGTGACCTCCTAGGAAGTCCTCGTGTTGCACCCTTTTTTTTCTCGATTCGCATCCGATAATCGAATAATTACGCTGGGAAAAGCTTTGCCTTACTATTTATATTTATTTGTCGAATAATTACACGAATATTTATGTTTTAATCAAGTGGAGGAACAAAAATTATTCTTTTTCTTTGGAATTAGGTAAGATAGTTGTGGAGGATGCTCCGACAGTGTAAGGTTTAAGTACATATTGCACAGAAAATATGATGGGTGCGACCATACCAGCAATAATGCACCGGATCCCATCAGAACTCCGAAGTTAAGCGTGCTTGGGCGAGAGCAGTACTAGGATGGGTGACCTCCTGGGAAGTCCTCTTGTTGCACCCTTTTTTTGCTCGATTCGCATCCAATAATCGATTAATTACGATCAGAAAAGCTTTGCCTTGCTGTTTATATTTATTTGTCGAATAATTACACCTATATTCATGTTTTAATCAAGTGGAGGAACAAAAATTATGCTTTTTCTTTGGAATTAGGTAAGATAGTTGTGGAGGATACTCCGACAGAGTAAGGTTTAAGTAAATATTGCACAGAAAACATGACGTGTGCGACCATACCAGCTCTAATGCACCGGATCCCATCAGAACTCCGAAGTTAAACGTGCTTGGTCGAGAGCAGTACTAGGATGGGCGACCTCCTGGGAAGTCCTCGTGTTGCACCCCTTTTTTGCTCGATTCGCATCCGGTAATAGAATAATTACGCTCGGAAAAGCGTTGCCTTGCTGTTTATATTTATTTGTCGAATAATTACACCTATATTAATGTTTTAATTAGGTGGAGAAACATAAATTATACTTTTTCTTTGGAATTAGGTAAGATAGTTGTGGAGGATACTCCGACAGAGTAAGGTTTATGTAAATATTGCACAGAAAACATGATGGGTGCGACCATACTAGCACTAATGCACCGGATCCCACCAGAACTCCGAAGTTAAACGAGCTTGGGCGAGAGCAGTACTAGGATGGGTGACCTCCTGGGAAGTCCTCGTGTTGCACCCCTTTTTTGCTCGATTCGCATCCGGTAATAGAATAATTACGCTCGGAAAAGCGTTGCCTTGCTGTTTATATTTATTTGTCGAATAATTACACCTATATTAATGTTTTAATCAGGTGGAAGAACATAAATTATTCTTTTTCTTTGGAATTAGGTAAGATAGTTGTGGAGGATGCTCCGACAGAGTAAGGTTTAAGTAAATATTGCACAGAAAACGTGATGGGTGCGACCATAGCAGCAGTAATGCACCGGATCCCATCAGAACTCCGAAGTTAAGCTTGCTTGATCGAGAGCAGTACTAGGATGGGTGACCTCCTGGGAAGTCCTCGTGTTGCACCCATTTTTTGTTCGATTCGCATCCGGTAATAGAATAATTACGCTCGGAAAAGCGTAATTTGCTGTTTCTTTTTATTTGTCAAATAATTACACCTATATTCATGTTTTAATCAGGTGGAGGAACATAAATTATTTTTTTTCTTTAGAATTAGGTAAGATAGTTGTGGAGGATACTCCGCCAGAGTAAGGTTTTAGTAAATATTGCACAGAAAACATGATGGGTTCGACCATACCAGCTCTAATGCACCGGATCCCATCTGAACTCCGAAGTTAAGCGTGCTTGGGTGAGAGCAGTACTAGGATGGGTGACCTCCTGGGAATTCCTCGTGTTGCACCCCTTTTTGCTCGATTCGCATCCGATTATAGAATAATTATGCTCGGAAAAGCGTTGCCTTGCTGTTTATATTTATTTGTTGAATAATTACACCTATATTAATGTTTAAATCAGGTGGAGGAACATAAATTATTCTTTTTCTTTGGAATAAGGTAAGATAGTTGTGGAGGATGCTCTGACTGAGTAAGGTTTAAGTAAATATTGCACAGAAAACATGACGGGTGCGACCATACCAGCACTAATGTACCGGATCCCATCAGAACTCCGAGGTTAAGCGTGCTTGGGTGAGAGCAGTACTAGGATGGGTGACCTCCTGGGAAGTCCTCGTGTTGCACCCATTTTTTGCTCGATTCGCATCCGGTAATAGAATAATTACGCTCGGAAAAGCGTAATTTGTTGTTTTTTTTTATTTGTCGAATAATTTCACCTATATTCATGTTTTAATCGGGTGGAGGAACAGATATTTTTTTTATTCTTTAGAAATAGGTAAGATAGTTGTGGAGGATACTCAGCCAGAGTAAGGTTTAAGTAAATATTGCGCAGAAAACATGACGGGTGCAACCATACCAGCACTAATGCACAGTCACATCAGAACTCCGAAGTTAAGCGTGCTTGGGCGAGAGCAGTACTAGGATGGGTGACCTCCTGGGAAGTCCTCGTGTTGCACCCCTTTTTTGCTCGATTCGCATCCGGTAATAGAAGAATTACGCTCGGAAAAGCGTTGCCTTACTGTTTATATTTATTTGTCGAATAATTACACATATATTAATGTTTTAATCAGTTGGAGGAACATAAATTGTACTTTTTCTTTAGTATTAGGTAAAATAGTTGTGGAGGATACTCCGACAGAGTAAGGTTTAAGTAAATATTGCACAGAAAACATGACGGGTGCGACCATACTAGCACTAATGCACCGGATCCCACCAGAACTCCGAAGTTAAACGTGCTTGGGCGAGAGCAGTACTAGGATGGGTGACCTCCTGGGAAGTCCTCGTGTTGCACCCTTTTTTTTCTCGTTTCGCATCCGATAATCGAATAATTACGCTGGGAAAAGCTTTGCCTTGCTATTTATATTTATTTGTCGAATAATTACACCTATATTCATGTTTTAATCAAGTGGAGGAACATAAATTATTCTTTTTCTTTGGAATTAGGTAAGATAGTTATGGATGATGCTCCGACAGAGTATGGTTTAAGTAAATATTGTACAGAAAACATGACGGGTGCCACCTTACCAGCACTAATGCACCGGGTCCCATCAGAACTCCGAAGTTAAGCGTGCTTGGGCGAGAGCAGTACTAGGATGGGTGACCTCCTGGGATGTCCTCGTGTTGCACCCCTTTTTTGCTCGATTCGCATCCGATAATAGAATAATTACGCTCGGAAAAGCGTTGCCTTGCTGTTTATATTTATTTATCGAATAATTACACCTATATTAATCTTTTAAACAAGTGGAGGAACAAAAATTATTCTTTTTCTTTGGAATAAGGTAAGATAGTTGTGGAGGATGCTCTAACAGAGTAAGGTTTAAGAAAATATTTCACAGAAAACATGACGGGTGCGACCACACCAGCACTAATGCACCGGATCCCATCAGAACTCCGAAGTTAAGCATGCTTGGGCGAGTGCAGTAATAGGATGGGTGACCTCCTGGGAAGTTTTCGTGTTGCACCCTTTTTTTTCTCGATTCGCATCCGATAATCGAATAATTACGCTGGGAAAAGCTTTGCCTTGCTATTTATATTTATTTGTCGAATATTTACACCTATATTCATGTTTCAATCAAGTGGAGGAACAAAAATTATTCTTTTTCTTTGGAATTAGGTAAGATAGTTGTGGAGGATACTCCGACAGAGTAAGGTTTAAGTAAATATTGCACAGAAAACATGACGGGTGCGACCATACCAGCACTAATGCACCGGATCCCATCAGAACTCCGAAGTTAAGCGTGCTTGGGCGAGAGCAGTACTAGGATGGGTGACCTCTTGGGAAGTCCTCGTGTTGTACCCATTTTTTGCTCGATTCGCATCCGGTAATAGAATAATTACGCTCGGAAAAGCGTAATTTGCTGTTTCTTTTTATTTGTCGAACAATTACACCTATATTCATGTTTTAATCAGGTGGAGGAACAGAAATTATTTTTTTTCTTTAGAAATAGGTAAGATAGTCGTGGAGGATACTCAGCCAGAGTAAGGTTTAAGTAAATATTGTGCAGAAAACATGACGGGTGCAACCATACCAGCACTAATACACCGGATCCCATCAGAACTCCGAAGTTAAGCGTGCTTAAGCGAGAGTTGTACTAGGATGGGTGACCTCCAAGGAAGTCCACGTGTTGCACCCCTTTTTTGCTCGATTCGTATCCAGTAATAGAATAATTACGCTCGGAAAAGCTTTGCCTTGCTGTTTATATTTATTTGTCGAATAATTACACCTATATTAATGTTTTAATCAGGTGGAGGAACATAAATTATTCTTTTTCTCTGGAATAAGGTAAGATAGTTGTGGAAGATGCTCCGACAAAGTAAGGTTTAAGTAAATATTTCACAGAAAACATGACGGGTGCGACCATACCAGCACTAAGGCACCGGATCCCATCAGAATTCCGAAGTTAAGCGTGCTTGGGCGAGAGCAGTACTGGGATGGGTGACCTCCTGGGAAGTCCTCGTGTTGCACCCTTTTTTTGCTCGATTCGCATCCGATAATCGAATAATTACGCTCGGAAAAGCTTTGCCTTGCTGTTTATATTTATTTGTCGAATAATTACACCTATATTCATGTTTTAATCAAGTGGAGGAACAAAAATTATTCTTTTTCTTTGGAATTAGGTAAGATAGTTGTGGAGGATACTCCGACAGAGTACAGTTTAAGTTAATATTGCACAGAAAACATGACGGGTGCGACCATACCAGCTCTAATGCACCGGATCCCATCAGAACTCCGAAGTTAAGCTTGCTTGGGCGAGAGCAGTACTAGGATGGGTGACCTCCTGGGAAGTTTCGTGTTGCACCCCTTTTTTGCTCGATTCGCATCCGATAATAGAATTATTACGCTCGGAAAAGCGTTGCCTTGCTGTTTATATTTATTTGTCGAATAATTACAGCTATATTAATGTTTTAAACAAGTGGAGGAACATAAATTATACTTTTTCTTTGGAATTAGGTAAGATAGTTGTGGAGGATGCTCCGACAGAGTAAGGTTTAAGTAAATATTGTACAGAAAACATGACGGGTGCGACCATACCAGCAATAATGCACCGGATCCCATCAGAACTCCGAAGTTAAGCGTGCTTGGGCGAAAGCAGTACTAGGATGGGTGACCTCCTGGGAAGTCCTCGTGTTGCACCCCTTTTTTGCTAGATTCGCATCCGATTATAGAATAATTACGCTCGGAAAAGCGTTGCCTTGCTGTTTATATTTATTTGTCGAATAATTACACCTATGTTAATGTTTTAATCAGGTAGAGGAACATAAATTATTCTTTTTCTTTGGAATAAGGTAAGATAGTTGTGGAAGATGCTCCGACAGAGTAAGGTTTAAGTAAATATTTCACAGAAAACATGACGGGTGCGACCATACCAGCACTAATGCACCGGATCCCATCAGAACTCCGAAGTTAATCGTCCTTGGGCGAGAGCAGTACTAGGATGGGTGACCTCCTGGGAAGTCCTCGTGTTGCACCATTTTTTTGCTCGATTCGCATCCGATAATCGAATAATTATGCTCGGAAAAGCTTTGCCTTGCTGTTTATATTTATTTGTCGAATAATTACACCTATATTCATGTTTTAATCAAGTGGATGAACAAAAATTATTCTTTTTCTTTGGAATTAGGTAAGATAGTTGTGGAGGATACTCCGACAGAGTAAGGTTTAAGTAAATATTGCACAGAAAATAAGACGGGTGCGACCATACCAGCTCTAATGCACCGGATCCCATCAGAACTTCGAAGTTAAACGTGCTTGGGCGAGGGCAGTACTAGGATGGGTGACCTAATGGGAAGTCCTCGTGTTGCACCCCTTTTTTGCTCGATTCGCATCCGGTAATAGAATAATTAAACTCGGAAAAGCGTTGCCTTGCTGTTTATATTTATTTGTCGAATAATTACACATATATTAATGTTTTAATTAGGTGGAGGAACATAAATTATACTTTTTATTTGGAATTAGGTAAGATAGTTGTGGAGGATACTCCGACAGAGTAAGGTTTAAGTAAATATTGCACAGAAAATATGACGGGTGCGACCATACCAGCTCTAATGCACCGGATCCCATTAGAACTTCGAAGTTAAACGTGCTTGGGCGAGGGCAGTACTAGGATGGGTGACCTCCTGGGAAGTCCTCGTGTTGCACCCCTTTTTTGCTCGATTCGCATCCGGTAATAGAATAATTAAACTCGGAAAAGCGTTGCCTTGCTGTTTATATTTATTTGTCGAATAATTACACCTATATTAATGTTTTAATTAGGTGGAGGAACATAAATTATACTTTTTCTTTGGAATTAGGTAAGATAGTTGTGGAGGATACTTCGACAGAGTAAGGTTTAAGTAAATATTGCACAGAAAACATGACTTGTGCGACCATACTAGCAATAATGCACTGAATCCCACTAGAACTCTGAAGTTAAACGTGTTTGGGCGAGAGCAGTACTAGGATGGGTGACCTCCTGGGAAGTCCTCGTGTTGCACTCTTTTTTGCTCGATTCGCATCCAATAATAGAATAATTACGCTCGGAAAAGCGTTGCCTTGCTGTTTATATTTATTTGTCGAATAATTACACCTATATTAATGTTTTAAACAAGTGGAGGAACACAAATTATACTTTTTCTTTGGAATTAGGTAAGATAGTTGTGGAGGATGCTCCTACAGAGTAAGGTTTAAGTAAATATTGTACAGAAAACATGACGGGTGCGACCATACCAGCACTAATGCACCGGGTCCTATCAGAACTCTGAAGTTAAGCGTGCTTGGGCGAGAGCAGTACTAGGATTGGTGACCTCCTGGGAAGTCCTCGTGTTATTTCCCTATTTTGCTCGATTCGCATCCGATTATAGAATAATTACGCTCGGAAAAGTGTAATTTGCTGTTTCTTTTTATTTGTCGAATAATTACACCTATATTCATGTTTTAATCAGGTGGAGGAACAAAAATTATTTTTTTTCTTTAGAATTAGGTTAGATAGTTGTGGAGGATACTCCGCCAGAGTAAGGTTTAAGTAAATATTGCACAGAAAACATGATTGGTGCGACCATACCAGCTCTAATGCACCGGATCCCATCTGAACTCCGAAGTTAAGCGTTCTTGGGCGAGAGCAGTACTAGGATGGGTGACCTCCTTGGAAGTCCTCGTGTTGCATTCCTTTTTTGCTCGATTCGCATCCGGTAATAGAATAATTACGCTCGGAAAAGCGTTGCCTTGCTGTTTATATTTATTTGTCGAATAATTACACCTATATTAATGTTTTAATCAGGTGGAGGAACATAAATTATTCTTTTTCTTTGGAATAAGGTAAGATAGTTGTGGAGGATACTCCGACAGAGTAAGGTTTAAGTAAATATTTCACAGAAAACATGACGGGTGCGACCATACCAACACTAATGCACCGGATCCCTTCAGAACTCCGAAGTCAAGCGTGCTTTGGCGAGAGCAGTACTAGGATGGGTGACCTCCTGAGAAGTCCTCTTGTTGCACCCTTTTTTTGCTTGATACGCATCCGATAATAGAATAATTACGCTCAGAAAAGCTTTGCCTTGCTGTTTATATTTACTTGTCGAATAATTACACCTATATTTATGTTTTAATCAAGTGGATGAACAAAAATTATTCTTTTTCTTTGGAATTAGGTAAGATAGTTGTGGAGGATACTCCGACAGAGTAAGGTTTAAGTAAATATTGCACAGAAAACATGACGGGTGCGACCATACCAGCTCTAATGCACCGGATCCCATCAAGACTCCGAAGTTAAGCGTGCTTGGGCGAGAGCAGTACTAGGATGGGTGACCTCCTGGGAATTCCGCGTGTTGCACCCCTTTTTTGCTCGATTCGCATCCGATAATCGAATAATTACTCTCGGAAAAGCGTTGCCTTGCTGTTTATATTTATTTGTCGAATAATTACACCTATATTAATGTTTTAATCAGGTGGAGGAACATAAATAATTCTTTTTCTTTGGAATAAGGTAAGATAGTTGTGGAGGATGCTCTAACAGAGTAAGGTTTAAGAAAATATTTCACAGAAAACATGACGGGTGCGACCACACCAACACTAATTCACCGGATCCCATCAGAACTCCGAAGTTAAGCGTGCTTGGGCGAGTGCAGTAATAGGATGGGTGACCTCCTCGGAAGTCCTCGTGTTGCACCCTTTTTTTTCTAGATTCGCATCCGATAATCGAATAATTACGCTGGGAAAAGCTTTGTCTTGCTATTTATATTTATTTGTCGAATAATTACACCTATATTCATGTTTTAATCAAGTGGAGGAACAAAAATTATTCTTTTTCTTTGGAATTAGGTAAGATAGTTGTGGAGGATACTCCGACAGAGTAAGGTTTAAGTAAATATTGGACAGAAAACATGACGGGTGCGACCATACCAGCTCTAATGCACCGGATCCCATCAGAACTTCGAAGTTAAACGTGCTTGGGCGAGGGCAGTACTAGGATGGGTGACCTCCTGGGAAGTCCTCGTGTTGCACCCCTTTTTTGCTCGATTCGCATCCGGTAATAGAATAATTAAACTCGGAAAAGCGTTGCCTTGCTGTTTATATTTATTTATCGAATAATTACACCTATATTAATGTTTTAATTAGGTGGAGGAATATAAATAATTCTTTTACTTTGGAATTTGGTAAGATAGTTGTGGAGGATACTCCGACAGAGTAAGATTTAAGTAAATATTTCACAGAAAACATGACGGGTGCGACTATACCAGCACTAATGCACCGGATCCTATCAGAACTCCGAAGTTAAGCGTGCTTGGGCGAGAGCAGTACTAGGATGAATGACCTCCTGGGAAGTCCTCTTGTTGCACCCTTTTTTTGCTCGATTCGCATCCGATAATCGAATAATTACGCTCGGAAAAGCTTTGCCTTGCAGTTTATATTTATTTGTCGAATAATTACACCTATATTTATGTTTTAATCAAGTGGAGGAACAAAAATTATTCTTTTTCTTTGGAATTAGGTAAGATAGTTTTGGAGGATACTCTGACAGAGTAAGGTTTAAGTAAATATTGCACAGAAAACATGACGGGTGCGACCATACCAGCTCTAATGCACCGGATCCCATCAGAACTGCGAAGTTAAGCGTGCTTGGGCGAGAGCAGTACTAGGATGGGTGACCACCTGGGAATTCCTCGTGTTGCACCTTTTTTTTGCTCGATTCGCATCCGATAATTGAATAATTACGCTCGGAAAAGCGTTGCCTTGCTGTTTATATTTATTTGTCGAATAATTACACCTATATTAATGTTTTAATCAGGTGGAGGAACATAAATTATACTTTTTCTTTGGAATTAGGTAAGATAGTTGTGGAGGATACTCTGACAGAGTAAGGTTTAAGTAAATATTGCACAGAAAACATGACTTATGCGACCATACCAGCAATAATGCACCGGATCCCAACAGAACTCCGAAGTTAAGCGTGCTTGGGCGAGAGCAATACTAGGATGGGTGACCTCCTGGGAAGTCCTCGTGTTGCACCCATTTTTTGCTCGATTCGCATCCGGTAATAGAATAATTACGCTCGGAAAAGCGTAATTTGCTGTTTCTTTTTATTTGTCGAATAATTACACCTATATTCATGTTTTAATCAGGTGGAGGAACAAAAATTATTTTTTTTCTTTAGAATTAGGTAAGATAGTTGTGGATTATACTCCGCCAGAGTAAGGTTTAAGTAAATATTGCACAGAAAACATGATTGGTGTGACCATACCAGCTCTAATGCACCGGATCCCATCTGAACTCCGAAGTTAAGCGTGCTTGGGTGAGAGCAGTACTAGGATGGGTGACCTCCTGGGAAGTCCTCGTGTTGCACCCCTTTTTTGCTCGATTCGCATCCGATTATAGAATAATTATGCTCGGAAAAGCGTTGCCTTGCTGTTTATATTTATTTGTCGAATAATTACACCTATATTAATGTTTTAATCAGGTGGAGGAACATAAATTATTCTTTTTCTTTGGAATAAGGTAAGATAGTTGTGGAGGATACTCCGACAGAGTAAGGTTTAAGTAAATATTTCATAGAACACATGACTGGTGCGACCATACCATCACTAATGCACCGGATCTCTTCAGAACTCCGAAGTCAAGCGTGCTTTGGTGAGAGCAGTACTAGGATGGGTGACCTCCTGAGAAGTCCTCTTGTTGCACCCTTTTTTTTCTCGATACGCATCCGATAATCGAATAATTACGCTCAGAAAAGCTTTGCCTTGCTGTTTATATTTATTTGTCGAATAATTACACCTATATTTATGTTTTAATAAAGTGGAGGAACAAAAATTATTCTTTTTCTTTGGAATAAGGTAAGATAGATTTGGAGGATACTCCGACAGAGTAAGGTTTAAGTAAATATTGCAAAGAAAACATGACGGGTACGACCATACCAGCTCTAATGAACCGAATCCCATCAGAACTCCGAAGTTAAGCGTGCTTGGGCGTGAGCAGTACTAGGATTGGTGACCTCCTGGGAATTCCTCGTGTTGCCCCCCTTTTTTGCTCGATTAGCATCCGATAATCGAATAATTACGCTCGGAAAAGCGTTGTCTTGCTGTTTATATTTATTTGTCGAATAATTACACCTATATTAATGTTTTAATCAGGTAGAGGAACATAAATTATACTTTTTCTTTGGAATTAGGTAAGATAGTTGTGGATAATACTCCGACAGAGTAAGGTTTAAGTAAATATTGCATAGAAAACATGACTTATGCGACCATACCAGCAATAATGCACCGGATTCCATCAGAACTCCGAAGTTAAGCGTGCTTGGGCGAGAGCAGTACTAGGATGGGTGACCTCCTGGGAAGTCCTCGTGTTGCACCCATTTTTTGCTCGATTCGCATCCGATAATCGAATAATTACGCTCGGAAAAGCTTTGTCTTGCTGTTTATATTTATTTGTCGAATAATTACACCTATATTCATTTTTTAATCAAAAGGAGGAACAAAAATTATTCTTTTTCTTTGGAATTAGGTAAGATAGTTGTGGAGGATACTCTGACAGAGTAAGGTTTAAGTAAATATTGCACAGAAAACATGACGGGTGCGACCATACCAGCTCTAATGCACCGGATCCCATCAGAACTCCGAAGCTAAGCGTGCTTGGGCGAGAGCAGTACTAGGATGGGTGACCTCCTGGGAAGTCCTCGTGTTGCACCCCTTTTTTGCTCGATTCGCATCCGGTAATAGAATAATTACGCTCGGAAAAGCGTTGCCTTGCTGTTTATATTTATTTGTCGAATAATTACACCTATATTAATGTTTTAATCAAGTGGAGGAACATAAATTATACTTTTTCTTTAGAATTAGGTAAAATAGTTGTGGAGGATACTCCGACAGAGTAAGGTTTAAGTAAATATTGCACAGAAAACATGACGGGTGCGACCATAATAGCACTAATGCACCAGATCCCACCAGATGTCCGAAATTAAACGTGCTTGGGCGAGAGCAGTACTATGATGGGTGACCTTCTGGGAAGTCTTCATGTTGCACCCCTTTTTTGCTCGATTCGCATCCGGTAAAAGATTAATTACGCTCGGAAAAGCGTTGCCTTGCTGTTTATATTTATTTGTCGAATAATTACACCTATCTTAATGTTTTAATCAGGTGGAGGAACAAAAATTATTCTTTTTCTTTGGAATTAGGTAAGATAGTTGTGGAGGATACTCCGACAGAGTAAGGTTTAAGTAAATATTGCACAGAAAACATGACTTATGCGACCATACCAGCAATAATGCACCGGATCCCATCAGAACTCCGAAGTTAAGCGTGCCTGGGCGAGAGCAATACTAGGATGGGTGACCTCCTGGGAAGTCCTCGTGTTGCACCCATTTTTCGCTCGATTCGCATCCGGTAATAGAATAATTACGCTCGGAAAAGCGTAATTAGCTGTTTCTTTTTATTTGTCGAATAATTACACCTATATTCATGTTTTAATCAGGTGGAGGAACAAAAATTATTTTTTTTCTTTAGAATTAGGTAAGATAGTTGTGGAGGATACTCCGCCAGAGTAAGGTTTAAGTAAATATTGCACAGAAAACATGATTGGTGCAACCATACCAGCTCTAATGCACCGGATCCCATCTGAACTCCGAAGTTAAGCGTGTTTGGGTGAGAGCAGTACTAGGATGGGTGACCTACTGGGAAGTCCTCGTGTTGCACCCCTTTTTTGCTCGATTCGCATCCGATTATAGGATAATTATTCTCGGAAAAGCGTTGCCTTGCTGTTTATATTTATTTGTCGAATAATTACACCTATATTAATGTTTTAATCAGGTGGAGGAACATAAATTATTCTTTTTCTTTGGAATAAGGTAAGATAGTTGTGGAGGATACTCCGACAGAGTAAGGTTTAAGTAAATATTTCACAGAAAACATGACGGGTGCGACCATACCAGCACTAATGCACCGGATCACTTCAGAACTCCGAAGTCAAGCGTGCTTTGGCAAGAGCAGTACTAGGATGGGTGACCTACTGAGAAGTCCTCTTGTTGCACCCTTTTTTTGTTCGATACGCATCCGATAATCGAATAATTACGCTCATAAAAGCTTTGCCTTGCTGTTTATATTTATTTGTCGAATAATTACACCTATATTTATGTTTTAATCTAGTGGAGGAACAAAAATTATTCTTTTTCTTTGGAATTAGGTAAGATAGTTGTGGAGGATACTCCGACAGAGTAAGGTTTAAGTAAATATTGCACAGAAAACATGACGGGTGCGACCATACCAGCTCTAATGCACCGGATTCCATCAGAACTCCGATGTTAAGCGTGCTTGGGCGAGAGCAGTACTAGGATGGGTGACCTCCTGGGAATTCCTCGTGTTGCATCTCTTTTTTGCTCGATTCGCATCCGATAATCGAATAATTACGCTCGGAAAAGCGTTGCCTTGCTGTTTATATTTATTTGTCGAATAATTACACCTATATTAATGTTTTAATCAGGTGGAGGAACATAAATTATACTTTTTCTTTGGAATTAGGTAAGATAGTTGTGGAGGATACTCCGACAGAGTAAGGTTTAAGTAAATATTGCACAGAAAACATGACTTATGCGACCATACAAGCAATAATGCACCGGATCCCATCAGAACTCCGAAGTTAAGCGTGCTTGGGCGAGAGCAGTACTAGTATGGGTGACCTCCTGGGAAGTCCTCGTGTTGCACCCATTTTTTGCTCGATTCGCATCCGGTAATAGAATAATTACGCTCGGAAAAGCGTTGCCTTGCTGTTTATATTTATTTGTCGAATAATTACACCTATATTAATGTTTTAATCAGGTGGAGGAACATAAATTATTCTTTTTCTTTGGAATTTGGTAAGATAGTTGTGGATGATGCTCCGACAGAGTAAGGTTTAAGTAAATATTGTACAGAAAACATGACGGGTGCGACCTTACCAGCACTAATGCACCGGATCCCATCAGAACTCCGAAGTTAAGCGTGCTTGGGCGAGAGCAGTACTAGGATGGGTGACCTCCTGGGATGTCCTCGTGTTGCACCTCTTTTTTGCTCAATTCGCATCCGATTCTAGAATAATTACGCTCGGAAAAGCGTTGCCTTGCTGTTTATATTTATTTGTCGAATAATTACACCTATATTAATGTTTTAATCAGGTGGAGGAACATAAATTATTCTTTTTCTTTGGAATAAGGTAAGATAGTTGTGGAAGATGCTCCGACAGAGTAAGGTTTAAGTAAATATTTCACAGAAAACATGACGGGTGCGACCATACCAGCACTAATTCACCGGATCCCATCTGAACTCCGAAGTTAAGCGTGCTTGGGCGAGAGCAGTACTAGGATGGGTGACCTGCTGGGAAGTCCTCGTGTTGCACCCCTTTTTTGCTCGATTCACATCCGGTAATATATTAATTACGCTCGGAAAAGCGTTGCCTTGCTGTTTATATTTATTTGTCGAATAATTACACCTATATTAATGTTTTAATCAGGTGGAGGAACATAAATTATTCTTTTTCTTTGGAATTTGGTAAGATAGTTGTGGATGATGCTCCAACAGAGTAAGGGTTAAGTAAATATTGTACAGAAAACATGACGGGTGCGACCTTACCAGCACTAATGCACCGGATCTCATCAGAACTCCGAAGTTAAGCGTGTTTGGGCGAGAGCAGTACTAGGATGGGTGACCTCCTGGGATGTCCTCGTGTTGCACCCCTTTTTTGCTCAATTCGCATCCGATTATAGAATAATTACGCTCGGAAAAGCGTTGCCTTGCTGTTTATATTTATTTGTCGAATAATTACACCTATATTAATGTTTTAATCAGGTGGAGGAACATAAATTATTCTTTTTCTTTGGAATAAGGTAAGATAGTTGTGGAAGATGCTCCGACAGAGTAAGGTTTAAGTAAATATTTCACAGAAAACATGACGGGTGCGACCATACCAGCACTAATTCACCGGATCCCATCAGAACTCCGAAGTTAAGCGTGCTTGGGCGAGAGCAGTACTAGGATGGGTGACCTCCTGGGAAGTCCTCTTGTTGCACCCTTTTTTTGCTCGATTCGCATCCGATAATCGAATAATTACGCTCGGAAAAGCTTTGCCTTGCTGTTTATATTTATTTGTCGAATAATTACACCTATATTCATGTTTTAATCAAGTGGAGGAACAAAAATTATTCTTTTTCCTTGGAATAAGGTAAGATAGTTGTGGAGGATACTCCGACAGAGTAAGGTTTAAGTAAATATTGCACAGAAAACATGACGGGTGCGACCATACTAGAACTAATGCACCGGATCCCACCAGAAGTCCGAAGTTAAACGTGCTTGGGCGAGAGCAGTACTAAGGTGGGTGACCTGCTGGGAAGTCCTCGTGTTGCACCCCTTTTTTGCTCGATTCACATCCGGTAATATATTAATTACGCTCGGAAAAGCGTTGCCTTGCTGTTTATATTTATTTGTCGAATAATTACACCTATATTAATGTTTTAATCAGGTGGAGGAACATAAATTATTCTTTTTCTTTGGAATTAGGTAAGATAGTTGTGGATGATGCTCCGACAGAGTAAGGTTTAAGTAAATATTGTACAGAAAACATGACGGGTGCGACCTTACCAGCACTAATTCACCGGATCTCATCAGAACTCCGAAGTTAAGCGTGCTTGGGCGAGAGCAGTACTAGGATGGGTGACCTCCTGGGAAGTCCTCTTGTTGCACACTTTATTTGCTCGATTCATATCCGATAATCGAATAATTACGCTCGGAAAAGCTTTGTCTTGCTGTTTATATTTATTTGTCGAATAATTACACCTATATTCATGTTTTAATCAAGTGGAGGAACAAAAATTATTCTTTTTCCTTGGAATTAGGTAAGATAGTTGTGGAGGATACTCCGACAGAGTAAGGTTTAAGTAAATATTGCACAGAAAACATGACTGGTGCGACCATACCAGCACTAATGCACCGGATCCGATCAGAACTCCGAAGTTAAGCGTGCTTGGGCGAGAGCAGTACTAGGATGGGTGACCTCCTGGGAAGTCCTCGTGTTGCACCCCTTTTTTGATCGATTCGCATCCGATAATAGAATAATTACGCTCGGAAAAGCGTTGCCTTGCTGTTTATATTTATTTGTCGAATAATTACACCTATATTAATGTTTTAAACAAGTGGAGGAACATAAATTATTCTTTTTCTTTGAATAAGGTAAGATAGTTGTGGAGGATGCTCCGACAGAGTAAGGTTTAAGTAAATATGGTACAGAAAACATGACGGGTGCGACCATACCAGCACTAATGCACCGGATCCCATCAGAACTCCGAAGTTAAGCGTGCTTGGGCGAGAGCAGTACTAGGATGGGTGAGCTCCTGGAAAGTCCTCTTGTTGCAACCTTTTTTTGCTCGATTCGCATCCGATAATCGAATAATTACGCTCGGAAAAGCTTTGCCTTGCTGTTTAAATTTATTTGTCGACTAATTACACCTATATTCATGTTTTAATCAAGTGGAGGAACAAAAATTATTCTTTTTCTTTGGAATTAGGTAAGATAGTTGTGGAGGATACTCCGACAGAGTAAGGTTTAAGTAAATATTGCACAGAAAACTTGACTTATGCGACCACACCAGCAATAATGCACCGGATCCCATCAGAACTCCGAAGCTAAGCGTGCTTGGGCGAGAGCAGTACTAGGATGGGTGACCTCCTGGGAAGTCCTCGTGTTGCACCCCTTTTTTGCTCGATTCGCATCCGATTATAGAATAATTACGCTCGGAAAAGCGTTGCCTTGCTGTTTATATTTATTTGTCGAATAATTACACCTATATTAATGTTTTAATCAGGTGGAGGAACATAAATTATTCTTTTTCTTTGGAATAAGGTAAGATAGTTGTGGAAGATGCTCCGACAGAGTAAGGTTTAAGTAAATATTTCACAGAAAACATGACGGGTGCGACCATACCAGCACTAATTCACCGGATCCCATCAGAACTCCGAAGTTAAGCGTGCTTGGGCGAGAGCAGTACTAGGATGGGTGACCTGCTGGGAAGTCCTCGTGTTGCACCCCTTTTTTGCTCGATTCACATCCGGTAATATATTAATTACGCTCGGAAAAGCGTTGCCTTGCTGTTTATATTTATTTGTCGAATAATTACACCTATATTAATGTTTTAATCAGGTGGAGGAACATAAATTATTCTTTTTCTTTGGAATTTGGTAAGATAGTTGTGGATGATGCTCCGACAGAGTAAGGTTTAAGTAAATATTGTACAGAAAACATGACGGGTGCGACCTTACCAGCACTAATGCACCGGATCCCATCAGAACTCCGAAGTTAAGCGTGCTTGGGCGAGAGCAGTACTAGGATGGGTGACCTCCTGGGATGTCCTCGTGTTGCACCCCTTTTTTGCTCAATTCGCATCCGATTATAGAATAATTACGCTCGGAAAAGCGTTGCCTTGCTGTTTATATTTATTTGTCGAATAATTACACCTATATTAATGTTTTAATCAGGTGGAGGAACATAAATTATTCTTTTTCTTTGGAATTTGGTAAGATAGTTGTGGATGATGCTCCGACAGAGTAAGGTTTAAGTAAATATTGTATAGAAAACATGACGGGTGCGACCTTACCAGCACTAATGCACCGGATCCCATCAGAACTCCGAAGTTAAGCGTGCTTGGGCGAGAGCAGTACTAGGATGGGTGACCTCCTGGGATGTCCTCGTGTTGCACCTCTTTTTTGCTCAATTCGCATCCGATTATAGAATAATTACGCTCGGAAAAGCGTTGCCTTGCTGTTTATATTTATTTGTCGAATAATTACACCTATATTAATGTTTTAATCAGGTGGAGGAACATAAATTATTCTTTTTCTTTGGAATAAGGTAAGATAGTTGTGGAAGATGCTCCGACAGAGTAAGGTTTAAGTAAATATTTCACAGAAAACATGACGGGTGCGACCATACCAGCACTAATTCACCGGATCCCATCAGAACTCCGAAGTTAAGCGTGCTTGGGCGAGAGCAGTACTAGGATGGGTGACGTGCTGGGAAGTCCTCGTGTTGCACCCCTTTTTTGCTCGATTCACATCCGGTAATATATTAATTACGCTCGGAAAAGCGTTGCCTTGCTGTTTATATTTATTTGTCGAATAATTACACCTATATTAATGTTTTAATCAGGTGGAGGAACATAAATTATTCTTTTTCTTTGGAATTTGGTAAGATAGTTGTGGATGATGCTCCGACAGAGTAAGGTTTAAGTAAATATTGTATAGAAAACATGACGGGTGCGACCTTACCAGCATTAATGCACCGGATCCCATCAGAACTCCGAAGTTAAGCGTGCTTGGGCGAGAGCAGTACTAGGATGGGTGACCTCCTGGGATGTCCTCGTGTTGCACCCCTTTTTTGCTCAATTCGCATCCGATTATAGAATAATTACGCTCGGAAAAGCGTTTCCTTGCTATTTATATTTATTTGTCGAATAATTACACCTATATTAATGTTTTAATCAGGTGGAGGAACATAAATTATTCTTTTTCTTTGGAATAAGGTAAGATAGTTGTGGAAGATGCTCCGACAGAGTAAGGTTTAAGTAAATATTTCACAGAAAACATGACGGGTGCGACCATACCAGCACTAATTCACCGGATCCCATCAGAACTCCGAAGTTAAGCGTGCTTGGGCGAGAGCAGTACTAGGATGGGTGACCTCCTGGGAAGTCCTCTTGTTGCACCCTTTTTTTGCTCGATTCGCATCCGATAATCGAATAATTACGCTCGGAAAAGCTTTGCCTTGCTGTTTATATTTATTTGTCGAATAATTACACCTATATTCATGTTTTAATCAAGTGGAGGAACAAAAATTATTCTTTTTCCTTGGAATTAGGTAAGATAGTTGTGGAGGATACTCCGACAGAGTAAGGTTTAAGTAAATATTGCACAGAAAACATGACGGGTGCGACCATACCAGCACTAATGCACCGGATCCCATCAGAACTCCGAAGTTAAGCGTGCTTGGGCGAGAGCAGTACTAGGATGGGTGACCTCCTGGGAAGTCCTCGTGTTGCACCCCTTTTTTGCTCGATTCGCATCCGGTAATAGAATAATTACGCTCGGAAAAGCGTTGCCTTGCTGTTTATATTTATTTGTCGAATAATTACACCTATATTAATGTTTTAATCAGGTGGAGGAACATAAATTATTCTTTTTCTTTGGAATTAGGTAAGATAGTTGTGGATGATGCTCCGACAGAGTAAGGTTTAAGTAAATATTGTACAGAAAACATGACGGGTGCGACCTTACCAGCACTAATGCACCGGATCCCATCTGAACTCCGAAGTTAAGCGTGCTTGGGCGAGAGCAGTACTAGGATGGGTGACCTCCTGGGATGTCCTCGTGTTGCACCCTTTTTTTACTCAATTCGCATCCGATTATAGAATAATTACGCTCGGAAAAGCGTTGCCTTGCTGTTTATATTTATTTGTCGAAAAATTACACCTATATTAATGTTTTAATCAGGTGGAGGAACATAAATTATTCTTTTTCTTTGGAATAAGGTAAGATAGTTGTGGAAGATGCTCCGACAGAGTAAGGTTTAAGTAAATATTTCACAGAAAACATAACGGGTGCGACCATACCAGCACTAATTCACCGGATCCCATCAGAACTCCGAAGTTAAGCGTGCTTGGGCGAGAGCAGTACTAGGATGGGTGACCTCCTGGGAAGTCCTCTTGTTGCACACTTTATTTGCTCGATTCGTATCCGATAATCGAATAATTACGCTCGGAAAAGTTTTGCCTTGCTGTTTATATTTATTTGTCGAATAATTACACCTATATTCATGTTTTAATCAAGTGGAGGAACAAAAATTATTCTTTTTCCTTGGAATTAGGTAGGATAGTTGTGGAGGATACTCCGACAGAGTAAGGTTTAAGTAAATATTGCACAGAAAACATGACTTATGCGACCATACCAGCAATAATGCACCGGATCCGATCAGAACTCCGAAGTTAAGCGTGCTTGGGCGAGAGCAGTACTAGGATGGGTGACCTCCTGGGAAGTCCTCGTGTTGCACCCCTTTTTTGATCGATTCGCATCCGATAATAGAATAATTACGCTCGGAAAAGCGTTGCCTTGCTGTTTATATTTATTTTTTTGATTAATTA
Source organism: Dipteronia dyeriana (assembly GCA_032871835.1). Classification (NCBI taxonomy): domain Eukaryota; kingdom Viridiplantae; phylum Streptophyta; class Magnoliopsida; order Sapindales; family Sapindaceae; genus Dipteronia; species Dipteronia dyeriana. The sequence goes on along the minus strand of CM065301.1, from coordinate 79,815,108 downwards.
CACCTATATTAATGTTTTAAACAAGTGGAGGAACATAAATTATTCTTTTTCTTTTGAATAAGGTAAGATAGTTGTGGTGGATGCTCCGACAGAGTAAGGTTTAAGTAAATATGGTACAGAAAACATGACGGGTGCGACCATACCAGCACTAATGCACCGGATCCCATCAGAACTCCGAAGTTAAGCGTGCTTGGGCGAGAGCAGTACTAGGTTGGGTTAGCTCCTGGGAAGTCCTCGTGTTGCACCCTTTTTTTGCTCGATTCGCATCCGATTATCGAATAATTACGCTCGGAAAAGCGTTGCCTTGCTGTTTATATTTATTTGTCGAATAATTACACCTATATTCATGTTTTAATCAAGTGGAGGAACAAAAATTATTCTTTTTCTTTGGAATTAGGTAAGATAGTTGTGGAGGATGCTCCGACAGAGTAAGGTTTAAGTAAATATTGCACAGAAAACATGACGGGTGCGACCATACCAGCACTAATGCACCGGATCCCATCAGAACTCCGAAGTTAAGCGTGCTTGGGCGAGAGCAGTACTAGGATGGGTGACCTCCTGGGAAGTCCTCGTGTTGCACCCCTTTTTTGCTCGATTCGCATCCGGTAATAGAATAATTACGCTCGGAAAAGCGTTGTCTTGCTGTTTATATTTATTTGTCGAATAATTACACCTATATTCATGTTTTAATCAGGTGGAGGAACAAAAATTATTCTTTTTCTTTGGAATTAGGTAAGATAGTTGTGGAGGATACTCCGACAGAGTAAGGTTTAAGTAAATATTGCACAGAAAACATGACTGGTGCGACCATACCAGCTCTAATGCACCGGATCCCATCAGAACTCCGAAGTTAAGCGTGCTTGGGCGAGAGCAGTACTAGGATGGGTGACCTCCTGGGAAGTCCTCGTGTTGCACCCTTTTTTTGCTCGATTCGCATCCGATAATCGAATAATTACGCTCGGAAAAGCGTTGCCTTGCTGTTTATATTTATTTGTCGAATAATTACACCTATATTCATGTTTTAATCAGGTGGAGGAACATAAATTATTCTTTTTCTTTGGAATAAGGTAAGATAGTTGTGGAGGATACTCCGACAGAGTAAGGTTTAAGTAAATATTGCACAGAAAACATGACGGGTGCGACCATACCAGCACTAATGCACCGGATCCCATCAGAACTCCGAAGTTAAACGTGCTTGGGCGAGAGCAGTACTAGGATGGGTGACCTCCTGGGAAGTCCTCGTGTTGCACCCCTTTTTTGCTCGATTCGCATCCGATTATAGAATAATTACGCTCGGAAAAGCGTTGCCTTGCTGTTTATATTTATTTGTCGAATAATTACACCTATATTAATGTTTTAATCAGGTGGAGGAACATAAATTATTCTTTTTCTTTGGAATTAGGTAAGATAGTTGTGGAGGATGCTCCGACAGAGTAAGGTTTAAGTAAATATTGTACAGAAAACATGACGGGTGCGACCATACCAGCACTAATGCACCGGATCCCATCAGAACTCCGAAGTTAAGCGTGCTTGGGCGAGAGCAGTACTAGGATGGGTGACCTCCTGGGAAGTCCTCGTGTTGCACCCTTTTTTTGCTCGATTCGCATCCGATAATCGAATAATTACGCTCGGAAAAGCTTTGCCTTGCTGTTTATATTTATTTGTCGAATAATTACACCTATATTCATGTTTTAATCAAGTGGAGGAACAAAAATTATTCTTTTTCTTTGGAATTAGGTAAGATAGTTGTGGAGGATACTCCGACAGAGTAAGGTTTAAGTAAATATTGCACAGAAAACATGACGGGTGCGACCATACCAGCACTAATGCACCGGATCCCATCAGAACTCCGAAGTTAAGCGTGCTTGGGCGAGAGCAGTACTAGGATGGGTGACCTCCTGGGAAGTCCTCGTGTTGCACCCCTTTTTTGCTCGATTCGCATCCGGTAATAGAATAATTACGCTCGGAAAAGCGTTGCCTTGCTGTTTATATTTATTTGTCGAATAATTACACCTATATTAATGTTTTAATCAGGTGGAGGAACATAAATTATTCTTTTTCTTTGGAATTAGGTAAGATAGTTGTGGAGGATGCTCCGACAGAGTAAGGTTTAAGTAAATATTGTACAGAAAACATGACGGGTGCGACCATACCAGCACTAATGCACCGGATCCCATCAGAACTCCGAAGTTAAGCGTGCTTGGGCGAGAGCAGTACTAGGATGGGTGACCTCCTGGGAAGTCCTCGTGTTGCACCCTTTTTTGCTCGATTCGCATCCGATAATCGAATAATTACGCTCGGAAAAGCTTTGCCTTGCTGTTTATATTTATTTGTCGAATAATTACACCTATATTCATGTTTTAATCAGGTGGAGGAACAAAAATTATTCTTTTTCTTTGGAATTAGGTAAGATAGTTGTGGAGGATGCTCCGACAGAGTAAGGTTTAAGTAAATATTGCACAGAAAACATGACGGGTGCGACCATACCAGCACTAATGCACCGGATCCCATCAGAACTCCGAAGTTAAGCGTGCTTGGGCGAGAGCAGTACTAGGATGGGTGACCTCCTGGGAAGTCCTCGTGTTGCACCCCTTTTTTGCTCGATTCGCATCCGATAATAGAATAATTACGCTCGGAAAAGCGTTGCCTTGCTGTTTATATTTATTTGTCGAATAATTACACCTATATTAATGTTTTAATCAGGTGGAGGAACATAAATTATTCTTTTTCTTTGGAATTAGGTAAGATAGTTGTGGAGGATGCTCCGACAGAGTAAGGTTTAAGTAAATATTGTACAGAAAACATGACGGGTGCGACCATACCAGCACTAATGCACCGGATCCCATCAGAACTCCGAAGTTAAGCGTGCTTGGGCGAGAGCAGTACTAGGATGGGTGACCTCCTGGGAAGTCCTCGTGTTGCACCCCTTTTTTGCTCGATTCGCATCCGATAATAGAATAATTACGCTCGGAAAAGCGTTGCCTTGCTGTTTATATTTATTTGTCGAATAATTACACCTATATTAATGTTTTAATCAGGTGGAGGAACATAAATTATTCTTTTTCTTTGGAATTAGGTAAGATAGTTGTGGATGATGCTCCGACAGAGTAAGGTTTAAGTAAATATTGTACAGAAAACATGACGGGTGCGACCATACCAGCACTAATGCACCGGATCCCATCAGAACTCCGAAGTTAAGCGTGCTTGGGCGAGAGCAGTACTAGGATGGGTGACCTCCTGGGAAGTCCTCGTGTTGCACCCCTTTTTTGCTCGATTCGCATCCGATTATAGAATAATTACGCTCGGAAAAGCGTTGCCTTGCTGTTTATATTTATTTGTCGAATAATTACACCTATATTAATGTTTTAATCAGGTGGAGGAACATAAATTATTCTTTTTCTTTGGAATTAGGTAAGATAGTTGTGGATGATGCTCCGACAGAGTAAGGTTTAAGTAAATATTGTACAGAAAACATGACGGGTGCGACCTTACCAGCACTAATGCACCGGATCCCATCAGAACTCCGAAGTTAAGCGTGCTTGGGCGAGAGCAGTACTAGGATGGGTGACCTCCTGGGATGTCCTCGTGTTGCACCCCTTTTTTGCTCAATTCGCATCCCATAATAGAATAATTACGCTCGGAAAAGCGTTGCCTTGCTGTTTATATTTATTTGTCGAATAATTACACCTATATTAATGTTTTAAACAAGTGGAGGAACATAAATTATTCTTTTTCTTTGGAATAAGGTAAGATAGTTGTGGAGGATGCTCCGACAGAGTAAGGTTTAAGTAAATATTGTACAGAAAACATGACGGGTGCGACCATACCAGCACTAATGCACCGGATCCCATCAGAACTCCGAAGTTAAGCGTGCTTGGGCGAGAGCAGTACTAGGATGGGTGACCTCCTGGGAAGTCCTCGTGTTGCACCCCTTTTTTGCTCGATTCGCATCCGATAATAGAATAATTACGCTCGGAAAAGCGTTGCCTTGCTGTTTATATTTATTTGTCGAATAATTACACCTATATTAATGTTTTAATCAGGTGGAGGAACATAAATTATTCTTTTTCTTTGGAATTAGGTAAGATAGTTGTGGAGGATGCTCCGACAGAGTAAGGTTTAAGTAAATATTGTACAGAAAACATGACGGGTGCGACCATACCAGCACTAATGCACCGGATCCCATCAGAACTCCGAAGTTAAGCGTGCTTGGGCGAGAGCAGTACTAGGATGGGTGACCTCCTGGGAAGTCCTCGTGTTGCACCCCTTTTTTGCTCGATTCGCATCCGATAATAGAATAATTACGCTCGGAAAAGCGTTGCCTTGCTGTTTATATTTATTTGTCGAATAATTACACCTATATTAATGTTTTAATCAGTGGAGGAACATAAATTATTCTTTTTCTTTGGAATTAGGTAAGATAGTTGTGGAGGATGCTCCGACAGAGTAAGGTTTAAGTAAATATTGTACAGAAAACATGACGGGTGCGACCATACCAGCACTAATGCACCGGATCCCATCAGAACTCCGAAGTTAAGCGTGCTTGGGCGAGAGCAGTACTAGGATGGGTGACCTCCTGGGAAGTCCTCGTGTTGCACACTTTTTTGCTCGATTCGCATCCGATAATCGAATAATTACGCTCGGAAAAGCTTTGCCTTGCTGTTTATATTTATTTGTCGAATAATTACACCTATATTCATGTTTTAATCAAGTGGAGGAACAAAAATTATTCTTTTTCTTTGGAATTAGGTAAGATAGTTGTGGAGGATACTCCGACAGAGTAAGGTTTAAGTAAATATTGCACAGAAAACATGACGGGTGCGACCATACCAGCACTAATGCACCGGATCCCATCAGAACTCCGAAGTAAAGCGTGCTTGGGCGAGAGCAGTACTAGGATGGGTGACCTCCTGGGAAGTCCTCGTGTTGCACCCCTTTTTTGCTCGATTCGCATCCGGTAATAGAATAATTACGCTCGGAAAAGCGTTGCCTTGCTGTTTATATTTATTTGTCGAATAATTACACCTATATTAATGTTTTAATCAGGTGGAGGAACATAAATTATTCTTTTTCTTTGGAATTAGGTAAGATAGTTGTGGATGATGCTCCGACAGAGTAAGGTTTAAGTAAATATTGTACAGAAAACATGACGGGTGCGACCTTACCAGCACTAATGCACCGGATCCCATCAGAACTCCGAAGTTAAGCGTGCTTGGGCGAGAGCAGTACTAGGATGGGTGACCTCCTGGGATGTCCTCGTGTTGCACCCCTTTTTTGCTCAATTCGCATCCGATAATAGAATAATTACGCTCGGAAAAGCGTTGCCTTGCTGTTTATATTTATTTGTCGAATAATTACACCTATATTAATGTTTTAATCAGTGGAGGAACAAAAATTATTCTTTTTCTTTGGAATTAGGTAAGATAGTTGTGGAGGATGCTCCGACAGAGTAAGGTTTAAGTAAATATTGTACAGAAAACATGACGGGTGCGACCATACCAGCACTAATGCATCGGATCCCATCAGAACTCCGAAGTTAAGCGTGCTTGGGCGAGAGCAGTACTAGGATGGGTGACCTCCTGGGAAGTCCTCATGTTGCACCCCTTTTTTGCTCGATTCGCATCCGATAATGAAATAATTACGCTCGGAAAAGCGTTGCCTTGCTGTTTATATTTATTTGTCGAATAATTACACCTATATTAATTTTTTAAACAAGTGGAGGAACATAAATTATACTTTTTCTTTGGAATTAGGTAAGATAGTTGTGGAGGATGCTCCGACAGAGTAAGGTTTAAGTAAATATTGTACAGAAAACATGACGGGTGCGACCATACCAGCACTAATGCACCGGATCCCATCAGAACTCCGAAGTTAAGCGTGCTTGGGCGAGAGCAGTACTAGGATGGGTGACCTCCTGGGAAGTCCTCGTGTTGCACCCCTTTTTTGCTCGATTCGCATCCGATAATAGAATAATTACGCTCGGAAAAGCGTTGCCTTGCTGTTTATATTTATTTGTCGAATAATTACACCTATATTAATGTTTTAAACAAGGTGGAGGAACATAAATTATTCTTTTTCTTTGGAATAAGGTAAGATAGTTGTGGAGGATGCTCCGACAGAGTAAGGTTTAAGTAAATATTGTACAGAAAACATGACGGGTGCGACCATACCAGCACTAATGCACCGGATCCCATCAGAACTCCGAAGTTAAGCGTGCTTGGGCGAGAGCAGTACTAGGATGGGTGACCTCCTGGGAAGTCCTCGTGTTGCACCCCTTTTTTGCTCGATTCGCATCCGATAATAGAATAATTACGCTCGGAAAAGCGTTGCCTTGCTGTTTATATTTATTTGTCGAATAATTACACCTATATTAATGTTTTAAACAAGTGGAGGAACATAAATTATACTTTTTCTTTGGAATTAGGTAAGATAGTTGTGGAGGATGCTCCGACAGAGTAAGGTTTAAGTAAATATTGTACAGAAAACATGACGGGTGCGACCATACCAGCACTAATGCACCGGATCCCATCAGAACTCCGAAGTTAAGCGTGCTTGGGCGAGAGCAGTACTAGGATGGGTGACCTCCTGGGAAGTCCTCGTGTTGCACCCATTTTTTGCTCGATTCGCATCCGATAATAGAATAATTACGCTCGGAAAAGCTTTGTCTTGCTGTTTATATTTATTTGTCGAATAATTACACCTATATTCATGTTTTAATCAAGTGGAGGAACAAAAATTATTCTTTTTCTTTGGAATTAGGTAAGATAGTTGTGGAGGATACTCCGACAGAGTAAGGTTTAAGTAAATATTGCACAGAAAACATGACGGGTGCGACCATACCAGCTCTAATGCACCGGATCCCATCAGAACTCCGAAGCTAAGCGTGCTTGGGCGAGAGCAGTACTAGGATGGGTGACCTCCTGGGAAGTCCTCGTGTTGCACCCCTTTTTTGCTCGATTCGCATCCGATAATAGAATAATTACGCTCGGAAAAGCGTTGCCTTGCTGTTTATATTTATTTGTCGAATAATTACACCTATATTAATGTTTTAATCAGGTGGAGGAACATAAATTATTCTTTTTCTTTGGAATTAGGTAAGATAGTTGTGGATGATGCTCCGACAGAGTAAGGTTTAAGTAAATATTGTACAGAAAACATGACGGGTGCGACCTTACCAGCACTAATGCACCGGATCCCATCAGAACTCCGAAGTTAAGCGTGCTTGGGCGAGAGCAGTACAAGGATGGATGACCTCCTGGGATGTCCTCGTGTTGCACCCCTTTTTTGCTCAATTCGCATCCGATAATAGAATAATTACGCTCGGAAAAGCGTTGCCTTGCTGTTTATATTTATTTGTCGAATAATTTCACCTATATTAATGTTTTAAACAAGTGGAGGAACAAAAATTATTCTTTTTCTTTGGAATGAGGTAAGATAGTTGTGGAGGATGCTCCGACAGAGTAAAGTTTAAGTAAATATTGTACAGAAAACATGACGGGTGCGACCATACCAGCACTAATGCATCAGATCCCATCAGAACTCCGAAGTTAAGCGTGCTTGGGCGAGAGCAGTACTAGGATGGGTGACCTCCTGGGAAGTCCTCGTGTTGCACCCCTTTTTTGCTCGATTCGCATCCGATAATAAAATAATTACGTTCGGAAAAGCGTTGCCCTGCTGTTTATATTTATTTGGTCGAATAATTACACCTATATTAATGTTTTAAACATGTGGAGGAACATAAATTATACTTTTTCTTTGGAATTAGGTAAGATAGTTGTGGAGGATGCTCCGACAGAGTAAGGTTTAAGTAAATATTGTACAGAAAACATGACGGGTGCGACCATACCAGCACTAATGCACCGGATCCCATCAGAACTCCGAAGTTAAGCGTGCTTGGGCGAGAGCAGTACTAGGATGGGTGACCTCCTGGGAAGTCCTCGTGTTGCACCCCTTTTTTGCTCGATTCGCATCCGATTATAGAATAATTACGCTCGGAAAAGCGTTGCCTTGCTGTTTATATTTATTTATCGAATAATTACACCTATATTAATGTTTTAATCAGGTGGAGGAACATAAATTATTCTTTTTCTTTGGAATTAGGTAAGATAGTTGTGGATGATGCTCCGACAGAGTAAGGTTTAAGTAAATATTGCACAGAAAACATGACGGGTGCGACCATACCAGCTCTAATGCACCGGATCCCATCAGAACTCCGAAGCTAAGCGTGCTTGGGCGAGAGCAGTACTAGGATGGGTGACCTCCTGGGAAGTCCTCGTGTTGCACCCCTTTTTTGCTCGATTCGCATCCGGTAATAGAATAATTACGCTCGGAAAAGCGTTGCCTTGCTGTTTATATTTATTTGTCGAATAATTACACCTATATTAATGTTTTAATCAGGTGGAGGAACATAAATTATTCTTTTTCTTTGGAATTAGGTAAGATAGTTGTGGAGGATGCTCCGACAGAGTAAGGTTTAAGTAAATATTGTACAGAAAACATGACGGGTGCGACCATACCAGCACTAATGCACCGGATCCCATCAGAACTCCGAAGTTAAGCGTGCTTGGGCGAGAGCAGTACTAGGATGGTGACCTCCTGGGAAGTCCTCGTGTTGCACCCTTTTTTTGCCCGATTCGCATCCGATAATAGAATAATTACGCTCGGAAAAGCGTTGCCTTGCTGTTTATATTTATTTGTCGAATAATTACACCTATATTAATGTTTTAAACAGTGGAGGAACAAAAATTATTCTTTTTCTTTGGAATTAGGTAAGATAGTTGTGGAGGATGCTCCGACAGAGTAAGGTTTAAGTAAATATTGTACAGAAAACATGACGGGTGCGACCATACCAGCACTAATGCACCGGATCCCATCAGAACTCCGAAGTTAAGCGTGCTTGGGCGAGAGCAGTACTAGGATGGGTGACCTCCTGGGAAGTCCTCGTGTTGCACCCCTTTTTTGCTCGATTCGCATCCGATAATAGAATAATTACGCTCGGAAAAGCGTTGCCTTGCTGTTTATATTTATTTATCGAATAATTACACCTATATTAATGTTTTAATCAGGTGGAGGAACATAAATTATTCTTTTTCTTTGGAATAAGGTAAGATAGTTGTGGAGGATGCTCCGACAGAGTAAGGTTTAAGTAAATATTGTACAGAAAACATGACGGGTGCGACCATACCAGCACTAATGCACCGGATCCCATCAGAACTCCGAAGTTAATCGTGCTCGGGCGAGAGCAGTACTAGGATGGGTGACCTCCTGGGAAGTCCTCGTGTTGCACCTCTTTTTTGCTCGATTCGCATCCGATAATAGAATAATTACGCTCGGAAAAGCGTTGCCTTGCTGTTTATATTTATTTGTCGAATAATTACACCTATATTAATGTTTTAAACAAGTGGAGGAACATAAATTAGTACTTTTTCTTTGGAATTAGGTAAGATAGTTGTGGAGGATGCTCCGACATAGTAAGGTTTAAGTAAATATTGTACAGAAAACATGACGGGTGCGACCATACCAGCACTAATGCACCGGATCCCATCAGAACTCCGAAGTTAAGCGTGCTTGGGCGAGAGCAGTACTAGGATGGGTGACCTCCTGGGAAGTCCTCGTGTTGCACCCCTTTTTTGCTCGATTCGCATGCGATAATCGAATAATTACGCTCGGAAAAGCTTTGCCTTGCTGTTTATATTTATTTGTCGAATAATTACACCTATATTAATGATTTAATCAGGTGGATGAACAAAAATTATTCTTAATCTTTGGAATTAGGTAAGATAGTTGTGGAGGATGCTCCGACAGAGTAAGGTTTAAGTAAATATTTCACAGAAAACATGACGGGTGCGACCATACCAGCACTAATGCACCGGATCCCATCAGAACTCCGAAGCAAAGCGTGCTTGGGCGAGAGCAGTACTAGGATGGGTGACCTCCTGGGAAGTCCTCGTGTTGCACCCCTTTTTTGCTCGATTCGCATCCGATTATAGAATAATTACGCTCGGAAAAGCGTTGCCTTGCTGTTTATATTTATTTGTCGAATAATTACACCTATATTAATGTTTTAATCAGGTGGAGGAACATAAATTATTCTTTTTCTTTGGAATTAGGTAAGATAGTTGTGGATGATGCTCCGACAGAGTAAGGTTTAAGTAAATATTGTACAGAAAACATGACGGGTGCGACCATACCAGCACTAATGCACCGGATCCCATCAGAACTCCGAAGTTAAGCGTGCTTGGGCGAGAGCAGTACTAGGATGGGTGACCTCCTGGGAAGTCCTCGTGTTGCACCCCTTTTTTGCTCGATTCGCATCCGATAATAGAATAATTACGCTCGGAAAAGCGTTGCCTTGCTGTTTATATTTATTTGTCGAATAATTACACCTATATTAATGTTTTAAACAAGTGGAGGAACAAAAATTATTCTTTTTCTTTGGAATTAGGTAAGATAGTTGTGGAGGATGCTCCGACAGAGTAAGGTTTAAGTAAATATTGTACAGAAAACATGACGGGTGCGACCATACCAGCACTAATGCACCGGATCCCATCAGAACTCCGAAGTTAAGCGTGCTTGGGCGAGAGCAGTACTAGATGGGTGACCTCCTGGGAAGTCCTCGTGTTGCACCCCTTTTTTGCTCGATTCGCATCCGATAATAAATAATTACGCTCGGAAAAGCGTTGCCTTGCTGTTTATATTTATTTGTCGAATAATTACACCTATATTAATGTTTTAATCAAGTGGAGGAACATAAATTATTCTTTTTCTTTGGAATTAGGTAAGATAGTTGTGGAGGATGCTCCGACAGAGTAAGGTTTAAGTAAATATTGTACAGAAAACATGACGGGTGCGACCATACCAGCACTAATGCACCGGATCCCATCAGAACTCCGAAGTTAAGCGTGCTTGGGCGAGAGCAGTACTATGATGGGTGACCTCCTGGGAAGTCCTCGTGTTGCACCCCTTTTTTGCTCGATTCGCATCCGATAATAGAATAATTACGCTCGGAAAAGCGTTGCCTTGCTGTTTATATTTATTTGTCGAATAATTACACCTATATTAATGTTTTAATCAGGTGGAGGAACATAAATTATTCTTTTTCTTTGGAATAAGGTAAGATAGTTGTGGAGGATGCTCCGACAGAGTAAGGTTTAAGTAAATATTGTACAGAAAACATGACGGGTGCGACCATACCAGCACTAATGCACCGGATCCCATCAGAACTCCGAAGTTAATCGTGCTTGGGCGAGAGCAGTACTAGGATGGGTGACCTCCTGGGAAGTCCTCGTGTTGCACCTCTTTTTTGCTCGATTCGCATCCGATAATAGAATAATTACGCTCGGAAAAGCGTTGCCTTGCTGTTTATATTTATTTGTCGAATAATTACACCTATATTACTGTTTTAAACAAGTGGAGGAACATAAATTATACTTTTTCTTTGGAATTAGGTAAGATAGTTGTGGAGGATGCTCCGACATAGTAAGGTTTAAGTAAATATTGTACAGAAAACATGACGGGTGCGACCATACCAGCACTAATGCACCGGATCCCATCAGAACTCCGAAGTTAAGCGTGCTTGGGCGAGAGCAGTACTATGATGGGTGACCTCCTGGGAAGTCCTCGTGTTGCACCCATTTTTTGCTAGATTCGCATCCGATAATCGAATAATTACGCTCGGAAAAGCTTTGTCTTGCTGTTTATATTTATTTGTCGAATAATTACACCTATATTCATGTTTTAATCAAGTGGAGGAACAAAAATTATTCTTTTTCTTTGGAATTAGGTAAGATAGTTGTGGAGGATACTCCGACAGAGTAAGGTTTAAGTAAATATTGCACAGAAAACATGACGGGTGCGACCATACCAGCTCTAATGCACCGGATCTCATCAGAACTCCGAAGCTATGCATGCTTGGGCGAGAGCAGTACTAGGATGGGTGACCTCCTGGGAAGTCCTCGTGTTGCACCCCTTTTTTGCTCGATTCGCATCCGATAATCGAATAATTACGCTCGGAAAAGCGTTGCCTTGCTGTTTATATTTATTTGTCGAATAATTACACCAATATTTATGTTTTAATCAGGTGGAGGAACAAAAATTATTCTTTTTCTTTGGAATTAGGTAAGATAGTTGTGGAGGATGCTCCGCCAGAGTAAGGTTTAAGGAAATATTGTACAGAAAACATGACGGGTGCGACCATACCAGCACTAATTCACCGAATCCCATCAGAAGTCCGAAGTTAGGCGTGCTTGGGCGAGAGCAGTATTAGAATGGGTGACCTCCTGGGAAGTACTCTTGTTGCACCTCTTTTTTGCTCGATTCGCATCCGATAATCGAATAATTACTCTCGGAAAAGCGTTGCCTTGCTGTTTATTTTTATTTGTCGAATAATTACACCTATATTCATGTTTTAATCAGGTGGATGAACATAAATTATTCTTTTTCTTTGGAATTAGGTAAGATAGTTGTGGAGGATGCTCCGACAGAGTTAGGTTTAATTAAATATTGCAAAGAAAACATGACGGATGCGACCATACCAGCACTAATGCACCGGATCCCATCAGAACTCCGTAGTTAAGCGTGCTTGGGCGAGAGCAGTACTAGGCAGGGTGACCTCCTGGGAAGTCCTCGTGTTGCACCCAATTTTTGTTCGATTCGCATCCGATAATCGAATAATTACGCTCGGAAAAGCGTAATATGCTGTTTATTTTTATTTGTCGAATAATTACACCTATATTCATGTTTTAATCAGGTGGAGGAACAAAAATTATTCTTTTTCTTTGGAATTAGGTAAGATAGTTGTAGAGGATGCTCCGCCAGAGTAAGGTTTAATTAAATATTACACAGATTACATGACGGGTGCGACCATACCAGCAATAATGCACCGGATCCCATCAGAACTCCGAAGCTAAGCGTGCTTGGGCGAGAGCAAAACTAGGATGGGTGACCTTCTGGGAAGTCCTCGTGTTGCACCCATTTTTTGCTTGATTCGCATCCGATAATCGAATAATTTTGATCGGAAAAGCGTCGCCTTGCTGTTTATTTTTATTTGTCGAATAATTTCACCTATATTTAAGTTTTAATCAGGTGGAGGAACAAAATTTATTCTTTTTCTTTGGAATTAAGTAAGATAGATGTGGAGGATGCTCCGACAGAGTAAGGTTTAAGTAAATATTGCACAGAAAACTTGACGGGTGCGACCATACCAGCACTAATGCACCGGATCCCATCAGAACTCCGAAGTTAAGCGTGCTTGGGCGAGAGCAGTACTAGGATGGGTGACCTCATGGGAAGTCCTCGTGTTACACCCCTTTTTTGCTCGATTCGCATACGATAATCGAATAATTACGCTCGGAAAAGCGTTGCCTTGCTGTTTATATTTATTTGTCGAATAATTACACCTATATTCATGTTTTAATTAGGTGCAGGAACAAAAATTATTCTTTTTCTTTGGAATTACGTAAGATAGTTGTGGAGGATGCTCCGACAGAGTAAGGTTTAATTAAATATTGCACAGAAAACATGACGGGTGCGACCATACCAGCACTAATGCACCGGATCCCATCAGAACTCCGTAGTTAAGCGTGCTTGGGCGAGAGCAGTACTAGGCAGGGTGACCTCCTGGGAAGTCCTCGTGTTGCACCCCATTTTTGTTCGATTCGCATCCGATAATCGAATAATTACGCTCGGAAAAGCGTAATATGCTGTTTATTTTTTTTTGTCGAATAATTACACCTCTATTCATGTTTTAATCAGGTGGAGGAACAAAAATTATTCTTTTTCTTTGGAATTAGGTAAGATAGTTGTAGAGGATGCTCCGACAGAGTAAGGTTTAATTAAATATTGCACAGATAACATGACGGGTGCGACCATACCAACAATAATGCACTGGATCCCATCAGAACTCCGAAGCTAAGCGTGCTTCGGCGAGAGCAAAACTAGGATGGGTGACCTTCTGGGAATTCCTCGTGTTGCACCCTTTTTTTGCTTGATTCGTATCCGATAATCGAGTAATTACGCTCGGAAAAGAGTTGCCTTGCTGTTTATATTTATTTGTCGAATAATTGCACCTATATTCATGTTTTAATCAAGTGGAGGAACAAAAATTATTCTTTTTCTTTGGAATTACGTAAGATAGTTGTGGATGATGCTCCGCCAGAGTAAGGTTTAAGTAAATATTGCACAGAAAACATGACGGGTGCGACCATACCAGCACTAATGCACCGAATCCCATCAGAACTCCGAAGTCAAGCGTGCTTGGGCGAGAGCAGTATTAGAATGGGTGACCTCCTAGGAAGTCCTCTTGTTGCACCTCTTATTTGCTCGATTCGCATCCGATAATCGAATAATTAAGCTCGGAAAATAGTTGCCTTTCTGTTTATATTTATTTGTCGAATAATTACACCTATATTCATGTTTTAATCAGGTGGAGGAACAAAAATTATTCTTTTTCTTTGGAATTAGGTAAGATAGTTGTAGAGGATGCTCCGCCAGAGTAAGGTTTAAGTAAATATTGTACAGAAAACATGACGGGTGCGACCTTACTAGCACTAATGCACCGAATCCCATCAGAACTTCGAAGTTAAGCGTTCTTGGGCGATAGCAGTACTGGGATGGGTGACCTCCTGGGAAGTCCTTGTGTTGCACCCTTTTTTTGTTCGATTCGCATCCGATATTCGAATAATTTTGCGCCGAAAAGCAACGCCTTGCTGTTTATTTTTATTTGTCGAATAATTTCACCTATATTTATGTTTTAATCAGATGGAGGAACATAAATTATTCTTTTTCTTTGGAATTAAGTAAGATAGATGTGGAGGATGCTCCTACAGAGTAAGGTTTAAGTAAATATTTAACAGAAAACTTGACGGGTGCGAACATACCAGCACTAATGCACCGGATCCCATCAGAACTCCGAAGTTAAGCGTGCTTGGGCGAGAGCAGTACTAGGATGAGTGACCTCATGGGAAGTCCTCGTGTTACACCCCATTTTTGCTCGATTCGCATACGATAATCGAATAAATACGCTCGGAAAAGCGTTGCCTTGCTGTTTATATTTATTTGTCGAATAATTACACCTATATTCATGTTTTAATCAGGTGGAGGAACAAAAATTATTCTTTGTCTTTGGAATTAGGTAAGATAGTTGTGGAGGATGCTCCGCCAGAGTAAGGTTTAAGTAAATATTGCACAGAAAACATGACGGGTGCGACCATACCAGCACTAATGCACCGAATCCCATCAGAACTCCGAAGTTAAGCGTGCTTGGCCGAGAGCAGTATTAGAATGGGTAACCTCCTTGGAAGTCCTCTTGTTGCACCTCTTTTTTGCTCGATTCGCATCCGATAATCGAATAATTACTCTCGGAAAAGCGTTGCCTTGCTGTTTATTTTTATTTGTCGAATAATTACACCTATATTCATGTTTTAATCAGGTGGATGAACAAAAATTATTATTTTTCTTTGGAATTAGGTAAGATAGTTGTGGAGGATGCTCCGACAGAGTTAGGTTTAATTAAATACTGCACAGAAAACATGACGGGTGCGACCATACCAGCACTAATGCACCGGATCCCATCAGAACTCCGTAGTTAAGCGTGCTTGGGCGAGAGCAGTACTAGGCAGGGTGCCCTCCTGGGAAGTCCTCGTGTTGCACCCCATTTTTGTTCGATTCGCATCCGATAATCGAATAATTACGCTCGGAAAAACGTAATTTGCTGTTTATTTTTATTTGTCGAATAATTACACCTATATTCATGTTTTAATCAGGTGGAGGAACAAAAATTATTCTTTGTTTTTGGAAGTAGGTAAGATAGTTGTGGAGGATGCTCCGCCAGAGTAAGGTTTAAGTAAATATTGCACAGAAAACATGACGGGTGCGACCATACCAGCACTAACGCACCGAATCCCATCAGAACTCCGAAGTTAAGCGTGCTTGGGCGAGAGCAGTATTAGAATGGGTAACCTCCTGGGAAGTCATCTTGTTGCACCTCTTTTTGCTCGATTCGCATCCGATAATCTAATAATTACTCTCGGAAAAGCGTTGCCTTGCTGTTTATTTTTATTTGTCGAATAATTACACCTATATTCATGTTTTAATCAGGTGGATGAACAAAAATTATTCTTTTTCTTTGGAATTAGGTAAGATAGTTGTGGAGGATGCTCCGACAGAGTTAGGTTTAATTAAATACTGCACAGAAAACATGACGGGGTGCGACCATACCAGCACTAATGCACCGGATCCCATCAGAACTCCGTAGTTAAGCGTGCTTGGGCGAGAGCAGTACTAGGCAGGGTGCCCTCCTGGGAAGTCCTCGTGTTGCACCCCATTTTTGTTCGATTCGCATCCGATAATCGAATAATTACGCTCGGAAAAACGTAATTTGCTGTTTATTTTTATTTGTCGAATAATTACACCTATATTCATGTTTTAATCAGGTGGAGGAACAAAAATTATTCTTTTTCTTTGGAATTAGGTAAGATAGTTGTGGAGGATGCTCCGACAGAGTTAGGTTTAATTAAATATTGCACAGAAAACATGACGGGTGCGACCAAACCAGCACTAATGCACCGGATCCCATCAGAACTCCGTAGTTAAGCGTGGTTGGGCGAGAGCAGTACTAGGCAGTGTGACCTCCTGGGATGTCCTCGTGTTGCACCCCATTTTTGTTCGATTCGCATCCGATAATCGAATAATTACGCTCGGAAAAGAGTAATATGCTGTTTATTTTTATTTGTCGAATAATTACACCTATATTCATGTTTTAATCAGAAGGAGGAACAAAAATTATTCTTTTTCTTTGGAATTAGGTAAGATAGTTGTAGAGGATGCTCCGCCAAAGTAAGGTTTAATTAAATATTGCACAGATAACATGACGGGTGCGACCATACCAGCAATAATGGACCGGATCCCATCAGAACTCCGAAGCTAAGCGTGCTTGGACGAGAACAGTACTAGGATGGGTAACCTCATGGGAAGTCCTCGTGTTGCACCCTTTTTTTGTTCGATTCGCATCCGATATTCGAATAATTTTGCGCCGAAAAGCAATGCCTTGCTGTTTATTTTTATTTGCCGAATAATTTCACCTATATTTATGTTTTAATCAGATGGAGGAACAGAAATTATTCTTTTTCTTTGGAATTAAGTAAGATAGATGTGGAGGATGCTCCGACAGAGTAAAGTTTAAGTAAATATTGAACAGAAAACTTGACGGGTGCGACCATACCAGCACTAATGCACCGGATCCCATCAGAACTCCGAAGTTAAGCGTGCTTGGGCGAGAGCAGTACTAGGATGGGTGACCTCATGGGAAGTCCTCGTGTTGCACCCCTTTTTTGCTCGATTCGCATACGATTATCGAATAATTACGCTCGAAAAAACGTTGCCTTGCTGTTTATATTTATTTGTCGAATAATTACACCTACATTCATGTTTTAATCAGGTGCAGGAACAAAAATTATTCTTTTTCTTTGGAATTAGGTAAGATAGTTGTGGAGGATGCTTCGACAGAGTAAGGTTTATGAAAATATTGCTCAGAAAACATGACGGGTGCGACCATACCAGCACTAACGCACCGTATCCCATCGGAACTCCGAAGTTAAGCGTGCTCTGGCAATAGCAGTATTAGGATGGGTGACCTCCTGGGAAGTCCTCGTGTTGTACCCATTTTTTGCTCGATTCGCATCCGATAATCGAATAATTACGCTCGGAAAAGCGTTGCCTTGCTGTTTATATTTATTTGTTGAATAATTACACCTATATTCATGTTTTAATCTGGTGGAGGAACAAAAATTATTCTATTTCTTTGGAATTACGTAAGATAGTTGTGGAGGATGCTCCGACAGAGTAAGGTTTAATTAAATATTGCACAGAAAACATGACGGGTGCGACCATACCAGCACTAATGCACCGGATCCCATCAGGACTCCGTAGTTAAGCGTGCTTGTGCGAGAGCAGTACTAAGCAGGGTGACCTCCTGGGAAGTCCTCGTGTTGCACCCCATTTTTGTTCGATTCGCATCCGATAATCGAATAATTACGCTCGGAAAAGCGTAATATGCTGTTTATTTTTTTTTGTCGAATAATTACACCTCTATTCATGTTTTAATCAGGTGGAGGAACAAAAATTATTCTTTTTCTTTGGAATTAGGTAAGATAGTTGTAGAGGATGCTCCGACTTAGTAAGGTTTAATTAAATATTGCACAGATAACATGACGGGTGTGACCATACCAACAATAATGCACTGGATCCCATCAGAACTCCGAAGCTAAGCGTGCTTTGGCGAGAGCAAAACTAGGATGGGTGACCTTCTGGGAATTCCTCGTGTTGCACCCTTTTTTTGCTTGATTCGCATCCGATAATCGAATAATTACGCTCGGAAAAGCGTTGCCTTGCTGTTTATATTTATTTGTCGAATAATTACACCGATATTCATGTTTTAATCTGGTGGAGGAACAAAAATTATTCTTTTTCTTTGGAATTACGTAAGATAGTTGTGGAGGATGCTCCGACAGAGTAAGGTTTAAGTAAATATTGCACAGAAAACATGACGGGTGCGACCATACCAGCACTAATGCACCGGATCCCATCAGAACTCCGTAGTTAAGCGTGCTTGGGCGAGAGCAGTACTAGGCAGGGTGACCTCCTGGGAAGTCCTCGTGTTGCACCCCATTTTTGTTCGATTCGCATCCGATAATCGAATAATTACGCTCGGAAAAGCGTAATATGCTGTTTATTTTTTTTTGTCGAATAATTACACCTCTATTCATGTTTTAATCAGTTGGAGGAACAAAAATTATTCTTTTTCTTTGGAATTAGGTAAGATAGTTGTAGAGGATGCTCCGACAGAGTAAGGTTTAATTAAATATTGCACAGATAACATGACGGGTGCGACCATACCAACAATAATGCACTGGATCCCATCAGAACTCCGAAGCTAAGCGTGCTTGGGCGAGAGCAAAACTAGGATGGGTGACCTTCTGGGAATTCCTCGTGTTGCACCCTTTTTTTGCTTGATTCGCATCCGATAATCGAATAATTACGCTCGGAAAAGCGTTGCCTTGCTGTTTATATTTATTTGTCGAACAATTGCACCTATATTCATGTTTTAATCAAGTGGAGGAACAAAAATTATTCTTTTTCTTTGGAATTACGTAAGATAGTTGTGGATGATGCTCCGCCAGAGTAAGGTTTAAGTAAATATTGCACAGAAAACATGACGGGTGCGACCATACCAGCACTAATGCACCGAATCCCATCAGAACTCCGAAGTCAAGCGTGCTTGGGCGAGAGCAGTATTAGAATGGGTGACCTCCTAGGAAGTCCTCTTGTTGCACCTCTTATTTGCTCGATTCGCATCCGATAATCGAATAATTAAGCTCGGAAAAGCGTTGCCTTGCTGTTTATATTTATTTGTCAAATAATTACACCTATATTCATGTTTTAATCAGGTGGAGGAACAAAAATTATTCTTTTTCTTTGGAATTAGGTAAGATAGTTGTAGAGGATGCTCCGCCAGAGTAAGGTTTAAGTAAATATTGTACAGAAAACATGACGGGTGCGACCTTACTAGCACTAATGCACCGAATCCCATCAGAACTTCGAAGTTAAGCGTTCTTGGGCGATAGCAGTACTGGGATGGGTTACCTCCTGGGAAGTCCTCGTGTTGCACCCTTTTTTTGTTCGATTCGCATCCGATATTCGAATAATTTTGCGCCGAAAAGCAACGCCTTGCTGTTTATTTTTATTTGTCGAATAATTTCACCTATATTTATGTTTTAATCAGATGGAGGAACATAAATTATTCTTTTTCTTTGGAATTAAGTAAGATAGATGTGGAGGATGCTCCTACAGAGTAAGGTTTAAGTAAATATTGAATAGAAAACTTGACGGGTGCAAACATACCAGCACTAATGCACCGGATCCCATCAGAACTCCGAAGTTAAGCGTGCTTGGGCGAGAGCAGTACTAGGATGAGTGACCTCATGGGAAGTCCTCGTGTTACACCCCTTTTTTGCTCGATTCGCATACGATAATCGAATAAATACGCTCTGAAAAGCGTTGCCTTGCTGTTTATATTTATTTTTCGAATAATTACACATATATTCATGTTTTAATCAGGTCCAGGAACAAAAATTATTCTTTTTCTTTGGAATTAGGTAAGATAGTTGTGGAGGATGCTCCGACAGAGTAAGGTTTAAGTAAATATTGTACAGAAAAATTGACGGGTGCGACCCTACCAGCACTAACTCACCGTATCCCATCAGAACTCCAAAGTTAAGCGTGCTCGGGCGATAGCAGTATTAGGATGGGTGACCTCCTGGGAAGTCCTCGTGTTGCACTCCTTTTTAGCTCGATGCGCATCCGATAATCTAATAATTACGCTCGGAAAAGAGTTGCCTTGCTGTTTATATTTATTTGTCGAATAATTACACCTATATTCATGTTTTAATCAATTGGAGGAACAAAAATTATTCTTTGTCTTTGGAATTAGGTAAGATAGTTGTGGAGGATGCTCCGCCAGAGTAAGGTTTAAGTAAATATTGCACAGAAAACATGACGGGTGCGACCATACCAGCACTAATGCACCGAATCCAATCAGAACTCCGAAGTTAAGCGTGCTTGGCCGATAGCAGTATTAGAATGGGTAACCTTCTGGGAAGTCCTCTTGTTGCACCTCTTTTTTGCTCGATTCGCATCCGATAATCGAATAATTACTCTCGGAAAAGCGTTGACTTGCTGTTTATTTTTATTTGTCGAATAATTACACCTATATTCATGTTTTAATCAGGTGGATGAACAAAAATTATTCTTTTTCTTTGGAATTAGGTAAGATAGTTGTGGAGGATGCTCCGACAGAGTTAGGTTTAATTAAATACTGCACAGAAAACATGACGGGTGCGACCATACCAGCACTAATGCACCGTATCCCATCAGAACTCCGTAGTTAAGCGTGCTTGGGCGAGAGCAGTACTAGGCAGGGTGCCCTCCTGGGAAGTCCTCGTGTTGCACCCCATTTTTGTTCGATTCGCATCCGATAATCGAATAATTACGCTCGGAAAAACGTAATTTGCTGTTTATTTTTATTTGTCGAATAATTACACCTATATTAATGTTTTAATCAGGTGGAGGAACAAAAATTATTCTTTTTCTTTGGAATTAGGTAAGATAGTTGTGGAGGATGCTCCGACAGAGTTAGGTTTAATTAAATATTGCACAGAAAACATGACGGGTGCGACCATACCAGCACTAATGCACCGGATCCCATCAGAACTCCGTAGTTAAGCGTGCTTGGGCGAGAGCAGTACTAGGCAGGGTGACCTCCTTGGAAGTCCTCGTGTTGCACCCCATTTTTGCTCGATTCGCATCCGATAATCGAATAATTACGCTCGGAAAAGCGTAATATGCTGTTTATTTTTATTTGTCGAATAATTACACCTATATTCATGTTTTAATCAGAAGGAGGAACAAAAATTATTCTTTTTCTTTGGAATTAGGTAAGATAGTTGTAGAGGATGCTCCGCCAGAGTAAGGTTTAATTAAATATTGCACAGATAACATGACGGGTGCGACCATACCAGCAATAATGCACCGGATCCCATCAGAACTCCGAAGCTAAGCGTGCTTGGACGAGAACAGTACTAGGATGGGTGACCTCATGGGAAGTCCTCGTGTTGCACCCTTTTTTTGTTCGATTCGCATCCGATATTCGAATAATTTTGCGCCGAAAAGCAACGCCTTGCTGTTTATTTTTATTTGTCGAATAATTTCACCTATATTTATTTTTTAATCAGATGGAGGAACAAAAAATTATTCTTTTTCTTTGGAATTAAGTAAGATAGATGTGGAGGATGCTCCGACAGAGTAAGGTTTAAGTAAATATTGAACAGAAAACTTGACGGGTGCGACCATACCAGCACTAATGCACCGGATCCCATCAGAACTCCGAAGTTAAGCGTGCTTGGGCGAGAGCAGTACTAGGATGGGTGACCTCATGGGAAGTCCTCGTGTTGCACCCCTTTTTTGCTCGATTCGCATACGATTATCGAATAATTACGCTCGGAAAAACGTTGCCTTGCTGTTTATATTTATTTGTCGAATAATTACACATATATTCATGTTTTAATCAGGTGTAGGAACAAAAATTATTCTTTTTCTTTCGAATTAGGTAAGATAGTTGCGGAGGATGCTCCGACAGAGTAAGGTTTAAGTAAATATTGGTCAGAAAACATGACGGGTGCGACCATACCAGCACTAACGCACCGTATCCCATCAGAACTCCGAAGTTAAGCGTGCTCGGGCGATAGCAGTATTAGGATGGGTGACCTCTTGGGAAGTCCTCGTGTTGTACCCATTTTTTGCTCGATTCGCATCCAATAATCGAATAATTACGCTCGGAAAAGCGTTGCCTTGCTGTTTATATTTATTTGTCGAATAATTACACCTATATTCATGTTTTAATCAGAAGGAGGAACAAAAATTATTCTTTTTCTTTGGAATTAGGTAAGATAGTTGTAGAGGATGCTCCGCCAGAGTAAGGTTTAATTAAATATTGCACAGATAACATGACGGGTGCGACCATACCAGCAATAATGCACCGGATCCCATCAGAACTCCGAAGATAAGCGTGCTTGGACGAGAACAGTACTAGGATGGGTAACCTCATGGGAAGTCCTCGTGTTGCACCCTTTTTTTTTCGATTCGCATCCGATATTCGAATAATTTTGCGCCGAAAAGCAACGCCTTGCTGTTTATTTTTATTTGCCGAATAATTTCACCTATATTTATGTTTTAATCAGATGGAGGAACAGAAATTATTCTTTTTCTTTGGAATTAAGTAAGATAGATGTGGAGGACGCTCCGACAGAGTAAGGTTTAAGTAAATATTGAACAGAAAACTTGACGGGTGCGACCATACCAGCACTAATGCACCGGATCCCATCAGAACTCCGAAGTTAAGCGTGCTTGGGCGAGAGCAGTACTAGGATGGGTGACCTCATGGGAAGTCCTCGTGTTGCACCCTTTTTTGCTCGATTCGCATACGATTATCGAATAATTACGCTCGGAAAAACGTTGCCTTGCGGTTTATATTTATTTGTCGAATAATTACACATATATTCATGTTTTAATCAGGTGCAGGAACAAAAATTATTCTTTTTCTTTGGAATTAGGTAAGATAGTTGGGAGGATGCTCCGACAGAGTAAGGTTTAAGTAAATATTGGTCAGAAAACATGACGGGTGCGACCATACCAGCACTAACGCACCGTATCCCATCAGAACTCCGAAGTTAAGCGTGCTCGGGCGATAGCAGTATTAGGATGGGTGACCTCTTGGGAAGTCCTCGTGTTGTACCCATTTTTTGCTCGATTCGCATCCGATAATCGAATAATTACGATCGGAAAAGCGTTGCCTTGCTGTTTATATTTATTTGTCGAATAATTACACCTATATTCATGTTTTAATCTGGTGGAGGAACAAAAATTATTCTTTTTCTTTGGAATTACGTAAGATAGTTGTGGAGGATGCTCCGACAGAGTAAGGTTTAATTAAATATTGCACAGAAAACATGACGGGTGCGACCATACCAGCACTAATGCACCGGATCCCATCAGAACTCCGTAGTTAAGCGTGCTTGGGCGAGAGCAGCACTAGGCAGGGTGACCTCCTGGGAAGTCCTCGTGTTGCACCCCATTTTTGTTTGATTCGCATCCGATAATTGAATAATTACGCTCGGAAAAGCGTAATATGCTGTTTATTTTTTTTTGTCGAATAATTACACCTCTATTCATGTTTTAATCAGGTGGAGGAACAAAAATTATTCTTTTTCTTTGGAATTAGGTAAGATAGTTGTAGAGGATGCTCCGACAGAGTAATGTTTAATTAAATATTGCACAGATAACATGACGGGTGCGACCATACCAACAATAATGCACCGGATCCCATCAGAACTCCGAAGCTAAGCGTGCTTGGGCGAGAGCAAAACTAGGATGGGTGACCTTCTGGGAAGTCCTCGTGTTGCACCCTTTTTTTGCTTGATTCGCATTCGATAATCGAATAATTACGCTCGGAAAAGCGTTGCCTTGCTGTTTATATTTATTTGTCGAATAATTATACCTATATTCATGTTTTAATCAGGTGGAGGAACAAAAATTATTCTTTTTCTTTGGAATTAGGTAAGATAGTTGTAGAGGATGCTCCGCCAGAGTAAGGTTTAAGTAAATATTGCGCAAAAAACATGATGGGTGCGTCCTTACTAGCACTAATGCACCGAATCCCATCAGAACTTCGAAGTTAAGCGTGCTTGGGCGATAGCAGTACTAGGATGGGTGACCTCCTGGGAAGTCCTCGTGTTGCACCCTTTTTTTGTTCGATTCGCATCCGATAATCGAATAATTTTGCGCCGAAAAGCAACGCCATGCTGTTTATTTTTATTTGTCGAATAATTTCACCTATATTTATGTTTTAATCAGATGGAGGAACATAAATTATTCTTTTTCTTTATAATTAAGTAAGATAGATGTGGAGGATGCTCCGACAGAGTAAGGTTTAAGTAAATATTGAACAGAAAACTTGACGGGTGCGACCCTACCAGCACTAATGCACCGGATCCCATCAGAACTCCGAAGTTAAGCGTGTTTGGGCGAGAGCAGTACTAGGATGGGTGACCTCATGGGAAGTCCTCGTGTTGCACCATTTTTTTGCTCGATTCGCATACGATAATCGAATAATTACGCTCGGAAAAGCGTTGCCTTGCTGTTTATATTTATTTGTCGAATAATTACACCTATATTCATGTTTTAATCAGGTGCAGGAACAAAAATTATTCTTTTTCTTTGGAATTAGGTAAGATAGTTGTGGAGGATGCTTCGACAGAGTAAGGTTTAAGTAAATATTGCTCAGAAAACATGACGTGTGCGACCATACCTGCACTGACGCACCGTATCCCATTAGAACTCCGAAGTTAAGCGTGCTCGGGCGATAGCAGTATTAGGATGGGTGACCTCCTGGGAAGTCCTCGTGTTGCACCCCTTTTTTGCTCGATTCGCATCCGATAATCGAATAATTACGCTCGGAAAAGCGTTGCCTTGCTGTTTATATTTATTTGTCGAATAATTACAACAATATTCATGTTTTAATCAGGTGGAGTAACAAAAATTATTCTTTTTCTTTGGAATTACGTAAGATAGTTGTGGAGGATGCTCCGCCAGAGTAAGGTTTAAGTAAATATTGCACAGAAAACATGACGGGTGTGACCATACCAGCACTAATGCACCGAATCCCATCAGAACTCCGAAGTTAAGCGTGCTTGGACGAGAGCAGTATTAGAATGGGTGACCTCCTAGGAAGTCCTCTTGTTGCACCTCTTTTTTGCTCGATTCGCATCCGATAATCTAATAATTACTCTCGAAAAAGCGTTGCCTTGCTGTTTATTTTTATTTGTCGAATAATTACACCAATATTCATATTTTAATATGGTGGATGAACATAAATTATTCTTTTTCTTTGGAATTAGGTAAGATATTTGTGGAGGATGCTCCGACAGAGTTAGGTTTAATTAAATATTGCACAGAAAACATGACGGGTGCGACCATACCAGCACTAATGCACCAGTTCCCATCAGAACTCCGTAGTTAAGCGTGCTTGGGCGAGAGGAGTACTAGGCAGGGTGACCTCCTGGGAAGTCCTCGTGTTGCACCCCATTTTTGTTCGATTCGCATCAGATAATCGAATAATTACGCTCGGAAAAGCGTTGCCTTGCTGTTTATATTTATTTGTCGAATAATTACACCTATATTCATATTTCAATCAGGTGGAGGAACAAAAATTATTCTTTTTCTTTGGAATTAGTTAAGATAGTTGTGGAGGATGCTCCGCCAGAGTAAGGTTTAAGTAAATATTGCACAGAAAACATGACGGGTGCGACCATACCATACCTAATGCTCCGAATCCCATAAGAACTCCGAAGTTAAGCGTGCTTGGGCGAGAGCAGTATTAGAATGGGTGACCTCCTAGGAAGTCCTCTTGTTGCACCTCTTTTTTGCTCGATTCGCATCCGATAATCGAATAATTACTCTCGGAAAAGCGTTGCCTTGCTGTTTATTTTTATTTATCGAATAATTACACCTATATTCATGTTTTAATCAGGTGCAGGAACAAAAATTATTCTTTTTCTTTGGAATTAGGTAAGATAGTTGTGGAGGATGCTCCGACAGAGTAAGGTTTAAGTAAATATTGCACAGAAAACATGACGGGTGCGACCATACCAGCACTAACGCATCGTATCCCATCAGAACTCCAAAGTTAAGCATTCTCGGGCGATAGCAGTATTAGGATGGGTGACCTCCTGGGAAGTCCTCGTGTTTCACCCCTTTTTTGCTCGATTCGCATCCGATAATCGAATAATTACGCTCGGAAAAGCGTTGCCTTGCTGTTTATATTTATTTGTCGAATAATTACACCTATATTCATGTTTTAATCAGGTGGAGGAACAAAAATTATTCTTTTTCTTTGGAATTAGGTAAGATAGTTGTGGAGGATGCTCCGCCAGAGTAAGGTTTAAGTAAATATTGCACAGAAAACATGACGGGTGCGACCATACCAGCACTAATGCACCGAATCCCATCAGAACTCCAAAGTTAAGCGTGCTTGGGCGAGAGCAGTATTAGAATGGGTGACCTCCTGGGAAGTCCTCTTGTTGCACCTCTTTTTAGCTCGATTCGCATCCGATAATCGAATAATTACTCTCGGAAAAGCGTTGCCTTGCTATTTATTTTTATTTGTCGAATAATTACACCTATACTCATGTTTTAATCAGGTGGATGAACATAAATTATTCTTTTTCTTTGGAATTAGGTAAGATAGTTGTGGAGGATGCTCCGACAGAGTTAGGTTTAATTAAATATTGCACAGAAAACATGACGGGTGCGACCATACCAGCACTAATGCACCGGATCCCATCAGAACATCATAGTTAAGCGTGCTTGGGCGAGAGCAGTACTGGAATGGGTGACCTCCTGGGAAGTCCTCGTGTTGCACCCTTTTTTTGTTCGATTCGCATCCTATAATCGAATAATTTTGCGCGGAAATGCAACGCCTTGCTGTTTATATTTATTTGTCGAATAATTACACCTATATTCATGTTTTAATCTGGTGAAGGAACAAAAATTAATCTTTTTCTTTGGAATTAGGTAAGATAGTTCTGGAGGATGCTCCGTCAGAGTAAGGTTTAAGTAAATATTGCACAGAAAACATGACCGGTGCGACCATACCAGCACTAATGCATCGGATCCCATCAGAACTCCGAAATTAAGCGTGCTTGGTTGAGAGCAGTACTAGGATGGGTGACCTCCTGGGAAGTTCTCGTGTTTCACCACTTTTTTGCTCGATTCGCATCCGATAATAGAATAATTACGCTCGGAAAAGTGTTGCCTTGCTGTTTATATTTATTTGTCGAATAATTACACCTATATTAATGTTTTAATCATGTGGAGAACATAAATTATTCTTTCTCTTTTGAATTAGGTAAGATAGTTGTGGAAGATGCTCCGACAGAGTAAGGTTTAAGTAAATAATGCACAGAAAACATGACGGGTGCGACCATACCAGCACTAATGCACCGAATCCCATCAGAACTCTGAAGTTAAGCGTGCTTGGGCGAGAGCAGTACTAGGCAGGGTGACCTCCTGGGAAGTCCTCGTGTTGCACCCCATTTTTGTTCGACTCGCATCCGATAATCGAATAATTACGCTCGGAAAAGCGTAATATGCTGTTTATTTTTATTTGTCGAATAATTACATTTATATTCATGTTTTAATCAGGTGGAGGAACAAAAATTATTCTTTTTCTTTGGAATTAGGTAAGATAGTTGTAGAGGATGCTCCGCCAGAGTAAGGTTTAAGTAAATATTGCACAGAAAACTAGACGTGTGCGACCATACTAGCACTAATGCACCAAATCCCATCAGAACTTGAAAGTTAAGCGTGCTTGGGCGATAGCATTACTTGATGGGTGATCTCCTGGGAAGTCCTCGTGTTGCACCCTTTTTTTGTTCGAATCGCATCCGATAATCTAATAATTTTACGCGGAAAAGCAACGCCTTGCTGTTTATTTTTATTTGTCGAATAATTTCACCTATATTTATGATTTAATCAGATGGAGGAACAGAAATTATTCTTTTTCTTTGGAATTAAGTAAGATAGTTGTGGAGGATGCTCCGACAGAGTAAGGTTTAAGTAAATATTGCACAGAAAACTTGACGGGTGCGACCATACCAGCACTAATGCACCGGATCCCATCAGAACTCCGAAGTTAAGCGTGCTTGGTCAAGAGCAGTACTAGGATGGGTGACCTCCTGGGAAGTCCTCGTGTTGCACCCTTTTTTTGCTCGATTCGCATCCTATAATAGAATAATTACGCTCGGAAAAGCCTTGCCTTGCTGTTTATATTTATTTGTCGAATAATTACACCTATATTAATGTTATAATCAGGTGGAGGAACAAAAATTATTCTTTTTCTTTTGAATTAGGTAAGATAGTTGTGGAGGATGCTCCGACAGAGTAAGGTTTAAGTAAATATTGCACAGAAAACATGACGGGTGCGACCATACCAGCACTAATGCACCGGATCCCATCAGAACTCCTTAGTTAAGCCTGCTTAGGCGAGAGCAGTACTAGGCAAGGTGACCTCCTGGGAAGTCCTAGTGTTTCACCCCATTTTTGTTTGATTCTCATCCGTTAATCGAATAATTACACTCGTAAAAGCGTAATTTGTTGTTTCTTTTTATTTGTCGAATAATTACACCTATATTCATGTTTTAATCAAGTGGAGGAACATAAATTTTTTTTTTCTTTGGAATTAGGTAAGATAGTTGTGAAGGATACTCCGCCAGAGTAAGTTTTAAGTAAATCTTGCACAGAAAACATGACGGGTGCGACCATACCAGCACTAATGCACCGGATTCCACCAGAACTCCGAAGTTATGCATTCTTGGGCGATAGCAGTACTAGGATGGGTGACCTACTGGGAAGACCTCGTGTTGCACCCTTTTTTTGTTCAATTCGCATCCGATAATCGAATAATTTCGCTCGGAAAAGCGTCGCCTTACTGTTTATTTTTATTTGTCGAATAATTACACCTATATTTATGTTTTAATCTGGTGGAGGAACAAAAATTATTCTTTTTGTTTGGAATTACGTAAGATAGTTGTGGAAGATGCTCCGACAGAATAAGGTTTAAGTAAATATTGTACAGAAAACATGACGGGTGCGACCTTACCGGCACTAATGCATCTGAATCCCATCAGAACTCTGAAGTCAAGCGTGTTTGGGCGAGAGCAGTACTAGGATGGGTGACCTCCTGTGAAGTCCTCCTGTTGCACCCCTTTTTTGCTCGATTTGCATCCAATAAGAGAATAATTACGCTCGGAAAAGCGTTGCCTTGCTGTTTATATTTATTTGTCGAATAATTACACCTATATTCATGTTTTAATCAGGTGCAGGAACAAAAATTATTCTTTTTCTTTGGAATTAGGTAAGAAGTTGTGGAGGATGCTCCGACAGAGTAAGGTTTAAGTAAATATTGCACAGAAAACATGACGGGTGCGGCCATACCAGCACTAACGCATCGTATCCCATCAGAACTCCAAAGTTAAGCGTGCTCGGGCGATAGCAGTATTAGGATGGGTGACCTCCTGGGAAGTCCTCGTGTTTCACCCCTTTTTTGCTCGATTCGCATCCGATAATCGAATAATTACGCTCGGAAAAGCGTTGCCTTGCTGTTTATATTTATTCGTCGAATAATTACACCTATATTCATATTTTAATAAGGTGGAGGAACAAAAATTATTCTTTTTCTTTGGAATTAGGTAAGATAGTTGTGGAGGATGCTCCGCCAGAGTAAGGTTTAAGTAAATATTGCACAGAAAACATGACGGGTGCGACCATACCAGCACTAATGCACTGAATCCCATCAGAACTCCGAAGTTAAGCGTGCTTGGGCGAGAGCAGTATTAGAATGGGTGACCTCCTGGGATTCCTCTTGTTGCACCTCTTTTTAGCTCGATTCGCATCCGATAATCGAATAATTACTCTCGGAAAAGCGTTGCCTTGCTGTTTATTTTTATTTGTCGAATAATTACACCTATATTCATGTTTTAATCAGGTGGATGAACATAAATTATTCTTTTTCTTTTTAATTAGGTAAGACAGTTGTGGAAGATGCTCCAACAGAGTTAGGTTTAATTAAATATTGCACAGAAAACATGACGGGTGCGACCATTCCAGCACTAATGCACCGGATCCCATCAGAACTCCGTAGTTAAGCGTGCTTGGGCGAGAGCAGTAGTAGGCAGGGTGCCTTCCTGGGAAGTCCTCGTGTTGCACCCCATTTTTGTTCGATTCGCATCCGATAATCGAATAATTACGTTCGGAAAAGCGTAATTTGCTGTTTATTTTTATTTGTCGAATAATTACACCTATATTCATGTTTTAATCAGGTGGAGGAACAAAAATTACTCTTTTTCTTTGGAATTAGGTAAGATAGTTGTAGAGGATGCTCCGCCAGAGTAAGGTTTAAGTAAATATTGCGCAGAAAACATGACGGGTGCGATCTTACTAGCACTAATGCACCGAATCCCATCAGAACTTCGAAGTTAAGTGTGCTTGGGCGATAGCAGTACTGGAATGGGTGACCTCCTGGGAAGTCTTCGTGCTGCACCCTTTTTTTGTTTGATTCGCATCCTATAATCGAATAATTTTGCGCGGAAAAGCAACGCCTTGCTGTTTATATTTATTTGTCGAATAATTACACCTATATTCATGTTTTAATCAGGTGGAGGAACAAAAATTAATCTTTTTCTTTGGAATTATGTAAGATAGTTGTGGAGGATGCTCCATCAGAGTAAGGTTTAAGTAAATATTGCACAGAAAACTTGACGGGTGCGACCATACTAGCACTAATGCACCGGATCACATCAGAACTCCGAAGTTAAGCGTGCTTGGTCAAGAGCAGTACTAGGATGGGTGACCTCCTGGGAAGTCCTCTTGTTGCACCCTTTTTTTGCTCGATTCGCATCCGATAATAGAATAATTACGCTCGGAAAAGCGTTGCCTTGCTGTTTATATTTATTTGTCGAATAATTAAATCTATATTAATGTTATAATCAGGTGGAGGAACATAAATTATTCTTTTTCTTTTGAATTAGGAAAGATAGTTGTGGAGGATGCTTCGACAGAGTAAGGTTTAAGTAAATATTGCACAGAAAACATGACGGGTGCGACCATACCAGCACTAATGCACCGGATCCCAACAGAACTCCGTAGTTAAGCCTGCTTGGGCGAGAGCAGTACTAGGCAGGGTGACCTCCTGGGAAGTCCTAGTGTTGCACCCCATTTTTGTTCGATTCTCATCCGATAATCGAATAATTACGCTTGGAAAAGCGTTGCCTTGCTTTTTATATTTATTTGTCGAATAATTACACCTATATTCATGTTTTAATCTGGTGGAGGAACATAAATTATTCTTTTTCTTTGGAATTAGGTAAGATAGTCGTGGCGGATACTCCGACAGAGTAAGGTTTAAGTAAATCTAGCACAGAAAACATGACGGGTGCGACCATACCAGCACCAATGCACCGGATTCCACCAGAACTCCGAAGTTATGCGTGTTTGGGCGATAGCAGTACTAGGATGGGTGACCTACTGAGAAGACCTCGTGTTGCACCCTTTTTTTGTTCAATTCGCATCCGATAATCGAATAATTTCGCTCGGAAAAGCGTCGCCCTACTGTTTATTTTTATTTGTCGAATAATTACACCTATATTTATGTTTTAATCAGGTGGAGGAACAAAAATTATTCTTTTTGTTTGGAATTACGTAAGATAGTTGTGGAAGATGCTCCGACAGAGTAAGGTTTAAGTAAATATTGTACAGAAAACATGATGGGTGCGACCTTACCGGCACTAATGCATCTGAATCCCATCAGAACTCTGAAGTCAAGCGTGTTTGGGCAAGAGCAGTACTAGGATGGGTGACCTCCGAAGTCCTCGTGTTGCACCCCTTTTTTGCTCGATTTGCATCCAATAATAGAATAATTACGCTCGAAAATGCGTTGCCTTGCTGTTTATATTTATTTGTCGAATAATTACACCTATATTAATGTTTTAATCATGTGGAGGAACAAAAATTATTCTTTTTCTTTGGAATTAGGTAAGATAGTTGTGGAGGATGCTCCGACAGAGTAAGGTTTAAGTAAATATTGCACAGAAAACATGACGGGTGCGACCATGCCAGCACTAATGCACCAGATCCCATCAGAACTCCGAAGTTAAGCATGCTTGGGCGAGAGCAGTACTAGGATGGGTGACCTCCTGGGAAGTCCTCGTGTTGTACCCCTTTTTTGCTCGATTCGCATCCGATAATCGAATAATTACGCTCGGAAAAGCGTTGCCTTGCTGTTTATATTTATTTTTCGAATAATTACACCTATATTCATGTTTTAATCAGGTGGAGGAACAAAAATTATTCGTTTTCATTGGAATTACGTAAGATAGTTGTGGAGGATGCTTCGACAGAGTAAGGTTTAAGTAAATATTGCACAGAAAACATGACGGGAGCGACCATACCAGCACTAACGCACCGTATCCCATCAGAACTCTGAAGTTAAGCGTTCTCGGGCGATAGCAGTATTAGGATGGGTGACCTCCTGGGAAGTCCTCGTGTTGCACCCATTTTTTGCTCGATTCACATCCGATAATAGAATAATTTCGCTCGGAAAAGCGTTGCCTTGCTGTTTATATTTATTTGTCGAATAATTACACCTATATTAATGTTTTAATCAGGTGGAGGAACAAAAATTATTCTTTTTCTTTGGAATTAGGTAAGATAGTTGTGGAGGATTCTCCGCCAGAGTAAGGTTTAAGTAAATATTGCACAGAAAACATGACGGGTGCGACTATACCAGCACTAATGCACCGAATCCCATCAGAACTCCGTAGTTAAGCGTGCTTGGGCGAGAGCAGTACTAGGCAGGGTGACCTCTTGGGAAGTCCTCGTGTTGCACCCCTTTTTTGCTCGATTTGCATCCGATAATAGAATAATTACGCTCGAAAAAGCGTTTCCTTACTGTTTATATTTATTTGTCGAATAATTACACCTATATGAATGTTTTAATCAGGTGGAGGAATATAAATTATTCTTTTTCTTTGGAATTATGTAAGATAGTTGTGGAGGATGCTCCGACAGAGTAAGGTTTAAGTAAATATTACACTGAAAACATGACGGGTGCGACCATACCAGCACTAATGCACCGGATCCCATCAGAACTCCGAAGTTAAGCATGCTTGGGCGAGAGCAGTACTAGGATGGGTGACCTCCTAGGAAGTCCTCGTGTTGCACCCCTTTTTTGCTCGATTCGCATCTGATAATCGAATAATTACGCTCGGAAAAGCTTTGCGTTGCTGTTTATATTTATTTGTCGAATAATTACACCTATATTCATGTTTTAATCAGGTGGAGGAACAAAAATTATTCTTTTTCTTTGGAATTACGTAAGATAGTTGTGGAGGATGCTCCGACAGAGTAAGGTTTAAGAAAATATTGTACAGAAAAATGACGGGTGCGACCATACCAGCACTAATGCACCGGATCCCATCAGAACTTCGAAGTTAAGCGTGCTTGGGCGAGATCAGTACTAGGATGGGTGACCTCCTAGGAAGTCCTCGTGTTGCACCCCTTTTTTGCTCGATTCACATCCGATAATAGAATAATTACGCTCGGAAAAGCGTTGCCTTGCTGTTTATATTTATTTGTCGAATAATTACACCTATATTAATGTTTTAATCAGGTGGAGAAACATAAATTATTCTTTTTCTTTGGAATTAGGTAAGATAGTTGTGGAGGATGCTCCGACAGAGTAAGGTTTAAGAAAATATTGCACAAAAAACATGACGGGTGCGACCATACCAGCACTAATGCACTGGATCCCATCAGAACTCCGAAGTTAAGCGTGCTTGGGCGAGAGCTGTACTAGGATGGTTGACCTCCTGGAAAGTCCTCGTGTTGCAATCTTTTTTTGTTCGATTCGCATCCGATAATCGAATAATTTTACTCGGAGAAGCGTAGCCTTGCTGTTTATTTTTTTTTGTCGAATAATTTCACCTATATTTATGTTTTAATCAGGTGGAGGAACAAAAATTATTATTTTTCTTTGGAATTAAGTAAGATAGTTGTGGAGGATGCTCCGACAGAGTAAGGTTTAAGTAAATATTGCACAGAAAACTTGACGGGTGCGACCATACCAGCACAAATGCACCGGATCCCATCAGAACTCCAAAGTTAAGAGTGCGTGGGCGAGAGCAGTACTAGGATATGTGACCTCCTGGGAAGTCCTCGTGTTGCACCCATTTTTTGCTCGATTCGCATCCGATAATAGAATAATTACACTCGGAAAAGCGTTGCCTTGCTGTTTATATTTATTTGTCGAATAATTACACCTATATTAATGTTTTAATCAGGTGGAGGAACATAAATTATTCTTTTTCTTTTGAATTAGGTAAGATAGTTGTAGAGGATGCTCCGACAGAGTATGGTTTAAGTAAATATTGCACAGAAAACATGACGGGTGCGACCATACCAGCACTAATGCACCGGATCCCATCAGAACTCCGAAGTTAAGCTTGCTTGGGCGAGAGTAGTACTATGATGGGTGACCTCCTGGGAAGTCCTCGTGTTGAACCCCTTTTTTCCTCTATTCTCATCCGATAATCGAATAATTACGCTTGGAAAAGCGTTGCCTTGCTGTTTATATTTATTTGTCGAATAATTACACCTATATTCATGTTTTAATCAGGTGGAGGAACAAAAATTATTCTTTTTCTTTGGAATTACGTAAGATAGTTGTGGAGGATGCTCCGACAGAGTAAGGTTTAAGAAAATATTGTACAGAAAAATGACGGGTGCGACCATACCAGCACTAATGCACTGGATCCCATCAAAACTTCGAAGTTAAGCGTGCTTGGGCGAGATCAGTACTAGGATGGGTGATCTCCTAGGAAGTCCTCGTGTTGCACCCCTTTTTTGCTCGATTCACATCCGATAATAGAATAATTACGCTCGGAAAAGCGTTGCCTTGCTGTTTATATTTATTTGTCGAATAATTACACCTATATTAATGTTTTAATCAGGTGGAGGAACATAAATTATTCTTTTTCTTTGGAATTAGGTAAGATAGTTGTGGAGGATGCTCCGACAGAGTAAGGTTTAAGAAAATATTGCACAAAAAACATGACGGGTGCGACCATACCAGCACTAATGCACTGGATCCCATCAGAACTCCGAAGTTAAGCGTGCTTGGGCGAGAGCTGTACTAGGATGGTTGACCTCCTGGAAAGTCCTCGTGTTGCAATCTTTTTTTGTTCGATTCGCATCCGATAATCGAATAATTTTACTCGGAGAAGCGTAGCCTTGCTGTTTATTTTTTTTTGTCGAATAATTTCACCTATATTTATGTTTTAATCAGGTGGAGGAACAAAAATTATTATTTTTCTTTGGAATTAAGTAAGATAGTTGTGGAGGATGCTCCGACAGAGTAAGGTTTAAGTAAATATTGCACAGAAAACTTGACGGGTGCGACCATACCAGCACAAATGCACCGGATCCCATCAGAACTCCAAAGTTAAGAGTGCGTGGGCGAGAGCAGTACTAGGATATGTGACCTCCTGGGAAGTCCTCGTGTTGCACCCATTTTTTGCTCGATTCGCATCCGATAATAGAATAATTACACTCGGAAAAGCGTTGCCTTGCTGTTTATATTTATTTGTCGAATAATTACACCTATATTAATGTTTTAATCAGGTGGAGGAACATAAATTATTCTTTTTCTTTTGAATTAGGTAAGATAGTTGTAGAGGATGCTCCGACAGAGTATGGTTTAAGTAAATATTGCACAGAAAACATGACGGATGCGACCATACCAGCACTAATGCACCGGATCCCACCATAACTCCAAAGTTAAGCATGCTTGGACGATAGCAGTACTAGGATGGGTGACCTCCTGGGAAGTCCTCGTGTTGCACCCTTTTTTTGTTCAGTTCGCATTCGATAATCGAATAATTTCGCTCGGAAAAGCGTCGCATTGCTGTTTATTTTTATTTGTCGACTAATTACAACTATATTTATGTTTTAATCAGGTGGAGGAACATAAATTATTCTTTTTCTTTGGAATTAGGTAAGATAGTTGTTGAGGATGCTTCGACAGAGTAAGGTTTAAGTAAATATTGCACAGAAAACATGACGGGTGCGACCATACCAGCACTAATGAATCGGATCCCATCAGAACTCCAAAGTTAAGCGTGCTTGGGCGAGAGCAGTACTAGGATGGTTGACATCCTGGGAAGTCCTCGTGTTGAACCCTTTTTTTGCTCGATTCACATCCGATAATCGAATAATTACCCTCGGAAAAGCATTGCCTTGCTGTTTATATTTATTTGTCGAATAATTACACCTATATTCATGTTTTAATCAGGTGGATGAACAAAAATTATTCATTTTCTTTGGAATTAGGTAAGATAGTTGTGGAGGATGCTCCGCCAGACTAAGGTTTAAGTAAATATTGCATAGAAAACATGACGGGTTCGACCATACCAGTACTAATGCACCGGATCCCATCAGAACTCCTAAGTTTAGCATGCTTGGGCGAGAGCAGCACAAGGATGGGTGACCTCCAGGGAAGTCCTTGTGTTGCACCCTTTTTTCTCGATTCGCATCCGATAATCGAATAATTACGCTCGGAAAAGCGTTGCCTTGCTGTTTATATTTATTTGTCGAATAATTACACCTATATTCATGTTTTAATCAGGTGGAGGAACAAAAATTATTCTTTTTCTTTGGAATTAGGTAAGATAGTTGTGGAGGATGCTCCGACAGATAAAGGTTTAAGTAAATATTGCACAGAAAAAATGACGGGTGCAACCATACCAGCACTGATGCACCGGATACCATCAGAACTCCGAAGTTAAGCGTGCTTGGGCGAGAGCAGTACTAGGATGGGTGACCTCCTGGGAAGTCCTCGTGTTGCACCCCTTTCTTTCTCGATTCGCATCTGATAATCGAATAATTACGTTCGGAAAAGCGTTGCCTTGCTGTTTATATTTATTTGTCGAATAATTACACTTATATTAATGTTTTAATCAGGTGGAGGAACATAAATTATTTTTTTTCTTTGGAATTAGGTAAGATAGTTCTGGAGGATGCCCCGACAGAGTAAGGTTTAAGTAAATATTGCACAGAAAACATTACGGGTGCGACCATACCAGCACTAACTAACCGGATCCCATCAGAACTCCGTAGTTAAGCGTGCTTGGGCGAGAGCAGTACTAGGCAGGGTGACCTCCTGGGAAATCCTAGTGTTGCACCCCATTTTTTTTCGATTCTCATCCGATAATCGAATAATAACGCTTAGAAAAGCGTTATTTGCTGTTTCTCTTTATTTGTCGAATAATTACACCTATATTCATGTTTTAATCAGGTTGAGGAACAAAAATTATTCTTTTTCTTTGGAATTAGGTAAGATAACTGTTTAGGATGCTCCGCCAGAGTAAGGTTTAAGTAAATATTGCACAGAAAACATGACGTGTGCGACCATACCAGCACTAATGCACCGGATCCCATCTGAACTCCGAAGTTAAGCGTGCTTGGGCGAGAGCAGTACTAGGATGGGTGACCTCCTGGGAAGTCCTCGTGTTGCACCCCTTTCTTTCTCGATTCGCATCCGAAAATCAAATAATTAAGCTCGAAAAAGCGTTGCCTTGCTGTTTATTTTTATTTGTCGAATAATTATACCTATATTCATGTTTTAATCAGGTGGATGAACATAAATTATTCTTTTTCTTTGGAATTAGGTAAGATAGTTGTGGAGGATGTTCCGAAAGAGTTAGGTTTAATTAAATATTGCACAGAAAATATGACGGGTGCGACCATACCAGCACTAATGCACCTGATCCCACCAGAACTCCGTAGTTAAGCGTGCTTAGGCGAGAGCAGTACTAGTCAGTGTGACCTCCTAGGAAGTCCTCGTGTTGCACCCCATTTTTGTTCGATTCGCATCCGATAATCGAATAATTACTCTCGGAAAAGCGTTGCCTTGCTGTTTATATTTATTTGTCGAATAATTACACCTATATTCATGTTTTAATCAGGTGGAGGAACAAAAATTATTCTTTTTCTTTGGAATTACGTAAGATAGTTGTGGAAGATGCTCCGACAGAGTAAGGTTTAAGTAAATATTGTACAGAAAACATAACGGGTGCGACCTTACCAGAACTAATGCAATGGATCCCATCAGAACTCCGAAGTCAAACGTGTTTGGGCAAGAGCAGTACTAGGATGGGTGACCTCCTTGGAAGTCCTCGTGTTGCACCCCTTTTTTGCTCGACTTGCATCAGATAATAGAATAATTACGCTCGAAAAAGCGTTGCCTTGGTGTTTATAATTATTTGTCGAATAATTACACCTATATTAATGTTTTAATCAGGTGGAGGAACATAAATTATTCTTTTTCTTTGGAATTAGGTAAGATAGTTGTGGAGGATGCTCCGACAGAGTAAGGTTTAAGTAAATATTGCACAGAAAACTTGTTGGGTGCGACCATACCAGCACTAATGCACCGGATCCCATAAGAACTCCAAAGTTAAGCATGTTTGGGCAAGAGCAGTACTAGGATGGGTGACCTCCTGGGAAGTCCTCGTGTTGAATTCGTTTTAGCTCGATTCGCATCCGATAATCGAATAATTACGCTCGGAAAAGCGTTGTCTTGCTGTTTATATTTATTTGTCGAATAATTACACCTATATTCATGTTTTAATCAAGTGGAGCAACAAAAATTATTCTTTTTCTTTGGAATTACGTAACATAGTTGTGGAGGATGCTCCGACAGAGTAAGGTTTAAGTAAATATTGTACAGAAAACATGACGGGTGCGACCATACAAGCACTAATGCACCGGATCCCATCAGAACATTTTGAAGTTAAGCGTGATTGGGCGAGATCAGTACTAGGATGGGTGACCTCCTGTGAAGTCCTCGTGTTGCACCCCTTTTTTGCTCGATTCGCATCCGATAATAGAATAATTACGCTCGGAAAAGCGTTGCCTTGCTGTTTATATTTATTTGTCGAATAATTACACCTATATTAATGTTTTAATCAGGTGGAGGAACAAAAATTATTCTTTTTTCTTTGGAATTAGGTAAGATAGTTGTGGAGGATGCTCCGCCAGAGTAAGGTTTAAGTAAATATTGCACAGAAAACATGACGGGTGCGACCGTACCAGCACTAATGCACCGAATCCCATCAGAACTCCGAAGTTAAGCGTGCTTGGGCGAGAGCAGTATTAGAATGGGTGACCTCCTGGGAAGTCCTCTTGTTGCACCTCTTTTTTGCTCGATTCGCATCAGATAATCGAATAATTACTCTCGGAAAAGCGTTGCCTTGTTGTTTATTTTTATTTGTCGAATAATTACACCTATATTCATGTTTTAATCAGGTGGATGAACATAAATTATTCTTTTTCTTTGGAACTAGGTAAGATAGTTGTGGAGGATGCTCCGACAGAGTTAGGTTTAATTAAATATTGCACAGAAAACATGACGGGTGCGACCATACCAGCACTAATGCACCGGATCCCATCAGAACTCCGTAGTTAAGCGCGCTTGGGCGAGAGCAGTACTAGGCAGGGTGACCTCCTGGGATGTCCTCGTGTTGCACCCCATTTTTGTTCGATTCGCATCCGATAATCGAATAATTACGCTCGGAAAAGCGTAATATGCTGTTTATTTTTATTTGTCGAATAATTACACCCATATTCATGTTTTAATCAGGTGGACGAACAAAAAATATTCTTTTTCTTTGGAATTAGGTAAGATAGTTGTGGAGGATTCTCCGCCAGGGTAAGGTTTAAGGAAATATTGCGCAGAAAACATGACGGGTGCGACCATACTAGCACTAATGCACCGAATCCCATCAGAACTTCGAAGTTAAGCGTGCTTGGGCGATAGCAGTACTGGGATGGGTGACCTCCTGGGAAGTCCTCGTGTTGCACCCTTTTTTTGTTCGATTCGCATCCGATAATCGAATAATTTTGCGCGGGAAAGCAACGCCTTGCTGTTTATTTTTATTTGTCGAATAATTTCACCTATATTTATGTTTTAATCAGATGGAGGAATAGAAATTATTCTTTTTCTTTGGAATTAAGTAAGATAGTTGTGGAGGATGCTCCGACAGAGTAAAGTTTAAGTAAATATTGCACAGAAAACTTGACGGGTGCGACCATACTAGCACTAATGCACCGGATCCCATCAGAACTCCGAAGTTAAGCGTGCTTGGGCAAGAGCAGTACTAGGATGGGTGACCTCCTGGGATGTCCTCGTGTTGCACCCCTTTTTTGCTCGATTCGCATCCGATAATAGAATAATTACGCTCGGAAAAGCGTTGCCTTGCTGTTTATATTTAATTGTCGAATAATTACACCTATATTAATGTTATAATCAGGTGGAGGAACATAAATTATTCTTTTTCTTTTGAATTAGGTAAGATAGTTGTGGAGGATGCTCCGACAGAGTAAGGTTTAAGTAAATATTGCACAGAAAACATGACGGGTGCGACCATACCAGCACTAATGCACCGGATCCCATCAGAACTCCGTAGTTAAGCGTGCTTGGGCGAGAGCAGTACTAGGCAGGGTGACCTCCTAGGAAGTCCTAGTGTTGCACCCCATTTTTGTTCGATTCTAATCCGATAATCGAATAATTACACTCGGAAAAGCGTAAATTGCTGTTTCTTTTTATTTGTCGAATAATTACACCTATATTCATGTTTTAATCAGGTGGAGGAACATAAATTATTCTTTTTCTTTGGAATTAGGTAAGATAGTTGTAGAGGATGCTCCCACAGAGTAAGGTTTAAGTAAATATTGCACAGAAAACATGACGGGTGCGACCATACCAGCACTAATGCGCCGGATTCCACCAGAACTATGAAGTTAAGCGTGCTTGGGCTATAGCAGTACTAGGATGGGTGACCTCCTGGGAAGACCTCGTGTTGCATCCTTTTTTTGTTCGATTCGCATCCGATAATCGATTAATTTCCCTCGGAAAAGCGTCGCCTTACTGTTTATTTTTATTTGTCGAATAATTACACCTATATTTATGTTTTAATCAGGTGGAGGAACAAAAATTATTCTTTTTCTTTGGAATTACGTAAGATAGTGATGGAAGATGCTCCGAAAGAGTAAGGTTTAAGTAAATATTGTACAGAAAACATGACGGATGCGACCTTACCAGAACTAATGCACTGGATCCCATCAGAACTCCGAAGTCAAGCGTGTTTGGGCGAGAGCAGTACTATGATGGGTGACCTCCTAGGAAGTCCTCGTGTTGCACCTCTTTTTTGCTCGATTTGCATCCGATAATAGAATAATTACTCTCGAAAAAGCGTTTCCTTACTGTTTATATTTATTTGTCGAATAATTACACCTATATTAATGTTTTAATCAGGTGGAGGAATATAAATTATTCTTTTTCTTTGGAATTATGTAAGATAGTTGTGGAGGATGCTCCAACAGAGTAAGGTTTAAGTAAATATTACACTGAAAACATGACGGGTGCGACCATACCAGCACTAATGCACCGGATCCCATCAGAACTCCGAAGTTAAGCATGCTTGGGCGAGAGCAGTACTAGGATGGGTGACCTCCTAGGAAGTCCTCGTGTTGCACCCCTTTTTTGCTCGATTCGCATCTGATAATCGAATAATTACGCTCGGAAAAGCTTTGCGTTGCTGTTTATATTTATTTGTCGAATAATTACACCTATATTCATGTTTTAATCAGGT
The DNA here is from genome assembly GCA_032871835.1 of Dipteronia dyeriana. Taxonomy (NCBI): domain Eukaryota; kingdom Viridiplantae; phylum Streptophyta; class Magnoliopsida; order Sapindales; family Sapindaceae; genus Dipteronia; species Dipteronia dyeriana. The sequence goes on along the minus strand of CM065301.1, from coordinate 79,773,238 downwards.
GGAGGAACAAAAATTATTCTTTTTCTTTGGAATTACGTAAGATAGTTGTGGAGGATGCTCCGACAGAGTAAGGTTTAAGAAAATATTGTACAGAAAAATGACGGGTGCGACCATACCAGCACTAATGCACCGGATCCCATCAGAACTTCGAAGTTAAGCGTGCTTGGGCGAGAGCAGTACTAGGATGGGTGACCTCCTGGGAAGTCCTCGTGTTGCACCCCTTTTTTGCTCGATTCGCATCCGATAATAGAATAATTACGCTCGGAAAAGCATTGCCTTGCTGTTTATATTTATTTGTCGAATAATTACACCTATATTAATGTTTTAAACAAATGGAGGAACATAAATTATACTTTTTCTTTGTAATTTGGTAAGATAGTTGTGGAGGATGCTCCGACAGAGTAAGGTTTAAGTAAATATTGTTCAGAAAACATGAAGGGTGCGACCATACCAGCACTAATGCACCGGATCCCATCAGAACTCCGAAGTTAAGCGTGCTTGGGCGAGAGCAGTACTAGGATGGGTGACCTCCTGGGAAGTCCTCGTGTTGCACCCCTTTTTTGCTCGATTCGCATCCGATTATAGAATAATTACGCTCGGAAAAGCGTTGCCTTGCTGTTTATATTTATTTGTCGAATAATTACACCTATATTAATGTTTTAATCAGGTGGAGGAACATAAATTATTCTTTTTCTTTGGAATTAGGTAAGTTAGTTGTGGAGGATGCTCCGACAGAGTAAGGTTTAAGTAACTATTGTTCAGAAAACATGACGGGTGCGACCATACCAGCACTAATGCACCGGATCCCATCAGAACTCCGAAGTTAAACGTGCTTGGGCGAGAGCAGTACTAGGATGGGTGACCTCCTAGGAAATCCTCGTGTTGCACCCCTTTTTTGCTCGATTCGCATCCGATAATTGAATAATTACGCTCGGAAAAGGGTTGCCTTGCTGTTTATTTTTATTTGTCGAATAATTACACCTATATTCATGTTTTAATCAGGTGGATGAACATAAATTATTCTTTTTCTTTGGAATTAGGTAAGATAGTTGTTGAGGATGCTTCGACAGAGTAAGGTTTAAGTAAATATTGCACAAAAAACATGACGGGTGCGACCATACCAGCACTAATGCACTGGATCCTATCAGAACTCCGAAGTTAAGCGTGCTTGGGCGAGAGCTGTACTAGGATGGTTGACCTCCTGGGAAGTCCTCGTGTTGCAATCTTTTTTTGTTCGATTCGCATCCGATAATCAAATAATTTTACTCGGAAAAGCGTAGCCTTGCTGTTTATTTTTTTTTGTCGAATAATTTCACCTATATTTATGTTTTAATCAGGTGGAGGAACATAAATTATTCTTTTTCTTTTGAATTAGGTAAGATAGTTGCAGAGGATGCTTCGACAGAGTATGGTTTAAGTAAATATTGCACAAAAAACATGACGGGTGCGACCATACCGGCACTAATGCACCGGATCCCATCAGAACTCCGAAGTTAAGCTTGCTTGGGCGAGAGTAGTACTTTGATGGGTGACCTCCTGGGAAGTCCTCGTGTTGAACCCCTTTTTTCCTCTATTCTCATCCGATAATCGAATAATTACACTTGGAAAAGCGTTGCCTTGCTGTTTATATTTATTTGTCGAATAATTACACCTATATTAATGTTTTAATCAGGTGGAGGAATATAAATTATTCTTTTTCTTTGGAATTAAGTAAGATAGTTGTGGAGGATGCTCCGACAGAGTAAGGTTTAAGTAAATATTGCACAGAAAACTTGACGGGTGCGACCATACCAGCACTAATGCACCGGATCCCATCAGAACTTTAAAGTTAAGAGTGCGTGGGCGAGAGCAGTACTAGGATATGTGACCTCCTGGGAAGTCCTCGTGTTGCACCCCTTTTTTGCTCGATTCGCATCCGATAATAGAATAATTACACTCGGAAAAGCTTTGCCTTGCTGTTTATATTTATTTGTCGAATAATTACACCTATATTAATGTTTTAATCAGGTGGAGGAACATAAATTATTCTTTTTCTTTTGAATTAGGTAAGATAGTTGTAGAGGATGCTCCGACAAAGTATGGTTTAAGTAAATATTGCACAGAAAACATGACGGGTGCGACCATACCAGCACTAATGCACCGGATCCCATCAGAACTCCGAAGTTAAGCTTGCTTGGGCGAGAGTAGTACTATGATGGGTGACCTCCTGGGAAGTCCTCGTGTTGAACCCCTTTTTTCCTCTATTCTCATCCGATAATCGAATAATTATGCTTGGAAAAGCGTTGCCTTGCTGTTTATATTTATTTGTCGAATAATTACACCTATATTCATGTTTTAATCAGGTGGAGGAACAAAAATTATTTTTTTCTTTGGAATTAGGTAAGATAGTTGTGGAGGATACTCCGCCAGAGTAAGGTTTAAGTAAATATTGCGCAGAAAACATGACGGATGCGACCATACCAGCACTAATGCACCGGATCCCACCATAACTCCAAAGTTAAGCATGCTTGGACGATAGCAGTACTAGGATGGGTGACCTCCTGGGAAGTCCTCGTGTTGCACCCTTTTTTTGTTCGGTTCGCATTCGATAATCGAATAATTTCGCTCGGAAAAGCGTCGCATTGCTGTTTATTTTTATTTGTCGACTAATTACAACTATATTTATGTTTTAATCAGGTGGAGGAACATAAATTATTCTTTTTCTTTGGAATTAGGTAAGATAGTTGTTGAGGATGCTTCGACAGAGTAACGTTTAAGTAAATATTGCACAGAAAACATGACGGGTGCGACCATACCAGCACTAATGAATCGGATCCCATCAGAACTCCAAAGTTAAGCGTGCTTGGGCGAGAGCAGTACTAGGATGGTTGACATCCTGGGGAAGTCCTCGTGTTGATCCTCTTTTTTGCTCGATTCACATCCGATAATCAAATAATTACCTTCGGAAAAGCGTTACCTTGCTGTTTATATTTATTTGTCGAATAATTACACCTATATTCATGTTTTAATCAGGTGGAGGAACAAAAATTATTCTTTTTCTTTGGAATTAGGTAAGATAGTTGTTGAGGATGCTTCGACAGAGTAACGTTTAAGTAAATATTGCACAGAAAACATGACGGGTGCAACCATACCAGCACTGATGCACCGGATACCATCAGAACTCCGAAGTTAAGCGTGCTTGGGCGAGAGCAGTACTAGGATGGGTGACCTCCTGGGAAGTCCTCGTGTTGCACCCCTTTCTTTCTCGATTCGCATCCGATAATCGAATAATTACGCTCGGAAAAGCGTTGCCTTGCTGTTTATATTTATTTGTCGAATAATTACACCTATATTAATGTTTTAATCAGGTGAAGGAACATAAATTATTCTTTTTCTTTGGAATTAGGTAAGATAGTTCTGGAGGATGCTCCGACAGAGTAAGGTTTAAGTAAATATTGCACAGAAAACATTACGGGTGCGACCATACCAGCACTAACTAACCGGATCCCATCAGAACTCCGTAGTTAAGCGTGCTTGGGCGAGAGCAGTACTAGGCAGGGTGACCTCCTGGGAAATCCTAGTGTTGCACCCCATTTTTTTTCGATTCTCATCCGATAATCGAATAATAACGCTCAGGAAAGCGTGATTTGCTGTTTCTCTTTATTTGTCGAATAATTACACCTATATTCATGTTTTAATCAGGTTGAGGAACAAAAATTATTCTTTTTCTTTGGAATTAGGTAAGATAATTGTGGAGGATGCTCCGCCAGAGTAAGGTTTAAGTAAATATTGCACAGAAAACATGACGTGTGCGACCATACCAGCACTAATGCACCGGATCCCATCTGAACTCCGAAGTTAAGTGTGCTTGGGCGAGAGCAGTAATAGAAGGGGTGACCTCCTGGGAAGTCCTCTTGTTGCACCTCTTTTTTTCTCGATTCGCATCCGAAAATCAAATAATTACGCTCGGAAAAGCGTTGCCTTGCTGTTTATTTTTATTTGTCGAATAATTTTACTCTATTCATGTTTTAATCAGGTGGATGAACATAAATTATTCTTTTTCTTTGGAATTAGGTAAGATAGTTGTGGAGGATGCTCCGAAAGAGTTAGGTTTAATTAAATATTGCACAGAAAATATGACGGGTGCGACCATACCAGCACTAGTGCACCTTATCCCATCAGAACTCCGTAGTTAAGCGTGCTTAGGCGAGAGCAGTACTAGTCAGTGTGACCTCCTAGGAAGTCCTCGTGTTGCACCCCATTTTTGTTCGATTCGCATCCGATAATCGAATAATTACTCTCGGAAAAGCGTAATTTGCTGTTTATTTTTATTTGTCGAATAATTACACCTATATTCATGTTTTAATCATGTGGAGGAACCGAAATTATTCTTTTTCTTTGGAATTAGGTAAGATAGTTGTAGAGGATGCTCCGCCAAAGTAAGGTTTAAGTAAATATTACGCAGAAAACATGACGGGTGCGACCATACTAGCACTAATGTTCCGAATTCCATCAAAACTCCGAAGTTAAGCGTGCTTGGGCGTTAGCAGTACTGGGATGGGTGACCTCCTGGGAAGTCCTCGTGTTGCACCCTTTTTTTGTTCGATTCGCATCCGATAATCGAATAATTTTGCTCGGAAAAGCGTCGCCTTGCTGTTTTTTTTTTTTTTTCGAATAATTTCACCTATAATTATGTTTTTATCAGGTGGAGGAACAGAAATTATTCTTTTTCTTTGGAATTAGGTAAGACAGTTGTAGAGGATGCTCCGCCAAAGTAAGGTTTAAGTAAATATTGTGCAGAAAACATGACGGGTGCGACCATACTAGCACTAATGCACCGAATTCCATCAGAACTCGGAAGTTAAGCGTGCGTTGGCGAGAACGGTACTAGGATGGGTGACCTCCTGAGAAATCCTCGTGTTGCACCCCTTTTTTGCTCGATTCGCATCCGATAATAGAATAATTACGCTCGGAAAAGCGTTGCCTTGCTGTTTATATTTGTTTGTTGAATAATTACACCTATATTAATGTTTTAATAGGGTGGAGGAACATAAATTATTCTTTTTCTTTGGAATTAGGTAAGATAGTTGTGGAGGATGCTCCGACAGAGTAAGGTTTTAGTAAATATTGCACAGAAAATATGACAGGTGCGACCACACCAGCACTAATGCTCCGGATCCCATCAGAACTTCGAAGTTAAGCGTGCGTTGGCGAGAGCAGTACTAGGATGGGTGACCTCCTGAGAAATCCTCGTGTTGCACCTCTTTTTTGCTCGATTCGCATCCGATAATAGAATAATTACGCTCGGAAAAGCGTAATTTGCTGTTTATTTTTATTTGTCGAATAATTACACCTATATTCATGTTTTAATCAGGTGGAGGAATAGAAATTATTCTTTTTCTTTGGAATTAGGTAAGATAGTTGTAGAGTATGCTCCGCCAGAGTAAGGTTTAAGTACATATTGGGCAGAAAACATGACGGGTGCGACCATACTAGCACTAATGCACCGGTTCCCATCAGAACTCCGAAGTTAAGCGTGCTTGGGCGAGAGCAGTACTAGAATGGTTGACCTCCTGGGTTAGTCCTCGTGTTGCACCCCATTATTGCTCGTTTCGCATCCGAAAAAAGAATAATTAGGCTCGGAAAAGCGTCGCCTTGCTGTTTATTTTTATTTGACGAATAATTTCACCTATATTTATGTTTTAATCAGGTGGAGGAACAAAAATTATTCTTTTTCTTTGGAATTAAGTAAGATAGTTGTGGAGGATGCTCCGACAGAGTAAGGTTTAAGTAAATATTGCACAGAAAACTTGACGGGTGCGACCATACCAGCACTAATGCATCTGATCCCAACAGAACTCTGAAGTTAAGCGTGCGCTGGCGAGAGCAGTACTAGGATGGGTGACCTCCTGGGAAGTCCTCGTGTTGCACCCTTTTTTAGCTTGATTCGCATCCGATAATAGAATAATTACTCTCGGAAAAGCGTTGCCTTGCTGTTTATATTTATTTGTCGAATAATTACACCTATATTAATGTTTTAATAGGGTGGAGGAACATAAATTATTCTTTTTCTTTGGTATTAGGTAAGATAGTTGTGGAGTATGCTCCGACAGAGTAAGGTTTTAGTAAATATTGCACAGAAAACATGACGGGTGCGACCACACCAGCACTAATGCACCGGATCCCATCTGAACTCCGAAGTTAAGCGTGCTTGGGCGAGAGCAGTACTAGGATGGTTGACCTCCTGGGAAGTCCTCGTGTTGCAACCCATTTTTGCTCGTTTCGCATCAGATAATAGAATAATTAGGCTTGGAAAAGCGTTGCCTTGCTGTTATTTTTATTTGTCTAATAATTACACCTATATTCATGTTTTAATCAGGTGGAGGAACATAAATTATTCTTTTTCTTTAGAATTAGGTAAGATAGTTGTGGAGGATGCTCCGACAGAGTAAGGTTTAAGTAAATATTGAACAGAAAACATGACGGGTGCGACCATACCAGCACTAGTGCACCGGATCCCATCAGAACTCCGTAGTTAAGCGTGCTTGGGCGAGAGCAGTACTAGTCAGTGTGACCTCCTAGGAAGTCCTCGTGTTGCACCCCATTTTTGTTCGATTCGCATCCGATAATCGAATAATTACTCTCGGAAAAGCGTAATTTGCTGTTTATTTTTATTTGTCGAATAATTACACCTATATTCATGTTTTAATCATGTGGAGGAACCGAAATTATTCTTTTTCTTTGGAATTAGGTAAGATAGTTGTAGAGGATGCTCCGCCAAAGTAAGGTTTAAGTAAATATTACGCAGAAAACATGACGGGTGCGACCATACTAGCACTAATGTTCCGAATTCCATCAAAACTCCGAAGTTAAGCGTGCTTGGGCGTTAGCAGTACTGGGATGGGTGACCTCCTGGGAAGTCCTCGTGTTGCACCCTTTTTTTGTTCGATTCGCATCCGATAATCGAATAATTTTGCTCGGAAAAGCGTAGCCTTGCTGTTTATTTTTATTTTTCGAATAATTTCACCTATAATTATGTTTTTATCAGGTGGAGGAACAGAAATTATTCTTTTTCTTTGGAATTAGGTAAGACAGTTGTAGAGGATGCTCCGCCAAAGTAAGGTTTAAGTAAATATTGTGCAGAAAACATGACGGGTGCGACCATACTAGCACTAATGCACCGAATTCCATCAGAACTCGGAAGTTAAGCGTGCGTTGGCGAGAACAGTACTAGGATGGGTGACCTCCTGAGAAATCCTCGTGTTGCACCCCTTTTTTGCTCGATTCGCATCCGATAATAGAATAATTACGCTCGGAAAAGCGTTGCCTTGCTGTTTATATTTGTTTGTTGAATAATTACACCTATATTAATGTTTTAATAGGGTGGAGGAACATAAATTATTCTTTTTCTTTGGAATTAGGTAAGATAGTTGTGGAGGATGCTCCGACAGAGTAAGGTTTTAGTAAATATTGCACAGAAAATATGACAGGTGCGACCACACCAGCACTAATGCTCCGGATCCCATCAGAACTTCGAAGTTAAGCGTGCGTTGGCGAGAGCAGTACTAGGATGGGTGACCTCCTGAGAAATCCTCGTGTTGCACCTCTTTTTTGCTCGATTCGCATCCGATAATAGAATAATTACGCTCTGAAAAGCGTAATTTGCTGTTTATTTTTATTTGTCGAATAATTACACCTATATTCATGTTTTAATCAGGTGGAGGAATAGAAATTATTCTTTTTCTTTGGAATTAGGTAAGATAGTTGTAGAGTATGCTCCGCCAGAGTAAGGTTTAAGTACATATTGGGCAGAAAACATGACGGGTGCGACCATACTAGCACTAATGCACCGGTTCCCATCAGAACTCCGAAGTTAAGCGTGCTTGGGCGAGAGCAGTACTAGAATGGTTGACCTCCTGGGTTAGTCCTCGTGTTGCACCCCATTATTGCTCGTTTCGCATCCGAAAAAAGAATAATTAGGCTCGGAAAAGCGTCGCCTTGCTGTTTATTTTTATTTGACGAATAATTTCACCTATATTTATGTTTTAATCAGGTGGAGGAACAAAAATTATTCTTTTTCTTTGGAATTAAGTAAGATAGTTGTGGAGGATGCTCCGACAGAGTAAGGTTTAAGTAAATATTGCACAGAAAACTTGACGGGTGCGACCATACCAGCACTAATGCATCTGATCCCAACAGAACTCTGAAGTTAAGCGTGCGCTGGCGAGAGCAGTACTAGGATGGGTGACCTCCTGGGAAGTCCTCGTGTTGCACCCTTTTTTTGCTTGATTCGCATCCGATAATAGAATAATTACTCTCGGAAAAGCGTTGCCTTGCTGTTTATATTTATTTGTCGAATAATTACACCTATATTAATGTTTTAATAGGGTGGAGGAACATAAATTATTCTTTTTCTTTGGTATTAGGTAAGATAGTTGTGGAGTATGCTCCGACAGAGTAAGGTTTTAGTAAATATTGCACAGAAAACATGACGGGTGCGACCACACCAGCACTAATGCACCGGATCCCATCTGAACTCCGAAGTTAAGCGTGCTCAGGCGAGAGCAGTACTAGGATGGTTGACCTCCTGGGAAGTCCTCGTGTTGCAACCCATTTTTGCTCGTTTCGCATCAGATAATAGAATAATTAGGCTTGGAAAAGCGTTGCCTTGCTGTTATTTTTATTTGTCTAATAATTACACCTATATTCATGTTTTAATCAGGTGGAGGAACATAAATTATTCTTTTTCTTTAGAATTAGGTAAGATAGTTGTGGAGGATGCTCCGACAGAGTAAGGTTTAAGTAAATATTGAACAGAAAACATGACGGGTGCGACCATACCAGCACTAGTGCACCGGATCCCATCAGAACTCCGTAGTTAAGCGTGCTTGGGCGAGAGCAGTACTAGGCAGGGTGACCTCCTGGGAAGTCCTCGTGTTGCACCCCATTTTTGTTCGATTCGCATTCGATAATCGAATAATTACGTTCGGAAAAGCGTAATTTGCTGTTTATTGTTATTTGCGGAATAATTACACTTATATTTATGTTTTAATCAGGTGGAGGAACAGAAATTATTTTTTTTCTTTGGAATTAGGTAAGATAGTTGTGGATAATGCTCCGCCAGAGTAAGGTTTAAGTAAATATTGCGCGGAAAACATGACGGGTGCGACCATACCAGTACTAATGCACCGGATCCCATCAGAACTCCGAAGTTTAGCGTGCTTGGGCGATAGCAGTACTAGGATGGTTGACCTCTTGGGAAGTTTTCGTTTTGCACCCCATTTTTGTTCGTTTCGCATCCGATAATTAAATAATTAGGCTCGGAAAAGCGTTGCCTTGTTGTTATTTTTATTTGTCTAATAATTACACATATATTCATGTTTTAATCAGGTGGAGGAACATAAATTATTCTTTTTCTTTAGAATTAGGTAAGATAGTTGAGGAGGATGATCCGACGGAGTAAGGTTTAAGTTAATATTGCTCAGAAAACATGATGGGTGCGACCATACCAGCACTAATGCTTCGGATCCCATCATAAATATGAAGTTAAGCGTGCTTGGGCGAAAGCAGTACTAGGTTCGCAGACCTCCTGGGAAGTCCTCGTGTTGCACTTTTTTTTTGTTCGATTCGCATCCGATAATCAAAAAATTTCGCTCGGAAAAGCGTCGCCCTGCTGTTTATTTTTGTTTGTCGAATAATTACACCTATATTTATGTTTTAATCAATTGGAGGAACAGAAATTATTCTTTTTCTTTGGAATAAGGTAAGATAGTTGTGGAGGATGCTCCGACAGAGTAAGGTTTAAGTAAATACTGCACAGAAAAAGAGTCGGGTGCGACCATACCAGCACTAATGCACCGGATCCCATCAGAACTACGAAGTTAAGCGTGCTTGGGTGAGTGCAGTAATAGGATGGGTGACCTACTGGGAAGTCCTCGTTTTGCACCCCTTTTTTGCTCGTTTCGCATCCGATAATCGAATAATTACGCTTGGAAAAGCGTTGCCTTGCTGTTTATATTTATTTGTCGAATAATTACACCTATATTCATGTTTTAATCAGGTGGAGGAACATAAATTATTCTTTTTCTTTGGAATTAGGTAAGATAGTTGTGGAGGATGCTCCGACAGAGTAAGGTTTAAGTAAATATTTCACAGAAAACATGCCAGGTGCGACCATACCAGCACTAATGCACCGGATCCCATCAGAACTCCGTAGTTAAGCGTGCTTGGGCGAGAGCAGTACTATGCAGGGTGACCTCCTAGGAAGTCCTCGTGTTGCACCCCATTTTTGTTCGATTCGCATCCGATAATGGAATAATTACTCTCGGAAAAGCGTAATTTGCTGTTTATTTTTATTTGCCGAATAATTACACCTATATTCATGTTTTAATCAGGTGGAGGAACAGAAATTATTTTTTTTCTTTGGAATTAGGTAAGATAGTTGTGGAGGATGCTCCGCCAGAGTAAGGTTTAAGTAAATATTGTGCAGAAAACATGACGGGTGCGACCATACCAGCACTAATGCACCGGATCCCATAAAACTCCGAAGTTTAGCGTGCTTGGGCGATAGCAGTACTAAGACGGTTGACCTCCTGGAAAGTCTTCGCGTTGCACCCCATTTTTGCTCGTTTCAGATCCGATAATAGAATAATTAGGCTCGGAAAAGCATTGCCTTGCTGTTATTTTTATTTGTCTAATAAATACACATATATTCATGTTTTAATCAGGTGGAGGAACATAAATTATTCTTTTTCTTTAGAATTAGTTAAGATAGTTGTGGAGGATGATCCGACAGAGTAAGGTTTAAGTTAATATTGCTCAGAAAACATGATGGGTGCGACCATACCAGCACTAATACACCGGATCTCATCAGAACTCTGAAGTTAAGCGTGCTTAGGCGATATCAGTACTAGGATGGGTGACCTCCTGGGAAGTCCTCGTGTTGCACCCTTTTTTTGTTCGATTCGCATCCGATAATCGAATAATTACGCTCGGAAAAGCGTTGCCTTGCTGTTTATTTTTATTTGTCGAATAATTACACCTATATTTATGTTTTAATCAGGTGAAGGAACAGAAATTATTCTTTTTTTTTTTGGAATTAAGTAAGATAGTTGTGGAGGATGCTCCAACAGAGTAAGGTTCAAGTAAATATTGCACAGAAAACATGACGGGTGCGACCAAACCAGCACTAACGCACCGGATCCCATCAGAACTCTTGGGAAGTCCTCTTGTTGCACCTCTTTTTTGCTTGATTCGCATCCGATAATTGAATAATTACGCTCGGAAAAGGGTTGCCTTGCTTTTTATTTTTATTTGTCGAATAATTACACCTATATTCATGTTTTAATCAGGTGGATGAACATAAATTATTCTTTTTCTTTGGAATTAGGTAAGATAGTTGTGGAAGATGCTCCGACAGAGTAAGGTTTAAGTAAATATTGCACAGAAAAAATGACGGGTGCGACCATACCACCACTAATGCACCGGATCCCATCAGAACTCTGAAGTTAAGCGTGCTTGGGCGATAGCAGTACTATGATGGATGACCTCCTGGGAAGTCCTCGTGTTGCACCATTTTTTTGTTCGATTCGCATCTGATAATCAAAAAATTTCGCTCGGAAAAGCGTCGCCTTGCTGTTTATTTTTATTTGTCGAATAATTACACCTGTATTTATGTTTTAAACAGGTGGAGGAACAGAAATTATTCTTTTTCTTTGGAATTAATTAAGATAGTTGTGGAGGATGCTCAAAAAGAGTAAGGTTTAAATAAATATTGCACAGAAAACATGACGGGTGCGATCATACTAGCACTAATGCGCCGGATCTCATCAGAACTCTGAAGTTAAGCGTGCTTGGGCGAGAGCAGTACTAGGATGGGTGACCTCCTGGGAAGTCCTCGTGCGCCAGATCCCATCAAAACTCTGAAGTAAAGCGTGCTTGGGCGAGAGCAGTACTAGGATGGGTGACCTCTTGGGAAGTACTCGTGTTGCACCCCTTTTTTGCTCGATTCGCGTCCTATAATAGAATAATTACACTCAGAAAAGAGTTGCCTTGCTGTTTATATTTATTTGTCGAATAATTACACCTATATTAATGTTTTAATCAGGTGGATGAACATAAATTATTCTTTTTCTTTGGAAATAGGTAAGATAGTTGTGGAGGATGCTCCGACAGAGTAAGGTTTAAGTAAATATTGCGCAGAAAACATGACGGGTGCGACAATACCAGCACCAAGGCACCGGATCTCATCAGAACTCTGAAGTTAAGCGTGCTTAGGCGATATCAGTACTAGGATGGGTGACCTCCTGGGAAGTCCTCGTGTTGCACCCTTTTTTTGTTCGATTCGCATCCGATAATCGAATAATTACGCTCGGAAAAGCGTTGCGTTGCTGTTTATTTTTATTTGTCGAATAATTACACCTATATTTATGTTTTAATCAGGTGAAGGAACAGAAATTATTCTTTTTTTTTTTGGAATTAAGTAAGATAGTTGTGGAGGATGCTCCAACGGAGTAAGGTTCAAGTAAATATTGCACAGAAAACATGACGGGTGCGACCAAACCAGCACTAACGCACCGGATCCCATCAAAACTCTGAAGTTAAGCGTGCTTGGGCGAGAGCAGTGCTAGGATCGTTGACCTTTTTAGAAGTCTTCGTGTTGTACCCTTTTTTTGATCGATTCGCATCCGATAATCGAATAATTACGCTCGGAAAAGCGTTGCCTTGCTGTTTATATTTATTTGTTGAATAATTACACTTATATTAATGTTTTAATCAAGTGAAGGAACATAAATTATTTTTTTTCTTTGGAATTAGTTAAGATAGTTGTGGAGGATGCTCCGACAGGGTAAGGTTTAAGTAAATATTGCACAGAAAACATGACGGGTGCGACCATACCAGCACTAATGCACAAGATCCCATCAGAACTCCGTAGTTAAGCGTGCTTGGGCGAGAGCAGTACTAGGCAGGGTGACCTCCTAGGAAGTCCTTTTGTTGCTCCCCATTTTTGTTCGATTCGAATCCGATAATCGAATAATTACGCTCGGAAAAGCGTTGCCTTGCTGTTTATTTTTATTTGTCGAATAATTACAACTATATTCATATTTTAATCAGGTGGAGGAACAGAAATTATACTTTTTCTTTGGAATTAGGTAAGATAGTTGTGGAGGATGCTCCGCCAGAGTAAGGTTTAAGTAAATATTGCACAGAAAACATGACGGGTGCGACGATACCAGCACTAATGCACCGGATCCCATCAGAACACCGAAGTTAAGCGTGCTTGGGGGAGAGCAGTACTAGAATGGGTGACCTCTTGGGAAGTCCTCTTGTTGCACCTCTTTTTTGCTCGATTCGCATCCGATAATTGAATAATTACGCTCGGAAAAGGGTTGCCTTGTTGTTTATTTTTATTTGTCGAATAATTACACCTATATTCATGTTTTAATCAGGTGGATGAACATAAATTATTCTTTTTCTTTGGAATTAGGTAAGATAGTTGTGGAAGATGCTCCGACAGAGTAAGGTTTAAGTAAATATTGCACAGAAAACATGACGGGTGCGATCATACCAGCACTAATGCACCGGATCCCATCGGAACTCCGAAGTTAAGCGTGCTTGGGCGAGAGCAGTACTAGGCAGGGTGACCTCCTAGGAAGTCCTTTTGTTGCTCCCCATTTTTGTTCGATTCGAATCCGATAATCGAATAATTACGCTCGGAAAAGCGTTGCCTTGCTGTTTATTTTTATTTGTCGAATAATTACAACTATATTCATATTTTAATCAGGTGGAGGAACAAAAATTATACTTTTTCTTTGGAATTAGGTAAGATAGTTGTGGAGGATGCTCCGCCAGAGTAAGGTTTAAGTAAATATTGCACAGAAAACATGACGGGTGCGACGATACCAGCACTAATGCACCGGATCCCATCAGAACACCGAAGTTAAGCGTGCTTGGGGGAGAGCAGTACTAGAATGGGTGACCTCTTGGGAAGTCCTCTTGTTGCACCTCTTTTTTGCTCGATTCGCATCCGATAATTGAATAATTACGCTCGGAAAAGGGTTGCCTTGCTGTTTATTTTTATTTGTCGAATAATTACACCTATATTCATGTTTTAATCAGGTGGATGAACATAAATTATTCTTTTTCTTTGGAATTAGGTAAGATAGTTGTGGAAGATGCTCCGACAGAGTAAGGTTTAAGTAAATATTGCACAGAAAAAATGACGGGTGCGATCATACCAGCACTAATGCACCGGATCCCATCGGAACTCCGAAGTTAAGCGTGCTTGGGCGAGAGCAGTACTAGGCAGGGTGACCTCCTAGGAAGTCCTTTTGTTGCTCCCCATTTTTGTTATTCGCATCCGATAATCGAATAATTACGCTCGGAAAAGCGTTGCCTTGCTGTTTATTTTTATTTGTCGAATAATTACAACTATATTCATATTTTAATCAGGTGGAGGAACGAAAATTATACTTTTTCTTTGGAATTAGGTAAGATAGTTATGGAGGATGCTCCGCCAGAGTAAGGTTTAAGTAAATATTGCACAGAAAACATGACGGGTGCGACGATACCAGCACTAATGCACCGGATCCCATCAGAACACCGAAGTTAAGTGTGCTTGGGGGAGAGCAGTACTAGAATGGGTGACCTCTTGGGAAGTCCTCTTGTTGCATCTCTTTTTTGTTCGATTCGCATCCGATAATTGAATAATTACGCTCGGAAAAGGGTTGCCTTGCTGTTTATATTTATTTGTCGAATAATTACACCTATATTCATGTTTTAATCAGGTGGATGAACATAAATTATTCTTTTTCTTTGGAATTAGGTAAGATAGTTGTGGAAGATGCTCCGACAGAGTAAGGTTTAAGTAAATGTTGTACAGAAAAATTGACTGGTGCGACCATACCAGCACTAATGCACCGGATCCCATCAGAACTCTGAAGTTAAGCGTGCTTGGGCGATAGCAGTACTATGATGGATGACCTCCTGGGAAGTCCTCGTGTTGCACCATTTTTTTGTTCAATTCGCATCTGATAATCAAAAAATTTCGCTCGGAAAAGCGTCGCCTTGCTGTATATTTTTATTTGTCGAATAATTACACCTATACTTATGTTTTAAACTGGTGGAGGAACAGAAATTATTCTTTTTCTTTGGAATTAATTAAGATAGTTGTGGAGGATGCTCAAACAGAGTAAGGTTTAAATAAATATTGCACAGAAAACATGACGGGTGCGACCATACTAGCACTAATGCGCCGAATCTCATCAGAACTCTGAAGTTAAGCGTGCTTGGACGAGAGCAGTACTAGGATGGGTGACCTCCTGGGAAGTCCTCGTGCGCCAGATCCCATCAAAACTCTGAAGTAAAGCGTGCTTGTGCGAGAGCAGTACTAGGATGGGTGACCTCTTGGGAAGTACTCGTGTTGCACCCCTTTTTTGCTTGATTCGCGTCCTATAATAGAATAATTACACTCGGAAAAGAGTTGCCTTGCTGTTTATATTTATTTGTCGAATAATTACACCTATATTAATGTTTTAATCAGGTGGATGAACCTAAATTATTCTTTTTCTTTGGAAATAGGTAAGATAGTTGTGGAGGATGCTCCGACAGAGTAAGGTTGAAGTAAATATTGCGTAGAAAACATGATGGGTGCGACAATACCAGCACTAAGGCACCGGATCTCATCAGAACTCTGAAGTTAAGCGTGCTTAGGCGATATCAGTACTAGGATGGGTGACCTACTGGGAAGACCTCGTATTGCACCCTTTTTTTGTTCGATTCGCATCCGATAATCGAATAATTACGCTCGGAAAAGCGTTGCCTTGCTGTTTATTTTTATTTGTCGAATAATTACACCTATATTTATGTTTTAATCAGGTGAAGGAACAGAAATTATTCTTTTTTTTTTGGAATTAAGTAAGATAGTTGTGGAGGATGCTCCAACAGAGTAAGGTTCAAGTAAATATTGCACAGAAAACATGACAGGTGCGACCAAACCAGCACTAACGCACCGGATCCCATCAGAACTCTGAAGTTAAGCGTGCTTGGGCGAGAGCAGTACTAGGATGGGTGACCTTTTTGGAAGTCTTCGTGTTGTACCCTTTTTTTGATCGATTCGCATCCGATAATCGAATAATTACGCTCGGAAAAGCGTTGCCTTGTTGTTTATATTTATTTGTCGAATAATTACACTTATTTTAATGTTTTAATCAAGTGAAGGAACATAAATTATTCTTTTTCTTTGGAATTAGGTAAGATAGTTGTGGAGGATGCTCTGACAGAGTAAGGTTTAAGTAAATATTGCACAGAAAACATGACGGGTGCGACCATACCAGCACTAATGCACAGGATCCCATCAGAACTCCGTAGTTAAGCGTGCTTGGGCGAGAGCAGTACTAGGCAGGGTGACCTCCTAGGAAGTCCTTTTGTTGCTCCCCATTTTTGTTCGATTCGCATCCGATAATCGAATAATTACGCTCGGAAAAGCGTTGCCTTACTGTTTATTTTCATTTGTCGAATAATTACAACTATATTCATATTTTAATCAGGTGGAGGAACAAAAATTATACTTTTTTTTTTGGAATTAGGTAAGATAGTTGTGGAGGATGCTCCGCCAGAGTAAGGTTTAAGTAAATATTGCACAGAAAACATGACGGGTGCGACGATACCGGCACTAGTGCACCGGATCCCATCAGAACACCGAAGTTAAGCGTGCTTGGGGGAGAGCAGTACTAGAATGGGTGACCTCTTGGGAAGTCCTCTTGTTGCACCTCTTTTTTTGCTCGATTCGCATCCGATAATTGAATAATTACGCTCGGAAAAGGGTTGCCTTGCTGTTTATTTTTATTTGTCGAATAATTACACCTATTTTCATGTTTTAATCAGGTGGATGAACATAAATTATTCTTTTTCTTTGGAATTAGGTAAGATAGTTGTGGAAGATGCTCTGACAGAGTAAGGTTTAAGTAAATATTGCACAGAAAAAATGACGGGTGCGACCATACCAGCACTAATGCACCGGATCCCATCAGAACTCTGAAGTTAAGCGTTCTTGGGCGATAGCAGTACTATGATGGATGACCTCCTGGGAAGTCCTTGTGTTGCACCATTTTTTTGTTCGATTCGCATATGATAATCAAAAAATTTCGCTCGGAAAAGCGTCGCCTTGCTGTTTATTTTTATTTGTCGAATAATTACACCTATATTTATGTTTTAAACAGGTGGAGGAACAGAAATTATTCTATTTCTTTGGAATTAATTAAGATAGTTGTGGAGGATGCTCAAACAGAGTAAGGTTTAAATAAATATTGCACAGAAAACATGACGGGTGCTACCATACTAGCACTAATGCGCCGGATCTCATCAGAACTCTGAAGTTAAGCGTGCTTGGGCGAGAGCAGTACTAGGATGGGTGACCTCCTGGGAAGTCCTCGTGCGCAAGATCCCATCAAAACTCTGAAGTAAAGCGTGCTTGGGCGAGAGCAGTACTAGGATGGGTGACCTCTTGGGAAGTACTCGTGTTGCACCCCTTTTTTGCTCGATTCGCGTCCTATAATAGAATAATTACACTCGGAAAAGAGTTGCCTTGCTGTTTATATTTATTTGTCGAATAATCACACCTATATTAATGTTTTAATCAGGTGGATGAACATAAATTATTCTTTTTCTTTGGAAATAGGTAAGATAGTCGTGGAGGATGCTCAGACAGAGTAAAGTTTAAGTAAATATTGCTCAGAAAACATTACGGGTGTGACCATACCAGCACTTATGCACCAGATCCCATCAGAACTCCGAAGTTAAGCGTGCTTGGGAGAGAGCAGTACTAGGATGGGTGACCTCCTAGGAAGTCCTCGTGTTGCATCCCTTTTTTGTTTGATTCGCATCCGATAATAGAATAATTACGCTCGGAAAAGCGTTGCCTTACTGTTTATATTTATTTATCGAATAATTACACCTATATTAATTTTTTAATTGGGTGGAGGAACATAAATTATTCTTTTTCTTTGGAATTAGGTAATATAGTTGTGGAGGATGCTCCGACAGAGTAAGGTTTAAGTAAATATTGCGCAGAAAACATTATGGGTGCGACCATACCAGCACTAATGCACCGGATCCCACCAGAACTCCGAAGTTAAGCGTGATTGGGAGATAGCAGTACTCGGATGGGTGACATCCTGGGAAGTCCTCGTGTTGCACCCTTTTCTTGTTCGATTCGCATCTGATAATCGAAAAATTTCGCTCAGAAAAGCGTCTCCTTGCAGTTTATTTTTATTTGTCGAATAATTACACTTATATTCATGTTTTAATCAGGTGGAGGAACATAAATTATTTTTTTTCTTTGGAATTAGATAAGATAGTTGTGTAAGATGCTCCGACACAGTAAGGTTTAAGTAAATATTGTGCAGAAAACATGACGGGTGCGACCATACCAGCACTAATGCACCGGATCCCATCAGAACTCCGTAGTTAAGCGTGCTTGGGCGATAGCAGTACTAGGATAGGTGACCTCCTAGGAAGTCCTCGTGTTGCATCCCTTTTTGTTGTTCGATTCGCATCCGATAATCGAAAAATTTCGCTCGGAAAAGCATCGCCTTGCTGTTTATTTTTATTTGTCGAATAATTACACCTATATTTATGTTTTAATCAGGTGGAGGAACAGAATTTATTCTTTTTCTATGGAATTAAGTAAGATAGTTGTGGAGGATGCTCCGACAGAGTAAGGTTTAAGTAAATATTGCATAGAAAACATGACGGGTGCGACCATACCAGCACTAATGCACCGGATCCCATCAGAACTCCGTAGTGAAGCGTGCTTGGGCGAGAGCAGTACTAGGCAGGGTGACCTCCTAGGAAATCCTCGTGGTGCTCCCCATTTTTGTTCGATTCGCATCCGATAATCGAATAATTACGCTCGGAAAAGCATAATTTGCTGTTTATTTTTATTTGTCTAATAATTACACCCATATTCATGTTTTAATCAGGTAGAGGAACATATTTTTTTTTTTTTGGGATTAGGTAAGATTGTTGTGGAGGATGCTCCGACAGAGTAAGGTTTAACTAAATATTACGCAGAAAACATGATGGGTGCGACCATATCAGCACTAATGCACCGGATCCCATTAGAACTCTGTAGTTAAGTGTGCTTGGGCGAGAGCAGTACTAGGCAAGGTGACCTTCTGGGAAGTCCTCGTGTTGAACCCTATTTTTGTTCGATTCGGATCCGATAATCGAATAATTACACTCGGAAGAGCGAAATTTGCTATTTATTTTTATTTGTCGAATAATTACACCTATATTCATGTTTTAATCAGGTGGAGGAACATATTTTTTTTTTTTTTGGAATTAGGTAAGATAGTTGTGGAGGATGCTCCGACAGAGTAAGGTTTAAGTAAATATTGCGCAGAAAACATGATGGGTGCGACAATACCAGCACTAAGGCACCGGATCTCATCAGAACTCTGAAGTTAAGCGTGCTTAGTCGATATCAGTACTAGGATGGGTGACCTCCTGGGAAGTCCTCGTGTTGCACCCTTTTTTTGGTCGATTCGCATCCGATAATCGAATAATTACGCTCAGAAAAGCGTTGCCTTGCTGTTTATTTTTATTTGTCGAATAATTACACCTATATTTATGTTTTAATCAGGTGAAGGAACAGAAATTATTCTTTTTTTTTTGGAATTAAGTAAGATAGTTGTGGAGGATGCTCCAACAGAGTAAGGTTTAAGTAAATATTGCACAGAAAACAATACGGGTGCGACCATACTAGCACTAATGCGCCGGATCTCATCAGAACTCTGAAGTTAAGCGTGCTTGGGCGAGAGCAGTACTAGGATAGGTGACCTCCTGGGAAGTCCTCGTGCGCCAGATCCCATCAAAACACTGAAGTAAAGCGTGCTTGGGCGAGAGCAGTACTAGGATGGGTGACCTCTTGGGAAGTACTCGTGTTGCACCCCTTTTTTGCTCGATTCGCGTCCTATAATAGAATAATTACACTCGGAAAAGAATTGCCTTGCTGTTTATATTTATTTGTCGAATAATTACACCTATATTAATGTTTTAATCAGGTGGATGAACATAAATTATTCTTTTTCTTTGGAAATAGGTAAGATAGTCGTGGAGGATGCTCCGACAGAGTAAAGTTTAAGTAAATATTGCTCAGAAAACATTACGGGTGCGACCATACCAGCACTAATGCACCAGATCCCATCAGAACTCCGAAGTTAAGCGTGCTTGGGCGAGAGCAGTACTAGGATGGGTGACCTCCTGGGAAGTCCTCGTGTTGCATCCCTTTTTTGTTTGATTCGCATCCGATAATAGAATAATTACGCTCGGAAAAGCGTTGCCTTGCTGTTTATATTTATTTGTCGAATAATTACACCTTTATTAATGTTTTAATAGGGTGGAGGAACATAAATTATTCTTTTTCTTTGGAATTAGGTAAGATAGTTGTGGAGGATGCTCCGACAGAGTAAAGTTTAATTAAATATTGCGCAGAAAACATTATGGGTGCGACCATATTAGCACTAATGCACCGGATCCCACCAGAACTCCGAAGTTAAGCGTGCTTGGGCGATAGCAGTACTCGAATGGGTGACATCCTGGGAAGTCCTCGTGTTGCACCCTTTTCTTGTTCGATTCGCATCTGATAATCGAAAAATTTCTCTCAGAAAAGCATCGCCTTGCAGTTTATTTTTATTTGTCGAATAATTACACTTATATTCATGTTTTAATCAGGTGGAGGAACATAAATTATTATTTTTTCTTTGGATTTAGGTAAGATAGTTGTGGAAGATGCTCCGACACATTAAGGTTTAAGTAAATATTGTGCAGAAAACATGACGGGTGCGACAATACCAGCACTAATGCACCGGATCCCATCAGAACTCCGAAGTTAAGCGTGCTTGGGCGATAGCAGTACTAGGATAGGTGACCTCCTAGGAAGTCCTCATGTTGCACCCTTTTTTTGTTCGATTCGCATCCGATAATCGAAAAATTTCGCTCGGAAAAGCATCGCCTTGCTGTTTATTTTTATTTGTCGAATAATTACACCTATATTTCTGTTTTAATCAGGTGGAGGAACAGAATTTATTCTTTTTCTATGGAATTAAGTAAGATAGTTGTGGAGGATGCTCCGACAGAGTAAGGTTTAAGTAAATATTGTATAGAAAACATGACGGGTGCGACCATACCAGCACTAATGCACCGGATCCCATCAGAACTCCGTAGTTAAGCGTGCTTGGGCGAGAGCAGTACTAGGCAGGGTGACCTCCTAGGAAATCCTCGTGTTGCTCCCCATTTTTGTTCGATTCGCATCCGATAATCGAATAATTACGCTCGGAAAAGCGTAATTTGCTGTTTATTTTTATTTGTCTAATAATTACACCCATATTCATGTTTTAATTAGGTAGAGGAACAGATTTTTTTTTTTTTGGGATTAGGTAAGATTGTTGTGGAGGATGCTCCGACAGAGTAAGGTTTAACTAAATATTACGCAGAAAAAATGATGGGTGCGACCATATCAGCACTAATGCACCGGATCCCATTAGAACTCTGTAGTTAAGTGTGCTTGGGCGAGAGCAGTACTAGGCAAGGTGACCTTCTGGGAAGTCCTCGTGTTGCACCCCATTTTTGTTCGATTCGGATCCGATAATCGAATAATTACACTCGGAAGAGCGAAATTTGCTATTTATTTTTATTTGTCGAATAATTACACCTATATTCATGTTTTAATCAGGTGGAGGAACATAATTTTTTTTTTTTTTTGGAATTAGGTAAGATAGTTGTGGAGGATGCTCCGACAGAGTAAGGTTTAAGTAAATATTAGGCAGAAAACATGATGGGTGCGACAATACCAGCACTAAGGCACCGGATCTCATCAGAACTCTGAAGTTAAGCGTGCTTAGTCGATATCAGTACTAGGATGGGTGACCTCCAGGGAAGTCCTCGTGTTGCACCCTTTTTTTGGTCGATTCGCATCCGATAATCGAATAATTACGTTCGAAAAAGCGTAATTTGCTGTTTATTTTTATTTGTCGAATAATTACACCTATATTTATGTTTTAATCAGGTGAAGGAACTGAAATTATTCTTTTTTTTTTGGAATTAAGTAAGATAGTTGTGGAGGATGCTCCTACAAAGTAAGGTTCAAGTAAATATTGCACAGAAAACATGATGGGTGCGACCAAACCAGCACTAACGCACCGGATCCCATCAGAACTCTGAAGTTAAGCGTGCTTGGGCGAGAGCAGTACTAGGATGGGTGACCTTTTTGGAAGTCTTCGTGTTGTACCCTTTTTTTGATCGATTCACATCCGATAATCGAATAATTACGCTCAGAAAAGCGTTGCCTTGCTGTTTATATTTATTTGTCGAATAATTACACTTATATTAATGTTTTAATCAAGTGAAGGAACATAAATTATTCTTTTTCTTTGGAATTAGGTAAGATAGTTGTGGAGGATGCTCCGACAGAGTAAGGTTTAAGTAAATATTGCACAGAAAACATGAAGGGTGCGACCATACCAGCACTAATGCACAGGATCCCATCAGAACTCCGTAGTTAAGCGTGCTTGGGCGAGAGCAGTACTAGGCAGGGTGAGTTCCTAGGAAGTCCTTTTGTTGCTCCCCATTTTTGTTCGATTCGCATCCGATAATCTAATAATTACGCTCGGAAAAGCGTTGCCTTGCTGTTTATTTTTATTTGTCGAATAATTACAACTATATTCATATTTTAATCAGGTGGAGGAACAAAAATTATACTTTTTCTTTGGAATTAGGTAAGATAGTTGTGGAGGATGCTCCGCCAGAGTAAGGTTTAAGTAAATATTGCACTGAAAACATGACGGGTGCGACGATACCAGCACTAATGCACCGGATCCCATCAGAACACCGAAGTTAATCGTGCTTGGGGGAGAGCAGTACTAGAATGGGTGACCTCTTGGGAAGTCCTCGTGTTGCACCATTTTTTTGTTCGATTCGCATCTGATAATCAAAAAATTTCGCTCGGAAAAGCGTCGCCTTGCTGTTTATTTTTATTTGTCGAATAATTACACCTATATTTATGTTTTAAACAGGTGGAGGAACAGAAATTATTCTTTTTCTTTGGAATTAATTAAGATAGTTGTGGAGAATGCTCAAACAGAGTAAGGTTTAAATAAATATTGCACAGAAAACATGACGGGTGCGACCATACTAGCACTAATGCGCCGGATCTCATCAGAACTCTGAAGTTAAGCGTGCTTGGGCGAGAGCAGTACTAGGATGGGTGACCTCCTGGGAAGTCCTCGTGCGACAGATCCCATCAAAACACTGAAGTAAAGCGTGCTTGGGCGAGAGCAGTACTAGGATGGGTGACCTCTTGGGAAGTACTCGTGTTGCACCCCTTTTTTGCTCGATTCGCGTCCTATAATAGAATAATTACACTCAGAAAAGAGTTGCCTTGCTGTTTATATTTATTTGTCGAATAATTACACCTATATTAATGTTTTAATCAGGTGGATAAACATAAATTATTCTTTTTCTTTGGAAATAGGTAAGATAGTCGTGGAGGATGCTCCGACAGAGTAAAGTTTAAGTAAATATTGCTCAGAAAACATTACGGGTGCGACCATACCAGCACTAATGCACCAGATCTCATCAGAACTCCGAAGTTAAGCGTGCTTGGGCGAGAGCAGTACTAGGATGGGTGACCTCCTGGGAAGTCCTCGTGTTGCATCTCTTTTTTGTTTGATTCGCATCCGATAATAGAATTATTACGCTCGGAAAAGCGTTGCCTTGCTGTTTATATTTATTTGTCGAATAATTACACCTTTATTAATGTTTTAATAAGGTGGAGGAACATAAATTATTCTTTTTCTTTGGAATTAGGTAAGATAGTTGTGGAGGATGCTCCGACAGAGTAAGGTTTAATTAAATATTGCACAGAAAACATTATGGGTGCGACCATATTAGCACTAATGCACCGGATCCCACCAGAACTCCGAAGTTAAGCGTGCTTGGGCGATAGCAGTACTCGAATGGGTGACATCCTGGGAAGTCCTCGTGTTGCACCCTTTTCTTGTTCGATTCGCATCTGATAATCGAAAAATTTCGCTCAAAAAAGCGTCGCCTTGCAGTTTATTTTTATTTGTCGAATAATTACACTTATATTCATGTTTTAATTAGGTGGAGGAACATAAATTATTTTTTTTTCTTTGGAATTAGGTAAGATAATTGTGGAAGATGCTCCGACACAGTAAGGTTTAAGTAAATATTGTGCAGAAAACATGACGGGTGCGACCATACCAGCACTAATGCACCGGATCCCATCAGAACTCCGAAGTTAAGCGTGCTTGGGCGATAGCAGTACTAGGATAGGTGACCTCCTAGGAAGTCCTCGTGTTGCACCCTTTTTTTGTTCGATTCGCATCCGATAATCGAAAAATTTCGCTCGGAAAAGCATCGCCTTGCTGTTTATTTTTATTTGTCGAATAATTACACCTATATTTCTGTTTTAATCAGGTGGAGGAACAGAATTTATTCTTTTTCTATGGAATTAAGTAAGATAGTTGTGGAGGATGCTCCGACAGAGTAAGGTTTAAGTAAATATTGCATAGAAAACATGACGGGTGCGACCATACCAGCACTAATGCACCGGATCCCATCAGAACTCCGTAGTTAAGCGTGCTTGGGCGAGAGCAGTACTAGGCAGGGTGACCTCCTAAGAAATCCTCGTGTTGCTCCCCATTTTTGTTCGATTCGCATCCGATAATCGAATAATTACGCTCGGAAAAGCGTAATTTGCTGTTTATTTTTATTTGTCAAATAATTACA
The DNA here is from genome assembly GCA_032871835.1 of Dipteronia dyeriana. Taxonomy (NCBI): domain Eukaryota; kingdom Viridiplantae; phylum Streptophyta; class Magnoliopsida; order Sapindales; family Sapindaceae; genus Dipteronia; species Dipteronia dyeriana. The sequence goes on along the minus strand of CM065301.1, from coordinate 79,748,449 downwards.
CCCATATTCATGTTTTAATCAGGTAGAGGAACAGATTTTTTTTTTTTTTTTGGGATTATTTAAGATTGTTGTGGAGGATGCTCCGACAGAGTAAGGTTTAACTAAATATTACGCAGAAAACATGATGGGTGCGACCATATCAGCACTAATGCACCGGATCCCATTAGAACTCTGTAGTTAAGTGTGCTTGGGCGAGAGCAGTACTAGGCAAGGTGACCTTCTTGGAAGTCCTCGTGTTGCACCCCATTTTTGTTCGATTCGGATCCGATAATCGAATAATTACACTCGGAAGAGCCAAATTTGCTATTTATTTTTATTTGTCGAATAATTACACCTATATTCATGTTTTAATCAGGTGGAGGAACTTAATTTTTTTTTTTTTTGGAATTAGGTAAGATAGTTGTGGAGGATGCTCCGACAGAGTAAGGTTTAAGTAAATATTGCGCAGAAAACATGACGGGTGCGACAATACCAGCACTTAGGCACCAGATCTCATCAGAACTCTGAAGTTAAGCGTGCTTAGGCGATATCAGTACTAGGATGGGTGACCTCCTTGGAAGTCCTCGTGTTGCACCCTTTTTTTGTTCGATTCGCATCCGATAATCGAATAATTACGCTCGGAAAAGCGTTGCCATGCTGTTTATTTTTATTTGTCGAATAATTACACCTATATTTATGTTTTAATCAGGTGAAGGAACAAAAATTATTCTTTTTTTTTTGGAATTAAGTAAGATAGTTGTGGAGGATGCTCCAACAGAGTAAGATTCAAGTAAATATTGCACAGAAAACATGACGGGTGCGACCAAACCAGCACTAATGCACCGGATCCCATCAGAACTCTGAAGTTAAGCGTGCTTGGGCGAGAGCAGTACTAGGATGGGTGACCTTTTTGGAAGTCTTCGTGTTGTAGCCTTTTTTTGATCGATTCGCATCCTTTAATCGAATAATTACGCTCGGAAAAGCGTTGCCTTGCTGTTTATATTTATTTGTCGAATAATTACACTTATATTAATGTTTTAATCAAGTGAAGGAACATAAATTATTCTTTTTCTTTGGAATTAGGTAAGATAGTTGTGGAGGATGCTCCGACAGAGTAAGGTTTAAGTAATTGTTGCACAGAAAACATGACGGGTGCGACCATACCAGGACTAATGCACAGGATCCCATCAGAACTCCGTAGTTAAGTGTGCTTGGGCGAGAGCAGTACTAGGCAGGGTGACCTCCTAGGAAGTCCTTTTGTTGCTCCCCATTTTTGTTTTATTCGCATCCGATAATCGAATAATTACGCTCGGAAAAGCGTTGCCTTGCTGTTTATTTTTATTTATCGAATAATTACAACTATATTCATATTTTAATCAGGTGGAGGAACAAAAATTATATTTTTCTTTGGAATTAGGTAAGATAGTTGTGGAGGATGCTCCGCCAGAGTAAGGTTTAAGTAAATATTGCACAGAAAACATGACGGGTGCGACGATACCAGCACTAATGCACCGGATCCCATCAGAACACCGAAGTTAATCGTGCTTGGGGGAGAGCAGTAGTAGAATGGGTGACCTCTTGGGAAGTCCTCTTGTTGCACCTCTTTTTTGCTCGATTCGCATCAGATAATTGAATAATTACGCTCGGAAAAGGGTTGCCTTGCTGTTTATTTTTATTTGTCGAATAATTTCACCTATATTCTTGTTTTAATCAGGTGGATGAACATAAATAATTCTTTTTCTTTGGAATTAGGTAAGATAGTTGTGGAAGATGCTCCGACAGAGTAAGGTTCAAGTAAATATTGCACAGAAAAAATTACGGGTGCGACCATACCAGCACTAATGCACCGGATCCCATCAGAACTCTGAAGTTAAGCGTGCTTGGGCGATAGCAGTACTATGATGGATGACCTCCTGGGAAGTCCTTATGTTGCACCATTTTTTTGTTCGATTCGCATCTGATAATCAAAAAAATTCGCTCGGAAAAGCGTCGACTTGCTGTTTATTTTAATTTGTCGAATAATTACACCTATATTTATGTTTTAAACAGGTGGAGGAACAGAAATTATTCTTTTTCTTTGGAATTAATTAAGATAGTTGTGGAGGATGCTCAAACAGAGTAAGGTTTAAATAAATATTGCACAGAAAACATGACGGGTGCGACCATACTAGCACTAATGCGCCGGATCTCATCAGAACTCTGAAGTTAAGCGTGCTTGGGCGAGAGCAGTACTAGGATGGGTGACCTCTTGGGAAGTACTCGTGTTGCACCCCTTTTTTGCTCGATTTGCGTCCTATAATAGAATAATTACACTCGGAAAAGAGTAACCTTGCTGTTTATATTTATTTGTCGAATAATTACACCTATATTAATGTTTTAATCAGGTGGATGAACATAAATTATTCTTTTTCTTTGGAAATAGGTAAGATAGTCGTGTATGATGCTCCAACAGAGTAAAGTTTAAGTAAATATTGCTCAGAAAACATTACGGGTGCGACCATAACAGCACTAATGCACCAGATCCCATCAGAACTCCGAAGTTAAGCGTGCTTGGGCGAGAGCAGTACTAGGATGGGTGACCTCCTGGGAAGTCCTCGTGTTGCACCCTTTTCTTGTTCGATTCGCATCTGATAATCGAAAAATTTCGCTCAGAAAAGCGTCGCCTTGCAGTTTATTTTTATTTGTCGAATAATTACACCTATATTATTGTTTTAATCAAGTGGAGGAACATAAATTATTCTTTTTCTTTGGAATTAGGTAAGATAGTTGTGGAGGATGCTCCGACAGAGTAAGGTTTAAGTAAATATTGCACAGAAAACATTACGGGTGCGACTATACCAGCACTAATGCACCGGATCCCATAAGAACTCCGAAGTTAAGCATGCTTGGGCGATAGCAGTACTATGATTGGTGACCTCCTGGGAAGACCTCGTGTTGCACCATTTTTTTGTTCGATTCGCATCCGATAATCAAAGAATTTCGCTCGGAAAAGCTTCGCCTTGCTGTTTATTTTTATTTGTCGAATAATTACACCTATATTCATGTTTTAATCAGGTGGAGGAACATAAATTATTTTTTTTCTTTGGAATTAGGTAAGATAGTTGTGGAGGATGCTCCGACAGAGTAAGGTTTAAGTAAATATTGCACAGAAAACATTACGGGTGCGACCATACCAGCACTAATGCATCGGATCCCATCAGAACTCTGAAGTTAAGCGTGCTTGGGCGAAAGCAGTACTAGGATGGGTGACCTACTGGGAAGCCCTCGTGATGCACCCTTTTTTTGTTGATTCGCATCCGACAATCTAATAATTACGCTCGGAAAAGCGTTGCCTTGCTGTTTATATTTCTTTGTCGAATAATTACACCTATATTCATGTTTTAATCAGGTGGAGGAACAAAAATTATTCTTTTTCTTTGGAATTAGGTAAGATAGTCGTGGAGGATGCTCCGACAGAGTAAGGTTTAAATAAATATTGCACAGAAAACAAGACGGGTGCAACCATACAAACACTAATGCACCGGATCCCATCAGAACTCCGTAGTTAAGCATGCTTTGGCGAGAGCAGTACTAGGCAGGGTGACCTTCTGGGAAGTCCTCGTGTTGCACCCCATTTTTAATCGATTCGGATCCGATAATCGAATAATTACGCTCGGAAAAGCGTAATTTGCTGTTTATTTTTATTTGTCGAATAATTACAATAATATTCATGTTTTAATCAGGTGGAGGAACATAAATTATTTTTTTTCTTTGGAATTAGGTAAGATAGTTGTGGAGGAAGCTCCGACAGAGTAAGGGTTAAGTAAATATAGCGCAGAAAACATGACGGGTGCGACCATACCAGCACTAATGCACCGGATCCCATCAGAACTCCGTAGTTAAACGTGCTTGGGCGAGAGCAGTACTAGGCAGGGTGACCTCTTAGGAAGTCCTCGTGTTGCTCCCCATTTTTGTTCGATTCGCATCCGATAATCGAATAATTACGCTCGGAAAAGCGTAATTTGCTGTTTATTTTTATTTGTCAAATAATTACACCCATATTCATGTAAAAATCAGGTAGAAAAAGAGAATTTTTTTTTTTTTGGGAATAGGTAAGATTGTTGTGGAGGATGCTCCGACAGAGTAAGGTTTAACTAAATATTACGCAGAAAACATGATGGGTGCGACCATATCAGCACTAATGCACCGGATCCCATTAGAACTCTGTAGTGAAGTGTGCTTGGGCGAGAGCAGTACTAGGCAGAGTGACCTGTTGGGAAGTCCTCGTGTTGCACCCCATTTTTGTTCGATTCGGATCCGATAATCGAATAATTACACTCAGAAAAGCGTAATTTGCTGTTTATTTTTATTTGTCGAATAATTACACCTATATTCATGTTTTAATCAGGTGGAGGAACATAATTTTTATTTTTTTTTGGAATTAGGTAAGATAGTTGTAGAGGATGCTCCGACAGAGTATGGTTTAAGTAAATATTGCGCAGAAAACATGACGGGTGCGACAATACCAGCACTAAGGCACCGGATCTCGTCAGAACTCTGAAGTTAAGCGTGCTTAGGCGATATCAGTACTAGTATGGGTGACCTCCTGGGAAGTCCTCGTGTTGCACCCTTTTTTTGTTCGATTCGCATCCGATAATCGAATAATTACGCGCGGAACAGCGTTGCCTTGCTGTTTATTTTTATTTGTCGAATAATTACACCTATATTTATGTTTTAATCAGGTGGAGGAACAGAAATTATTCTTTTTCTTTGGAATTTAGTAAGATAGTTGTGGAGGATGCTCCGACAGAGTAAGGTTTAAGTAAATATTGCACAGAAAACATGACGGGTGCGACTGTACCAGCACTAATGCGCCGGATCCCATCAAAACTCCGAAGTAAAGCGTGCTTGGGAGAGAGCAGTACTAGGATGGGTGACCTCCTGGGAAGTCTTTGTGCGCCGGTTACCATCACAACTCCGAAGTAAAGCGTGCTCGGGCGAGAGCAGTACTAGGATGGGTGACCTCTTGGGAAGTCCTCATGTTGCACCCCTTTTTTGCTCGATTCGCATCCAATAATAGAATAATTACACTCGGAAAAGCATTGCCTTGCTGTTTATATTTATTTGTCGAATAATTACACCTATATTAATGTTTTAATCAGGTGGAGGAACATAAATTATTCATTTTCTTTGGAATTAGGTAAGATAGTCGTGGAGGATTCTCCGACAGAGTAAGGTTTAAGTAAATATTGCACAGAAAACATGACGGGTGCGGCCATAGCAGCACTAATGCACCGGATCCCATCAAATTACCGAAGTTAAGCTTGCTTCGGCGAGAGCAGTACTAGAATGGGTGACCTCTTGGGAAGTCCTCTTGTTGCACCTCTTTTTTGCTCGATTCGCATCCCATAATCGAATAATTACGCTCGGAAAAGCGTTGCCTTGCTGTTTATTTATATTTGTCGAACAATTACACCTATATTCATGTTTTAATCAGGTGGATGAACATAAATTATTCTTTTTCTTTGGAATTATGTTAGATAGTTGTGGAGGATGCTCCGACAGAGTAAGGTTTAAGTAAATATTGCACAGAAAACATTACGGGTGTGACCGTACCAGCACTAATGCACCGGATCCCATCAGAACTCTGAAGTTAAGCGTGCTTGGGCGATAGCAGTACTATAATGGGTGATCTCCTGGGAATTCCTCGTGTTGCACCCTTTTTTTGTTTGATTCGCATCCGATAATCAAAAGATTTCGCTCGGAAAAGCGTCGCCTTGCTGTTTATTTTTATTTGTCGAATAATTACACCAATATTTATGTTTTAATTAGGTGGAGGAATATAAATTATTCTTTTTCTTTGGAATTAAGTAAGATAGTTGTGGAGGATGCTCCGGCAGAGTAAGGTTTAAATAAATATTGCACAGAAAACACGACGGGTGCGACCATACAAGCACTAATGCACCGGATCCCATCAGAACTCCGTAGTTAAGCGTGCTTGGGCGGGAGCACTACTAGGCAGGGTGACCTTCTGGGAAGTCCTCGTGTTGCACCCCATTTTTAATCGATTCGGATCCGATAATCTAATAATTACGCTCGAAAAATGATAATTTGCTGTTTATTTTTATTTGTCGAATAATTACAATAATATTCATGTTTTAATCAGGTGGAGGAACATAAATTATTTTTTTTCTTTGGAATTAGGTAAGATAGTTGTGGAGGATGCTCCGACTAAGTAAGGTTTAAGTAAATATTGCGCAGAAAACATGACGGGTGCGACCATACCAGCACTAATGCACCGGATCCCATCAGAACTCCGTAGTTAAGCGTGCTTGGGCGAGAGCATTACTAGGCAGGGTGACCTCCTGGGAAGTCCTCGTGTTGCACCCCATTTTTGTTCGATTCGCATCCGATAATCGTATAATTACGCTCGGAAAAGTGTTGCCTTGCTGTTTATAATTATTTGTTGAATAATTACACCTATATTAATGTTTCAATCAGGTGGAGGAACAGAAATTATTCTTTTTCTTTGGAATTAGGTAAGATAGTCGTGGCGGATACTCCGACAGAGTAAGGTTTAAGTAAATATAGCGCAGAAAACATTACGGGTGCGACCATACCAGCACTAATGCACCGGATCCCATCAGAACTCCGTAGTTAAGCGTGCTTGGGCGAGAGCAGTACTAGGCAGGGTGACCTCCTGGGAAGTCCTCGTGTTGTCACCCCATTTTTGTTCGATTCACATCCGATAATCGAATAATTACGCTCGGAAAAGCGTTGCCTTGCTGTTTATATTTATTTGTCGAACAATTACACCTATATTAATGTTTTAATCAAGTGGAGGAACATAAATTATTCTTTTTCTTTGGAATTAGGTAAGATAGTTGTGGAGGATGCTCCGACAGAGTAAGGTTTAAGTAAATATTGCACAGAAAACATGACGGGTGCGACTATACCAGCACTAATGCACCGGATCCCATTAGAACTCCGAAGTTAAGCGTGCTTGGGCGATAGCAGTACTATGATTGGAAACCTCCTGGGAAGACCTCGTGTTGCACCCTTTTTTTGTTCTATTCGCATCCGATAATCAAAGAATTTCGCTCGGAAAAGCGTCGCCTTGCTGTTTATTTTTATTTGTCGAATAATTACACCTATATTCATGTTTTAATCAGGTAGAGGAACATAAATTATTTTTTTTCTTTGGAATTAGGTAAGATAGTTGTGGAGGATGCTCCGACGGAGTAAGGTTTAAGTAAATATTGCACAGAAAACATGACGGGTGCGACCATACCAGCACTAATGCATCGGATCCCATCAGAACTCTGAAGTTAAGCGTGCTTGGGCGAAAGCAGTACTAGGATGGGTGACCTACTGGGAAGCCCTCGTGTTGCACCCTTTTTTTGCTCGATTCGCATCCGATAATCGAATAATTACGCTCGGAAAAGCGTTTCCTTGCTGTTTATATTTATTTGTCGAATAATTACACCTATATTCATGTTTTAATCAGGTGGAGGAACATAAATTATTCGTTTTCTTTGGAATTAGGTAAGATAGTCGTGGAGGATGCTCCGACAGAGTAAGGTTTAAATAAATATTGCACAGAAAACATGACGGGTGCGACCATACAAGCACTAATTCACCTGATCCCATCAAAACTCCGTAATTAAGCGTGCTTGGCGAGAGCAGTACTTGGCAGGGTGACCTTCTGGGAAGTCCTCGTGTTGCACCCCATTTTTAATCGATTCGGATCCGATAATCGAATAATTACGCTCGGAAAATGATAATTTGCTGTTTATTTTTATTTGTCGAATAATTACAATAATATTCATGTTTTAATCAGGTGGAGGAACATAAATTATTTTTTTTCTTTGGAATTAGGCTAGATAGTTGTGGAGGATGCTCCGACAGAGTAAGGTTTAAGTAAATGTTGCACAGAAAACATGACGGGTGCGACTATACCAGCACTAATGCACCGGATACCATCAAAACTCTGAAGTAAAGCGTGCTTGGGCGAGAGCAGTACTAGGATGGGTGACCTCTTGGAAAGTCCTCGTGTTGCACCCCTTTTTTGCTTGATTCGCATCCGATAATAGAATAATTACAATCGAAAAAGCATTGACTTGCTGTTTATATTTATTTGTCGAATAGTTACACCTATATTAATGTATTAATCAGGTGGAGGAACATAAATTATTCATTTACTTTGGAATTAGGTAAGATAGTCGTAGAGGATACTCCGACAGAGTACGGTTTAAGTAAATATTGCGCAGAAAACATGACGGGTGTGACCATACCAGCACTAATGCACCGGATCTCATCAGAACTCCAAAGTTAAGCGTGCTTGGGTGATATCAGTACTAGGATGGGTGACTTCCTGGGAAGTCCTCGTGTTGCACCCTTTTTTTGTTCGATTCGCATCTGATAATCGAATAATTACGCTCGGAAAAGCGTTGCCTTGCTGTTTATATTTATTTGTCGAATAATTACACCTATATTCATGTTTTAATCAGGTTGAGGAACATAAATTATTCTTTTTCTTTGGAATTAGGTAAGATAGTCGTGGCGGATACTCCGACAGAGTAAGGTTTAAGTAAATATAGCGCAGAAAACATGACGGGTGCGACCATACCAGCACTAATGCACCGGATCCCATCAGAACTCCGTAGTTAAGCGTGCTTGGGCGAGAGCAGTACTAGGCAGGGTGACCTCCTGGGAAGTCCTCGTGTTGCACCCCATTTTTCTTCGATTCGCATCCGATAATCGAATAATTATGCTCGGAAAAGTGTTGCCTTGCTGTTTATATTTATTTGTCGAATAATTACACCTATATTAATGTTTTAATCAGGTGGAGTAACAGAAATTATTCTTTTTCTTTGGAATTAGGTAAGATAGTCGTGGCGGATACTCCGACAGAGTAAGGTTTAAGTAAATATAGCGCAGAAAACATGACGGGTGCGACCATACCAGCACTAATGCGCCGGATCCCATCAAAACTCCTTAGTAAAGCGTGCTTGTACGAGGGCAGTACTAGGATGGGTGACCTCTTGGGAAGTCCTCGTGTTGCACCCCTTTTTTGCTCGATTCGCATCCGATAATAGAATAATTACAATCGGAAAAGCATTGCCTTGCTGTTTATATTTATTTGTCGAATAATTAGACCTATATTAATGTTTTAATCAGGTGGAGGAACATAAATTATTTTTTTTCTATGGAATTAGGTAAGATAGTTGTGGAGGATGCTCCGACAGAGTAAGGTTTAAGTAAATATTGCACAGAAAACATGACGAGTGCGACCATACCAGCACTAATGCATCGGATCCCATCAGAACTATGAAGTTAAGCGTGCTTGGGCGAAAGCAGTACTAGGATGGGTGACCTACTGGGAAGCCCTCGTGTTGCACCCTTTTTTTGCTCGATTCGCATCCGATAATCGAATAATTACGCTTGGAAAAGCGTTGCCTTGCTTTTTATATTTATTTGTCGAATAATTACACCTATATTCATGTTTTAATCTGGTGGAGGAACATAAATTATTCTTTTTCTTTGGAATTAGGTAAGATAGTCGTGGCGGATACTCCGACAGAGTAAGGTTTAAGTAAATATAGCGCAGAAAACATGATGGGTGCGACCATACCAGCACTAACGCACCGGATCCCATAAAAACTCCGTAGTTAAGCGTGCTTGGGCGAGAGCAGTACTAGGCAGGGTGATCTCCTAGGAAGTCCTCGTGTTGCACCTTATGGGAAGTCTTTGTGTTGCACCCTATTTTTGTTCGATTCGGATCCGATAATCGAATAATTACACTCGGAAAAGCGTAATTTGCTGTTTATTTTTATTTGTCGAATAATTACACCTATATTCATGTTTTAATCAGGTGGAGGAACATAAATTATTTTTTTTCTTTGGAATTAGGTAAGATAGTTGTGGAGGATGCTCCGACAGAGTAAGGTTTAAGTAAATATTGCGCAGAAAACATGATGGGTTCGACCATACCAGTACTAATGCACCGGATCTCATCAAAACTCTAAACTTAACCTTTTTTGGGCGATATCAGTACTAGGATGGGTGACCTCCTGGGAAGTAATCGTGTTGCACCCTTTTTTTGTTCGATTCGCATCCGATAATCGAATAATTACGCTCGGAAAAGCGTTGCCTTGCTGTTTATTTTTATTTGTCGAATAATTACACCTATATTTAAGTTTTAATCAGCTGAAGGAACAGAAATTATTCTTTTTTTTTTGGAATTAAGTAAGATAGTTGTGGAGGATGCTCCAACAGAGTAAGGTTCAAGTAAATATTGCACAGAAAACATGACGGGTGCGATCATACCAGCACTAATGCACCGGTTCCCATCAGAACTCTGAAGTTAAGCGTGCTTGGGCGAGAGCAGTACTAAGATGGGTGACCTTTTTGGAAGTCATCGTGTTGTACCCATTTTTTGATCGATTCGCATCCGATAATCGAATAATTACTCTCGGAAAAGCGTTGCCTTGCGGTTTATATTTATTTGTCGAATAATTACACCTATATTCATGTTTTAATCAGGTGGAGGAACATAAATTATTCTTTTTCTTTGGAATTAGGTAAGATAGTTGTGGAGGATGCTCCCACAGAGTAAGGTTTTAGTAAATATTGCTCAGAAAACATGACGGGTGCGACCATACCAGCACTAATGCACTGGATCCCATCAGAACTCCGAAGTTAAGCGTGCTTGGGCGATAGCTGTACTATGATGGGTGACCTCCTGGGAAGACCTCGTGTTGCACTCTTTTTTTGTTCGATTGGCATCCGATAATCAAAAAATTTGGCTCGGAAAAGCGTCGCCTTGCTGTTTATTTTTATTTGTCGAATAATTACAATAATATTCATGTTTTAATCAGGTGGAGGAACATAAATTATTTTTTTTCTTTGGAATTAGGTAAGATAGTTGTGGAGGATGCTCCGACAGAGTAAGGTTTAAGTAAATATTGCGCAGAAAAAATGACGGGTGCGACCATACCAGCACTAATGCACCGGATCCCATCAGAATTCCGTAGTTAAGCGTGCTTGGGCGAGAGCAGTACTAGGCAGGGTAACCTCCTAGGAAGTCCTCGTGTTGCTCCCCATTTTTGTTCGATTCGCATCCGATAATCGAATAATTACGCTCGGAAAAGGATAATTTGCTGTTTATTTTTATTTGTCGAATAATTACACCCATATTCATGTTTTAATCAGGTAGAGGAACATAATTTTTTTTTTTTTTGGGATTAGGTAAGATTGTTGTGGAGGATGCTCCGACAGAGTAAGGTTTAACTAAATATTACGCAGAAAACGTGATGGGTGCGACCATATCAGCACTAATGCACCGGAGCCCATTAGAACTCCGTAGTTAAGTGTGCTTGGGCGTGAGCAGTACTAGGCAGGGTGATCTTCTGGGAAGTCCTCGTGTTGCACCCCATTTTTGTTCGATTCGGATCCGATAATCGAATAATTACACTCGAAAAAGCGTAATTTGTTGTTTATTTTTATTTGTCGAAATATTACACCTATATTCATGTTTTAATCTGGTGGAGAAACATAATTTTTTTTTTTTTTTGGAATTAGGTAAGATAGTTGTAGAGGATTCTCCGACAGAGTAAGGTTTAAGTAAATATTACACAGAAAACATGACGGGTGCGACAATACCAGCACTAAGGCACCGGATCTCATCAGAACTCTGAAGTTAAGCGTGCTTAGGCGATATCAGTACTTGGATGGGTGACCTCCTGGGAAGTCCTCGTGTTGCACCCTTTTTTTGTTCGATTCGCATCCGATAATCGAATAATTACGCTCGGAAAAGCGTTGCCTTGCTGTTTATTTTTAATTCTCGAATAATTACACCTATATTTATGTTTTAATCAGGTAAAGGAACAGAAATTATTCTTTTTTTTTTTGGAATTAAGTAAGATAGTTGTGGAGAATGCTCCAACATAGTAAGGTTCAAGTAAATATTGCACAGAAAACATGAAGGGTGCGACCATAGAAGCACTAATGCACCGGATCCCATCAGAACTCTGAAGTTAAGCGTGCATTGGCGAGAGCAGTACTAGGATGGGTGACCTTCTTGGAAGTCATCGTGTTGTACCCTTTTTTTGATCGATTCGCATCCGATAATCGAATAATTACGCTCGAAAAAGCGTTGCCTTGCTGTTTATATTTATTTGTCGAATAATTACACTTATATTAATGTTTTAATCAAGTGGAGGAACATAAATTATTCTTTTTCTTTGGAATTAGGTAAGATAGTTGTGGAGGATGCTCCGACAGAATAAGGTTTAAGTAAATATTGCACAGAAAACATGACGGGTGCGACCATACCAGCACTAATGCACCGGATCCCATCAGAACTCCGAAGTTAAGCGTGCTTGGGCGATAGCAGTACTATGATTGGTTACCTCCTGGGAAGACCTCGTGTTGCACCCTTTTTTTGTTCGATTCGCATCCGATAATCAAAAAATTTCGCTCGGAAAAGCGTCGCCTTGCTGTTTATTTTTATTTGTCGAATAATTACACCTATATTTATGTTTTAATCAGGTGGAGGAACAGAAATTATTCTTTTTCTTTGGAATTTAGTAAGATAGTTGTGGAGGATGCTCCGACAGAGTAAGGTTTAAGTAAATATTGCACAGAAAACATGACGGGTGCGACCGTACCAGCACTTATGCGCCGGATCCCATCAAAACTCCGAAGTAAAGCGTGCTTGGGAGAGAGCAGTACTAGGATGGGTGACCTCCTGGGAAGTCCTTGTGCACCTGTTACCATCATAACTCCGAAGTAAAGCGTGCTTGGGCGAGAGCAGTACTAGGATGGGTGACCTCTTGGGAAGTCCTCGTGTTGCACCCCTTTTTTGCTCGATTCGCATCCGATAATAGAATAATTACAATCGGAAAAGCATTTCCTTGCTGTTTATATTTATTTGTCGAATAATTACACCTATATTAATGTTTTAATCAGGTGGAGGAACATAAATTATTAATTTTCTTTCGAATTAGGTAAGATAGTCGTGGAGGATGCTCCGACAGAGTAAGATTTAAGTAAATATTGCACAGAAAATATGACGGGGGCGGCCATAGCAGCACTAATGCACCGGATCCCATCAAATTACCGAAGTTAAGCGTGCTTCGGCAAGAGCAGTACTAGAATGGGTGACCTTTGGGAAGTCCTCTTGTTGCACCTCTTTTTTGCTCGATTCGCATACCATAATCAAATAATTATGCTCGGAAAAGCGTTGCCTTGCTGTTTATTTATATTTGTCGAATAATTACACCTATATTCATGTTTTAATCAGGTGGATGAACATAAATTATTCTTTTTCTTTGGAATTATGTTAGATAGTTGTGGAGGATGCTCCGACAGAGTAAGGTTTAAGTAAATATTGCACAGAAAACATTACGGGTGCGACCATACCAGCACTAATGCACCGGATACCATAAGAACTCCGAAGTTAAGCGTGCTTGGGCGATAACAGTACTATGATGGGTGATCTCCTGGGAATTCCTCGTGTTGCACCCTTTTTTTGTTTGATTCGCATCCGATAATCAAAAAATTTCGCTCGAAAAATCGTCGCCTTGTTGTTTATTTTTATTTGTCGAATAATTACAACAATATTTATGTTTTAATCAGGTTGAGGAACATAAATTATTCTTTTTCTTTGGAATTAAGTAAGATAGTTGTGGAGGATGCTCCGACAGAGTAAGGTTTAAATAAATATTGCACAGAAAACACGACGGGTGCGACCATACAAGCACTAATGCACCGGATCCCATCAAAACTCCGTAGTTAAGCGTGCTTGGGCGAGAGCAATACTAGGCAGGGTGACCTTCTGGGAAGTCCTCGTGTTGCACCCCATTTTTATTCGATTCGGATCCGATAATCGAATAATTACGCTCGGAAAAGCGTAATTTGCTGTTTATTTTTATTTGTCGAATAATTACAATTATATTCATGTTTTAATCAGGTGGAGGAACATAAATTTTTTTTTTCTTTGGAATTCGGTAAGATAGTTGTGGAGGATGCTCCGACAGAGTAAGGTTTAAGTAAATATTGCGCAGAAAACATGACGGGTGCGACCATACCAGCACTAATGCACTGGATCCCATCAGCACTACGTAGTTAAGCGTGCTTGGGCGAGAGCAGTACTATGATTGGTGACCTCCTGGGAAGACCTCGTGTTGCACCCTTTTTTTGTTCGATTCGCATCCGATAATCAAAGAATTTTGCTCAGAAAAGCGTCGCCTTGCTGTTTATTTTTATTTGTCGAATAATTACACCTATATTCATGTTTTAATCAGGTGGAGGAACATAAATTATTATTTTTATTTGGAATTAGGTAAGATAGTTGTGGAGGATGCTCCGACAGAGTAAGTTTTAAGTAAATATTGCACAGAAAACATGACGGGTGCGACTATACCAGCACTAAAGCACCGGATCTCATCAGAACACTAAAGTTAAGCGTATTTGGGTGATATCAGTACTAGGATGGGTGACCTCCTGGGAAGTAATCGTGTTGCACCCTTTTTTGTTCGATTCGCATCCGATAATCGAATAATTACGCTCGGAAAAGCGTTGCCTTGCTGTTTATTTTTATTTGTCGAATAATTACACCTATATTTAAGTTTTAATCAACTGAAGGAACAGAAATTATTCTTTTTTTTTTTTGGAATTAAGTAAGATAGTTGTGGAGGATGCTCCAACAGAGTAAGGTTCAAGTAAATATTGAACAGAAAACATGACGGGTGAGATCATACCAGCACTAATGCACCGGATCCCATCAGAACTCTGTAGTTAAGCGTGCTTGGGCGAGAGCAGTACTAGGCAGGATGACCTTCTGGGAAGTCCTCGTGTTGCACCCCATTTTTAATCGATTCGGATCCGATAATCGAATAATTACGCTCGGAAAATGATAATTTGCTGTTTATTTTTATTTGTCGAATAATTACAATAATATTCATGTTTTAATCAGGTGGAGGAACATAAATTATTTTTTTTCTTTGGAATTAGGTAAGATAGTTGTGGAGGATGCTCCGACAGAGTAATGTTTAAGTAAATATTGCACAGAAAACATGACGGGTGCGACTATACCAGCACTAATGCACCGGATACCATCAAAACTCCTAAGTAAAGCGTGCTTGGGCGAGAGCAGTACTAGGATGGGTGACCTCTTGGGAAGTCCTCGTGTT
This sequence comes from Dipteronia dyeriana, assembly GCA_032871835.1. Classification (NCBI taxonomy): domain Eukaryota; kingdom Viridiplantae; phylum Streptophyta; class Magnoliopsida; order Sapindales; family Sapindaceae; genus Dipteronia; species Dipteronia dyeriana. The sequence goes on along the minus strand of CM065301.1, from coordinate 79,733,294 downwards.
GCACCCCTTTTTTGCTCGATTCGCATCCGATAATAGAATAATTACAATCGGAAAAGCATTGCCTTGCTGTTTATATTTATTTGTCGAATAGTTACACCTATATTAATGTTTTAATCAGGTGGAGGAACATAAATTATTCATTTTCTTTGGAATTAGGAAAGATAGTCGTGGAGGATGCTCCGACAGAGTAAGGTTTAAGTAAATATTGCGCAGAAAACATGACGGGTGCGACCATACCAGCACTAATGCACCGGATCCCATCAGAACTCCGTAGTTAAGCGTGCTTGGGCGAGAGCAGTACTAGGCAGGGTGACCTCCTGGGAAGTCCTCGTGTTGCACCCCATTTTTGTTCGATTCGCATATGATAATCTAATAATTACGCTCGAAAAAGCGTTGCCTTGCTGTTTATATTTATTTGTCGAATAATTACACCTATATTAATATTTTAATCAGGTGGAGGAACATAAATTATTCTTTTTCTTTGGAATTAGGTAAGATAGTCGTGGCGGATACTCCGACAGAGTAAGGTTGAAGTAAATATAGCGCAGAAAACATGACGGGTGCGACCATACCAGCACTAATGCGCCGGATCCCATCAAACTCCGAAGTAAAGCGTGCTTGGGCGAGAGCAGTACTAGGATGGGTGACCTCTTGGGAAGTCCTCGTGTTGCAACCCTTTTTTGCTCGATTCGCATCCGATAATAGAATAATTACAATCGGAAAAGCATTGCCTTGCTGTTTATATTTATTTGTCGAATAATTACACCTATATTAATGTTTTAATCAGGTGGAGGAACATAAATTATTCATTTTCTTTGGAATTAGGTAAGATAGTCGTGGAGGATGCTCCGACAGAGTAAGGTTTAAATAAATATTGCGCAGAAAACATGACGGGTGCGACCATACCAGCACTAATGCACTGGATCACATCAGAACTCTAACGTTAAGCGTGCTTGGGCGAAATCAGTACTAGGATGGGTGACCCCCTAGGAAGTCCTCGCGTTGCACTTTTTTTTTGTTTTATTCGCATCCGATAATCGAATAATTACGCTCGGAAAAGCGTTGCCTTGCTGTTTATATTTATTTGTCGAATAATTACACCTATATTCATGTTTTAATCAGGTGGAGGAACATAAATTATTGTTTTTCTTTGGAATTAGGTAAGATAGTTGTGGAGGATGCTCCGACAGAGTAATGTTTAAGTAAATATTGCACAGAAAACATGACGGGTGCGACTATACCAGCACTAATGCACCGGATACCATCAAAACTTCGAAGTAAAGCGTGCTTGGGCGAGAGCAGTACTAGGATGGGTGACCTCTTGGGAAGTCCTCGTGTTGCACCCCTTTTTTGCTCGATTCGCATCCGATAATAGAATAATTACAATCGGAAAAGCATTGCCTTGCTGTTTATATTTATTTGTCGAATAGTTACACCTATATTAATGTTTTAATCAGGTGGAGGAACATAAATTATTCATTTTCTTTGGAATTAGGTAAGATAGTCGTGGAGGATGCTCCGACAGAGTAAGGTTTAAGTAAATATTGCGCAGAAAACATGACGGGTGTGACCATACCAGTACTAATGCACCGAATCTCATCAGAACTCCAAAGTTAAGCGTGCTTGGGCGATATCAGTACTAGGATCGTTGACCTCCTGGGAAGTCCTCGTGTTGCACCCTTTTTTTGTTCTATTCGCATCTGATAATCGAATAATTACGCTCGGAAAAGCGTCGCCTTGCTGTTTATATTTATTTGTCGAATAATTACACCTTTATTTATGTTTTAATCAGGTGGAGGAACAGAAATTATTCTTTTTCTTTGGAATATAGTAAGATAGTTGTGGAGGATGCTCCGACAGAGTAAGGTTTAAGTAAATATTGCACAGAAAACACGACGGGTGCGACCGTACCAGCACTAATGCGCCGGATCCCATCAAAACTCCGAAGTAAAGCGTGCTTGGGAGAGAGCAGTACTAGGATGGGTGACCTCCTGGGAAGTCCTTGTGCGCCGGATACCATCAAAACTCCGAAGTAAAGCGTGCTTAGGCGAGAGCAGTACTAGGATGGGTGACCTCTTGGGAAGTCCTCGTGTTGCACCCCTTTTTTGCTCGATTCGCATCCGATAATAGAATAATTACAATCGGAAAAGCATTGCCTTGCTGTTTATATTTATTTGTCGAATAATTCCACCTATATTAATGTTTTAATCAGGTGGAGGAACATGAATTATTCATTTTCTTTGGAATTAGGTAAGATAGTCGTGGAGGATGCTCCGACAGAGTAAGGTTTAAGTAAATATTGCGCAGAAAACATGACGGGTGCGACCATACCAGCACTAATGCATCGGATCCCATCAGAACTCTGAAGTTAAGCGTGCTTGGGCGAAAGCAGTACTAGGATGGGTGACCTACTGGGAAGCCCTCGTGTTGCACCCTTTTTTTGCTCGATTCGCATCCGATAATCGAATAATTACGCTCGGAAAAGCGTTTCCTTGCTGTTTATATTTATTTGTCGAATAATTACACCTATATTCATGTTTTAATCAGGTGGAGGAACATAAATTATTCGTTTTCTTTGGAATTAGGTAAGATAGTCGTGGAGGATGCTCCGACAGAGTAAGGTTTAAATAAATATTGCACAGAAAACATGACGGGTGCGACCATACAAGCACTAATTCACCTGATCCCATCAAAACTCCGTAGTTAAGCGTGCTTGGCGAGAGCAGTACTTGGCAGGGTGACCTTCTGGGAAGTCCTCGTGTTGCACCCCATTTTTAATCGATTCGGATCCGATAATCGAATAATTACGCTCGGAAAATGATAATTTGCTGTTTATTTTTATTTGTCGAATAATTACAATAATATTCATGTTTTAATCAGGTGGAGGAACATAAATTATTTTTTTTCTTTGGAGTTAGGTTAGATAGTTGTGGAGGATGCTCCGACAGAGTAAGGTTTAAGTAAATGTTGCACAGAAAACATGACGGGTGCGACTATACCAGCACTAATGCACCGGATACCATCAAAACTTCGAAGTAAAGCGTGCTTGGGCGAGAGCAGTACTAGGATGGGTGACCTCTTGGAAAGTCCTCGTGTTGCACCCCTTTTTTGCTCGATTCGCATCCGATAATAGAATAATTACAATCGGAAAAGCATTGCCTTGCTGTTTATATTTATTTGTCGAATAGTTACACCTATATTAATGTTTTAATCAGGTGGAGGAACATAAATTATTCATTTACTTTGGAATTAGGTAAGATAGTCGTAGAGGATACTCCGACAGAGTAAGGTTTAAGTAAATATTGCGCAGAAAACATGACGGGTGTGACCATACCAGCACTAATGCACCGGATCTCATCAGAACTCCAAAGTTAAGCGTGCTTGGGTGATATCAGTACTAGGATGGGTGACTTCCTGGGAAGTCCTCGTGTTGCACCCTTTTTTTGTTCGATTCGCATCTGATAATCGAATAATTACGCTCGGAAAAGCGTTGCCTTGCTGTTTATATTTATTTGTCGAATAATTACACCTATATTCATGTTTTAATCAGGTTGAGGAACATAAATTATTCTTTTTCTTTGGAATTAGGTAAGATAGTCGTGGCGGATACTCCGACAGAGTAAGGTTTAAGTAAATATAGCGCAGAAAACATGACGGGTGCGACCATACCAGCACTAATGCACCGGATCCCATCAGAACTCCGTAGTTAAGCGTGCTTGGGCGAGAGCAGTACTAGGCAGGGTGACCTCCTGGGAAGTCCTCATGTTGCACCCCATTTTTCTTCGATTCGCATCCGATAATCGAATAATTATGCTCGGAAAAGTGTTGCCTTGTTGTTTATATTTATTTGTCGAATAATTACACCTATATTAATGTTTTAATCAGGTGGAGTAACAGAAATTATTCATTTACTTTGGAATTAGGTAAGATAGTCGTAGAGGATACTCCGACAGAGTAAGGTTTAAGTAAATATTGCGCAGAAAACATGACGGGTGTGACCATACCAGCACTAATGCACCGGATCTCATCAGAACTCCAAAGTTAAGCGTGCTTGGGTGATATCAGTACTAGGATGGGTGACTTCCTGGGAAGTCCTCGTGTTGCACCCTTTTTTTGTTCGATTCGCATATGATAATCGAATAATTACGCTCGGAAAAGCGTTGCCTTGCTGTTTATATTTATTTGTCGAATAATTACACCTATATTCATGTTTTAATCAGGTTGAGGAACATAAATTATTCTTTTTCTTTGGAATTAGGTAAGATAGTCGTGGCGGATACTCCGACAGAGTAAGGTTTAAGTAAATATAGCGCAGAAAACATGACGGGTGCGACCATACCAGCACTAATGCGCCGGATCCCATCAAAACTCCTTAGTAAAGCGTGCTTGTACGAGGGCAGTACTAGGATGGGTGACCTCTTGGGAAGTCCTCGTGTTGCACCCCTTTTTTGCTCGATTCGCATCCGATAATAGAATAATTACAATCGGAAAAGCATTGCCTTGCTGTTTATATTTATTTGTCGAATAATTAGACCTATATTAATGTTTTAATCAGGTGGAGGAACATAAATTATTTTTTTTCTATGGAATTAGGTAAGATAGTTGTGGAGGATGCTCCGACAGAGTAAGGTTTAAGTAAATATTGCACAGAAAACATGACGGGTGCGACCATACCAGCACTAATGCATCGGATCACATCAGAACTATGAAGTTAAGCGTGCTTGGGCGAAAGCAGTACTAGGATGGGTGACTTACTGGGAAGCCCTCGTGTTGCACCCTTTTTTTGCTCGATTCGCATCCGATAATCGAATAATTACGCTTGGAAAAGCGTTGCCTTGCTTTTTATATTTATTTGTCGAATAATTACACCTATATTCATGTTTTAATCTGGTGGAGGAACATAAATTATTCTTTTTCTTTGGAATTAGGTAAGATAGTCGTGGCGGATACTCCGACAGAGTAAGGTTTAAGTAAATATAGCGCAGAAAACATGATGGGTGCGACCATACCAGCACTAACGCACCGGATCCCATAAAAACTCCGTAGTTAAGCGTGCTTGGGCGAGAGCAGTACTAGGCAGGGTGATCTCCTAGGAAGTCCTCGTGTTGCACCTTATGGGAAGTCTTTGTGTTGCACCCTATTTTTGTTCGATTCGGATCCGATAATCGAATAATTACACTCGGAAAAGCGTAAATTGCTGTTTATTTTTATTTGTCGAATAATTACACCTATATTCATGTTTTAATCAGGTGGAGGAACATAAATTATTTTTTTTCTTTGGAATTAGGTAAGATAGTTGTGGAGGATGCTCCGACAGAGTAAGGTTTAAGTAAATATTGCGCAGAAAACATGATGGGTTCGACCATACCAGCACTAATGCACCGGATCTCATCAGAACTCTAAACTTAACCTTTTTTGGGCGATATCAGTACTAGGATGGGTGACCTCCTGGGAAGTAATCGTGTTGCACCCTTTTTTTGTTCGATTCGCATCCGATAATCGAATAATTACGCTCGGAAAAGCGTTGCCTTGCTGTTTATTTTTATTTGTCGAATAATTACACCTATATTTAAGTTTTAATCAGCTGAAGGAACAGAAATTATTCTTTTTTTTTTGGAATTAAGTAAGATAGTTGTGGAGGATGCTCCAACAGAGTAAGGTTCAAGTAAATATTGCACAGAAAACATGACGGGTGCGATCATACCAGCACTAATGCACCGGATCCCATCAGAACTCTGAAGTTAAGCGTGCTTGGGCGAGAGCAGTACTAAGATGGGTGACCTTTTTGGAAGTCATCGTGTTGTACCCATTTTTTGATCGATTCGCATCCGATAATCGAATAATTACTCTCGGAAAAGCGTTGCCTTGCGGTTTATATTTATTTGTCGAATAATTACACCTATATTCATGTTTTAATCAGGTGGAGGAACATAAATTATTCTTTTTCTTTGGAATTAGGTAAGATAGTTGTGGAGGATGCTCCCACAGAGTAAGGTTTAAGTAAATATTGCTCAGAAAACATGACGGGTGCGACCATACCAGCACTAATGCACTGGATCCCATCAGAACTCCGAAGTTAAGCGTGCTTGGGCGATAGCTGTACTATGATGGGTGACCTCCTGGGAAGACCTCGTGTTGCACTCTTTTTTTGTTCGATTGGCATCCGATAATCAAAAAATTTGGCTCGGAAAAGCGTCGCCTTGCTGTTTATTTTTATTTGTCGAATAATTACAATAATATTCATGTTTTAATCAGGTGGAGGAACATAAATTATTTTTTTTCTTTGGAATTAGGTAAGATAGTTGTGGAGGATGCTCCGACAGAGTAAGGTTTAAGTAAATATTGCGCAGAAAAAATGACGGGTGCGACCATACCAGCACTAATGCACCGGATCCCATCAGAATTCCGTAGTTAAGCGTGCTTGGGCGAGAGCAGTACTAGGCAGGGTAACCTCCTAGGAAGTCCTCGTGTTGCTCCCCATTTTTGTTCGATTCGCATCCAATAATCGAATAATTACGCTCGGAAAAGGATAATTTGCTGTTTATTTTTATTTGTCGAATAATTACACCCATATTCATGTTTTAATCAGGTAGAGGAACATAATTTTTTTTTTTTGGGATTAGGTAAGATTGTTGTGGAGGATGCTCCGACAGAGTAAGGTTTAACTAAATATTACGCAGAAAACGTGATGGGTGCGACCATATCAGCACTAATGCACCGGATCCCATTAGAACTCCGTAGTTAAGTGTGCTTGGGCGTGAGCAGTACTAGGCAGGGTGATCTTCTGGGAAGTCCTCGTGTTGCACCCCATTTTTGTTCGATTCGGATCCGATAATCGAATAATTACACTCGAAAAAGCGTAATTTGTTGTTTATTTTTATTTGTCGAAATATTACACCTATATTCATGTTTTAATCTGGTGGAGAAACATAATTTTTTTTTTTTTTGGAATTAGGTAAGATAGTTGTAGAGGATTCTCCGACAGAGTAAGGTTTAAGTAAATATTGCACAGAAAACATGACGGGTGCGACAATACCAGCACTAAGGCCCTGGATCTCATCAGAACTCTGAAGTTAAGCGTGCTTAGGCGATATCAGTACTAGGATGGGTGACCTCCTGGGAAGTCCTCGTGTTGCACCCTTTTTTTGTTCGATTCGCATCCGATAATCGAATAATTACGCTCGGAAAAGCGTTGTCTTGCTGTTTATTTTTAATTGTCGAATAATTACACCTATATTTATGTTTTAATCAGGTGAAGGAACAAAAATTATTCTTTTTTTTTTTGGAATTAAATAAGATAGTTGTAGAGAATGCTCCAACATAGTAAGGTTCAAGTAAATATTGCACAGAAAACATGAAGGGTGCGACCATAGAAGCACTAATGCACCGGATCCCATCAGAACTCTGAAGTTAAGCGTGCATTGGCGAGAGCAGTACTAGGATGGGTGACCTTCTTGGAAGTCATCGTGTTGTACCCTTTTTTTGATCGATTAGCATCCGATAATCAAATAATTACGCTCGAAAAAGCGTTGCCTTGCTGTTTATATTTATTTGTCGAATAATTACACTTATATTAATGTTTTAATCAAGTGGAGGAACATAAATTATTCTTTTTCTTTGGAATTAGGTAAGATAGTTGTGGAGGATTCTCCGACAGAATAAGGTTTAAGTAAATATTGCACAGAAAACATGACGGGTGCGACCATACCAGCACTAATGCACCGGATCCCATCAGAACTCCGAAGTTAAGCGTGCTTGGGCGATAGCAGTACTATGATTGGTTACCTCCTGGGAAGACCTCGTGTTGCACCCTTTTTTTGTTCGATTCGCATCCGATAATCAAAAAATTTCGCTCGGAAAAGCGTCGCCTTGCTGTTTATTTTTATTTGTCGAATAATTACACCTATATTTATGTTTTAATCAGGTGGAGGAACAGAAATTATTCTTTTTCTTTGGAATTTAGTAAGATAGTTGTGGAGGATGCTCCGACAGAGTAAGGTTTAAGTAAATATTGCACAGAAAACATGACGGGTGCGACCGTACCAGCACTTATGCGCCGGATCCCATCAAAACTCCGAAGTAAAGCGTGCTTGGGAGAGAGCAGTACTAGGATGGGTGACCTCCTGGGAAGTCCTTGTGCACCTGTTACCAACATAACTCCGAAGTAAAGCGTGCTTGGGCGAGAGCAGTACTAGGATGGGTGACCTCTTGGGAAGTCCTCGTGTTGCACCCCTTTTTTGCTCGATTCGCATCCGATAATAGAATAATTACAATCGGAAAAGCATTGCCTTGCTGTTTATATTTATTTGTCGAATAGTTACACCTATATTAATGTTTTAATCAAGTGGAGGAACATAAATTATTCTTTTTCTTCGGAATTAGGTAAGATAGTTGTGGAGGATGCTCCGACAGAATAAGGTTTAAGTAAATATTGCACAGAAAACATGACGGGTGCGACCATACCAGCACTAATGCACCGGATCCCATCAGAACTCCGAAGTTAAGCGTGCTTGGGCGATAGCAGTACTATGATTGGTTACCTCCTGGGAAGACCTCGTGTTGCTCCCTTTTTTTGTTCGATTCGCATCCGATAATCAAAAAATTTCGCTCGGAAAAGCGTCGCCTTGCTGTTTATTTTTATTTGTCGAATAATTACACCTATATTTATGTTTTAATCAGGTGGAGGAACAGAAATTATTCTTTTTCTTTGGAATTTAGTAAGATAGTTGTGGAGGATGCTCCGACAGAGTAAGGTTTAAGTAAATATTGCACAGAAAACATGACGGGTGCGACCGTACCAGCACTTATGCGCCGGATCCCATCAAAACTCCGAAGTAAAGCGTGCTTGGGAGAGAGCAGTACTAGGATGGGTGACCTCCTGGGAATTCCTTGTGCACCTGTTACCATCATAACTCCGAAGTAAAGCGTGCTTGGGCGAGAGCAGTACTAGGATGGGTGACCTCTTGGGAAGTCCTCGTGTTGCACCCCTTTTTTGCTCGATTCGCATCCGATAATAGAATAATTACAATCGGAAAAGCATTGCCTTGCTGTTTATATTTATTTGTCGAATAATTACACCTATATTAATGTTTTAATCAGGTGGAGGAACATAAATTATTAATTTTCTTTTGAATTAGGTAAGATAGTCGTGGAGGATGCTCCGAGAGAGTAAGATTTAAGTAAATATTGCACAGAAAATATGACGGGGGCGGCCATAGCAGCACTAATGCACCGGATCCCATCAAATTACCGAAGTTAAGCGTGCTTCGGCAAGAGCAGTACAAGAATGGGTGACCTTTGGGAAGTCCTCTTGTTGCACCTCTTTTTTGCTCGATTCGCATACCATAATCAAATAATTATGCTCGGAAAAGCGTTGCCTTGCTGTTTATTTATATTTGTCGAATAATTACACCTATATTCATGTTTTAATCAGGTGGATGAACATAAATTATTCTTTTTCTTTGGAATTATGTTAGATAGTTGTGGAGGATGCTCCGACAGAGTAAGGTTTAAGTAAATATTGCACAGAAAACATTACGGGTGCGACCATACCAGCACTAATGCACCGGATACCATAAGAACTCCGAAGTTAAGCGTGCTTGGGCGATAACAGTACTATGATGGGTGATCTCCTGGTAATTCCTCGTGTTGCACCCTTTTTTTGTTTGATTCGCATCCGATAATCAAAAAATTTCGCTCGAAAAATCGTCGCCTTGCTGTTTATTTTTATTTGTCGAATAATTACAACAATATTTATGTTTTAATCAGGTTGAGGAACATAAATTATTCTTTTTCTTTGGAATTAAGTAAGATAGTTGTGGAGGATGCTCCGACAGAGTAAGGTTTAAATAAATATTGCACAGAAAACACGACGGGTGCGACCATACAAGCACTAATGCACCGGATCCCATCAGAACTCCGTAGTTAAGCGTGCTTGGGCGAGAGCAATACTAGGCAGGGTGACCTTCTGGGAAGTCCTCGTGTTGCACCCCATTTTTATTCGATTTGGATCCGATAATCGAATAATTACGCTCGGAAAAGCGTAATTTGCTGTTTATTTTTATTTGTCGAATAATTACAATTATATTCATGTTTTAATCAGGTGGAGGAACATAATTTTTTTTTTTCTTTGGAATTCGGTAAGATAGTTGTGGAGGATGCTCCGACAGAGTAAGGTTTAAGTAAATATTGCGCAGAAAACATGACGGGTGCGACCATACCAGCACTAATGCACTGGATCCCATCAGCACTACGTTGTTAAGCGTGCTTGGGCGAGAGCAGTACTATGATTGGTGACCTCCTGGGAAGACCTCGTGTTGCACCCTTTTTTTGTTCGATTCGCATCCGATAATCAAAGAATTTTGCTCGGAAAAGCGTCGCCTTGCTGTTTATTTTTATTTGTCGAATAATTACACCTATATTCATGTTTTAATCAGGTGGAGGAACATAAATTATTATTTTTATTTGGAATTAGGTAAGATAGTTGTGGAGGATGCTCCGACAGAGTAAGTTTTAAGTAAATATTGCACAGAAAACATGACGGGTGCGACTATACCAGCACTAAAGCACCGGATCTCATCTGAACACTAAAGTTAAGCGTATTTGGGTGATATCAGTACTAGGATGGGTGACCTCCTGGGAAGTAATCGTGTTGCACCCTTTTTTGTTCGATTCGCATCCGATAATCGAATAATTACGCTCGGAAAAGCGTTGCCTTGCTGTTTATTTTTATTTTTCGAATAATTACACCTATATTTAAGTTTTAATCAACTGAAGGAACAGAAATTATTCTTTTTTTTTTTGGAATTAAGTAAGATAGTTGTGGAGGATGCTCCAACAGAGTAAGGTTCAAGTAAATATTGAACAGAAAACATGACGGGTGAGATCATACCAGCACTAATGCACCGGATCCCATCAGAACTCCGTAGTTAAGCGTGCTTGGGCGAGAGCAGTACTAGGCAGGATGACCTTCTGGGAAGTCCTCGTGTTGCACCCCATTTTTAATCGATTCGGATCCGATAATCGAATAATTACGCTCGGAAAATGATAATTTGCTGTTTATTTTTATTTGTCGAATAATTACAATAATATTCATGTTTTAATCAGGTGGAGGAACATAAATTATTTTTTTTCTTTGGAATTAGGTAAGATAGTTGTGGAGGATGCTCCGACAGAGTAATGTTTAAGTAAATATTGCACAGAAAACATGACGGGTGCGACTATACCAGCACTAATGCACCGGATACCATCAAAACTCCGAAGTAAAGCGTGCTTGGGCGAGAGCAGTACTAGGATGGGTGACCTCTTGGGAAGTCCTCGTGTTGCACCCCTTTTTTGCTCGATTCGCATCCGATAATAGAATAATTACAATCGGAAAAGCATTGCCTTGTTGTTTATATTTATTTGTCGAATAGTTACACCTATATTAATGTTTTAATCAGGTGGAGGAACATAAATTATTCATTTTCTTTGGAATTAGGTAAGATAGTCGTGGAGGATGCTCCGACAGAGTAAGGTTTAAGTAAATATTGCGCAGAAAACATGACGGGTGCGACCATACCAGCACTAATGCACCGGATCCCATCAGAACTCCGTAGTTAAGCGTGCTTGGGCGAGAGCAGTACTCGGCAGAGTGACCTCCTGGGAAGTCCTCGTGTTGCACCCCATTTTTGTTCGATTCGCATATGATAATCTAATAATTACGCTCGAAAAAGCGTTGCCTTGCTGTTTATATTTATTTGTCGAATAATTACACCTATATTAATATTTTAATCAGGTGGAGGAACATAAATTATTCTTTTTCTTTGGAATTAGGTAAGATAGTCGTGGCGGATACTCCGACAGAGTAAGGTTGAAGTAAATATAGCGCAGAAAACATGACGGGTGCGACCATACCAGCACTAATGCGCCGGATCCCATCAAAACTCCGAAGTAAAGCGTGCTTGGGCGAGAGCAGTACTAGGATGGGTGACCTCTTGGGAAGTCCTCGTGTTGCAACCCTTTTTTGCTCGATTCGCATCCGATAATAGAATAATTACAATCGGAAAAGCATTGCCTTGCTGTTTATATTTATTTGTCGAATAATTACACCTATATTAATGTTTTAATCAGGTGGAGGAACATAAATTATTCATTTTCTTTGGAATTAGGTAAGATAGTCGTGGAGGATGCTCCGACAGAGTAAGGTTTAAATAAATATTGCGCAGAAAACATGACGGGTGCGACCATACCAGCACTAATGCACTGGATCTCATCAGAACTCTAACGTTAAGCGTGCTTGGGCGAAATCAGTACTAGGATGGGTGACCCCCTAGGAAGTCCTCGCGTTGCACTTTTTTTTTGTTTTATTCGCATCCGATAATCGAATAATTACGCTCGGAAAAGAGTTGCCTTGCTGTTTATATTTATTTGTCGAATAATTACACCTATATTCATGTTTTAATCAGGTGGAGGAACATAAATTATTGTTTTTCTTTGGAATTAGGTAAGATAGTCGTGGCGGATACTCCGACAGAGTAAGGTTTAAGTAAATATAGCACAGAAAACATGACGGGTGCGACCATACCAGCACTAATGCACCGAATCCCATCAGAACTCCGTAGTTAAGCGTGCTTGGGCGAGAGCAGTACTAGGCAGGGTGACCTCCTGGGAAGTCCTCGTGTTGCACCCCATTTTTGTTCGATTCGCATTTGATAATCTAATAATTACGCTCGGAAAAGCGTTGCCTTGCTGTTTATATTTATTTGTCGAATAATTACACCTATATTAATGTTTTAATCAGGTGGAGGAACAGAAATTATTCTTTTTCTTTGGAATTAGGTAAAATAGTCGTGGCGGATACTCCGACAGAGTAAGGTTGAAGTAAATATAGCGCAGAAAACATGACGGGTGCGACCATACCAGCACTAATGCGCCGGATCCCATCAAAACTCCGAAGTAAAGCGTGCTTGGGCGAGAGCAGTACTAGGATGGGTGACCTCTTGGGAAGTCCTCGTGTTGCACCCCTTTTTTGCTCGATTTACATCCGATAATAGAATAATTACAATCGGAAAAGCATTGCCTTGCTATTTATATTTATTTGTCGAATAATTACACCTATATTAATGTTTTAATCAGGTGGAGGAACATAAATTATTTTTTTTCTTTGGAATTAGGTAAGATAGTTGTGGAGGATGCTCCGATAGAGTAAGGTTTAAGTAAATATTGCACAGAAAACATGACGGGTGCGACCATACCAGCACTAATGCATCGGATCCCATCAGAACTATGAAGTTAAGCGTGCTTGGGCGAAAGCAGTACTAGGATGGGTGACCCACTGGGAAGCCCTCGTGTTGCACCCTTTTTTTGCTCGATTTGCATCCGATAATCGAATAATTACGCTCGGAAAAGCGTTGCCTTGCTTTTATATTTATTTATCGAATAATTACACCTATATTCATGTTTTAATCTAGTGGAGGAACATAAATTATTCTTTTTCTTTGGAATTAGGTAAGATATTTGTGGCGGATACTCCGACAGAGTAAGGTTTATGTAAATATAGTGCAGAAAACATGACGGGTGCGACCATACCAGCACTAATTCACCGGATCCCATAAAAACTCCGTAGTTAAGCGTGCTTGGGCGAGAGCAGTACTAGGCAGGGTGATCTCCTAGGAAGTCCTCGTGTTGCTCCCCATTTTTGTTCGATTCGCATCCGATAATCGAATAATTACGCTCGAAAAAGCATAATTTGCTGTTTATTTTTATTTGTCGAATAATAACACCCATATTCATGTTTTAATCAGGTGGAGGAACATAATTTTTTTTTTCTTTGGGATTAGGTAAGATAGTTATGGAGGATGCTCCGACAGAGTAAGGTTTAAGTAAATATTACGCAGAAAACATGACGGGTGCGACCATACCAACACTAATGCACTGGATCCCATTAAAACTCCAAAGTTAAGTGTGCTTAGGCGAGAGCAGTACTAGGCAGGGTGACCTTCTGGGAAGTCCTTGTGTTTTACCCCATTTTTGTTCAATTCGGATCCGATAATCGAATAATTACACTCGGAAAAGCGTAATTTGCTGTTTATTTTTATTTGTCGAATAATTACAACTATATTCATGTTTTAATCAGGTGGAGGTACATAAATTATTTTTTTTCTTTGGAATTAGGTAAGATAGTTGTGGAGGATGCTCCGACAGAGTAAGGTTTAAGTAAATATTGCGCAGAAAACATGACTGGTGCGACCATACCAGCACTAATGCACCGGATCTCATCAGAACTCTAAAGTTAAACGTGTTTGGGCGATATCAGTACTAGGATGGGTGACCTCCTGGGAAGTCCTCGTGTTGCACCCATTTTTTGTTTGATTCACATCCGATAATCGAATAATTACGCTCGGAAAAGCGTTGCCTTGCTGTTTATTTTTATTTGTCGAATAATTACACCTATATTCATGTTTTAATCAGGTGGATGAACATAAATTATTCTTTTTTTTTTGGAATTAAGTAAGATAGTTGTGGAGGATGCTACAATAGAGTAAGGTTCAAGTAAATATTGCACAGAAAACATGACGGGTGCGACCATACCAGCACTAATGCACCGGATCCCATCAGAACTCTGAAGTTAAGCGTGCTTGGGCGAGAGCAGTACTAGGATGGGTGACCTTCTTGGAAGTCATCGTGTTGTACGCTTTTTTTGATCGATTCGCATCTGATAATCGAATAATTACTCTCGGAAAAGCGTTGCCTTGTTGTTTATATTTATTTGTCGAATAATTACACCTATATTCATGTTTTAATCAGGTGGAGGAACATAAATTATTCTTTTTCTTTGGAATTAGGTAAGCTAGTTGTGGAGGATGCTCCCACAGAGTAAGGTTTAAGTAAATATTGCACAGAAAACATGACGGGTGCGACCATACCAGCACTAATGCACCGGATCCCATCAGAACTCCGAAGTTAAGCGTGCTTGGGCGATAGCTGTACTATGATGGGTGACCTCCTGGGAAGACCTCGTGTTGCACCCTTTTTTTGTTCGATTCGCATCCGATAATCAAAAAATTTCGCTCGGAAAAGCGTCGCCTTGCTGTTTATTTTTATTTGTCGAATAATTACACATATATTTATGTTTTAATCAGGTGGAGGAACAAAAATTATTCTTTTTCTTTGGAATTTAGTAAGATAGTTGTGGAGGATGCTCCGACAGAGTAAGGTTTAAGTAAATATTGCACAGAAAACATGACGGGTGCGACCATACCAGCACTAATGCGCCGGATCCCATCAAAACTTCGAAGTAAAGCGTGCTTGGGAGAGAGCAGTACTAGGATGGGTGACCTCCTGGGAAGTCCTCGTGCGTCGGATACCATCAAAACTCCGAAGTAAAGCGTGCTTGGGCGAGAGCAATACTAGGATGGGTGACCTCCTGGGAAGTCCTCGTGTTGAACCCCTTTTTTGCTTGATTCGCATCCGATAATAGAATAATTACGCTCGGAAAAGCATTGCCTTGCTGTTTATATTTATTTGTCGAATAATTACACCTATATTAATGTTTTAATCAGGTGGAGGAACATAAATTATTTTTTTTCTTTGGAATTAGGTTAGATAGTTGTGGAGGATGCTCCGACAGAGTATGATTTAAGTAAATATTGTACAGAAAACATGACGGGTGCGGCAATACCAGCACTAATGCACCGGATCCCATCAGAATACCGAAGTTAAGCGTGCTTCGGCGAGAGCAGTACTAGAATGGGTGACCTCTTGGGAAGTCCTCTTGTTGCACCTCTTTTATGCTCGATTCGCATCCCATAATCGAATAATTACGCTCGGAAAAGCATTGCCTTCCTGTTTATTTATATTTGACGAATAATTACACCTATATTCATGTTTTAATCAGGTGGATGAACATAAATTATTCTTTTTCTTTGGAATTAGGTTAGATAGTTGTGGAGGATGCTCCGACAGATTAAGGTTTAAGTAAATATTGCACAGAAAACATGACGGGTGCGACCATACCAGCACTAATGCACCGGATACCATAAGAACTCCGAAGTTAAGCGTGCTTGGGCGATAACAGTACTATGATGGGTGACCTCCTTGGAATTCCTCGTGTTGCACCCTTTTTTTGCTTGATTCTCATCCGATAATCAAAAATTTTAGCTCGGAAAAGCGTCGTCTTGCTGTTTATTTTTATTTGTCGAATAATTACACCTATATTTATGTTTTAATCAGGTGGAGGAACAGAAATTATTCTTTTTCTTTTTAATTAAGTAAGATAGTTGTGGAGGATGCTCCGACAGAGAAAGGTTTAAGTAAATATTGCACAGAAAACATGACGGGTGCGACCATACAAGCACTAATGCACCGGATACCATCAGAACTCCGTAGTTAAGCGTGCTTGGGCGAGAGCAGTACTAGACAGGGTGACCTTCTGGGAAGTCCTCGTGTTGCATCCCATTTTTAATCGATTCGGATCCGATAATCGAATAATTACGCTCGGAAAAGCGTAATTTGCTATTTATTTTTTTGTCGAATAATTACAATTATATTCATGTTTTAATCAGGTGGAGGAACGTAAATTATTTTTTTTCTTTGGAATTAGGTAAGATAGTTGTGGAGGATGCTCCGACAGAGTAAGGTTTAAGTAAATATTGCGCAGAAAACATGACGGGTGCGACCATACCAGCACTAATGCACCGGATCCCATCTGAACTCCGAATTTAAGCGTGCTTGGGCGATAGCAGTACTAGGATAGGTGACCTCCTAGGAAGTCCTCGTGTTGCACCCTTTTTTTGTTCGATTCACATCCGATAATAGAACAATTTCGCTCAAAAAAGCGTCGCTTTGCTGTTTATTTTAATTTGTCGAATAATTACACCTATATTAATGTTTTAATCAAGTGGAAGAACATAAATTATTCTTTTTCTTTGGAATTAGGTAAGATAGTTGTGGAGGATACTCCGACAGAGTAAGGTTTAAGTAAATATTGCACAGAAAACATGACGGGTGCGACTATACCAACACTAATGCACCGGATCCCATAAGAACTCCGTAGTTAAGCGTGCTTGGGCGAGAGCAGTACTAGGATGGGTGACCTCCTGCGAAGTTCTCATGTTGCACCCATTTTTGTTCGATTTGCATCCGATAATCGAATAATTACGCTCCGAAAAGCGTTGCCTTGCTGTTTATTTTTATTTGTCGAATAATTACACCTATATTTATGTTTTAATCAGGTGGAGGAACAGAAATTATTTTTTTGTTTGGAATTAATTAAGATAGTTGTGGAGGATGCACAAACAGAGTAAGATTTAAATAAATATTGCACAGAAAACATGACGGGTGCGATCATACCAGCACAAATGCGCCGGATCTCATCAGAACACTGAAGTTAAGCATGCTTGGGTGAGAGCAGTACTAGGATGGGTGACCTCCTGGGAAGTCCTCGTGCGCCAGATCCCATCAAAACTCCGAAGTAAAGCGTGCTTGGGCGAGAGCAGTACTAGGATGGGTGACCTCCTGGGAAGTACTCGTGTTGCACCCATTTTTGGCTCGATTCGCGTCCGATAATAGAATAATTTCACTCGGAAAAGCGTTGCCTTGCTGTTTATATTTATTTGTCGAATAATTACACCTATATTAATGTTTTAATTAGGTAGATGAACATAAATTATTCTTTTTCTTTGGAAATAGGTAAGATAGTCGTGGAGGATGCTCCGACAGAGTAAGGTTTAAGTAAATATTGCTCAGACAACATTACGGGTGCGACCATACCAGTTCTAATGCACCAGATCCCATCAGAACTCCGAAGTTAAGCGTACTTGGGTGAGAGCAGTACTAGGATGGGTGACCTCCTGGGAAGTCTTCGTGTTGCACCCCTTTTTTGTTTGATTCGCATCCGATAATCGAATAATTACGCTCGGAAAAGCGTTGCCTTGCTGTTTATATTTATTTGTCGAATAATTACACCTATATTCATGTTTTAATCAGGTAGAGGAACTTAAATAATTCTTTTTCTTTGGAATTAGGTAAGATAATTGTGGAGGATACTCCGACAGAGTAAGGTTTAAGTAAATATTGCGCAGAAAACATTATGGTGCGACCATACCAGCACTAATGCACCAGATCCCACCAGAACTCCGAAGTTAAGCGTGCTTGGGCGATAGCAGTACTCGGATGGGTGACATCCTGGGAAGTCCTCGTGTTACACTCTTTTTTTGTTCGATTCGCATCTGATAATAGAAAAAATTCCCTTGGAAAAGCGCCGCCTTGCTGTTTATTTTTATTTGTCGAATAATTACACCTATATTTATGTTTTAATCAGGTGGAGGAACAGAAATTATTCTTTTCCTTTAGAATTAGGTAAGATAGTTGTGGAGAATGCTCCGACAGAGTAAGGTTTAAGTAAATAGTGCACAGAAAACATGGCGGGTGCGACCATACCAGCACTAATGCACCGGATCTCATCAGAACTCTGAAGTTAAGCGTGCTTGGGCGAGAGCAGTACTAGGATGGGTGACCACCTGGGAAGTCCTCGTGTTGTACCCCTTTTTTGATCGATTCGCATACGATAATCGAATAATTACGCTCGGAAAAACGTTGACTTGCTGTTTATATTTATTTGTCGAATAATTGCACCTATATTCATGTTTTAATCAGGTGGAGGAACATAAATTATTCTTTTTCTTTAAAATTAGGTAAGATAGTTGTGGAGGATGCTCCGACAGAGTAAGGTTTAAGTAAATATTGCACTGAAAACATGACGGGTGGACCATACCAGCACTAATGCACCGGATACCATCAGAACACCGAAGTTAAGCGTGCTTGGGTGAGAGCAGTACTAGAATGGGTGACCTCTTGGGAATTCCTCTTGTTGTACCTCTTTTTTGCTCGATTCGCATCCGATAATTTAATAATTACGCTCAGAAAATTGTTGCCTTGCTGTTTATTTTTATTTGTCGAATAATTACACCTATATTCATGTTTTAATCAGGTGGATGAACATAAATTATTCTTTTTCTTTGGAATTAGGTAAGATAGTTGTGGAAAATGCTCCGACAGAGTAAGGTTTAAGTAAATATTGCACAGAAAACATGACGGGTGCGATAATACCAGCACTAAGGCACCGGATCCCATCAGAACTACGAAGTTAAGCGTGCTTGGGCGATAGCAGTACTATGATGGATGACCTCCTGGTAAGTCCTCGTGTTGTTCGATTCGCATCCGATAACAAAAAATTTAGCTCGAAAAAGCGTCGCCTTGCTGTTTATTTTTATTTGTCAAATAATTACAACTATATTTATGTTTTAATCAGGTGGAGGAAAAGAAATTATTCTTTTTCTTTGGAATTAAGTAAAATAGTTGTGGAGGATTCTCCGACAGAGTAAGGTTTAAGTAAATATATCATAGAAAACATGACGGGTGGGTGCAACCATACCAGCACTAATGCACCGGATCTCATCAGAACTCTGAAGTTAAGCGTGCTTGAGCGAGAGCAGTACTAGGATGGGTGACCTCCTGGGAAGTCCTCGTGCGCCGGATCCCATCAAAAATCCGAAGTAAAGCGTGCTTGGGCTAGTGCAGTACTAAGATGGGTGACCTCCTAGGAAGTACTCGTGTTGCACCCCTTTTTTGCTCGATTCGCGTCCGATAATAGAATAATTACAATCGGAAAAGAGTTGCCTTGCTGTTTATATTTTTTTGTTGAATAATTACACCTATATTAATGTTTTAATCAGGTGGATGAACATAAATTATTCTTTTTCTTTGGAAATAGGTAAGATAGTCGTGGAGGATGCTCCGACAGAGTAAGGTTTAAGTAAATATTGCTCAGAAAACATTACGGGTGCGACCATACCAGCACTAATGCACCAGATCCCATCATAACTCCGAAGTTAAGCGTGCTTGGGCGAGAGCAGTACTAGGATGGGTGACCTCCTGGGAAGTCCTCGTGTTGCACCCTTTTTTGTTTGATTCGCATCCGATAATCGAATAATTACGCTCGGAAAAGCGTTGCCTTGCTGTTTATATTTATTTGTCGAATAATTACACTTATATTCATGTTTTAATCAGGTGGAGGAACATGAATTATTTTTTTTCTTCGGAATTAGGTAAGATAGTTGTGGAGGATGCTCCGACAGAGTAAGGTTTAAGTAAATATTGCGCAGAAAACATGACGAGGGCGACCATACCAGCACTATTGCACATGATCCCTTCAAAACTCCGAAGTTAAGCGTGCTTGGGCGATAGCAGTACTAGGATGGGTGACCTCCTGGGAAGTTCTCGTGTTTCACCCCATTTTTGCTCATTTAGCATCCGATAATATAATAATTAGGTTCGGAAGAGCGTTGCCTTGCTGTTATTTTTATTTGTCTAATAATTACACCTATATTCATGTTATAATCAGGTGGAGGAACATAAATTATTATTTTTCTTTAGAATTAGGTAAGATAGTTGTGGAAGATGCTCCGATAGAGTAAGGTTTAAGTAAATATTGCACAGAAAACATAACGGGTGCGACCATACCAGCACTAATGCACCGGATCTCATCAGAACTCCGAAGTTAAGCGTGCTTGGGCGAGAGCAGTACTAGGATGGGTGACCTCTTGGGAAGTCCTCGTGTTCCACCCCTTTTTTGCTCGATTTGCATGCGATAATCGAATAATTACTCTCGGAAAAGCTTTGCCTTGCTGTTTATATTTATTTGTCGAATAATTACACCTATATTCATGTTTTAATCAGGTGGAGGAACATAAATTATTCTTTTTCTTTAAAATTAGGTAAGATAGTTGTGGAGGATGCTCCGACAGAGTAAGGTTTAAGTAAATATTGCACTGAAAACATGACGGGTTCGACCATACCAGCACTAATGCACCGGATCCCATCAGAACTCCGTAGTTAAGCGTGCTTGGGCGGGAGTAGTACTAGGCGGGGTGACCTCCTGGGAAGTCCTCGTGTTGCACCTTATTTTTGTTCGATTCGCATCCGATAATCAAATAATTACGCTCGAAAAAACCGTAATTTGCTGTTTATTTTTATTTGTTGAATAATTACACCTATATTCATGTTTTAATCAGGTAGAGGAACAGAAATTATTTTTTTTCTTTGGAATTAGTTAAGATAGTTGTGGAGGATGCTCCGACAGAGTAAGGTTTATGTAAATATTGCACAGAAAACATGACGGGTGCGACCATATCAGCACTAATGCACATGATCTCATCAGAACTCCGAAGTTAAGCGTGCTTGGGCGATAGCAGTACTAGGATGGGTGACCTCCTGGGAAGTCCTCGTGTTTCAACCCATTTTTGCTCGTTTTGCATCTGATAATAGAATAATTAGGCTCAGAAAAGCGTTTCCTTGCTGTTATTTTTATTGGTCTAATAATTACACCTATATTCATGTTTTAATTAGGTGGAGGAACATAAATTATTCTTTTTCTTTGGAATTAGGTAAGATAGTTGTGGAGGATGCTCCGCAAGAGTAAGGTTTAAGTAAATATTGCACAGAAAACATGACGGGTGCGACCATACCAGCACTTATGCACCGGATCCCATCAGAACACCGAAGTTAGGCATGCTTGGGCGAGAGCAGTACTAGAATGGGTGACCTCTTGGGAAGTCCTCTTGTTGCACCTCTTTTTTGCTCGATTCGCATCCGATAATCGAATAATTACGCTCGGAAAAGCGTTGCTTTGCTGTTTATTTTTATTTGTCGAATAATTACACCTATATTCAAGTTTTAATCAGGTGGATGAACATAAATTATTCTTTTTCTTTGGAATTAGTTAAGATAGTTGTGGAGGATGCTCCGACAGAGTAAGGTTTAAGTAAATATTGCACAGAAAACATGACGGGTGAGACCATACCAGCACTAATGCACCGGATCCCATCAGAACTCTGTAGTTAAGCGTGCTTGGGCGATTGCAGTACTATGATGGGTGACCTCCTGGGAAGACCTCGTGTTGCACCCTTTTTTTGCTCGATTCGCATCCGATAATCGAATAATTACGCTTGTAAAAGCGCCGCCTTACTGTTTATTTTTATTTGTCGAATAATTACACCTATATTTATGTTTTAATCAGGTGGAGGAACAGAAATTATTCTTTTTCTTTAGAATTAAGTAAAATAGTTGTGGAGGATGCTCCGACAGAGTAAGGTTTCAGTAAATATAGCACAGAAAACATGACGGGTGGGTGCAACCATACCAGCACTAATGCACCGGATCTCATCAGAACTCTGAAGTTAAGCGTTCTTGGGCGAGAGCAATACTAGGATGGGTGACCTCCTTAGAAGTCCTCGTGTTGTACCCCTTTATTGATGGGTGACCTCCTAGGAAGTCCTCGTGTTGTACCCCTTTTTTGATCGATTCGCATCCGTTAATCGAATAATTACGCTCGGAAAAGCGTTGCCTTGCTGTTTATATTTATTTGTAGAATAATTACACCTATATTCATGTTTTAATCAGGTGGAGGAACATAAATTATTCTTTTTCTTTAGAATTAGGTAAGATAGTTGTGGAGGATGCTCCGACAGAGTAAGGTTTAAGTAAATATTGCACTGAAAACATGACGGGTGCGACCATACTAGCACTAATGCACCGGATCCCATAAGAACTCCGAAGTTCAGCGTGCTTGGGCGATAGCAGTACTAGGATTGGTGACCTCCTGGAAGTCCTCGTGTTGCATTCCATTTTTGCTCGTTTCGCATCCGATAATAGAATAATTAGGCTCGGAAAAGCGTTGCCTTGCTGTTATTTTTATTTGTCTAAAAATTACACCTATATTCATGTTTTAATCAGGTGGAGGAACATAAATTATTCTTTTTCTTTAGAATAAGGTAAGATAGTTGTGGAGGATGCTCCGACAAAGTAAGGTTTAAGTAAATATTGCACAGAAAACATGACGGGTGCGACCATACCAGCACTAATGCACCGGATCCCATCAGAACTCCGAAGTTAAGCGTGCTTGGGCGAGAGCAGTACTAGGATGGGTGACCTCCTTGTAAATCCTTGTGTTGCACCCCTTTTTGGCTCGATTCGCATTCGATATATGAATAATTACGGTCGGAAAAGCGTCACCTTGCTTATTATTTGATTTTGTCGAAGAATTACACCTATATTCAGGTTTTAATCAGATGAAGGAACGGAAATTTTTTTTTTTTTTTAAATGGGGTGAAATAGTTGTGGAGGATGCTCCGACAGAGTAAGGCTTAAGTAAATATTGTACAGAAAATATGACGGGTGCGACCATACCAGGACTAATTCACCAGATCCCATTAGAATCTGAAGTTAAATGTGCTTGGGCGAGAGCAGTACTAGGATGGGTGACCTCCAGGTAAGTCCTCGTGTTGCACCGTTTTTTTGCTCGATTCGCATCCGATAATAGAATAATTACGCTCAGAAAAGCGTCGCCTTGCTGTTTATTTGATTTTGTCGAATAATTACACCTATATTCAGGTTTTAATCTGGTGAAGGAACGAGAATTATTCTTTTTCTTTGGGATGAGATAAGAAAGTTGTGGAGGATGCTCCGACAAAGTAGGGCTTAAGTAAATATTGCGCAAAAAACATGACAGATGCGACCATACTAGCACTAATGCAGCGGATTCCATCTGAAATCTGAAGTTAAGCGTGCTTGGTCGAAAGCCGTACTAGGATAGGTTACCTCCTGGGAAGTCCTCGTGTTGCACCCTTTTTTTTCTCGATTATCATCCGATAATCGAATAATTACGCTCGGAAAAGCGTCGCCTTGATGTTTATTTGATTTAGTCGAATAATTACATCTATATTCATGTTTTAATCAGATAGAGGAACGGAAATTATTTTTTTCGTTGGAATGAGGCAAAAAAGTTGTGGAGGATGCTCCGGCAGAGCAGAGTTTAAGTAAATATTGCGCAGAAAACATAACGTGTTCAACCATACTAGCACTAATGCACCGGATCCCATCAGAATTCCAAAGTTAAGCGTGCTTCGACGAGAGCAGTACTATGATAGGTGACCCCCTAGGAAGTCCTCGTGATGCACCCTTTTTTTGCTCTATTCGCATCCGATAATCAAATAATTACGCTCGGAAAAGCTACGCCTTGCTGTTTTTTTGATTTAGTAGAATAATTACACCTATATTCAGGTTTTAATC
Organism: Dipteronia dyeriana; assembly: GCA_032871835.1. NCBI lineage: Eukaryota > Viridiplantae > Streptophyta > Magnoliopsida > Sapindales > Sapindaceae > Dipteronia > Dipteronia dyeriana. Next base: position 79,709,186 of record CM065301.1, on the reverse strand, counting down.
ATGTGGAAGAACGGAAATAAATATTTTTCTTTGGAATGAGGTAAGAAAGTTAAGGAGGATGCTCCGACAGAGTAAGGTTTAATTAAATATTGCACAGAAACTTTACGGGTGCGACCATACCAGCACTAATGCACCCAATTCCATCAGAACTCCGAAGTTAAGTGTGCTTGGGCGAGAGCAGTACTAGGATGGGTGACCTCCAGGGAAGTCCTCGTGTTGCACCCCTTTTTTGCTCGATTCGCATCCGATAATAGAATAATTACGCTCAGAAAAGCGTCGCCTTGCTGTTTATTTGATTTTGTCGAATAATTACACCTATATTCAGGTTTTAATCAGGTGAAGGAACGAGAATTATTCTTTTTCTTTGGGATGAGATAAGAAAGTTGTGGAGGATGCTCCGACAAAGTAGGGCTTAAGTAAATATTACGCAGAAAACATGACGGGTGCGACTATACCAGCACTAATGCACCTGATCCGATCATAATCCGAAGTTATGCGTGCTTAGGCGAGAGCAGTACTAGGATGGGTGACCTCCTGGGAAGTCCTGGTGTTGCACCCCTTTTTTGCTCGATTCTCATCTTACAATCAAATAATTACGCTCGAAAAAGCGTCGCCTTACTGTTTTTTTGATTTAGTCGAATAATTACATCATTATTCATGTTTTAATCAGATAGAGGAACGGAAATTAATCTTTTTCTTTGAAATGGGCTAAGAAAGTTGTGGAGGATGCTCCGGCAGAGTAAGGTTTAAGTAAATATTTTTAAGAAACATGACTTGTGCGACTATACCAGCATTAATGTACTGGATCCCATCAGAACTCCGAAGTTAAGCGTGCCTCGGCGAGAGTAGTACTAGGATGGGTTACCACCTGGGAAGTCCTCGTGATGCACCCTTTTTTAGCTCGATTCGCATCCGATAATCAAATAATTACGCTCAAAAAAGCTTCGCCTTGTTGTTTATTTGATTTAGTCGAATTATTACACCTATATTCAGGTTTTAATCAGGAAGAGGAACGTAAATTATTCTTTTTCATCGGAATGGGGAAAAAAAGTTATGGAGGATGCTCCGGCAGAGCAGGGTTTAAGTAAATATTGTGTAGAAAACATGACAGATGCGACCATACTAGCACTAATGCAACGGATCCCATCTGAAATCCGAAGTTAAGCATGCTTGGTCGAGAGCAGTACTAGGATGGATGACCCCCTGGGAGGTCCTTGTGTTGCACACCTTTTTTGCTCAATTCGCATCCGATAATCAAATAATCACGCTAGGAAAATCGTCGCCTTATTGTTTATTTGATTTTGTCAAATAATTACACCTATATTCAGGTTTTAATCAAGTGGAGGAACGGAAATTATTCTTTTTCTTTGGAATGGGGTAAGATAGTTGTGGAGGATTCTCCGACAGAGTGAGGCTCAAGTAAATATTGCACAGAAAACATAATGGTGCGACCATACCAGCACTAATGCACCGGATCCCATCAGAACTCCGAAGTTATACGAGCTTGGGCGAGAGCATTACTAGGATGGGTAACCTCTAGGGAAGTCCTCGTTTTGCACCCCTTTTTTGCTCGATTCGCATCTGATAATTGAATAATTACTCTTGGAAAAGCGTCGTCTTTCTGTTTATTTTATTTTTTCGAATAATAACATATTTATTCAGGTTTTAATAGGGTCGAGGACCGAGAATTATTCTTTTTCTTTGGAATGGGGTAAGAAAGTTGTGGAGGTTGCTCCGACAGAGTATGACTTAAATATATATTGCGCATAAAACATGACGGGTGCGACTATACCAGCATTAATGCACCGGATCTCAATAGAACTCCGAAGTTAAGCGTGCTTGGGCGAGAGCAGTACTAGGATGGGTGACCTCCAGGGAAGTCCTCGTGTTGCACCCCTTTTTTGCTCGATTCGGATCCGATAATCGAATAATTATGCTCAGAAAAGCGTCTCCTTGCAATTTATTTGATTTAGTCGAATAATTACACGAATATTCAGGTTTTAATCAAGTGGAGGAATGCAAATTATTCTTTTTATTTGGAAAGGGGCAAAAGAGTGTTGTAGGATGCTCCGACAGAGTAGAGCTTAAGTAAATATTGTGCAGAAAACATGATGGGTGCGACCGTACCAGCACTAATGCACCGGATCCCATTAGAACTCTAAAGTTGTGCGTGCTTGGGCGAGAGCAGTACTAGGATGGGTGACCTCCAGGGAAGTCCTCGTGTTGCACCACTTTTTTGCTCGATTCGCATACGATAATTGAATAATTAATCTTGGAAAAGCGTCGCCTTTCTGTTTATTTGATTTTGTCGAATAATTACAACTATATTCAGGTTTTAATCAGATGGAGGAACGAGAATTATTATTTTTCTTTGGAATGGGGTAAAAAAGTTGTGGAGGATGCTCCGACAGAGCATGGCTTAAATATATATTGCGCATAAAGCATGACGGGTGCGACTATACCAGCACTAAAGCACCAGATCCCATCAGAATCCGAAGTTAATCGTGCTTGGACGAGAGCAGTACTAGGATGGGTGACCTCCTTGTAAGTCCTTGTGCGCCGGATACCATCAAAACTCCGAAGTAAAGCGTGCTTGGGCGAGAGCAGTACTAGGATGGGTGACCTCCTGGGAAGTCCTCGTGTTGCACCCCTTTTTTGCTCGATTCGCATCCGATAATAGAATAATTACACTCGGAAAAGCATTGCCTTGCTGTTTATATTTATTTGTCGAATAATTACGCCTATATTAATGTTTTAATCAGGTGGAGGAACATAAATTATTCATTTTCTTTGGAATTAGGTAAGATAGTCGATGAGGATGCTCCGACAGAGTAAGGTTTAAGTAAATATTGCACAGAAAACATGACGGGTGCGGCCATACCAGCACTAATGCACCGGATCCCATCAGATTACCGAAGTTAAGCGTGCTTCGGCGAGAGCAGTACTAGAATGGGTGACCTCTTGGGAAGTCCTCTTGTTGCACCTATTTTTTGCTCGATTCGCATCCCATGATCGAATAATTACGCTCGGAAAAGCGTTGCCTTGCTGTTTATTTATATTTGTCGAATAATTACACCTATATTCATGTTTTAATCAGGTGGATGAACATAAATTATTCTTTTTCTTTGGAATTAGGTTAGATAGTTGTGGAGGATGCTCCGACAGAGTAACGTTTAAGTAAATATGGCACAGAAAACATGACGGGTTCGACCATACCAGCACTAATGCACCGGATACCATAAGAACTCCGAAGTTAACCGTGCTTGGGCGATAGCAGTACTATGATGGGTGATCTCCTGGGAATTCCTCGTGTTGCACCCTTTTTTTGTTTGATTCGCATCCGATAATAAAAAAATTTCGCTCGGAAAAGCGTCGCCTTGCTGTTTATTTTTATTTATCGAATAATTACACCTATATTTATGTTTTAATCAGGTGGAGGAACAGAAACTATTCTTTTTCTTTGGAATTAAGTAAGATAGTTGTGGAGGATGCTCCGACAGAGTAAGGTTTAAATAAATATTGCACAGAAAACATGACAGGTGCGACCATACAAGCACTAATGCACCGGATCCCATCGGAACTCCGTAGTTAAGCGTGCTTGGGCTAGAGCAGTACTAGGCAAGGTGACCTTCTGGGTAGTCCTCGTGTTGCACCCCATTTTTAATCGATTCGGATCCGATAATCGAATAATTACGCTCGGAAAAGCGTAATTTGCTGTTTATTTTTATTTGTCGAATAATTACAATTATATTCATGTTTTAATCAGGTGGAGGAACATAAATTATTTTTTTTTCTTTAGAATTAGGTAAGATAGTTGTGGAGGATGCTCCAACAGAGTAAGGTTTAAGTAAAAATTGCACAGAAAACATGATGGGTGCGACCATACCAACACTAATGCATCGGATCCCATCAGAACTCTGAAGTTAAGCGTGCTTGGGTGAAAGCAGTACTAGGATGGGTGACCTACTGGGAAGCCCTCGTGTTGCACCCTTTTTTTGCTCGATTCGCATCCGATAATCGAATAATTATGCTCGGAAAAGCGTTGCCTTGCTGTTTATATTTATTTGTCGAATAATTACACCAATGTTCATGTTTTAATCAGGTGGAGGAACATAAATTATTCTTTTTCTTTGGAATTAGGTAAGATAGTCGTGGAGGATGCTCCGACAGAGTAAGGTTTAAATAAATATTGCACAGAAAACATGACGGGTGCGACCATACAAGCACTAATGCACCGGATCCCATCAGAACTCCGTAGTTAAGCGTGCTTGGGCGAGAGCAGTACTAGGCAGGGTGACCTTCTAGGAAGTCCTCGTGTTGCACCCCATTTTTAATCGATTCGGATCCGATAATCGAATAATTACGCTCGGAAAAGCGTAATTTGCTGTTTATTTTTATTTGTCGAATAATTACAATTATATTCATGTTTTAATCAGGTGGAGGAACATAAATTATTTTTTTTCTTTGGAATTAGGTAATATAGTTGTGGGGGATGCTCCGACAGAGTAAGGTTTAAGTAAATATTGCGCAGAAAACATGACGGGTGCGACTATACCAGCACTAATGCACCGGATCCCATCAGAACTCCGTAGTTAAGCGTGCTTGGGCGAGAGCAGTACTAGGCAGGGTGACCTCCTGGGAAGTCCTCGTGTTGCACCCCATTTTTGTTCGATTCGCATCCGATAATCGAATAATTACGCTCGGAAAAGCGTTGCCTTGCTGTTTATATTTATTTGTCGAATAATTACACCTATATTAATGTTTAAACAAGTGGAGGAACATATATTATTCTTTTTATTTGGAATTAGGTAATATAGTTGTGGAGGATGCTCCGACAGAGTAAGGTTTAAGTAAATATTGCACAGAAAACAATACGGGTGCGACCATACCAGCACTAATGCACCGGATCCCATCAGAACTTTGAAGTTAAGCGTGCTTGGGCGATAGCAGTACTATGATTGGTGACCTCCTGGGAAGACCTCGTGTTGCACCCTTTTTTTGTTCGATTCGCATCCGATTATCAAAAAATTTCGCTCGAAAAAGCGTCGCCTTGCTGTTTATTTTTATTTGTCGAATAATTACACCTTTTTATATGTTTTAATCAGGTGGAGGAACAGAAATTATTCTTTTTCTTTGGAATTTATTAAGATAGTTGTGGAGGATGCTCCGACAGAGTAAGGTTTAAGTAAATATTGCACAGAAAACATGACTGGTGCGACCGTACCAGCACTAATGCGCCGGATCCCATCAAAACTATGAAGTAAAGCATGCTTGGGAGAGAGCAGTACTAGGATGGGTAACCTCCTGGGAAGTCCTTGTGCGCCGGATACCATCAAAACTCCGAAGTAAAGCGTGCTTGGGCGAGAGCAGTACTAGGATGGGTGACCTCTTGGGAAGTCCTCGTGTTGCACCCCTTTTTTGCTCGATTCGCATCCGATAATAGAATAATTACAATCGGAAAAGCATTGCCTTGCTGTTTATATTTATTTGTCGAATAGTTACACCTATATTAATGTTTTAATCAAGTGGAGGAACATAAATTATTCTTTTTCTTTGGAATTAGGTAAGATAGTTGTGGAGGATGCTCCGACAGAATAAGGTTTAAGTAAATATTGCACAGAAAACATGACGGGTGCGACTATACCAGCACTAATGCACCGGATACCATCAAAACTCCGAAGTAAAGCGTGCTTGGGCGAGAGCAGTACTAGGATGGGTGACCTCTTGGGAAGTCCTCGTGTTGCACCCCTTTTTTGCTCGATTCGCATCCGATAATAGAATAATTACAATCGGAAAAGCATTGCCTTGCTGTTTATATTTATTTGTAGAATAGTTACACCTATATTAATGTTTTAATCAGGTGGAGGAACATAAATTATTCATTTTCTTTGGAATTAGGTAAGATAGTCGTGGAGGATGCTCCGACAGAGTAAGGTTTATGTAAATATTGCGCAGAAAACATGACGGGAGCGACCATACCAGCACTAATGCATCGGATCTCATCAGAACTCTAAAGTTAAGCGTGCTTGGGCGATATCAGTACTAGGATGGGTGACCTCCTGGGAAGTCCTCGTTTTGCACCCTTTTTTTGTTCGATTCGCATCCGATAATCGAATAATTACGCACGGAAAAGCATTGCCTTGCTGTTTATATTTATTTGTCGAATAATTACACCTATATTCATGTTTTAATCAGGTGGAGGAACATAAATTATTCTTTTTCTTTGGAATTAGGTAAGATAGTCGTGGCGGATACTCCGACAGAGTAAGGTTTAAGTAAATATAGCGCAGAAAACATGACAGGTGCGACCATACCAGCACTAATCCACCGGATCCCATCAGAACTCCGTAGTTAAGCGTGCATGGGCGAGAGCAGTACTAGGCAGGGTGACCTCCTGGGAAGTCCTCGTGTTGCACCCCATTTTTGTTCGATTTGCATCCGATAATCGAATAATTAGGCTTGGAAAAGCGTTGCCTTGCTGTTTATATTTATTTGTCGAATAATTACACCTATATTAATGTTTTAATCAGGTGGAGGAACATAAATTATTCTTTTTCTTTGGAATTAGGTAAGATAGTCGTGGCGGATACTCCGACAGAGTAAGGTTTAAGTAAATATAGCCCAGAAAACATGACGGGTGCGACCATACCAGCACTAATGCGCCGGATCCCATCAAAACTCCGAAGTAAAGCGTGCTTGGGCGAGAGCAGTACTAGGATGGGTGACCTCTTGGGAAGTCCTCGTGTTGCACCACTTTTTTGCTCGATTCGCATCCGATAATAGAATAATTACAATCGGAAAAGCATTGCCTTGCTGTTTATTTTTATTTGTCGAATAATTACACCTATATTTATGTTTTAATCAGCTGAAGGAATAGAAATTATTCTTTTTTTTTTGGAATTAAGTAAGATAGTTGTGTAGGATGCTCCAACAGAGTAAGGTTTAAGTAAATATTGCATAGAAAACATGACGGGTGCGACCATACCAGCACTAATGCATCGGATCCTATCAGAACTATGAAGTTAAGCGTGCTTGGGCGAAAGCAGTACTAGGATGGGTGACCTACTGGGAAGCCCTCGTGTTGCGCCCATTTTTTGCTCGATTCGCATCCGATAATCGAATAATTACGCTCGGAAAAGCGTTGCCTTGCTGTTTATATTTATTTGTCGAATAATTACACCTATATTCATGTTTTAATCAGGTGGAGGAACATAAATTATTCTTTTTCTTTAGAATTAGGTAAGATAGTCGTGGCGGATACTCCGACAGAGTAAGGTTTAAGTAAATATAGCGTAGAAAACATGATGGGTGCGACCATACCAGCACTAATGCACCAGATCCCATCAGAACTCCGTAGTTAAGCGTGCTTGGGCGAGATAAGTACTAGGATGGGTGACCTCCTGGGATGTCCTCATGTTGCACCTCTTTTTTGCTCGATTCTCATCCTATAATCGAATAATTACGCTCAGAAAAGTGTCGCCTTGCTGTTTATTTGATTTAGTCGAATAATTACACCTATATTAGGGTTTAATCAGGTGGAGGAACGTAAATTATTCTTTTTCATTGGAATGGGGCAAAAAAGTTGTGGCGGATGCTCCGGCAGAGCAGGGTTTAAGTAAATATTGCACAGAAAACATGCCGGTTGCGACCATACTAGCACTAAAGCACCGGATCCCATCAGAACTCCGAAGTTAAGCATGCTTGGGCGAGAGCAGTACTAGCATGGGTGACCTCCTGGGAAGTCCTCGTGTTGCACCTCTTTTTTGCTCGATTCGCATATGATAATCGAATAATTACGTTCGGAAATGCGTCGCCTTGCTATTTATTTGATTTAGTCGAATAATTACACCTATATTCAGGATTTAATCAGGAGGAGGAATTTAAATATTCTTTTTCTTTGGAATGGGGCAAAAAAGTTGTGGAAGATGCTCCGGCAGAGCAGGGTTTAAGTAAATATTGCGCAGAAAATATGACTGGCGCAACCATACTAGCACTAATGCAGCGGATCCAATCAGAACTCTGAAGTTAAGCGTGCTTGGGCGAAAGCAGTACTAGGATGGGTGACCCGCTGTGAAGTCCTCGTGTTGCAACCCTTTTTTTGCTCGATTCGCATCCGATAATCGAATAATTACGCTCGGAAAAGCGTTGCCTTGCTGTTTATTTATATTTGTCGAATAATTACACCTATATTCATGTTTTAATCAGGTGGAGGAACATAAATTATTCTTTTTCTTTGAATTAGGTAAGATAGTTGTGGAGGATGCTCCGACAGAGTAAGGTTTAAGTAAATATTGCACAGAAAACATGACTGGTGCGACCATACCAGCACTAATGCACCGGATCCCATCAGAACTCCGAAGTTAAGCGTGCTTGGGCGAGAGCAGTACTAGGATGGGTGACCTCCTGGGAATTCCTCGTGTTGCACCCTTTATTTGTTCGATTCGCATCCGATAATAGAATAATTGGCTCGGAAAAGCGTCGCCTTGCTATTTATTTGATTTAGTTAAATAATTACACCTATATTAAAGTTTTAATCAGGTGGAGGAACATAAATTATTCTTTTTCATTGAAATGGAGCAAAAAAGTTGTGGAGGATGCTCCGGCATAGCAGGGTTTAAGTAAAGATTGTGCAGAAAACATTACGAGTGCGACCATACCAGCACTAATACACCGGATCAATAGAACTTCGAAGTTAAGCGTGCTTGGGCGAGAGCAGTACTAGGATGGGTGACCTCCTGGGAAGTCCTCGTGTTGAACCACTTTTTTGCTCGATTCGAATCCGATAATCGAATAATTACGCTCGAAAAAGCGTCGTATTGCTATTTATTTGATTTAGTCGAATTATTACACCTATATTCAGGTTTTAATCAAGAAGAGGAACGTAAATTATTCTTTTTTATTGGAATGGGGCAAAAAAGTTTTGGAGGATGATCCGGCAGAGCAGGGTTTAAGTAAATATTGTGCAGAAAACATGACGGATGCGACCATACTAGTACTAATGCTGCAGATCCCATCTTAACTCCGAAGTTAAGCGTGCTTGGTCGAGAGCAGTACTAGGATGGGTGACCCCCTGGGAAGTCCTTGTGTTGCACTCATTTTTTGCTCAATTCGCATCCGATAATCAAATAATTACGCTAGGAAAAGCGTCGCCTTATTGTTTATTTTATTTTGTCGAATAATTACACCTATATTCATGTTTTAATCAGGTGGAGGAACGTAAATTATTCTTTTTCGTTGGAATGGGGCAAAAAAGTTGTGGCGGATGCTCCGACAGAGCAGGGTTTAAGTAAATATTACGCAAAAAACATGACGGGTGCGACCATACTACCACTATTGCGTCGGATCCCATCAGAACTCCGAAGTTAAGCGTGCTTAGGCGAGAGCATTACTAGGATGGGTGACCTCCTGGGAAGTCCTCGTGTTGCACCTTTTTTTTGCTCGATTCGCATCCGATAATCGAATAATTACGTTCGGAAAAGCGTCGCCTTGCTATTTATTTGATTTAGTCGAATAATTACACCTATATTCGGGATTTCATCAGGAGGAGGAATTTAAATATTCTTTTTCGTTGGAATGGGGCAAAAAAGTTGTGGAGGATGCTCCGGCTGAGCAGGGTTTAAGTAAATATTGCGCAGAAAATATGACTGGCGCAACCATACTAGCACTAATGCACCAGATCCAATCAGAACTCCGATGTTAAGCGTGCTTGGGCGAGAGCAGTACTAGGATGGGTCACCCGCTGTGAAGTCCTCGTGTTGCACCCATTTTTTTCTCGATTGGCATCCGATTATTCAATAATTACGCTCGGAAAAGCATCGCATTACTGTTTTTTTGATTTTGTCGAATAATTACATCTATATTCAGGTTTTAATCTGGTGGAGGAACGAAAATTATTCTTTTTCTTTAGAATAAGATAGTTGTGGAGGTGCTCCGACAGAGTAAGGCTCAAGTAAATATTACACAGGAAACTTAATTGTGCTACCATACCAGCACTAATGCTTCGGATCCCATCAGAACTCCGAAGTTATGCGTGCTTGGGCGAGAGCAGTACTAGGATGGATGACCGCTTGGGAAATACTCGTGTTGCACCCTTTAATTGCTCGATTCGCATCTGATAATTGAATAATTGCGCTCGGAAAAGCGTCGCCTTGCTATTTATTTGATTTAGTTAAATAATTACACCTATATTAAAGTTTTAATCAGGTGGAGGAACGTAAATTATTCTTTTTCATTGGAATGGAGCAAAAAAGTTGTGGAGGATGCTCCGGCATAGCAGGGTTTAAGTAAATATTGTGCAGAAAACATTACGGTTGCGACCATACCAGCACTAATACACCGGATCCCATCAAAACTTCGAAGTTAAGCGTGCTTGGGCGATAGAAGTACTAGGATGGGTGACCTCCTGGGAAGTCCTCGTGTTGAACCACTTTTTTGCTCGATTCGCATCCGATAATCTAATAATTACGCTCGGAAAAGCGTGGTCTTGCTATTTATTTGATTTAGTCGAATTATTACACCTATATTTAGGTTTTAATCAGGAAGAGGAACGTAAATTATTCTTTTTCGTTGGAATGGGGCAAAAAAGTTATGGAGGATGCTCCGGCAGAGCAGGGTTTAAGCAAATATTGTGCAGAAAACATGACGGATGCGACCATACTAGCACTAATGCAGCAGATCCCATCTTAACTCCGAAATTAAGCGTGCTTGGTCGAGAGCAGTACTAGGATGAGTGACCCCCTGGGAAGTCCTTGTGTTGCACTTCTTTTTTGCTCAATTCGCATCCGATAATCAAATAATTACGCTAGGAAAAGCGTCGCCTAATTGTTTATTTGATTTTGTCAAATAATTACACCTATATTCAGGTTTTAATCAGGTGGAGGAACGAGAATTATTCTTTTTCTTTGGAATGGGGTAAGAAAGTTGTGGAGGATGCTGCGATAGAGCATGGCTTAAGTATATATTGCGCATAAAACATGACGGGTGCGACTATACCAGCACTAATGCACCAGATCCCATCAGAATCCGAAGTTAAGCGTGATTGGGCGAGAGCAGTACTAGGATGGGTGACCTCCTGGGATTTCCTCGTGTTGCACCTTTTTTTTGCTCGATTCTCATCCTATAATCGAATAATTACGCTCGGAAAAGCGTCGCATTGCTGTTTATATTTATTTGTCGAATAATTACACCTATATTCATGTTTTAATCAGGTGGAGGAACGTAAATTATTCTTTTTCTTTGGAATTAGGCTAAGATAGTGTGGCGGATGCTCCGACAGAGTAAGGTTTAAGTAAATATAGCGCAGAAAACATGACGGGTGCGACCATACCAGCACTAATGCACCGGATCCATCAGAACTCCGAAGTTAAGCGTGCTTAGGCGTGAGCAGTACTAGGATGGGTGACCTCCTGGGAAGTCCTCGTGTTGCACCTCTTTTTTGCTCGATTCGCATCCGATAATCGAATAATTACGCTCGGAAAAGCGTCGCCTTGCTAGTTTATTTTTATTTGTCGAATAATTACACCTATATTCATGTTTTAATCAGGTGGAGGAACATAAATATTTTTTTTCGTTGGAATGGGGCAAAAAAGTTGTGGAGGATGCTCCGGCTGAGCAGGGTTTAAGTAAATATTGCGCAGAAAATATGACTGGCGCAACCATACTAGGACTAATGCACCGGATCCAATCAGAACTCCGATGTTAAGCGTGCTAGGGCGAGAGCAATACTAGGATGGGTCACCCACTGTGAAGTCCTCGTGTTGCACCCCTTTTTTGCTCGATTGGCATCCGATTATTCAATAATTACGCTCGGAAAAGCGTCGCATTACTTTTTTTTTGATTTTGTCGAATAATTACATCTATATTCAGGTTTTAATCAGGTGGAGGAACGGAAATTATTCTTTTTCTTTCGAATAAGATAGTTGTGGAGGTGCTCCGACAGAGTAAGGCTCAAGTAAATATTACACAGGAAACATAATTGTGCTACCATACCAGCACTAATGCTTCGGATCCCATCAGAACTCCGAAGTTAATCGTGCTTGGGCGAGAGCAGTACTAGGATGGATGACCTCTTGGGAAATACTCGTGTTGCACCCTTTATTTGCTCTATTCGCATCTGATAATTGAATAATTGCGCTCGGAAAAGCGTCGCCTTGCTATTTATTTGATTTAGTTAAATAATTACACCTATATTAAAGTTTTAATCAGGTGGAGGAACGTAAATTATTCTTTTTCATTGAAATGGAGAAAAAAAGTTGTGGAGGATGCTCCGGCATAGCAGGGTTTAAGTAAATATTGTGCAGAAAACATTACGGGTGCGACTATACCAGCACTAATACACCAGATCCCATCAAAACTTCGAAGTTAAGCGTGTTTGGGCGAGAGCAGTACTAGGATGGGTGACCTCCTGGGAAGTCCTCGTGTTGAACCACTTTTTTGCTCGATTCGCATCCGATAATCTAATAATTACGCTCGGAAAAGCGTGGTCTTGCTATTTATTTGATTTAGTCGAATTATTACACCTATATTCAGGTTTTAATCAGGAAGAGGAACGTAAATTATTCTTTTTCGTTGGAATGGGGCAAAAAAGTTGTGGAGGATGCTCCGGCAGAGCAGGGTTTAAGTAAATATTGTGCAGAAAACATGACGGATGCGACCATACTAGCACTAATGCAACAGATCCCATCTTAACTCCGAAATTAAGCATGCTTGGTCGAGAGCAGTACTAGGATGGGTGACCCCCTGGGAAGTCCTTGTGTTGCACTTTTTTTTTGCTGATTTCGCATACGATAATCAAATAATTATGCTAGGAAAAGCGTCGCCTTATTGTTTCTTTGATTTTGTCGAATAATTTCACCTATATTCAGGTTTTAATCTGGTGGAGGAACCGAAATTATTCTTTTTCTTTGGAATGGGGTAAGATAGTTGTGGAGGATTCTCCGACAGAGTGAGGCTCAAGTAAATATTGCACAGAAAACACAATGGTGCGACCATACCAGCACTAATGCACCGGATCCCATCAGAACTCCGAAGTTAAGCGTGCTTGGGCGAGAGCAATACTAGGATGGGTGACCTCCTAGGAAGTCCTCGTGTTATACCCTTTTTTTGCTCGATACGCATCCGATAATCGTATGATTATGCTCGGAAAAGCGTCGCCTTTCTGTTTATTTGATTTAGTAGAATAATTACACCTATATTCAGGTTTTAATCATGTGGAGGAACGTAAATTATTCTTTTTCGTTGGAATGGGGCAAAAAAGTTGTGGCGGATGCTCCGACAGAGTAGGGTTTAAGTAAATATTGCGCAAAAAACATGACGGGTGCGACCATACTACCACTATTGCACCGGATCCCATCAGAACTTCGAAGTTAAGCGTGCTTAGGCGATAGCAGTACTAGGATGGGTGACCTCCTGGGAAGTCCTCGTGGTGCACCTCTTTTTTGCTCGATTCGCATCCGATAATCGAATAATTACGTTCGGAAAAGCGTCGCCTTGCTATTTATTTGATTTAGTCGAATAATTACACCTATATTCGGGATTTCATCAGGAGGAGGAATTTAAATATTTTTTTTTCGTTGGAATGGGGCAAAAAAGTTGTGGAGGATGCTCCGGCTGAGCAGAGTTAAAGTAAATATTGCGCAGAAAATATGACTGGCGCAACCATACTAGGACTAATGCACCGGATCCAATCATAACTCCGATGTTAAGCGTGCTTGGGCGAGAGCAATACTAGGATGGGTCACCCACTGTGAAGTCCTCGTGTTGCACCCCTTTTTTGCTCGATTGGCATCCGATTATTCAATAATTACGCTCGGAAAAGCGTCGCATTACTTTTTTTTTGATTTTGTCGAATAATTACATCTATATTCAGGTTTTAATCAGGTGGAGGAACGGAAATTATTCTTTTTCTTTCGAATAAGATAGTTGTGGAGGTGCTCCGACAGAGTAAGGCTCAAGTAAATATTACACAGGAAACATAATTGTGCTACCATACCAGCACTAATGCTTCGGATCCCATCAGAACTCCGAAGTTAAGCGTGCTTGGGCGAGAGTAGTACTAGGATGGATGACCTCTTGGGAAATACTCGTGTTGCACCCTTTATTTGCTCTATTCGCATCTGATAATTGAATAATTGCGCTCGGAAAAGCGTCGCCTTGCTATTTATTTGATTTAGTTAAATAATTTCACCTATATTAAAGTTTTAATCAGGTGGAGGAACGTAAATTATTCTTTTTCATTGAAATGGAGCAAAAAAGTTGTGGAGGATGCTCCGGCATAACAGGGTTTAAGTAAATATTGTGCAGAAAACATTACGGGTGTGACTATACCAGCACTAATACACCAGATCCCATCAAAACTTCGAAGTTAAGCGTGCTTGGGCGAGAGCAGTACTAGGATGGGTGACCTCCTGGGAAGTCCTCGTGTTGAACCACTTTTTTGCTCGATTCGCATCCGATAATCTAATAATTACGCTCGGAAAAGCGTGGTCTTGCTATTTATTTGATTTAGTCGAATTATTACACCTATATTCAGGTTTTAATCAGGAAGAGGAACGTAAATTATTCTTTTTCGTTGGAATGGGGCAAAAAAGTTGTGGAGGATGCTCCGGCAAAGCAGGGTTTAAGTAAATATTGTGCAGAAAACATGACGGATGCGACCATACTAGCACTAATGCAACAGATCCCATCTTAACTCCGAAATTAAGCGTGCTTGGTCAAGAGCAGTACTAGGAAGGGTGACCCCCTGGGAAGTCCTTGTGTTGCACTCTTTTTTTGCTGAATTCGCATACGATAATCAAATAATTACGCTAGGAAAAGCGTCGCCTTATTGTTTATTTGATTTTGTCGAATAATTACACCTATATTCAGGTTTTAATCAGGTGGAGGAACCGAAATTATTCTTTTTCTTTAGAATGGGGTAAGATAGTTGTGGAGGATTCTCCGACAGAGTGAGGCTCAAGTAAATATTGCACAGAAAACACAATGGTGCGACCATACCAGCACTAATGCACCGGATACCATTAGAACTCCGAAGTTAAGCGTGCTTGGGCGAGAGCAATACTAGGATGGGTGACCTCCTAGGAAGTCCTCGTGTTATACCCTTTTTTTGCTCGATACGCATCCGATAATCGTATGATTATGCTCGGAAAAGCGTCACCTTGCTGTTTATTTGATTTAGTAGAATAATTACACCTATATTCAGGTTTTAATCATGTGGAGGAACGGAAATTATTATTTTTCTTTGGAATGAGGTAAGAAAGTTGTGGAGAATGCTCCGGCAGAGTAAGGTTTAAGTAAATATTGCACAGAAACAATACGGGTGCGACCATACCAGCACTAATGCACCGAATACCATAGGAACTCCAAAGTTAAGCGTGCTTGGGCGAGGGCAGTACTAGGATGGGTGACCTCCTGGTAAGTCCGCCTGTTGCACCCCTGTTTTGCTCGATTCGCATCTGATAATCGAATAATTACGCTCGGAAAAGCGACTCCTTGCTATTTACTTGATTTAGTCGAATATTTACACGAATATTCAGGTTTTAATCAGGTGGAGGAATGCAAATTATTCTTTTTCTTTGGAATGGGGCAAAAAAATGTTGTAGGAAGCTCCGGCAGAGTAGGGCTTAAGTATATATTGTGCAGAAAACATAACGGGTGCGACCGAACCAACACTAATGCACCGGATCCCATCAGAACTCCGTAGTTATGCGTGCTTGGGCGAGAGCAGTACTAGGATGGGTGACCTCCAGGGAAGTCCTCGTGTTGCACCACTTTTTTGCTTGATTCGCATCCGATAATTGAAAAATTACTCTTGGAAAAGCGTCGCCTTTCTATTTATTTGATTTTGTCGAATAATTACATCTATATTCAGGTTTTAATCAGGTGGAGGAACGAGAATTATTCTTTTTCTTTGGAATGGGGTAAGAAAGTTGTGGAGGATGCTGCGACAGAGCATGTCTTAAGTATATATTGCACATAAAACATGACGGGTGCGACTATACCAGCACTAATGCACCAGATCCCATCAGAATCCGAAGTTAAGCGTGATTGGGCGAGAGCAGTACTAGGATGGGTGACCTCCTGAGATGTCCTCGTGTTGCACCCTTTTTTTGCTCGATTCTCATCCTATAATCGAATAATTACGCTCGGAAAAGCGTCGCATTAATGTTTGTTTGATTTAATCGAATAATTACACCTATATTCAGGTTTTAATCAGGTGGAGGAACGTAAATTATTCTTTTTCGTTGGAATGGGGCAAAAAAGTTGTGGCGGATGCTCCGACAGAGCAGGGTTTAAGTAAATATTGCGCATAAAACATGACGGGTGCGACCATACTACCACTATTGCACAGGATCCCATCAGAACTCCTAAGTTAAGCGTGCTTAGGCGAAAGCATTACTAGGATGGGTGACCTCCTGGGAAGTCCTCGTGCTGCACCTCTTTTTTGCTCGATTCGCATCCGATAATCGAATAATTACGTTCGGAAATGCGTCGCCTTGCTATTTATTTGATTTAGTCGAATAATTACACCTATATTCGGTATTTCATCAGGAGGAGGAATTTAAATATTCTTTTTCGTTGGAATGGGGCAAAAAAGTGTTGGAGGATGCTCCGGCTGAGCAGGGTTTAAGTAAATATTGCGCAGAAAATATGACTGGCGCAACCATACTAGCACTAATGCACCGGATCCAATCAGAACTCCGATGTTAAGCGTACTTGGGCGAGAGCAGTACTAGGATGGGTCACCTGCTGTGAAGTCCTCGTGTTGCACCCCTTTTTTGCTCGATTGGCATCCGATTCTTCAATAATTACGCTCGAAAAAGCGACGCATCACTGTTTATTTGATTTTGTCGAATAATTACATCTATATTCAGGTTTTAATCAGGTGGAGGAACGGAAATTATTCTTTTTCTTTAGAATAAGATAGTTGTGGAGGTGCTCCGACAGAGTAAGGCTCAAGTAAATATTACACAGGAAACATAATTGTGCTACCATACTAGCACTAATGCTTCGGATCCCATCAGAACTCCGAAGTTAAGCGTGCTTGGGCGAGAGCAGTACTAGGATGGGTGACCTCCAGGGAAGCCCTCGTGTTGCACCACTTTTTTGCTCGATTCGCATCCGATAATTGAATAATTACTCTTGGAAAAGCGTCGCCTTTCTGTTTATTTGATTTTGTCGAATAATTACATCTATATTCAAGTTTTTATCAGGTGGAGTAACGAGAATTATTCTTTTTCATTGGAATGAGGTAAGAAAGTTGTGGAGGATGCTCCGACAGAGCATGGCTTAAGTATATATTGCGCATAAAACATGACGGGTGCGACTATACCGGTACTAATGCACCAGATCCCATCAGAATCTAGAGTTAAGCGTGCTTGGGCGATATCAGTACTAGGATGGGTAACCTCCCGGGATGTCCTCGTGTTACACCCCTTTTTTTGCTCGATTCTCATCCTATAATCGAATAATTACGCTCGGAAAAGCGTCGCCTTGCTGTTTAGTTGATTTAGTCGAATAATTACACCTATATTTAGGTTTTAATCAAGTGGAGGAACGTAAATTATTCTTTTTCGTTGGAATGGGGCAAAAAGGTTGTGGCGGATGCTCCGACAGAGCAGGGATTAAGTAAATATTGCGCAGAAAATATGACTGTTGCGACCATACTAGCACTAATGCACCGGATCCCAGTGCTAGTATGGTCGCACCTGTTATGTTTTCTGTGCAATATTTACTTAAGCCTTACTCTGTCGGAGCATCCTCCACAACTATCTTACCCCATTCCAAAGAAAAAGAATAATTTCTGTTCCTCCACCTGATTAAAACATGAATATAGGTGTAATTCTTCGACAAAATAAAATAAACAGCAAGGCGACGTTTTTCCGAGCGTAATTATTCGTTTATCGGATGCGAATCGAGCAAAAAAGTGGTGTAACACAAGGACTTCCCAGGAAGTCACCCATCCTAGTACTGCTCTCGCCCAAACACTCTTAGCTTCGGAATTCAGATGGGATCTGGTGCATTAGTGCTGGTATGGTCGCACCCGTCATGTTTTCTGCGCAATATTTACTTAAACCCTGCTCTGCAGGAGCATCCTCCACAACTTTTTTATACCCATTCCAAAGAAAAAGAATAATTTACATTCCTCCACCTGATTTAAACCTGAATATAGGTGTAATTATTTAACTAAATCAAATAAATAGCACGGCGATGCGTTTCCGAGCCTAATTATTCGATTATCGGATGCGAATCGAGCAAAAAAATGGTGCAACACGAGCACTTCCTAGGAGGTCACCCATCCTAGTACTGCTCTCGCCCAAGCACACTTAACTTCGGAGTTCTGATGGGATCCGGTACATAAGTGCTGGTATGGTAGCACCCGTCATGTTTCTGTGCAATATTTACTTAAACCTTTCTCTGCCGGAACATCCTCCTCAACTTTCTTAGCCTATTCCAAATAAAACGATTAATTTCCGTTCCTCCATCTGATTAAAACCTGAATATAGATGTAATTATTTGACTAAATCAAATAAACAGCAAGCTGACTCTTTTCCGAGAGTAATTATTCGATTATCGGACGAGAATCGAACAAAAATGGGGTGCAACACGAGGACTTCCCAGAAGGTCACCCATCCTAGTACTGCTATCGCCCAAGCGCGCATTGTTTCGGAGTTCTGATGGGATCCGATGCATTAGTGCTGGTATGGTCGCACCCGTCATGTCTTTTGCACAATATTTACATAAACCCTGCTCTGCCGGAGCATCCTCCACAACATTTTTGCCCCATTCCAACGAAAAAGAATAATTTACGTTCCTCTACCTGATTAAAACCTGAATATAGGTGTAATTATTCGACAAAATCAAATAAATAGCAAGGCGACGCTTTTTCGAGCGTAATTATTGGATTATCGGATGCGTATCGAGCAAAAAAAGGGTATAACACGAGGACTTCCTAGGAGGTCACCCATCCTAGTATTGCTCTCGCCCAAGCACGCTTAACTTCGGAGCTCTGATGGGATCCAGTGCATTAGTGCTGGTATGGTCGCTCCCGTTATGTTTTCTGTGCAATATTTACTTAAGCCTTACTCTGTCGGAGCATCCTCCACAAATATCTTACCCCATTCCAAATAAAAAGAATAATATCCGTTCCTCCACCTGATTTAAACCTGATTATAGGTGTAATTCTTCGACAAAATCAAATAAACTTCAATGCGACGTTTTTCCGAGCGTAATTATTCGTTTATCGGATGCGAATCGAGCAAAAAAGGAGTGCAACACGAGGACTTCCCAAGAGGTCACCCATCCTAGTACTGCTCTCGCCCAAGAACGTTTAACTTCGGATTTTGATGGGATCTGGTGTATTAGTACTGGTATGGTCACACCCATCATGTTTTCTGTGCAATATTTACTTAAGTCTTACTCTGTCGGAGCATCCTCCATAACTTTTTTGCTCCATTCGAACGAAAAAGAATAATTTACATTCCTCCACCAGATTAAAACCTGAATATAGGTGTAATTATTCGACTAAATCAAATAAATAGCAAGGCGACGCTTTTCCGAGCGTAATTATTCGATTATTGGAAGCGAATCGAGAAAAAAAAGGTGCAACACAAGCACTTCCCAGGAGGTCACCTATCCTTGTATTGCTCTCGCCCAAGCACACTTAACTTCAGATTTCTGATGGGATCCGGTGCATTAGTTCTGGTATGGTCGCACCCGTCATGTTTCTGTGCAATATTTACCTAATCCTTACTCTGCCGGAGCTTCCTCAACAACTTTCTTACTTTATTCCAAATAAAAAGATTAATTTCCGTTCCTCCATCTGATTAAAACCTGAATATAGATGTAATTATTTGTCTAAATCAAATAAGCAGCAAGACGACTCTTTTCAGAGAGTAATTATTCGATTATTAGACGAGAATTGAGCAAAAATGGGGTGCAACACGAGGACTTTTTTTGTCGAAGCATTCTATACAACTATCTTACCCCATTCCAAATAAAAAGAATAATTTTCGTTCCTCAACCTGATTAAAATCTGAATATAGGTTTAATTCTTCGACAAAATAGAATAAACAGCAAGGCGACGCTTTTCCAAGCATAATTATTCGTTTATCGGATGCGAATCGAGCAAAAAAGGGGTGCAACACGAGGGCTTCCCAGGAGGTCACCCATCCTAGTACTGCTTTCCCCCAATCACGCTAAACTTCAGAGTTCTGATGGGATCCGTTGCATTAGTGCTTGTATGGTCGCACCCGTCATGTTTGTGTGCAATATTTACTTAAACCTTACTCTGCCGGAGCATCCTCCACAACTTTCATACCCTATTCAAAATAAAAAGATTAATTTTCGTTCCTCCACCTGATTAAAACCTGAATATAGGTGTAATTATTCGACCAAATCAAAAAAATAGCAAGGCGACGCTTTTTCGAGCGTAAGCATTCGATTATCGGATGCAAATCGAGCAAAAAAAGGGTGCAACACAAGAACTTCCCAGGAGGTCACCCATCCTAGTACTGCTCTCGGCCAAGAACGCTTAACTTCAGAGTTCTAATGGGATCCGGTGCATAAATGCTGGTATGGTCGCACCCGTCGTGTTTTTGCGCAATATTTACTTAAGCCTTACTCTGTCGGAGCATCTTCGACGACTATCTTACCCCATTCCAAAGAAAAAGAATAATTTCCGTTCCTCCACCTGATTAAAACCTGAATATAGTGGTAATTATTCTTCTAAATCAAATAAACAGCAAGGCGACGCTTTTCCGAGCGTAATTATTCGATTATCGGATGCGAATCGATCAAAAAAGCGGTGCAACACGAGGACTTCCCAGGAGGTCACCCATCCTAGTACTGCTCTCGCCCAAGCATGTTTAACTTCATAGTTCTGATGGGATCCAGTGCATTAGTGCTGGTATGGTCGCACTCGTCATGCTTTCTGCGCAATATTTACATAAGCCATACTCTGCCGGAGCATCATCCACAACTTTCTTGCCCCATTCCAAAGAAAAAGAACAATTTCTGTTCCTCCACCTGATTAAAACCTGAATATAGGTTTAATTATTAGACAAAATCAAATAAACAGCAATGCAACGATTTTTCGAGCGTGAGTATTCGATTATCGGATGATAATTTCAGCAAAACAGGGTGCAACACGAGGACCTCCAGGAGGTCACCCATCCTAGTACTGCTCTCGCCCAAGCACGCTTAACTTCAGAGTTCTGATGGGATCCGGAGCATTAATGCCAGTTTGATCGCACCAGTTATGTTTTATGTGCAATATTTACTTAAGCCTTACTCTATCGGAGCATCCTCCACAAGTATCTTACCCCATTCCAAAGAAAAAGAATAATTTTCGTTCCTCCACCTCAGTAAAACCTGAATATAGGTGTAATTCTTCGACAAAATCAAATAAACAGCAAGGCGACGCTTTTCTGACTGTAATTATTAGATTATCGGATGCGGATCGATCTAAAAATGAGTGCAACACGAGGACTTCCCAGGAGGTCACCCATCCTAGTATTGCTCTTCCCCAAGCACTCCTCACATCGGAGCTCTGATGGGATCCTGTGCATTAGTGCAGGTATGATCACGCCCGTCATGATTTCTGCGTAATATTTAATTAAGCTGTGCTCTACCGGAGCATCCTCCAAAATTTATTTGCCCCATTCCTAAGAAAAAGAATAATTTCCATTCCTCCACCAAATTAAAACCTGAATATAGGTGCAATTATTCGACAAAATCAAATAAACAGCAAGGCGACGCTTTTTCGAGCGTAATTATTCAATTATCGCATGCGAATCGAGCAAAAAAGAAGTGCAACAAGAGGACTTCCCAGGAGGTCACCCATCATAGTACTGCTCTCTCCCAAGCACGCATAACTTCGGAGTTTTGATAGGATCCGGTGCATTAGGGCTGGTATGGTCGCACCCGTAATGTTTTCTGCACAATATTTACTTAAACCATACTCTGCCGGAGCATCCTTCTCAACCTTTTTGCCCAATTTCAAAGAAAAATAATAATTTCCGTTCCTCCCCCTGATTAAAACCTGAATATAGGTGTAATTATCAGACAAAATCAAATAAACAGCAAGGCAACGATTTTTCGAGCGTGAGTATTCGATTATCAATTGCGAATCGAGCAAAAAAAGGGTGCAACACGAGGACTTCCCAGGAGGTCACCCATCCTAGTACTGCTCTCGCCCAAGCACGCTTAGCTTCGTAGTTCTGATGGCATCCAGTTCATTAATGCCGGTTTGATCGCACTAGTTATGTTTTATGTGCAATATTTACTTAAGTCTTACTCTGTCGGAGCATCCTCCACAACTATCTTACCCCATTCTAAAGAAAAATAATAATTTTCGTTCCTCCACCTGACTAAAACCTGAAAATAGGTATAATTCTTCGACGAAATCAAATAAACAGCAAGGCCACGATTTTTCGAGCGTAATTATTCGTTTATCTAATGCGAATCGAGCAAAAAAGGGGTGCAACACGAGGACTTTCCAGGAGGTCACCCATCCAAGTATTGCTCTCACCCAAGCGCGCTTCACTTCGGAGTTCTGATGGGATCCGGTGTATTAGTGCTGGTATGGTTGAACCCGTCATGTTTTCTGCGCAATATTTTCTAAAACCCTGCTCTGCAGGAGCATCCTCCAAACTTTTTTGCCCCATTCCAAAGAAAAAGAATAATTGACGTTCCTCCACCAGATTATAACATCAATATAGGTGTAATTATTCGACTAAATCAAATAAATAGCAAGGCGACGCTTTTTCGAGCGTAAGTATTCGATTATCGGATGCGAATCGAGCAAAAAAAGGGTGCAACACGTGGATTTCCCAAGAGGTCACCCATCCTAGTACTGCTCTCGCGCAAGCATGCTTAACTTCAGAGTTCTGACTGGATCCGGTGCTTTAGTACTGGTATGGTCGCACCTGTTATGTTTTCTGTGCAATAATTACTTAAGCTTTACTCTGTCGGAGCATCCTCCACAACTATCTTACCCCATTCCAAAGAAAAAGAATAATTTCTGTTCTTCCACCTGATTAAAATCTTAATATTGGTGTAATTCTTCGAAAAAATCAAATAAACAGCAAGGCGACGCTTTTCCGAGCGTAATTTTTTGATTATCGGATGCGGATTGATCAAAAAAGAGGTGCAACACGAGGACTTCCCCGGATGTCACCCATCCTAGTACTGCTCTCCCCCAAGCAGGCCTCATTTCGGAGTTATGATGAGATACGGTGCATTAGTGCTGGTATGGTCGCGCCTGTCATGTTTTCTGTGCAATATATAATTAAGCTCTACTTTGCCGGAGCATCCTCAAAAACTCTCTTGCCCCATTCAAAAGAAAAAGAATAATTTTCGTTCCTCCACCAGATTGAAACCTGAATATAGGTGTAATTATTCGACAAAATCAAATAAACAGCAAGGCGACACTTTTTCGAGGGTAATTATTCGATTATCGGATTCGAATCGAGCAAAAAAGGGGCGCAACACGAGAGCTTCCCAGGAGGTCACCTATCCTAGTACTGCTCCCGCCCAAGCCCGCCTAACTTCAGAGTTCTGATGGGATCCGGTGCATTAGTGCTGGTATGGTCGCACCCATCATGTTTTCTGCGCAATATTTACTTAAGCCCTGCTCTGTCGGAGCATCCTCCTCAACTTTTTAACCCCATTCCAAAGAAAAAGAATAATTCTCGTTCCTCCACCTGATTAAAACCTGAATATAGGTGTAATTATTCAAAAAATCAAATAAACAGCAAGGCGGCGCTTTTCTAAGCATAATTATTCGATTATCGGATGGGAATTGAGATAAAATATGGTGCAACACGAGGACTTGCCAGGAGGTCACCCATCCTAGTACTGCTCTGGCCCAAGCACGCTTAAATTCGGAGTTCTGATGGGATCCGGTGTATTAGTGCTTGTATGGTCGCGACCGTCATGTTTCTGTGCAATATTTACTAAAGCCCTACTCTGCCAGAGCATCCTCCACAAATTTCTTGCCTCATTCCAAAGAAAAAGAATAATTTTCGTTCCTCCACCTGATCAAAACCTGAATATAGGTGTAATTATTCGATAAAATCAAATAAACAGCAAGGCGACGCTTTTCCAAGAGTAATTATTCAATTATCGGATGCGAATCGAGCAAAAAAAGGGTGCAACACGAGGACTTCCTAGGAGGTCATATATCCTAGTACTGTTCTCGCCCAAGCACGCTTAACTTTGGAATTCTGAAGGGATCCGGTGCATTAGTGCTGGTATGGTTGCACCCGTCATGTTTTCTGCGTAATATTTACTTAAACCCTACTCTGCCGGAGCATTCTCCACAACTTTCTTGTTCCATTTCAAAGAAAAAGAATAATTTACGTTCCTCCACCTGATTAAAACCTGCATATAGGTGTAATTATTCGACTAAATCAAATAAATAGCAAGGCGACGCTTTTCCGAGCGTAATTATTCAATTATCGGATGCGAATCGAGCAAAAAATGGGTGCAACAAGAGCTCTTCCCAGGATGTCACCCATCCTAGTATAGCACTCCCCCAAGCACGTTTAACTTCAGAGTTCTGATGGGATCTGGTGCATTAGTGCTGGAATGTTCGCACATGTCATGTTTCTGTGCAATATTTAATTAAACCTTACTCTGTCGGAGCATCCTCCACAACTTTCTTACCTTATTTCAAAGAAAAAGAATAATTTCCGTTCCTCCACATGATAAAACCCTGAATATAGGTGTAATTATTCTACTAAATCAAATAAACAGCAAGGCGACGCTTTTCCGAGCGTAAATATTCGATTATCGGATGCGGATCGATCTAAAAATGGGTGCAACACGAGGACTTCCCAGGAGGTCACCCATCCTAGTATTGCTCTCCCCCAAGCACGCCTCACATCGGAGTTCTGATTGGATCCGGTGCATTAGTGCAGGTATGGTCGCGTCCGTCATGATTTCTGCATATTATTTAATTAAGCTCTGCTCTACCGGAGCATCCTCAAAAAGTTTCTTGCCCCATTCCAAAGAAAAAGAATAATTTCCGTTCCTCCACCTGATTGAAACCTGAATATAGGTGTAATTATTCGATAAAATCAAATAAACAGCAAGGCGATGCTTTTCCGAGCGTAATTATTCGATTATCGGATGCGAATTGAGCAGAAAAGGGGTGCAACACAAGGACTTCCCAGGAGGTCTCCCATCCTAGTACTGCCCTCGCCCAAGCATGCTTAACTTTGGAGTTCTAATGGGATCCGGTGCATTAGTGTTGGTATGGTCGCACCCGTCATGTTTTCTTCACAATAATTACTTAAACCATACTCTATCGGAGCATTCTCCATAACTTTTTTGCCCTATTCCAAAGAAAAAGAATAATTTCCGTTCCTCCACCTGATTAAAACCTGATTATAGGTGTAATTATTTGACAAAATCAAATAAACAGCAAGACGATGCTTTTCCAAGCGTAATTATTCAATTATCCGATGCGAATCGAGCAAAAAAAGGCAACATGAGGACTTCTCTGAAGGTCACCCATCCTAGTACTGCTCTCGCACAAGCACGCATAGCTTCGGAGTTCTAATGGGATCCGGTGCATTCGTGCTGTTATGATAGCACCCGTCATGTTTTCTGCGCAATATTTACTTAAGCCCTACTCTGCCGGAGAATCCTCCAACACTTTTTTTCCCCATTCTAAAAAAAAAGAATAATTTATGCTCCTCCACCAAATTAAAACCTGAATATTGGTGTAATTATTCGACTAAATCAAATAAACAGCAAGGCGACGCTTTTCCGAGCGTAATTATTTGATTATCGGATGCGAATCGAGCAAAAAAGCTTTGCAACACGAGTGCTTCCCAGGAGGTCACCCAACCTAGTACTGCTATCGCCCAAACCCGCTTAACTTCGGAGTTTTGATGGGATCCGGTGCATTAGTGCTAGTATGGTCGCACCCGTCATGTTTACTGCGCAATATTTACTTAAGCACAACTCTGTCGGAGCATACTCCACAATTTTCTTACCACATTCCAAAGAAAAAGAATAATTGTCGTTCCTCCACCTGATTAAAACCTGAATGTAGGTGTAATTATTCGACAAAATCAAATAAATAGCAAGGCGACGCTTTTCCGAGCGTAATTATTCAATTATCGCATGCGAATCGAGCAAAAAAGAAGTGCAACAAGAGGACTTCCCAAGAGGTCACCCATCCTAGTACCGCTCTCGCCCAAGCACGCATAACTTCGGAGTTCTGATGGGATCCGGTGCATTAGTGCTAGTATGGTCGCACCCGTCATGTTTACTGCACAATATTTACTTAAACCATACTCTGCCGGAGCATCCTTTACAACTTTTTTGCCCTATTCCAAAGAAAAAGAATAATTTTCGTTCCTCCACCTGATTAAAACCTGAATATAGATGTAATTATTCGACTAAATAAAATAAATAGCAAGGAGACGCTTTTCCGAGCGTAATTTTTCGATTATCGGATGCGAGTCGAGCAAAAAAGGGGTGCAACACGAGCACGTCCCTGGAGGTCACCCATCCTAGTACTGCACTCGCCCAAGCACGTTTAACTTCTGAGTTCTGATGGGATCCGGTGCATTAGTGATGGTATGGTCGAACCTGTCATGTTTCTGTCCAATATTTACTTAAACCTTACTCTGTCGGAGCATCCTCCACAACTTTCTTACCTTATTCCAAAGAAAAAGAATAATTTCCGTTCCTCCACATGATAAAAACATGAATATAGGTGTAATTATTCTACTAAATCAAATAAACAGCAAGGCGACGCTTTTTCGAGCATAATTATTCGATTATCGGATGCGAATCGATCAAAAAAGGGGTGCAACACGAGGATTTTCCCGGAGGTCACCCATCCTAGTACTGTTCTCCCCTAAGCACGCCTCACTTCGTTGTTCTGATGGGATCCAGTGCATTAGTGCTGGTATGGTCGCGCCCGTCATGTTTTATGCGCAATATTTAATTAAGCTCTACTCTGCCGAAGCATCCTCTAAAACTCTCTTGCCCCATTCAAAAGAAAAAGAATAATTTCCGTTCCTCCACCTGATTGAAACCTGAATATAGGTGTAATTATTCGACTAAATCAAATAAACAGCAAGGCGACACTTTTCCAAGCGTAATTATTATATTATCGGATGCGAATCGAGCAAAAAAAGGGTGCAACTCGAGGACTTCCCATGAGGTCACCCATCCTAGTACTGCTCTCGCCCAAGCACGCATAACTTCGGAGTTCTGATGGGAACCGGTGCATTAGTGCTAGTATGGTCGCACTGGTCATGTTTTCTGTGTAATATTTACTTAAACCATACTCTGCCGGAGCATCCTCCACAACTTTTTTGCCCCATTCCAAAGTAAAAGAATAATTTTCGTTCCTCTACCTGATTAAAACCTGAATATAGGTGTAATTATTCGACAAAATCAAATAAACATCATGGCGACGTTTTTTCGACCGTAATTATTCGATTATCGGATGCGAATCGAGCAAAAATATGGTGCAACACGAGGACTTCCTAGGAGGTCACCCATTCTAGTACTGCTCTCGCCCATGCACGCTTAACTTCGAAGTTCTGATGGGATCCGGTGCATTAGTGCTGGTATGTTCGCGACTGTCATGTTTCATAGCAATATTTACTCAAGCCCTACTCTGTCGGAGCATCCTCCACAACCTTCTTGCCTCTTTCCAAAGAAAAAGAATAATTTCCGTTCCTCCACCTGATTAAAACCACAATATAGGTGTAATTATTCGACAAAATCAAATAAACAGCAAGGAAACGCTTTTCCGAGCGTAATTATTCGATTATTGGATACGAATCGAGCAAAAAAGAGGTGCAACACGAAAACTTCCCATGAGGTCACCATCCTAGTACTGCTCTCGCCCAAGCACGCATAAATTCGGAGTTCTAATGGGATCCGGTGTATTCGTGCTGTTATGGTCGCACCCGTCATGTTTTCTGCACAATATTTACTTCAGCCCTACTCTGCCGGAGCATCCTACAACACTTTTTTTCCCCATTTAAAAGAAAAAGAATAATTTACGCTCCTCCACCTAATTAAAACCTGATTATTGGTGTAATTATTCGACTAAATCAAATAAACAGCAAGTCGACGCTTTTCCCAGCGTAATTATTCGATTATCGGATGCGAATCGAGCAAAAAAGGGGTGAAACACAAAAACTTCCCAGGAGGTCACCATCCTAGTACTGCTCTCGCCCAAGCATGCATAACTTCGGAGTTCTTATAGGATCCGTTGCATTAGTGCTGGTATGGTCACACTCGCCATGTTTTCTGTGTAATATTTACTTAAACCCTACTCTGCAGGAGCATCCTCCAAAACTTTTTGTCCCACATTCGAAAGAAAAAGAATAATTTCCATTCCTCCACCTGATTAAAATCTGAATATAGGTGTAATTATTCGACAAAATCAAATAAACAGCATGGCGAAGCTTTTCCGAGCGTAATTATTCGATTATCAGATGTGAATCGAGCAAAAAATGGATGCAACACAAGCACGTCCCAGGAGGTCACAAATCTTAGTACTGCACTCGCCCAAGCACGTTTAACTTTAAAGTTCTGATGAGATCCGGTGCATTAGTGCTGGTATGGTCGCACCTGTCATGTTTCTGTGCAATATAAACATAAACCTTACTCTGCCGGAGCATCCTCCACAACTTTCTTACCTTATTCCAAATAAAAAGAATAATTTGGGTTCCTCCACATGATAAAAACCGGAATATAGGTGTAATTATTCCATTAAATCAAATAAACAGCAAGGCGACGCTTTTCCGATCGTAATTATTAGATTATTGGATACGAATCAATCAAAAAAGAGGTGCAACACAAGGACTTCCCAGGAGGTCACCCATCCTAGTACTGCTCTCCCCCAAGCATGCCTCACTTCGTAGTTCTGATGGGATCCGGTGCATTAGTGCTGGTATGGTCGCGCCCGTCATATTTTCTGCGCAATATTTAATTAAGATCTACTCTGTCGGAGCATCCTCCAAAACTTTCTTGCCTCATTCAAAAGAAAAAGAATAATTTCCTTTCCTCCACCTGATTTAAACCTGAACATAGGTGTAATTATTCGACAAAATAAAATAAACAACAAGACGACAGGTTTTCGGGCGAAGTTATTCGATTATCGAATGCGAATCGAGCAAAAAAAGGGGTGCAACAATAGGACTTCCCAGGAGGTCACCCATCCTAGTACTGTTCTCGCCCAAACACTCTTAACTTCGGAGTTCTAATGGGATCCGGTATATTAGAGCTGGTATGGTCATGGCCATCATGTTTCTGTGCAATATTTACTTAAGCCCTACTCTACAGGAGCATCCTCCACAACTTTCTTGCCTCATTCCAAGGAAAAAGAATAATTTCCGTTCCTCCAACTGATTAAAACATGAATATCGGTGTAATTATTCGACAAAATCAAATAAACAACAAGGCGAAGCTTTTCCGAGCGTAATTATTTGATTATCGGATGGGAATCGAGCAAAAAAGAGGCGCAACACGAGGACTTCCAAGGAGGTCACCATCCTAATACTGCTCTCGCCGAAGCACGCTTAACATCGGTGTTCTGATGAGATCCGGTGCATTAGTGCTGGTATGGTCGCACCCGTCATGTTTTCTACGTAATATTTACTTAAGCTCTACTCTGTCGGAGCATCCTCCAAGACTTTCGTACCCTATTCCAAAGAAAAATATTAATTTCCGATCCTCCACCTGATTAAAACCTGAATATAGGTGTAATTTTTCGATAAAATCAAATAAACAGCAAGGTAACACTTTTGCGAGCGTAATTATTCGATTATCGGATGTGAATCGAGCAAAAAAGATGTACAACATGAGAGATTCCCAGGAGGTCACCCATCCTAGTATTGCTCTCGCACAAGCATGCTTAACTTCAGAGTTCTGATGGGATCTGGTGCATTAGTGCTGGTATGGTCTCGCCACTCTTGTTTTGTGTAAAATTTAATTAAACCCTACTCTGCCTGAGAATCCTCCCCAAATTTCTTACCCCATTCCAAAGAAAAAGAATAATTTCCGTTTCTCCACCTGATTAAAACCTTAATATAGGTGTATCTATTTTACTAAATCAAATATACAGCAAGGCGACACTTTTCTTAGCGTAATTATTCGATTATCGGATGCGAATCGAGCAAAAAAGATGTGCAACACGAGAGCTTCCCAGAAGGTCACTCATCCTAGTACTGCTCTTGCCCAAGCCCGCCTAACTTCGGATTTCTGATGGGATCCGATGCATTAGTGCTGGTATGGTCGCTCCTGTCATGTTTTCTGTGCAATATTTACTTAGGCCCTACTCTGTCGGAGCATCCTCCACAACTTTATTACCCCATTCCAAAGAAAAAGATTAATTCTCGTTCCTCCACCTGATTAAAACCTAAATATATGTGTAATTATTCGAAAAAATCCAATAAACAGCAATGCGACGCTTTTACGAGCGTAATTATTCGATTATCGGATGCGAGTCGAGCAAAAATATGGTGCAACACGAGGACATCCCAGGAGGTCACCCATCCTAGTACTGCACTCGCCCAAGCACGCTTAACTTCGGAGTTCTGAAGGGATCCGGTGCATTAGTGCTGGTATGGTCACACCAGTCATGTTTTCTGCGCAATATTTACTTAAACTCTACTCTGCCGGAGCATCCTCCACAACTTTCTTTCCCCATTCCAAAGAAAAAGAATAATTTACCTTTCTCCACCTAATTAAAACCTGAATATAGGGTTAATTATACAACTAAATCTAACAAATAGCAAGGCGACGCTTTTCCGAGCATAATTTTTCGATTATCGGATGCGAATCGAGCAAAAACATGGTGCAACACTAGCACTTCCCAGGGGGTCACCCATCCTAGTACTGCACTCGCCCAAGCACGTTTAACTTCAGAGTTCTGATGGGATCAGGTGCATTCGTGCTGGTATGGTCGAACCTGTAACGTTTCTGTGCAATATTTACTTAAACCTTACTCTGCCGGAGCATCCTCCATAACTTTCTTTCCTTATTCCAATGAAAAAGAATAATTTCGGTTCATTCACATGACAAAAACCTGAATATAGGTGTAATTATTTGACAAAATAAAATAAACAGGAAGGCGATGCTTTTCCGAGCGTAATTATTCGATTATCGGATGCGAATCGAGCAAAAAAGAGGTGCAACACGCTGACTTCCCAGGAGGTCACCATCCTAGTACTGCTCTCGCCCAAGCACGCGTAACTTCAGAGTTCTGATGAGATCCGGTGCATTAGTGCTGGTATGGTCGCACCCGTCATGTTTTCTTTGTAATATTTACTTAAATTCTACTCTGTCAGAGCATCCTCCACAAATTTCGTACCCTATTCCAAAGAAAAAGAATAATTTCCGTTCCTTCACCTGATTAAAACCTGAATATAGGTGAAATTTTTCGACAAAATCAAATACACAGCAAGACGACGCTTTTCCAAGCGTAATTATTCGATTATCGGATGCAAATCGAGCAAAAAAGGGGTGCAAAACGAAGACTTCCCAGAAGGTCACCCATCCTAGTATTGCTCTCGCACAAGCACGCTTAACTTCGGACTTCTGATGGGATCTGGTGCATTAGTGCTGGTATGGTTGCGCCACTATTATTTATTTGTAATATTTAAATGAACCCTACTCTACCGGAGCATCCTCCACAACTTTCTTACCCCATTCCACAGAAAAATAATATTTTCCATTCCTCCACCTGATTAAAACTTGAATATAGGTGTATCTATTCGACTAAGTCAAATAAATAGCAAGGTGACGCTTTTCCGAGCGTAATTAATCGATTATCGGATGCGAATCAAGCAAAAAAAGGGTGCAACACGAGGACTTCCCAGGAGGTCACCATCCTAGTGTTGCTCTCGCCCAAGCACGCTTAACTTCGGAGTTCTAATGGGATCCGGTGCATTAGAGCTGGTATGGTCGCACCCGTCATGTTTTCTACGTAGTATTTATTTAAGTTCTACTCTATCGGAGCATCCTCCACAACTTTCGTACCCTATTCAAAAGAAAAAGAATATTTTTCGTTCCTCCACCTGATTAAACCCTGAATATAGGTGTAATTTTTAGACAAAATCAAATAAACAGCAAGGCGACGCTTTTTCGAGCGTAATTATTCGATTATCGGATGCGAATCGAGCAAAAAAAGGGTGCAACACGAGGACTTTCTTGGAGGTCACCAACCCAAGTACTGCTATCTCCCAAGCACGCTTAACTTCAGAGTCCTGATGGGATCCGGCGCATTAGTGCTGGTATAGTCACAACCGTCATGTTTCTGTGCAATATTTACTTAAGCCCTACTCTGCCGGAGCATCCTCCACAACTTTCTTGCCTCATTCCAAAGAAATAGAATAATTTCCGTTCCTCCACCTGATTAAAACCTGAGTATAGGTGTATCTATTCGACTAAATAAAATAAACAGCAAGGAGACGTTTTTTCGAGCCTAATTATTATATTATCAGATGCGAATCGAGCAAAAAAGGGGTGCAACACAAGGATTTCCCAGGAGGTTACCCATCCTAGTACTACTCTCACCCAACCACGCTTAACTTCGAAGTTCTGATGGGATCCAGTGCATTAGTGCTGGAATGGTCGCACCCGTCAAGTTATCTATGCAATATTTTCTTAAGCCTTACTCTCTCGGAGCATCCTCCAATACTATCTTACCCCATTCCAAAGAAAAATAAAAATTTTTGTTCCTCCACCTGATTGAAACCTGAATAAAGGTGTAATTATTCGATAAAATCAAATAAACAGCAATGCGACGCTTTTCCGAGCGTAATTATTCGATTATCGGATGCGAATCGAGTAAAAAATAGGTGAAACACGAGGACTTCCCAGGAGATCACCATCCTAGTACTACTCTCGCCCAAGCACGCTTAACTTCGGAGTTCTGAAGGGATCCGGTGCATTAGTGCTGGTATGGTCGAACCCGTCATGTTTTCTGCGCAATA
Organism: Dipteronia dyeriana; assembly: GCA_032871835.1. Taxonomy (NCBI): domain Eukaryota; kingdom Viridiplantae; phylum Streptophyta; class Magnoliopsida; order Sapindales; family Sapindaceae; genus Dipteronia; species Dipteronia dyeriana. The sequence goes on along the minus strand of CM065301.1, from coordinate 79,676,208 downwards.
TTTACTTAAACCCTACTCTGCCGGAGCATCCTCCACAACTTTCTTGCCCCATTCCAAAGAAAAAGAATAATTTACGTTCCTCCACCTGATTAAAACCTGAATATAGGTGTAATTATTCGACTAAATCATATAAATATCAAGGCGACGCTTTTCCTAGCGTAATTTTTCAATTATCGGATGCGAATCGAGCAAAAAAAAGGTGCAACACGAGCACTTCCCAGGAGGTCACCCATCCTAGTACTGCTCTCACGTAAGCACGCCTAACTTCAGAGTTCTGATGGGATCCGGTGAATTAGTGCTGGTATGGTTACACCTGTCATGTTTCTTTACAATATTTACTTAAACCTTACTCTGCCAGAGCATCCTCCACAACTTACTTACCTTATTCCAAAGAAAAAAAATAATTTGCGTTCCTCCACATGATAAAAACCTGAATATAGGTGTATTTATTCTACTAAATCAAATAAACAGCAAAGCGACGCTTTTCCGAGCGTAATTATTTGATTATCAGATACGAATCGATCAAAAAGGAGGTGCAACACGAGGACTTCCCAGGAGGTCACCCATCCTAGTACTGTTCACCCCTAAGCACCCCTCACTTCGGATTTCTGATGGAATCCGGTGCATTAGTGCTGGTATGGTCACGCCCGTCATGTTTTCTGTTCAATATTAAATTACGCTCTACTCTGCCGGAGCATCCTCTAAAACTTTTTTGCCCCTTTCCAATGAAAAAGAATATTTTCCGTTCCTCCACCAGATTAAAACTTGCATATAGGTGTAATTATTCAACAAAATCAAATAAACAGCAAGTCGACACTTTTTCGAGCGTAATTATTCGATTATCGGATGCAAATCGAGCAAAAAAGGGGTGCAACACGAGGACTTCCCAGGAGGTCACCCATCCTAGTACTGCTCTCGCTCAAGCACGCTTAACTTCGGACTATTGATGGGATCCGGTGCATTAATGCTGGTATGGTCGCACCCGTCAGGTTTTTTACGTAATATTTACTTAAACCCTACTCTGCCGGAGAATCTTCCAAAACGTTTTTACCGCATTCTAAAGAAAAAGAATAATTTCCGTTCCTTCACCTGATTAAAACTTGAATATATGTGTAATTATTAGACAAAATCAAATAAGCAGCAAGGCGACACTTTTCCGAGTGTAATTACTCGATTATCGGATGCCATTTGAACAAAAAATGGATGAAACACGAGGACTTACCTGTAGGTCACCCATCCTAGTACTGCTATCGCCCAAGCACGCTTAACTTCTGAGTTCTGATGGGATCTGGTGCATTAGTGCTTGTATGGTCGCGGCCTTCATGCTTCTGTGCATTATTTACTTAAACCTTACTCTGCCGGAGCATTCTCCACAACTTTCTTACCCCATTCCAAAGAAAAATAATAATTTCCATTCCTCCGCCTGATTAAAACCTGAATATAGGTGTAATGATTCGACTAAATCAATTAAACAGCAAGGCGACGCTTTTCCGAGCGTAATTATTCGATTATCAGATGCGAATCGAGCAATAAGAGAGCTTCCCAAGAGGTCACCCATCCTAGTACTGCTTTCGCACAAGCCCGCTTAACTTCAGAGTTCTGATGGGAGCCGGTGCATTAGTGCTGGTATGGTCACACCCGTCATGTTTTCTACGTAATATTTACTTAAGTTATACTCTGTCGGAGTTCCTTCACAACTTTTTGTACCCTATTCCACAGAAAAAGAATAATTTTCGTTCCACCACCTGATTAAAACTTGAATATAGGTGTATTTATTCTACTAAATCAAATAAACAGCAAGGCGATGCTTTTCCGAGCGTAATTATTTGATTATCAGATACGAATCGATCAAAAAGGAGGTGCAACACGAGGACTTCCCAGGAGGTCACCCATCCTAGTACAATTCACCCTTAAGCACGCCACACTTCCGATTTCTGATGGAATCCGGTGCATTAGTGCTGGTATGGTCACGCCCGTCATGTTTTCTGTTCAATATTAAATTACGCTCTACTCTGCCGAAGCATCCTCTAAAACTTTTTTGCCTCTTTCCAATGAAAAAAATATTTTCCGTTCCTCCACCAGATTAAAACTTGCATATAGGTGTAATTATTCAACAAAATCAAATAAACAGCAAGGCGACACTTTTTCGAGCGTAATTATTCGATTATCGGATGCAAATCGAGCAAAAAAGGGGTGCAACACGAGGACTTCCTAGGAGGTCATCCATCCTAGTACTGCTCTCGCCCAAGCACGCTTAACTTCGGACTACTGATGGGATCCGGTTCATTAATGCTGGTATGGTCGCACCCGTCAGGTTTTTTACGTAATATTTACTTAAACCCTACTCTGCCGGAGAATCTTCCAAAACGTTTTTAACGCATTCTAAAGAAAAAGATTAATTTCCGTTCCTTCACCTGATTAAAACTTGAATATAGGTGTAATTATTAGACAAAATCAAATAAGCAGCAAGGCTACACTTTTCCGAGCGTAATTACTCGATTATCGGATGCCATTTTAACAAAAAATGGATGAAACACGAGGACTTACCTGGAGGTCACCCATCCTAGTACTACTATCGCCCAAGCACGCTTAACTTCTGAGTTCTGATGGGATATGGTGAATTAGTGCTTGTATGGTCGCGGCCTTCATGTTTCTGTGCATTATTTACTTAAACCTTACTCTGCCGGAGCATTCTCCACAACTTTCTTACCCCATTCCAAAGAAAAAGATTAATTTCCATTCCTCCGCCTGATTAAAACCTGAATATAGGTGTAATAATTCGACTAAATCAATTAAACAGAAAGGCGACGCTTTTCCGAGCGTAATTATTCGATTATCGGATGCGAATCGAGCAATAAAGGGGTGCAACAAGAGAGCTTCCCAAGAGGTCACCCATCCTAGTACAACTTTCGCACAAGCCCGCTTAACTTCGGAGTTCTGATGGGAGCCGGTGCATTAGTGCTGGTATGGTCGCACCCGTCATGTTTTCTACGTAATATTTACTTAAGTTATACTCTGTCGGAGCATCCTTCACAACTTTTTGTACCCTATTCTACAGAAAATGAATAATTTTCGTTCCACCACCTGATTAAAACCTGAATATAGGTGTAATTATTCGACTAAATCAAATAAACAGCAAGGCAACGCTTTTTCGAGCATAATTATTCGATTAACGGATGCGAATCGAGCAAAAAAGGGGTGCAACACGAGAGCTACCCAGAAGGTCACCCATCCTAGTACTGCTCTCGCCCAACCCCTCTTAACTTCGGAGTTCTGATGGGATCCGGTGCATTAGTGCAGGTATGGTCGCACCCGTCATGTTTTCTGTGCAATATTTACTTAAGCATTACTCTGTCGAAGCATCCTCCTCAACTTTCTTACCCTATTCCAAAGAAAAAGAATAATTCTCGTTCCTCCACCTTATTAAAACCTGAAAATAGGTGTAATTATTCGACTAAATCAAACAAACAGCACGGCGACGCTTTTTCGAGCTTAATTATTCGATTATCGGATACAAATCGAGCAAAAAAGAGGTGCAACAAAAAGTCTTCCAGGAGGTCACCAATCCTAGTACAGTTCTCGCCCATGCACGCTTATCTGTGGAATTCTGATCGGATCCGGTGCATTAGTGCTGGTATGGTCGCGACTGTCATATTTCTGTGCAATATAGACTTAAGCCCTACTCTACCGGAGCGTCCTCCACAACTTTCTTGCCTAATTAAAAAAAAAAGAATAATTTCCGTTCCTCCACCTGATTAAAACCTGAATATTGGTGTAATTTTTCGACAAAATCAAATAAACAGCAAGGCGAAGCTTTTCCGAGCGTGATTATTAGATTATCGGATGCGAATAGAGCAAAACAATATGCAACACGAGGACTTCCCAGGAGGTCACCATCCTAGTACTGCTCTCGCCTAAGCACGCTTAACTTCGGAGTTCTGATGGGATCCGGTGCATTAGTGCTGGCATGGTCGCACCCGTCTTGTTTTCTAAGTAATATTTACTTAAATTCTAATCTGTCGGAGCATCCTCCACAACTTTCATACCCTATTCCAAAAAAAAAGAATAATTTCCGTTCCTCCACCTGATTAAAACTTGATTATAGGTGTAATTTTTCGACAAAATCAAATAAACAGCAAGGCGACGATTTTCCGAGCGTAATTATTCGATTATCAGGATGCAAATCGAGCAAAAAAAAGGTGCAACACGAGAGCTTCCCAAGAGGTCACCCGTCCTAGTACTGCTCTCGCCCAAGCCCGCTTAACTTCATAGTTCTGATGGAATCCGGTGCATTAGTGCATGTATGGTCGCACCCGTCATGTTTTCTGCACAATATTTACTTAAGCCCTACTCTACCGGAGCATCCTCCAAAACGTTCTTGTCCTATTCCAAGGAAAAAAAATAATTTTCGTTCCTCCATCTGATTCAAACCTTAATATAGGTGTAATTATTTGACAAAATCAAATAAACAGCAAGGCGACGTTTTTCCGAGCGTAATTATTCGATTATCAGATGCGAATCGAGCAATAAAACGGTGCAACACGCGAGCTTCCCAGGAGGTCACCCATCCTAGTACTGTTCTCGCCCAAGCCCGCTTAACTTCGTAGTTCTGATCGGATCCGGTGCATTAGTGCTGGTATGGTCGCGACCGTGATGTTTCTGTGCAATATAGACTTAAGCCGTACTTTACCGGAGCATCCACCATATCTTTCTTGCCTCATTAAAAAGAAAAAGAATAATTTCCGTTCCTCTACCTGATTAAAACCTGAATATAGGTGTAATTTTTCCACAAAATCAAATAAACATCAAGGCGACGCTTTTCCGAGCGTAATTATTCGATTATCGGATGCGAATCGAGCAAAAACGATATGCAACACGAGAGCTTCCCAGGAGGTCACCCATCCTAGTACTGCTCTCGCCCAAACACGCATAACTACAGAGTTTTGATCGGATCCGGTGCATTAGTGCTGATATGGTCGCGCCCGTCATGTTTTCTGCGCAATATTTAATTAAGCTCTACTAAACCGGAGCATCCTCCAAAACTTTCTTGCCCCATTCCAAGGAAAAAGAATAATTTCTGGTCCTCCACCTGATTCAAACCTGAATATAGGTGTAATTATTCGACAAAATAAAATAAACAGCAAGGCGACGTTTTTCCGAGCGTAATTATTCGATTATCGGATGCGGATCAAGCAAAAAAATGGTGTAACACGAGGTCTTCCCAGGAGGTAACCCATCCTAGTACTGCTATTGCCCAAGCACGCATAACTTCGAGTTCTGATGGGATCCGGTGCATTTGTGCCGGAATGGTCGCACCAGTCATGTTTTCTGCGCAATATTTACTTAAACCCTACTCTGCCGGAGCATCTTTCACAACCTTTTTACCCCATTCCAAAGAAAAAGAATAATTTCTGTTCCTCCACCTGATTAAAACCTGAATATAGGTGTAATTTTTTGACAAAATCAAATAAACAGCAAGGCGACGCTTTTACGAACGTGATTATTCGATTATCGGATGCGAATAGAGCAAAACGATATGCAACACGTGGACTTCCCAGGAGGTCACCATCCTAGTACTGCTCTCGCCTAAGCACGCTTAACTTCGGAGTTCTGATGGGATCTGGTGCATTAGTGCTGGTATGGTTGCACCCGTCTTGTTTTCTAAGTAATATTTACTTAAATTCTAATCTGTCGGACCATCCTCCACAACTTTCATACCCTATTCCAATGAAAAAGAATAATTTCCGTTCCTCCACCTGATTAAAAGCTGAATATTGGTGTAATTTTTCGACAAAATCAAATAAACAGCAAGGCGACGATTTTCTGAGCGTAATTATTCAATTATCAAGATGCGAATCGAGCAAAAAAAAGGTGCAACACGAGATCTTCCCAAGAGGTCACCCGTCCTAGTACTGCTCTCGCCCAAGCCCGCTTAACTTCATAGTTCTGATTGAATCCGGTGCATTAGTGCATGTATGGTCGCACCTTCATGTTTTCTGCGCAATATTTACTTAAGCCCTACTCTACCGGAGCATCCTCCAAAACGTTCTTGTCCCATTCCAAGGAAAAATAATAATTTTCGTTCCTCCATCTGATTCAAACCTTAATATAGGTGTAATTATTCAACAAAATCAAATAAACAGCAAGGCGACGTTTTTCCGAGCGTAATTATTCGATTATCAGATGCAAATCGAGCAATAAAACGGTTCAACACGCGAGCTTCCAGGGAGGTCACCCATCCTAGAACTGTTCTCGCCCAAGCCCGCTTAACTGCATAGTTCTGATCGGATCCGGTGCATTAGTGCTGGTATGGTCGCGACCGTGACATTTCTGTGCAATATAGACTTAAGCCCTACTTTACCGGAGCATCCTCCACAACTTTCTTGCCTCATTCCAAAGAAAAATAATAATTTCCGTTCCTCTACCTGATTAAAACCTGAATATAGGTGTAATTTTTCAACAAAATCAAATAAACAGTAAGGCGACGCTTTTCCGAGCGTAATTATTCGATTATCGGATGCGAATCGAGCAAAAACGATATGCAACACGAGAGCTTCCCAGGAGGTCACCCATCCTAGTACTGCTCTCGCCCAATAACGCATAACTTCAGAGTTCTGATTGGATCCAGTGCATTAGTGCTGATATGGTCGCGCCCGTCATGTTTTCTGCAAAATATTTAATTAAGCTCTACTAAACTGGAGCATCCTCCAAAACTTTCTTGCCCCATTCCAAGGAAAACGAATAATTTCCGGTCCTCCACCTGATTCAAACCTGAATATAGGTGTAATTATTCGACAAAATAAAATAAACAGCAAGGCGACGTTTTTCCGAGCGTAATTATTCGATTATCGGATGCGGATCAAGCAAAAAAATGGCGTAACACGAGGTCTTCCCAGGAGGTCACCCATCCTAGTACTGCTATCGCCCAAGCACGCATAACTTCGAGTTCTGATGGGATCCGGTGCATTTGTGCCGGAATGGTCGCACCAGTCATGTTTTCTGCGCAATATTTACTTAAACCCTACTCTGCCAGAGCATCTTCCACAACCTTTTTACCCCATTCCAAAGAAAAAGAATAATTTCTGTTTCTCCACCTGATTAAAACCTGAATATAGGTGTAATTTTTCGACAAAATCAAATAAACAGCAAGGCGACGCTTTTCCGAACATGATTATTCGATTATCGGATGCGAATAGAGCAAAACGATATGCAACACGTGGACTTCCCAGGAGGTCACCATCCTAGTACTGTTCTCGCCCAAGCACGCTCAACTTCGGAGTTCTGATGGGATCTGGTGCATTAGTGCTGGTATGGTCGCACCCGTCTTGTTTTCTAAGTAATATTTACTTAAATTCTAATCTGTCGGAGCATCCTCCACAACTTTCATACCCTATTCCAATGAAAAAGAATAATTTCCGTTCCTCCACCTGATTAAAACCTGAATATAGGTGTAATTTTTCGACAAAATCAAATAAACAGCAAGGAGACGATTTTCTGAGCGTAATTATTCAATTATCAAGATGCGAACCGAGCAAAAAAAAGGTGCAACACGAGAACTTCCCAAGAGGTCACTTGTCCTAGTACTGCTCTCGCCCAAGCCCGCTTAACTTCATAGTTCTGATTGAATCCGGTGCATTAGTGCATGTTTGGTCGCACCCGTCATGTTTTCTGCGCAATATTTACTTAAGCCCTACTCTACCGGAGCATCCTCCAAAACGTTCTTGTCCCATTCCAAGGAAAAATAATAATTTTCGTTCCTCCATCTGATTCAAACCTTAATATAGGTGTAATTATTCAACAAAATGAAATAAACAGCACGGCGACGTTTTTCCGAGCGTAATTATTCGATTATCAGATGCAAATCGAGCAATAAAACGGTGCAACACGCGAGCTTCCAAGGAGGTCACCCATCCTAGAACTGTTCTCGCCCAAGCCCGCTTAACTTCATAGTTCTGATCGGATCCGGTGCATTAGTGCTGGTATGGTCGCGACCGTGATGTTTCTGTGAAATATAGACTTAAGCCCTACTTTACCGGAGCATCCTCCACAACTTTCTTGCCTCATTCCAAAGAAAAAGAATAATTTCCGTTCCTCTACCTGATTAAAACCTGAATATAGGTGTAATTTTTCCACAAAATCAAATAAACATCAAGGCGACGCTTTTCCGAGCGTAATTATTCGATTATCGGATGCGAATCGAGCAAAAACGATATGCAACACGATAGCTTCCCAGGAGGTTACCCATCCTAGTACTGCTCTCGCCCAAGCACGCATAACTTCAGAGTTCTGATCGGATCCGGTGCATTAGTGCTGATATGGTCGCGCCCGTCATGTTTTCTGCGCAATATTTAATTAAGCTCTACTAAACCGGAGCATCCTCCAAAACTTTCTTGCCCCATTCCAAGGAAAAAGAATAATTTTCGGTCCTCCACCTGATTCAAACCTGAATATAGGTGTAATTATTCGACAAAATAAAATAAACAGCAAGGCGACGTTTTTCCGAGCGTAATTATTCGATTATCGGATGCGGATCAAGCAAAAAAATGGTGTAACACGAAGTCTTCCCAGGAGGTCACCCATCCTAGTACTGCTATCGCCCAAGCACGCATAACTTCGAGTTCTGATGGGATCCGGTGCATTTGTGCCGGAATGGTCGCACCAGTCATGTTTTCTGCGCAATATTTACTTAAACCCTACTCTGCCGGAGCATCTTTCACAACCTTTTTACCCCATTCCAAAGAAAAAGAATAATTTTTGTTCCTCCACCAGATTAAAACCTGAATATAGGTGTAATTTTTTGACAAAATCAAATAAACTGCAAGGCGATGCTTTTCCGAGCGTGATTATTCGATTATCGGATGCGAATAGAGAAAAACGATATGCAACACGAGGACTTCCTAAGAGGTCACCATCCTAGTACTGCTCTCGCCTAAGCACGCTTAACTTCGAAGTTCTGATGGGATCCGGTGCATTAGTGCAGGTACGGTCGCACCCGTCTTGTTTTCTAAGTAATATTTAATTAAATTCTAATCTGTCAGAGCATCCTCCACCACTTTCGTACCCTATTCCAATGAAAAAGAATAATTTCCGTTCCTCCACCTGATTAAAACCTGAATTTAGGTGTAATTTTTCGACAAAATCAAATAAACAGCAAGGCGACGATTTTCCAAGCGTAATTATTCGATTATCAGGATGCGAATCGAGCAAAAAAAAGGTGCAACACGAGAGATTCCCAGGAGGTCACCCGTCCTAGTACTGCTCTCGCCCAAGCCCGCTTAACTTCATAGTTCTGATGGAATCCGGTTCATTAGTGCATGTATGGTCGCACCCGTCATGTTTTCTGCGCAATATTTACTTAAACCCTACTCTACCGGAGCATCCACCAAAACGTTCTTGCCCCATTCCAAGGAAAAAGAATAATTTTCGTTCCTCCACCTGATTCAAACTTGAATATAGGTGTAATTATTCAACAAAATCAAATAAATAGCAAGGCGACGTTTTTCCGAGCGTAATTATTCGATAATCAGATGCGAATCGAGCAATAAAACGGTGCTACAAGAGAGCTTCCCAGGAGGTCACCCATCCTAGTACTGCTCTCGACCAAGCCCGTTTAACTTCATAGTTCTGATCAGATCCGGTGCATTAGTGCTGGTATGGTCGCGACCGTCATATTTCTGTGCAATATAGACTTAAGCCCTACTTAACCGGAGCATCCTCCACAACTTGTTTGCCTCATTCCAAAGAAAAAGAACAATTTCCGTTCCTCTACCTAATTAAAACCTGAATATAGGTGTAATTTTTCGACAAAATCAAATAAACAGCAAGGCGATGCTTTTCCGAGCGTAATTATTGGATTATAGGATGCGAATCGAGCAAAAACGATATGCAACAAGAGAGCTTCCCAGGAGGTCACCCATCCTAGTACTGCTCTCGCCCAAGCACGCATAACTTCAGAGTTCTGATTGGATCCGGTGCATTAGTTATGATATGGTCACGCCAGTCATGTTTTCTGCGCAATATTTAATTAAGCTCTACTAAACCGGAGCATCCTCCAAAACTTTCTTGCCCCATTCCAAGGAAAAAGATTTATTTGCGGTCCTCCACCTGATTCAAACCTGAATATAGGTGTAATTATTAGACAAAATAAAATGAACATCAAGGCGACTTTTTTCCGAACGTAATTATTCGATTATCGTATGCGAATCGAGCAAAAAAAGGGTGTAACACGAGGTCTTCCCAGGAGGTCACCCATCCTAGTACTGTTATCGCCCAAGCACACATAACTTCGGAGTTCCGATGGGATCCGGTGCACTAGTGCTGGAATGGTCGCACCGGTCACGTTTTCTGCGCAATATTTACTTAAACCCTACTCTACCGGAGCATCCTCCACAAATTTTTTACCCTATTCCAAAGAAAAAGAATAATTTATGTTCCTCCACCTAATTAAAACCTGAATATCGATGTAATTTTTGACAAAATCAAATAAATAGCAAGCCGACGCTTTTCCGAGCGTAATTATTCAATTATCGGATGCGGATTCAGCAAAAAAGAGGTGCAACACGAGGACTTCCCAGGAGGTCACCATCCTAGTACTACTCTCGCCCAAGCACGCTTAACTTCGGAGTTCTGATGCGATCCGGTGCATTAGTGCTGGTATGGTGGCACCATTCTTTTTTTCTGCGTAATATTTACTGATGTTCTACTCTGTCGGAGAATACTTTACGACTTTCGTACCCTATTCCAAAGAAAAAGAATAATTTTCGTTCCTCTACCTGATTAAAACATGAATATAGGTGTAATTTTTCGACAAAATCAAATAAATAGCAAGACGACACTTTTCCGTGCATAATTATTCATTTATCGAATGCGAATCGAGCAATAAAAAGGGTGCAACACGAGGACTTTCCAGGAGGTCATCCATTTTAGTACTGCTCAAGCCAAAGCACGCTTAACTTCGGAGTTCCGAAGGGATCAGGTGCATTAGTGCTTGTATGGTCGCAGCAGTCATGTTTTCTGCGCAATATTTACTTAAACCCTACTCTGCCAGAGCATTCACCACAACTTTGTTGCCCCATTCCAATGAAAAAGAATAATTTACGTTCCTACACCTGATTAAAACATGAATATAGGTGTAATTATTCGACTAAATCAAATAAATAGCAAGGCGACTCTTTTCTGAGCATAATTTTTCGATTATCGGATGCGAATCAAGCAAAAAAGGGGTGCAAGACGAGCACTTCCCAGGAAGTCACCCATCATAGTACTGCTCTCGCCCAAGCACGCTTAACTTAAGAGTTCTGATGGGATCCAGTGCATTAATGCTGGTATGGTCGCACCTGTCATGTTTCTGTGCAATATTTGCTTAAATCTTACTCTGCCGGAGCATCCTCCACAACTTTCTTACCTTATTCCAAAGAAAAAGAATAATTTCCGTTCCTCCACAAGATAATAACCTGAATATAGGTGTAATTATTCTACTAAATCAAATAAACAGCAAGGCGACGCTTTTCCGAGCGTAATTATTCGATTATCAAATACGAATCACGAGGACTTCCTAGGAGGTCACCCATCTTAGTTCTGCTCTCGCACAAGCACGCTTAACTTCGGAGTTCTGATGGGATCTGGTGCATTAGTGCTGGTATGGTCGCACAACTCTTATTACCGTGCAATATTTACTTAAACCCTACTCTGCCGGAGCATCCTCTACAACTTTCTTACCCTATTCCAATGAAAAAGAATAATTTCCGTTCCTCCACCTGATTAAAACCTGAATTTAGGTGTAATTTTTCGACAAAATCAAATAAACAGCAAGGCGACGATTTTCCAAGCGTAATTATTCGATTATCAGGATGCGAATCGAGCAAAAAAAAGGTGCAACACGAGAGATTCCCAGGAGGTCACCCGTCCTAGTACTGCTCTCGCCCAAGCCCGCTTAACTTCATAGTTCTGATGGAATCCGGTTCATTAGTGCATGTATGGTCGCACCCGTCATGTTTTCTGCGCAATATTTACTTAAACCCTACTCTACCGGAGCATCCACCAAAACGTTCTTGCCCCATTCAAGGAAAAAGAATAATTTTCGTTCCTCCACCTGATTCAAACTTGAATATAGGTGTAATTATTCAACAAAATCAAATAAATAGCAAGGCGACGTTTTTCCGAGCGTAATTATTCGATAATCAGATGCGAATCGAGCAATAAAACGGTGCTACAAGAGAGCTTCCCAGGAGGTCACCCATCCTAGTACTGCTCTCGACCAAGCCCGTTTAACTTCATAGTTCTGATCAGATCCGGTGCATTAGTGCTGGTATGGTCGCGACCGTCATATTTCTGTGCAATATAGACTTAAGCCCTACTTAACCGGAGCATCCTCCACAACTTGTTTGCCTCATTCCAAAGAAAAAGAACAATTTCCGTTCCTCTACCTAATTAAAACCTGAATATAGGTGTAATTTTTCGACAAAATCAAATAAACAGCAAGGCGATGCTTTTCCGAGCGTAATTATTCGATTATAGGATGCGAATCGAGCAAAAACGATATGCAACACGAGAGCTTCCCAGGAGGTCACCCATCCTAGTACTGCTCTCGCCCAAGCACGCATAACTTCAGAGTTCTGATTGGATCCGGTGCATTAGTTATGATATGGTCACGCCAGTCATGTTTTCTGCGCAATATTTAATTAAGCTCTACTAAACCGGAGCATCCTCCAAAACTTTCTTGCCCCATTCCAAGGAAAAAGATTTATTTGCGGTCCTCCACCTGATTCAAACCTGAATATAGGTGTAATTATTAGACAAAATAAAATGAACATCAAGGCGACTTTTTTCCGAACGTAATTATTCGATTATCGTATGCGAATCGAGCAAAAAAAGGGTGTAACACGAGGTCTTCCCAGGAGGTCACCCATCCTAGTACTGTTATCGCCCAAGCACACATAACTTCGGAGTTCCGATGGGATCCGGTGCACTAGTGCTGGAATGGTCGCACCGGTCACGTTTTCTGCGCAATATTTACTTAAACCCTACTCTACCGGAGCATCCTCCACAAATTTTTTACCCTATTCCAAAGAAAAAGAATAATTTATGTTCCTCCACCTAATTAAAACCTGAATATCGATGTAATTTTTGACAAAATCAAATAAATAGCAAGCCGACGCTTTTCCGAGCGTAATTATTCAATTATCGGATGCGGATTCAGCAAAAAAGAGGTGCAACACGAGGACTTCCCAGGAGATCACCATCCTAGTACTACTCTCGCCCAAGCACGCTTAACTTCGGAGTTCTGATGCGATCCGGTGCATTAGTGCTGGTATGGTGGCACCATTCTTTTTTTCTGCGTAATATTTACTGATGTTCTACTCTGTCGGAGCATACTTTACGACTTTCGTACCCTATTCCAAAGAAAAAGAATAATTTTCGTTCCTCCACCTGATTAAAACCTGAATATAGGTGTAATTTTTCGACAAAATCAAATAAATAGCAAGACGACACTTTTCCGTGCATAATTATTCATTTATCGAATGCGAATCGAGCAATAAAAAGGGTGCAACACGAGGACTTTCCAGGAGGTCATCCATTTTAGTACTGCTCAAGCCAAAGCACGCTTAACTTCGGAGTTCCGAAGGGATCAGGTGCATTAGTGCTTGTATGGTCGCAGCAGTCATGTTTTCTGCGCAATATTTACTTAAACCCTACTCTGCCAGAGCATTCACCACAACTTTGTTGCCCCATTCCAATGAAAAAGAATAATTTACGTTCCTACACCTGATTAAAACATGAATATAGGTGTAATTATTCGACTAAATCAAATAAATAGCAAGGCGACTCTTTTCTGAGCATAATTTTTCGATTATCGGATGCGAATCAAGCAAAAAAGGGGTGCAAGACGAGCACTTCCCAGGAAGTCACCCATCATAGTACTGCTCTCGCCCAAGCACGCTTAACTTAAGAGTTCTGATGGGATCCAGTGCATTAATGCTGGTATGGTCGCACCTGTCATGTTTCTGTGCAATATTTGCTTAAATCTTACTCTGCCGGAGCATCCTCCACAACTTTCTTACCTTATTCCAAAGAAAAAGAATAATTTCCGTTCCTCCACAAGATAATAACCTGAATATAGGTGTAATTATTCTACTAAATCAAATAAACAGCAAGGCGACGCTTTTCCGAGCGTAATTATTCGATTATCAAATACGAATCACGAGGACTTCCTAGGAGGTCACCCATCTTAGTTCTGCTCTCGCACAAGCACGCTTAACTTCGGAGTTCTGATGGGATCTGGTGCATTAGTGCTGGTATGGTCGCACAACTCTTATTACCGTGCAATATTTACTTAAACCCTACTCTGCCGGAGCATCCTCTACAACTTTCTTACCCCATTCCAAAGAAAAAGAATAATTTCCATTCTTCCACCTGATTAAAACCTGAATATAGGTGTATCTATTCGACAAAATCAAATAAATAGTAAGGTAACGCTTTTCCTAGCGTAATTATTCGATTATCGGATGCGAATCGAGCAAAAAAAGAGGTGCAACACGAGGACTTCCCATGAGGTCACCCATCCTTGTACTGCTCTCGCCCAAGCATGCTTAACTTCGAAACTCTGATGGGATCCGGTGTATTAGTGCTGGTATGGTCGCACCCGTCATGTTTTCTGCGTAATATTTACTTAAGCCCTACTCTGTCGGAGCATCCTCCACAACTATCTTACCCCATTCCAAAGAAAAAGAATAATTTCCGTTCATCCATCTGTTTAAAACCTGAATATAGATGTAATTATTCGACTAAATCAAATAAACAGTAAGGAAACGCTTTTCCGAGCGTAATTATTCGATTATCGGATGCGAATCGAGCAAAAAAAGAGGTGCAACACGAGGACTTCCCAGGAGGTCACCCATCCTTGTACTGCTCTCGCCCAAGCATGCTTAACTTCGAAGTTCTGATGTGATCTGGTGCATTAGTGCAGGTATGGTCGCACCCGTCATGTTTTCTGTGCAATATTTACTTAAGCCTTACTCTATCGGAGAATCCTCCACAACTATCTTACCCCATTCTAAAGAAAAAGAATAATTTCCGTTCCTCCACCTGTTTAAAACCTGAATATAGATGTAATTATTCGACAAAATCAAATAAACATCAAGGGACGCTTTTTCGAGCGTAATTATTCAATTATCTGATGCGAATCGAGCAAAAATGGGGTGCAACACGAGGACTTCCCAGGAGGTCATACATCCTAGTACTGCTATCTCTCAAGCACGCTTAACTTCGTAGTTCTTATGGGATCCGGTGCATTAGTGCTATTATGGTCACACCCGGTCTTGTTTTCTACACAATATTTACTTAAACCCTACTCTGCCGGAGTATCCTCCACAACTTTCTTGCCCTATTCCAAAGAAAAAGAATAATTTACGTTCCTCCAGCTGATTAAAACCTGAATATAGGTGTAATTATTCGACTAAATCTTATAAATAGCAAGGCGACGCTTTTCCGAGCGTAATATTTTTATTATCGGATGTGAATCATGCAAAACAGTGGTGCAACACGAGCACTTCCCAGGAGGTCACCCATTCTAGTACTGCTCTCGCCCAAGCACGCTTAATTTCGGAGTTCTGATGGGATCTGGTGCATTAGTGCACTTATGGTCGAACCACTCTTATTTCCGTGCAATATTTACTTAAACTCTACTCTGCCAGAGCATCCTCTACAACTTTCTTACCCCATTCCAAAGAAATAGAATAATTTTAGTTCCTCCACCTGAATAAAACCTGAATATAGGTGTAATTATTCGACAAAATCAAATAAACATCAATGGATGCTTTTCCGAGCGCAATTATTCGATTATGGGTTGCAACTCGAGCAAAAAAGGGGTGCAACACGATGACTTCATAGGAGGAATTCCCAGAAGGTCATCAATCCTAGTACTGCTATCGCCCAAGCACGCTTAACTTCGGAGTTCTGATGGGATTCGGTGCATTAGTGCTGGTATTGTCGAACCCATCATGTTTTCTGCGCAATATTTACTTAAACCCTACTCTGCCGGAGCATCCTCCACAACTTTCTTGTCCTATTCCAAAGAAAAAGAATAATTTACGTTCCTCCACCTGATTAAAACCTGAATATAGGTGTAATTATTCTACTAAATCAAATAAACAGCAAGGCGACGCTTTTCCGAGCGTAATTATTCGATTATCGGATGCGAATCGATCAAAAAATGGGGTGTAACACGAGGACTTTCTAGGAGATCACCCATCCTAGTACTGCTCTCCCCCAAGCATGCCTCACTTAGGAGTTTTGATGTGATCCGGTGCATTAGTGTTGGTATGGTCGCACCCGTCATGTTTTCTGCGCAATATTTAATTAAGCTCTACTCAACCAGAGCATCCTCCAAAACTTTCTAGCCCCATTCCGAAGAAAAAGAATAATTTTCATTCCTCCACCTGATTAAAACCTGAATAAAGGTGTAATTATTCAACAAAATCAAATAAACAGCAAGGCGATGCTTTTCCGAGCGTAATTATTCGATTATCGGATGCGAATCGTGCAAAAAAAGGGTACAACACGAGGACTTCCCAGGAGGTCACCCATCCTAGTACTAGTCTCGCCCTAGCACGCTTGACTTCGAATTTCTGATGGGATGCGGTGCATTAGTGCTGGTATGGTCGCACCTGTTATGTTTGCAGCGTAATATTTACTTAAACCCGACTCTGCCGGAGCATCCTTCACAACTTTTTTGCCCCATTCCAAAGAAAAAGAATAATTTCCGTTCCTCCACTTGATTAAAACCTGAATATTGGTGAAATTTTTTGAAAAAATCAAATAAACAGCAACTCGACGCTTTTCCGAGTGTAATTACTCGATTATCGGATGCGAATCGAGCAAAAAAAAGGTGCAACACGAGGACTTTCAAGGAGGTCACCCATCCTAGTACTGCTCTCGCCCAAGCACGCTTAACTTCAGAGTTGTGATGGTATCTGGTGCATTAGTGCAGGTATGGTCGCGACCGTCATGTTTCTATGCAATATTTACTTAAACCTTACTATGCCGAAGCATCCTCCACAATTTTCTTACCCCATTCCAAATAAAAAGAATAATTTCCGTTCCTCCACCTGATTAAAACCAGAATATAGGTGTAATTATTCGACTAAATCAAATAAATAGCAAAGCGATACTTTTTCGAGCGTAATTATTCGATTATCGGAGGCCTTCCCGGGAGGTCACCTATCCTAGTACTGTTGTCGCCCAAGCCCGCTTAACTTCGGAGTTCTGATGGGATCCGGTGCATTTGTGCTGGTATGGTCGCACCCGTCATGTTTTCTGCGTAATATTTACTTAAGCCCTACACTGTCGGAGCATCCTCCACAACTTTCTTACCCCATTCCAAAGAAAAAGAATAATTCTCGTTCCTCCATCTGATTAAAACCTAAATATATTTGTAATTATTCTACAAAATCAAATAAACAGCAAGGCAATGCTTTTCCGAGCGTAATTATTCAATTATCGGTTGCGAATCGAGCAAAAAATGGGTGCAACACGAGGACTTCCCCGGAGGTCACCCATCCTAGTACTGCTATCGCCCAAGCACGCATAACTTCAGAGTTCTGATGGGATCCAGTGCATTAGTGCTGGTATGGTCGCACCCGTCATGTTTTCTACGCAATATTAACATAAACCCTACTTTGCCGGAGCATCCTTCACAACTTTTTTACCCCATTCCAAAGAAAAAGAATAATTTCTGTTCCTCCACCTGATTAAAACCTGAATATAGGTGTAATTTTTAGACAAAATCAAATAAACAGCAAGGCGACGCTTTTTCAAGCGTAATTATTCGATAATCGGATGCAAATCGAGCAAAAAAGAGGTGCAACACGAGGACTTCCCAGGAGGTCACCATCCTAGTAATGCTCTCGCCGAAGCACGCTTGTCTACGGAGTTCCGAAGGGATAAGGTGCATTAGTGCAGGTATGGTCGCACCCGTCATGTTTTCTCCGCAATATTTACTTAAACCCTACTCAGCCGGAGCATCCTCCACAACTTTCTTGCCCCATTCCAAAGATAAAGAATAATTTACGTTCCTCAACCTGATTAAAACTTGAATATAGGTGTAATTATTCGACTAAATCAAATAAATAGCAAGACGACGCTTTTTCGATCATAATTTTTCGATTATCGGATGCCAATCGAGCAAAAAAGGGGTACAACATAAGCACTTCTCAGGAGGTCACCCATCCTAGTACTGCTCTCACCCAAGCACGCTAAACTTAAGAGTTCTGATGGGATCCGGTGCATTAATGCTGGTATGGTCGGTCCTGTCATGTTTATGTGCAATATTTGCTTAAACCTTACTCTGCCGGAGCATCCTCCATAAATGTTTTTACCATATTCCAATGAAAAAGAATAATTTCTGTTCCTCTACATGATTAAAACCTAAATATAGGTGTAATTATTCGACAAAATAAAATAAACAGCAAGGGAAGCTTTTCCTAGCTTAATTATTCGATTATAGGATGCGACTCGAGCAAAAAAGGGGTGCAACACGAGGACTTCCCAGGAGGTCACTCATCCTAGTACTGCTCTCGCCCAAGCACGCATAACTTCATAGTTCTGATGGGATCCGGTACATTAGTGCTGTCATGGTCGCACCTGTCATGTTTTCTGGGCAATATTTACTTAAACCCTACTCTGCCGGACCATCCTCCAAAACTTGTTTGCCCCATTCCAAAGAAAGAGAATAATTTCCGTTCCTCCACCTGATTAAAACCTGAAAATAGGTGTAATTATTCGACTAAATCAAATAAACAGCAAAGTGACGCTTTTCCGAGCATAACTATTAGATTATCGGATGCAAATTGAGCAAAAAAGAGGTGCAACACGAGGACTACCCAGGAGGTCACCCAACCTAGTACTGATCTCGCCCAAGCACGTTTAACTTCGGTGTTCTGATGGGATCCGGTGCATTAGTGCTGGTATGGTCGCTCCCGACATGTTTTCTACGTAATATTTGCTTTAGTTCTACTCTATCGGAGCATTCTTCACAACTTTCATACCCTATTCAAAAGAAAAAGAATAATTTCCGTTCCTCCACCTGATTAAAACATGAATATAGGTGTACTTATTCGACTAAATCAAATAAACAGCAAGGCGACGCTTTTTTGAGCGTAGTTATTCGATTATCGAATGCGAATCGAGCAAAAAAGGGGTGCAACACGAGTGCTTCCCCGGAGGTCACCCATCCTAGTACTGTTGTCGCCCAAACCAGCTTAACTTCGGAGTTCTGATGGGATCCGGTGCATAAGTGCTGGTATGATCGCACCAGTCATGTTTTCTGCACAATATTTACTTAAACCCTACTCTGTCGAAGCATCCTCCACAACTTTCTTACCCCATTCCAAAGAAAAAGAATAATTCTCGTTCCTCCATTTTATTAAAACCTGAATATATGTGTAATTATTCGACTTAATCAAATAAACAGCAAGGCGACGCTTTTCCGAGAGTAATTATTCGATTATCGCATGCGAATCTAGCAAAAAAGTGGTGCAACACGAGGACTTGCCAGGAGGTCACCCATCCTAGTAATGCTCTCGCCCAAGCACGCTTAACTTCAGAGTTCTGATGGGATCCGGTGCATTAGTGCTGGCATGGTCGCGACCGTCATGTTTCTGTGAAATATTTAATTAAGCGCTACTCTGCCGGAGCATCCTCCACAACTTTCTTGCCTCTTTCCAAAGAAAAAGAATAATTTACATTCCTCCACCTGATTAAAACCTGAATATAGGTGTAATTGTTCGACAAAATCAAATAAACAGCAAGGCGACGCTTTTCCGAGCGTAATTATTCTATTATCGGAAGCGAATTGAGCAAAAAAGAGGTGCAACACGAGGACTTCCCAAGAGGAGATCATCCTAGTACTACTCTCGCCCAAGCACGCTTCACTTCGGAGTTCTGATGGAATCCGGTGCGTTAATGCTGGTATGGTCGCACCCGTCATGTTTTCTATGTAATATTTATTTAATTTCTACTCTATCGGAGAATCCTCTACAACTTTTGTACCCTATTCCAAAGAAAAAGAATAATTTCCGTTTCTCCACTTGATTAAAACTTGAATATAGGTTTAAATTTTCGACAAAATCAAATGAACAGCAAGGCTAGGATTTTTCGAGAGTAATTATTAGATTATCGGATGCGAATAGAGCAAAAAAGGGGTGCAACACGAAGACTTCCCAGGAGGTCACCCATCCTGATACTGCTCTCGCACAAGCACGCTTAGCTTCGGAGTTATGATGGGATCTGATGCATTAGTGCTGGTATGGTCGCGCCACTCTTGTTTCTGTGCAATTTTTACTTAAGCCTTACTCTGTCGGAGCATCCTCCACAACTATCTTACCCCATTTCAAAGAAAAATAATAATTTCCGTTCCTCAACCTGATTAAAATATAAATATAGGTGTAATTATTCGACAAAATCAAATAAACAGCAAGGGAAGCTTTTCCTAGCGTAATTATTCGATTATAGGATGCGATTGAGCAAAATAGGGGTGCAACACGAGGACTTCCCAGGAGGTCACCCATCCTAGTACTGTTCTCGCCCAAGCACGCTTAACTTCAGAGTTCTGATGGGATCCGGTGCTTTAGTGCTGGTATGGTCACACGCGTCATGTTTTCTACGGAATATTTACTTAAGTTCTACTCTGTCGGAGAAACCTCCACAACTTTCGAATCCTATTCCAAAGAAAAAGAATAATTTTTCGTTTCTCCACCAGATTAAAACCTGAATATAGGTGTAATTTTTCGACAAAATCAAATAAACAGCAAGGCGACGATTTTCTCAGCGTAATTATTCAATTATCGATTGTTAATCGAGCAAAAAATGGGTGCAACACGAGGACTTCCCAGAGGTCACCCATTCTAGTACTGCTCTCGCCAAAGCACGCTTAACTTCGAAGTTTTGATGGGATCCAGTGCATTAGTGCTGGTATGGTTATCAGATGCGTATCGAGCAAAAAAGGGGTGCAACACGAGAGTTTCCCAAGAGGTCACCCATCCTAGTACTGCTCTTGCCCAAGCCCGCTTAACTTTATAGTTCTGATGGGATCCGGTGCATTTGTGCAGGTATGATCGCACCCTTCATATTTTATGCACAATATTTACTTAAGCCCTAATCTGTCAGAGCGTCCTCCATAACTTTCTTACCTTATTCCAAAGAAAAAGAATAATTTTTGTTCCTCCTCCTGATTAAAACCTGAATATATGTGTAATTATTCGACAAAATCAAATAAATAGCAAGGCGACGCTTTTCCGAGAATAATTATTCAAATATCATATGCGAATCGAGCAAAAAAAGGGTGCAACTTTAAGACTTCCGATGAGGTCACCCATCCTTGTACTGTTCTCGCCCAAGCATGCATAACGTCAGAGTTCTGATGGGATCCGGTGCATTAGTGCTGATATGGTCTCACCAGTCTATTTTTCTGCGCAATACTTACTTAAACTTTACTCTGCCGGAGAATCCTCCAATACTTATTTGCCCCATTCGAAAGAAAAATAATTATTTCCGTTCCTCCACCTGATTAAAACCTGAATATAGGTGTAATTATTCGACAAAATAAAATAATCAGCAAGGCGACGCTTTTTGAGCGTAATTATTCGATAATCGGATGCGAATCGAGCAAAAAAAGGGTGCGACACGAAGACTTCCCAGGAGGTCACCCATCCTAGTACTGCTCTCGCACAAGCACGCTTTACTTCGGAGTTTTGATCGGATCTGGTGCATTAGTGCTGGTATGATCGCGCCACTCTTGTTTCTGTGCAATATTTACTTAAACCCTAATCTGCTGAGCATCGTCCACAACTTTCTTACCTCATTTCAAAGAAAAAGAATAATTTCCATTCCTCAACCTGATTAAAACCTGAATATAAGTGTATCTATTCGACTAAATCAAACAAACAGTAAGGCGACGCTTTTTCGAGCGTAATTATTAGATTATCGGATGAGAATAGGGCAAAAAAGGGGTGCAACACGAGGACTTCCCAGAAGGTCACCCATCCTTGTTCTGCTGTCGCCCAAGCACGCTTAACTTCGAAGTTTTGATGGGATCCGGTGCATTAGCGCTGGTATGGTCGCACCCGTCAAGTCTTCTGTGCAATATTTACTTAAGCCTTACTCTTTCGGAGCATCCTCCACAACTATCTTACCCCATTCCAAAGAATAAAAATAATTTCCGTTCCTCCACCTGATTAAAACCTGAATATAGGTGTAATTATTCGACAAAATCAAATAAACAGTAAGGGACGCTTTACCGAGCGTAATTATACGATTATCGGATGCGAATCGAGCAAAAAAGGGGTGCAACACGAGGACTTCCCAGGAAGTCATCCATCCTAGTACTGCTATAGCCCAAGAACGCTTAACTTCGGAGTTCTGAAGGGATCCAGAGCATTAGTGGTGGTATGGTCGCACCCATCATGTTTTCTGCGCAATATGTACTTAAACCTTGTTCTGCCGGAGCATTCTCCACATCTTTCTTACCCCATTCCAAAGATAAAGAATAATTTAAGTTCCTCCACCTGATTAAAACTTGAATATAGGTTTAATTATTCGACTAAATCAAATAAATAGCAAGGCGACGCTTTTCCGAGCGTAATTTTTTGATTATCGGATGCCAATCGAGCAAAAAAGGGGTTCAACACGAGCACTTCCCAAGAGGTCACCCATCCTAGTACTGCTCTCGCCCATGCACGCTTAACTCAAGAGTGCTCTTGGGATCCGGTGCATTAGTGCTGGTATGGTCGCACCTGTCATGTTTCTGTGCAATATTTACTTAAACCTTACTCTGTCGGAGCATCCTCAACAATTTTCTGACCTTATTCTAAAAGAAAAAGAATAATTTCCGTTCCTCCACATGATAAAAACCTGAATATAGGTGTACTTATTCTACTAAATCAAATAACCAGCTAGGCGACACTTTTCCGAGTGTAATTATTCGATTATTGGATGCGAATCGAGCAAAAAAGAGGTGCAACACGAGGACTTCCCAGGAGGTCACCCAACCTAGTACTGCTATCGTCCAAGCACGCTTAACTTCGGAGTTCTGATGGGATCTGGTGCATTAATGCTAGCATGGTCGCACTCGTCATATTTTCTGCGTAATATTTACTTAAACCCTTCTCTGCTGGAGCATCCTCCATAACATTTTTGCCCCATCCATAAGAAAATGAATAATTTCCGTTCCTCCACCTGATTAAAACCTGAATCTAGGTGTAATTATTCTACAAAATCAAATAAACAGCAAGACGACGCTTTTCCGACCGTAATTACTTGATTTCCGGATGCGAATCGAGCAAAAAATGGTTGCAACACGAGGACTTCCCAAGGAGGTCACCCATCCTAGTACTGCTCTCGCCCAAGCACGCTTAATTTCGGAGTTCTGATGGGATCCGGTGCATTAGTGCTGCTATGGTCCGACCGTCATGTTTCTTTGCAATATTTACTTAAACCTTATTCTGCCGGAGCATCCTCCACAACATTCTTTCCCCATTCCAAAGGAAAAGAATAATTTCCGTTCCTTAACCTTATTAAAACCTAAATATAGGTGTAATAATTTGACTAAATCAAATAAACAGCAAAGCGACGCTTTTTCAAGCGTTATTATTCGATTATCGGATGCGAATCGAGCAAAAAAAGGGTGCAACACGAGATCTTCTCAGACACGAACCCATCCTAGTACTGCTCTCGCATAAGCCCGCTTAACTTCAGAGTTCTGATAGGGATCCGGTACATGGGATCAGGAGGTCATCCATCCTAGTACTGCTCACGCCCAAGCACGCTTAACTTCGGATTTTATGGGATCCGGTGCTTTAGTGCTAGTCTGGTCGCACCTGTCATGTTTTCTGCGTAATATTTACTAAAGCCTTACTCTACCAAAGCATCATCCACAACTTTCTATTATCAGATGCGAATCGAGCAAAAAATGGGTGCAACACGAGGACTTCTCATGAGGTCACCCGTCCTAGTACTGCTCTCGCCCAAGCATGCTTAAATTCGGAGTTCTGTTGGGATCCGGTGCATTACTGATGGTATGGTCGCACCTGTCATGTTTTCTGCGCAATATTTACTTAAGCCCTACTCTGTCAGAGCATCCTCCACAACTTTCGTACCCCATTCCAAAGAAAAAGAATAATTCTCGTTCCTCCACCTTATGAAAACCTGAATATAGGTGTAATTATTCGACAAACTCAAATAAACCGCAAGGCGACGCTTTTCCGAGCGTAATTATTCAATTATCGGTTGTGAATCGAGCAAAAAATAGGGTGCAACACGAGGACTTCCTAGGAGGTCACCCATTCTAGTACTGCTCTTGCCAAAGCACGCTTAACTTCGAAGTTCTGATGGGATCCAGTGCATTAGTGCTGGTATGGTTGCACCCGTCATGTTTTCAGTGCAATATTTACTTAAGCATTACTCTGTCGGAGCATTCTCCACAACTATCTTACCCCATTCCAAAGAAAAAGAAAAATTTCCGTTCCTCCGCCTGATTAAAACCTGAATATATGTGTAATTATTCGACAAAATCAAATAATTATCAAGGCGATGCCTTTCCGAGCATAATTATTCGATTATCGAATGTGAATCGAGCAAAAAAAAGGAGCAACACGAGTACTTCCCAGGAGGACACCATCCTAGAACTGCTCTCCAACAAGCACTCTTAACTTCGGAGTTCTGATGGGATCCGGTGCATTAGTGCCGGTATGGTCGCACCCATCATTTTTTCTACTCAATATTTACTTAAGTTTTACTCTGTCGGGGCATCCTCCACAACTTTTGTATACTATTCCAAATAATAAGAATAATTTCCATTCCTCCACCTGATTAAAACCTGAATATAAGTGTATTTTTTTGACAAAATCAAATAAACAGCAAGGCGATGATTTTTCGAGCGTAATTATTCGATTATCGGATGCGAATAGAGAAAAAAAGAGGTGCAGCACGTAGACTTCCCAGGAGGTCACTCATCCTTGTACTGCTCTCGCCCAAGCACGCTTAACTTCGAAGTTATGATGAGATCCGGTGCATTAGTGCTGGTATGGTCACACCCTCATGTTTTCTGTGCAATATTTACTTAAGCCTTACTCTGTCGGAGCATCCTCCACAACTATCATACCCCATTCCAAAGAAAAAAATAATTTCCGTTCCTCCACCTGATTAAAACCTGAATGTAGGTGTAATTATTCGAAAAAATCAAATAAACAGCAAGGGACGCTTTTCCGAGCTTAATTATTCGATTATCGGATGCGAATTTAGCAAAAAAAAGGTGCAACACGAAGACTTCCCAGGAGGTCACCCATCCTAGTACTGCTCTCGCACAAGCACACTTAACTTTAAAGTTCAGATGGGATTTGTTGCATTAGTGTTGGTATGGTCGCGCCCGTCTTGTTTTGTGCATTATTTACTTAAACCTTACTCTGCCGGAGCACCCTTCACAACTCTCTTACCCCATTCCAAAGAAAAAGAATAATTTCCGTTCCTCCACCCTATTAAAACCTGAATATAGGTGTATTTATTGTCAAAATCAAATAAAAAGCAAGTCGACGCTTTTCCGAGCGAAATTATTCGATTATCAAATGCGAATCGAGCAAAAAAAATGTCATCACGAAGAGTTCCCAGGAGGTCACCCATCATAGTACTGTTCTCGCCCAGGCACGCTTAACTTCGGAGTTCTGATGGGATTCGGTGCATTGGTGCTGTTATGGTCGCACCCGTCATGTTTTCTACGCAATATTTACGGAAGCCCTACTCTGCCGGAGTATCCTCCATAACTTACTTGCCCAATTCCAAAGAAAAAGAATAATTTTTGTTCCTCCACCTGATTAAAACCTGAATATATGTGTGATTATTAAACAAAATCAAATAAACAGCAATGCGGCGCTTTTCCGAGCGTAATTTTTTGATTATCGCATGCGAATCGAGCAAAAAAAGGGATGCAACATGAGGACTTTCCAGGACTTCACCCATCCTAGTACTGCTCTCGCCCAAGAAAGCTTAACATCGGAGTTCTGATGGAATCTAGTGCATTATTGCTAGTATGGTCGCAACCGTCATGTTTTCTATGCAATATTTACTTAAGCCCTATTCTGTCGGAGCATCCTCCACAAATTTCTTGCCCCATTCCAAAGAAAAAGAATAATTTACGTTCCTCAATCTTATAAAAACCTGAATATATGTGTAATTATTCGATAAAATAAAATAAATAGCAAGGCGATGCTTCGAGAGAATAATTATTCGATTATCGGATGCGAATCGAGCAAAAAATGGGGGCAACACGAGGACCTCTCAGAAGGTCACCCATCCTAGTACTGCTCTCGCCCAAGCACGCTTAACTTCGGAGTTCTAATGGGATCCGGTGCATTAGTGCTGTTATGGTCGCGACCGTCATGTTTCTGTACAATATTTACTTAAACATTACTCTGCCGGAGCATCCTCGACAACTTTCTTATCCCATTCCAAAGAAAAAGAATAATTTCCGTTCCTCCACCTGATTAAAACATGAATATAGGTGTAATTATTCGACAAAATCAAATAAACAGCAAGGCGACGCTTTTCCGATCGTAATTAATCGATTATCGGATGCAAATCGAGCAAAAAAAAGGTCATCAAGAAGACTTCCCAGAAGGTCACCCATCATACTACTGCTCTCGCCCAAGCACGCTTAACTTCGTAGTTAAGATGGGATTCGGTGCATTGCTGCTAGTATTGTCGCACCGTCATGTTTTCTACTCAATATTAACTTAAGCCCAACACTGCCAGAGCATCCTTCATAATTTTCTTGCCCCATTCCAATGAATATAGGTGTAATTATTTGACAAAATCAAATAAACAGCAAGGCGACACTTTTCCGAACGTAATTATTCGATTATTGGATGCGGATCGAGCAACAAAGGGGTCATCACGACGACTTCCCATGAGGTCACCCATCATAGTACTTCTCTCGCCAAAGCACGCTTAACTTCGGAGTTCTGATGGGATTCGAAGAATTGGTGCGGGTATGGTCGCACCCGTCATATTTTATGCGTAATATTTACTGAAGCTTTACTCTGCCGGAGCATCCTCCACAACTTTCTTGCCCCATTCCAAAAAAAAAAGAATAATTTCCGTTCCTCCACCTGATTAAAACCTTAATATAGGTGTAATTATTCGACAAAATATAATAAACAGTAAGGCGACGCTTTTCCGAGCGTAACTATTCGATTATCGAATGCGAATTGAGCAAAAAAGGGATGCAACACGAGGACTTTCCAGGAGGTCACTCATCCTAGTACTGCTCTCGCCCAAGCAAGATTAACTTCAGAGTTCTGATGGGAACTGGTGCATTAGTGCTAGTA
Organism: Dipteronia dyeriana; assembly: GCA_032871835.1. NCBI lineage: Eukaryota > Viridiplantae > Streptophyta > Magnoliopsida > Sapindales > Sapindaceae > Dipteronia > Dipteronia dyeriana. The sequence goes on along the minus strand of CM065301.1, from coordinate 79,648,837 downwards.
TGGTCGCACCCGTCATGTTTTCTATGCAAAATTTACTTAAGCACAACCCTGTCGGAGCATCCTCCACAAATTTCTTGCCCCATTCCAAAGAAAAAGAATAATTTCCGTTCCTACACCTAATTAAAACCTGAATATAGGTGTAATTAATCGACAAAATCAAATAAATAGTGAGGCGATGCTTTTCCGAGCGTAACTATTCGATTATCGAATGCGAATCGAGCAAAAAAGGGATGCAACACAAGGACTTTCAAGGAGGTCACCCATCCTAGTAATGCTCTCACCCAAGCACGTTTAACTTCGGAGTTCTGATGGGATCCGGTGCATTAGTGCTGGTATGGTCGCGACCGTCATGTTTCTGTGCAATATTTACTTAAACCTTACTCTGTCGTAGCATCCTCCACAACTTTCTTACCCCATTCCAAAGAAAAAGAATAATTTTTGTTCCTTTACCTGAATATAGGTGTAATTATTCGAATAAATCAAATAAACAGCAAAGTGACATTTTTCCGAGCGTAATTATTCGATTATCGGATGCGAATCGAGTAAAAAATGGGTGCAACACAAGCGCTTCCCAAGAGGTCACCCATCCTAGTACTTCTCTCGCCCCAGTCCGCTTAACTTCGGAGTTCTGATGGGATCCGGTTCATTAGTGCTGGTATGGTTGCGCCCGTCATGTTTTCTGTGTAATATTTACTAATGCCCTACTCTGCCGGAGCATCCTCCACAACTTTCTTGCCTCATTCAAAAGAAAAAGAATAATTTCCGTTCCTTCACCTGATTAAAACCTGAATATAGGTGTAATTATTCAACAAAATCAAAAAAACAGCAAGGTGATGCTTTTCCGATAGTAATTATTCAATTATCGTATGCGAATCGAGCAAAAATGGGGTGTAACATGAGAACTTCCAAGGAGGTCACCCATCCAAGTACTGCTCTCGGCTAAACACGCTTAACTTTAGAGTTCTTATGGGATCCGGTGCATTTGAACTGGTATGGTCGCTCCCGTCATGTTTTCTTCTCAATATTTACTTAAGCCCTACTCTGTCGGAGCTTCATCCACAACTTTCTTTCACCATTCCAAAGAAAAAGAATAATTTCCGTTCCACCAACTGATTAAAACCTGATTATATGTGTAATTATTTGATCAAACCAAATAAACAGCAAGGCGACGCTTTTTCGAGCGTAATTATTCGATTATCGAATGCGAATTGAACAAAAAAAGGGTGCAACACGAGGACTTCCCAGTAGGTCACCTATCCTAGTACTACTCTCGCCCAAACACGCTTAACTTCGGAGTTCTGATGGGATCCGGTGGATTTGTGCTGGCACTGTCGTAACTGTCATGCTTCTGTGCAATATTTACTTAAACCTTACTCTACCGGAGCATCCTCCACAACTTTTTTACCCCATTCCAAAGAAAAAGAATAATTTCTGTTCCTCCACCTGATTAAAGCCAGAATATAGGTGTAATTATTCGACAAAATCAAATTAACAACAAAGCGACACTTTTCCGAGCGTAATTATTCGATTATCGGATGCGAATCGAGTAAAAAAGGGGTGCAAAACGAGAGCATCCCAGGAGGTCACCCATCCTAGTACTGCTCTCGCCCAAGCACGCTTGACTTCGAAGTTCTGATGGGATTCGGTGCAATGGTGCTGGTATGGTCACACCGTCATGTTTTCTGTGCAATATTTACTTAAGCCCTACTCTGCCAGAGCATCCTCAACAACTTTCTTGCCCCATTCCAAATAAAAAGAATATTTTCCGTTCCTCCACCTGATTAAAACATGAATATAGGTGAAATTATTCGATAAAATCAATTAAACAGCAAGGTAACGCTTTTCAGATCGTAATTTTTCGATTGTCGGATCCGAATCGAGCAAAAAAGAGGTCACCACGAAGACTTTCTAGGAGGTCACCCATCATAGTACTGCTCTCGTTCAAACACGCTTCACTTCGGATTTCTGATAGGATCTGGTGCATTGGTGCTGGTATGATCTCACCCATTATGTTTTTTGCGTAATATTTACTTGAGCCCTACTCTGCCGGCGCATCCTCTACAACTTTCTTACCTCATTCCAAAGAAAAAGAATAATTTACGTTCCTCGACCTGATTAAAACCTGAATATAGGTGTAATTATTCGACAAAATCAAATAAACAGCAAGGCGATGCTTTTTCGAGCGTAATTATTCGATTATCGGATGCGAATCGAGCAAAAAATGGGTGCAACACGAGGACTTCCCAGGAGGTCACCCATCTTAGTTCTGCTCTCGCCGAAGCACGCTTAACTTCGGTGTTCTAATGGAATCTGGTGCATTAGTGCTGGTATGGTCGCACCTATCATGTTTTCTGCGCAATATTTACATAAGCCTTACTCTGCCGGAGCATCCTCCACAACTTTCTTTCCCCATTCGAAAGAAAAAGAATAATTTCCGTTCCTCCACCTGATTAAAACATAAATATAGGTGTAATTATTCGACTAAATCAAATAAACAGCAAGCCGACGCTTTTCCGAGCGTAATTATTTGATTATCGGATGCGAATCGAGCAAAAAAGTGGTGCAACACGAGGACTGCTCAGGATGTCATCCATCCTAGTACTGCTCATGCCCAAGCACGCTTAACTTCGGATTTTATAGGATCCGGTGCATTAGTGCTGGTCTAGTCGCACCCGTCATGTTTTCTGCGCAATATTTACTTAAGCCTTACTCTACCGGAGCATCATTCAGAACTTTCTATTATCGGATGCGAATCGAGCAAAAAATGGGTACAACACGAGGACTTCTCATGAGGTCACCCATCCTAGTACTGCTCTCGCCCAAGCACGCTTAACTTCGGAGTTCTGTTGGGATCCGGTGCATTAGTGATGGTATGGTCCCAACCGTCATGTTTTCTACGCAATATTTACTTAATCCCTACTCTGTCGGAGTATCATCCACAACTTTCTTTCCCATTCCAAAGAAAAAGAATAATTTTCGTTCCTTCACCTGACTAAAACCTGAACGTAGGTGTAATTATTCGACAAAATCAAATAAACAGCAAGGCGTCGCTTTTCTGAGCGTAATTATTCGATTATCGGATGCGAATCGAGCAAAAAAGAGGTGCAACACGAGGACTTCCCAGGAGGTCACCCATCTTAGTACAGCTCACACCCAAGCACGCTTAACTTTGGAGTTGAGATGGATCTGGTGCATTAGTGCTGGTATGGTCGCACTCGTCATATTTTCTGTGCAATATTTACTTAAGCCCTACTCTGCCGGAGCATCCTCAACAACTTTCTTGCCCCATTCCAAAGAAAAAGAATATTTTCCGTTCCTCCACCTGATTAAAACATGAATATAGGTGAAATTATTCGATAAAATCAATTAAACAGCAAGGTGACGCTTTTCAGATCATAATTTTTCGATTGTCGGATCCGACTCGAGCAAAAAAGAGGTCACCACGAAGACTTTTTCGGAGGTCACCCATCATAGTACTGCTCTCGCCCAAGAAAGCTTCACTTCGGATTTCTGATAGGATCTGGTGCATTGGTGCTGGTATGATCTCACCCATTATGTTTTTTGCGTAATATTTACTTAAGCCCTACTCTGTCGGAGCATCCTCCACAACTTTCTTACCCCATTCCAAAGAAAAAAAATAATTTACGTTCCTCGACCTGATTAAAACCTGAATATAGGTGTAATTATTCGACAAAATCAAATAAACAGCAAGGCGATGATTTTTTGAGCGTAATTATTCGATTATCGGATGCGAATCGAGCAAAAAATGGGTGCAACACGAGGACTTCCCATGAGGTCACCCATCTTAGTTCTGCTCAGCCGAAGCACGCTTAACTTCGGTGTTCTAATGGAATCTGGTGCATTAGTGCTGGTATGGTCGCACCTATCATGTTTTCTGCACAATATTTACATAAGCCTTACTCTGCCGGAGCATCCTCCACAACTTTCTTGCCCCATTGGAAAGAAAAAGAATAATTTCCGTTCCTCCACCTGATTAAAACATAAATATAGGTGTAATTATTCGACTAAATCAAATAAACAACAAGCCGACGCTTTTCCGAGCGTAATTATTCGATTATCGGATGCGAATCGAGCAAAAAATAAGTGCAACACGAGGACTGCCCAGGATGTCACCCATCCTAGTACTGCTCACGCCCAAGCACGCTTAACTTCAGATTTTATGGGATCCGGTGCATTAGTGCTGGTCTGGTCGCAACCGTCATGTTTTCAGCGCAATATTTACTTAAGCCTTACTCTACCGGAGCATCATTCAGAACTTTCTATTATCGGATACGAATCGAGCAAAAAATGGGTACAACACGAGGACTTCTCATGAGGTCACCCATCCTAGTACTGCTCTCGGCCAAGCACGCTTAACTTCGGAGTTCTGTTGGGATCCGGTGCATTAGTGATAGTATGGTCCCAACCGTCATGTTTTCTGCGCAATATTTACTTAATCCCTATTCTGTCGGAGCATCATCCACAACTTTCTTTCCCATTCCAAAGAAAAAGAATAATTTTCGTTCCTTCACCTGACTAAAACCTGAATATAGGTGTAATTATTCGACAAAATCAAATAAACAGCAAGGCGTCGCTTTTCTGAGTGTAATTATTCGATTATCGGATGCGAATCGAGCAAAAAAGAGGTGCAACACGAGGACTTCCCAGGAGGTCACCCATCTTAGTACAGCTCTCACCCAAGCACGCTTAACTTTGGAGTTGAGATGGGATCCGGTGCATTAGTGCTGGTATGGTCGCACTCGTCATGTTTTCTGTGCAATATTTACTTAAGCCCTACTCTGCCGGAGCATCCTCCACAACTTTCTTTCCCTATTCCAAAGAAAAAGAACAATTTACGTTCCTCCACCTGATTAAAACCTGAATATAGGTGTTATTGTTCCAAAAAATAAAATAAACAGATAGGCGACGCTTTCCTGAGCGTAATTTTTTGATTATTGGATGCAAATCGAGCAAAAAAGGGTGCAACACGAGGACTTTCCAGGAGGTCACCCATCCTAGTACTGCTCTTGCCCAAGCACGCTTAACTTCGGAGTTCTGTTGGGACCTGGTGCATTAGTGATGGTATGGTCGAAATAGATTCATGTTTTCTGCGCAGTATTTACTTAATCCCTACTCTGCCGGAGAATCCTCCACAACTTTCTTTCCCATTCCAAAGAAAAAGAATACTTTTCGTTCCTTCACCTGATTAAAACCCGAATATAAGTGTAATTATTCGAAAAAATCAAATAAACAGCAAGGCGACGCTTTTCCGAGCGTAATTATTCGATTATCGGATGCGAATCGAGCAAAAAAAGGGTGCAACACAAGGACTTCCCAGAAGGTCACCCATCCTAGTACAACTCTCGCCCATGCACGCTTAACTTTAGAGTTCTGATCGGATCTGGTGCATTAGTGCAGGTATGGTCGCACCCGTCATGTCTTCTGCGCAATATTTACTTAAGCCCAACTCTGCCGGAGCATCCTCCACAACTTTCTTTTCCTATTCCAAGGAAAAAGAATACGTTACGTTCCTCCACCTGATTAAAACCTGAAAAAATGTGTAATTATTCAAAAAAAATCAAATAAACAGCAAGGCGAAACTTTTCCGAGCGTAATTATTCGATTATCGGATGAGAATCGAGCAAAAAAGGTGGTGCAACACGAGGACTTCCCAGTAGGTCACCCATCTTAGTACTGCTATAGCCCAAGCACGCTTAACTTCGTAGTTCTTTTGGGATCCGGTGCATTAGTGCTGGTATGGTCGCAACCGTTATTTATTCTGCCTGTAATAATTACTTAAGCCCAACTCTGCCAGAGCATCCTCCACAACTTTCTTGCCCAATTCTAAAGAAAAGGAATAATTCTCGTTCCTCCACCTGATTAAAACCTGAATTGAGGTGTAATTATTCTACAAAATCAAATAAACAGCTAGGCGACGCTTTTCCGAGCGTAATGATTAGATTATCGGATACGAATCTAGCAAAAAAGGATACAACACGAGAGCTTCCCAGGAGGTCACCCATCCTATTACTGCTCTCGCCCAAGCCTGCTTAACTTCGGAGTTCTGATGGGATTCGGTTCATTGGTGCTGGTATGGTCGCACCGTCATGTTTTCTGTGCAATATTTACCTAAGCCCTACTCTACGGAGCATCCTCCACAACTTTCTTGCCCCATTCCAGAGAAAAATAATAATTTCCGTTCCTTCACCTGATTAAAACATGAATATAGGTGTAATTATACAACAAAATCAAATTAACAGCAAGTCGACGCTTTTTCGAAAGTAATTATTCGATTATCGGATGCAAATCGAGCAAAAAAGGGGTGTAACATGAGGACTTCCCAAGAGGTCACCCATCCTTATACTGCTCTCGGCTAAACACGCTTAACTTTAGAGTTCTAATGGGATCCGGTGCATTAGCGCTGTTATGGTCACACCTGTCATGTTTTCTTCTCAATATTTACTTAAGCCCTTTTCTACCGGAGCATCCTCCACAACTTTCTTTCACCATTCCAAAGAAAAAGAATAATTTCCGTTCCTCCAACTGATTAAAACCTGATTATATGTGTAATTATTCGATAAAATCAAATAAACAGCAAGGCGACGCATTTCCGTGCGTAATTATTCGATTATCGGATGCGAATCGAGCAAAAAAGGGGTGCAACACGAGGTTTTTCAGGAGGTCACCCATCCTAGTACTGCACTCGCCCAAGAACGCTTAACTTCAGAGTTCTGTTGGGATCCGGTGCATTAATGCTGGTATGGTAGCAACCGTCATGTTTTCTGCCCATAATATTTACTTAAGCCCTACTCTGTCGGAGCATCCTCCACAACTTTCTTGCCCCCTTCTAAAGAAAAAGAATAATTCCCGTTCCTCCACCTGATTGAAACCTGAATATAGGTGTAATTATTCAACAAAATCAAATTAACAGCAAGACGACGGTTTTCCGAGCGTAATTATTCGATTATAGGATGCGAATCGAGCAAAAACGTGGTGCAACACGAAAGCTTCCCAGGAGGTCACCCATCCTAGTACTGCTCTCTCCCAAGCCCGCTTAACTTTGGAGTTCTAAAGGGATCCGGTTCATTAGTGTAAGTACGGTCGCTCCCGTCATGTTTTCTGCGCAATATTTACTTAAGCCCTACTCTGCCGGAGATCCTCCACAACTTTCTTTCCCATTCCAAAGAAAAAGAATAATTTCCGTTACTCCACCTGATTAAAACCTGAATATAGGTGTATTTATTTGACTAAATCAAATAAACTGCAAGGCAACGCTTTTCCGAGTGTAATTATTCGATTATCGGATGCGAATCAAGTAAAATAGGAGTGCAACACGAGGACTTCCCAGTATGTCACCCATCTTAGTACTGCTCACTCCCAAGCACGCTTAACTTCGGAGTTCTGTTGGGATTCGGTGCATTACTGATGGTATGGTCGCAACAGTCATATTTTTTGCGCAATATTTACTTAATCCCTACTCTGCCGGAGAATCCTCCACAACTTTCTTTCCCATTCCAAAGAAAAAGAATAATTTTCGTTCCTTCACCTGATTAAAACCTGAATATAAGTGTAATTATTCAACAAAATCAAATAAACAGCAAGGCGACGCTTTTTCGAAAATAATTATTCGATTATCGGATGCTAATCGAGCAAAAAAGGGGTGTAACATGAGGACTTCCCAATAGGTCACCCATCCTAGTACTGCTCTCAGCTAAACACTCTCAACTTTAGAGTTCCGATGGGATCCGGTGCATTAGTGCTGGTTTGGTCGCACCTGTCATGTTTTCTTCTCAATATTTACTTAAGCCCTACTCTACCGGAGCATCCTCCACAACTTTCTTTCACCATTCTAAAGAAAAAGAATAATTTCCGTTCCTCCAACTGATTAAAACCTGATTATATGTGTAATTATTCGATAAAATCAAATAAATAGCAAGGCGACGCTTTTCCGAGCGTAATTATTCAATTATCGGATGCTAATCGAGCAAAAAAGGGGTGCAACATGAGGACTTCCAAGAAGTCACCCATCCTAGTACTGCTCTTGCCCAAGCACGCTTAACTTCGGAGTTCTGTTGGGATCCTGTGCATTAGTGCTGGTATGGTAGCAACCGTCACGTTTTCTGCCCGTAATATTTACTTAAGCCCTACCATGTCGGAGCATCATCCACAACTTTCTTTGCCCATTCTAAAGAAAAAGAATAATTCCCGTTCCACCACCTGATTGAAACCTAAATATAGGTGTAATTATTCTACAAAATCAAATTAACAGCAAGTCGACGCTTTTCCGAGCGTAATTATTCGATTATCGGATGAGAATCGAGCAAAAAAGGGGTGCAACACGAGAGCTTCCCAGGAGGTCACCCATCCTAGTACTGCTCTCTCCCAAGCCAGATTAACTTCGGAGTTCTGATGGGATCCGGTGCATTAGTGCTGGTATGGTCGCACCCGTCATGTTTTCTGCGCAATAATAACTTAAGCCCTACTCTGCCGGAGCATCCTTCACAACGTTTTTGCCTAATTCCAAAGAAAAGGAATAATTTTCGTTCCTCCACCTGATTAAAACCTGAATATAGGTGTAATTATTCGATAAAATCAAATAAACAGCAAGGCGTCGCTTTTCTGATCGTAATTATTCGATTATCGGATGCGAATCGAGCAAAAAAAGAGTCATCAAGAAGACTTCCTAGGAGATCACCCATCGTAGTACTGCTCTCGCCCAACCACGCTTAACTTCGGAGTTAAGATGGGATTCGGTGCATTGCTGCTGGTATGGTCGCACCATCATGTTTTCTTGACAATATTTACTTAATTCCTACACTGTCGGAGCATCCTTCATAACTTTCTTGCCCCATTCCAAAGAAAAACAATAATTTTCGTTCCTCCATCTGACTAAAACTTGAATACAGGTGTAATTATTCGACAAAATCAAATAAACAGCAAGGCGACGCTTTTCCGATCGTAATTATTCGATTATTGGATGCGAATTGAGCAAAAAAGAGGTCATCACGAAGACTTCCCAGGAGGTCACCCATCATATTACTGCTTTCGCCCAAGCACGCTTAACTTTGGAGTTCTGATAAGATTCGGTGCATTGATGCTGGTATGGTCGCACCCGTCATGTTTTCTGTGCAATATTTATTTAAGCCCTACTCTGTCGGAGCTTCATCCACAACTTTCTTTCACCATTCCAAAGAAAAAGAATAATTTCCGTTCCACCAACTGATTAAAACCTGATTATATGTGTAATTATTCTATCAAACCAAATAAACAGCAAGGCGAAGCTTTTCCGAGCGTAATTATTTGATTATTGGATGCTAATCGAGCAAAAAAAGTGTGTAACATGAGGACTTCCCAAGAGGTCACCCATTCTAGTACTGCTCTCAGCTAAACACGCTAAACTTTAGAGTTCTGATGGGATCCGGTGCATTAGTGCTGGTATGGTCGCACCTGTCATGTTTTCTTCTCAATATTTACTTAACCCTTACTCTACCAGAGCATCCTCCACAACTTTCTTTCACCATTCCAAAGAAAAAGAATAATTTTCGTTCCTCCAACTGATTAAAACCTGATTATATTTGTAATTATTCGATAAAATCAAATAAACAGCAAGGCGACGATTTTCCGAGCGTAATTATTCGATTATCGGATGCTAATCGAGCAAAAAAAAGGTGCAACACGAGGACTTCAAGGAGGTCACCCATCCTAGTACTGCTCTCGCCCAAGCACGCTTAACTTCGAAGTTCTGTTGGGATCCAGTGCATTAGTGTTGGTATGGTAGCAACCGTCATGTTTTCTGCCCGTAATATTTACTTAAGCCCTACTCTGTCGGAGCATCCTCTACAACTTTCTTGCCCCATTCTAAAGAAAAAGAATAATTCTCGTTCCTCCACCTGATTGAAACCTGAATATAGGTGTAATTATTCAACAAAATCAAATTAATAGCAAGGCGACGCTTTTCTGAGCGTAATTATTCGATTATCGGATGCGGATCGAGCAAAAAAGGGGTGAAACAAGAGAGTTTCCTATGAGGTCATTCATCCTAGTACTGCTCTCGCCCAAGCCCGCTCAACTTCGGAGTTCTGATAGGATCGGGTGCATTAGTGCCGGTATGGTCACGCCCGTCATGTTTTCTGTGCAATAATAACTTAAGCCCTACTCTGCCGGAGCTTCCTCCGCAACTTTCTTGCCTCATTCTAAAGAAAAAGAATAATTTCCGTTCCTCCACCTGATTAAAACCTAAATATATGAGTAATTATGTGACAAAATCAAATAAACAGCAAGGCAACGCTTTTTCGATCGTAATTATTCGATTATCAGATGAGAATAATGCAAAAAAGGAGTCATCAAAAAGACTTCCCAGGAGATCACTTATCATAGTACTGCTTTCGCCTAAACAAGCTTAACTTTAGAGTTTTGATGGGATCCGGTGCATTAGTGCTGGTATGGTCGCACCTGTCATGTTTTCTTCTCAATATTTACTTAACCCTTACTCTACCAGAGCATCCTCCACAACTTTCTTTCACCATTCCAAAGAACAAGAATAATTTTCGTTCCTCCAACTGATTAAAACCTGATTATATTTGTAATTATTCGATAAAATCAAATAAACAGCAAGGCGACGATTTTCCAAGCGTCATTATTCGATTATCGGATGCTAATCGAGCAAAAAAAATGTGCAACACGAGAACTTCAAGGAGGTCACCCATCCTAGTACTGCTCTCGCCCAAGCACGCTTAACTTCGGAGTTCTGTTGGGATCCAATGCATTAGTGCTGGTATGGTAGCAACCGTCATGTTTTCTGCCCGTAATATTTACTTAAGCCCTACTCTGTCGGAGCATCCTCTACAACTTTCTTGCCCCATTCTAAAGAAAAAGAATAATTCTCGTTCCTCCACCTGATTGAAACCTGAATATAGGTGCAATTATTCAACAAAATCAAATTAATAGCAAGGCGACGCTTTTCTGAGCGTAATTATTCGATTATCGGATGCGAATCGAGCAAAAAAGGGGTGAAACAAGAGAGTTTCCTAGGAGGTCATTCATCCTAGTACTGCTCTCGCCCAAGCCCGCTCAACTTCGGAGTTCTGATAGGATCGGGTGCATTAATGCCTGTATGGTCACGCCCGTCATGTTTTCTGTGCAATATTAACTTAAGCCCTACTCTGCCGGAGCTTCCTCCACAACTTTCTTGCCTCATTCTAAAGAAAAAGAATAATTTCCGTTCCTCCACCTGATTAAAACCTGAATATAGGAGTAATTATTTGACAAAATCAAATAAACAGCAAGGCAACGCTTTTTCGATCGTAATTATTCGATTATCGGATGAGAATAAAGCAAAAAAGGAGTCATCAAAAAGACTTCCCAGGAGATCACCTATCATAGTACTGCTTTCGCCTAAGCACGCTTAACTTCGGAGTTAAGATGGGATTCGGTGCATTGCTGCTGGTATGGTCGCACTGTCATGTTTTCTTCACAATATTTACTTAAGCTCTACACTGTCGAAGCATCCTTCATAATTTTCTTGCCTCATTTCAAAGAAAAAGAATAATTTTCGTTCCTCCATCTAACTAAAACCTGAATATCGGTGTAATTATTCGACAAAATCAAATAAACAGCAAGGCGACACTTTTCCGATCGTAATTATTCGATTATTAGATGCGAATTGAGCAAAAAAGAGGTCATCACGAAGACTTCCCAGGAGCTCACCCGTCATAGTACTGCTCTCGCCCAAGCACGCTTAACTTCGGAGCTCGGATAAGATTCGGTGCATTGGTGCTGGTATGGTCGCACCTGTCATGTTTTCTGCGCAATATTTATTTAAGCCTTACTTTGCCGGAGCAACCTCCAAAACTTTATTGCCCCATTCCAAAGAAAATGAATAATTTCCGTTTCTCCACCTGATTAAAACATAAATATATGTGTAATTATTTGACAAAATCAAATAAACAGCAAGGCGACACTTTTCCGATCGTAATTATTCGATTATCGGATGCGAATCGAGCAAAAAAAGGGTCATCACGAAGACTTCCCAGGAGGTCACCGATCATAGTACTACTCTCGCCAAAGCACGCTTTTCTTCGGAGTTCTGATAGGATTCGGTGCATTGGTTCTTGTATGGTCGCACCCGTCATGTTTTCTGCGTAATATTTACTGAAGCCCTACTCTGCCAAAGCATCCTCCACAAAATTCATGCCCCATTCCAAAGAAAAAGAATAATTTTCGTTCCTCCACATGATTAAAACCTAAATATAGATGTAATTATTCGACAAAATCAAATAAACAGTAAGGCGACGCTTTTCCGAGCGTAACTATTAGATTATCGCATGCCAATTGAGCAAAAATGGGATGCAACACGAGGACTTTCCAGGAGGTCTCCCATCTTAGTACTGCTCTCGCCCAAGCACGCTTAACTTCGGATTTCTAATGGGATCCGGTGCATTAGTGCTGGAATGGTCGCAACCGTCATATTTCTGAGCAATATTTACTTAAACCTTACTCTGCCGGAGCATCCTCCATAACTTTTTTACCCCATTCCAAAGAAAAAGAATAATTTTCGTTCCTTCACCTGATTAAAACCTGAATATAGGTGTAATTATTCGACTAAATCAAATAAATAGCAAAGCAACGCTTTTCCGAGCGTAATTATTCGATTATCGGATACGAATCGAGCAAAAAAAGGTGCAACAAGAGAGCTTCCCAGAAGGTCACCCATCCTAGTACTGCTCTCGCCCAAGTCTGCTTAACTTAAGAGTTAAAATGGGATCCGGTGCATTAGTACTGGTATGGTCGCGCCCGTCATGTTTTCTGCGTAATATTTACTTAAGCCTTACTCTGCCGGAGCATCCTCCCCAACTTTCTTGCCTCATTCCAAGGAAAGAATAATTTCCGTTCCTCCACCTGATTAAAACCTGAATATAGGTGTAATTATTCGACAAAATCAAATAAACAGCAAGGCGATTCTTTTCCGATCATAATTATTCATTTATCGGATGCGAATCGAGCAAAAAAAAAGGTCATCAAGATGACTTCCAAGAAGGTCACCCTACATAGTACTGCTCTCGCCTAAGCACCCTTAACTTCGGAGTTCTGATGGGATTCGGTTCATTGGTGCTAGTATGGTCGCACCGTCATGTTTTTTGTGCAATATTTACCTAAGCCCTACTCTACGGAGCATACTCCACAACTTTCTTGCCCCATTCCAAAGAAAAAGAATAATTTCCGTTCCGTCACCTGATTAAAACATGAATATAGGTGTAATTATTCAAAAAAATCAAAAAAACAGCAAGGCGACGCTTTTTCGAAAGTAATTATTCGATTATCGGATGCCAATCGAGCAAAAAAGGGGTGTAACATGAGGGCTTCCTAAGAGGTCACCCATCCAAGTACTGCACTCGGTTAAACACACTTAACTTTAGAGTTCTGATGGGATCTTGTGCATTAGTGCTGGTATGGTCGCACCTGTCATGTTTTCATCTCAATATTTACTTAAGCCCTACTCTACCGGAGCATCCTCCACAACTTTCTTTCATCATTCCAAAGAAAAAGAATAATTTCCGTTTCTCCACCTGATTAAATCCTGAATATAGGTGTAATTATTCGATAAAATCAATTAAACAGCTAGGTGACGCTTTTCCGATCGTAATTATTCGATTATCAGATCCGAATCGAGCAAAAAAAGGGTCATCACGAAGACTTCCCAGGAGGTCACCCATCATAGTACTGCTCTCGCATAACACTCTTAACTTTGGAGTTCTGATAGGATTCGGTGCATTGGTGCTGGTATGGTCGCACCTGTTATGTTTTCTGCTCAATATTTACTTAAGCCCTACTCTTCCGGAGCATCCTCCACAACTTTCTTACCCCATTCCAAAGAAAAAGAATAATTTTCGTTCCTGAACCTGATTAAAACCTTAGTATAGGTGTATTTATTTGACAAAATCAAATAATTAGCAAGGTGACGCTTTTCCGAGCGTAATTATTCGATTATCGGATGAGAATCGAGCAAAAAATCGGTACAACACGAGGACTTCCCAGGAGGTCACCCATCTTAGTACTGCTCTCGCCGAAGCACACTTAACTTCAGTGTTTTAATGGAATATGGTGCATTAGTGCTTGTATGGTCGCACCTATCATGTTTTCTGCGCAATATTTACATAATCCTTATTCTGCTAGAGCATCCTCCACAACTTTTTTGCCCCATTCCAAAGAAAAAAAATAATTTATGTTCCTCCACCTGATTAAAACCTAAATATAGGTGTAATTATTGGTCTAAATCAAATAAACAGCAAGCCGACGCTTTTCCGACTGTAATTATTCGATTATCGGACGCGAATCGAGCTAAAAAGTGTGCAACACGAGGACTTTCCAGGAAGTCACCCATTCTAGTACTGCTCTCGCCCAAGCACGCTTAACTTCGGAGTTTTGATAGGATTCGGTGCATTTGTGCTGGTATGGTCGCACCCATTATGTTTTCTGCGCAATATTTACTTAAGTCCTACTCTGCCGGAGTATCCTCCATAACTTTCTTACCCTATTACAAAGAAAAAGAATAATTTCGTTCCTCCACCTGATTAAAACAAGAATATAGGTGTAATTTTTCGAAAAAATCAAAGAAACAGCAAGGCGACACTTTTCCGAGCGTAGTTATTCGATTATCGGATGCAAATCGAGAAAAAAAGGGGTGCAACACGAGGATTGCTCATGAGGTCACCCATCCTAGTACAGCTAACGCCCAAGCACGCTTAAGTTCGGATTTTATGGGATCCGGTGCATTAGTACTGGTATGGTCGCACCCGTCATGTTTTCTGTGAAATATTTACTTAAGCCCTACTCTGCCAGAGCATTATCCATAACTTTCTTTCCCTATTCCAAAAAAAAAGAATAATTTCCGTTCCTCCACCTTATTAAAACATGAATATAGGTGTAATTATTCGACAAAATCAAATAAACAGCAAATCGACGCTTTTCCGAGCGTAATTATTCGATTATCGGATGCGAATCGAGCAAAAAAGGGGTGCAACACAAGAACTTCCCAGGAGGTCACCCATCCTAGTACTGCTCTCGCCCAAGCACGCTTAAATTCGGAGTACTGTTGGGATCCGGTGCATTAGTGATGGTACGGTCGCATCCGTCATGTTTTCTGCGCAATATTTACTTTAACCTTACTCTATCGGAGCATCCTCCACAACTTTCTTACCCTAAAAACGCATAAAAAATATTACGTTCCTTCACCTGATTAAAACCTTAATATAGGTGTAATTATTCGACTAAATCAAATAAACAGCAAATCGATGCTTTTTCGAGCGTAATTATTCAATTATCGGATGTAAATCGAACAAAAATGGGGTGCAACACGAGGACTTCCCAGGAGGTCACCCTGCCTAGTACTGCTCTCGCCCTAGCACGCTTAACTACGGAGTTCTGATGGGATCCGGTGCATTAGTGCTGGTATGGTCGCACCCGTCATGTTTTCTGTGCAATATTTACTTAAACCATACTCTGTCGGAGCATCCTCCACAACTATCTTACCTAATTCTAAAGGAAAAGAATAATTTATGTTCCTCCACCAGATTAAAACATGAATATAGGTATAATTATTAGACAAATAAAAATAAACAGCAAGGCAACGCTTTTCCGAGCCTAATTATTCTATTATCGGATGCGAAACGAGCAAAAAAAGGGTGCAACACGAGGACTTCCCAGGAGGTCATCCATCCTAGTACTGCTTTCGCCCAAGCATGCTTAACTTCGGAGTTCTGATGGGATCATGTATATTAGTGCTGGTATGGTCGCACCCATCATGTTTTATGCGCAATATTTACTTAAGCCTTACTCTGCCGGAGCATCCTCTACAACTTTCTTACCTCATTCCAAAGAAAAAAAATCCGTTCCTCCACCAGATTAAAACCTAAATATAGGTGAAATTATTCGACTAAATCAAATAAACAGCAAGGCGACGCTTTTTCGAGCGTAATTATTCGATTATCGGATGCGAATCAAGCAAAAATGGGGTGACTCACGAGGACTTCCCAGGCAGTAACCCGACCTAGTATTGCTCTCGCCCAAGCACACTTAACTTTGGAGTTATGTTGGGATCCGGTGCATTAGAGCGGGTATGGTCGCAACCGTCATGTTTTCTGCCCGCAATATTTACTTAAGCCTTACTCTGCTGGAGCATCCTCCACAACTTTATTAATCCATTCCAAAGAAAAAGAATAATTTATGTTCCTCCACCTGATTAAAACCTGAATATAGGTGTAATTATTCGATAAAATCATATAAACAGCAGGTCAACACTTTTTCGAGTGTAATTATTCGATTATCGGATGCGAATCGAGCAAAAAAGGGGTGCAACACGAGGACTTCCCAAGAGGTCACCCATCCTAGTACTTCTCTTGCCCAAGCACGTTTAACTTCGAAGTTCTTATGGGATCTGGTGCATAAGTACTGGTATGGTCGCACCCGTAATGTTTTCTGCGCAATATTTACTTAAGCCCTACTATGCCGGAGCATCCTCCACAACTTTCTTGCCCCATTCTAAAGAACAAGAATAATTTTCGTTCCTCCACCTGATTAAAACCTGAATATAGGTGTAATTTTTCGATAAAATCAAATAAACAGCAAGGCGACGCTTTTCCGAGCGTAATTATTCGATTATCGAATGTGAATCGAGCAAAAAAGGGGTGCAACACGAGGACTTCCCAAGAGGTCATCCATTCTAGTACTACTCTCACCCAAACATGCTTAACTTCGGAATTCTGATGGGATCCGGTATATTAGTGCTGGTATGGTCCCACCCGTCATGTTTTCTGTGCAATATTTACTTAAGCCTTACTCTGCCGGAGCATCCTCCACAACTTTCTTACCCCATTCCAAAGAAAAAAAAAATCCGTTCCTCCACCTGATTAAAACCTAAATATAGGTGTAATTATTCGACCAAATCAAATAAACAGCAAGGCGACGCTTTTCCGAGCGTAATTATTCGATTATAGGATGCAAATCGAGCAAAAAAGGGGTGCAACACGAGGACTTCGTAGGAGGTCACCCATCCTAGTACTGTTCTCGCCTAAGCACGCTTAACTTTAGAGTTCTGATGAGATCCGGTGCATTAGTGCTGGTATGGTCGCACCCGTCATGTTTTTTGTGCAATATTTACTTAAGCCTTTCTCTGTCAGAGCATCCTCCACAACTTTCTTTCCCCATTCCAAAGAAACAGAATAATTTCCGTTCCTCTACCTGATTAAAATTTGAATATAGGTATAATCATTCAACAAAATCAAATGAACAGCAAGGCGACACTTTTTCGAGCGTAATTATTCATTTTTCGGATGCGATTCGAGCAAAAAAGGGGTGCAACACGAGGACTTCCCAGGAGGTCACCCATCCTAGTACTTCTCTCGCCCAAGCACGCTTATCTTCGGAGTTCTAATGGGATCCGGTGCATTAGTGCTGGTATGGTCGCACCCGTCAAGTTTTCTGCGCAATATTTACTTAAGCCCTACTCTGCCGGAGCATCCTCCACAACTTTCTTGGCCCATTCCAAAGAAAACGAATAATTTCCGTTCCTACACCTAATTAAAACCTGAATATAGGTGTAATTATTCGACTAACTCAAATAAACAGCAATACGACATGAGGTCACACATGAGGTGAAGGGTTCCAACACGAGGACTTTACAAGAGGTCACACATCCTAGTACTTCTCTCGCCCAAGCACTCTTAACTTTGGAGTTAAGATGGGATCCGGTGCATTAGTGCTGGTATGGTCGCACCCGTCTTGTTTTCTGCGTAATATTTTCTTAAGCCTTACTCTGTTGGGGCATACTCCACAACTTTCTTGCCCCATTCTAAAGAAAAATAAAAATAATTCCCGTTCCTTCACCAGATTAACACCTAAATATAGGTGTAATTATTTGACAAAATCAAATGAACAGCAGGTCGACGCTTTTTTGAGCGTAATTATTCGAATATCGGAGGCGAATCGAGCAAAATAGAGGTGCAACACGAGGACTGCCCAGGAGGTCACCCATCCTAGTACTGCTCTCGCCCAAGGACACTCAACTTTGGATTTTATGGGATCCGGTGCATTAGTGCTGGTATGGTCGCACCCCTCATGTTTTCTGCGTAATATTTATTTAAGCCCTACTCTGCCGAAGAATCCTCCACAACTTTCTTTCCCTATTCCAAAGAAAAAGAATAATTTTCGTTCCTCAACCGGATTAAAATATGAATATAAGTGTAATTATTTGACAAAATCAAAAGAACAGCAAGTCGAAGCTTTTCCGAGCTTAATTATTTGAATATCGGATGCGAATTGAGCAAAAAAGGAATGCAACACGAGAACTTCCCAGGAGGTCACCCATCCTAGTACTGCTCTCGCCCAAGCGAGCTTAACTTCGAAGTTCTGATGGGAACCGGTGTATTAGTGTTGGTATGGTCTCACCCGTCATGTTTTCTGGGCAATATTTACTTAAGCCCTACTATGCGGAGCATCCTCCACAACTTTCTTGCCACATTCAAAAGAAAAAGAATAATTTCCCTTCCTCTACCTGATTAAAACTTGAATATAGGTGTACATTTTCGACAAAATCAAATAAACAGCGAGGCGACATTTTTTCGAGAGTAATTATTCGATTATCGGATTTCAATCGAGCAAAAAATTGGTGCAACACGAGGACTTCCTAGGAGGCCACCCATCCTAGTACCGTTCTCGCCTTAACACGCTTAACTTCGGAGTTCTGATGGAATCCGATGCATCAGTGCTGGTATGGTCGCACCCGTCATGTTTACTACGCAATATTTACTTAAGCCTTACTCTGTCGGAGCATACTCCACAACTTTCTTACCCCATTCCAAAGAAAAAGAATAATTTCCATTCCTCCACCTGATTAAAACCTGAATATAGATATAATTATTCGACAAAATCAAATAAACAACAAGACGACGGTTTTCCTAGCGTAATTATTCGATTATCGGATGAGAATCGAGCAAAAAAGAGGTGCAACATGAGGACTTCCCTCGAGGTCACCCATCTTAGTACTGCTTTCGCCCAAGCACGCTTAACTTCGAAGTTCTGTTAGGATCCGGTGCATTAGTGCTGGTATGGTCGCAACCGTCATGTTTTCTGCGCAATATTTTCTTAAGCCCTACACTGCCGGAGCAACCTCCACAACTTTCTTGCCCCATTCCAAAGGAAAAGAATAATGTCCGTTCCTCCACCTGATTAAAACCTGAATATAGGTGTAATTATTCGACAAAATAAAATAAACAGCAAGGCGACGCATTTCCGAGCATAGTTATTCGATTGTCGGATGCGAATCGAGCAAAAAAAGAGTGCAACACGAGGACTTTCCTGAGGTCACCTATCCTAGTACTGCTCTTACCAAGCACGCTTAATTTCGTAGTTCTGATGGGATCCGGTGCATTAGTGCTTGTATCATCGCACCCGTCATGTTTTCTACGCAATATTTACTTAAGCCCTACTCTGCCGGAGCATCCTCCACAACTTTCTTGCCCCATTCCAAAGAGAAAGAATAATTTCCGTTCCTCCACCTGATGAAAACCTGAATATAGGTGTTATTATTCGACAAAATCAAATATACAGCAAGGCGACGCATTTCTGAGCATAATTATTCGATTATTGGATGCTTCGAGCTAAAAAAAAGAGCAGCACGAGGACTTCCCGGAGGTCACCTATCCTAGTATTGCTCTTACCCAAGCACGCTTAACATAAGAGTTCTGATGGGATCCAGCGCATTAGTGCTGGTATGGTAGCACCTGTCATGTTTTCTGCGCAATATTTACTTAAGCCTTACTCTGCAGGAGCTCTACAACTTTCTTACCCCATTCCGAAGAAAAAGACTAATTTCGATTCCTCCACCTGATTAAAACCTAAATATAGGTGTAATTATTCGACTAAATCAAATAAACAGCAAGGCGACCCCTTTCCGAGGGTAATTATTCGAATATTGGATGCTAATCGAGCAAAAAAGAGGTGCAACACGAGTATTTCGCAGGAGGTCTCCCATCCTAGTACTACTCTCGCCTAAAAACGCTTAACTTTTGAGTTCTTATGGGATACGGTGCGTTAGTGCTTGTATGGTCGCACCCGTCATGTTTTCTGCGCAATATTTATTTAAGCCCTACTCTGCCGGAGCATCCTCCACAACTTTCTTTCCCCATTCCAAAGAAAAAGGATAATTTCCATTCCTTCACCTGATTAAAATTTGAATATAGGTGTAATTATTCGACAAAATCAAATGAACAGCAAGTCAACGCTTTTCCGAGCTTAATTATTCGAATATCGGAAGCGAATCGAGCAAAAAAAGGGTTGCAAAACAAGAAATTCCCAGGAGGTCACCCATGATAGTACTGCTCTTGCCCAAGCACGCTTAGCTTCGGAGTTCTGATGGGATCCTGTGTATTATTGCTGGTATGGTCGCACCCGTCATGTTATCTGGGCAATATTTACTTAAACCCTACTCTGTGGAGCATCCTCCACATATTTCTTGCCAAATTCAAAAGAAAAAGAATAATTCTCGTTCCACCACCTAATTAAAATTTGAATATAGGTGTACTTATTCAAAAAAATCAAATAAACAGCGAGGCGATGCTTTTTCGAGCGTAATTATTCGATTATCGGATGTGAATCAAGCAAAAAATCGGGATCAACACGAGGAATTCCCAGGAGGTCACCCAACCTAGTACTGCTCTCGCCTAAGCACGTTTAACTTCGGAGTTCTGTTGGGATCCGGTGCTTCCGTGCTGGTATGGTCGCACACGTCATGTTTTCAGCGTAATATTTACATAAGCCTTACTCTGTCGGAGCATTCTCCACAACATTCTTAACCCATTCCAAAGAAAAAGAATAATTTCCATTCCTCCACCTGATTAAAACATGAATATAAATGTAATTATTCGACTAAATCAAATAAACAGTAAGACGACTCTTTTCCGAGCGTAATTATTCGATTATCAAATGCGAATCGAGCAAAAAATGGGTGAAACATGAGGACTTCACTGGAGGTCACCCAACCTAGTACTGCTTTCGGCCAAGCACGCTTAACTTCTGAGTTCATTTTGGATCCGACGTATTAGTGCTGGTATGGTCGCAACCGTCATGTTTTCTGCGTAATATTTACATAATTCTTACCCTGATGGACCATCCTCCACAACTTTCTTGCCCCATTCCAAAGAAAAAGAATATTTTCCGTCCTTCAACTGATTAAAACCAGAATATAGGTGTAATTATTCAACAAAATCAAATAAACAGCAAGTCGACGCATTTCCGATCATAATTATCCGATTATCGGATGCGAATCGAGCAAAAAAAAAAGTGTAACACGAGGACTTCCCAAATGTCACATATCCTAGTACTGCTCTTACCCAAGCACGCTAAACATCTGAGTTCTGTTGGGATCCGGTGCACTAATGTTGGTATAGTCGCAACCGTCATGTTTTCTGCGCAATATTTACTTAAGCTCTACTCTGCCGGTGCATCCTCAACAACTTTCTTGCCCCATTACAAAGAAAAATAATAATTTTCGTTCCTCCACCTGATTAAAATCTGAATATAGGTTTAATTATTCGACAAAATCATATAAACAGTAAGGCGACGCTTTTCCGAGCATAATTATTCAATTATAGGATGCAAAGCTAGCAAAAAAGGAGGCAACACGAGGACTTCCGGAGGTCACCCATGCTAGTATTGCTTTTACCCAAGCATGCTTAACTTCGGAGTTCTGATGGGATGCGGAGCATTAGTGCTGGTATGGTCGCTCCCGTCATATTTTCTGCAGAATATTTACTTAAGCCCTACTCTGCCGGAGCATCCTCCACAACTTTCTTGCCCCATTCCAGATAAAAAGAATAATTTCCGTTCCTCAACCTGATTAAAACCTTATTATAGGTGTAATTATTAGATTAAATCAAATAAAAAGCAAGGCGACACTTTTCCGAGCGTAATTATTCGATTATCGTATACGAATCAAGCAAAAAAGGGGTGCAACACGAGCACTGCCCAGGAGGTCACCCATCCTAGTACTGTTCTCGCCCAAGCACGCTTAACTTCGAAGTTCTGATGGGATCCGATGCATTAGTGCTGGTATGGCCGCACCCGTCATGTTTTCTGCGCAATATTTACTTAAGTCCTACTCTGTCGGAGCATCCTCCACAACTTTCTTTCCCCATTCCAAAGAAAAAGAATAATTTCCATTCTTCACCTGATTAAAACCTGAATATAGGTGTTATTATTCGAAAAAATCAAATAAACAGCAAGATGAAACTTTTTCGAGCGTAATTATTAGATTATCGGATGCGAATCGAGCAAAAAAGGAGTGCAACACGAGGACCTCCCATTAGGTCCCCCATCTTAGTACTGCTCTCGCCTAAGCACGCTTAACTTCGGAGTTCTGATGGGATCCAGTGTATTAGTGCTGGTATGGTCGCACCCGTCATGTTTTCTGCGTAATATTTACTTAAGCCTTACTCTGCCGGAACATCCTCCACAACTTTCTTACCTCTTTCCATGGAAAAAGAATAATTTCCGTTTTTCCACCCTATTCAAACCTAAATATTGGTGTAATTATTCGACAAACTCAAATAAACAGCAAGGCGACGCTTTTCTGAGGGTAATTATTCGATTATCGGATGCGAATAGATCAAAAAAAAGGTGCAACACGAGGACTTCCCAAGAGGTGATCCATCCTAGTACTGCTCTCACCCAATCACGCTTAAATTCGGAGATATGGTTAGATCCGGTGCATTCGTGCTGGTATGGTCACACCCGTCATGTTATATGCGCAATATTTTCTTAAGCATTACTTTGTCGGAGCATCCTCCATAACTTTCTAACCCCATTCCAACGAATATGAAAAATTTACATTCCTCCACCTGATTAAAACCTGAATATAGATGTAATTATTCGACTAAATCAAATAAACAGCAATATGACGCTTTTCCGAGTTTAATTATACGATTATCGGATGCTAATCGAGCAAAAAATGGGTGCAGCATGAGGACTTCCCTGGAGGTCACCCATCCTAGTAGAGCTATCACTCAAGCACGCTTAACTTCAAAGTTCTGTTGGGATCCGGTGCACTAGTGTGTGTTTGGTCGCAACCGCCATGTTTTTTGCACAATATTTACTTAAGCCCTACTCTGTCGGAGAATCCTCCAAAACTTTTTTGCGCAATTCCAAAGAAAAAACAAAATTTCCGTTCCTCCACGTGATTAAAACCCGAATATAGGTTTAATTATTCAACAAAATCAAATAAACAGTAAGACGATGCTTTTTAGAGCATAATTATTCGATTATCAGATGCGAATCGAGCAAAAAAGGAGTACAACACGAGGACTTCCCGGAGGTCACCCATCCTTGTACTGCTTTTACCCAAGCATGCTTAACTTCGGAATTCTGATGGGATCCGGTGCATTAGTGCTGGTATGGTCGCACCCGTCATGTTTTATGCAGAATATTTACTTAAGCCTTACTCTGTCGGACCATGCTCCACAACTGTCTTACCCCATTCCAAATAAAAAGAATATTTACTTAAGCCTTACTCTGTCGGACCTGACTAGTGTGTGTTTGGTCGCAACCGCCATGTTTTTTGCACAATATTTACCCAAGCATGCTTAACCTCAGAATTCTGATGG
The DNA here is from genome assembly GCA_032871835.1 of Dipteronia dyeriana. Classification (NCBI taxonomy): domain Eukaryota; kingdom Viridiplantae; phylum Streptophyta; class Magnoliopsida; order Sapindales; family Sapindaceae; genus Dipteronia; species Dipteronia dyeriana. The sequence goes on along the minus strand of CM065301.1, from coordinate 79,625,186 downwards.
GATCCGGTGCATTAGTGCTGTAATGGTCGCACCAGTCATGTTTTCTGCAGAATATTTACTTAAATCTTACTCTGCCGGAGTATCCTCCAAAACTTTGTTACCCCATTCTAAAAAAAAGAATAATTTCCGTTCTTCCACCTGATTAAAACCTGAATATAGGTGTAATTATTCGATTAAACCAAATAAAAAGCAAGGCGACACTCTTCCGAGCGTAATTATTCGATTATCGGATGCGAATCGAGCAAAAAAAGGGTGCAACACGAGCACTGCCCAGGAGGTCACCCATCCTAGTACTGTTCTCGCCCAAGCACGCTTAACTTCGAAGTTCAGATGGGATACGATTCGTTAGTGGTGGTATGGTCACACCCGTCATGTTTTCTGCGCAATATTTACTTAAGACCTACTATGTCGGAGCATCTTCCACAACTTTTATTCCCCATTCCAAATAAAAAGAATAATTTCCGTTCCTTCACCTGATTAAAACATGAATATAGGTGTTATTATTCGACAAAATCAAATAAACAGCAAGACGAAACTTTTTCTAGCATAATTATTCGATCGGATGCGAATCGAGCAAAAAAGGAGTGCAACACGATGACCTCCCAAGAGGTCACCCATCCTAGTACTGCTCTCGCTCAAGAACGCTTAAATTCGGAATTCTAATGGGATCCGGTGCATTAGTGTTGGTATGGTCGCACCCGTCATGTTTTCTGCGTAATATTTACTTAAGCCTTACTCTGTCGGACCATCCTCCACAACTTTCTTACTCCTTTCCAAAGAAAAAAAATAATTTTTGTTCCTCCTTCCTATTAAAACCTTAATATTGGTGTAATTATTCGACAAAATCGAATAAACAGCAAGGAGACGCTTTTCCGAGGGTAATTATTCGATTATAGAATGCGAATCGAGCAAAAAACGGGTGCAACACGAGGACTTCCTGAGAGGTCATCCATCCTAGTACTGCTCTCGCCCAAGCACGCTTAACTTCGGAGTTCTGAAGGGATCCGGTGCATTAGTGCTGGTATGGTCGCACCAGTCATGTTTTATCCGTAATATTTACTTAAGCCCTACTCTGCCGGAGCATCCTCCACAACTTTCTTGCCCCATTCCAGATAAAAAGAATAATTTCCGTTCCTAAACCTGATTAAAACCTTATTATAGGTGTAATTATTAGATTAAATCAATAAAAAGCAAGGCGACACTTTTCCGAGCGTAATTATTAGATTAACGTATACGAATCAAGCAAAAAAGGGGTGCAACACGAGCACTGCCCAGGAGGTCACCCATCCTAGTACTGTTCTCGCCCAAGCACGCTTAACTTCGAAGTTCTGATGGGATCCGATGTATTAGTGCTGGTATGGTCGCACCCGTCATGGTTTCTGCACAATATTTACTTAAGCTCTACTCTGTCGGAGCATCCTCCACAACTTTCTTTCCCGATTCCAAAGAAAAAGAATAATTTCCGTTCTTCACCTAATTAAAACCTGAATATAGGTGTTATTATTCGAAAAAATCAAATAAACAGCAAGATGAAACTTTTTCGAGCGTAATTATTAGATTATCGGATGCGAATCAAGCAAAAAAGGAGTGCAACACGAGGACCTCCCATTAGGTCCCCCATCCTAGTACTGCTCTCGCCCAAGCACGCTTAACTTCGGAGTTCTGATGGGATCCAGTGTATTATTGCTGGTATGGTCGCACCCGTCATGTTTTCTACGTAATATTTACTTAAGCCTTACTCTGCCGGAACATCCTCCACAACTTTCTTACCACTTTCCAAGGAAAAAGAATAATTTTCGTTCCTCCACCCTATTAAAACCTAAATATTGGTGTAATTATTCGACAAACTCAAATAAACAGCAAGGCGACGCTTTTCTGAGGGTAATTATTCGATTATCGGATGCGAATCGATCAATAAAAGGGTGCAACACGAGGACTTCCCAAGAGGTGATCCATCCTATTACTGCTCTCACCCAAGCACGCTTAAATTCGGAGATATGGTTAGATCCGGTGCATTTGTGCTGGTATGGTCACACCCGTCATGTTATATGCGTAATATTTACTTAAGCATTACTCTGTCGGAGCATCCTCCATAACTTTCTTACCCCATTCCAATGAAAAAGAAAAATTTACATTCCTCCACCTGATTAAAACCTGAATGTAGATGTAATTATTCGACTAAATCAAATAAACAGCAAGATGATGCTTTTCCGAGTGTAATTATACGATTATCGGATGCTATTCGAGCAAAAAATGGGTGCAGCATGAGGACTTTCCTAGAGGTCACCCATCCAAGTAGAGCTTTCGCTCAAGCACGCTTAACTTCAGAGTTCTGTTGGGATCTGGTGCACTAGTGTGTGTTTGGTTGCAACCGCCATGTTTTTTGCACAATATTTACCCAAGCATGCTTAACCTCAGAATTCTGATGGGATCCGGTGCATTAGTGCTGTAATGGTCGCACCAGTCATGTTTTCTGCAGAATATTTACTTAAATCTTACTCTGCCGGAGTATCCTCCAAAACTTTGTTACCCCATTCTAAAAAAAAGAATAATTTCCGTTCTTCCACCTGATTAAAACCTGAATATAGGTGTAATTATTCGATTAAACCAAATAAAAAGCAAGGCGACACTCTTCCGAGCGTAATTATTCGATTATCGGATGCGAATCGAGCAAAAAAAGGGTGCAACACGAGCACTGCCCAGGAGGTCACCCATCCTAGTACTGTTCTCGCCCAAGCACGCTTAACTTCGAAGTTCATATGGGATACGATTCGTTAGTGGTGGTATGGTCACACCCGTCATGTTTTCTGCGCAATATTTACTTAAGACCTACTATGTCGGAGCATCTTCCACAACTTTTATTCCCCATTCCAAATAAAAAGAATAATTTCCGTTCCTTCACCTGATTAAAACATGAATATAGGTGTTATTATTCGACAAAATCAAATAAACAGCAAGACGAAACTTTTTCTAGCATAATTATTCGATCGGATGCGAATCGAGCAAAAAAGGAGTGCAACACGATGACCTCCCAAGAGGTCACCCATCCTAGTACTGCTCTCGCTCAAGAACGCTTAAATTCGGAATTCTAATGGGATCCGGTGCATTAGTGTTGGTATGGTCGCACCCGTCATGTTTTCTGCGTAATATTTACTTAAGCCTTACTCTGTCGGACCATCCTCCACAACTTTCTTACTCCTTTCCAAAGAAAAAAAATAATTTTTGCTCCTCCTTCCTATTAAAACCTTAATATTGGTGTAATTATTCGACAAAATCGAATAAACAGCAAGGAGACGCTTTTCCGAGGGTAATTATTCGATTATCGAATGCGAATCGAGCAAAAACGTTGTGCAACACGAGGACTTCCTGAGAGGTCATCCATCCTAGTACCGCTCTCGCCCAAGCACGCTTAACTTCAGAGTTCTGAAGGGATCCGGTGCATTAGTTCTGGTATGGTCGCACCAGTCATGTTTTATCCGTAATATTTACTTAAGCCCTACTCTTCCGGAGCATCCTCCACAACTTTCTTGCCCCATTCCAGATAAAAAGAATAATATCCGTTCCTCAACCTGATTAAAACCTAAATATATGAGTAATTATTCGATTATCGGATGCGAATTGAGTAAAAAAGGGGTGCAACACGAGGACTTCCCAGGAGGTCACCCATCCTAGTTCTGCTCTCGCCCAAGCACGCTTAAATTCGAAGTTCTGATAAGATCCGGTGCATTCGTGCTGGTATGGTCACACCCGTCATGTTATCCGCGCAATATTTACTTAAGCACTACTCTGCCGGAGCATCCTCCACAACTTTCTTACCCCATTCCAAAGAAAAAGAATAATTTTCGTTCCTCCACCTGATTAAAACCTTAATATAGGTGTAATTATTCGACAAAATCAATTAAACAACAAGTCGACACTTTTACGAGCGTAATTATTCGATTATCGGATGCGAATCGAGCAAAAAAAGGAGTGCAACACGACGACTTCCCAAGAGGTCACCCATCCTAGTACTGCTATCGCTCAAGCAGGCTTAAATTCGGTGTTCTGATGGGATCCGGTGCATTAGTTCTGGTATGGTCACACCCGTCATGTTATCTGCGTAATATTTACTTAAGCCCTACTCTGCCGGAGCATCCTCTACAAATTTCTTCCTAAATTCCAAAGAAAAAGAATAATTTTCGTTCCTCCACCTAATTAAAACCTGAATATAAGTGTAATTATTCGACTAAATCTAATAAACAGCAAGGCGACACTTTTTCGAGCGTAATTATTCGATTATCGGATGTGAATCGAGCAAAAAAGGAGTGCAACACGAGGACTTTCCAGGAGGTCACCCATCCTATTACTCCTCTCGCCAAAGCACGCTTAACTTCGGAGTTCTGATTTGATCCTGATGCATTAGTGCTGGTACAGTCTCAACCGTCATGTTTTCTGCGCAATATTTACTTAAGCCCTACTCTACTGGAGAATCCTCCACAACTTTCTTGCCCCATTCCAAATAAAAAGAAAAATTTACATTCCTCCACCTGATTAAAACCTGAATATAGGTGTAATTATTCTACAAAATCTAATAAACAGCAAGGCGATGCCTTTCCGAGCGTAATTATTCCATTATCGGATGCGAATCGAGCAAAAAAGGGGTTCAACACGAGGACTTCCCAGGAGGTCACCCATTCTGGTTCTGCTTTCGCCCAAGCACGCTTAAATTCGGAGTTCTGATGGGATCCGGTGCATTGGTGCCGGTATGGTCACACAAGTCATGTTTTCTGCGCAATATTTACTTAATCCATACTCTGCCGGAGAGTCCTCCATTCTTTCCCAATTCCAAAGAAAAAGAATAATTTCAGTTCGTCCACCTGATTAAAACCTAAATATAGTTGTAACTATTCGACTAAATCAAATAAACAGCAAGGCGACGCCTTTCCAAGCGTAATTATTCGATTATCGGATGCACGAGCAAAAAAGAGGTGCAACACGAGGACTTTGCAGTAGCTCATCCATCCTGGTACTGCTCTGGCCTAAGCAAGCTTAACTTTAGAGTTCTGATGGGATCGGGTGTATTAGTGCTGGTATGGTCGCACCCGTCATGTTTTCTGTACAATATTTACTTAAGCCTTTCTCTGTCGGAGCATCCTCCACAACTTTCTTTCCCAATTCCAAAGAAAAAGAATAATTTCAGTTCGTCCACCTGATTCAAATATGAATATAGGTGTAAGTATTCTACAAAATCAAATGAACAGCAAGTTGACGCTTTTCCAAACTTAATTATTCGAATATCGGATGCGAATCGAACAAAAAAGGGGTGCAACACGAGGACTTCCCATAAGGTCACCCATCCTAGTACTGCTCTCGCCCAAGCACGTTTAACCTCGGAATTCTGATGGGATCCGGTGTAATAGTGTTGGTATGGTCGCACCCATCATGTTTTCTGCACAATATTTACTTAAGCCCTACTCTGTGGAGCATCCTCCACAACTTTCTTGCCACATTATAAAGAAAAAGAATAATTCTCGTTCCTCCACCTGATTAAAACCTGAATATAGGTGTAATTATTCGACAAAATCAAATAAACAGCGAGGAGACGCTTTTCCGAGCGTAATTATTCGATTATCGGATGTGAATCAAGGAAAAAAGGGGTGTACCACGAGGACTTACCAGGAGGTCACCCATCCTAGTACTGCTCTCGCCCAAACACGCTTAACTTCATAGTTCTGATGGGATCCAGTGCATTAGTGCTGTTATGGTCGCACCCATCATGTCTTCTGCGGAATATTTACTTAAGCCTTACTCTGCCGGAGCATCCTCCACAACTTTCTTACCCCATTGCAAAGAAAAAGAATAATTTCCGTTCCCCCACCATTTTTGAACCTGAATATAGCTGTAATTATTCGACAAAAGTGAATAAACAGGAAGGCGATGCTTTTCCGATCGTAATTATTTGATTATGGGATTCAAATCGAGCAAAAAAGGGGTGCAACACGAGCACTTCTCAGGAGGTCACCCATCCTCGTACTGCTCTCAACCAAGCATGCTTAACTTCAGAGTTCTGATGGGATCCGGTGCATTAATGCAAGTATGGTCGCACCCGTCATGTTTTATGCGCAATATTTACTTAAGTTATACTCTGCCGGAGCATCCTCCAAAACTTTCTTTCCCCATTCCAAAGAAAAAGAATAATTTCCGTTCCTCCACCTGATTAAAACCTGAATATAGATGTAATTATTCAACTAAATCAAATAAACAGCAAGACGACGCTTTTCCGAGCGTAATTATTCAAATATCGAATGCGAATCGAGCAAAAAATGGGTGCAACATGAGGACTTCCCTGGAGGTCACCCATCCTAGTACTGCGCTCGCCCAAGCACGCTTAACTTCAGAGTTCTTTTGGGATCCGGTGCATTAGTGCTGGTAAGGTCGCAACCATCATGTTTTCTGTGCAATATTTACTTAAGCCCTACTCTACCGGAGCATCCTCTACAACTTTCTTGCCCTATTCCAAAGAAAAAGAATAATTTCCGTTCCTCCACTTGATTAAAACCTGAGTATAGGTGTAATTATTAGACAAAATCAAATAAACAGCAAGGCGACGCTTTTCCTTGAGTAATTATTTGATTATCGGATGGTAATCAAGCAAAAAAGAAGTGCAAGAGGAGGACTTTCCGCAGTTCACCCATCCTAGTACTGCTCTTACCCAAGGACGCTTAACTTCGGAATTCTAATGGGATCCGGTAGATTAGAACTAGTATGGTCACACCCGTCATGTTTTCTGCAGAATATTTACTTAAGTCTTACTTTGTCGGACCATCCTCCAGAACTTTCTTACCCCATTCCAATGAAAAGGAATAATTTCCGTTCCACCACCTGATTAAAACCTGAATATATGTGTAATTGTTCGATTAAATCAAATAAAAAGCAAGGCGACACTTTTCCAAGCGTATTTATTAGATTATCGGATGCGAATCAAGCAAAAAAGGGGTGCAACACGAGGACTTCCCAGGAGATCACCAATCCTAATACTGCTCTCGCCCAAGCACGCTTAACTTCGAAGTTCTGAAGGGATCCGGTGCATTACTGTTGGTATGGTCGCACCAGTAATGTTTTATGCGTAATATATACGTAAGCCCTACTCTGCCGGAGCATCCTCCACAACTTTCTTGCCCCATTCCAAATAAATAGAACAATTTCCGTTCCTCAACCTGATTAAAACCTAAATATATGAGTAATTATTCGATTATCGGATGTGAATAGAGCAAAAAAGAGGTGCAACACAAGGACTTCCCAGAAGATCACCCATCCTAGTACTGCTCTCGCCAAAACACGCTTAACTTCGGAGTTCTGATGGGATCCAGTGCATTAGTGCTGTTATGGTCGCACCCATCATGTCTTCTGCGCAATATTTACTTAAGCCTTACTCTGCCGGAACATCCTCCACAACTTTCTTACCAATTCCAAAGAAAAAGAATAATTTCTGTTCCCCCACCAGATTTAAACCTGAATATACAAAATTGAATAAACAGCAAGGCGATGCTTTTCCGATCGTAATTATTTGATTATCGGATGCGAATCAAGAAAAAAAGAGGTCCAACACGAGCACTTCTCAGGAGGTCACCCATCCTCGTACTGCTCTCAACCAAGCATGCTTAACTTCAGAGTTCTGTTGGGATCCGGTGCATTAGTGCTGGTATGGTCGCACCCGTCATGTTTTATGCGCAATATTTACTTAAGCCTTACTCTGCCGGAGCATCCTCCACAACTTTTTTTCCCCATTCCAAAGAAAAAGAATAATTTCCGTTCCTCCACCTGATTAAAACCTGAATATAGATGTAATTATTCAACTAAATCAAATAAACAGCAAGACGACGCTTTTCCGAGCATAATTATTCGATTATCGAATGCGAATCGAGCAAAAAAGGGGTGCAACATGAGGACTTCCCTGGTGGTCACCCAACCTAGTACTGCTCTCGCCCAAGCACGCTTAACTTCAGAGTTCTTTTGGGATCCGGTGCATTAGTGCTGGTAAGGTCGCAACCATCATGTTTTCTACGCAATATTTACTTAAGCCCTACTCTGCCAGAGCATCCTCCACAACTTTCTTGCCCTATTCCACAGAAAAAGAATAATTTTCGTTCCTCTACTTGATTAAAACCTGAGTATAGGTTAAATTATTCGACAAAATCAAATAAACAGCAAGCCGACGCTTTTCCGTGCGTAATTATTCGATTATCGGATGCGAATCGAGCAAAAAAGGAGTGCAAGAGGAGGACTTTCCGGAGTTCACCCATCCTAGTACTGCTCTTACCCAAGCACGCTTTACTTCGGAGTTCTGATGGGATCCGGTGGATTAGTACTGGTATGGTCACACCCGTCATGTTTTCTGCAGAATATTTACTTATGCCTTACTCTGCCGGACCATCTTCCCAAACTTTCTTATCCCATTCCAATGAAAAAGAATAATTTCCGTTCCACCACCTGATTAAAACCTGAATATAGGTGTAATTGTTCGATTAAATCAAATAAAAAGCAAGGCGACACTTTTCCAAGCGTATTTATTCGATTATCGGATGCGAATCGAGCAAAAAATGGTGCAACACGAGGACTGCCCAAGAGGTCACCCATCCTAATACAGTTCTCGCCCAAGCACGCTTAACTTCGAAGATCTGATGGGATCCGATGCATTAGTGCTGGTATGGTCGCACCCGTCATGATTTTTGCACAATATTTACTTAAGCCTTACTCAGTCGGAGCATCCTCTACAACTTTCTTACCCGTTCCAAAGAAAAAGAATAATTTACGTTCCTCTACCTGATTAAAACCTGAATATAGGTGTAATTATTAGACAAAATCAAATAAACACCAAGGCGATGCTTTTTCGAGCGTAATTATTCGATTATCGGATGCGAATCAAGCAAAAAAGGGGTGCAACACGAGGACTTCCCAAGAGGTCACCCATCCTCGCCCAAGCACGCTTAACTTCAGAGTTCTGACGGGATCTGGTGCTTTAATGCTGGCATGGTCGCAGCCGTCATGTTTTCTGCGCAATATTTACTTAAGCCTTACTCTGCCGGACCATCTTCCACAATTTTCTTACCCTATTCCAATGAAAAAGAATAATTTCCGTTCCACCACCCGATTAAAACCTGAATATAGGTGTAATTGTTCGATTAAATCAAATAAAAAGCAAGGCGACACTTTTCCAAGCGTATTTATTCGATTATCGGATGCGAATCGAGCAAAAAATTGTGCAACACGAGGACTGCCTAGGAGGTCACCCATCATAATACTGTTCTCTCCCAAGCACGCTTAACTTCGAAGATCTGATGGGATCCGATGCATTAGTGCTGGTATGGTCGCACCCGTCATGATTTTTGCACAATATTTACTTAAGCCCTATTCTGCCGGAGCATCCTCCACATCTTTCTTACCCCATTCCAAAGAAAAAGAATAATTTTCATTCCTCCACCTGATTAAAACCTAAATATAGGTGTATTATTCGACTAAATCAAATAAACAGCAAGGCAACACTTTTCCGAGCGTAATTATTCGATTATCGGATGCGAATCGAGCAAAAAAGAAGAGCAACACGAGGACTTCCCAGGAGGTCAACCATCCTATTACTGCTCTCGCCAAAGCACGCTTATCTTCAGAGTTCTGATTTGATCCGGTGTATTAGTTTTGGTATGGTCTCAACCGTCATGTTTTCTGCGCAATATTTACTTAAGCCTTACTCTGCCGGAGCATCCTCCACAACTTTCTTACCCCATTCCAAAGAAATAGAATAATTTCCATTCCTCCACCTGATTAAAACCTAAATATAGGCGTAATTATTCGACTAAATCAAATAAACAGCAAGGCGACGCCTTTCCAATTGTAATTATTCGATTATCGGATGCAAATCAAGCAAAAAAGGGGTACAACACGTGGACTTCGCAGGAGGTCACCCATCCTAGTACTGCTCTCGCCTATGTACGCCTATTCTTAAAGTTAATATGGGATCCGGTGCATAAGTGCTGGTATGGTTGCACCCGTCTTGTTTTCTGCGTAATATTTACTTAAGCCTACTTTGTCGGAGCATCCTCCATAACTTTCTTGCCCCATTCTAAAGAAAAAGAATCATTCTCGTTCCTCCACCAGATTAAAACCTAGATATAGGTGTAATTATTTGATAAATTCAAATAAACAGCAAGGCGACTCTTTTCCGAGCGTAATTATTCGATTATCAGAAGTGAATCGAGCAAAAAAGGGGTGCAACACTAGGACTTCCCCGGAGGTCAACCATCCTAGTACTGCTATCGTCCAAGCACGCTTAACTTCGGAGTTCTGAAGAGATCTAGTGCATCGCGGCAGTGATGTTTTATGCGCAATATTTACTTGAGCCCTTATCTGCCGGAGCATCCTCCACAACTTTCTTGCCCCATTCCAAAGAAAAAGAATAATTTCCATTCCTCCACCTGATTAAAACCTGAATATAGGTGTAATTATTCGACAAAATCAAATAAACAGCAAGGCGACACTTTTCTGAGGGTAGTTATTCGATTATTGTATACGAATCGAGCAAAAAAGGGGTGCAACACGAGGACTTCCCAAGAGGTCACCCATCCTAGTACTGCTCTCGCCCAAACACGCTTAACTTTGGGGTTCTGAAGGGTTTCAGTGCATTAGTGCTGGTATGGTCACACCAATCATGTTTTATGCGCAATATTTACTTAAGCCCTACTCTGCCAGAGCATCCTCCACAACTTTTTTGCCCCATTCCAAAGAAAAAGAATAATTTCCTTTCCTCCAACTTATTAAAACCTGAATATAGGTGTAGTTATTCGATAAAATCAAATAAACAACGAGGCGACGCTTTTCCGAGCATAATTATTCGATTATCGCATGTGATCCGAGAAAAAATGGGAGCAACACGAGGACTTCCTAGGAGGTCAATCATCCTAGTACTGCTCTTGCCTAAGCACGCTTAACTTCGAAGTTCTGATGGGTTGCGGTGCATTAGTGCTGGTATGATCGCACCCATGATGTCTTCTGCGCAATATTTACTTAAGCCTTACCCTGTCAGAGCATCCTCCACAACTTTCTTACCCATTCCAAAGAAAAAGAATAATTTTCGTTCCTCTACCTGATTAAAACCTGAATATAGGTGTAATTATTCGACAAAATCAAATAAACACCAAGGCGATGTTTTTTCGAGCGTAATTATTCGATTATCGGATGCGAATCAAGCAAAAAAGGGGTGCAACACGAGGACTTCCCAAGAGGTCACCCATCATCGTACTGCTCTCACCCAAGCACGCTTAACTTCAGAGTTCTGATGGGATCTGGTTCATTAATGCTGGCATGGTCGCAGCCGTCATGTTTTCTGCCCAATATTTACTTAAGCCTTACTCTACCGGAGCATCTTCTACAATTTTCTTACCCTATTCCAATGAAAAAGAATAATTTCCGTTCCAACACCTGATTAAAACCTAAATATAGGTGTAATTGTTCGATTAAATCAAATAAAAAGCAAGGCGACACTTTTCCAAGCGTATTTATTCGATTATCGGATGCGAATCGAGCAAAAAATGGTGCAACACGAGGACTGCCCAAGAGGTCACCCATCCTAATACTGTTCTCGCCCAAGCACGCTTAACTTCGAAGATCTGATGGGATCCGATGCATTAGTGCTGGTATGGTCGCACCCGTCATGATTTTTGCACAATATTTACTTAAGCCCTATTCTGTCGGAGCATCCTCCACAACTTTCTTACCCCATTTCAAAGAAACAGAATAATTTTCATTCCTCCACCTGATTAAAACCTAAATATAGGTGTATTATTCGACTAAATCAAATAAACAGCAATGCAACACTTTTTCGAGCGTAATTATTCGATTATCGGATGCGAATCGAGCAAAAAAAAAGAGCAACGCGAGGACTTCCCTAGAGGTCACCCATCCTATTACTGCTCTCGCCAAAGCACGCTTATCTTCAGAGTTCTGATTTGATCTGGTGCATTAGTTCTGGTATGGTCTCAACCGTTATGTTTTCTGCGCAATATTTTCTTAAGCATTACTCTGCCGGACCATCTTCTACAATTTTCTTACCCTATTCCAATGAAAAAGAATAATTTCCGTTCCACCACCTGATTAAAACCTGAATATAGGTGTAATTGTTCGATTAAATCAAATAAAAAGCAAGGCGACACTTTTCCAAGCGTATTTATTCGATTATCGGATGCGAATCGAGCAAAAAAAGGTGCAACACGAGGACTGCCCAGGAGGTCACCCATCCTAATACTGTTCTCGCCCAGGCACGCTTAACTTCGAAGATCTGATGGGATCCGATGCATTAGTGCTGGTATGGTCGCACCCGTCATGATTTTTGCACAATATTTACTTAAGCCCTATTCTGCCGGAGCATCCTCCACAACTTTCTTACCCCATTCCAAAGAAACAGAATAATTTTCATTCCTCCACCTGATTAAAACCTAAATATAGGTGTAATTATTCGACTAAATCAAATAAACAGCAAGGCAACACTTTTTCGAGCGTAATTATTCGATTATCAGATGCGAATCGAGCAAAAAAGAAGAGCAACACGAGGACTTCCCAGGAGGTCACCCATCCTATTACTGCTCTCGCTAAAGCACGCTTATCTTCAGAGTTCTGATTTGATCCAGTGCATTAGTTTTGGTATGGTCTCAACCGTCATGTTTTCTGCGCAATATTTACTTAAGCCTTACTCTGCCGGACCATCTTCTACAATTTTCTTACCCTATTCCAATGAAAAAGAATAATTTCCGTTCCACCACCTGATTAAAACCTGAATATAGGTGTAATTGTTCTATTAAATCAAATAAAAAGCAAGGCGACACTTTTCCAAGCGTATTTATTCGATTATCGGATGCGAATCGATTAAAAAATGGTGCAACACGAGGACTGCCCAGAAGGTCACCCATCCTAATACTGTTCTCGCCCAGGCACGCTTAACTTCGAAGATCTGATGGGATCCGATGCATTAGTGCTGGTATGGTCGCACCCGTCATGATTTTTGCACAATATTTACTTAAGCCCTATTCTGCCGGAGCATCCTCCACAACTTTTTACCCCATTCCAAAGAAACAGAATAATTTTCATTCCTCCACCTGATTAAAACCTAAATATAGGTGTAATTATTCGACTAAATCAAATAAACAGCAAGGCAACACTTTTTCGAGCGTAATTATTCGATTATCAGATGCGAATCGAGCAAAAAAGAAGAGCAACACGAGGACTTCCCAGGAAGTCACCCATCCTATTACTGCTCTCGCTAAAGCACGCTTATCTTCAGAGTTCTGATTTGATCCGGTGCATTAGTTCTGGTATGGTCTCAACCGTCATGTTTTCTGCGTAATATTTACTTAAGCCTTACTCTGCCGGAGCATCCTCCACAACTTTCTTACCCCATCCAAAGAAATAGAATAATTTCCATTCCTCCACCTGATTAAAACCTAAATATAGGCGTAATTATTGGACTAAATCAAATAAACAGCAAGGCGACGCCTTTTTAAGCGTAATTATACGATTATCGGATGCAAATCAAGCAAAAAAGGGGTGCAACACGTGGACTTCGCAGGAGGTCACCCATCCTACTACTGCTCTCGCCTATGTACGCCTATTCTTAAAGTTAATATGGGATCCGGTGCATTAGTGTTGGTATGGTTGCACCCGTCTTGTTTTCTGTGTAATATTTACTTAAGCCTACTTTGTCGGAGCATCCTCCATAACTTTCTTGCCCCATTCTAAAGAAAAAGAATAATTCTCGTTCCTCCACCAGATTAAAACCTGGATATAGGTGTAATTATTTGATAAAATCAAATAAACAGCAAGGCGACTCTTTTCCGAGCGTAATTATTCGATTATCAGAAGTGAATCGAGCAAAAAAGGGGTGCAACACTAGGACTTCCCAGGAGGTCACCCATCCTAGTACTGCTATCGTCCAAGCACGCTTAACTTCGGAGTTCTGAAGAGATCTAGTGCATCGCGCTAGTGATGTTTTATGCGCAATATTTACTTGAGCCCTTATCTGCCGGAGCATCCTCCACAACTTTCTTGCCCCATTCCAAAGAAAAAGAATAATTTCCATTCCTCCACCTGATTAAAACCTGAATATAGGTGTAAATATTCGACAAAATCAAATAAACAGCAAGGCGACACTTTTCTGAGGATAGTTATTCTATTATTGTATGCGAATCGAGCAAAAAAGGGGTGCAACACGAGGACTTCCCAAGAGGTCACCCATCCTAGTACTGCTCTCGCCCAAGCACGCTTAACTTCGGAGTTCTGAAGGGTTTCAGTGCATTAGTGCTGGTATGGTCGCACCAATCATGTTTTATGCGCAATATTTACTTAAGCCCTACTCTGCCGGAGCATCCTCCACAACTTTTTTGCCCCATTCCAAAGAAAAAGAATAATTTCCTTTCCTCCAACTTATTAAAACCTGAATATAGGTGTAGTTATTCGATAAAATCAAATAAACAACGAGGCGACGCTTTTCCGAGCATAATTATTCGATTATCGCATGTGATCTGAGAAAAAATGGGAGCAACACGAGGACTTCCTAGGAGGTCAATCATCCTAGTACTGTTCTTTCCCAAGCACGCTTAACTTCGAAGTTCTGATGGGTTGTGGTGCATTAGTGCTGGTATGATCGCACCCATGATGTCTTCTGCACAATATTTACTTAAGCCTTACTCTGTCAGAGCATCCTCCACAACTTTCTTACTCATTCCAAAGAAAAAGAATAATTTTCGTTCCTCTACCTGATTAAAACCTGAATATAGGTGTAATTATTCGACAAAATCAAATAAACACCAAGGCGATGCTTTTTCGAGCGTAATTATTCAATTATCGGATGCGAATCAAGCAAAAAAGGGGTGCAACACGAGGACTTCCCAAGAGGTCACCCATCATCGTACTGCTCACGCCCAAGCACGCTTAACTTCAGAGTTCTGATGGGATCTGGTGCATTAATGCTGGCATGGTCGCAGCCGTCATGTTTTCTGCCCAATATTTACATAAGCCTTACTCTGCCGGAGCATCCTCTACGACTTTCTTATCCAATTCCCAAGAAAAAGAATAATTTCGGTTCTTCCACCTGATTAAAACCTGAATATAGATGTAATTATTCGACTAAATCAAATAAACAAAAAGACGACACTTTTCCGAGCGTAATTATTCGATTATCGAATGCGAATCGAATGAAAAAGGGGTGCAACATGAGGACTTCACTGGAGGTCACCTATCTTAGTACTGCTCTCTCCCAAGCACGCTTAACTTCAGAGTTCTGTTGGGATCCGGTGCCTTAGTGCTGGTATGGTCGTAACCGTCATTTTTTATGCGCAAAATTTACTTAAGCCTTACTCTCCCGGAGCATCATCTGCAACTTTCTTACCCATTCCAAAGAAAAAGAACAATTTTCGTTCCTCCACCTGATTAAAACCTGAATATAGGTGTAATTATTCGAAAAAATCAAATAAACAACAAGGCGACGCTTTTTCGAGCATAATTATTCGATTATCGGAGGCGAATCGAGCAAAAAAGGAGTGCAACACGAGGAATTCTTAGGAGGTCAACGATCCTAGTACTTCTCTCGCCCAAGCACGCTTAACTTCGGATTTAATATGGGATCCGGTGCATTAGTGCTGGTATGGTCGCACCCGTCACGTTTTCTGCGTAATATTTACTTAAGCCCTACTTTGTCGGAGCATCCTCCACAACTATCTTGCCCCATTCTAAAGAAAAAGAATGATTCCCGTTCCTCCACCAGATTAAAACCTGAATATACGTGTAATTATTCGATAAAATCTAATAAATAACAAGGCGACGCTTTTCCGAGCGTACTTGTTTGATTATCTGATGCGAATCGAGCAAAAAAAGGGTGCAACACTAGGACTTCCTAGGAGGTCACCATCCTAGTACAACTCTCGCCCAAACACGCTTAACTACGGAGTTTTGAAGGGTTCCGATGCATAAGTGCTGGTATGGTCGCACCAATCATGTTTTATGCACAATATTTACTTAAGCCCTACTCTGCCGGAGCATCCTCCAATCCTTTCTTGCCCCATTCCAAATAAAAAGAATAATTTCCGTTCCTCCACCTGATTAAAACCTAAATATAGGTGTAATTATTCGATTATCGGATTTCAATCGAGCAAAAAAGGAGTGCAACAAGAGGACTTCCCAGGAGGTCACCCATCCTAGTACTGCTCTAACCCAAGCAGGCTTAACTTCGGAGTTCTGATGGGATCTGGTGCATTAGAGCTGTAATGGTCGCACCAGTCATGTTTTCTGTAGAATATTTACTTAAATCTTACTCTGCCGGAGTATCCTCCACAACTTTGTTACCCCATTCTAAAAAAAAGAATAATTTCCGTTCTTCCACCTGATTAAAACCTGAATGTAGGTGTTATTATTCGATAAAATTAAATAAACAGCAAGACGACACTTTTTCGAGCGTAATTATTCGATTATCGGATGCGAATCAAGCAAAAAATGGGTGCAACACGAGGACTTCCCCGGAGGTCACCCATCCTACTACAGATCTCGCCCAAGCATGCTTAACTTAAAAATTCTGATGGGATCCAGTGCATTAGTGCTGGTATGGTCGCACCCGTCATGTTTTCTACGTAATATTTACTTAAGTCTTACTCTACCGGAGCATCCTCCACAACTTTCTTACCCCATTCTAAAGAAATAGAATAATTTTTGTTCCTCCACCTGATTAAAACCTGAATATAGGTGTAATTATTCGATAAAATAAAATAAACAGCAAGACAACACTTTTCCGAGCGTAATTATTCGATTATCGAATACTAATCAAGCCAAAAGGGGGTGCAACACGAGGACTGCCCAGGAGGTCACCTATCCTAGTACTGCTCTCGCCCAAGCACGATTAACTTCGAATTTTATGGGATCCGATGCATTTGTCCTGGTATGGTCGCACCCGTCACGTTTTCTGCGCAATATTTACATAAGCCCTACTCTGTCGGAGCATCCTCCACAACTTTCTTACCCCATTCCAAAGAAAAAGAACAATTTCCAATCCTCCACCTGATTAAAACCTGAATATAGGTGTAAATTTTTGACAAAATCAAATAAACAGCAAGGCGACGCTTTTCCGAGCTTAATTATTGGAATATCGGATGCGAATCGAGCAAAATAGGGGTGCAACAGAAGGATTTTCCAGGAGGTCACCCATCCTAGTACTGCTCTCGCCCAAGCACGCTTAACTTCTAAGTTCTGATGGGATTCGGTGCATTAGTGATGGTATTGTCTCACCCGTCATGTTTTCTGCTCAATATTTACTTAAGCCTTACTCTGCCGGAGCATCCTCCATAACTTTCTTACCCCATTCAAAAGAAAAAGAATAATTTCCATTCCTCCACCTTATTAAAACCTTAATATAGGTGTGATTATTCGACTAAATCAAATAAACAACAAGACGACACTTTTCCGAGCGTAATTATTCGATTATCGGATACGAATCGAGCCAAAAATGGGTGCAACACGAGGACTGCCCAGGAGGTCACCCATCCTAGTACTGCTCTCGCCCAAGCACGATTAACTTCGGATTTTATGGGATCCAGTGCATTAGTGCTGGTATGGTCGCACCCGTCATGTTTTCTGCGCAATATTTACTTAAGCCCTACTCTGTTGGCGCATCCTCCACAACTTTCTTACCCCATTCCAAAGAAAAAGAACAATTTCCGTTCCTCTACCTGATTAAAACCTGAATATAGGTGTAAATTTTTGATAAAATCCAATAAACAGCAAGGCGACGCTTTTCCGAGCGTAATTATTCGAATATCGAATGCGAATCGATCAAAATAGGAGTGCAAGAGAAGGATTTTCCAGGAGGTCAGCCATCCTAGTACTGCTCTCGCCCAAGCACGCTTAACTTCGAAGTTCTGATGGGATTCGGTGCATTAGTGATGGTATGGTCTCACCCGTCATGTTTTCTGCTCAATATTTACTTAAGCCTTACTCTGCCGGAGCATCCTCCACAACATTCTTTCCCCATTCCCAAGAAAAAGAATAATTTCCGTTCTTCCACCTGATTAAAACCTGAATATAGGTGTAGTTATTCGACAAAGTCAAATAAACAGCAAGTCAATTCTTTTCCGAGCGTAATTATTCGATTATCGGATGCGAATCGAGCAATGAAGGAGTGCAACACGAGGACTTCCCAGGAGGTCACCCAACCTAGTACTACTCTTGCCCAAGCACGCTTTACTTCAGAGTTCTGAAAGGATCCGGTGCATTAGTGCTGGTATGGTCGCTCCAGTCATGTTTCATGCGTAATATTTACTTAAGCCCAACCCTGTCGTAGCATCCTCCATAACTTTCTTTCCCCATTCCCAATAAAAATTAAAATTTCCGTTCCTCCACCTGATTAAAACTTAAATATAGATGTAAATATTCTATTATCGGATGCTAATCAAGCAAAAAAAGGGTGCAACACGAGGACTTCCCAGGAGGTCACCCATCCTAGTACTGCTCTCGCCTAAGCACGCTTACATTTGGAGTTCTTATGAGAGCCAGTGCATTAGTGCTGGTATGGTTGCACACGTCATGTTATCTGTGCAATATTTACTTAAGCCCTACTCTGCCGGAGCATCCTTCACAACTTTCTTACTCCATTCCAAAGAAAAAAGAATAATTTCCGTTCTTCCACCTGATTAAAACAAGAATATAGGTGTAATTATTCGACTAAATCAAATAAACAGCAAGGTGACGCTTTTCCGAGCGTAATTATTTGATAATCGGATTCGAATTGAGCAAAAAAGGAGTGCAACACGAGAACTTCCTAAGAGGTCACCCATCCTAGTACTGCTCTCGCCCAAGCACGCTTAAATTCAGAGTTCTGATGGGATCCGAAGCATTAGTGCTGGTATGGTCACACCCGTCGTGTTATCTATGCAATATTTACTTAATCCCTACTCTGCCAGAGCATCCTCCACAACTTTCTTACCCAATTCCCAAGAAAAAGAATAATTTCCGTTCCTCCATCTGATTAAAACCTTAATATAGTTGTAATTATTCGACTAAATCAAGTAAACAGAAAGGTGACACTTTTCCAAGCGTAATTATTCGATTATCGGATGTGAATAGAGCAAAAAAGGAGTGCAACACGAGGACATCCCAGGAGGTCACCCATCCTAGTACTGATCTCGCCTAAGCACGCTTAACTTCGGAGTTCTGATTTTATCCGGTACATTAGTGCTGGTATGGTCGCAACCGTCACGTTTTTCACTCAATATTAACTTAAGCCCTACTATGCCGAAGCATCCTCCACAACTTTTTTGCCCCATTCCAAAGAAAAAGAATAATTTCCGTTCCTCCACCAGACTAAAACCTGAATATAGGTGTATTTATTCGACAAAGTCAAATAAACAGCAAGTCAATTCTTTTCCGAGCGTAATTATTCGATTATCGGATGCGAATCGAGCAATGAAGGAGTGCAACACGAGGACTTCCCAGGAGGTCACCCAACCTAGTACTACTCTTGCCCAAGCACGCTTTACTTCAGAGTTCTGAAAGGATCCGGTGCATTAGTGCTGGTATGGTCGCTCCAGTCATGTTTCATGCGTAATATTTACTTAAGCCCAACCCTGTCATAGCATCCTCCATAACTTTCTTTCCCCATTCCCAATAAAAATTAAAATTTCCGTTCCTCCACCTGATTAAAACTTAAATATAGATGTAAATATTCTATTATCGGATGCTAATCAAGCAAAAAAAGGGTGCAACACGAGGACTTCCCAGGAGGTCACCCATCCTAGTACTGCTCTCGCCTAAGCACGCTTACATTTGGAGTTCTTATGAGAGCCAGTGCATTAGTGCTGGTATGGTTGCACACGTCATGTTATCTGTGCAATATTTACTTAAGCCCTACTCTGCCGGAGCATCCTTCACAACTTTCTTACTCCATTCCAAAGAAAAAAGAATAATTTCCGTTCTTCCACCTGATTAAAACAAGAATATAGGTGTAATTATTCGACTAAATCAAATAAACAGCAAGGTGACGCTTTTCCGAGCGTAATTATTTGATAATCGGATTCGAATTGAGCAAAAAAGGAGTGCAACACGAGAACTTCCTAAGAGGTCACCCATCCTAGTACTGCTCTCGCCCAAGCACGCTTAAATTCAGAGTTCTGATGGGATCCGAAGCATTAGTGCTGGTATGGTCACACCCGTCGTGTTATCTATGCAATATTTACTTAATCCCTACTCTGCCAGAGCATCCTCCACAACTTTCTTACCCAATTCCCAAGAAAAAGAATAATTTCCGTTCCTCCATCTAATTAAAACCTTAATATAGTTGTAATTATTCGACTAAATCAAGTAAACAGAAAGGTGACACTTTTCCAAGCGTAATTATTCGATTATCGGATGTGAATAGAGCAAAAAAGGAGTGCAACACGAGGACATCCCAGGAGGTCACCCATCCTAGTACTGATCTCGCCTAAGCACGCTTAACTTCGGAGTTCTGATTTTATCCGGTACATTAGTGCTGGTATGGTCGCAACCGTCACGTTTTTCACTCAATATTAACTTAAGCCCTACTATGCCGAAGCATCCTCCACAACTTTTTTGCCCCATTCCAAAGAAAAAGAATAATTTCCGTTCCTCCACCAGACTAAAACCTGAATATAGGTGTATTTATTCGACAAAATCAAATAAACTGTAAGGCGACGCTTTTCCCAGAATAATTATTTGATTATCGGATTTCAATCGAGCAAAAAAGAAGTGCAACAAGAGGACTTCCCAGGAGGTCACCCATCCTAGTACTGCTCTTACCCAAGCAGGCTTAACTTTGGAGTTCTGATGGGATCCGGTGCATTAGTGCTGTAATGGTCGCACCAGTCATGTTTTCTGCAGAATATTTACTTAAGTCTTACTCTGCCAGAATATCCTCCACAACTTTCTTACCCCATTCTAAAAAAAAAGAATAATTTCCATTCCTCTACCTGATTAAAACCTGAATATAGAAGTAATTATTTGACTAAATCAAATAAACAGTAAGGCGACGCTTTTCCGAGCGTAATTATTCGATTATTGGATGCTAATCGAGCAAAAAATGAGTGCAACACGAATACTTCCGAGGAGGTCACCCATTCTAGTACTGCTCTCGCCCAAGCACGCTTAACTTCGGAGTTCTGATGGGATCCGGTGCATTAGCGTTGGTATGGTCACACCCGTCAAGTTTTCTACGCAATATTTACATATACCCTACTTAGCCAGAGCATCCTCCACAACTTTCTTACCCCATTCCAAAGAAAAAGAATAATTTTCGTTCCTCTACTTGATTAAAACCTGAATGAAGGTGTAATTGTTCGACAAAATCAAATAAACAGCAAGGGTACGATTTTTCAAGCGTAATTATTCGATTATCGGATGCGAATCGAGCAAAACATGGGTGCAACACGAGGACTTCGCAGGAGGTCACCCATCCTAGTACTGCTCTCGCCTAAGCACGCTTAACTTCGGAGTTCTGTTTGAATCCGGTGAATTAGCGTTGCTATGGTCTCAACCGTTATGTTTTCTGCCTGCAATATTTACTTAAGCCTTACTCTATCGGTTAATCCTCCACAATTTTCTTACCCCATTCCTAAGAAAAAGAACAATTTCTGTTGCTCCACCTGATAAAACCGTAATATAGGTGTAATTATTTGAAAAAATCAAATAAACAGCAAGTCGACACTTTTTCGAGCGTAATTATTCGATTATCGGATGCGAATCGAGCAAAAAAGGGGTGCAACACGAGGACTTTCCAGGATGTCACCCATCCTAGTACTGCTCTCGCCCAAGCACGCTTAACTTCGGAGTTCTGTTGGAATCCGATGCATTAGTGTTGGTATGGTCGCAATCGTCATGTTTTCTGCCTGCAATATTTACTTAAGCCCTACTCTGCCGGATCATCCTCCACAACATTCTTACCCCATTCCAAAGAAAAAGAATAATTTCCGTTCCTCCACCTGATTAAAACCGTAATAAAAGTGTAATTATTCAACAAAATCAAATAAACAGTAAGTCGACGCTTTTCCAAGCGTAATTATTCGATTATCGGATGCGAATCGAGCAAAACATGGGTGCAACACGAGGACTTCCAAGGAGGTCACCCATCCTAGTACTGCTCTCGCCTAAGCACGCTTAACTTTGAAGTTCTGATTGATCTGGTGCATTAGTGCTGGTATGGTCACAACCGCCATGTTTTCTTTGCAATATTTACTTAAGCCTTACTCTGTCGGAGCATCCTCCCCAACTTTATTACCCCATTCCAAAGAAAAAGAATCATTTCTGTTCCTCCACCTGATTATAACCTGAATATAGGTGTAAATTTTTGATAAAATCAAATAAACAGCAAGGTGACGCTTTTCCGAGCGTAATTATTCAAATATCGGATGCGAATCGAGAAAAATAGGGGTGCAACAGAAGGATTTCCCAGGAGGTCACCCATCCTAGTACTGCTCTCGCCCAAGCAGGCTTAGCTTCGAAGTTCTGATGGGATTCGGTGCATTAGTGATAGTATGGTCTCACCCGTCATATTTTCTGCTCAATATTTACTTAATCCTTACTCTGCCGGAGCATCCTCCATAACTTTTTTACCCAATTAAAAAAAAAGAATAATTTTCGTTCCTCCACCTTATTAAAACCTGAATATAGTTGTAATTATTCGATAAAATCAAATAACCAGTAAGACGACGCTTTTTCGAGCATAATTATTCGATTATCGGATGCGAATCGAACAAAAAAGTGGTGCAACACGGGGACTTCCTGGGAGGTCACCCATCCCAGTACTGCTCTGGCCCAAACACGCTTATTTTATGAGTTCTGATGGGATCCGGTGCTTTAGCGCTGGTACGGTCGCACCCGTCAAGTTTTGTTCGCTATATTTACTTAAGCCTAACTCTGTCGGAGCATCCTCCATAAGTTTCTTACCCCCTTCCAAAGAAAAAGAATAATTTCCGTTCCTCCACCTGATTAAAACCTGAATATATGTGTAATTATTCGACAAAATCAAATAAACAACAAGGCGACGCTTTTCCGAGCTTAATTATTCAAATATCGGATGCGAATCGAGCAAAAATGAGGTGCAACACAAGGACTTCCCAGGAGGTCTCCCATCCTAGTACTTCTCTCGCCCAAGCACGCATAACTTCGGAGTTAAGATGGGATCTGGTGCATTAGTGCTCGTATGGTCACACGCGTCATGTTTTCAGCGTAATATTTACATAAGACCTACTCTGTCAGAGCATTCTCCACAACTTTATTGCCACATTCTAATGAAAAAGTATAATTCCAGTTCCTCCACCTGAATTAAAACCTGAATATAGGTATACTTATTCGACAAAATCAAATAAACAGCATGGCGACGCTTTTCCCAGCGTAATTATTCGATTATCAGATGTGAATCGAGCAAAAACTAGGTGCAACACGAGGACTTCCCAGGAGGTCACCCATCCTAATACTTCTCTGGCCCAAGGACGCTTAACTTCGAAGTTCTGAAAGGATCCGGTGCATTAGTGATGGTATGGTAAAAACCGTCATGTTTTCTGCGCAATATTTACTTAAGCCTTACTCAGCCGGAACATCCTTCACATCTTTTTTTTTCCAATTCCAAAGAAAAAAAAAATTCATTCCTCCACCTGATTAAAACCTAAATATAGGTGTAATTATTCGAATAAATCAAATAAACAGCAAGGCGATGCTTTTTCGAGCTTAATTATTCGATTATCGGATGCGAATCAAGCAAACAAGGGGTGCAACACGAGGACTTCCTAGGAGGTCACCCATCCTAGTACAGCTCTCACCCAAGCACGTTTAACTTCGGAGTTATGATGGGATCCGGTGCATTAGTACAGGTATGGTCGCACCCGTCATGTTTTCTGCGCAATATTTACTTAAGCCCTACTCTGCCGGAGAATCCTCCACAACTTTCTTTCCCCATTCCAAGGAAAAAGAATAAATTACGTTTCTCCACCGGATTAAAACATGAATATAGGTGTAATTATTCGAAAAAATCAAATAAACAGCAAGGCGATGCTTTTCCGAGCGTAATTATTCGATTAACGGATGCGAATCAAACAAACAAGGGGTGCAACACGAGGACTTCCCAGGAGGTCACCAATCCTAGTACTGTTATCGCCCAAGCACGCTTAACTTTGGAGTTCTGTTAGAATCTAGTGCATTAGTGTTGGTATGGTCGCAACCGTCATTTTTTTCTGCCCGCAATATTTACTTAAGCCCTACTCTGCCGGATCATCCTCCACAACTTTCTTGCCCCATTCTAAAGAAAAATAATAATTCCCGTTCATCCACCCGATTAAAACCTGAATACAGGTGTAATTATTCGACAAAATCAAGGAAACAGCAAAACGACGCTTTTTCGAGCGTAATTATTCGATTATCGATTGCGAAACAAGCAAAAAAGGGGTACAACACGAGAACGAGCCTAATTATCCGATTATCGAATGCGAATCGAGCAAAAAAGGGGTGCAACACGAGTACTTCGCTACTGCTCTCGTCCAAGCACGCTTAACTTCGGAGTTCTGATGGGATCCGGTGCATTAGTGCTGGTGTG
Organism: Dipteronia dyeriana; assembly: GCA_032871835.1. Lineage (NCBI taxonomy): Eukaryota > Viridiplantae > Streptophyta > Magnoliopsida > Sapindales > Sapindaceae > Dipteronia > Dipteronia dyeriana. The sequence goes on along the minus strand of CM065301.1, from coordinate 79,600,585 downwards.
GTCACACCCGTCATGTTTTCTGCGTAATATTTACTTAAGCCCTACTCAGCCGGAGAATCCTCTACAACTTTATTTCCCCATTCCAAAGAAAAAGAATAATTTCCCTTTCTCCACCTGATTAAAACCTGAATATAAGTGTAATTATTCGACTAAATCAAATAAACAGCAAGGCGACGCTTTTCCGAGCGTAATTATTTGAATATCAGATCTGAATCGAGCAAAAAAGGGGTGCAACACGAGGACTTCCCAGGAGGTCACCCATCCTAGTACAGCTCTCGCCCAAGCACGTTTAACTTTGGAGTTCTGATGGGAACCGGTGCATTAGTGCAGGTATGGTCGCTCCCGTCATGTTTTCTGCGCAATATTTACTTAAGCCCTACTCTGTCGGAGAATCCTCCACAACCTTCTTTCCCCATTCAAATGAAAAAGAATAAATTACGTTCCTCCACCTGATTAAAACCTGAATATGGGTGTAGTTATTTGAAAAAATTAAATAAACAGCAGGGCGACGCTTTTCCGAGTGTAATTATTAGATTATCGGATGCGAATCGATCAAACAAGGGGTGCAACACGAGGACTTCCCAGGAGGTCACCCATCCTAGTATTGTTCACGCCCAAGCACGCTTAACTTCGGAGTTCTGATGGGATCCGGTGCATTAGTGCTGGTATGGTCACACCCGTCATGTTTTCTGCGCAATATTTAGTTAAGCTCTTCTCTGCCGGAGCATCTTCCACAACTTTCTTACCCCATTCCAAAGAAAAAGAATAATCCGTTCCTCCACCTGATTAATACCCTAATATAGATGTAATTATTCCACTAAATCAAATAAAAAGCAAGGCGATGTTTTTCCGAGCATAATTATTCGATTATCGGATGTGAATCGAGCAAAAAAAGGTGTAACACAAGGACTTACTAGAAGGTCACCCATCCTAGTACTGCTCTCGCCAAAGAACGCTTAACTTCGGAGTTAATATGGGATCCGGTGCATTAGTGCTGGTATGGTCGCACCCGTCATGTTTCTGCGCAATATTTACTTAAGCCCTATTCTGTCTGAGCATCCTCCACAACTTTCTTGCCCCATTCGAAAGAAAAAGAATAATTCCCGTTCCTCCACCAGATAAAAACCTTAATATAGTTGTAATTATTCAATAAAATCAAATAAACAGTTAGAAGACACTTTTCCGAGCGTAATTATTCGATTAACGGATGAGAATTGAGCAAAAAAAGGGTGCAACACGAGCATTTACTAGGAGGTCACCCATCGTAGTACTCCTCTCGCCCAAGTACCCTTAACTTCAGAGTTCTGATGGAATCTGGTGCATTACTGCTGGTATGGCCCACCCGTCATGTTTTCTGCGCAATATTTACTTAAGCCTTACTCTACCAAAGCTTCCTCCGCAACTTTCTTAACCCATTATAAAGAAAAAGAATAAGTTCCGTTCCTCCACCAGAGTAAAATCTGAATATAGGTGTAATTATTAAACAAAATCAAATAAACAGCAAGGTGAAGCTTTTCCGAGCGTAATTATTCGATTATCGGTTGCTAATTGAGCAAAAAAAGGGTGCAACACGAGGACTTCCCAGGAGGTCATCCATCCTTGTACTGCTCTCGCCCAAGCACGATTCACTTCGGAGTTCTGATGGAATCCGGTGCATTAGTGCTGGTAAGGTCGCACCCCTCATATTTTCTGCACAATATTTACTTAAACCTTACTCTGCCAGAGCATCCTCCACAACTTTCTTAATCCATTTATTCTCGTTCTTCCACCTGATTAAAATCTGTATATGGGTGTAATTATTCTACAAAATCAAATAAACAGCGAGGGGTAGCTTTTTTGAGGGAATTATTCGATTAACGAATGCGAATCGAACAAAAAAGAGGTGCAACACGAGGAATTCCCAAGAGGTCACCTGTCCTAGTACTTCTCTCTCCCAAGCACGCTTAACTTCAGAGTTAAAATGGGATCCGGTGCATTAGTGCTGGTATGGTCATACCCATCATGTTTTCTGCGTAAAATTTACTTAAACCCTACTCTGTCGGAGCATTCTCCCCAACTTTCTTGCCCCATTCTAAAGAAAAAGATTAATTCCCGTTCCTCCACCTTATTAAAACCTGAATATAGGTGTAATTATTCGACAAAATCAAATAAACAGCAAGGCGACGCTTTTCCAAGCGTAATTATTCGAATATCGGATGCGAATCGAGCAAAAAATTTGTGCAACACAAGGACGAGCGTAATTAATCGATTATCGAATGCGTATCGAGCAAAAAAGGGGTGCAACACGAGGACTTCCTAAGAGGTCACCCATCCTAGTACTGCTCTCGCCCAAGCACGCTTAACTTCGGAGTTCTGAAGGAATCAGGTGCATTAGTGCTGGTATGGTCGCACCTGTCATGTTTTTTGCACAATATTTACTTAAGCCTTTCTCTACCGAAGCATCATCCATAACTTTCTTGCCCCATTCTAAAGAAAAAGAATAACTCTCGTTTCTTCACCTGATTGAAACCTAAATATAGGTGTAATTATTCGATAAAATCAAATAAACAACAAGGTGATGCTTTTCCTATCGTAATTATTCGATTATCGGAAACGAATCGAGCAAAAAATGGGTGCAACATGAGGACTTCCAAGGAGGTCACCCATCCTAGTACTGCTCTCGCACAAGTACGCTTAACTTCGGAGTTCTGATGGGATCCGGTGTATTAGTGCTGGTATAGTCGCACCCGTCATTTTTTTCTGTGCAATTTTTACTGAAGCCTTACTCTGCCGGAGCATCCTCCATAACTTTCTTACCCCATTCCAAAGACAAAGAATAATTTCCGTTCCTCCACCTCATGAAAACCTTAATATAGGTGTAATTATTCGACAAAATCAAATAAACAACAAGGCGACAATTTTCCGAGCGTAATTATTCGATTATCAGATGGGAATCAAGTAAAAAATGGGTGCAACACGAGGACGAGCGTAATTATTCGAATATCGGATGCGAATCGAGCATAAAAGGGGAGCAACACGAGGACTTCCCAGGAGGTCACCCATCCTAGTACTAAACTCGCCCAAGCACGCTTAACTTGGGAGTTCTGATGGGATCCGATGCATTAGTACTTGTATGGTCGCACCTGTCATGTTTTCTGCACAATATTTACTTAATCCCTACTCTTCCGAAACGTCCTCCACAACTTTCTTACGCCATTTCAAAGAAAAAGAATAATTTTCGTTCCTCCGCCTGATTAAAACATGAATATAGGTGTAATTATTCGACAAAATCAAATAACCAACAAGACGACGCTTTTTCGAGCGTAAATATTCGATTATCGGATACGAATCGAGCAAAAAAGGGGTGCAACACGAGGACTTCCCAGAAGGTCACTCATCCTTGTACTACTCTCACCCAAGCACGCTTAACTTATGAGTTCTGTTGGGATCCGGTGTATTAGTGCTGGTATGGTCACAACAGTCATGTTTTCTGCCCAATATTTACTTAAGGCCTACTCTGCCGGAGCATCCTCCACAACTTTTTTGCCCCATTTAAAAGAAAAAGAATAATTTCAGTTCCTCCACCTGATTAAAACCTGAATATAGGTGTAATTATTAGATAAAATCAAATAAACAGCAATGTGACGCTTTTCCGAGTGTAAGTATTCGATTATAGGATGCAAATCGACCAAAAAAAAGTGCAACACGAGGACTTCCCAGGAGGTCACCCATCCTAGTACTGCTCTCGCCCTAGCACGCCTAACTTCGAAGTTCTTATGGGATCCGGTGCATTAGTGCTTGTTTGGTAAAACCCATCATGTTTTCTGCGCAATATTTACTTAAGCCTTACTATGCCCGAGCATCCTCCACAACTTTTTTACCCCATTCCAAAGAAAAAGAATAATTTCCGTTCCTCCACCTGATTAAAACCTGAATATAGGTGTAATTATTCGAAAAAAAATAAAATAAACAGTAAGGCGACGCTTTTCCGAGGGTAATTATTCGATTATCTGATGCGAATCTAGTAAAAAAGGGGTGCAACACGAGGACTTCTCAGGAGGTCACCCATCCTAGTACTACTCTCGCCCAAACACGCTTAACTTCGGAGTTCTAATGGGATCCGGTGCATTAGTGCTGGTATAGTCGCACCAGTCACGTTTTGTACGCAATATTTACTTAAGCATCACTCTGCCGGAGCATCCTCCATAAGTTTCCTGCCCCCTTCCAAAGAAAAAGAATAATTTCTCTTCCTCCACCTGATTAAAACCTGAATATATGTGTAATTATTCGACAAAATCAAGTAAACAGCAAGGCGACGCTTTTCCGAGCTTAATTATTCAAATATCGGATGTGAATCGAGCAAAAAGATGTGCAACACGAGGACTTCCCAGGAAATCTTCCATCCTAGTACTTCTCTCGCCCAAGCACGCATAACTTCAGAGTTAAGATGGGATCCGCTGCATTAGTGCTGGCATGGTCGCACGCGTCATGTTTTCTGCGCAATATTTACTTAAGCCCTTCTCTGTCAGAGCATTCTCCATAACTTTCTTGCCACATTCCAAAGAAAAAGAATAATTCTCGTTCTTCCACCTGATTTAAACCTGAATATATGTGTACTTATTCGACAAAATCAAATGAAAAGCAAGGCAACGCTTTTTCCAGAGTAATTATTCGATAATCAGATATGAATCGAGCAAAAAATGGATGCAACACGAAGACTTCCCAGGAGGTCACCCATCCTAGTACTTCACTCGCCCAAGCACGCTTAACTTCGAAGTTCTGATGGGATCCGGTGCATTAGTGCTGGTATGGTCGCACCAATCATGTCTTCTGCGTAATATTTACTAAAGCCTTAATCTGCTGGAGGATCCTCCACAACTTTCTTACCCCATTCCAAAGAAAAAGAATAATTTCCGTTCCTCCACCTTATTAAAACCTGAATATAGGTGTAATTATTCGACAAAAGAAAATAAACAGCAAGGCGACATTTTTCCGAGCTTAATTATTCGATTATCGGATATGAATCGAGAAAAAAAGGGGTGCAACACTAGGATTTCCAGGAGGTCACCCATCCTAGTACTGCTCTTGCATAAACACGCTTAAATTCGGAGTTCAGATGGGATCCAGTGCATTAGTGCTGGTATGGTCGCACCTGTCATGTTTTCTACGTAAAATTTATTTTAGCCTTACTCTGTCGGAGCATCCTCCATAACTTTCTTACCCCATTCCAATGAAAAAAAAATTCCGTTCCTCAACCTGATTAAAACCTAAATATAGGTGTAATTATTCGACTAAATCAAATAATTAGCGAGGCGACGCTTTTTCGAGCGTAATTTTTCTATTATCGGATGCGAATCGAGCAAATAAATGGGTGCAACACGAGGACTTCGCAGGAGGTCACCCATCTTAGTACTGCTCTCGCCTAAGCACGCTTAACTTTAGAGTTCTGATGGGATCTGGTGCATTAGTGCTGGTATGGTCGCACCCGTCATGTTTTCTGCGCAATATTTACTTAAGCCCTTCTATGCCGGAGCATCCTCCGCAACTTTCTTTCCCCATTCCAAAGAAAAAGAATAATTTCCGATCCTCTACCTGATTAAAATTTGAATATAAGTATAATTATTCGATAAACTCAAATGAACATCAAGTCGAAGCTTTTTCGAGCGTAATTATTCGAATATAGGATGTGAATCGACAAAAAAAAGGGGTGCAACACGAGGAATTCCCAGGAGGTCACCCATCCTAGTACTGCTCTCGCCCAATCACGCTTAATTTCGGAGTTATGATGGGATCCGGTGCATTATGGCTGGTATGGTCGCACCCGTCATGTTTTCTGCGCAACATTGACTTAAGTACTACTCTGTCGGAGCATCCTCCACAACTTTCTTGCCACATTCTAAAGAAAAATAATAATTCTCGTTCCTCCACCTGATTAAAACCTGAATATAAGTGTAATTTTTTGACAAAATCAAGGAAACAGCAAAACGACGTTTTTCCGAGCGTAATTATTCGATTATCAATTGCGAATCGAGCAAAAAAGGGGTAAAACACGAGGACGATCCTAATTATTCGATTATCGTATGCGAATCGAGCAAAACAGGTGTGCAACATGAGTACTTCCCAAGAGGTCACCCATCCTAGTACTGCTCTCGTACAAGCACGATAACTTCGGAGTTCTGATAGGATCCGGTGCATTAGTGCTGGTATGGTCACACCCGTCAAGTTTTCTGCGTAATATTTACTTAAGCCCTACTCAGCCGGAGAATCCTCTATAAATTTCTTTCCCCATTCCAAAGAAAAAGAATAATTTCCTTTCCTCCACCTGATTAAAACCTGAATATAGGTGTAATTATTTGACTAAATCAAATAAACAGCAAGGCGACGCTTTTCCGAGCGTAATTATTCGATTATCAGATCCGAATCGAGGAAAAAAGGGGTGCAACACGAGGACTTCCCAGGAGCTCACCCATCCTAGTACAGCTCTCGCCCAAGCACGCTTAACTTTGGAGTTCTGATGGAATCCGGTGCATTAGTGCAGGTATGGTCGCACCCGTCATGTTTTCTAACCAATATTTACTTAAGCCCTACTCTGCCAGAGCATCCTCCACAACTTTCTTTCCCCATTCCAAAGAAAAAGAATAATTTCCTTTCCTCAACCTGATTAAAACATGAATATAGGTGTAATTATTCGACTAAATCAAATAAACAACAATGCTACGATTTTCCGAACGTAATTATTCGATTATCGGATGTGAATCGTGCAAAAAAAAAGGTGCAACACGAGAACCTCCCAGGAGGTCACCCATCCTAGTACTGCTCTCGCCCAAGCACGCTTAACTTCGGAGTTCTGTTGGGATCTGGTGCATTAGTGCTGGTATGGTTGCAACCGTCAGGTTTTCTGCGCAATATTTACTTAATCCCTACTCTGCCGGAGCATCTTCCACAACTTTGTTTCCCATTCCAAAGAAAAAGAATAATTTCCGTCCCTTCAACTAATTAAAACCTGAATATAGGTGTAATTATTCGACAAAATCAAATAAACAGCAAGACGACGCTTTTCCGAGCGTAATTATTCGAATATCGGATGCGAATCGTGCAAAAAAGAGGTGCAACACGAGGACTTCCCAGGAGGTCACCCATCATAGTACTGCTCTTGCCCAAGCACGCTTAACTTCGGAGTTTTTATAGGATTCGGTGCATTAGTGCTGGTATGGTCGCAACCGTCATGTTTTCTGCGCAATATTTGCTTAAGCCTTACTCTGCCGGAGCATCCTCCACAACTTTCTTTCCCCATTCCAAAGAAAAAGGATAATTTCCGTTCCTCCACCTGATTAAAATTTGAATATAGGTGTAATTATTGGACAAAACCAAATGAACAGCAAGTCAACGCTTTTCGAGCTTAATTATTTGAATATCAGATGTGAATGGAGCAAAAAAGGGGTTCAAAACCAAAATTCCCAAAAGGTCACCCATCATTGTACTGCTCTTGCCCAAGCACGCTTAACTTTGGAGTTCTGATGGGATCAGGTGTATTAGTGCTGGTATGGTCGACCTCGTCATGTTTTCTGGGCAATATTTACTTAAACCCTACTCTATGGAGCGTCCTTCACAACTTTCTTGCCACATTTAAAAGAAAAAGAATAATACCCGTTCCTCCACCTAATTAAAACTTGAATATAGGTGTACTTATTCGACAAAATCAAATAAACAGCGAGGCGACGCTTTTCCGAGCGTAATTATTCGATTATCGGATGTGAATCGAGCGAAAAATTGGGATCAACACGAGGACTTCCCAGGAGGTCACCCATCCTAGTACTGCTCTCGCCCAAGCACGCTTAACTTTGTAGTTCTATTGGGATCCGGTGCTTCAGTGCTGGTATGGTCGCACCCGTCATATTTTCTGCGTAATATTTACATAAACCTTACTCTGTCGGGGCGTCCTCCACAACTTTCTTAACCTATTACAAAAAAAAAAAGAATAATTTCTATTCCTACACCTGATTAAAACCTGAATATAAATGTAATTATTCGACTAAATCAAATAAATAGAAAGACGACTCTTTTCCGAGCGTAATTATTCGATTATCGGATGCGAATCGAGCAAAAAATGGGTGAAACATAAGGACTTCCCTTGAGGTCACCCATCCTAGTACTGCTTTCGGCCAAGCACGCTTAACTTCTGAGTTCATTTGGGATCTGGTGCATTAGTGCTGGTATGGTCGCAACCGTCATGTTTTCTGCGTAATATTTACTTGAGCCCTACCCTACTGGACCATCCTCCACAACTTTCTTGCCCCATTCCAAAGAAAAAAAATAATTTCCGTTCCTTCAACAGATTAAAACCTGAATATAGGTGTAATTATTTGATAAAATCAAATAAACAGAAAGTCGACGCATTTCCGAGCATAATTATTCGATTATCGGATGCAAATCAAGCAAAAAAGGAGTGCAAGACGAGGACTTCCCAGAGGTCACCTATCCTAGTACTGCTCTTACCCAAGCACGCTAAACTTCTGAATTTTGTTGGGATCTGGTGCACTAGTGTTGGTATAGTCGCAACCGACATGTTTTCTGCGCAATATTTACTTAAGCTCTACTCTGCCGGTGCATCCTCCACAACTTTCTTTCCCCATTACAAAGAAAAATAATAATTTTCGTTCCTCCACCTGATTAAAACCTGAATATAGGTTTAATTATTCGACAAAATCAAATAAATAGTAATGCGACGCTTTTCCAAGAATAATTATTAGATTATCGGATGCAAATCGAGCAAAAAAGGAGAGCAACACGAGGACTTCCCGGAGGTCACCTATCCTAGTACTGCTCTTACCGAAGCATGCTTAACTTCGGAGTTTTGATGGGATCCGGAGCATTAGTTCTGGTATGGTCGCAACCGTCATGTTTTCTACAGAATATTTACTTAAGCTTTACTCTGCCGGACCATCCTCCACAACATTCTTACCCCATTCCAATGAAAAAGAATAATTTCCGTTCCACCACCTGATTAAAACCTGAATATAGGTGTAATTATTCGATTAAATCAAATAAAAAGCAAGGCGACACTTTTCCGAGCGTAATTATTCGATTATCGTATGCGAATCGAGCAAAAAAGAGGTGCAACACGAGAACTGCCCAGGAGGTCACCCATACTAGTACTGTTCTCGCCCAAGCACGCTTAATTTCGAAGTTCTGATGTGATCCGATGTATTAGTGCTGGTATGGTCGCACACGTCATGTTTTATACGCAATATTTACTTAAGCCCTACTTTGTCGGAGCATCCTCCACAACTTTCTTTCCCCATTCCAAAGAAAAAGAATAATTTCCGTTCTTCACCTGATTAAAACCTGAATATAGGAGTTATTATTCAACAAAATAAAATAAACAGCAAGATGAAACTTTTCCGAGCATAATTATTCGATTATTGGATGCGAATCGAGCAAAAAGAGAGTGCAACATGAGGACCTGCCATTAGGTCTCTCATCCTAGTACTGCTCACGCTCAAGCACGCTTAACTTCGGAGTTCTGATGGGATCCGGTGTATTAGTGCTGGTATGGTCGCACCCGTCATGTTTTCTGCGTAATATTTACTTAAGCCTTACTCTGTCGGAACATCCTCCACAACTTTCTTACCCCTTTCCAAGGAAAAAGAATAATTTCTGTTCCTCCACCCTATCAAAACCTAAATATTGGTGTAATTATTCGACAAACTCAGATAAACAGCAAGGCGACGCTTTTCCGAGGGTAATTATTCGATTATCGGATGCGAATCGAGCAAAAAAGGGGTGCAACACGAGGACTTCCCAAGAGGTGATCCATCATAGTAATGCTCTCGCCCAAGCACGCTTAATTTCGGAGATATGATGAGATCTGGTGCATTCGTGCTGGTTTGGTCACACCCGTCTTGTTATATGCGCAATATTTACTTAAGCATTACTCTGTCGGAGCATCCTCCACAACTTTCTTACCCCATTCCAATGAAAAAGAAAAATTTCCATTCCTCCACCTGATTAAAACCTGAATATAGTTGTAATTATTCGACTAAATCAAATAAACAGCAAGATGACGCTTTTCCGAGGGTAATTATACGATTATCAGATGCTAATCGAGTAAAAAATAGGTGCAACATGAGGACTTCCCTAGAGGTAACCCATCCTAGTACTTCTCTCGCCCAAGCACACTTAACTTAGGATTTAATATGGGATCCGGTGCATTAGTGCTGGTATGGTCGCACCCGTCACGTTTTCTGCGTAATATTTACTTAAGCCCTACTTTGTCGGAGCATCCTCCATAACTTTCTCGCCCCATTCCAAAGAAAAAGAATAATTTCAGTTCCTCCAACTAATTAAAACCTGAATATAGGTGTAATTATTCGATTAAATCAAATAAAAAGCAAGGCGACACTTTTCTGAGCGTAATTATTCGATTATCGGATGCGAATCAAGCAAAAAACGGGTGCAACACGAGCACTGCCCAGGAGCTCACCCATCCTAATACTGTTCTCGCCCAAGCACGCTTAACTTCGAAGTTCTGATGGGATCCGATGCATTAGTGCTGGTATGGTCGCACCCGTCATGTTTTCTACGCAATATTTACTTAAGCCCTACTCTGTCGGAGCATCCTCCACAACTTTCTTTCCCCATTCCAAATAAAATGAATAATTTCCGTTCTTCACCTGATTAAAACCAGAATATAGGTGTTATTATTTGACAAAATCAAATAAACAACAAGAAAAAACTTTTTCGAGCATAATTATTCGATTATCGGATGCGAATCGAGCAAGAAGGGAGTGCAACACGAGGACCTCTGATTAGGTCCCCCATCCTAGTACTTCTCTCGCCCAAGCACGCTTAACATCGGAGTTCTGATGGGATCCGGTGTATTAGTGCTGGTATGGTCGCACCCGTCATGTTTTCTGTGTAATATTTACTTAAGCCTTACTCTGCCGGAACATCCTCCACAACTTTCTTACCCATTTCCAAGGAAAAATAATAATTTATGTTCCTCCACCCTATTAAAACCTAAATATTGGTGTAATTATTCGACAAACTCAGAGAAACAGCAAGGCGACGCTTTTCCGAGGCTAATTATTCGATTATCGGATGCGAATCGAGCAAAAAAGGGGTGCAACATGAGGACTTCCCAAGAGGTGATCCATCCTACTACAGCTCACGCCCAAGCATGCTTAAATTCGGAGATATGATAAGATCTGGTGCATTCGTAATGGTATGGTCACACCCGTCATGTTGTATGCGCAATATTTACTTAAGCATTACTCTGTCAGAGCATCCTCCACAACTTTCTTACCCCATTCCAATGAAAAAGAAAAATGTCCATTCCTCCACCAGATTAAAACCTGAATATAGACGTAATTATTCGACTAAATCTAATAAACAGCAAGATAACAATTTTCCGAGCGTAAACATACGATTATCGGATGCTAATCGAGCAAAAAATGGGTGCAACATGAGGACTTCCCTGGAGGTAACCCATCCTAGTACTGCTTTCTCCCAAGAACGCTTAACTTCGGAGTTCTGTTGGGATCCAGTGCATTAGTGCTGGTATGGTCGCAACCATCATGTTTTCTGCGCAAAATTTACTTAAGCTCTACTCTGCCGGAGCATCCTCCGTAACTTTCTCGCCCCATTCCAAAGAAAAAGAATAATTTCCGTTCCTCCAATTGATTAAAACCTGAATATAGGTGTAATTATTTTCGAGCATAATTATTTGATTATCGGATGCGAATAGAGCAAAAAAGGAGTGCAACACGAGGACTTACTGGAGGTCACCTATCCTAGTACTACTTTTACCCAAGCACGCTTGACTTTAGAGTTCTGATGGGATCTGGTGCATTAGTGCTGGTATGGTCGCACCCGTCATGATTTCTGCTCAATATTTACTTAAGCCCTACTCTGTCAGAGCATCCTCCACAAATTTCTTTCCCCATTCCAAAGAAAAAGAATAATTTCCGTTCCTCACCTGATTAAAACCTGAATATAGGGTTTTTATTCGACAAAATCAAATAAACAACAAGAGGAAACTTTTTCAAGCATAATTATTTGATTATCGGATGCGAATAAAGCAAAAAAAGAGTGCAACACGAGGACTTCCCGGAGGTCACCTATCCTAGTACTGCTCTTACCCAAGCACGCTTAAATTCGGAGTTCAGATGGGATCCGGTGCATTAGTGCTGGTATGGTCGCACCCGTCATGTTATCTGCGTAATATTTACTTAAGCTCTACTCTGCCGGAGCATCCTCCACAACTTTCTTACCCAATTCCAAAGAAAAATAATAATTTTCGTTCCTCCACCTGATTAAAACCTGAATATAAGTGTAATTATTCGACTAAATCTAATAAATAGCAAGGCGACACTTTTTCGAGCGTAATTATTTGATTATCGGATGCGAATCGAGCAAAAAATGAGTGCAACACGAGGACTTTCCAGGAGGTCACCCATCTTATTACTCCTCTCGCCAAAGCACGCTTAACTTCGGAGTTCTTATTTGATCCGATGCATTAGTGCTGGTATGGTTTCAACCGTCATGTTTTCTGCGCAATATTTACTGAAGCCCTACTCTACTGGAGAATCCTCCACAACTTTCTTGCCCCATTCCAAATAAAAAGAATAATTTTCGTTCCTCCACCTGATTAAAACCTGAATATAGGTGTAATTAATCTATAAAATCAAATAAACAGCAAGGCGATGCTTTTCCGAGCGTAATTATTCTATTATCGGATGCGAATCGAGCAAAAAAGGGGTGCAACACGAGGACTTCCCAAGAGGTCACCCATTCTGGTTCTGCTCTCGCCCAAGCACGCTTAACTTCGGTGCTCTGATGGGATCCTGTGCATTAGTGCTGGTATGGTCGCACCAGTCATGTTTTCTGCGCAATATTTACTTATAACTTACTCTGGCGTAGCATCCTCCATAATTTTCTTACCCCATTCCAAAGAAAAAGAATAATTTCCGTTCCTCCACCTGATTAAAACCTCAATATAGGTGTAACTATTCGACTAAATCAAATAAACAGCAAGGCGACGCATTTCTGAGCATAATTATTTGATTATTGGATGCAAATAGAACAAAAAAGGAGTGCAACACGAGGACTTCCCGGAGTTCACCTATCCTAGTACTGCTCTTACCCAAGCACGCTTAACTTCGGAGTTCTGATGGGATCCTGTGCATTAGTGCTGGTATAGTCGCACCTGTCATGTTTTCTGCAGAATAATTACTTAAGCGTTAATCTGCCGGAGAATCCTCCACAACTTTCTTACCTCATTTCAAAGAAAAAGAATAATTTCCATTCCTCCACCTGATTAAAACCTGAATAAAGATGTAATTATTATATTAAATCAAATAAAAAGCAAGGCGACACTTTTCCGAGTGTAATTATTCTATTATCGGATACGAATCGAGCAAAAAATGGGTGCAACATGAGGACTTCCCTGGAGGTCACCCATCCTAGTACTGCTCTCGCCCAAGCACGTTTAACTTCGGAGTTCTGTTGGGATTCGGTGCACTAGTGTTGGTTTGGTCGCAACCGTCATGTTTTTTGCCCAATATTTACTTAAGCCATACTCTGCCGGTGCATCCTCCACAATTTTCTTGCCCCATTCCAAAGAAAAAAAATAATTTCCGTTCCTCCACCTTATTAAAACTTGAATATAGGTTTAATTATTCGAAAAAATCAAATAAACAGTAAGACGACGCTTTTTCGAGCATAATTATTCGATTATCGGATGCGAATCGAGCAAAAAAGGAGTGCAACACGAGGACTTCCCGGAGGTCACCCATCCTAGTACTGCTCTTACCCAAGCATGCTTAACTTCGGAGTTCTGATGAGATCCGGTGCATTAGTGCTGGTATGGTCTCACCCGTCATGTTTTCTGCTGAATATTTACTTAAGACTTACTCTGTCGGACCATCCTCCACAACTGTCTTACCCACATTCCAAATAAAAAGAATAATTTCCATTCCACCACCTGATTAAAACCTGAATATAGGTGTAATTATTATATTAAATCAAATAAAAAGCAAGGCGACACTTTTCCGAGTGTAATTATTCTATTATCGGATGCGAATCGAGCAAAAAAGGGGTGCAACACGAGCACTGCCCAGGAGGTCACCCATCCTAGTACTGTTCTCGCCCAAGCACGCTTAACTTCGAAGTTAAGATGGGATCATATTCGTTAGTTGTGGTATGGCCACACCCGTCATGTTTTCTGGGCAATATTTACTTAAGCCCTACTATGTCGGAGCATCTTCCACAACTTTTATTCCCCATTCCAAAGGAAAAGAATAATTTCCGTTCCTTCACCTGATTAAAACCTGAATATAGGTGTTATTATTCGACAAAATCAAATAAACAGCAAGACGAAACTTTTCCGAGCATAATTAATCGATCGGATGCGAATCGAACAAAAAAGGAGTGCAACACGATGACCTCCCAGGAGGTCACCCATCCTAGTACTGCTCTCGCCCAAGCAAGCTTAAATTCGGAGTTCTAATGGGATCCGATACATTAGTGTTGGTATGGTCGCACCCGTCATGTTTTCTGCGTAAAATTTACTTAAGCCTTACTCAGTCGGACCGTCCTCCACAACTTTCTTACCCCTTTCCAAAGAAAAAGAATAATTTTTTTTCCTCCTTCCTATTAAAACCTTAATATTAGTGTAATTATTCGACAAAATCGAAGAAACAGCAAGGCGACGCTTTTCAGAGGGTAATTATTCGATTATCGGATGCAAATCAAGCAAAAAAAGGGTGCAACACGAGGACTTCTTAAGAGGTCATCCATCCTAGTACTGCTCTCGCCCAAGCACGGTTAACTTCGGAGTTCTGAAGGGATCCGGTGCATTAGTGCTGGTATAGTAGCACCAGTCATGTTTTATGCGTAATATTTAATTAAGCTTTACTCTGCCGGAGCATCCTCCACAACTTTCTTGCCCCATTCCAAATAAAAAGAATAATTTCTTTTCCTCAACCTGATTAAAACCTAATTATAGGAGTAATTATTCTATTAACGGATGCGAATTGAGTAAAAAAGGGGTGCAACACGAGGACTTCTCAGGAGGTCACCCATCCTAGTACTGCTCTCGCCCAAGCACGCTTTAATTCGGAGTTTTGATCTGATCCGGTGCATTCGTGTTGGTATAGTCACACCCGTCATGTTATCCGCGCAATATTTACTTAAGCACTACTCTGCCGGAGCATCCTCTACAACTTTCTTACCCCATTCGAAAGAAAAAGAATAATTTCCGTTCCTCCACCAGATTAAAACCTTAATATTGGTGTAATTATTCGACAAAATCAATTTAACAAATAGGCGACGCTTTTCCGAGCGTAATTATTCGATTATCGGATGCGAATCGAGCAAAAAAAGGAGTGCAACACGACGACTTCCCAGTAGGTCACCCATCCTAGTACTACTCTCGCCCAAGCATGCTTAAATTCGGAGTTCAGATGGGATCCGGTGCATTAGTGCTGGTATGGTCGCACCCGTCATGTTATCTGCGTAATATTTACTTAAGCTCTACTCTGCCGGAGCATCCTCCACAACTTTCTTACCTTATTCCAAAGAAAAAGAATAATTTTCGTTCCTCCACCTGATTAAAACCTGAATATAAGTGTAATTATTCGACTAAATCTAATAAACAGCAAGGCGACACTTTTTCGAGCGTAATTATTTGATTATCGGATGCGAATCGAGCAGAAAAGGAGTGCAACACGAGGATTTTCCAGGAGGTCACCCATCCTATTACTCCTCTCGCCAAAGCACGCTTAACTTCGGAGTTCTGATTTGATCCGATGCATTAGTGCTGGTATGGTCTCAACCGTCATGTTTTCTCCGCAATATTTACTTAAGCCCTACTCTACTGGAGAATCCTCCACAACTTTCTTGCCCCATTCCAAATAAAAAGAATAATTTTCGTTCCTCCACCTGATTAAAACCTGAATATAGGTGTAATTATTCTACAAAATCAAATAAACAGCAAGGCGATGCTTTTCCGAGAGTAATTATTCCATTATCGGAAGCGAATCGAGCAAAAAAGGGGTGAAACACGAGGACTTCCCAGGAGTTCACCCATTCTGGTTCTGCTCTCGCCCAAGCACGCTTAAATTCGGAGTTCTGATGGGATCCGGTGCATTAGTGCTGGTATGGTCGCACCAGTCATGTTTTCTGCGCAATATTTACTTATACCTTACTTTGCCAGAACATCCTCCGCAATTTTCTTACCCCATTCCAAAGAAAAAGAATAATTTCCGTTCCTCCACCTGATTAAAACCTAAATATAGGTGTAACTATTAGACTAAATCAAATAAACAGCAAGGCGACGCCTTTCCAAGCGTAATTATTCGATTATCGGATGCGAATCGAGCAAAAAAGAGGTGCAACACGAGGACTTCGCAGGAGCTCATCCATCCTGGTACTGCTCTGGCCTAAGCAAGCTTTCTGGTGCATTAGTGCTGGTATGGTCGCACCGGTCATGTTTTCTACGTAATATTTACTTAAGCCATACTCTGCCGGAGAATCCTCCACAACTTTCTTTCCCAATTCCAAAGAAAAAGAATAATTTCTGTTCGTCCACCTGATTAAAATATGAATATAGGTGTAAGTATTCTACAAACTCAAATGAACAAGTCGACGCATTTCCGAGCTTAATTATTAGAATATCGGATGCGAATCGAGCAAAAAAGGGGTGCAACACGAGGACTTCCCATAAGGTCACCCATCATAGTACTGCTCTCGCCCAAGCACACTTAACTTCGGACTTCTGATGGGATCCGGTATAATAGTGTTGGTATGCTCGCAACCGTCATGTTTACTGCACAATATTTACTTAAGCCCTAATCTGAGGAGCATCCTCCACAACTTTCTTGCCACATTATAAAGAAAAAGAATAATTCTCGTTCCTCCACCTGATTAAAATCTGAATATAGGTGTAATTATTCGACAAAATCAAACTAATAGCGAGGGGACGCTTTTCCGAGCGTAATTATTCGTTTATCGGATGTGAATAGAGCAAAAAAAGGGTGCAACACGAGGACTTCCCAGGAGGTAACCCATCCTGGTACTGCTCTCGCCCAAACATGCTTAACTTCGGAGTTCAGATGGGATCCAGTGCATTAATGCTTTTATGGTCTCACCCATCATGTCTTCTGCGCAATATTTACTTTAGCCTTACTCTGCCGGAGCATCCTCTACAACTTTCTTACCCCATTCCAAAGAAAAAGAATAATTTACGTTCCCCCATCAGATTTAAACCTGAATATAGGTGTAATTATTCGACAAAATTGAATAAATAGCAAGGCGATGCTTTTTCGAGAGTAATTAATTGATTATTGGATGCGAATCGAGCAAAAAAGGGGTGCAACACTAGCACTTCTCAGGAGGTCACCCATCCTCGTACTGCTCTCAACCAAGCACGCTTAATTTCAGAGTTCTGATGGGATCCGGTGCATTAGTGCTAGTACGGTCGCACCCGTCATGTTTTATGCGCAATATTTACTTAAGTCTTACTCTGCCGGAGTATCCTCCACAACTTTATTTCCCCATTCCAAAGAAAAAGAATAATTTTCGTTCCTCCACCTGATTAAAACCTAAATATAGATGTCATTATTCAACTAAATCAAATAAACAGCAAGACGATGCTTTTCCGAGCTTAATTATTCGATTATCGAATGCGAATCGAGCAAAAAAGGGGTGCAACATGAGGACTTCCCTGGAGGTCACCCATCCTAGTACTTCTCTCGCCCAAGCACGCTTAACTTCAGAGTTATTTTGGGATCCGGTGCATTAGTGCTGGTATGGTCGCAACCGTCATGTTTTCTGCGCAATATTTACTTAAGCCCTACTCTGCCGGAGCATCCTCCACATCTTTCTTGCCCCATTCCAAAGAAAAAGAATAATTTCCGTTCCTCCACCTGATTAAAACCTGAGTATAGGTGTAATTATTCGACAAAATCAAATAAACAGCAAGGCGACGCTTTTCCGTGTGTAATTATTCGATTATCGGATGCGAATCGAGGAAAAAAGGAGTGCAAGAGGAGGACTTCCCGGAGTTCACCCATCCTAGTACTGCTCTTACCAAAGCACGCTTAACTTCGGAGTTCTGATGGGATCCGGTGGATTAGTACTAGTATGGTCGCACCCGTCATGTTTTCTGCAGAATATTTACTTAAGCCTTACTCTGCCGGACCATCCTCCACAACTTTCTTACCCCATTCCAATGAAAAAGAATAATTTCCGTTCCACCACCTGATGAAAACCTGAATATAGGTGTAATTGTTCGATTAAATCAAATAAAAAGCAAGGCGACACTTTTCCAAGCGTATTTATTCGATTATCGGATGCGAATCGAGCAAAAAATGGGTGCAACACGAGGACTACCCAGGAGGTCACCCATCCTAATACTGTTCTCGCCCAAGCACGCTTAACTTCGAAGATCTGATGGGATCCGATGCAGTAGTGCTGGTATGGTCGCACCCGTCATGATTTTTGCGCAATATTTACTTAAGCCCTACTCTGCCGGAGCATCCTCCACAACTTTCTTACCCTATTCCAAAGAAACAGAATAATTTCGTTCCTCCACCAAATTAAAACCTAAATATAGGTGTAATTATTCGACTAAATCAAATAAACAGCAAGGTAACACTTTTCCGACCGTAATTATTCGATTATCGGATGCGAATCGAGCAAAAAAGAGGAGCAACACGAGAACTTCCCAGGAGGTCACCCATCCTATTACTGCTCTCGCCAAAGCACGCTTAACTTCAAAGTTCTGATTTGATCTGGTGCATTAGTTCTTTTATGGTCTCAACCGTCATATTTTCTGCGCAATATTTACGTAAGCCTTACTCTGCCGGAGCATCCTCCACAACTTTCTTACTCTATTTCAAAGAAATAAAATAATTTCCATTCCTCCACCTGATTAAAACCTAAATATAGGTGTAATTATTCGACTAAATCAAATAAACAGCAAGACGACGCCTTTCCAAGAGTAATTATTCGATTAACGGATGCGAATCGAGCAAAAAAGGGGTGCAACACGTGGACTTCGCTGGAGGTCACCCATCCCAGTACTGCTCTCGCCTATGTACGCCTATTTTTAAAGTTAATATGGGATCAGGTGCATTAGTGCTGGTATGGTTGCACCCGTCATATTTTCTGCGTAATATTTACTTAAGCCTACTTTGTCAGAGCATACTTCATAACTTTCTTGCCCCATTCTAAAGAAAAAGAATAACTCCCGTTCCTTCACCAGATTAAAACCTGGATATAAGTGTAATTATTTGATAAAATCAAATAAATAGCAATGCGACGCTTTTCCGAGCGTAATTATTCGATTATCGGAAGCGAATCGAGCAAAAAAGGGATGCAACACTAGGACTTCCCAGGAGGTCACCCATCCTAGTACTGATATCGCCCAAGCACGCTTTTCCGAGAGTAATTATTCGATTATCGAATGCGAATCGAGTAAAAAAGCGATGCAACACGAGGACGAGCGTAATTATTCGATTATTGAATGCGAATCGAGCAAAAAAAGGGGTGTAACATGAGGACTTCGCAGGAGGTCACCCATCCTAGTACTGCTCTCGCCTAATTACGCTTAACTTCGGAGTTCCGTTTGAATCCGGTGAATTAGCGTTGCTATGGTCGAAACCGTCATGTTTTCTGCCTGCAATATTTACTTAAGCCTTACTCTGTCGGATAATCCTCCACAACTTTCTTACCCCATTCCAAAGAAAAAGAACAATTTCCGTTGCTCCACCTGATAAAACCGTAATATAGGTGTAATAATTTGACAAATTCAAATAAACGGCAGGTCGACACTTTTCAGAGCGTAATTATTCGATTTTCGGATGCGAATCGAGCAAAAAAGGGGTGCAACACGAGGACTTCCCAAGAGGTCACCCATCCTAGTACTGCTCTCGCCCAAGCACGCTTAACTTCGGAGTTCTGTTGGAATCCGGTGCATTAGTGTTGGTATAATCGCAATCGTCATGTTTTTTGCCCGCAAAATTTACTTAAGCCCTACTCTGCCGGATCATCCTCCACAAAATTCTTACCCTATTCCAAAGAAAAAGAACAATTTCCGTTCCTCCACCTAATTAAAATCGTATTATATGTGTAATTATTCGACAAAATCAAATAAACAGTAAGTCGACGCTTTTCCAAGCGTAATTATTCGATTATCGGATGCGAATCGAGCAAAATATGGGTGCAACACGTGGACTTCCCTGGAGGTCACCCATCCTAGTACTGCTCTCACCTAAGCACGCTTAACTTCGTAGTTCTGATTGATCCGGTGCAATAGTGCTGGTATGGTCGCACCCATCACGTTTTGTGTGCAATATTTACTTAAGCCTTACTCTGTCGGAGCATCCTCCATAAGTTTCTTACCCCCTTCCAAAGAAAAAGATTAATTTCCGTTCCTCCACCTGATTAAAACCTGAATATATGTGTAATTATTAGACAAAATCAAATAAACAGCAGGACGACGCTTATCCGAGCTTAATTATTCAAATATCGGATGCGAATCGAGCAAAAATGAGGTGAAACACAAGGACTTCCTAGGAGGTCTCCCATCCTAGTACTTCTCTCGCCCAAGCACGTATAACTTCGGAGTTAATATGGGATCCGGTGCATTAGTGCTGGTATGGTCGCACGCGTCATGTTTTCTACGCAATATTTACTTAAGCCCTTCTCTGTCGGAGCATTCTCCAAAACTTTCTTGCCACATTCTAATGAAAAAGTATAATTCCAGTTCCTCCACCTGATTAAAAGCTGAATATTGGTGTACTTATTCGACAAAATCAAATAAACAGCAAGGCGACACTTTTCCCAGCGTAATTATTCGATTATAAGATGTGAATCGAGCAAAAACTGGGTGCAACACGAGGACTTCCCAGGAGGTCACCCATCCTAATACTTCTCTGGCCCAAGGACACTTAACTTCGAAGTTCTGAAAGGATCCGGTGCATAAGTGATGGTATGGTCGAAACCGTCATGTTTTCTGCGCAATATTTACTTAAGCCTTACTCAGCCGGAATATCCTTCACAACTTTCTTTTCCAATTCCAAAGAAAAAAAAAATTCGTTCCTCCACCTGATTAAAACCTAAATATAGGTGAAATTATTCTACTAAATCAATTAAACAGCAAGGCGATGCTTTTACGAGCGTAATTATTCGATTATCGGATGCGAATCAAGCAAACAAGGGGTGCAACACGAGGACTTCCCAGGAGGTCACCCATCCTAGTACAGCTCTCGTCCAAGCACGCTTAACTACGGAGTTCTGATGGGATCCGGTGCATTAGTGCAGGTATGGTCGCACCCGTTATGTTTTCTGCGCAATATTTACTTAAGCCCTACTCTGCCGGAGCATCCTCCTTAACTTTCTTTCCCCATTCCATGGAAAAAGAATAAATTACGTTCCTCCACCAGATTAAAACCTGAATATAGGTGTAATTATTCTAAAAAATGAAATAAACAGCAAGGCGACGCTTTTCCGAGCGTAATTATTCGATTATAGGATGCGAATCAAGCACACAAGGGGTACAACACGAGAACGAGCCTAATTATCCGATTATCGAATACAAATCGAGCAAAAAGGGGTGCAACACAATTACTTCGCAAGAGGTCACCCATCCTAGTACTGCTCTCGTCCAAGCACGCTTAACTTCGGAGTTCTGATAGGATCCGGTGCATTAGTGCTTGTATGGTCACACCTGTCATGTTTTCTGCGTAATATTTACGTAAGCCCTACTCAGCCGAAGCATCCTCTACAACTTTCTTTCCCCATTCCAAAGAAAAAGAATAACTTCCTTTCCTCCACCTAATTAAAACCTGAATATAGGTGTAATTATTCGACTAAAACAAATAAACAGCAAGGCGATGCTTTTCCAAGCGCAATTATTCGATTATCAGATCCGAATCGAGCAAAAAAGGGGTGCAACACGAGAACTTCCCAGGAGGTCACCCATCCTAGTACTGCTCTCGCCCAAGCACGCTTAACTTTGGAGTTCTGATGGGATCCGGTGCATTAGTGCTGGTATGGTCACACCCGTCATGTTTTCAGTGCAATATTTACTTAAGCCCTACTCAGCCGGAGCATCCTCCACAACTTTCTTTCCCCATTCCAAAGAAAAAGAATAATTTCCTTTCCTCCACCTGATTAAAACATGAATATAGGCGTAATTATTCGACTAAATCAAATAAACAGTAAGGCGACGCTATTCCGAACATAATTATTAGATTATCGGATGCGAATCGAGCAAATAAAGGGTGCAACACGTGGACTTCCCCGGAGGTCACCCATCCTAGTACTGCTCTCGCACAAGCACTCTTAACTTTGGAGTTCCGTTGGGATCCAGTGCATTGGTGCTGTTATGGTCGCAACGGTCATGTTTTCTGCGCAATATTCAATTAATCCCTACTCTCCCGGAACATCTTCCACAACTTTCTTTCCCATTCCAAAGAAAAAGAATAATTTCCGTCCCTTCAATTGATTAAAACCTGAATATTGGTGTAATTATTCGACAAAATCAAAAAAACAGCAAGGCGACGCTTTTCCGAGAGTAATTATTCGATTATCGGATGCGAATCGAGCAAAAAAAAGGTGCAACACGAGGACTTCCTAGGAGGTCACCCATCATAATACTGCTCTCGCCCTAGCACGCTTAACTTCGGAGTTCTTATGAGATTCGGTGCGTTAGTGCTAGTATGGTCGCAACCGTCATGTTTTCTGCGCAATATTTACTTAAGCCTTACTCTGCCGGAGCATCCTCCATAACTTTTTTACACTATACTAAAAAAAAAATCCGTTCCTCCACCTGATTAAAACCCTAATATAGATGTAATTGTTCGACTAAATCAAATAAACAGCAAGGCTACGCTTTTCCGAGCATAATTATTCGATTATCGGATGTGAATCGAGCAAAAAAAAGGGTGCAACACGAGGACTTACTAGGAGGTCACCCATCCTAGAACTGCTCTCGCCAAAGCACGCTTAACTTCGGAGTTAATATGGGATCCGGTGCATTAGTGCTGGTATGGTCGCACCCGTCATGTTTTTTGCGCAATATTTACTTAAGCCCTATTCTGTCAGAGCATCCTCCACAACTTTCTTGCCCGATTCCAAAGAAAAAGAATAATTCTCGTTCCTCCACCAGATAAAAAAACTTAATACAGGTGTAATTATTCAATAAAATCAAATAAACAGTTAGAAGACGCTTTTCCGAGCATAATTATTCGATTATAGGATGGGAATCGAGCAAAAAAAGGGTGCAACACGAGGACTTCCCAGGAGGTCACCCATCCTAGTACTGCTCTCGCCCAAGTAAGCTTGACTTCGGAGTTCTGATGGGATCCGGTGCATTACTACTGTTATGGTCGCACCCGTCATGTTTTCTGCGCAATATTTACTTAAGCCTTACTCTACCGAAGCATCCTCAACAACTTTCTTAACCCATTCTAATGAAAAAAAAAAAATCCGTTCCTCCACCAGATAAAAACCTTAATATAGGTGTAATTATTCGATAAAATCAAATAAACAGTTAGAAGACGCTTTTCCGAGCGTAATTATTTGATTATCGGATGCGAATCGAGCAAAAAAGGGGTGCAACACGAGGACTTCCTAGAAGGTCACCCATCCTAGTACTGCTCTCGCCTAAATACGCTTAACTTCGGAGTTCTGATGGGATCCAGTGCATTTGTGCTGGTATGGTCGCACCTGTCATGTTTTCTGCGCAATATTTATTTATGCCTTACTCTGCTGGAGCATCCTCCATAACTTTCTTACCCTATTCCAAAGAAAAAAAAATTCCGTTCCTCAACCTGATTTAAACCTAAATATAGGTGTAATTATTCGACTAAATCAAATAATTAGCAAGGCGAAGCTTTTTCAAGCGTAATTATTCGATTATCGGATGCGAATCGAGCAAAAAAGGGGTTCAACAAGAGGACTTCACAAAAGGTCACCCATCTTAGCAATGCTCTCTCCTAAGCACGCTTAACTTTAGAGTTCTGATGGGATCTGGAGCATTTGTGCTGGTATGGTCGCACCCGTCCTGTTTTCTGCGCAATATTTACTTAAGCCCTTCTCTGCCGGAGCATCCTCCACAACTTTCTTTCCCCATTCCAAAGAAAAAGAATAATTTCCGTTCCTCAACCTGATTAAAATTTGAATATAAGTATAGTTATTCGATAAAATCAAATGAACAACAAGTACAAGCTTTTTCGAGCGTAATAATTAGAATATCGGATGCGAATCGAGCAAAAAAGGGGTGCAACGCGATGAATTCCCAGGAGGTCATCCATCCTAGTACTGCTCTCGCCCAATCACGCTTAATTTCGGAGTTCTGATGTGATACGGTTCATTAGTGCTGGTATGGTCGCACCCGTCATGTTTTCTGCGCAACATTTACTTAAGTCCTACTCTGTCGGAGCATCCTCCACAACTTTCTTGCCACATTCTAAAGAAAAAGAATAATTTTCGTTCCTCTACCTGATTAAAACCTGAATATAGGTGTACTTATTCGACAAAATCAAATAAACAGGAAGGCGACACTTTTGCGAGCGTAATTATTCGATTATCGGATGCGAATCGAGCAAAAAAGAGGTGCAACACGAGGACTTCCCAGGAGGTCACCCATCCTAGTACTGCTCTCACCCAAGCACGCTTAACTTCGGAATTCTGATGGGATCTGGTGCTTTAGTGTGGTATGGTCACCCACGTAATGTTTTCTGCGAAATATATACATAAGCCCTACTCTGTCGGAGCATCCTCCACAACTTTCTTAACCCATTCCAAAGAAAAAGAGTCATTTTCGTTCCTCCACCTGATTAAAACCTGAATATAGGTGTAATTTTTTGACAAAATCAAATAAATAGCAAGGCGACGCTTTTCCGAGCGTAATTATTCGATTATCGGATGCGAATCGAGCAAAAAAGAGGTGCAACAGAAGGATTTCCCAAGAGATCACCCATCCTAGTACTGCTCTCGCCCAAGCGCGCTTAACTTCGGAGTTCTGATGGGATTTAATGCATTAGTGATGGTATGGTCTCACCCGTCATGTTTTTTCTGCAATATTTACTTAAGCCTTACTCTACCGGAGCATTCTCCACAACTTTCTTACCCCATTCCAAGGAAAAAGAATAATTTCCGTTCCTCCACCTGATTAAAACGTGAATATAGGTGTAATTATTCGAAAAATTCAAATGAACAGCAAGGCGACGCTTTTACGAGCGTAATTATTCGATTATCGGATGCGAATCGAGCAAAAAAGAGGTGCAACAGAAGGATTTCCCAAGAGATCACCCATCCTAGTACTGCTCTCGCCCAAGCACGCTTAACTTCGGAGTTCAGATGGGATCTGTTGCATTAGTGTTGGTATGGTAGCACCCGTCAAGTTTTCTGCGCAATATTTACTGAAGTCTTACTCTGCCGGAGTATCCTCCACGAATTTCTTACTTCATTCCAAAGAAAAAGAATAATTTTCGTACATCCACCTGATTAAAACCTGAATATAGGTGTAATTATTCGACAATAAAATAAACAGCAAGGCGATGCTTTATCGAGCGTAATTATTCGAATATCGGATGTGAATCGAGCAAAAAAAGGGGTGAAACACGAGGACTTCCTAGGAGGTCACCTATCCTGGTACTGCTCTTGCCCAAGCATTAGTGCTGGTATGGTCGCACCCATCATGTTTTCTACGCAATATTTACATAAGCCCTGCTCTGTCAGAGCATCCTTCACAACTTTCTTGCCCCATTCCAAAGAAAAAGAATAATTTCCGTTCGTCCACCTGATTAAAACCTTAATATAGGTGTAATTATTCGACTGAATCAAATAAACAGCAAGGCGACGCTTTTCCGAGCGTAATTATTCGATTATCGGATGCAAATCGAGCAAAAACGGGGTGCAACACGAGGAATTCCCAGGAGGTCACCCATCCTAGTACAGCTCTCGTCCAAGCACGCTTAACTTCGGTGTTTTGATGGGATTCAGTGCATTAGTGCTAGTATGGTCGCACCCGTCATGTTTTCTGCGCAATATTTACTGAAGCCTTACTCTGCCGGAGCATCCTCCACGACTTTCTTACTCCATTCCAAAGAAAAAAAATAATTTCCGTATATCCACCTGATTAAAACCTGAATATAGGTGTAATTATTCGACAATCAATTAAACAGCAAGGCGATGCTTTTTCGAGCGTAATTATTTGATTATCGGATGCGAATCGAGCAAAAAAGAGGTGCAACACGAGCACTTTCCAAGAGGTCACCCATCCTAGGACTGCTCTCGCCCAAGCACGCTTAACTTCGGAGTTCTGATGGAATGCGGTGCATTAGTGCTTTTATGGTCGCACCCGTCATGTTATCTGTGCAATATTTACTTAAGCCTTACTCTGCCGGAGCATCTTCCACAACTTTCTTACCTCATTCTGAAGAAAAAGAATAATTTCAGTTCCTCCACCTGATTAAAACCTGAATATAGGTGTAATTATTCGACTAAATCAAATAAACAGCAAGGCAACGCTTTTCCGAGCGTAATTATTCGATTATCGGATGCGTATCGAGCAATAAAGGGGTGCAACACGAGGACTTCACATGAGGTCACACATCCTAGTACTTCTCTCGCCCAAGCACGCTTAACTTCGGAGTTAAGATGGGATCCGGTGCATTAGTGCTGGTATGGTCGCACCCGTCATGTTTTCTGCGCAATATTTACTTAAGCCCTACTCTGTTGGGGCATCCTCCACAACTTTCTTGCCCCATTCTAAAGAAAATGAATAATTCTCGTTCCTCCACCTCATTAAAACCTGAATATAGATGTAATTATTCAACAAAATCAAATAAACAGTAAGACGACGCTTTTCCGAGCGTAATTATTCGATTATCGGATGCGAATCGAGAAAAAAAATGGTGCAACACGAGGACTTCCCAGGATGTCACCCATCCTAGTACTGCTCTCGCATAAGCGCGCTTAACTTCGATGTTCTGATGGGATCAGGTGTATTATTGCTGGTATGGTCGCACCCGTCATGTTTTCTGTGAAATATTTACTTAAGCCTTACTCTACCGGAGCATCCTCCACAACTTTCTTACCCTATACCAAAAATTAAAAAAAAATCCGTTCCTCCACCAGATTAAAACCTGAATATAGGTGTAATTATTTGATTAAATCAAATAAACAGCACGACGACTCTTTTTCGAGCGTAATTATTCGATTATCGGATGCGATTAGAGAAAAAAAGAGGTACAACTCGAAGACTTCGCAGGAGGTCACTCATCCTAGTACTGCTCTCGCCTAAGCGCTTAACTTCGAAGTTATGATGGGATCCGGTGCATTATTGATGGTTTGGTTGCACCCGTCATGTTTTCTGATCAATATGTACTTAAGCCCTACTCTGCCGGAGCATCCTCCACAACTTTCTTACCCAATTCCAAATAAAGAGAATAATTTTCGTTCCTCCACCTGATTAAAACCTGAATATATGTGTAATTATTCGACGAAATCAAATAAATAGCAAGGCGACGCTTTTCCGAGCGTAGTTATTCGATTATCAGATGCAAATCGAGCAAAAAAAGGGGTGCAACACGAGGACTTCCCAGGAGGTCACTCATCCTAGTACTGCTCTCGCCCAGGCACGCTTAACTTCGGATTCTGATGGGATCCGGTGCATTAGTGCTGGTATGGTCGCACACGTCACGTTTTCTGCGCAATATTTACTTTAGCTCTACTCTGCCGGAGCAGCCTCCACAACATTCTTGTCCCATTCTAAAGAAAATAATAATTCCCGTTCCTCCACCTGTTAAAACCCGAATATAGGTGTAATTATTCGACAAAATCAAATAAACAGCAAGGCGACGCTTTTCCGAGCGTAATTATTCGATTATCGGATGCGAATCGAGCAAAATATGGGTGCAACACAAGGACTTCCCAGTAGGTCACCCTTCCTAGCACTGCTCTCGCCCAAGCACGCTTAACTTCAGAGTTCTGATGGGATCCGGTGCATTAGTACTAGTGTAGTCGCACCCGTCACGTTTTCTTCGCAATATTTTCTTAAGCCTTACTTTGCTGGAGCATCCTCCACAATTTTCTAACCTATTCCAAAGAAAAAGAATAATTTTCGTTCCTCCACCTGATTAAAAACTGAATATTGGTGTAATTATTCGACAAAATCAAATAAACAGCAAGTCGACACTTTTCCGAGCGTAATTATTCTAACACGAGGACTTCCTAGGAGGTCACCCATCATAGTACTGCTTTCGCCCAAGCACACTTAACTTCGAAGTTCTGATGGGATCCGGTGCATTAGTGCTTGTATGGACGCACCCGTCATGTTTTTTACGCAATATTTACTTAAGCCTTACTCTGCCAAAGCATCCTCTACAACTTTCTTACCCCATTCCAAAGAAAAAGAATAATTTCCGTTCCTCCACCTGATTAAAACCTAAATATAGGTGTAATTATTCGAAAAAATCAAATAAACAGCAAGGCGACTCTTTTTTGAGCGTAATAATTCGATTATCGGATGTGAATCGAGCAAAAAATGGGTGCAACACGAGGACTTATCAGGAGGTCACCCATCCTACTACTGCTCTCGCCCAAGCACGCTTAACTTCGGAGTTCTGATGGGATCCGATGCATCAGTGCTGGTATGGTCGCACCCGTCATTTTTTCTGTGCAATATTTACTTAAGTCTTACTCTGTCGGAGCATCCTCCACAACTTTCTTACCCCATTCCAAAGAAAAAGAATAATTTTCGTTCCTCCACCTGATTAAAACCTGAATATAGCTGTAATTATTCGACAAAATCAAATAAACAGCAAGGCGACGCTTTTCCGAGCGTAATTATTCGATTCGCGGATGCGAATCGAGCAAAAAAAGGGTGCAACACGAGGGTTTCCTAGGAGGTCGGTGCGACCATACCAGCACTAATGCACCGGATCCCATCAAAACTCCGAAGTTAAGCGTGCTTGGACGAGAGCATTAATAGGATGTGTGACCTCCTGGGAAGTCCTCGTGTTGCACCCCTTTTTTGTTCGATTCGCATCCGATAATAGAATAATTACTTTCGGAAAAGCGTCGCCTTGCTGTTTATTTGATTTAGTCTAATAATTACACCTATATTCAGGTTTTAATTAGGTGGAGGAAAGGAAATTATTCTTTTTCTTTGGAATGGGGAAAGAAAGTTGTAGAGGATGCTCCGGCTGAGTAGGGCTTAAGTAAATATTGCATAGAAAATATGATGGGTGCGACCATTCCTGCACTAATGCACCGGATCCCATCAGAACTCCGAAGTAAAGCGTGCTTAGGCGAGAGTAGTAATAGGATGGGTGACCTCCTGGGATGTCCTCGTGTTGCACTTTTTTTTTGCTCGATTCGCTTCCGATAATCGAATAATTACTCTCGGAAAAGCGTCACCTTGCTATTTATTTGATTTTGTCGAATAATTACACCTATATTCAGGTTTTAATCAGGTAGAGGAACTAGAATTATTCTTTTTCTTTAGAATAGGGCAAGAAAGGTTTGGAGGATGCTCCGGCAAAATAGGGCTTAATTAAATATTGCGCAGAAAACATGACGGGTGCGACCATACCAGCACTAACGCTCTAGATCCCATCTTAACTCCGAAGTTAAGCGTGGTTGGACGGGAGCAGTACTAGGATGGGTGACCACCTGGGAAGTCCTCTTGTTGCACCTTTTTTTGCTCGATTCGCATCCGATAATCAAATAATTACGCTCGGAAAAGCGTCGTCTTGCTGTTTATTTGATTTTATCGAATAATTACACATGTATTCAGGTTTTAATCAGGTGGAAGAACGGGAATTATTCTTTTTCTTTGGAATGGGGCAAGAATGTTGTGGAGGATCCTCCGGTAGAGTAGGGCTTAAGTAAATATTACGCATAAAACATGACGGGTGCGACCATACCAGTACTAATGCACCGGATCCCATCAGAATTCCGAAGTTAAGTGTGCTTGGGCCTTTTTTTGCTCGATTCGCATCCGATAATAGAATAATTACGTTCGGAAAAGCATCACCTTGCTGTTTATTTGATTTAGTCGAATAATTACACCTATATTCAGGTTTTAATCAGGTGGAGGAACGGAAATTATTCTTTTTCTTTGCAATGGGGCAAGAAAGTTATGGAGGATGCTCCGGCAGAGTAGGGCTTAAGTAAATATTGCGCAGAAAACATGACAGGTGCGACCATACCAGCACTAATGCACCGGATCCCATCAGAACTCCGAAGTTAAGCGTGCTTAGGCGAGAGCAGTACTAGGATGGGTGACCTCCTAGGAAGTCTTGTTGTTTATTTGATTTTGTCAAATATTTACACATATATTCAGGTTTTAATTAGATGGAGGAACGAAAATTATTCTTTTTCTTTGGAATGGGGCGATGAGAAATGAAGCGAAATACTTTCATGTAAGAAGTTTTGTCAACGAACACACTTGTCCATTAGAGGAGATTCACCGTCGCCATCGACAAGCTAGTGTTGTCATAATTTGAGAAGTGGTTGCACCTAGATTGTAACAACATAATGGTCAACTAATGCGTCCGAAGGATATAATCGTCGATATGAAAACAATGTATGGCATCTAAATCATGCACAGTAAAGCACATCAAACCCTCGATTATGCGTTGTCACTGACCTATGGAACGCAAGAGAAACCTTTCAACTGCTGTCATCATTCAGTTATGTGTTGGAACCAAAAAATCCCGGAACAATCACTGACTTACAGTGTGACGAAGATGGTAAATTCCTCTACTTTTTCATATCGATGGGTGCCCCAGTTAGAGGATTCCGGAGATGTATGCGTCTAGTTATTACCGTTGATGGTACCCATTTAAAGGGAAGATTCGGGGGTTCAATGTTTGTTGCATCTACACAAGATGGGAATGAACAGGTTTATTCCATTTCTTTTCGGTACGGTGACTCAGAAAATAACCTATCATGGGAGTGGTTTTTAGATTGCTTGAAAGGTACCCTTAGCCATATAGATGATTTGGTATTCATTTTTGATCGTCAAGCAAGCATTGAAGCGGGGATTTCTAAATTGTTCCTTTATGCCACCCATACCATATGTTTCTAGCACTTTTATAAAAATATTAAGAAGCGATATCACAGAAAGGATGTTGTCGTAATAATAGACAAAGCAGCCCGAGTGTACACTGAGTTGGAATATAATCGGCATATGGAAGAGTTACGAAACTTGCACCCAAATGCATATGATTATGTAATTGATACCGGTCCACACAAGTGGTCACGTGTACATTTCCCCTAGAGAAGATACAGGGTGATGACAACAAATGTTACAGAATGCATAAACTCATGCCTAAAATTTACACGGGAACTGCCTATGTTGACTATGGTAGAGTTTATTAGGAATATACTACAACGTTGGTTTCACGATCGTCATAGCGCTGCACAGTCCATACGTCATCATTTGACCGACACAACATATCTTCTAATCCTAAAACGTGTGGAGATGTGTAATTTTATAACCGTAAATCCAGTTGATTGGAACATATTCTCGGTGAAGCGGTCTGAAAAAAAGTGGACCAATGACTTATCCCGAAAGATGACCATAAATCCATCTTCCATGTTCTCATGCTCAAACGTTGACGTTGCAATTTTATGACCGTAAATCCATCTTCCATGTTCTCATGCTCTCATTGCCGTAAGGTACATCATACGTTTGAGTGTACAATTAATATAACTGAAATGTGAATCTCATCGTTTTCATTGTTTAGGAAATTTCCAATATTATTAACAATCTTAGCAAAACCCTTCTTACCTGTACCCCTAACATTCCATGTGCAAATCATAGCAACCAAAGGAAGATAGTAAAACAGAGAATAAACCTACTCCAAGACAACCTCCAATGCTTCCTTTAACTTGAAAGCAACTACCTCAAAACTAGCTCCACAAGCCATATCCACCATATGGGACGTGTTATCCATTCCCTCAATATCATATGAGTTACACTACACATTAGAATGAAGAGAAGGACCTTCAGAAGCCGCTGACTCCATCACATCCTTATGTAAGAGTTGTAAAACTTCTGAATCCTCAATATCCTCATCCACATCATTATAATGAGTAGTCGACACTTGCATTTTACCTTTATTACGAGCCCTTCCCTTACTTGTTGATTTAATTTTTTTGGATGATCATTTCTTTATATAATCATCAAAATACCAACTCTTTAATTACAAACGGATTTGTTAGGTTAAAAAATTAATTTCTTCACTTTTTTTAATAGATCCATGATATGATGAAAGTCTCCAACATATCTTTAACATGCCACATGACCTTAAGTTTTCAAAATTTTAAATCCCAATTTCAACTCTAATTTTTCCCACCCTTGAAACATTTTGACTAGAAGATTACAATTTGTGACAACTAGAAATATTTATACTATATGTCTAATCAAAATATAATTTTGTCTGTTTAAATTAATATACATTACTAAATTTAAAATCAATTAAATTCGTAAAATTTAGAGATTGAATTTTTATTTTTTAAAACCAAATCCAACCAATTCTATTGACAGACTTGTACAAAGAAATATGCTCAAAACTGAACAAAAATACTAATATTTTTCAAAAAATAAAATTAAAAATAAAGTTTTCACTATTTATTAGATTACATTAAGAATTATCATATGATTAATTTGCAACACCTATGATGTTCGTGCATAAAACAATTACACGAGCACATTACCTCAAAGTATAGGTGGTACTTGGTAGAGTACTTCCCCTCCTACGTTAACGGTGGTCGTTCAAATCCTACAACATGTATTTTACAAGCATATATGAGAATTTTTTTGTTTTAGATATTTCCTGTTATGAGAATTTGATATAGACCGGTCCTGTTCGTGTCAAAAAAAATTCTAATATTTTTATTCAAACAAAAAATGATAATATCACTTAATTAAAAATATGGGTGTATTATCCTTTTTAAATATATATATATATAGTATTTTTTCTATTAATGTACACTGATGGAATTATATAAGAACATTGAAAGTTAACTACTTATTTATAAAAGAGCTTTGATAAGTGCATGCATGCCAAGTCAAAGTATGTAAAATGAGTGTCTCACATTTAATATCCTTATATAATTATATTAATACGCATATATGTGAAATTTTTCATATATATAGGAAATAGATTTACCAAGCTTGTTTCTGGACCATATCCGCAGACAATGAAACCCGAAAACTGTGACTTTTTATATTTTATATTTTATTTTTATTTTATTTTAGAGTATTGTTTTATACGTCAGTGGTCGCCGATGGGGTGTTCGAATCAAACCATACGTATTTTTAAAGTATGTATGGAGAATTTTCTTATATATATCTCAAATCCGTGTCAAAATTTATTTTAATACTTCCAAAAAAAAAACAATTATATGATAATATCAGTTTGGATCCGTCACCAGCGATCCTTCTCTGGCAACGTTAGACTCTGAAAATAGTTGGATCTAGAAAATAGGATGACGGTGAGTTCGTTGACGTGATCGGTTTCGTCGAATTCGTGATGAATCAGTGCAGATATGATGATGAAGGCTCGACAATGGTTTGGGTTTGGATTCGTTTCTCTTTCTACACAACCCGAATCCGAAAATGGAGACTTGGGTTACGACGGCAGGCACCCTACGAACGTTTCCCCGGTGGATTTGTCGGTCAACTCTCTGGTGATGATGTCGGTGGAGGTAATTTTTTCAAGCTTAGAATGAAGGTTTGACCACCAAGATGATTTCGTTTGACGAAGACCTTTTTGAGAGATCGAAAGGTCGTCACATTTTGCACCTTCCAGTAAGGGAGGTGTTGACTCACTTGCTCCGGCCGTCGGCAATCGGTGATCGACTATAGTCTAAAAATGAAATAGTTGCGTATGATAGATGGAGATCGAGAGGAAAACTAGGGTAAAAAAAAAATTTAGAGTTACACGTGTCACTTTTCGAATGGATCAGATGCACCACCATCAGATTCCAATATGGTGCATCAGATGCAACCAAGTTTTTCTCGGCCGTTAGATATCATAATGCTGTAGGTAAATTAAAAAATTAATTTCTATAAAATTAATTGGTTATAGAATAAGCAATAATTAAAAAACAATAATAGTTTAACAAATCTTTAAAACTGTTGATGCATATAAAGTAATATGATCCAAGCCGGGTGGTTCATTTTATACACCCTCTTTCTCCATTTCCATTTTTTTTATGTCCTTGACTCCTTTTCTAGTCTTCTTCATTTATGAATTATCAATAAAATATAATAAGTCTAAAATTATAGGGGATCCTTCTTCGAATGTTACTTAATCCTATTGATTTCATACGATCTTAATCCGTCTTTCAACTTAATTGAATGGAAAAGATAAGATATGTGTAATGTGTTGGAGGAAAAGTTTTGGATTCAACCAAACATGTACCTGTTTCTCTCTGTCACTCTATCAGAGTGCACATTCGAATTTCAAAAAAACTCGTACTATGTCGTATCTCGTAATTTACGTTGGACAGGAAATGATATTTTGAAGCCACGGCATGCCATAAAAGTTAATTATGTCCAATTTGATCATTATTGATACTGTATTTATTTAACTAACGTTAATTGGGAGCTGCCATGGCTTAGGAACATGAAAGTAAAACCATAAAGTTGGAATTACAAGTCTAGGGTATTATTCCATTTAATGATTGAATATCACACAAGCACAATGGAAATTAATGACTATAATGAGGACCAAATCTAATCTAAACTAACAGAGAGCCTTTCATCACAGTCATATCTTTGCCTCGAAACAGCACTCTCTGACTATGCTCATCTAAATGAATGTTTAAGATTCCACTTCTAGGTGATGCTTGCAAAGTTCATATATAATCAATATTTAATACGATAACCGTGAACATTAAACAGTTTATTACACGAGAAAGAGCAAGAGAAAGTACCGCATATGCCACAAAATCAGACTAGCCTAGCTTTTGACTCCAATAGAATGCAAAAGCACAATGTGCACTTCCACAAATAGGATCCTGATGTAACTTAAAGAGTGTTCATATGATCTGTTCTGGTCTCAAAAGAGTTGTTGAGGATGGCTTTAGTTCCCAACATAAATAAATTATGCAACATAATAAAGATGGTTTTTTGAATTTTCGAGATTTGCTGAAGACAGTTTTTTCATCTTAGTTATCAGATTCTAACTAACAATGATTTGTTAAAGAAAGATCATGTAGACACATATCCAAAGTATCTTATACTGATGCTAAATCCAAATACATTAATCAGGCTACTAGGTTTAAAGCAATTCTTAAATCAGTGAACATAGAGAAAGGGTATAGAACTGGTTGTAAGGAATTTGTAGTAAAAAATACCTAAAAATAACTTTTGAATTTAAGTTGTTAATAGGACCCATTCTCTTTCTATTTTAGCAATGGCATATAAATGTCAATCTGCAGGCTTTGAATCACTTCAGATTTTTAAGATAAACTTGATAACTGATATTAATATTTCATTCTTGAAGCATGAGTTTCATTTATGCAATATGTTGTGAAATGTCCATGGTCACAAAAGTTGGTACATGCTGTAAGATCTTATCAGCCATTGCAAATTTGCAATCGAAAGCATAAATCAGAAATCTATCGCACTGTAAGAAGTTGTAATGGATTGATCAATATGCTAATAAATTATTACCTTATTGATGCCAAATTTTGGGCAAAAGAATCGGCTATATAAATCAAATCTAGACTCTAGAGGCGCAAGCCCCGAAACAATTATACCTCTTCCAGGACATTTTAATATCTCATCAATCTGGGGTTGTACTTCTGTTACAGATTTTACTGATGGGAGCACTACCCGTAAAATAAGGTAAACTTCAGTGACAAAACATTCAAAATTTTCATCAAGGCTCAAATGATTTTTTTTCCTTCTTGAATTGTCAAAGACATAAGGGTCAACCAACAATATTATCAAAATACAAAAATACATTACCACATGTAGCATTACATTAAGTTTTGAACGATAACATGACAAAATGAAGCACATTGCATTCAAATCAAATAGTTTAGGGTTAGGAGGAATTACAAAGATGTCTTTTGAAGTAGTTGTTATCTTCATATCCACAATAGAAGAAAAATTCAAGGCTTTACAGATTAATGAGACCTCAGCAGCGTTGAAGTCAGCAGTTGGAACGGTATGAAAATCCAATTCAATAAAATAGCAATCTTTGGTTTCACCATTCTGTAATTTTGCCTTCACATCTGGAACCTTTTTGGCAATTAGAATTCTAGATAGTGTGACAAATTCAATAATGTTGGAATTTACCAAACCTCTCGAAAAGAGAGTGTGTGCTGCTGCTAATGTTGCATGACCACAAAGTTCAACCTATAAAAGGGCATGAAAAATAGTGATTTAACATCACATTTAATCACCAATTCAAATCAAACTATACATGTCTTGTGATGAAATTGTCATATATTATAAGTCACTGTAAGATAATCACATATATATATCTATGATAAGTTAAATCAAGAATCAAGTAAACAACATAGCAATAACTTGAGTCAAGAAAAAACAAACTTAGAAATCAATAAATTAACAACATTAAAAAATAAGACTAAACTTGACATGAAAAGTAGAAATTCAATAACCATTCAATCATAATACTGGAGAAACATTAATACAGATTAGATGTATGTTAATGAAACCTTTCTAGTTTTCTTATGGGTCTCCAAACATCAAATGACCTTAGTATCTACCAAAATTGAAACAAGCAATAGAAGCATGAAATTTAGCGACCATTTATGAAAACAAAACAGATCTCAGCAACAGAAGTGAACCATCTGAGACGAAAGCTGGGATTTGAGTCAGGCTGATCATCAATCCTCGTCAAGTAACATGTCTGAGAGATATTGAACTCATAAGCATCATCTTTGTCTTCCTCTAACAAACACACAACAGTTGGGTTCCTCTTGAACGTAGAGTTTGTGAATGCATCCACCTGAGAGAAAAATCAGACACCAATTAATTACATGATGATGAGATTTAGAGAAAACGGAGGAAGATTTTTATCTAATTATTCAATATCAAAGAGAGAATATATACATCTATGGCGCATTGTACACCCCTACAACAAGAATTAAAACACGCCTAACAAATCAATTTGTCTTATGTACACCTCATTCTATCATACTACCAACCACGTCATTATACAACTAGGCTAGTTGACTTGTTGACTTCTTTACTCCCCCTAAAACCAACTGTGGCTATTGGAGCTACTTTGAGTTTGTTCTTCAATCTTTCAAAATGAGAAGATGATACTGTTTTAGTGAGAACATCTGTTATCTGATCTAAAGCAGGAACATGTTGCACAAAAATTGTTTTACAGTTACCTTTTCTCTTATGAAGTAGAGATCTAACTCAATGTGCTTGGCTTTTGAAAGAAACACTAGGTTAGCTGCTAGGTGTACTGCACTGAGATTGTCACACCATATTATTGGGATTCTGGTTTGGACAATGTGAAGCTCTCTCAAGAGGTTTTGTAACCAAATCATCTATGCAGTGGCACTAGCTAAACTCCTTTACTCAGCTTCTGTACTTGATCTGGACACGGTTTGTTGCTTTTTGAACTCCAAGTGAACACATTCCCTCCAAGATAAATAAAGAACCCCGAAGTTGACCTTCTATCATCAGGGTCAATAGCCCAATCTGTATCTACAAACCCTGTTAGGAACAGATTTGTAGGTCTATGTAACACAAGACCATAATCTATTGTACTCTTGAGATACTTCAATATTCTTTGAACAGCCTTCCAATGGGTGTCTAAAGGTTGTTGCATGTATTGACAAACTTTGTTCACTGCAAATGAAATTTCTGGTATCGTAATTGTCAAATAATGAAGAGCTCCAACAATACTTCTATACATGGAAGGATTATCAATTGGATCACCTTTTCTAGCTGAGAGTTGTACATTACTAATCATTGGAGTTGCTATTGGTTTAGCTTCCTTCATTTTTGCTTTATCCAACAAACCTGAGATGTACTTAGATTGAGATAAATGCAAACCACCACCATCAATCTTCTTCACTTCTATTCCTAAGAAATAATTCAGCATTCCCAAATCTTTTAAAGCAAATTGCTTATTCAAGAGCACAACTAAGCTTCCAGTAATGATAATGTTATCAATGTAAACTAAAATATAAACAGTTGAGTGTTTAGAATACCTTAAAAACAAGAACTGATCAGCTCTTAAGGTTATGAACCCCAGTTGCTGCAAAGACATTCTCAAATTTTCAAACCATGCTCTAGGAGCTTGCTTCAACCCATAGATTGCTTTGTTGAGTTTGCAGACAAATGAAGAGATTCCTCCATGTTCAAAACCAAATGGTTGAGACATATAAACCTGTTCTTGCAATATGCCATTCAAGAAGACATTGTTCACATCCAATTGCCTTATATCCCAATTTCTAGCTAATGCTATAGAAAGTATAACCCTAATTGTAACTGGCTTAACAACCGGACTAAAAGTGTCTATATAGTCTAGGCCAACCATTTATTGTATCCTTTAACCACAAGACGTGCTGTGTATTGTCCAATTATACCATCTGCATTTCTTTTAATCTTATAAACCCATTTGCAGCCAGTTATAGTTCTATTTGTTGGCTTTGTAACTAAAGTCCATGTGTTGTTTCTAATTAAGGCATCATATTCCTCCTTCATTGTTGTTTTTCAATGATCTTGAGACAATGCATGTTGCAAAGTAGTTGGTTCTTGTTCTAATGTTACCTCAACAATAAGAGATTCAAGGATTTTAGGTTTAAATACCCCTACCTTAGATCTTGTTACCACTGGATGTTGGTTCCCTTGATTTTCTACTCTTGTTGTTCTGGTAAGCCTTTCTGTTGTATCATATACTTCTTGATGTTGTGACTGCTCGTGTTGACCTGAAACATTATTAAACAAATCTGCAATATAATCATATTGTGAATGTTGTGCAATGTTCCTCATCTCATCTGAATTTATATTAGTGTGAGTATGTGAGAGTGATGATTGTGAGAGATGGAAAGGTATTTCAGCTTGATGAGAGAATGACATTGCTAGATCATCAATTTAGGTATTAGTTTTAGTATCTTGTACTGTTGACTGTGAAAAACCAATTATTGGTAGAGTAATGTTAGGTTGAACAACTAGAGGCAAAGAAGAGGAGAATTGACAAGATGCACAATCTGGTTGTGATGTGTTTATTTTAGCAAATGGAAAGGTTGTCTCATCGAATTGAACATGCCTAGAAATGAAAACCCTACCATTTTCTGCTAGGCATCTTTAACCCTTGTGTCTCAAACTATAACCTAAGAAGGTGCATGGTTTTTGAATTCTAATTTGTGTGAATTATAAGGTCTCAAGTATGGGAAACAAGTACACCCAAACACTTTTGAACTTGAATAATCTGGTTTAGTGGAAAACAACTTTTCAAGAAGGTTGCTATTTTTCAGAATTGATGATGGCAGTCGATTAAACAGATAAACAGAAGTTGAGAATGCATCATCCCAATATTTGAGTGGAACTGATGCTTCAACAAGCATTGCTAAGCCATGGTCTACTATATGTCTATGTTTTCTCTCTGTTACACCATTTTGTTCTGGTGTATGAGGACAAGAAAGGTCATGTAGGACACCAAGCTTTTCAAGAAAGGGAGTTATGGTTCTATATTCAGCCCTAAGCATTTTGAGCTTTTTATTGAGTTGTAACTCAACAAGACTCTTGAATTGAGTGAATTTTTGAAAGACTTATGACTTTTGCTTCATAAAATAGATCCAAGTATATTTTGAAAACCCATCAATGAATGAAACATAATATCTATAACCATTTGTTGAAACTACAGGTGAGGCACCCCATACATCTGAGTGTACTATTTGTAATGGCTCAGTGAAATGTGTTTGTGAAAGATTAAAGGGTAATTTGTGACTTTTTCCAAGTTGACAGGCATGACAAAAAGAGAAATCTTCATTGATAGGAATTAAAGTTTTACATTCTTTAATAACAGATTTCACTGTTTTTGACATAGGGTGGCCAAGTCTCTTATGCCAAAGATCAAGAGTACTAGCTTTAGGGAAATTACAAGACACTATTTCTGATGCTAAGCAAATAGGACTAATACTAGTATAATTAAATCTGTAACTTGAAGTAGGACACTGTAATGGAGAGTTTGAAGCTGAGTTGATGTAAGCTTGAGGCTCTGATTATGTTTGTAGTGGTTGTTTGGAGACAATGAACTGGTATAGGCCATGCCTAAACTTCCCTTGAAGGAGGACCTTGCCCGAAACCTGATCCTGAACAAGACAAGTTGAAGGGTGAAATTCAAAAAACACATTATTATCTTTGGCAAATTGGGAAACACTAATTAAATTTTTGGTGATATTTGGAACATGCAACAAATTTCTCAATATAAAAGTTCTATCATAATTGTTAAATAAAGTTTGGCCAATATGAGAAATATGCAAACCTGCTCCATTTCCCACTTGCAGCTTTGAGTTGCCATGATATTCTGCTTCAACATTCAGATGACTCAAGGCATTGGTCACATGATTGGAAGCCCCTGAATCTGGAAACCAAAGATTGTTGTCATTCAAGTTGTCTTGAAAGGCTACATTAACAGATGGGTAGCCCCCCTGACCTCCTGAATTAGAGTTGGAAGATCCATCACTTGCTATCCCAGCAAAGAAAATATCAAAACGATGGAAACACTTTTTAACCGTGTGTCTAAATTTGCCACACAATTGACATTGTGGTTTGTTGTTACTCTATCTTTCACCATTGCTCCTTCCACGACCTCTTCCTCTATTACCATAAAAGTTTTGATAATTCTGGTACTGATTAGATTTGTGGGTTTGGGAACCTGAAGCATTTTGCTTCTTTTGAGGTGTATTATAGGCCAAATTTACGGTTGGACTTGATCCATCTGAATTCAGTTTATAGGGCTCAATTATTTTCTCATGAGCAAGCAAAAAAGCAGAAGCTTCACTCACAGTGTAAGGTTCTACTCTAGATGTGATTGAAATAAAAACAAATTCATTCAGATCCAAGTCCATTATTGATATTGCCAGTCTGATTATCATCAGAGAGCTGATGACCAACTGAAGCTAAAGCATCGGATAATGACTTCATTTTTGACAAATACTCTCTCATAGTGAGGTTATTTTTCTTCAATTCTTGAATTTCTTGCTTATATTGAGAAACCTTAGCTCTTATTTGTGAAACAAATGATCTTAATAGAGTGGACCAAATCTCACTTGATGTATCACTCCTAACCAAATCAGTTAGATAATTTTCAGAAATGCTTGATAAAAGCCAAGACATAATCAAGGAATCTTGACGTTGCCAGTAATCATAAGCAGGATTCATTACATTCTCATTCTCTGTCATCTTCTCATTCTCTGCATCTTGAATGGTTAGTGGTGGGCAAGTCTTTGTTCCATTGATGAAACCCAGCAATCCAAGACCTTTTAAAGTTGTTGTGACTTGTTGCTTCCATAGAAGAAAGTTGTTGTCTCCTAACTTCACTCCAATTGATTGCTTGGATGGGTTAGTAGTGACCCATTGCTGATTTATAGTAATCGGTCCTTTGATTGGAACTGGTGTCATCGTCTCCTCTCTGGGTTGAGAAGTTGAGCCCTGATCTTGAAGCTGTGATACCATGATGAGATTTAGAGAAAACGGAGGAAGATTTCTTATCTAATTATTCAATATCAAATAGAGAATATATACATATATGGTGCATTGTGCACCCCTACAACAAGAATTAAAATACGCCTAACAAATAAATTTTTCTTATGTACACCTCATTCTATCATACTACCAAACACGTCATTATACAACTAGGCTAGTTGACTTTTTGACTTCTTTACATTAATATATACATAGATATGTTTATTAGTTATAAGTACATAGATCTACATATATCTAAGCATAAACAAACAAGTTCACCTATTTAGAATATCAGACCACGTACGCATTTAAATAGATAGATAGATACATCATGCATAGACAAGTGTAGAGAAAGTGAGATTACCACAGAGTATTCGACATGTTTCTTCGTCATAATTGGATTGAAACTCAGTTTCAGAGAGGTCTGGTTTGTTGGAGGGAGATGATGGAT
Source organism: Dipteronia dyeriana (assembly GCA_032871835.1). Classification (NCBI taxonomy): domain Eukaryota; kingdom Viridiplantae; phylum Streptophyta; class Magnoliopsida; order Sapindales; family Sapindaceae; genus Dipteronia; species Dipteronia dyeriana. The sequence goes on along the minus strand of CM065301.1, from coordinate 79,558,433 downwards.
TCAAGAGTTAAAACACAGAATTAACAAGATGGTCAACACAACACTAAAATAATCAATAGCCACAGAGTATATATAATAATAAGGGATACTATGATTTTTGTCCCATTAGTTTGTGTTTATCTGGGTTTGATCCACTAGTTTAGGAATTACTAAGTTCAGTCCACTAGTTCCCTGACAATAAATATTTCAGTCCCTACCATCCAATTCCGTTGTAATTTTATTGACTTCCGTTAGGTCAACAATGACAATATGGGAAATGCGACGAAAGCTTCTAGAAGATTTTTATAAACAAGGGTAAAATTGGTATTTAATTATGTAAAAAAATTACAAATTAAAAAAATATTAAAATAATTAATATTACAAATAATTAAAAAAAACTAATATTACAAAAAACTAGAACAAATTACACCAAATTCCCCTGAGGTTTGCTCTTTAACATACGAAAACAACTTTACCGTTAATTGACACTCATCTCCTTTGACGTTAGGGTTTGACCGTTAAATACGAGAGTTGACCGTTACAAAATCAGAAAAAGATAAAAATTATCCCGATTCACTAAAAATCTAAAATAACTATTTACACAAAACTTTCTTGAGATTTGCTCTTTTACACATAGAAACAACTTTATTGATAATCGACATTTACCTTCCCTACCGTTAGTCAAAGTTGGTCAAATTAAACCGTAGACCAATTTTGACTATCAAAACTAATGATAGTTTAGTTATTTGAAGAATTATATATATATTTATAAAATTGAATAAATATTTTAAAATGAAAATTTAGCGATTTTTTTAAAAAAAATATTAGATTTTAAAGAGATGGCTGTATTTAGAAAGTAGATTTGTTTCTTACATGGGCCAAGTGTGCAGACATGAAGCCCAGAAACTGCGAGAGTTGTGCGAGTCTTGTCTGGTCTGGTATTCTTTTAGGTTTAACTTTATAGTATTGTTTTCCTATTCTAACTTTGTCACGCACTCACTGTCCCGTTAACCATTAAAATCTCTTTATGGAAACCGGTAGTCACCAAAACCAAAACCCAGTTAAATTTTTTGCTTGTCGTTTCATTGACAGAGACACAGTCGAAGCTTTGAGTTGAGAATGGCAGAACCAGACCAATACCCACCCGCATCGGATCCTTCTCCTCCTCAGCCACCCGCTTCCCAACCCGATCCCTCTCCGCCGCCTCCGTTCGATCCCAGTCGAAGTAATTTTTCTATCTTTATCTCTCTCTGTGTTTCAAAGTATTTCTTTTTTATTTATTTATTTATTTGTATTAGGGTTCTTGATTTTTCTTTACAAGTTTTATCGATTGAATTAGTTTTAGTTTTGCTTTCTTGAACAAGAACTAGAAAAGTAACTTGGACGTGTTAAACTAGACAGACAATGCTATTCTGTAATGTTTGTGTTTTCTTGATACAGTCGAACACTGAGATATGTGAGGGGTTGATTGTTTGTGGGGAACAATTGGCAAACTCATCATCCCATTTTCATTGTTCTTTTTGGATTCTTGTTCATGTTTTTATCTTCTTAATTGACTGTTTGTTTTGATTTCTTTCTATTTAAAGCAAATTTCGAGTTTTATTGTAGCTAAAATCTGTAACTTGTCCTAATTTTGTTATTTAAGAACTAAAAGTGTGTACACTTTGCATTGATGAATTTTTTTGGTGAAATTTGGTATGGGGCATTTAGTGTCTTGAATGTTGACAATAACTTAATGAATTTCTTATGCGTCTTACATTTGTGTTTCCTTGTGTTGAAGTGATTGGTATCATCAAAAGGAAAGCCTTGATAAAAGAATTGGCTGCCTTGTACCACGCGGAGTGCCTTGCATACTGTCAAGAACTTTTGGAACTTCAAAAGAAATGGGAAGAGGTTAGAATGATCCCCTTTTATTTCATATATGTGCTTTTTACTGAACCTTCTTCATAAAGTTGATTCAAATTGGATAAAATATTGTTACTTTTTTTACCTAAATTACCAGTGTTAGTACTATCTTTGATCCAATTATTTTAACTTTGCAATCATGTTGGTTTTTGGTCTTTAATATATGCATCTCTTTGGAGGAACTGTCCGCTGAGTTGCTGTGCGAAGGAAGAATGGCATAGACATAGCACGTCTGCCTTCTTTCAGCTATCATTGCCAAGGAAACCTAGATAATTGTCAGAATGTTAGACTGGTTTCTCATTTTATCAGAAAATCCACTGCCCACAAAACTGTTCTTCTTTTTCCAGATAAAACTTCTACTGTAATAATTTGATAAACAGCTCATTAAATAGAAGTAGATGAATAATATCCCCCCTTTCTCCCATAGAAGCAATAAGAAAAAAAATAATGTACGAATTATCCTTGTATGTCCTTGTAGGTGTTTTCGTCTTTAGCTATGTGCTTTAGCTTTTCTTTGTAAAGTGTTTTGTTGTTGGTTAAGAAAATTACTCATTCATCAAAAAAAAAAAAAAAAAAAAAAAACTAAGGAAAGATAGGTTATTAGTCTTCTTATACACCATCTTAGAACTCCTGTTGAGCAGTAACCACATTAGAAGGAAAGGCTGCTATGTCATAAGGCGTACTGGAACTACTTTATCCAATAAATTAAAATTTGATGTCAAATGACTGCTGAATGCAGCCAAACCTTGTATAACTTTATTAACGTCCTACTGCAGACCTGTAGTAGTGTATTAGAGTGCTGCAGAGAGGCATCAGAAGAAAATGGAATTTCGAGGCATTTGTGCTAACTACCTATGAAAACAAGAAACTAGCTTAAATTATTCGTGTTGACGATCCCAGTCACTCTGAGTTGAACAAAGTGATTACTGTAGTTGAACCCTATCAATTTGGGATTGAGACTTAGTTGAGTCGAGTTGCCAAATCAATCTGATTATTGAAGGTCTTAGCACAGTTTGTTCTTCTATCTACTTTCTTAATTAATCACTTTTCAGGTATGGATTAAAATATCAGTTGTAATGCGTATACATGAAATTCATCCAAATTTTTGTATTCTGGATTGTGTAAGTAAAACATCTGAGTTATCTTACCTTAGTTTGTTTTGATTTTGGACATTTGTACCTTTGGGCTCCCTTCCACGTTTGTAATTAAATGTAATCCTTACTGATCATAATCTTTTGGACAGTGGAATTGCATGGGCATGTTGAAAAATCTTGTCAAATATGTTAGTAATCAGTTATTTATTTATTTATTCATTTTTTCGTTTTAAAAATTTGTCATCATCTGTAGCTGTCTGTTTTGATGATTGATGTGTGATTTTGAATAATGATAATCAGTTTTTCACTTCTGTTGTATGCTGTGCAGCCATTTGTGGACAAGAAAACACCTGATGACACACGGAAAGAAATAATGAAACCTCCCAAACGTCTAAAGAAGACTCGATAAGCATATCGTAAGATCTGCATCATAGAAATTCGCAAGTGTCAAAATTATCTTATGCATTTTGACGCTTACACTTTATTGCATCGTCCTGGGTTCTTATTACTTTGCAATGGATGTGCTCGTTACAGATATTGCGATGCCAGCGGCTTTGCATAGGTTTTACCCTGTCTACAGAACATGCATCTTTCAACAACGTATACTGATCGACAGTAACCGGAAAGGATGGATTGACGACAGATTTATTTTACTAGTGCATTGTATAATATATATCTTAGTATCTTACAAATATTTTGGTCTAGGAGCACCACTTGGGATTAAGATTGTCAGAAATATAATCGCAAAACCAGTATCTGAATCTCCTGTAAAATGTTTGGTTGCAAGTGTGCTGCTGGATCGTTTATTTGGGAGTTTTGTGCTAGTAGATGTGTCTGTATTATAAAATACTGAGCAGTGATTAACCGTTTTAAGAATGTCTAGTTTAATTTACTTAAAATCTTCAATTCATTGAGAATCAGTACACATTTTTTCCATGCTCCAGATTGTCCATTGTTCTACTGAAACCAGTTTGAAGAATATATAACATTACTACCTTACCAGTTGGATGTCTACCTTACTTCATATTTTGGACCGGTTGGACTATGTACAGAGAGCAGAGTTTTGGAAGAGTGCTTATATATAAAGAAAGTATTACAATAAATTTTATCGTATTTGGATCAGGGGTCCGTCAAGACTAAATATATGTGGTATGGATAACTATTTGTACAATATTAGAGAGAAAATTCTCAATATATACATTTGTATGGTGAGATTTGAACATAAAGTTATGATGAGACGAGATTGACTTAGTAGTACGTCTTTTATACCTATTGAATTATTTGAATTAATCCATTTTGTTTGTCCCACTTTTGAAACATATATACCCTTGCTATCGACTCTTAAATTACCATTGTCTAATAGACATGTATACAGATCAATCAGTGGTGTGTTACTACAACCAATCATCTGCTTATTTATTTTACTGTCGCACAGCTTTTGTTTTTCGAGTCATAAACAAAAATTATAAAAGAGAAAAACATATTTATATATAGTTGTAAGTATTTATATGAAATTTATATGGTCTACCAAAACTCTTTGTTATTTCAATTGAGTTTACTTGTCTAAATCCCCGAGTCTTGGTCTTTTTCCCAACACCCCACGTTCACATGCATTTTATGTACCAATTAGGTACTTAGAAAAAAAATTAACATTAGAGATTTAGAGAAAAAGAATAGTGAGATAGAATGAGAGATGGTAGAAGATTATTGTATTTCATAATCATTTCTTTAAATATCTGGCTATTTAAAAGTCTACAACTCAAGCCATTAGCCATACATTTCTGGTACCAATAAAATAGGTACAAAGTAGATAAACAAGCAACTAATGTGAGTGGTGCAATCCTTCACATATCGTGCAACAAAAAACATGGCCACCGACTAAGACCACAACCAATGCAACTAATTAACTTATTTGGCAAACCTAACAACTTAACAAATCAAAGTTGAATAATCTATCCGGGTCAAGCACCTAAAAGCCATGCACACATCCTCCTCCTGAGTGCTATAAATAAAGGATTTTTCGTGCTCACTTATGCATCAAATTAAACATCGATTGATCAAATAGAAATGAAGTCTCCTAGCTCTTCAATCTCCTCTATTGTTCTTGTTCTTTTATTTACATCTCAATGGGTAGCTTCATTGTCTGATGAAACTGATGATCATGAGAAGTTTCTTCAATGTCTTACCCTAAAATCAGACAATTCAAAGTAATTTACACCCAAAACAACTCTTCATATTCATCAATCTTAGAGTTCTCCATACGAAACAACAGGTTCTCAACTTCCACGACCCCGAAGCCTCTAGTCATTGTTACACCATTGCAAGTATCTCACATTCAAGCAGCCATTTCTTGTTCCCAAAAACATGGCATGCAAATTAGGGTTCGAAGTGGTGGTCATGACTATGAGGGTCTTTCTTTTGTATCTGACGTCCCATTTGTCATCATTGATCTAATCAATATGAGCTCTATCAGTGTCGAAAAACAAAACAGCTTGGGTTCAAGCTGGTGCAACCAATGGCCAATTTTACTACAGAATTACTGAGAAAAGCAAAACCCTTGCCTTTCCAGCAGGAGTTTGCCCTACTGTGGGTATTGGTGGACATATTAGTGGGGGAGGTTACGGTTTCTTATTCCGTAAACATGGCCTCGCTGCAGATAATATAGTTGATGCACAATTGATTGATGCCAAAGGAAGATTTCTCAATAGAAATTCTATGGGAGAAGATCTGTTTTGGGCCATTCGAGGTGGTGGAGGAGCTAGTTTTGGAGTCATCGTTGCATGGAAAATAAAGCCGGTTGCTGTTCCAGAAACTGTAACTGTATTCGATGTCCAAAGAACCTTGGAACAAAATGCAAGCAGGATTATTCAAAACTGGCAGCAAGTTGCAGATAAGGTTCATGAAGATCTATTCATCAGAATCTTCTTAAAAAGTGTGAATTCTAGTACCGAACAAGGAAAGAAGACAATGCGAGTTTCGTTTGAATCATTGTTCCTCGGTGGGGTTGATCAGCTCCTTCCATTGATGCAGAAGAGCTTGCTTGAGCTTGGTTTGGTAAACAAAGACTGCATTGAAATGAGCTGGATTGACTCTATCCTCTACTTCGCTGGTTTCCTCAACGGAGAATCCATGGACGTTTTGCTTGACAGGAATTTTACCTCAAGAAAGTTTTTCAAAACAAAATCAGACTATGTGAAGGAACCAATTCCGGAAACTGCATAGGAAGGGATATACGAAAGGTTTTACGAAGAAGAAGCCGAGGCAGCTGAGATGATATTGAGTCCATATGGTGGGAAAATGAATGAGATTTCAGAGTCAGAAATTCCATTCCCACATAGAGTTGTACAGTTTTGTGGCTCCTTATGTATCCAAAAATCCAAGAGCTGCATATATCAATTGTAGGGATCTTGACATAGGGACAAATTATAACAAAGACTCGTCTACAAGCATCAAACAAGCTAGCATTTGGGGTGTCAAATATTTGAAGAACAGTTTTAATAGGTTGGTACATGTGAAGACCAGGGTTGATCCAGCTAATTTCTTTAGGAATGAACAAAGCATTCCACCACATTCTTCATGGAAGAACAAGAGAGGTGATTAGACATATACGTACCCTCTGCTGCTACTATACAAACTACAAAGTATTCCAACAAAATAATTTCTTCACAGGGTTACATATTATATGCGTATAGCAATAAGATTTTGCATTGGAATAAATTTCCGATTGAGTTTTCAAGCTGTCTGATAAATTTATTTGGTACATAACACATCATTTTTATTAATTTTAATTTTATTTTTGTCTCAATTTGTTCCCTTGAATGATAATCAATCTTTTGACTATGGTCGGTGTGGTATTACTTTCAAAATTTTAAAATCGGATTATTTTATAATTTTGAAATAAAATGATATTTGGTAAAACTTTAAAAAGTGATTAATTAATAATCTGACATGTTTTGATAGTTATTTTGAGAAATAGGTAAAGGGTTACTTTTTTAAAAGTGATTATGGAATGATCTATTTCATTATTTAATGAATCTTTTAAAATATTGTTATTATCCTTTTGAAATCAAGTTAAAATCATTTATATACCTTATTTTATCTCAAGATTAAATATTCTATGTAAATATTGATTCGATTTATAAATTGTTTTAAAAACATTTTTATTGTTTTCATGGATTTTTTTTTCTAATTTAAATATTCTACTTAAATATTGATTTAATATATATAATTAATGAAAAAAATGAAATAGGGTCTTAAACTCATGTATATTTTTAGGGGTGTGCATTAAGTTCCGAACCGAACCGATTCAAACCGAATTGAACCAAAAAAAGGGTGTTTGGTTCGGTTCATCAAATGAATTCGGTTTAAACCAGTTTAAAAAATTAAAAACCGAAAAAATTTCGGTTCAAACCGGTTTGGTTTTCTAAAAACCGGTTTGAACCGATTAAACCACCTATATAAGTATAACTAAAAAAAAACCCTAACAAACTTCTTTATCTTTTCTTTCATTATTATTAGTTAGGTTTGGTTTGTTTTTTATTTTGGGCTTAGGGCTTAGACTATTAAAAATATTAAAACTTTGTCCCAAAATTAAAATCCAACAATCCATCAAATTTAAAAACATATTAACAAAAACTCATTAAGCCCATCAAATCAATAAGGCTCATTAGGTCCAAAACCGAAATGAACCGAACCAATTAAAATCAAATCAGTTCAGTTCGGTTATCATTTCTTATTTAGTTTAAACCGGTTCAATTTTGGTTGAACCGAAATATTTCCGGTTCAGTTCGGTTTTACCCAAAACCGAACCGAACCGAACCGTGCCCACCCCTATATATTTTAGTCATTGTAATTACCAAATACATGTATACTGATTTTAAATTATACAATAGTTTTAACAATACATTTAACATAATATATACTGATTAACTTCATAACTGATTATTTTTTCAGCACAACTATCAATGATTATTATAAAAGTTACAGTAATACTAAACTGACCCTTAGCTAGTGCAGTATCTTTTAGATCAGGCTTTTTTTTCCCCACTCAATGTATTGCTTACCGAAGTAATTTAATTGAGCATTGATGTGATTTATTAATTTAGAAAAAGATATATAATGATATATATGATTTAATTTAATTATTGTGTTGTCTAATTTAGAATTTGTAATATATATTGGAGATGTCACTGATCCGTATTCATCCCGGGGACGAATGGAAGACGGCATTTAAGACTAGGGAAGGCCTTTACGAGTAGCAAGTCCTGCCGTTTGGGTTGTGCAATACGCTACACACTTTCATGCGACAAATGAACCAAGTTCTCAAGCCATTTGTTGGTCATGTCACAGTCGATTATTTTGACGACATTCTCATTTTCAGTAAATCATTTATGAATCATATTCAGCATTTATGGACAATATTGATGGTTTTGCGTGTAAATTGTTTGTTCCTCAATATGACAAAGTGTGATTTCTAAACAAATAAGTTGTTGTCACGAGTTCAGAGGGTTTAGTGACCATTTTAAAAATTTAGGGACCATATCAACGATCCACAAACAATTCATAAGATATATGTACTATTCACAAACAATTCATCAGATATATGTACTATTAAGTCTATAATAATAATAATAATAATAATAATAATAATAATAATAATAATCTCCGAACATTTGTGCCAATAACTCTCTTTTTTGGGTAAATAAATGAACCGAAAAGAGTTCAAATTTATATGTAGAGCTAATGGGTACGCGGATGTATACTGCACGATGAATCTCAATTTATTAGAACTTTTAAGAGATCTAGTAGTAGTGGTGTAAAAATGGGTCGGCCGGTGACAGGCCGGTCCGGCCGGCCCAGGAAGTTCACGGGTCGTGCTGGGAACGGCCCGTGAAGGAAGAGGGCCAGGCTACGGCCTGGCCTGAGACGGCCGCGTGCCGGGCCGCTGGGAGGAGGCCCGGCAGGCCGGCCCACCTGGCAAGCCAATCTGGTGTGCCAGGCCTGTCGGACCGGCCTGGAGGATCGATCCGCCAGTCCGTTTGGTCCAATATTTTTTTTTAAAAAAAAAAAAATCCTCCAACGACTGGAATTTTTTTCTAGCCGTTGGAGGAAAAAAAATTACCAAACCCCCCCTAAAATCTTTTAAATTATATTTTGACCCACAAATCAAGAAGAAGCTTTCAGCACCAGTGGACGCATAATTGAACCAAGAAGAAGCTGTTTGTCTCAAGAGATGGTGGAGGTATTAACATGCCTTCGGGATTGGGAGCATGCTAAAAAAAGGTTACAAAATCTAACTGTAGATAAAGAACTTAATCTAAATTTCGACAATCTATATATTGATGACCCTTCAGGTAGTGGCCAGGGACAGAACTAGATTATACTTTTACATATGTATTTATTATTTACTTATAAGTTGTAAAACGGTTGAACTCTTTTTCCCTTACCAAGTTTTTATCCCACTGGGTTTTTCTTGGTAAGGTTTTTAATGAGGCAATCATGTAGATATGTATTACTGAATTCCATAAGTGAAAAATAAATAAATAATTAAAAAATTGTTCGTTCTCTTTATTCATTTCAAATCCTAATAATTGTTCGTTCTCTTCATTCATTTTAAATTCTAAACCCTTAACCATAAACTATAAATCCTAAACCCTATACCCTAAATCCAAAAAAACGTAATTTGAAAAAAAAATTGGACCAAAAAACTAATCCGTCGGACCGGGCCGGGCTGGCCCGCGACATCCTCGCATGCCAGGCCCAACCAGGCCTGTTTCCACAAATGGACTGGCCAGACCGTGCCTAATGGGTCGGGCCAGTCCATTTTTACACCACTATCTATTAGTGGGTGACATGTATAGCTGGCTAAATTTGACTATCCCACCAAGCTATTAATTACTTCACACAATCAAAATTCGATATCCTACACAATCTCAAAATCCGATATGATTTGGTGATAAAATATATAGGTTAAGAATTAAGATGATCAATTGGGCAATATTAAAATTTTATAGATCAGAATGCTATAAAATATAATAAAGTCAATTGACACATCATCTCTGAAATCTCTCTTTGGTTAAGTTTCCCTCAAGGCAATTTTTGATCTTTAGATTTCAATCTAATTATTAATTTTTGAATAAAAAAACCCAATTTTCTCACATAATTACCTAATAATATTACTGTTAGAAGCATCTTAACCAAACCCATAAATTACCGGTATAAAAACAGTTCGAAGATGCCTTTGGTCAACAACAGTTAATGAGAACATGCAAGGATAGTGCGAGAATAATGTCAGAATTTGGTCGAATTGATCGAAGCAAAATGTCGTAAAAAGATTTTTTTGTTTGTTTTGGAGAGGTTTCTTCTTTTATGGTGATAATCAATTTGGTCCCTAACTTTATTGTTTACTCGTCTAATCCTTAAATTTCCAAAAATATATCAATCATGTCCTTCCATAAGTCAATTGTTATTTTTTAACCAAATTTAATTGGTTTAAAGGTTATTTTCGTTTTTAATCCATAATCCAAACAATAGTGACACATGGCACAATAACAAATTTAAAAATTTAAACATCGTTCCAAAACAAACCTGTAACTTGTAAATTTACAGATCATATATATAAGTAGATGGTGTCGCCAGATAAAAATTGCATTTAGTAAAACACAATCATCAAGTTGGGAACTTAAAGTTTAGAACTTGGTGTACAAACGACGAGATGAGGTTGGTTCAGTAGTAACCACCTCACACCTACATCACGAGGTTATGGGTTCGAGTCCCTTCATCGAAAAAAAATCTCAAATTTATATAATAGTGTAATATTTTAAAAAAGAACTTGGTGTACAGATTGTTCTACCCAAACCAGTTTAAAGAATAGGTGAATATTATGTACCAATTAACATCTTATGCAACATGCAAGTATATGGAGGCATGTACAGATATATCATATATGACATAACAAACATAACCCACATAACAAACATAACCCACAACATAACCTCTTCCACAATATATGACATGACAAACATAACCCACAACATAACCCACAATACAATCAAATCATATGTTCATATATTAATCCAAATAATAGTGACACATGGCACAATAACAAATTTAAAAATTTAAAGATCGTTTCAAAACAAACCGTAACTTGTAAAATTATAGATCATATATATAAATAGATTGTGTTGCCATATAAAAATTCCATTCAGTAAAACACAATCATCAAGTTGGGAATTTAAAGTTTAGAACTTGGTGTAAAACCACGAGATGCGGTTGATCCAGTAGTAAGCACCTCAAACTTAAATCACGAGGTTACAGGGTTCGAGTCCCTCCCTCTAAAAAAAATCTCGACTTTATATAACAGTGTAATACTTTAAAAAAGAACTTGGTGTACAGATTGTTCTACCGAAACTAGTTTGAAGAATAGGTGAATATTATGTACCAATTAAAATCTTATGCACATGCAAGTACATGGAGGCATGTACAGATATATCATATATGACATAGCAAACATGACCCACAATATAATGAGCAATTCCAATAAGGTTACTGAAATGTTAACTACCATGGTCATTGAATTTGAACAATAGAAAAAATAAAAATACAAAACCTACAATTAAATATAGTCATAAAATCCATTAATATAAATCTATAATAACTTTAATTCACTTATGTTGAGGATCAACAAGCTGGTGCAACAACTATGTGCAACACTTATTACAATGTTAAAAATCACTTCATCAGTAATTTTACAAGTACATATTAATCTTCCCTATCAGATTTCTTCAACTTTAAGCCTTCTTGAACATGACTTTGAATGGTGTATCACTCAAAGCCAGTCGGCGAATCCCCGTGGCCCGATCGATATAGATTCCGATATCTCTACATAAAACTCTGCAGGTATCACAAACTGAAGGGCAGAAAACAAGCTTGTAATCATCATCAAACTTTTCTATCTTGAACCAGTTGCTCGTTGTCTCGCGACCAGGATTGCCTTCAACTCCTCCGGTTGTCACAAACCATTGTCCCAATGAATCATCATAACTATCCAGCTTCCACACCGTGGACTGGACGCAGATTGTAGAGGCGTTGAACTTGATGTTTTGATCAGTGGACAAACGAATGACACCTTTCTTTATGTTCACTGGTGAAAATGTTACAGGGAGACCATTTTCTACCTCGTGTCGTTCTTGGACAACATCTAGGGGACAGGTTTCTTTCCCAGTGGAGGCAAGAGTGAGACCACCACCTCTTCCACGGAAAACTGGCAAGATGTAGTAATCGGTGCCAGCGCGGAGCTTCTTACCGGCGATGTCGAGCACCGGATCAGGTGAAGCATCGGCTGTCACAACCAACGGTGCCTTTGTTACAAAGGCAAAGATAAAGAAGGAGAGTATGAGTAATGTGGTTTTCATTATTGGTTTTATGTAAATGAATGATTGAATGAACCAAAAGAGTTCAAATTTGTAGAGCCAGCGGATTAATGTACATGTACTGCATCTGCATGATGACTTTCAATTGATTAGAATTTTCAAGAGATATAGTTGTTGCTGACATGGATAGCTGGCTGATTTTGACTAGCCCACCAAGCTAACTATTACTTCACACAATCAAAATTCAATCTAAACATGATTCTGTTGGTGCATGTTAGTATATTTGATGCATATACATCATTTAAATTGCAACGTGAAGGTTCAAATTTAAAATATTGATAGACTAAATAAACGAGTCACGTTTAATAATAAATTAAAGTTGAAGTTATTTATCAATTTAAAGATTTTCCTTTTTTATTATTTAAGTACGAAAGTGCAAGTCATTTCATCTTTATCTTAATTACGTACATAATGTGTCAATATAGTTAAATGAAATGGCATTCACATCGATAATATCCCCACTTGCAGCTGGTTTACGAAAAAAAATAGTAATATAGTATTAAAAAGTCAAAGATGTTATTAGAATGGAGAGGGTCAAGAACCTATTATCTTATCTTACACATCATTTCCCAATCTCTATATGATATATACAGTTTGAAGATGTCTTTGGTCAACAACAGTTAATGAGTACATGCTAGGATAATGCCATTATAATGTCATAATTTTGTTGGAATTGATAATGGTCATCTTCTATCCATTTATATTTAAAGGAATTTAAATAATTATAATATCATGAATTATGTATCTTAGAATTTTTTTATTCATTTCTAATAGTTTTCATAAACTTCGTTTCAGTCAGAATACTATAAATTAACCTCAAGAGATTGGTCTAGCAGTAAGGGAGATCACATGGGCTGGCCTTAACATATTTAAGGTTCGAAGAATTTCTAAAATGAATCATTTGTTCAAATTACATGTTTTCATATATTTATTTCAAAAATGATAATTTTATTAAAAATAAAATAATATCACATAACTAACACATTTATTATATAAGTAAATAAATTTCTTATATAAATTGAATAAAATGTGACCAGAAATTCAGAATTATTTATTAATAGCTTACAAACTTACAAAATTATAAAATATAGACTACCGGTAAATATTTGCATAGTAAATGATAAAAGATAGGCTAATCATAAGCATTTATAAAGTTCCAAACTATCTCGACAACTAGTCTTTAACAATATTCATTATGTAATTCTACAAAACAAATTCACAACACGGTAAAGAGTATCAAACATCGTTTGAAGTGTCTTCTGCTATCCTTTGATAAACAAATTCATTAATAATAGTTTCAAAATCAATTTTTCCAATTTTCCTTTTTAATATACAAGATTGACAACCCATTTAACATTTCTTGCGACATAATTGACCTTAAATAAGATTTCAATATTTTTAATTTAGAGAAACTTTTTTCTGCAGATGTCACCGTTACATATATAATCAACAATATTCTATAAGCAATTGATACATTCAGATAACAATCAACATCTTTTTCAAACTCAAGTATTTCAGTGGTAGTCTCTTTTATTTTGGTAAAACAAATTGTAATACTCTCAGTTCAGAAAATAAATCATTTGAATCAACATCTAAAAATGTATCATGTTTTAAAGCACATTCAAGACTTACATAACATTATTTCAATTTATTATCATCTAATGAAAGTAACTTCTTTTAATTATATAAAAACCCAAAAATACCTTCAAATATTTGCATTTGTTCAAATATACTATTCAAGTAAGCAATAGAAACATCAACTACAACAATGAAATAATTCACCCTAAAAGATTCTTCAGCCGATTGCCTAATATCCTCAAGTGCATTCTCGTCAAACTGATTCTTTCTATGAGTTTGACTATTTCTAACAAAAATTGGTCCAATTTTCATATCACATGCAATACTTTTGGCATCAATCATAACATATGTAAAACCATTTTCTCTTTAATTTTTTTTTAAAAAGGAATGACCCCTATCAATTTTTCTATAGCAAGATCAATACACATTTTTAGATTGCAAAATATTGCTAACTGTGTTTATAGTACTAAACAAGATATCATACCAAATAAACATGTCTACTAAAAACTCAAAAAATTCAAGTTTATTTGTTAAACTTTCAACTTCACTTTTTGTTTTGACATCATCACTTTCATGTAATTCTAACAAAGCTTCTATTATTTGGGTAGTTTGATATTTTATAGTTTAACACTATCAATATAACTTTTCCAACGTATTGCAGACAATGTTTTTAGAGTTAAGTCATTGGCATGATCTTGGAAAAAAATTCATCTTTTGTAGAACTAGAAAACAATGAATATATTTGTTGAACAACCCTAAAAAAAGATATCGCTTTAACACAAAAGTTAGCCATATCACACACCTTTAGATTAAGACTATGAGAAGCACATGACATGTACAACACCCTTAGGATTTATTTCAAATATAATCTTTTTTGCACACCTTGGTGTTTTCCTTCCATGTTAGATCCATTTTCATAACCTTATCCCCTCATATCAGTAATATCAAGACCAATAGATTCTAATACAACTTGTAATACATTAAAAAACCTCATCCTAGATGTATCATCCACTTTTATAACCTCTAGGAAGTATTCTTCTACTTTGTATAGTACTAGTTGACATGTCTACACATTGTATTACCAAAGTCATTTGTTCTTGATGACTTATATCAGGAGTACAATCAAGTGATAAATATTTTGCCTCTTTGATTTTCTTAATGATTGAGAGGCTAACGTAGAAATCAACTTATTTTGAATTTTATGACCAAGATAGTGATAATGGAATTTTTTATATGTATTTTTCGTTAGCATGACACGTCATCAAAAGTCAACCAGTCAAAGAGAGGAACATTGGCCAATGACATGTCATCGAGAAAATTAATATGGAAGTTAGAAGCATATACGCCAAGTAAAGTCGTCCAATAAAAGAAGCCTTAATGATCGAAGATCCTACTCACTAAAAATCTCTACTCAGCGAGATCTACTCAGTCAAAACAGGAAATATGACCTTATCGGAGCACACCGTATCCAGTGAAGATTCACTCAGATACTGAATCTTGAAATCATACTCCAATAAGGAAATATCCCTATTTTTTCTCCAGTATCAGATAATTCTATTCAGGGAAGAACTCAAAGCTTCCATAAGGTAAACACAAAATGAAAAATAAGTCCTAAACGGACTATATTACTTGAATCTTACAAAGATTATAATTAATGAATCCACCTCTTGTACGACAAGAATTAGGGCAACCCTAGATCAAACCATATAAATACAGCTATGTGTTCATTATAACGGAACATGATCATTATCAACATGAGCAACCATGTGAGAGAAAAGCGAGTATTGCGCATTGTAATTATTTTATTCATAGTGGATCTCTTCTCGACGTCACCGACACCGTGGATGTTTTCTCGTCTTGGGGTTTTACCACGCAAAAGATGTGTTGTGCTTGATTTATTCTTTATTTCCCACTCTTCTACATTATTATTCTCAAATACAAACAAATCGTATCGCATCCACGTGGAGAAAGAGGCTTTGATCATTCAACCCTTGACTGGTCAAAGCTTTGATCTGCCTACGCGGTTGACTTTTAAATGATCCAAAAATCACTGTTAACAAAATTCATTATGATTAATGCGTCGAATATACTCTTACATTACTATATCAAACTCTACTATCATTTCAATTAAACCTAAAAAGTTACTATTATTATCTTTGTAAATTTTCTTATTGGTTCCACGAAAAGCCAAATTATGCTTAGCAAGATATTTCACAACAACAATGATTCTAACAAGAATTTCTTTCCAATGATTTTCCTCTTCTGTAATTTGCTCTTACATATTTTTATCAATTAATTGTTTCAATCTCATTTTCATTCATGCTAATCGTATCATGATCATTGAATTGATATTCATCATTTTCAATTTTATTGCCCAAGTTTTTATTATCATTAATATGATTCACATCATGATTATTGAGTTGACATATCAAATGAGACATTGGGTGTTGTGATTCATTGGCCTTCAACTTGATTTTCAAATGAACAACCCTACTCTAATTTTTTAGGAAAGAATTTTTCTAAAGCTCCCTTCTGAGATTGAGTCAAATGTTCTATTCTTTGTGTTTTTTCTTTCTTTCCTTTTTTCATATCCTAATGGTTAATTTTTAGGAAATGTGTTACTAATATCTAATATAACAAACAACGAACAACAAGACACACAAACAACAAACAACACCGATAAGTAATAACTAACATAACAAATAAAGTTACTAAAGTAATAATGTAACAATCAAAGTGAGGCGGATAATTAAAACTTGTCAGGCAATTTCGCAATTGGATTCAACAAGTCGCACACTTTACACTAGCACCAGTCCTCCAAACCCCAGTATCGTAATTTGTAAGATTGACTTTTTTTTGTTGAAAAATACAATCAAATCATATGTTCATATATTAATCCAAATAATAGTGACACATGGCACAATAACAAATTTAAAAATTTAAAGATCGTTTCAAAACAAACCGTAACTTGTAAAATTATAGATCATATATATAAGTAGATTGTGTTGCCATATAAAAATTCCATTCAGTAAAACACAATCATCAAGTTGGGAATTTAATGTTTAGAACTTGGTGTAAAACCACGAGATGCGGTTGATCCAGTAGTAAGCACCTCAAACTTAAATCACGAGGTTACAGGGTTCGAGTCCCTCCCTCTAAAAAAAATCTCGACTTTATATAACAGTGTAATACTTTAAAAAAGAACTTGGTGTACAGATTGTTCTACCGAAACTAGTTTGAAGAATAGGTGAATATTATGTACCAATTAAAATCTTATGCACATGCAAGTACATGGAGGCATGTACAGATATATCATATATGACATAGCAAACATGACCCACAATATAATGAGCAATTCCAATAAGGTTACTGAAATGTTAACTACCATGGTCATTGAATTTGAACAATAGAAAAAATAAAAATACAAAACCTACAATTAAATATAGTCATAAAATCCATTAATATAAATCTATAATAACTTTAATTCACTTATGTTGAGGATCAACAAGCTGGTGCAACAACTATGTGCAACACTTATTACAATGTTAAAAATCACTTCATCAGTAATTTTACAAGTACATATTAATCTTCCCTATCAGATTTCTTCAACTTTAAGCCTTCTTGAACATGACTTTGAATGGTGTATCACTCAAAGCCAGTCGGCGAATCCCCGTGGCCCGATCGATATAGATTCCGATATCTCTACATAAAACTTTGCAGGTATCACAAACTGAAGGGCAGAAAACAAGCTTGTAATCATCATCAAACTTTTCTATCTTGAACCAATTGCTCGTTGTCTCGCGACCAGGATTGCCTTCAACTCCTCCGGTTGTCACAAACCATTGTTCCAATGAATCATCATAACTATCCAGCTTCCACACCGTGGACTGGACGCAGATTGTAGAGGCGTTGAACTTGATGTTTTGATCAGTGGACAAACGAATGACACCTTTCTTTATGTTCACTGGTGAAAATGTTACAGGGAGACCATTTTCTACCTCGTGTCGTTCTTGGACAACATCTAGGGGACAAGTTTCTTTCCCAGTGGAGGCAAGAGTGAGACCACCACCTCTTCCACGAAAAACTGGCAAGATGTAGTAATCGGTGCCAGCGCGGAGCTTCTTACCGGCGATGTCGAGCACCGGATCAGGTGAAGCATCGGCTGTCACAACCAACGGTGCCTTTGTTACAAAGGCAAAGATAAAGAAGGAGAGTATGAGTAATGTGGTTTTCATTGTTGTTTTTATGTAAATGAATGATTGAATGAACCAAAAGAGTTCAAATTTATAGAGCCAACGGATTAATGTACATGTACTGCATCTGCATGATGACTTTCAATTGATTAGAATTTTCAAGAGATGTAGTTGTGGCTGACATGGATAGCTGGCTGAATTTGACTAGCCCACCAAGCTAACTATTACTTCACACAATCAAAATTCGATCTAAACATGATTCTGCTAGTGGTTCTTAGTATATTTGATGTATACATCGCGTTCACTTATAATGTTGACGACTGGAACTCAGAATATTGTGAGACTAAATGAGCCTTTTTATCATGAATCATATTTTGTGGTGGTAAGTTGAAGTTTAAGTTATTTATTGATACCATTTGAAGATGTTTTTTGTTGTTATTTAATTAGGGAAGTACAAATCATTTCATCCTTATTTTAATTACGTATATAAAATGACATTCATTTAGCTTGTCAATAGATAATATCTCCGCCTTGCAAGCTGGTATACGAAAAAAAGAATAGTAATATAGTATTATAAAGTCAAAGATGTGATTAGAATCAAGAAAGTCAAGAACCTATTATCTTATCTTACACATCTCTCTCTCTCTCTCTCTATATGTATATATATATATATATATATATATATATATATATAAACAATTTGAAGATGTCTTCGGTCAACAACAGATGAGATACGTTTGATATGAAGGAAAGAAAATATGAATGATAGAAAGATTTAGAGGGATATAAAGGATGAGGGAAAAAAATGAGATACGTTTGATATGAAGGAAAGAAAATATGATTGATAGAAAGATTTAGAGGGATATAAAAGATGAGGGAAAAAAAGGAAAACAATTTTCCTTTGAACTCTTTTATAAACCGGAAGGAAAGAAGATTGGATGTAAACTATTTTTTATCAATTTTACTATTTTACCATTATATTATAGTTTATGTATTATATATTTTTATATTTAATAAATAAATAAAATTTAAATAATACATTATGTTTTATAAATGTATTTTAAAAAATAAAATTTTAAGTAAATTGAAAAAAGGGTAAATTTATCATTTTAGTTAACCCAAAAACCAATATTCTTTTCCTCTCCCTTTTCCTCCCATTTTTAGGTAGATCAAAATTCGTGGGTCCCACCTACCCATTTTTCCTTTCCTTTATTTTTTCTCTCCATAACAAATACACATTTCTCCTTTTTCTTCTCCTTTTTCCCTCCACCCTTTTCTTTCCTTTCCCTTTTCCTTCCTACCAAACATACACTTAATGAGAACATGCTAGGATAATGCCATTATAATATTAGAATTTGGTGAATTGATAATGATCGTCTTCTATCCATGTGTGATTAAAGGAATTTAAATAATTATAATATCATGAATTATGTATCTTATAAAATTTTCTTCATTTCTAATAGTTTTCATAAACTTCGTTTCGGTCAGAATACTATAAATTAACCTCAAGGGATTGGTCTAGCGGTAAGGGTGATCACATGGGCCCTAACATATTTAAGGTTCAAGACGAATCTTTAAAATGGATCCCTTATTCATTTCCATAATTATATACATACATTCATATATATATATATATATATTACTCCGAAAATGAAAATTTCATTAAAAATAAAACAATATCACATAACTAATACATTTACTATGTAAGTACATAAATTTCTTATATAAGTCGAACAAAATGTGACTAGAAATTCTGAATTATTTATTAATAGCTTACAGACTTACAAAATTACAAAATATAGACAACAAGTAAGCATTTGCATAGTAAATGACAAAAGATTGACTACTCATAAGCATTTGTAAAGTTCCAAAATATCTCGACAACTCGTCTTCAACAATATTCATCAAGTAATCCTACAAAGCAAAATCACAACACGGAAAAGAGTATCAAAAAAATCATTGGAAATGTCTTCTGAGAGCTTTTTGAAAAGTAAATTATTTAATAATATTTTCAAAATCAATCTTTTCCAATATTTCATTTCAATACACAAGATTGTCAACCCATTTAACCTTTCTTACTATATAATTGACCGCAAATAAGATTTTAATATTTTTAATTTAAAAAAACTTCTTTCTACAGATGCCACAATTATAGGTATAATCAATAATATTCTATAAGCAATTGATATATTCGGATAACAATCAACATGATGCAGCAAAAAACACAAAGGAATAAGACCGACTTCTGTATTCCGTATTGTCCTAGAATCCACCAAAAATAAAGAGAAACGAATTCTGAAATTTTATTGCAACAAAAGGTAATGAGTCTTTCGACTTACAAGTCTATTTAAAGCAATTAAACCCTAACTCGAATCCTTGTTGGACAAGAAATAGGATTACATAACAAAAGTAACCAAAAATAGCAAAATTACGAAGTTGTGGAATTAAATGATACTAACGACCCTAAACAAGCCAGAGTTCACGGCTGACAATTCTGACTTAAAGGTAAACTTTTTTAAAATGGTAAAGCTGCAATTACGAGGCATAAACAATGGAGTTTGGTCGAAAATATCTCGTCAATTCACTTTAAGTGAAGTCACTTAGCCTTAAATTTAGGATAATCCCTCAAAGCCATGTAAGAATTGTTGGTGAGATGGTATTGTTGAGGTCACTTGTGGTACACTTCTGAGAGAGATTTCGAAACACAAACAATGAGAGGAGAAAAGATTTTTTATTTCTCTCTAGATTTCTTACACCACTCCATACATTTTCAATACAATCTTCATCCCTTTATATAGGGAAATAAGATGAGCTAAAAATAAAAAAAAAAACAATAAAAGAAAATCAGCTGGTTGATGACAGTTGAGAGCTGGTTGAAAAACATGCACATAGCCGGCTTTTAGAAAGGTGGCGAGAAGGTGGTTGGCTGGAAAACAAGTTTAGTTTTCAACATCCCCCCTTAAACTTGACTCTTCGTGCTTTGTCATACAAAGCATTGTCTTTAGTCTTAAAATCACGTCATGTTTGAGCGGCTTGGTGAAAATATCAGCAACTTGATCATATGTCCTGCAAGAGACTAGTTCCACCTCTTTATTCTTCATATGCTCTCTGATGAAATGATACAGTGTATCAATATGCTTGCTTTTTTCATGGAATACTGGATTCTTTGCTAATGTAATCGCTGAACTATTGTCGATGGAGACCTCTATGGGATTGACTTGTTGAAATCCCAAGTACTGTAACACATTCTTGATCTAGATATCATGACAAACAGTTGAGCAGGCAGCAACGTACTCAACTTCACATGATGATAGTGTCACAATGGCTTGCTTTTTGGATGACCATGTGAACGCTGTATCTCTCATAAAAAATGTAAAGCCTGACGTGCTTTTACGTTCATCCAGATCTCTTCCCCAATCACTGTCTGAATAGCCAATCAACCTGCAATCTTCATATTTGGTATAAAATATACCATCATCAATTGTACATTTTATGTAACAGAGTATCCTCTTTGCTGCATTTAGGTGAGACTGGTCAGGAGTCTCCATGTACCTACTGACTAGTCCAACTCCATAAAGTATATCTGGCCTGGTACATGTCAAGTATCTCAGGCTTCCAACCAAGCTTTTGAAATAGGTTGGATCAACATCTTCTTTTTCATTCTTTCTTAACTCCAATCCTGTTTCTACTGGAGTTGTGACAGGATTGCATTTTTCCATACCAAATCTTTTCAGAATTTCTTTTGCATAGATACTCTGGGAGATGAAGATACCTTTTTCGCTTTGCACAACTTCAATACCGAGAAAATGAGCCATTAGACCAATGTCAGTCATATCAAATTCTTTCAACATTCTCCGTTTGAAATCTTCAAACATAGTTGGATTGTTGCCGGTGAAGATCAAGTCATCAATATATAGGCATGCATATAACAGATTCCCGTCAGTCTACTTCTTCAAATATAGTGCATGCTCATACAGACATTTCTCAAATCCGTTCTCTTAGAAGTAATCATCAATCCTCATGGTCTATGCACGAGGTGCTTGCTTCAAACCATATAGATCTTTCTTTAGCCTACATACTTTATCTTCTTTGTCTTTCTTCACATATCCAGGTGGTTGTTCCATATAGATTTCTTCTTCAAGAAAGTCATTCAGGAATGCTGACTTTACATCAAGTTGGTAAATTTTCCAACTTTTTTGGGCTGCTAATATCAACAAT
This sequence comes from Dipteronia dyeriana, assembly GCA_032871835.1. Taxonomy (NCBI): domain Eukaryota; kingdom Viridiplantae; phylum Streptophyta; class Magnoliopsida; order Sapindales; family Sapindaceae; genus Dipteronia; species Dipteronia dyeriana. The sequence goes on along the minus strand of CM065301.1, from coordinate 79,536,035 downwards.
CTAATGGTCTCTAGTCTGGCAACCGAAGCAAAAACTTCCCCGTAATCAATTCCTTCCTTCTGTTTATAGCCTTTCGTTACAAGTCTGACCTTGTATCTCTAGACTTCTCCTTTCACATTCTTTTTGGTCTTGTAGACCCATTTTACTCCGATGGTTTTTCGGCCTTTTGGGAGATTAGTCAACTCTCATGTCTTGTTCTTTTCAATGGATCAAATCTCTTCATCCATTGCACTTTTCCATTTTTCTTCTTGGTTAGCCTCTTCAAAGCTAACTGGATCACTTGTCATCAGTAGACAATATAGAGTAATGTCTTCTTCCACCTATTTTTTATTTTCATACAGATCTTCTAGGCTACGTGTCCTTATAGGCATCATATCTGAAAAATCATGTTCAATCGGTGATGGAGCATCATACCTTTATGGTGAAGGGGAACCATGTTGAGAAGTCTGCTAATTTCTAGGTATTTGTGGCTTTGTAGCCACTTCTCTTGTCTTTTCTTCAGATATCAACTCTGCACTTCTAGAAGCTTTGTTTTGATCCCAATTCCAGGATTCATTTTCTTCAAAAATGACATCCTGCTTGAATATCACTTTCTTGGTGATGGGGTTGTATATCCGGTAACCCATAGTTCTATCACCGTATCTAACCAGGATACACTTTTCTCCTTTATCTTCAAGCTTCGTTCTTCTTGCTTCTAGGATCTTGATGTAGACAATGGAGCTAAAAACTCTAAAGTGGCTCACACTTGGTTTGTGAGTGCTTCATGCTTCTTGTGGTGTCTTTGTATCAAGACTCTTCGTAGGGCATATGTTTTGTAGATATACCGCACACAAGACTACTTCAGCCTAAAAACTCTTATGCATGTTTTTATCCTTTATATGTTTCTGACCATGTTAAGGATTGTTCAATTCTTCCTTTCAGTTACACCGTTTAACTGAAGAGTATAAGCTGGTGTAAACTGATGTTTGATTCCTTGTTACTTAAGAAATTCCTAAAAAGCATCTACAGTGTATTCTTCATATTGATTTTATCTTAGTGTTTTGATGTAGTAGCCATTTTGCATCTCCACAAGAGTTTTGAACTCTTTAAAGTAACCAAATACTTCAGACTTTCTTTTCATAAAATAAATCCAAGTCTTTCTGCTGTAGTCGTCAATGAAGGTGAGGAAGTATTGATTCTGTCCATTTGATACTGGCGTCAATGGACCATACGTTGCTTTCCAATTTAATTTATTTCCGAAGCTATTTATGTGTTGTTTACTGAGAACACAACTTTCACACATCTCATTTGGGTGATGGATGTTTAGCAATCCTTTCACCATCTTCTTACTTCTAGATGCTTTAAACTTTCAAAATTGAGATGTCTATACCTTAGATACCACAACCAATCTTTGTCATCGATGATGACTGTCAAACACTTTGGCGAATCATGATGAATTGCGAAAGGGAACATCCTGTTCTTCGTCATCTGGACTCAAGTAACCAGCTTTTCTCGAGCATTTATGATGATGAGTTGCATATTTTGAAGGCTAATGTGGTAGCCTTTCTCCAACAGTTGTCAGAGACTTAGGATGTTTGTCTTCGTGTCTGGAACATAATAGACATTTGAGATGAAAGCATGATCTCCATTCTTCTGCTTGATCATGACATCTCCTCTTCCTTGGACAGGGGTTTTAGAGAGGTCGCCAAATGAGATTTCTCCGTGAACTTTCTCATCAAGTTCAGTGAACAAGTCTTTTTTGCAAGTCATAAGGTTGTTGGCTCCAGAATCAAGAAACCAAATATTTTGGTTTTGATATATTGAGTTGTGTGCCATCAACATCAACATCAACGATTCTCCTTCAACTTGTTTTTTCTCTACAAAGTTAGAATTTTCATTTACCTCATTTGGCGGGCTTCTGCACTCATTGCTATAGTGGCCATATTTATGGAAATTATAGCATTGGACATTTCTTTTATCAATGTTCAGACGATTGTTGTATCTGCCTCTTCTTCCTCGTCATCTTCCTCGTGGGACATAGTTTTGTTGTCCACGTCCTCCTCTGTTTGCGTCTCTTCCTCCTCTGCCTCTACTCTTGGTTTTAATATTTCCTGAACCTCTTCCATGAGATCCTCTACCTCATTCTCTTCCTTGTTGTAAGGTCCCCTTTGCTCATATCTTTTTTCATTGAGGGAGAGGTTTGACTGGAGAACTTTCTCCAATACTCCGTCGTCACTTCTTCTTGTGACTTTCTGCTCATGGGCTTACAATGATCCCACAAGTTCTTCAACAGATATCGTCTCCAGATCTTTTGTTTCTCCCAGTGCTACAACTATGAAGTCAAACTTTGGATCTAATGATCGTAACATTTTCTCTGAAATTCTCATGTCTGTGAGAGTTTCTCCATTTCTTATTAGCTGATTTGCAACGACCATAACTCGTGTATAGAACTCAGCAATAGATTCATTAGATTTCATTCGTAGGGATTCGAACTCACCTCGTAGAGTTTGAAGACGAATATTTTTCACTTTGTCAACACCTTTGTATGTTTTGATAAGAGTGTCCCAGACTTCTTTTGACGACTTAGCGGATGCTATGATCTCGAACGTTGCTTCGTATAGCCCTTGATAGATTATGGACTTTGCTTTACAATCCCTCTTTCGATCGTCTTTGAGAGTCGATATTTGAGCTTCTGTCATGGTTCCTTCAACTTCTTTGGATTCGGCTTCTATATATCCATATTTAACAATATCTATAACATCTTGAGAGCCTAGTAGAACTCTCATTTGTATACACCAATTGTCATAGTTATCGTTGGTGAGTTTCAGGATGACAACATGCGCGTTACCGTTGGCCATCGAGACTTGAAGTGCGTAGACCACAAATTTGGAGTCATATTTTGCAAAATCAGAGAGCAAGGTTGAGTCCGAAATGGTCCAAAACCTCAAAAACAAGTCCGAGTTTGTCCAAAACCGAGTTCGGAAGTGTCCAAAACGGGCGGTCAAACATTTTAGAAAAATCAACCAAAGATAACGGATTATTCCCTTTGACAGAAGGAATATTCCAACGTCAGCACAGTGAACAGTAACGGATCTTGGGTCAGACTCCGGATCGGGTCAAGGGGTCGGGTATTGGGTAGGACTTCGGGTCGGATCCAGTATCGGGTGACGGATTGGACTTCGGGTCTGATCCTGTAAACTGGCGAGGAAGACAACCAACACGTGTTGGTGACGCGTCGGGGCTGTGGCTGCGTGTGGAACCACTCTCCAAATTTAGGTGGCATGTGAGGCCTCTCTGGAACTCCGATTTTGTTGGCATTTTCACCGTCAAACTCCTGATGATGAGTAGAACACTCTGGTGTGATCAAAAATGGATTTTGATCACTTTGATTTCTGGGCCAATTCGACTTTGGCCTCTATTTTCTAGTTTCTGATTCTCCTAAGCTCTGATACCACTGTTGGTGGGATGGTATTGTTGAGGTCACTTGTGGTGCCCCTCTGAGAGATATTTTGAAACACAAACAATGATAGGAGAAAAGCTTTTTTTATTTCTCTCTATATTTCTTACACCAGTCCACACATTTTCAATACAATCTTCATCCCTTTACATAGGGAAATAAGATGAGCTAAAAACAAAAAAACAATAAAAGCAAATCAGCTGGTTGATGGCAGTTAAGAACTTGTTGAAAAACTTACACATGGTCGGCTTCTAGAAAGGTGGCGGGAAGGTGGTTGGTTGGAAAGTGGTTGGTTGGAGATCAAGTTTAGTTTTCAACAAGAATCAGCTACTTGTTCTACATAGACATGACCACGGATAGGTTTGAGCCGTGGAACCGAACTGTAACCGTAACCGTATGAAATAAATCGTAACCGTAATCGAAACCGTGGAACCAGTTCCAAAACCAAAATCAAAACCGGAATCATAGACCTTAAGGTTCAGTTCCGGTTCGTAAAAAAAAACCGGTATGGAACCGCAGGTTCGGTTTCGATTCTGAACCGGCGATTCCATACTCTTTTTTTATTATTTTTTTTCTTTTCAAATGTCCACTCATTATCTCATTCTAATTTCTGGATTTTTCTTTCTCTCTCTTTTCTTCTTTCTCAATCATCTCTCTGACTCTCTCTTCTTTCCTTTCACTTTCTCTCATCTCTCTCTTTTCATCTTTCTCTCTCTCTTTCTCTAAATCTCAAAAATCTCTCTCTATTCTTTCCTTTCACTATCTCTCATCTCTCTCTTTCTTCTTTCTTCTTTCTTCTTTCTTCTTTATTCTTTCTTTCTTGATTCTTTCTTCTCGTCGGTGATTTCTTTGTTCTCTCGCCGTCATAGGCGATTTCTCACCCCCGTCGCCGAAGACCTCTTCTTCAATCGTTCACTCGTCGGCGATCTTCTCTTAAAATCCCCCTCTCTTCGATCTCTCTCTCCACGAGTCCCTGAATCTTTTCTTCGATCTCTGGGGAGTGGTGGTGGTGGACTAGTGGATGATTTAGATTTTAGGTTTTGATTTGTTATTTGGATTTGATTTGTGTGATGAAATACGAGTAAAAGATATTTTAGGGTTTGATTTGTGATTTGGGTTTGATTTGTGTGATGAAGTTATGAATAATCATAGGGGATTTTTTTTTTAAAGAAACCGAACCGTCGAAACTAGATTGAAATCGTTGGAACCTGAATCAGAACCAGTGGTTTGGAACCGAACCGGAACCGTGGTCATCTCTAGTTCTACATCACAACAGCTTTTACAAACTCAATTATTTCAGTGACAGTCTTTTTTATTTTGGTAAAAGAAATTGTAATTCTCTCATTTAGAAAATAAATCATTTGGATCAACATGTAAAAATGCATCATGTTTTAAAGTACATTCAAGATTTACACAGTATTCTTTCAATTTATTATCATATAATAAAATCAATATCTTCTAATTATATAAAAACCCCAAAATACCTTACAATATTTACATTTGTTCAAATCTACTATTCAAGGAAGCAATAGCAACATCAACTACAACAATGAAATAATTCATCCTAAAAGATTCTTCAGTCGATTGTCCAATGTCCTCAAATGCTTTCTCATCGAATTGTTTCTTTCTATGAGTCTAACGTTTTATAACAAAATTTGGTTCAATTTTCATATCACATGCAATACTTTTTGCATCAATTATAGCATATGTAAAGTCATTTTCTTTATAATTTTTTTAAAAAGAAATAACCTCTATTAAATTTTCTACAGCAAGATCAATACACATTTTTAGATTGCAAAATATTGCTAACTGTGTTTATACTAAGCAAGATATCATACCAAATATACATATTGTCGTATGTAAATTTTATCAGACGTACACGTCATCGACAAATAGGATAAAATTGTCATATGGACGTCCAAATAGGTATTCAGAAAATATCATGCAAGACATCACCAAAGATGAAAAGCCCGAGTAAACAAGTATTGAACAAAACTTACTCGGGGTCAATTAACGTCATGTACTACTCGGGGTCAGTTAACGATACTCGGGGCTAGTTGATGACATTTTCTACTCGGGATCAGATGACGTCATTCGGGACCAGCTGATATCGTGTCCTACTCGGGAAAAACATGAAGAAAACCGAATAAAAATCCCAGCACGTAGCTCACACGAATCGAGTCATTAAAATACAGGAAGATATCCATATCAAAGAGGAATTCTAAGAAGAACAGAATATCAAGCAGAAAGGGTTCCTAATCAGGGAACACTTTTATTTCTTCAAAAAGACTGCTTTTATAGGAAAATAAGTATTAACTGGACTACATTACTAGAGTCCCATTCGATCTCAATACAAGTCTCCAAAACAGGAAAGAAGACAAACTACTTCGAACAAGTAGACAATCATAATTAAATACAAAGATCTTTTATTACTTGTACAAAGAGGATTAGGGTTCTATGGACATATAAATATACCCATAATCACATCACAAAAGATATACATAAATCATATAGAAAAATACAGAGAAAAAAGAGAGATCGAGAATTGTAATTATTCTATTCATAGTGAATTTTGACTCGCTTGATCATTCAAACACCCGTGGACGTTTCTCCGGTCATCGGAGTTTTACCACGTAAAAAACTTGCGTCCAATTACTTTCTCCTTCTCTTTCTCTTTGAGACCACAACTAAAATTCAATCCTTGTTGACTTTTTCCATACATCCAAAAATCGACGTAGACAATTGGCGCTAGAAGGAGGAGCCGAACCTCTGATCTAATTAAAGATAATGGCAGGAAGCAGAAGCAGTTCTGGGGATGTCCAAAAATCTCCAGATAACGTCCATGTTGGCAGTAGCTCACGAGATCTCACTATAACCATGGAGAACCAACCAACCAACCAACCAACATCCCTGTCGGGGATCCAGCAAGTTCCTCCTGCCAGCGAAGACCTGACACAATGCTTCCGAGAGGAGCTACAACAGTTGGTGGCAGAAGCAGCAAAGGAAGGTGGTAATTTACTGGTTGTAGTAGAAGCACAACCTCCAAACCTCCCACCTGCAAGGCTTCGTTCGGTTGTAGTAGGGCCAGAACTAAATACACCGGAAGTCGGAAGGAACTCTGCTCCAATTAATCAGGCTGGACGTGAAACACCTGAAAAGGAATGACCATGCCAGAAGAAGAACCATGATCAGACAGCCCGTGCCAGACACTGCAAACATGACCGGTACAGGGATCGGTCGTCATCAGAAGATAGTGATCGACACCATCGCAAGCGTCATCACGAAACCATACGCTTGCAAGAATCAACCCGTGAAACTCGGTATCAAAGTGAAGAGCCAGATAGAGGATGGACAATCACCCAGCGGTTCAACCATCATGGAAGTCCGATGGGAGATAGAGATGTCATAATTCAGAGCTTAACTCGAGAAGTCAAAAATAATATGCGTCAAATGGACCCACTGGTCAGACGTTATGGGTACAACGATTTATCTGACAAAGATTCTGACAGTCCATTCACAAGGAAAATCTTACGGACGTCATTCCCAGAAAGGTTCAGGATGTTGCATGTAAAGCTGTTCAAGAAGGATACAGACCCTAAAGAACACTTCAAACACTATAAAAGTGCTATGGCCCAGTATGCCCACAACGATCCCTTACTATGCCTCAACTTTCCATAAATTCTAGGAGAAACAGGCTCAAGTTGGTTCGATAGATTGCCCCCAGTGAGCATCGAAAGCTTCAGTGAACTAAGCAGGAGTTTCTCAAGGTAATTTCTGAGCAACGTTCACAGGAAAAAATCAGTGGCCTATTTTCTCAGATCAAACAAGGAAAAGATGAGTAATTGAAGAAATACATGGGGAGATTCAGCCAAGCGGTATCAAAAATTGGCAGTGCAAACGATGAAGCGATAATTGCTGCATTCATCAATAGCCTACAGAATGGACGGTTATCTTTTGACCTGAGAAGAGCCCGCCTGACCAGATATGCAAATATGATGGACATGGCAGGAGGATATGCACTAGCCGAAGAAGAAGAGTTAGCCACAGGAGGATGCTACATGTATGGAGGAAAACCCAAAAAGGAAGTTGAGTCCAAGGTGCAGAACCAAAAGGGAAAACAGAAAGGAAACAGCAAAAAAAAAAGCAAGAACGAAGGAAACGGGCGCAATGCTGAACAGGCCATAGAGAAATTCCAAGATAGATACGCCAACTACACCCCTATTTGGAAAAGCAGAAGGAAATCATGGCCATAATGGAAGAGAAAAACCTAGTAAAAGAGCCACACCGTCAATCTTAGTTTGCTCGGTGAGATACAACCTAATACTGTAGATTCCATAAGGAATCGGTCATGAGACTTCCAAATGTTACCAACTCAAAGATTACATAGAAACCCTCATTCAGGAGGGACATCTTCAGGATGTAATCTTGAAAAGAGATGAGAAGTCATAAACAAAGAAAAAGATCAGGGAGGATCATAGCTCTGGTAGAAATCAAAGGGCCAGCCCAGAGGCCAATGAAGTAATACAAACAATCTTTGGAGGACCATCCACTAGGAGGAGTAACCGAGAGCGAACACAAGAAATCAGAGAAGCAGTGGAGGCAAGATATACCTTTGACGTGAACTCGGTCGAGCTAGACCTAAAAAGGGTAAAGGAATGATGAGACCCAATAGTATTCACAGAAGCAGAATCGTATGGGGTCGATGTTCGGCCAAATGACGCTCTGGTCATAAATGCCTGGATTGGTCACCGGGAAGTCAGGAGAATCCTGATAGATAATGGAAGTTCGGCTGATATTCTCAATGTAGCCGTCTACGATCAACTCAAGTTGGACCGAAAGGATCTACAGCCTTTCCATACTCCACTCAGAGTATGGGTCAGCCATTCTTGAATAAAACTAAGGTCGTAACGACCACTTATGCCTTGATGATCAAGTTCCCGACTGAACAGGGGGTCGGTGTAGTCAAGGAATCCTAAGAGATGGCCCGAAGAGCTAACCTGTCAGTATACAAAGATAAAAATAATGAACATGTATGCACTATAACGCAACCGAGTCAAAACAAAGAGTCACTGTCATTCGAATTTGATCCAAGGGAAGAGTCGAATGAATCCAAAAATGAACCGGTCGAAGAAATTATCTTGAAAGAAGATGAACCAGATAAAAAGATCAAGATCGGGGCCAACCTGGAAGGAAAAGTCAAACAAAGCCTCACTGACCTACTTAAAGAATACAAGGATGTGTTCGCCTGGAGTCATGAAGACATGGTCGGGATAGATGCCCCAAATAATATATCATCATCTCGCAGTAGACCCGAATGCAAAACCAGTGATACAAAAGAGAAGGTCATTCAATCTCAAGAGAAGCCAGACAATCAAACAGGAAGTAGAAATGCTACTTGCCGTATGGTCGATTAGAGAGATCAATTATCCTCAATGGGTAGCTAATATAGTCCTCGTCCAAAAGAAAAATGGACAATGGAGAATGTACGTAGATTTCACATATTTGAACAAGGCATGCCCAAAAGACAACTTTCCACTTTCGAGGATAGATCAGTTGGTGGACGCAACATCAGGCCACGAATTGCTCAGTTTCATGGACACCTACTCGAGATATAACAAAATCCGGATGAACAAGGCTGATGAGGAAAAAACAGCTTTCGCAACCGATCAAGGCTTGTACTGTTACACAGTGATGCCCTTCTGATTAAAAAATACAGGGGCAACATATCAAAGGCTGGTCAACAGAATCTTCACACGATAAATAGGAAGGAACATGGAAGTGTACATTGATGACATGCTGACCAAAAGCATCTCGGTAGACAAGCATACCTCAGACCTGCGAGAGACATTTGATGTTTTGAAGAGATACCAAATGAAGCTCAATCCGAACAAGTGTTTATTCGGAGTTCCTTTAGAAAGGTTCCTGGGTTTTTAAGTTCACCAAAAGGGAATCGAAGTCAATCCTAAAAAGATCCAAGCTCTGCAGAGAATGGCTTCACCAAGGACACTAAAAGAAGTACAGCGCCTAATAGGATGCTTAGCTTCCTTGGGTAGATTCATCTCAAAGGCCACAGACAGATGCGCACCCTTTTTCAAAGTAATTAAAAAAGGAAAATGACTCAAATGGAATGAAGAGTACGAGTAGGCATTTTTAAAAATCAAGGAATACCTAGGGCAGACTCTCATCCTTTCAAAACCATATATGGGAGAGACACTCCATTTGTACTTATCAATTACAGAACTAGCAGCAAGCTCAGTCCTAGTCAGAATAGAAGATGGAGTATAGAAGCTAGTGTATTATACCAGCAAGACACTTTTATCAGCCGAGACTAGGTATTCACAGGAAGAAAAAATGGCCCTAGCACTGGTTTCAGCAGCAAGGAAGCTAAGGCCATACTTTCAGATTCATACAATCCAGGTTCTCACCGACTGTCCACTGAAACAAATTTTATAGAAGCCAGAGATTTTAGAAAGACAAACCAAATGGGCAATCGAGCTAAGTGAATTTGATATCCACTATGTCCCCAAGACATCCCTCAAAGGGCAAGCAGTAACAAATTTTATAGCAGAGTTCACAGAACCAAACCTGGAAGTAAAAAAGATGTTGGGAAAATGTTTTCCGTTGATGGCTCTTTAAACACTCACGACAGTAGGGCAGGGATCGTAGTATACACTCCAGAAAGAGATGATTTCAAATATGCCATATGGTTTGACTTCAAAGCAACCAATAATCAAGCCGAGTATGAGGCGTTACTAGTTGGACTCAGAGTTTGCATAGCTCTCGGGGTCGATGAAGTCCAGATATTCAGGGATTCACAGATAATTTTCAACCAAGTCCTGGACGAATACCAAGCCAAGGGTGAAGGCATGATAGCCTACCGTGACATTGCAAAATAGCTCCTCCAGAAATTCAAAGAATATAGGATTGCCCAGATCCCCAGTGAGGAGAATGAAAAGACATAAGAACCACAATCAGGCCAAAAACTATTCCGGTTGTAAACTTAGAAATTTTAGAGATCTGAACACCGTCAGACGGTTAGATAACTCAGCTAAAAAGATTCCTGGAAGAAGGCGTGCTCCCGGCAGATCCCTTACAAGCAAAACGTATCAGGTATCGATCAACAAGATACACGTTGGTTGGAGGAGAACTATACAGAAGAGGATTTTCCCGAACACTCCAAAGATGTGTGTCAAAGGAGGATGCATATCGGATATTACAGGAAATCCATGAAGGATTTTACGGAAACCACACTGAGGGTAAAATTTTAGCACACAAGGTACTCATGCAAGGTTATTATTGGCCTACTTTATTCTCAGATGCACAACGATGTTCGGAGAGTTGCAATACTTGCCAAAGGATTGCTAATGATATCCGGCAACCCTATGAACAACTCAGAAACCTCACATCCCCATGGCCATTTGCCATGTGGGGTTTGGATTTAATTGGCCTAATGCTAGCTGGAATAGAGGGTGGAGCAAAGTATGCCATAGTAGCCGTTGACTACTTCACGAAGTGGGCAGAAGCTGAAGCATTAGTGCACATCACAGAAGCAAATACCATAAATTTTGTGAAAAATAATATACTCTACAGGTTTGGAATCCCAAACACTATCATCACTGATAACGGCACCCAGTTCGATAACCCAAAATTCAGACAGTTGTGCAAGAAGCACCAAATTACCAATTACTATGCCACACATGCTCATCCTCAAACAAACGGGTAGGTTGAAGTAGTGAACAAAATCATCAAGTATACACTCAAAGCAAAGCTAGATGCCAAGAAAGGAAGCTGGGTTAAAAAGCTTCCCGAAGTATTATGGGTGTATCGGACAACAACAAGAACGTCAACATGAGAGACTCCATTCACTTTATCGTTTAGAACAGAAACTGTTATCCCCATAGAAACATCATATGCATCACCCCGGGTCAAGCTATATGATGAAAAACAGAATGTTGATATGCTATTACAAAGTCTAGATGAGCTAGAAGAGAAAAAGGAAAAGTCCCGAATACGAAATATGGCATATCAGCAAAGGGTAGCTCGTCACTACAACTCTCATGTTCGAGTCTGGAAATTTCAACTAAGAGACCTGGTACTCAGGAAGGTATATTGAACACAAAAAATAAAGCTGCAGGTTCCCTGGTTGATAAGTGGGAAGGCACGTACAAAGTCGAAGGAATAGCTGGCCATGGAGCATATTGGATTGCACGACCCAATGGAGGGGTTTTACAACAACCATGCAATGCCCAATATCTGAAGATTTTCTATCCTTAAATTATTTTTTGTTCTCTTTTCTAGTCAAAACAATTTTAGTTAGGTCAAATATTAGCCTTGGAATTCAAATCTTTGTTGATTTTACAGTTATAAATAAATAAAAAAACTCGGAATTTTTGAAAAATAAAGCATATGATAATAAGAACATATGGAAGACAAGCATGATAATAAGAACATACAAATAGAATACTTGGGACCATTGATTCTGGGGGGAAGGATAGGAAGGGCCACCCGAGGGTTCAACTTTGACATCTTCAACCCCCCGGGGGGGAGGGGGGGGAAGAGCCCCTGATCAGGTCAGAAGTCTCCACACCCGCCGACGTTTCGACATGAACACTCGGGGGAATCTCAGCGTCGGCGTCCTCATCACTCGATTCAACAAATGAGATTACTCGAGGAACCTTGAGAGGGCGAGTAGGAGAGTCGACCACCTTCCATTTCTTAGCCTGAGAACGGTGGAAGCTGAGATCAGTTGCGGGATCTTCCTGGATATCCTGGAAGGATTCAAAAATTTTAGAATCTGTATGTACTTGACCCTCAAAGGTTTTACCTCCATCACCGGCGTCTGACCGATCGACAGGCCCCTCACCATGACCCTCACTTTGCCTCTCCCCTGTTGGGGTTTATGTCCTAAGCATGTAATTTGTAAATGGATTTATGAAGTAAATAAAAAGAAAGGTTCATTTCATTCTTGTTATGTTATTTATTTTATAAACTTGTGTACATATTAACATCCTGGATTGCCGGATATAATCTCGAACTGTGTATATGAGTATCATATACGGATGGATACAGTAAGAGACGTGCAATCTAAAGTGTCCATAGATATCAAATAAAGCTGGGTATTTTATTTGTGGTTAATCTATAGCTGTGGTCCATTCCGTAATGTACAGTGATTCTATCCTGAATCATTCATATGAGATATGGGAATGGAGACAACTTGTATGATATGATCATATAGGACCAGGCCATGATCTATATGAATCTCACACTAAGATCCGTTTACCGATGAGATTCATATATATATCAACTAATGATTGATATATATGGGTGATCTTAATCCTGAGTGTCTTATCGACTCTTTCAGGTTAGATCGTGGCCTTTGATATACCATGAGTGAGATCAGATGCATTTTCTGATCAATATACTCCGTATGTTGGGATTACGGTTTGGCTTATGGCTTGGAAAGTTTGTACACAATAGTGAAATCCACTCCTTCATGTGAGAAGTAGACGGCAGTTCCATTAAGGGTTGATTCAGAGCTTGGACAATATGAGCGCTCTCCTAATTCCGTGAGGAAATAGAATTTATTGTCCATTAGAGAATCAATGGTACTTAAAGGATATATGTAACTAGAGGGGTATAACGGACATTATGACCCAGCTCTACTTATGAATTACTGTGGATGATCACACCATATGTATTATTTATATCGATGGACACCGAGTTGTATCGGTCAATGTAAAAACGTCTACAGTTGAGAGAGTGCAGCTTCGGGTTTTTAGTGGAATAACACCAAAGTTAATAATCAAGGAATATTAATTAAAGAGTTTAATTAATGATTCTGAGGATTATTGGAGCTCAAAATACTGTGGATAGATACATCATGTATTTTTTTTAATGTGATTAAAATGGATAGATACATCAATTGGCTATGAAAATGAGATTAGTTTTTTTTTTAATTGTTAAAAAAAAACTTGGTAATTCTCATTAATATTAATCTTATTATTAAAGAGTTTAATAAGTTAGATTAATAGGGTCATTTATATTAATTATGATTAATTTCATTAATTGTCTAATTATAAATGAACCGAATATTGTGTTAGAATTTTAATAGTTCAAACTTGGTAAACACTTTTATAATAATCTGAGCTTAGTAAATAGTTTACAAGGACTTAGATTATTCACTAATAGATTAGATTTTTAATTGTTAAAAATCATTAATAATTTATTAGTTAATTAGAACTTGTTTATAATAATTAATTAGTTAATGCACTAGATAACTTGATTAAAGTTAGCCGTTTGATCCTGTAGAGTCTAAGCGCATTAACGGATAATAGAAAACCCTAATTTTAAAATAGTGAGTGGGTGAGGGATATATGACATATATATCCCGCGGTCTCCATCATTAGTTCAACACCTGAGATCCGAGTGGGGCCTCGTGACGACTTTCCTTTCGTCCTCCCTAAGGAAGGTTTCCACAAAGGTCAATACCAAGGTTGACTTCCTAACAGATAGGATTTCTGAGGGTATTTCGGGATTGACCGACCCTAAGGCTGCAATTCTCGAGTTAAGCTCGTGAGATCTGAAATGATGGGTTACACTCACGAAGGTTTTGATTAAGTTGTTAATTAAAAACCTGACTGAATAAACGATGGTTGAATGATATGGAATAAGAGTTATTCTGGAATATCATTTTATTAAGAATGTCTCGGTCCAACATGCAAAGATTTGACCGACCCTAAGGCGGCACTTTTTTGTGGTATGTTGGATTGTCGTGGTATAGTAACTATTTTTTAGGGTAGTTCTAGTTCATTAAACATGTTCATGCATCATGTTTAAATTTATACCAAAGCACCCGCACTTGTTTTAAATAAATGACTGAATGAATGTTTTATTTATTTCAGCAATGTCTTCTGCATTACTTTAGATTCTCACGAACGACAAATTAATTGGTAATAACTACGCAAAGTGGAAACTTAATATTAATGCAATTTTGGTCACCAAAGACCTCAAGTTTGTGCTTACGGAGGAATGTCCTCCAGCGCCTACTGTCAATGCCACACGAACTGTTCGTGAGGTATACCAGCGATAGGTCTCATCTGATGAGAAGGCCCGAACATATCTATTGGAATCTATGACAGACGTGCTTTTCATAAAGTACGAAGTAATGACTTCAGCATTCAAAATCATGGAGTCATTGCAAGCTATGTTCGGGCTGCCCTCCTAGCAAAAGCGACATGAAGTTTTTCGTTCCGCTATGCTCGCTCCCATGAAGGAAGGAACGTCAGTTCGAGAATGTCCTGAGCATGATATCCTACTTCAACACGATAGAAGTCAATGGCGGGGCCATTGACAAACCTAGTCAGGTGAGCATTATACCGACGACTCTTCTAAAGAGTTTCGTTCAGTTTAAAAGAAAATACGGGATGAACAAGTTAAAGTTCAGTCTTACACAGTTGCTCAATGAGCTCACTACCTTTGAGTACTTGATTAAGGACAACAAAGGCAAGATCGGTGAGACAAATGTTGCCGAACCATCTTCCTCTAATAATAAGAAGAGGAAAAGGTCTGCTGGGAAGGCAAAAGGAAAGCCCAAACCCAAGAAAGCTCAAAGCAAAAAGAAGGGCACCTCCACTGACTAAGACAAAGGAAAATGTTTCCATTGTAACAAGGTAGGGCACTGGAAGAGGAACTATCCTCAGTATCTGGAGGAGGTAGCCAAGAAGAAAAAGATGAAAGGTAAATATGATTTACTTGTTCTCGAATCTTGTTTAGTGGAAGATGATTCTTCACCCTGGATAGTTGATTTCGGGGCCACTAATCGTGTTTGTTCTTCTTTACAGTGGACTGATTCTTGGACACAGCTAGAGGAGGGACCCTTCTTAATACGTGTGGGGTGGGGGATATCGTATCGGCCAAAGCAGTGGGAGCAATAAGATTGCAATTTTGTAATAATAATATTTTTTTATTATTAAACAATGTTTTTTATATTTCTGGATTTACATAGAATTTGATTTCCGTTTCTAAGTTGTTAGAACAAAAATATTCTGTTTCTTTAAATAATAAGTCTGTTATTATTGGAAAGAATGGTCTGAATATTTGTTCAGAAATTAATGAAAACAATTTGTATGTGTAAGACCGTTAATACATACTACACTGCTCAACACCGAAATGTTTAAGGTTGAAAAACCAAAAACTAAACGACATAAGATTTCTCCAGATAATGACACGTATCTCTGGCATCTAAGGCTTGGTCATATCAACCTTGACCGGATAGATAGATTAGTAAAAAGCGGACCTTTAAGTGAGTTAAAGGTTGACACCTTACCTGTCTACGAATCTTGTTTGGAAGGTAAGATGACTAAGAGATCTTTTACTGGAAAAGGGCTTAGAGCTAAAGAACCGCTATAGCTTATACATACAGATGTCTGCGGACTGATGAATGTTAAAGCTAGGGGTGGTTATGAGTATTATGTCACCTTTATAGATGACTACTCAAGATACATATACGTCTACCTGATGTAACGAAAGTCGGAAACATTTGAAAAGTTCAAAGAGTTTTGAGCTGAAGTTGAGAATCAATTAGGTAGGACTATCAAGTCCCTACGATCGGATCGTGGAGGTGAGTACCTTGACCAAGAGTTTGAAGACTTCATGGTCGAGCATGGGATAGTTTTTCAACTCACAGCTCCCGGTACACCTCAGTAAAATGGTGTAACGGAGAGGAGAAATAGAACCCTAATGGAAATGGTGAGATCTATGATTAGTTTCTCATCATTACCAAATTCCTTCTGGGGATATCAGTTACAAATAGCGGCATACATTTTGAATGTAGTGCCATCCAAATCTGTTCCTAAGACTCCCCTAGAGTTGTGGAATGGTCGTAAAGCTAGTTTGCGACATTTCCGCATATGGGGGTGTCCAGCACAAGTGTTGAAGAACAGAACTGGAAAGCTAG
The DNA here is from genome assembly GCA_032871835.1 of Dipteronia dyeriana. NCBI lineage: Eukaryota > Viridiplantae > Streptophyta > Magnoliopsida > Sapindales > Sapindaceae > Dipteronia > Dipteronia dyeriana. Next base: position 79,519,644 of record CM065301.1, on the reverse strand, counting down.
ACTCCAAGTCTGTTGTCTGCATGTTTGTAGGATACTCCAAGGAGACCAAAGGTGGACACTTCTATAGTCCTGAAGATAACAAAGTATTTATATCGATAAATGCAACGTTTCTTGAGGACAATTACATTAGTGACCGTAAATCTCGTTCCAAGATTGTGTTAAATGAGTTGGAGACTGGTGAGACTAGTGCTTCATCAACAAGAGTTGTTGATCCATAAACATTTGAGAGTCAGATGGTTCCTGATCAGGATACACTACCACTTAGATGTAGTGAGAGGGTTGTGAGACAACCTGAACGCTATTTAGCTATAGGTGAGGGACAAGGTGTTGTCTCTACTGATAGTGTGGATGATCCATTGACATTTAATAATGCAATGGAAGATACTGATAAAGATGAATGGCTTAAAGCCATGAATCTCGAGATGGAGTCCATGTACTTTAACTCAATATGAGATCTTGTAAACTTACCGGATGGGGTACCCATTGGGTGTAAGTGGATCTATAAGAGAAATAGAGGAGTAGACGGGAAGGTAAAGACCTTCAAGGCAAGGCTAGTGGCCAAGGGTTATACTCAGAAAGAGGGGGTCGATTATGAAGAGACCTTCTTGCCAGTAGCCATTTTTAAGTCTATTAGGATTCTCTTATCCATTGCTGCCTATTTCGATTATAAAATTTGGCAAATGGACGTCAAGACTGCATTCTTGAATGGCAATCTTGATGAGAGCATCTATATGATGCAACCAGAGGAATTCGTGTCTCCAGATCAAGAGCAAAAGGTTTGCAAGCTGCAAAGGTCCATCTATGGACTTAAGCAATCATCTAGATCTTGGAACATTAGGTTTGATGATGTGATCAAAACCTATGGCTTCGAGTAGAACGTCGATGAGCATTGTGTCTACAAGCGCATCATTGATAAGAAAATAGTTTTCTTGGTCTTATACGTAGATGATATCCTATTCAATAGGAATGATGTGGGAGTGTTGTCTAATGTAAAGGGCTGGCTGGCTAGCCAATTCCAAATGAAATATTTAGGAGAGACAAGCTATGTTATAGGGATCTAACTTATAAGGGATAGTAAGAACAAACTTATAGCACTATCTCAGGCATCATATATCGATAAAATTCTTGTGCGATTTTTGATGAAGAACTCTAAGAAAGGTAATTTACCTTCCAGGCATGGAGTTCACTTGTCTAAGGAACAGTGTCCTAAGACACCTCAACAAGTTGAGGATATGAGACGTGTACCCAATGCATCGGCAATAGGTAGTCTCATGTATGCTATGTTATGCACGAGACCGGACATCTGCTATACAGTGGGAATAGTCAGCAGATACCAGTCCAACCCAGGATTGGATCATTGGGTTGCTTTCAAGACTATTCTCAAGTATCTTCGGAGAACGAGAAATTATATGCTAGTGTATTCCAGATAGGATTTGATTCTGTTAGGATACACGGATTCTAATTTTCAGTCACACAAGGATTCTAGAAAATCCACATCTGGATTAGTATTCACCCTGAGTGGTGGAGCCATTGTGTGGAGAAGTATCAAGCAATCTTACATTGCTGACTCCACCATGGAAGCCGAATATGTAGCTGTTTGTGAAGCTGTTAAAGAGGCTGTTTGGCTCCGTAAGTTCTTTAGTGATCTGGAAGTTATTCCAGACCTGGATAAGTTCATCACACTTTATTATGATAACAGTGGTGCTGTGGCTAATTCCAAACAACCAAGAAGCCACAAAAGAGGGAAGCATATAGAGAGAAAGTATCATCTCATCAGAGAGATAGTGCAGAGAGGAGATGTGATCGTCACCAAGATAGCCTCACAAGACAATCATGCTGATCCATTTACGAAGACCTTACCGACTAAAGTGTTTTTGGGTCACCTAGATGGTCTAGTGTTACGAGATATGCCTCACATGCTTTAGTGCAAGTGGGAGATTGTTGGGGTTTATGCCCTAAGCATGTAATTTGTAAATGGATTTATGAAGTAAATAAAAAAGAAAGGTTCATTTCATTCTTGTTATGTTATTTATTTTATAAACTTGTGTACATATTAACATCCTGGATTGCAGGATGTAATCTCGAACTGCGTATATGAGTGTCATATACGGATGGATACAGTAAGAGACGTGCAATCTAAATAGTCCATAGATAGCAAATAAAGCTGGGTACTTTATTTATGGTTAATCTATAGCTGCGGTCCATTCCGTAATGTACAGTGATTCTATCCTGAATCATTCATATGAGATATGGGAATGGAGGCACCTTGTATGATGTGATCATATTGGACCGGGCCATAATCTATATGAATCTCACACCAAGATCTGTTTACCGATGAGATTCATCTATATATCAACTAATGATGGCTATATATGAGTGATCTTAATCCTGAGTGTCTTATCGACTCCATCAGGTTAGATCGTGGTCTTTGATATACCATGGGTGAGGTCAGATGCATTTCCTGATCAATATACTCCGTATGTTGGGATTGCGGGTTGGCTTGTGGCTGGGAAGGTTTGTACACAATAGTGGAATCAACTCCTTCTTGTGAGAAGTAGATGGTAGTTCCATTAAGGGTTAATTTAGGGCTTGGACAATATGAACGCTCTCCTAATTTTGTGAGGAAATAGGATTTATTGTCCATTAGAGAATCAATGGTACTTAAAGGATATATGTAACTAGAGGGGTATAACGGACATTATGACCCAACTCTACTTATGAACTACTGTGGATGATCACACTATATGTAATAGCTATATCGATGGACACCGAGTTGTATCGGTCTGTGTAAAAACGTCTACATTTGAGAGAGTGCAGCTTCAGGTTTTTAGTGGAATAACACCGGAGTTAATAATCAAGGAATATTAATTAAAGAGTTTAATTAATGATTCTGAGGATTATTAGAGATCAAAATATTGTGGGTCCATTAGGTCCCCTTGCTAGCTCGATCGATTTAGGTAACAAGGATCACAGTTAATTAATTGGATTGTCCAATTAATTGTGTTACGAAAGTGACACGTATTTATTCAAGAATTAATTAAATAATGAGATTATTTAATTAATGAATAATGATGATTTAATAAATTAAATAATAAGATTATTTAATTATGTTATTAATCACTAAATAGAGGGTGTATGTTGATATTTATTTTTAATTAAAATAAGATAATTTGATTATTTTATTTTATTAAATTAAATATTTAATTTTTGAATTTAAATAGTTTGAATTCAAATAAAATCAAATAAAAGATATGAGATATTTTTTATTTGAAAGTATATAAAAAATAAACATAGATTTGATCAAATATTTAAATATTATATATATGATATATATTATTAAAAAAAAGGTGCTCAAAAAAAGGTGCTCAAGCACAGCAACACACTTATATATATAAAAAGTGATATTAGATGTTGCTTTGAATAAAAGATTTGAAAAAGTTGATATCCTCTTTTTTTTTTCTTTCAAAAAAGTGATATGAGATATTGCTTTGATAATATATATATATATATATATATAAATAAACCTTACCTGATTGATGATGGATGCGTGAGAATTTGTTTTTTAAAAAAAGGTTCATTGTGTGCGTGATATCATAATACACATGAAATTTAATGTGTGTGAGATCAATACACCAAAAAGAGAGAAAAGTGTGCAAGTGTTATATACTTATATCAAAAGAAAGAGTTTCTTCTTCTTCTCTATTTTACATCCTTCATTCTAGTTCCTGAGTTCGTGATGCGCTCACATACAGTTACCAGTCCCAGAAAATAGCGAGGAAGATCAGTGGTACAAACCAGAAGCATATCGAAAAAAGGAAGGAGCCTCCAAACGTTGTTATGGTTCTTTTTTATTATTATTATTATTATTGATTACAATTTCCTATATTTACATATATATTTTATTAGTGTAATAATTAGTATAAGTATTTTGTTGCGAAAATAATTACGATCCCAAGTTCACTGGTCCTAGATACAGATTACGATTTGTATAAAAATTTTAAAACCTTACTTCCGCTGCGTGATTGGTGAACGGGGTTCTAACATCCCTGTCATTAGGCAACTCAGTATGATCCGTTGGGCCACTCAGACCACTAGGCTCCCCTGCGGTCGGTCGAACGACTTCCTCGGGGACATATTCAGGAACATGCTCCTCAACCACATCAGGTTCCTCGTCAAACTCAGGCGGGGCAATACAATATTCTCTCTGACGAGAAGTGTAAGGACCTTGATTTTATGATTGACTTATTTAATGACAAACCACACCACATTGAGGATGATTGTGTAATAGGTAGCTTAGGTCCTCATTGGCAAGCTTCCAAGCATCTCCATGACTTCAAGAGCAAAAGGTATATTCATTTGACTTTGCCTCTTGAAGTGTTTAGGTGCACACACACACCTTATGCATGCTTTGTTGATCTTGCATTTGTGTTAATGTTGTTTATATGTGTGCATCTCTTCACAATCACACTTGCACTTCATTTATAGATTTAAGTGTGGTATTGTGTTGTGTTCGTACTTACATGATGGTATGCTTGTTTTAACGCTTTGAGTGACCATATGAGAATGTCTCATTCTTCTCTTGGTTTGGTTATATGGAGTAAGGTGTCTAGTTTCAAAATAGTGTATTTCAATGATTTAAATGTTTTTTAAAACTGACCTTTGTATGGTCTTGTGACCATATCTTTTTATAAAATGATTCAAAATGAGTTTTAAAAATTTCTGTACAAACTAGACACCCATACCTTTCCAACGGTATATTATTCGTAATATTTTATGACCGTTTGGATTGGTTTTGAAATCTCCAAAGTGACTATAAAAACAGGCATCTCTGTTGTTATCCGTTTCTGACCTTTGGTCACTCAAATGACCATAACGTTTTCTACATTTCTGTAAATTGTAGTAGAAAGTAGACTTCCATACATTTCCAACGGTATATTATACGAAAGGTTTGGATGTCGTTTGGTCATGTTTTGGGTCGCTCGATCATCAAGCTGTTGCGCTGTTGCGGCTGCACCAGTCCACAAGTGCCCTCACTAGCGCCTCTTGGACAGTAGGTGTGCACTGGTGTGATGCTTGTCAACCAGCGCAGCTCTCCAGTGCACTGAGTAATTTTTGGGCAATTTTCAAAACGACATGGTTTTGCTCTAAGGCTCATATATACATGTCATCTTCTTCCTCACTCGTTTTTCAGAGCTTCAAATCCATTTTTTAGTGTGAAAAGGTATTTTCTTTGAGAGAAAAGCTCCAAGAGTTATTATTTAACTCTCCAAACCCAAAACCCATCATCCTTTCATAAAACAAATATCATCTAGCTACATCTAGGATGTTTCTTAGCATGGGTCTTCATCAACACATGTAACTTGGTAAGTAGAACACCATATTCATCATTCTTGTGTTCTAGCTTAACAAGATATCTCTTGTATGACTTGTATGTCTCTAGATTAGGATTTTTATTACAAGTAGAGATTGTTGTTGATGTTTGGATTGTTGTATTGTGATAGCTTGCATAATTAGGTTGTTTTACCTAAATAGCTAATCTATATATGTTCATGTATGCTTAATTGATGATTAGGATTGCCTTGTGCATCTAGTCTAGTTCATGAACATTTATGTGTATGCCTCATTGATTGCATTTATTGATTGTAAATATATTTCCCTTAGTTATATGTTGCGACAACTTGTGTTGGTTAGACTTTTATTGACAATTAGGTTGCTAGAATCCTTTTGCATCTAATTGAGTCCTTATGTATGGGCATGTAGGCATTGTTTGATAACTAGGTTGTTGTATTGCATTATCTACACCTAGTTAAGCATTGTATGTTTGGTCTAACATATTTTGCATTGAGCATTCATTGATTATTTCACTTAGACCATATACTCTTCATAGAGTCAAAGTCTTGTGGCTTCTAGGTGAAGTTGCACAAGCAAGTCAAGTCTTGCAACCAAGGGTAGGTTGGAAAGCAATTGGTTGGGTATCCACTGTAAAAGGCCCTAGGGGTAGAGTAGGAAGTGCTCACATCAAGAGTAGTGTATCAAGGGATATCACTAGGGACTGAACCAAGAGTGGTGAGTGGTGGTGTCTATTGCATGAGGTTGTCGAGAGTGAGAGTTCAAGAATCACTTGAGGGTGTAACATTTTTCTCATATAGTGGATTTTTATGATCGTGCGTGGCTAGCAGAATAGCCCGTGGTTTTTCCCATTTGTAGGGTTTCCACGTAAACATCAAGTGTTATTTATATTTTCGCACTTTATACTTGATGTTTTATGTTTGTTTTATTAAGTGAATTTTGAATATTTATTAATCAAGAAAATTTGGTAATTAACTTGATTAAAACCTATTCACCCCCCCCCCCCCCCCTCTAGGTTATTAGACACACATTTCATAGGGGATTTTCAATTGAAATCAGGGCGGGTTCCTAGACATACTTAGGCGATCCAAGCTCTTGTTTGTGTGTCTTGCATTTGTTTGCACTTGTTTGTTGCATTTCATTTGCATTCATTCACTTCACCAAACATCATGTGTGAGAGTGTAACACTTAGAGTGGGTATTGCAAGATTGAGGGTATTGCAAGATTGATCTCTAATGTTGAGAGGAAGGATTATGACTCTGATGAGGAGATGACTCTCATGGTTGAGAGATTTAAGAGATTCACAAAATCTCAAAAGAAGGACATGACCTCAAAAGTGAAGGAGGAAAAGAAAAGGTTAAGGAAGAGTGACCCTTGCATTGAATGTAGTGGAATTGGCCACATTGCCTCCAAGTGTGGTAACTTGAAGTACAAGAATGGAGGAGGTGGTTTAATTGCTACTCGGTGTGATAGCGAAGTTGAAGTAGTTGAAGAGTGCTCTACAGGCTCGATTGATAGTAAGATCAACTACTTCGCATTTCCGGTTTCCTACCATGAAGAAATCCAAGCCATTACCAAATGTGTGTCACTTGAAGAGTTCAAGATTGGTGACTTGGAGTTAGGAAACCGAAGTGGAGCATGCTTTAGTGGAGCATGCTTTAGTGGAGCTAACCTTAATGATATGACTCTCACAAGCACAAGTGGGAGAAGCTTTGATAGCAATGACCCATGCTCCGGGAACTCTTGTGATAATGTGGTTGATTATCAAGAGTAAGTTGATTCTCTTCAAAAGTCTTTGAAGAAGAAAGATAATGATATCCTTATATTGGAAAAGGATAATCTTCAGTTGAATGACTCCTTGTAGACGAACGTGATTGATGTGTCCAAGTTTAAGAAGGAGATTGAAGATTGCCACCAAAGGATGAAGGCAATGAAAGATGAACTTGCCATCAAAGATAACTCCTTGAAAATTTTCAAGGAAAGAGAGATGAGGTGCCTTGAAGAATTAAAGAAGGCCAAGGTCAAACAACCTCAATCTTAAGGCAAGAGCAAAGCTTCATCCAAGCAACCTTCAACTCAAGGAAAGTCCACACAAGCCTTGACAACTCAACCAAAGCCTAGGCAATTCAAGAAGAAATGACAAGTTCTTGAGAAGTCAATCACCTTCTCTAACAAACCAATGATGAGGAAAGGAGTTGATCACAAGAAGCATGACCAACTAAGGAGTCAAGATCAACCGACTCAACCACCTAAACAAGCAAAACCACAAAGGTGCCACCAATCGGCTCAAGCTCCAATGAGAAGCAAACCGATGCACCATCAAAGACAACCTCATCAACATGGCGATGCTCGGATGAGATCACAATGCAATGGTATAAATTCTTACTTTGTACCTACTTGTCATTTTTGTGGTATGATTGGTCATTTAAGACTAAATTGCTTTAAATATATTATGAGGTGTAGGTTAGAGAGCATGAAAGAAAAACGGTTGAATGTTAGGGCAAGTTTGCATGAACCTAGGGAACTTAGAAACATGTCTTTGACCGTTAAAAATGATAAATTGGAACCTAGATGGGTTAGAAAGAATGAACCCGCTTGCCTTAGTGCTCATGAGAGACCCATAGAAGCAACTAGGTCTTTTGGACTTGGTAAGCCTCTAGGGGCTCATACCTCTCATTGACTTGGTTGGTGTCGTATGTGAATTTTACCAAGCATACACGTCATTGACAGGAAGGAGAAAATTGCCAGATGGAAGCCCAAATGGGCACTCAGGAAATATCCTACAAGACATCATTAAAGAGAAGAAGCTCTAGTAAATTAGTCAAGCAAGACCTACTCGGGATCAACCCGAATCAATTAAACGTACTCGGGGTTAACATAAATGCATCTTCTACTCAGGCTCAAACGGTACTACTCGGGACCAGCAAGTGTTGTTCTTACTCAGGATAAACATGACAACCGAGCAAGAAGCCTAATGAGTAGTCCGTAAGTTAAGTCAGACAAGGTTCCTTAACAAAGAAGGATTCTAAAGAAGAATGTCAAAACATAAAAGGTTCCTCATCCGAGAACACTTTTATTTTTTCAAAAAGACCACGCTCTTATAAGGAAATAAGTCCTAATCGGACTACGTTACTAGAGTCACATTCAATCTCAATACAAGACTCTGAAACAGGAAAGAAGTCAATCAACCTCAAGCAAGTAAATAATTGTAATTAAATACAAAGATTCATTACTTGTACAAGGCAGATTAGGGCTCTATAAACATATAAATAGACCCATAATCTTGCCAAAAAGAAATATAGGCAATATACAGAATATAGTAGAGACAGCAGTCGTACGAAAAATATTCAAAGAGAAAAAGAGAGATCGAGGGCTGTAATTATTCTTTTCATAGTGGACTTTGGCTCGGTTAATCATACAACCACCCGTGGACGTTTCTCTGATCTTCAGAGTTTTACCACGTAAAACTTGTGTCGAATTATTTCCTTTTTCTCTCCTCTTTGATTTACAGCTAAAATCCAATCCTTGTTGGCTTTTCTGACGAAATCCAAAAATCAACGTCAACTGTTGGAATTGACCCCATTTGGAGAGCTCAAGCAAAGAGAGCAAACTTGCATGATTTGCTATGTGCAAAAAGTTGATTAATTTTATGCTCTTTTGATAATTGCTTGAGATTCTTGGTTGTACATATATGCTTATATGTTTTTCTTTAATAAGTGTGCAACATTGCTTTGTTTGCAATCCATGTCATATTTATGTTCAAACATGTATTTTTGGACTAGGAGAATTAATTGGGAAAGTACATTTGAATGACCTATAATTTATCTCCATGACATGTGAACTTGCTTTTAATGAAATACTTTAAAATGATATGCATGAATTGAGTTTGATTGCTTTAATGCAAATATGTGTGAGTGCAAATGAGAAGACTAATCAATAAGGATCTTGTATACATGCAATTAATAAGGATTTTATATCCAAATTAGTCCTCTCTCTTTTCTTAATGGTGAAACAAGACTACTATCATATGGATAATTATCCAGAAAAATAAAAAAGGGTGCAATAGTCGCTCATGTCTTGATTTGCCTTAAGGATTGATATAGTTGCTTTATTTTCAAATTTTTGGAAACTATATCTTGTTTGCTTATGACAAAAGGGTACAAATTGGTTTGAATTCTTTTTGGAAACCCTTTTGATGTTTGTTTTGCCAAATACAATTTGTTTTGGATTTGAATGCAACATGTCTTGCGTGCAAAGCATCATTGTCACAAATTTTTTTAAAATAAAACTCCTTGAATCTCTCTCAATTACTTGTGTTGCATAAAGTTTGTTTATATGATTATGCATCATAATTGTGCTGATAGCTCTTTTTGCTAATGCAACCCGATAGGGGAAGCTCATTTACCTATCTCATGACAAAAAGGGGGAGAAGTCTTGATAAATATAGGGGGAGCATTGGACATGCATTTGTTTGGGGAGAGAGTTCGAGAGAGAGTAACACATTTAGGGGGAGCATTGCACATGCATTTGTTTATATTGCTTTATTAAATGCAATTGCTTTTTATGTTTGTTCACCTCACATGCACTTGTTCTTGGAAAGTGCTTATTGCCATTGTGTGTAGGTACAATGATAATTCTACAACAAGATTGAAGATATTGAAGATTTAGAATGTAGGATCTCCTTTGTAATGTAGAATTAATCTATTGGACAATAGCCTTATTTTTGTTTTGTGAGGATTTATTTGTGAGTGGTTGTTTTGTCATGAAATAGCCAAAGTGGGAGATTCTAAGGACCTTCATTTTATAATTGGCTTCTAGGTGAAGTTGCACAAGCAAGTAAAGTCTTGTGGCTTCTAGGTGAAGTTGCATAAGCAAGTAAAGTCTTGCAACCAAGGGTAGGTTGGCAAGCAATTGGTCGGGTATCCACTGTAAAAGGCCCGAGGGGTAGAGTAGGAGGTGCTCACGCCAGGAGTAGTGTATCAGGGGATATCACTGGGGACTGAACCAAGAGTGGTGAGTGGCGGTGTCCATAGCATGAGGTTGTCGAGAGTGAGAGTCCGAGAATCACTTGAGGGTGTAACCTTTTTCTCATATAGTGGATTTCTGTGATCGTGTGTGGCTAGCAGAATAGCCCGTGGTTTTTCTCATTTGGAGGGTTTCCACATAAACATCAAGTGTTATTTATATTTCTGCACTTTATACTTGATGTTTTATGTTTGTTCTAATGGGTGAATTTTGAATATTGACTAATCAAGAAAAATTGATAATTAACTTGATTAAAACATATTCACCCCCCCCCCCCCCTCTAGGTTATTAGACACACACTTTATAGGGGATTTTCAAAAAGCTTCTTTTCGGCTCTCCTGGAGAATCGACTTCACTTGGTGAGCTTGAAAGTCGCAGACGATGTCCGTGTCATACACTTAGAAGAAAAAAAAGGGAATCGCGTCAGAATCTAAAAAGTAAAAAAAATATAATAATAATAATAAAAAGAGGGTTACAAATACCACTTACATAGCCTGCGGTAGTCTGAAATCTGGCAAAAGAAGTCGAGCTCTATCATCTTTTTCTCATTAAAAAGATAAGTCTTGCTCCTTTTCTCCAGTGTACGAACTGTTGCCCGAGCAAGTCTGGTCAGGTCAGCTCAGCATCACTGAATTCAAGCCTTTTCTTGTTCCATACCTCGGGAGAACAGAAAAAGCGGGGAACTTTCAGCACCCTTTCGAGTTTCCCCAGCAGAGAGAGTGACTTCAAGACCCAGATTCCCTCAGGTGAAATACCAACTGTTCTTCCAAAACTTGCTAGATGAAGGGAATCCCCATACAAAACCCCTCTTTTTAGGGTCATCAGAGGTATCGACTCCCTGATTCACCTTTGTCCCCTCGGGGACCCAGCAGTCTGGCGGATTAGACATGAGAAAATAGGTCTCTGTCTTGCCAGACTGCCTCATCGTGAAGAAGTGCCTGATTTCACTCGGGGAAGGCGGCGACAAGTTCATTCGGCTCCATATGTGCCACATGCACCTTAAGATCTTATAGTTGTTCGGGGCCAGTTGAGCTGGAGCGATCCCTACTCCAGCCAGAAACCATGCAATGAACGGCTGAAGAGGAAGAGTGACGCCGCAGCAGAGCATAGATCCATAGATTGCCATCATGCCCGGGGGAGGATTCCACGTAGCTCTATCACCCGTAGGAATCAAAGTAACCGAATTATCCAGGTCGAATCGGGCACGATACTTTCCGATCTCTTCTACCTTGACCACGTTCGGTTCTGTATCAAACCCACTCGGGCGATCAGCAGAGAAAGAAAGACAAGATACCCTGAACGCCTCTTCGACATCGTTCTCGTTAACAGTCTGCTCCCTTATCCAAACGCTGCCCGAGTTGTGCTTATTGACTTCACTTTTGCTTTGATGATTTCCCATCCTTGATGAAGTGGTACCCTATGATTAGAAATGACAGATTCAGAACTAGATGAATTAGAGTCAAAACTGGAAACATAACTAAAACAGACGTCAGAGTGAAGCCTAGAAACGTCGACTTCTAAAAAAAGGGGTTCATCAGGGGGGATTTCCCCCAATAATCTTCGAATGCAGGAAACTAATTGAAAATCCCCACGATCGAGTGCTTTGAGAGCTATAGAACAGAGTCGAAGATGGGAAGTTGGTTCCATTAAAACTAGCCTTGAATAAAATATGATGCAAAATCTTCAACGGAGAATAGTGACCTTCTGCGTAAAGAAATCTAGGCTAGGAAAATTTTCTGGTGCGAGTTTTTGAGAATGAACCAACGTAACCCCTCAGTGAAGAATTTAAAGAGGCAATAGCACGAAACCCTAGGATCTCAAGGCGGGAAAAATCAATGACAAGATTTGATGACGTAGGTGGCGCACGGGGAGACGAGTAGGTCATTTCTCATAAATGATATCGAAAAATGAAGCGGCAAAGGACACGTGTCAAAAGAGGAACTGACTTTGGCCATTAGAACTACAAAACGTTGCAATCATTGAGATCTCGCATGAGGAGGAAAATCAAATTTACAGGGTCACCATTAAGACACACCATTATGACGAGACATTCACCCTGGCATTAAAGAGATGTAAAAATTGAACAATTGATTAATATACTTTTGCCCAAAATGAAACCCTGTTCGGCAAAAATATTTTAAAGGGGTATTGTTGTATGTAAATTTTATCAGACGTATACGTCATCGACAAAGAGGATAAAATTGCCAGGTGGATGTCCAAATAAGCATTCAGAAAATATCATACAAGAAATCACCAAAGAAGAGAAGCCCCGAGTAAACAAGTATTGAACAAAACCTACTCGGGGTCAACTAACGTCATGTACTACTCAGGGTCAGTTAACGATACTCGGGGCTAGTTGATGACGTTTTCTACTCGGGATCAGATGACGTCATTCGGGACCAGCTAATATCATGTCCTACTCGGGACAAACATGAAGAAAATCGAATAAAAAGTCCAGTGCGTATCTCACACGAATCGAGTCATTAAAATACACGAAGATATCCATATCAAAGAGAAATTCCAAGTAGAATAGAATATCAAGCAGAAAGGGTTCCTAATCAGACAACAATTTTATTTCTTTAAAAATACTGCGCTTTTATAGGAAAATAAGTCCTAACTGGACTACATTACTAGAGTCTCATTCGATCTCAATACAAGTCTTCAAAATAGGAAATAAGACAAACTACTTCGAACAAGTGGACAATCATAATTAAATACAAAGAACTTTTATTACTTGTACAAAGAGGATTAGGGTTCTATGGACATATAAATAGACTCATAATCACATCACAAAAGATATACAGAAATCATATAGAAAAATACAGAGAAAAAAGAGAGATCGAGAATTATAATTATTCTATTCATAGTGGATTTTGGCTCGGTTGATCATTCAACCACCCGTGGACACTTCTCCGGTCATCGGAGTTTTACCACGTAAAAAACGCGTGTCCAATTACTTTCTCTTTCTCTTTCTCTTTGAGGCCATAGCTAAAATCCAATCCTTGTTGACTTTTTTCATACATCCAGAAATCGACGTCAACACATATCTACTAAAAACTCAATTTTTTTAAAGTTTATTTGCTAAATTTTCAGCTTCACTTTTTGTTTTGGCTTTATCGCTACTCTCATGTAATTCTAACAAAGCTTTTCTTATTTAGGGAGTTTGATATTTTATAGCTTTAACACTATCAATACGACTTTTCCAATGTATTGCAGACAATGTTTTTTGAGTTAGGTCATGAACGTGATCTTAGAAAAAAATTCATTTTTTTATGGAACTAGAAAACAAAGAATATATTCGTTGAACAACTCTAAAGAAAGATATCGCTTTAATATAAGAGTTAGCCATATCACACACAATTAGATTAAGACTATGAGAAACACATGACATGTACAACACCTTTAGGATTTATTTCAAGTAATCTTTTTTGCACACCTTAGTGTTTCCCTTCCATGTTAGATCAATTTCATAACCTTGCCCCTTACATCATTAATATCAAGACCAAGAGATTCTAATACAACTTGTAATACATTAAAAACCCTCATCTCAGATGTAACATCCACTTTTAAAATCTCCAGAAAATACTCCTCTACTTGTATATCACTAGTGGATTTGTCTACACATCATATTATCAAAGTCATTTGTTCTTGATGACTTATATCTACAATTAAGTATCACTGAAAAATATTTTAGTTATTTGATTTTCTTAATGATTACGTTTTTGATATTAGAGGCTAACGTAGGAATCAACTCATTTTAAATTTTATAACCAAAATAGTAACAATGAATCTCATTATGATTAATGAGTCGAATATACTCTTTCATTACTATATCAAACTCTACTATTATTTCAATTAAACCTAAAAAGTTACTGTTATTATCTTCATAAATTTTCTTTTTGGTTCCATGAAAAGCCAAATTATGTTTAGCAAGACATTTCACTATGCTTAGCAAGACATTTCACAACATCAATGATTATAATAAGAATTTCTTTCCAACGATTTTCTGTCCAATATGGTTCAGTAATAAAATATATAGGTTAAGAATTAAGATGATCAATTACACAATGTTAACATTTTTATAGATCAAAATGCAATAAAGTATAATAAAGTCAAAGATGGGGATAGAATCGAAAGTCAAAATCTGTTATTAAGTCTTACACATGACAGATCATCTCTAAAATCTCTCTTTGGCTAAGTTACTGCGATGTTATTGTATAAATTTTCAGTTACATTTCAATCCAATTATATATGAAAATCAAAGTTCTAATAAGTGCTAGACGCCAGTCGTACGGTAGACCGGTTCCTAACGTTTAGATTGACTAGGTGTTTAGACGGTATTTTTTAAAATTTTCACATTTTGCACTTTATTAGGCTATCCTTTCTTAATTTTATTTTATTTTAAAAAGTTGTTTGTAACAGAAAAACCCCATCACCTATCATTTTCCTCAATTAATGTGCACATCATCACTCATCTATTCTATCAATCCACCTAACCACTCTCTCAATCAATGTGTACATCATCACTCCTCTCAATCCTTGAAGATTGTGGCGATAATACGTGGCGAGATCTGGTCATAGATCAACTAATTGGTGCTAGAAATTGGATAGGTAGCCGATTAGTCGACGGCTAGGCGGCAGGCCGCATAGTGCCTTATCGGCCGCCTAGTCGATTTTTATAACACTGATTTTAACTCACCAAACAAAAAGAAAAATACACTTTTACAGGTGACTGTTTTCTATCATACAACTATCTGTATTCTAATTTCTAGCATTAGAAAATAGAATCCTAACGAACTTTGTATATTTCCTTTCAATGCAGTATGTAAACAAAAATGTAGAATAATTACTAAAAATTCTATTGTCTAACACATATCATTAAAATTTATGTAAAACACTTTCTTTAAAAATCTTGTTTCGTTTCTTTTTTATTTTTTGTTATTTAATTGCAGTAGTTTATTGAAATATGAAGTTTTGGTATCTTTGAAATTATTGTTTACATTTTACCGGATAAACAATTATATTCTTATTTTATTTTCTTTCACTGATTGTTGTGACATCAACCAACAATAGTCATTTAACATGTCTCCTCCTAAAATTAGCAGCAAACTAATTTTATAGCTAAATTCCTTACCAAATCAACATAAGTTTCGTAGTGGACTCAAGGCTAGGATCCTCTAAGCATCTTCAGAAAGAGCTTACCGAAAAAAATACCATTAGTGCAAAACAATCAAGCAACGACATCGGCAATAGATCTACGAAAACGAATGCAATCTAAGATAGTTTGAAAGCAATTCCAAAAGTCTTTTTCCTACTTAAATAATGGCATTCTCAAAGAGACCTCTCTCACCATTTTAATCCTTGCCATCTACCATAGTCGCTCACCAAACCACTTTTGTTAAAGACCAAAGCATGGATTCTCGGGCATTTAGCTTTCAATGGTTGAAATCCACACGAATGTCGGTCCAAAAACGAGCCCCGTCTCCCTTTCCTATAATCACTTTCTTGTCCTCCATCATAATCTTTTCTATAGTTGAACCTAATAACTTATGCATTATGTCCACGAGAACATTGTTATGACTTATGAGATTTGCCATAAGTAATGTCCTCTTTGTTCCATTAGGACTTACAACTTTGTTTCTAAGGGTGCGTTTGGTACGTGGGACGGGACGGGATAGGACGGAACAACTTTTTATTGTCCCACGTTTGGTGCGCCTTTAACATGGAACGGGACGGGACATGGTAGGACAAAAACCATGAAAACTTATCCCACCTCACACCTTAGGCCAGACTTGTCCCATGCATGGGACAAGTCTGGAAAAGATAATTTTACCCTCAAATGTTTTTAAATTTACAAAACTATCAGCTATATAAAAAAATACCTTATTGGCCGCTTCTGCTGTCTCTCTCAAACTCTCGTCAGCCCGCTCGTCTCTCTGTCAAACCCACCGGCTGCAGATCCATCTTCGTCGGTGTCACACGAGCTCGTCGTCATCGGGGTCACGCTAACTCACCGTCGTCGAGGTCACGCATCCTCTCTTCACACAAAGACAATCGTCGATTGCTTTTGTCTGTCTCTCAGACCCACTGGCTGCAGATCCATCTTCGTCGGCATCAAGTGAAGTCTCTATCGTTAGGGTCATACGAAGTTGCCGTCGTCAGGGTCACGTGAAGCCGCTGTCGTCGGGGTTACGAATTCTCTGTTCACACAAGAACAACCGTCGGCACCTACCATTTCTCACCTCTCAAATCGATTCACTTCTTCTCCAGTTCAATCACCGCAGCTGCCGCCGTTCGACCGAAAAGAGAAGAAGAAATTACAGAGAGTCTCATTCATGGCTTCAACAATCACAACAGAAACAGGTAAATTTTCGTTTTATTTTTGTTATAAATGGTCACTTTTATTACTTCTTCAACAAGAATAATAATAATTACTTCTTCTACAAGAATAATAATAATTACTTGTATTGAATCCAAATTGTTCGTTAACAATTATAATCGGCTTCTTCAATAGTGGTACCTGCAATTGTTTTTTATTAATGGTTTAATTGTATCGGATCTTATTCTTCAATGTAGCTTGGTTGCTTGTGAATTTGGTTATTAATTTTTTTTAATTAATTGTTATCTGGTATTGAATCCAATAACAATCATAATTGGATTCTTTAATGTAGCTCTGTTACTTGTAAATTTGCTTGTTAAATATTTTAATTAATTGTTACCTGGTATTGAATCCAATTTCAATTCTTCAATGTAGTGTCGAGGGAGGAAGAAATTCAAAGTCTGAACAACTCTTCAATTCTAGATGTGTCTTCAAATGAAGTTGTAGAAGGTATTCCGAGAAAATCGCAACCGTTTCGAAGAAGACACATCTTAGATGGTTATTCAACTGAAGCCATTGCAGACGTATCTTCTTTAGGAGAATATGGTATTCGAGGTATCTTTAAATTCTTTGAGTGGGCAGATGACTTATGTCTGAAGGAGATGGGAAAGTTGTGAAAGTCGTATGCATTGAGAGACAGTTTCACCAAACCTGATCCAACATATGAGCGTCTTTTAAAACTTCAAAAAGAGATGCAGATCCCATGTGCTTAATTTAGTCTACTTGGTTTATTTTTTTTTATATATATATATATATATATATACCTTGTCCATGAATTTTAATGGAATTTCATGCTAAACTTAAACTTTCCTAATTTCATGCTAGAATTTCCTGCTACATTTAGTTTGTTATTGAAATGTTTGATATGTTGTCTCTTCTTTACTAGTTAGGTGGGATATTTTCTTGATGGTGATTAATTTCTTTAAGTAGTCTGTAACTCTGTATGACTTTAGTTTATTGAAGTGTATCAATACATTATAATAGTATCTATTTTCTTCCGTATTATCTATTTTCATCCAAACTTTACCCCGTAAACTTTAGTACCTGAGAAAATTCTTCTAACAAATGCACAGTTTGCTGAGAAGACATTATCTTAGGAGCAGCCATGTGCTAGGAGGGTTATATTCTGTATATTTCAAGTTTAATTTCAATTTGTTTCTAGCAGTCACCGTATTGAATAATTATGCGTTTCTATGTTTCTGTTTTGAATATGTAGTTTAGACAATCTAAGCCTTGGTTATGAAAAATATGGGAGGGATAGTGACCGGAAGAGTCATGTTGTTGTCACATTTCCTAGTTTGTCGTCGTAGTCAATTAAAAAGTTCTGTTTATCTGGTTGGGTGTAGTGGCCTAGAGTTCTGATGTTGTAATGAGAAAATAGCTGTCTGATTTTGAACTTTTGTAATGTGAAAGTGTAAGCAAGGTTCAGTTTATCTGATTGTATGCTGAGGAGCTAAGTTTTGTTACGCATTTGGAATGGCTTGAATGACTCTTACAAGCCGGATTTCGTGAAGGCAATTCTAGAGGAGTGAACATGTTTGAAACTTATGTTTTGTTGGAATTGTGAACATATTTGAAACATGTTTGAAATTTATATTTTGTTGGAATTGTGAACATGTTTGAAACTTATATTTTGTTGGAATTGTGAACATGTTTGTGTTATAGATTTTGTTATTAGGTTCGTGAACAAATATATTACACTAACTTTTTTGTTGGATTATGTTATTAAGTATTATCCGTAATCTACTATTATGTGAAAAGAAAAGATGTATGGTTAAATAATTAAAACTTATAAAATATATTTTCCTTTTTTATTATTCACAATTACGAGCATGTAAAATTGAATAATAAATTTAATTAAAAATATTGAGGAAATAATTTTATTAATTGATATTATTATTAAAAAATCAGGGAATGACCATAATAATATTATTATTATTTGAAAAAAAATCACATGTCTTCCAAAAAATTATTAATTAAACTATTTTTTAATTACAATATTATTATTTTTATGAAATATGATATATAAACAATATTTTTTTAATAAAAAAATATATTGACTTGTCTTGTCCCAAATATGATATATAAAAATATTTATCATTATTATGTGCTAACAAACATTTGATAGGACAAGAAGGACAAGAAGGACATTCTGGTCATTTGAACCTCTTGTCCCGTCATGTCTCAGTCATACCAAACATACAACAGTACAGTGAACAGTTCTGTCTCAGACCTACCAAACATAATATAGAACAGTCTGTCCTATCATGTCTCGTCCTATCATGTCCTGTCCCGTCCCGTCCCACATTATCATGTCCCATGTCTGCGCCAAACGCACCCTAAGAGATTTCTCGTGGGGTTAAAGATAATTTATTTATATAGACAATAGTGTTGACTTCAAATGATGTCGGGAAAAAACCCTAATAATAATTACATTAATATATGTTTAAACAGGTCTAATCATAATCGAGAAATATTAAAAGATGAACGTAATTACTATTTTCTTTTTGTATTATTAATTTAATCTCATTATGTTAACAATTTTATAAAATTAAATAGTACACAGCACACACACGCATGCCACAGGAAGTTAGTTCAACTTTCCTAATAAAAAAACGAGATAATTTGCAAGGACGTAGCTAGAATATCCTTTTTAGGTGACGAATCTAAAATTGATATGAATTTTTGCTAAATTTATTACTAAAAAGATTTATTCATCAAAAATCTGGGCTAAGCCATAATGTAGCATATTATGTTAGGTTTTGACTTGTATTTCCACGTGACCCGAAGTGAGTTTTGACTTGCATTTCCACGTGACCCGAAGTGAACCAAACGAGATTCAATTGATGTAAAACTTTCTAGAGATGTGGGATAACGTTTGGAAATTAAATATGGTGTTTAAGGGAAGTTTGAAGACCAAAGAAGAAAGGAAGAATCGAATTCCAAAAGGAAACGCGACGTGGGCTGGTGTGCGGACAAGTCCCATGGACCGCGGCATAGGGAATTTTCAATTCCAGTGAGTGCATCGCGATGCAGAACGCGTCATAGGCAAAAAACGCAGACCGTTGTTTACTAAGCGGTCGTTTCCAGAAGTATTCCGTAGAGTAGGGTGCGGGTGGCCAACCGCGACTCAGAGCGCGGTGACAGTGTATTTTGCACAAGTACTGCGTGAAAAAAGAAAAGGAATTCTCTTTGCATGGAATAAGAAGACTTGTGCATAAAAGGAAATAGTCTTTTGTGAATCAAGAAAGTCTTGTACGTTTAGGAGTATAATTTTCTTTTATCTTAAACTCCCTGTAACTAATATAATTAGAATATTGTATCTAGGTTATTTTGTGTGGAGTTAATAAACACCTATAAAATTAGATAATGGTGAGATCATGAGGAGACCCCAAGGAATCCCCGAGGAGAGATCTGAGGAATATCAGTGGATCAAGTTAGAGATACGTGAGTGATATTCAAGGGAGACCTAGGGGATATTGGGGGGGTTCTTGAAAAGGATCTTGTGAGCGTTTTGAACTGAGAGTCATGATGTAAAACTCGGTTTGTGAGCTTAGGGACTTGGTAAAGCTCTGTGGTTTGGGGTTGAGTTGTGAGAGAGAATCCTAGAGTATAACACATCACATGCCAACACCATTTGAAAAGAAATTTGATAAAAATTTTGGGAAGTCTAGCATTGCTCTTCCTATTAATGGTTTGTTATTAACATATATTAGGAAAATTCTTTCCATATTAATAAATCGTAGATTCTCTTTTAAATATATTTTCAATCTCTTTTAAGGAAATATAAATTGATTGTTAAGAATGAAATATAAATCAAAATCATGAAACAAATTTGGTTATGAAAAAGTAAGTTTGAAAATAATTTTTATTATTTTTATTAGAAGAACAAAATCATTATGTATATAAACAGACTTTTAAATTAACTATATAGTATTATCTATATTTTTTATTTCTTTCAAACACACATCAGACCTTTTTTTTTATTTATCAATATTGATGTTTAGTCTTGTTAAATAAATATTATATGTTCTTCAATTTCATCAAACACCTATTTTATTTTTTTGTGGAATATCATTTAACACTTATCTACTTCCACATAAATTAGGACATGACATAAATCTTGCATCCTTACAATTATTTCAAACAGAAAGTGATGCTCCAAAAAAAAATCTTAATATGGATTTTTAATGAAAAATCGGGTTTGATTTTGAAAAAAATCGAGAACTGAAAAGAAGTAGGGAAGAGAAATAATAGTAAGAGAATTAAAGGTAACAACAAAAACATAATACAATATAATTAAAGAAAGAATATTTTTGACATTAAGTGGGGTTTATTTACAAATAAGATATTTTTGTAATATTTAATGGGTGTGATTACGAAATGGATATAAATACAGTTTTTGAGGGGTGTCATTATCGTCACTCATTTAAGATCATTTTCATTATTGAACTGGGCCCATTTGAAACAATTTACATTTTGAGGCCCCTTTTGTTTTTCGGGTTGGACTCTTAACATGTTATTGGATTGGGCTCTTAACTTGTATCAACACCATTATACTGTATATGTATCATGAGTGACGATATTTACACCCTTAAATAATCGTATGTGCACCCCTTTTTGTATTTACACTTCATTACAAATTTAAAAAGCTATAATATGTGAGCACGTACACCCCATATATTATCTAAAATATCCTTTTATTTTAATTTTTTTTAACACTTTTATTTAAACTTTTTGTTAAATACTAAACTAATAGATTATTACTCTTTCCAAAAAAAAGTGATAGATTATTATAAGCAGTGAATCAGTGACATAATCATAGGATTGAGATTGGGTTTGAGATGGTCATTGTTGTTTTAATCATTATAGTCTGGTTAAAGGCAATTCCTTTCATGCATATAGAGATGCACGTTTGGGGATTGAGGATGGATATATGTCCTCCCATCCTCATTCCTATCCCCATCTCAACTTTCTAAACCCTTCTTCCATCCCTCTCCATTTATCCATTTGGAGAAAATGGGGATGGGGATGGGGATGGGTATGTTTTGGGGGAGGTCCCTCTATCTCCATCCCCAGTTCCCTATTTTTTCCGTTTTTTTTTTGTTTTCTCGTATCCCCTGGTCCCTCATTTTTTTATTTCCCTATTTAACTAAAAATTATAAATTAAATTTAAAAAAAAAACAAGCCTTTCATTACAAATAAAAAATATCAATGCATTACAAATTCAACATAAAACATTTCAAATAATTCAAATACATATTATAATTATATTTATATACTTTTGGGGGAAATGGGGAAATGGGGATCTCTATCCCCATCCCCATTTCAATTTAATTGTGGGGGAAATGGGGAAATGGAGATGGGGAGGGGTCCCCCCATCCCCATTTTAATTTGGGGATGAAAATCATCCCCATCTTCCCCCTCATTTCTCTATTTTTCCCAAAAATAAATCCCCAAATGGGGATGGGGGTGTGGGAATTTAGGACCCCGGGGATAAATGTGCATCCCTACATGCACACCTAGAAATCAATTCACTTAAACAATGATGGGTCAATAAATAAATCATAGAAATAAAGGCAATATTTCCGGTGGAGAAGAAATACAGTAAGCTACAAGCAAGCAGGGCCGGCCTCTAAAGGGAGCAAACCCAGCCATTTGTTGGGCCTCCCAAATGGTCAAATCAATTTCTTCTTATTTTGGGGTCTCACTCTTTAATATTCAATCTATTTGGTGCCTACTCCTCTGTACCCGATCTATTTAAAAATGCTCGATCTCAAACATGTATTTTCTTTATCACATCAGACCCAATTAACATATTTCTTCACATCTTAGTAAACATCATTAAATGGATGGAACCCTAAAATATCTGAAGACGACTTTACAAGCAAGTGATAAAGAAGAACTATGTGGATGGTGGCTTCCCAAAAGAATCAGACACATATTTGAGCACCGGTTCGATTTACTTGAAAGTTGAACAACGATCTAATGTTGTTATTGTTAGAAATCTTTACTTGTCCCGCGAAGACTGTTATCCTTACATTAGGAGCCACGTGAAATACAAAGAAGATCTTAAGATTGCTTCCTACTCACCTACCTCTGTAACCAAATTTTTTTTTGGGTATTTTATTAACTTTGACTTTTATTTTTGTAATTGTGGTTTGTGAAATTTATTTATTTAATAGTTTTAGGTAAAATTGTAACTTTAAAAAAATAGAAATTTAAGGGTATACATACCGTTTTATAAGGGTGTAAATATCGTCACTCACGTATCATTCAAAAGAATCGGTTACTTTGAAGAATAATAATCTTATTTTTAATAATAAAAAAACATAAAAAGAATACCATATCAAATGCTTTTGCTAGCTTTTGAATACCATCCTCATGGTTGTTTTTTTTTTTGTTGATAAAATTGGACTGACCTACAGGGAAAAAACATTACAAGCCATCATATGCTGAAAAATCCCTAGGCAGTATCCATCCATAAATAAAAAAGAATAAAATGAAAAGTAACAAAAACTAGAAAAACACAAAAACCAAGACAGACAATCCTTACAAAAACATTGGCACACAGACCATAAAAACAGAAAACATCAAGAAAAACGAAAAGACTTCCAACCCATACAATCATTGTCAACCAACAAAGAGCAGAAAGACGGAGTGTTTGCCCACCACAAAACAACCTCTAACCCCAAAGCATATTTAGAAAGAGCGTCTGCAACCTGATTCCCCTCTCTAAAGATATAAAAAACCTAAAACTTCATTTTTGATATCTGATAAATACAGCGCTGCCAAGCTTACTGAAACCGCCAAGGAACCTGCTCGGAGCAAGAGAAGAGCAACTGAACCACATAAGAAGAATCACTCTCAAGCCAGATCCGATGCCACCCATTCTGCCAAGCAAAATTAATGGTCATCGAAGCTGCAAGAAGTTCTGCCTCAAATGCAAACGCATGATCAAGAGGAACAGCAAAACAACCCTTTACAAAATCTCTACAATTACTGAAAATACCCCCATAATCCCCAACACCTGGAGAACTCAAGGCGGCACTACGGTCTAACTGGGAGCCGGAGGTGACCAAATCACACTCCTGATAACAGGGGCCCTAGCGGAACTGCCACGAAGATCAAACAGATGAAGAATCAAAAGATCATCTACATAATTACGCATACACCCAATCTCTAACCGATTAGCATCAGACACCGCAAGCCAAACCAAAGACAAAGCAGATCTGAAATCCATAGCCTTACTTTAAAAAATCCACTGGCTATGGGCAAGCCACACACTCTAAACCACGACATGAATAGTTTTCTTCCATAAAACACGCACCTGATTGCTACAAAAAACTGACATGGTCTGAGAGAAGAACGAACTCCACATATCGACAGAAATACACCGCTGAAAAGCTGAGAAAACAGCCTTCCAAAGAGTAGCCGCTAGTGGGCATCGAATGAAAATATGGTCAGACGACTCACTGCTAACCCCACAAACACTGCACCAGGAAGCTAAGTGAAACCCAGCCCTACATAAGCGATCCTTGGTAGGAAACCGATTCAACAAAAGACGCTGTGTCAAAGCTGACTAAGAGGGAGGGATAAAATGACACCAAACATCTCTCCACCAAGGGACTTGCAGAGAATCACGAATCATACAGGAATAAGCCGACTTGCAAGAAACCTACCTATCCCGAGAATGAGCCGATATCAATGAATCTGTAATCGGAGATATAGCAATCCTATCGATCCGAGAACAGAGATCTGGAAAATGAATCCGAAAACTATTGTCAAGAACCCACTTACCCTCATAGATAAAATCAGAAACCCTTGCCTTGAGAAGGGTAGCCAAGTAATCAGGAATTCCCAAAAGCTCAAGAATGGGAACCCCCAACCAATTATCGTACCAAAAATCTCGATGGGAATTCTCACCAATGAGCCAAATACCCTCTTTGAGAAGATCTGAATAGTAAGAGTGGAAAGAATGCCAAATCGATGAAGTGACATACCCCAATGAGATTTTTGAAGCTGCATGAGATACCGCTCCCTCAAAAATGAAAAAGCAAAACTCTCAGAGGTCATAAACTTCCAAGTGAGCTTCTTTAAAAGAGAATCATTCAGTAACCCAAGATCCTTCAAACCAAGACCACCTTGAGAGTAAGGCTTACATCAACGACCCCAAGCAATCCAAATCAGTTTAGTCTTCTCACAAGAACCTATCCATAAAAAATTTCTCAACTTGCGATTAACCAACCGCAGCAAAGAAGCGTTTAAATCTTCCTTCATTGGCTTCCAGACATTTTCCTTGTTGTCATCATCGATCCAAGCATTTCTATCCCAATCTGTAATTTTAAGCACGAAATCCCTAGACAGTTGAGCCAAACAATTTTGGACGGGGGAACTTAGATTGCAACTGATTTTGTTTCACCGACAAGAATATGAAAAGGTTTGGTTTGGAGGGTGGACGGATATGAGAAAAGATTGATGTGTTTTTTTAATGGAAAATAAAAATGTGAATGAGATTGAGAGAATTAGAGACAGAGTTGGTCCTGATATTATTGAGGCATGGGGCGAAAATGGTGAAAATGTAAAAAATAGGCCACTTTCAAATGTTGCATAACAACATTTGAAGGGGGAAGTCTTGCTGTCAAGTATTCAAGCAACTGGATTCAACAAGTCCACTAGTCCGACACAGCGCTGGTCCTGACATTATTGAGGCATGGGTGAAAATGTAAAAAATAGGCCTCTTTCAAATGTTGGTATGCAACATTTGAAGTGGGCAGTCTTGTTGTCAAGCCTTCAAGCAACTGGATTCAGCAAGTCCACTAATCCGGCTGTCCAACAGTCTCGTTATGCTTATCTGGCTATCCCGTAAGATTGATTTTTTTTTCTAGAAAATGCAATATAAAACAAAAGTTAACAAACAGTTAAATAGAAATTGAATTTGTCATTGGAAATATCATAGAATAAACAGATCACTTCAATTTACAAATAAAATATATTTAGATTATTGGAATAGAACATTAAAATAAACACTAAATTATAAATAGAAAGCATAGAACAATAGAATACTAAAATAAAAATTACAAACAAATACAAAATTAGAAATTACATGGGCAGTGAGACTGTATGAGAATTAGAGTATGAAACTAAGAGTGTGAGAATTGAGATGCAAGAGTCTGAGATGAGAGATTGAGAGAATTTAGTTATATATATATATATATATATATATATATATAACCTGAGATGAGAGACTCAGTGAGAGAGAGAGGTGTAAGGTACTGACGTGATTAAATGATGATTAATTATTAAACATAAAGATGAGTAATTATTAAAGGAAAATAATAAAATATGTATAATTAACTAAGGGTAATGTTAACATGTGCCCTTAGGGCACATGCTAAGACAATATAAAAATAAAATCAAAGCGCATTTATTATGTTGTTTATGTATTTATTATGGTTAAAAACAATAAATACAATACTAATCTTTTCTTTTGTAGTGTCTTAACATGTGTCCTAAGGGCACATGTTAACACTAGTACTCATTAACTAATTATTAAAGATGAAAAGGAGCTATTTTTTGCCTTAAACTACATGTAGCCTTTCATTTTTTCTTCTGGTGGCCCACTATCAGAGAATAGCTATTGTATTAATGTTTGGGCTTTTATCACATGTATTTGAACTCATCACAGACCCCTTTTTTTAACTCATCACATGTACTGATTTCATATATTGAAGGTCCTCAAAATCGTGGGTCATCGGTCAAGCCCTTGGAGCCCCGGCCCAGGGCCGGCTCTGGTTCGACAGTCCAACAGTCACACTATGCTCATCCGGCTATCCCGTAAGATTATTATTCTTTTAGAAAATACAATATAAAACAAAAGTTACCAAACAATTAAATAAAAATTGAATTGTCATTGAAAATATTATAAAATAAACAGATCACTACAATTTACAAACAAAACATATTTAGATTATTACAATAGAACATTAAAATAAACACTAAATTATAAATATAAATTATAGAACAATAGAATACTAAAATAAAAATTACAAACAAATACAAAATTAGAAATTACATGTGCAGTGAGATTGTATGAGAATGGGAGTATGAAACTAAGAGTGTGAGAATTGAGATGTAAGAATCTGAGACGAGAGATTGAGAGAATTTAGTTATATATATATATAACCTAAGATGAGAGACTCGAAGAGAGAGAGAGAGGTGTAAGGTATCGAGTTGATTAGGGGATGATTAAATATTAAAGATAAAGATGAGTAATTATTAAAAGAAAATAATAAAATATGTGAAATTAACTAAGGTTAGTGTTAACATATGCCTTTAGGGCACGAGCGTAAGTTAAGACACTATAAATATAAAGTCAAAGTGCATTTATTGTGTTGTTTAAGTATTTATTATGATTAAAAATCAATAAGTACAATGTTAATATTTCTTTTTATAGTGTCTTAACTTGTGTCCTAAGGGCACATGTTAACACTACCCATTAACTAATTATTAAAGATGAAAATGAGCGGTTTTTTTGTCTTGGATCTACGAGATAGAACTCGTAGATTGATGTAGCAGTTTCTGATATGTTGGATGGCGGTCGTAGCTTGACATAGCAGAAGTGCTCTGCTAGTTGAATCTGCGAGATTGAACTCGTATAATGATGTCGCTGTTGGCTCTGGAAAAACTGCTACTTTGAATTTGAAGCTGAAGTAGCAACGATATGTCGCAGTCCTCACTAGAGAACTTCTGTAACTTGGATCTACGACATCTAACTCACAGATTTCTTATTTTTGTCCAAAAATCCCTTCTTTTTGTGTGAAAGCTCCAACTTGGGACTAAAATGCCCTTTGATGAGTATTTATGCCTGAAAACACTTTTAATTACTAGAAAATAAACACTTAAAATATCCCAAAATGGTAACAAACGTAAAGGATTATGCGCTCAAAATATGTATATTTTTAGAGTGATCAAAACCCCCAAACCTAAGCTTTGCTCATCCTCGAGCAAATCATAAAACAAGAAAATTAACTACCCATATATATATATATATATATATATATATATATATATATATTCAAAAATTACTTCAAGTAAACGAACAAAATGAGCTAAACCTTAAATAAAAACAATGGCAAGATTGGAGTGCGAGCGAGATACTAAACTTGTAGAAATTTGAGTTAAGAGTATCCTGAAATCATTCAAATGATTTATCTTACAAAAATGAATCCCACACTTTATATAGCAACATCCAAGACTACTTACACAAGCATTATGGATGTAATTCGCCTTGACTTTAATCTCACCATATTTCTTTCTATTTTTCTCACTGAGTTTTAGGCTTACTCATTTTCTAACTTATGCGAATTGGAGATTATGTAGTTGGCAATCAAATATATATCGCATATGAGTATTTTCAAATAACGTACTATTTAAGTAAATCGATCTCATGAAGGAATTGAATACCATGAATGTGGTAGAGCCGGTTAAAACACATATTCCTGAAATAGACTTTCTAAAAGATCAATTGGACTCTTTCCTAAAATACTTGGCCAAAGGTGGTTGTGGTGATGGTAAGGTAACATGGAAATACACTAATCAAGCCAAAGTGTTTATGCAACAATTTCTTTCAAACTTAACTCTCATTTCTTCAACATTTCACATTCGTAGCAGTGTCTAGGCTCTGTTATGTAATATTTTGATGTGCTATATCGTTACCCTTATTTAGAGTAACTATAATTTGATGACTAAAGGCTTTAAGTGATATATTTTGAAACAATTATTTTTTTTAAAAAAAAAGCCTATCTAAAGCATAAATTACAAAACACCTCAGTACACATTGTTTCAACTAAAGTTTGCAAATTAATAACTTAAATTTTGAACACTTGGGTTGACTATAAAATATGTAACTATGGTGAATGTTTAGATCCATGGTTTATAGTGATGGTATGTGTAGGTTTATGTGTAGGTTATGTGTTTTGGGCAAGTGTTTTGGTTATTTGATCATGAAATACTAACAAAGTCCTAATATCATATCTAGAAGTCCGTCTACCATGGGAATAAGAATTTAACATGATATCCACATTTAATGAATGTTTTATGGCAAACAATGCAAGTGATGCAATGAGATCTTATCATCCAAAAATTTCCTTGATATGTGTATAGGAATTGAAAAAACTTGCCCTCAGAAATGAACGTTAAGGCATAAAAATTCACAGGTAGCCTCCACTATTAATCCTAAACACACGAGCACTGAGTCCCTTTTGTTAAAACATTGGAGAAAGAGACTATGCTCACATTGCTCGAGTGAATCTTAGATTGATAAAAAGCTAATCTAGACTCAACAATGAAAACAAGTCAAAACTTCTCATTAACACATACGAATTGGCATTGTAGTAAACACTTATGATCAAAAAGGTTTGATTCACCAAAAAGAGTTTACTAAAATTTTGAAAAATTTACAAGAAACTACAAGAAACAAACTAACTAATATTTACAAGAAAGATGTTAACATGCCCACACCCCTAAACCTAAACTCCTCATTGCTGTAAACAATTAAGAACAAGGGCATGAGTTCAAAGGTTTTGTTGTTTGGCCAACAAACAACTAACCAAAATCAATATATACACATACATGCAAACTTCATAGATCAATTTAGGCACTAAACAATCATCAATCAAAATCCACCCTTAGATCTATACAAAAAGGTAAATAAACACAAGTATTTATATATATATATATATATATATATATATATATATATATTCAAAAACATGTGCTAAGTACGAAAAAGTAGCATGGTTACTACATTACGTTACCCGTTTTAAAAACAAAAAGCGATAAATTATAAAATAGCATGCATAAAGCTGAATAAAGTTATAATATCCACAAAACTAAAATTGTATATTTAATAGGGAAAAGAAAAATATCATCTTGAATCTGAGTCCGTCTCGGACTCTGTGTTGTCTGGATCTACCGACAGAGTGACTCGGATAGGTGTAGGGTATGGAATTAGTGCAGAAGGAGAGTAGGGTGACATTCCCTGGAACTCAGTTGATGATCTCCTAGAATCTCCTCTCTCAGGCTGAGCACTCGACTCTGCTTCCATATCAAGTCCCTCTTCCTCTAGTGGGTCAACTGGTGTAGTTTTTGTTGCTATCCTTCTCTCGGCTCTTCTCTTATTTTGTAACCTCTTCTTCTTACCTTCCTCGGATTCCAACCTTTGAATCCCTCTCAGAATGGCTACCTCATTGTAGGCCCTCATGCCTACATTTCCTCATGACCTCCACTCATCATCATCCAAAAATCTAACTCATTCCCTCTCATAGAAATGAGTGATGAGGCAATGGAATGCCAAACTGGGCACATTCGTCCTGTCTGCCTCTATTATCCTCTTGATAGCAATAACGCCACAGTCGAAGGGTAGATTCTTCTTTATCAAGTAAAGGAGGATGGCAGGTCTAAGAGTGATATCGTGCCGGTGATGACAGAAAAAGTGAGTAACTAAAAAATGTATGCAAAAAGGCACTCTTGAAGTCTAACTAGCTCTGAACAAACATGTTAGAGGTGTTCCAATTGGCATACTCTGTGTCTCTGAGTTCATTAGCCAGGGTTTGGTTGTAAACTTGTATATATCCTTGGGCTCATAACCGTCTGCCCATTATGGATAGCTCTAAGTCTCCCACCATTCGCTTATGTCGAGGGCTCTGATACTAACATTCTTACCTCTGATCCTCCTTGAAGGAAAAAATCCCAAGACATCTCCACATAGAACTTCTGCACCACCGTAGTGTTGCACCGGTTTCGAATGGTGCTTTAGGTCCTCCATCCAAGACGATTTACATCTTGAATAAAACAGGTGCCCTTCAAATCCTTGAATTTCTGCCCCCTCTCAATGACCATACTCCTTCTTTTGTTGTTCTTGACCCTTTGAGCAAAATCTGGATTCCGTTCAACGGTCCTCGGCATCAGATCCTTTCTCTTCCTTCACGTTTGCTTGGAGGGATCCTCAACTGGGGGAGATGGTCTCCTAGTCCTTGCCATAACTGCAAACACAAAAAGCTTAATCCAAATTAGAGTCTATCAAACTCTACACTTTTGCAAAAAAAATATGACAAGCTAATCCATTTAACAGTTCAAAACTCATTGCCATTATTTATATAAATTAATGCTCGAAAAGAAATTTAAAATGGCAATTCATAGTATATGGATTCTTATCAAAATATTCAACAACCCTTAATAATACCAAACTTTTTCCACTCAAGCAACTTCACTTATCACCACTTCATAAACAACAATAACCTAAACTTAATCGCAATTTGCATTTGAAAAATCCCAAGCAAGGCATAGCTAATGTTAATGATGAATCAAAATAACATGAATGTATCATGTATAAGCCCTTCCTTTTCTCTCAACAGTACATATACCTTTTCACTCAAAATCTGAAATCAATGCATGTCTAACAATAAATGAGTGCATACAAGTGCAATCAATCATTAAACACAACATGCATCATGAAATTGAATCATAATATCAATTTATCCCAATTTTCAAAAATTCCCAATTGGAAAAAATTTGTATCTCTTAACGATTGATATCAATTCTCGTGTAAAAACAAATGAATATGAAAGGACCCACCCCGACTCCTCTTGAGTACGATGGAGACCCTGTGGGCTGAACTTTTACTAGCATGATAAAAGAAATTTCGACTAAAATTTCCATGTAAAATACTTGCTTTTAAACAAAAAAAAAAATATAATGAAAATATTTGAGTACAAAGGTACATAATTGCAATCTTTACACATTTTCGTTCATTACAAAAAGTTGTCAAAAAATGACCGATCGGATAAAAACCGACCATTTTAAAAAAAAACTAACATGTCCATCCCGACCAGAAAACCGAACGGGCCGAGTAAAAACCCGACCACGGTCGAGTAGGCCAAATAGGCTGAGTGGGCCGAGTAGAAATCCGACCACGTTCCGACTATGTCTACCATCCTGACCATACCTACCATCCCAACCATGATTACCATCCCGACCATGCCAACCTCACATCACTAAATATGTACATGAAAATTAAAAATGCATGACTTTTATGCTTCATGATGTCATCGAGTGGCCCACCTCAAAACTTCTGAGTCCGCACAACCGAGCAGCTACCTGGATAAATATTTAAAAGTGAAAGGATGAGCGCTAACGCCCAGTGAGTGAATGAAAACTTTTAAAAACACTTTTCTAAACAACTTTACAATATGCATTCAGTAATACATAGTACAAGATAATATAT
Organism: Dipteronia dyeriana; assembly: GCA_032871835.1. NCBI lineage: Eukaryota > Viridiplantae > Streptophyta > Magnoliopsida > Sapindales > Sapindaceae > Dipteronia > Dipteronia dyeriana. Next base: position 79,487,605 of record CM065301.1, on the reverse strand, counting down.
TACTTTCGTGCTGAATAAACTGAATAAACTAATAAACTGAATGCATCTCTTTTCTGAACAAGAGTAAGAAAAGTTATAAAATTTTAATCTGCACCAAATTAGTACCATGGATATCTTTAATACGTGAGCCGAATTACTTCGTGTAAACGCAGAGTCTGGAATAACTTCTGGTCATACACATGCAGAGCGACTCAATACTCTTTCTTTGGTCATACACATGCAGAGTGACTCATCTGACATACAAATGTGTAGAACAACCCCAAAAGCGAACAATAATCATAACTGGGGAAGGGCACAGACCTGGTGCTTTTGTAAAAAATCATAATCTCTTCTTGATAATTCATAAAAATAATATAACTGATTCTGAATGTTAATATAAGCATAAAACATACTTTCAGTTCTCTGTATAATCACCATCAATCATAAAAGAAATAAAATGCTTGAATGATTTGCAGGCAATTAATCTTAAGCATAAAACTGGAAAATTTTGAGTTAAAAACAAAATTGAAAACTTAATTCACTCACAACTTAGAAGTCAAGCTTAATTCGGACCAAGAATGCTAAGTTCTCTTACTTTGTCTTCTTTCCCTAACAATCACACAAAATCCAATTAGAAGCTGGAAATCAAAGAAGAATCAACTGAAATATACGGTATCATGAGAGAGCTTCATTGACTTCTCCTTTTCTCTTTCCTTTCTTCCGCTTGATTCTACTGCTTTCTAGCTCTCAATGTGTATCCTCCAATTTATATACTTATGGAAAGACACAGCTGAAGTTGTGGGCCAGTTAACTAAGCTCACAGCTGTCTGTTAAACATACAAACCACCAATGCTTACTCACCTGATGGCTTTTCATTTCATGTCTATCCAAAGTTTTTTATTTTTTTTTTCAAATTAGGCCTTTATTGGGCCTAAATGGTTTGGGTGTTACAATTCACCCCTCCGTATAAGAATTTCCTCCTCGAAATTTACTTACCTAGCTGAAACAGATGGGGATATTGAGTTTGCATCTGATCTTCATGTTCCCAAGTCGCCTCTTCTACTGCATGATTTCTCCATAATACTTTTACTAGAGGAATAACCTTTGTACGTAATACTTGTTCCCTTCTATCTAGAATCTCAATAGGTTCCTCTTCATAAGTTAAATCTTCTTTTAACTTCACTGGTTGCTTAGTTAAAACATGTGTAGGGTCGACTATATATTTTCGAAGCATAGAAACATGGAATACGTCATGAATTCTTGAAAGCTCTGAAGGTAACGCTAAACGGTATGCCACTGCTCCCATTCTGCCAATAATCTCATACGGATCAATGTATCGTGGACTTAACTTCCCACGTCTTCCAAATCTAAGTATACCTTTCCAAGGTGAAATTCATAGGAACACATAGTCACCTACTATAAATTCAAGTTCCCTTCTCCGCTTATCTGTGTAGCTTTTCTGCCTATCTTGACCAACCTTTAATCTGTCTCTGATGATTTTAATATTTTCTGTTGTGACTTGAACAAGTTCTGGACCTAACAACTTTCTCTCGCCTACTTCATCACAACATACCGGTGTTCTGCATTTTCTCCTATACAAAGCTTCGTAAGGAGCCATTTCGATGCTAGCTTGATAAATTGTAGGCAAATTCTATCAATGGTATATGTACATCTCAACTTCCTTTGAAATCCATCACACAAGCTCGAAGCATATCCTCTAATGTCTGAATAGTACGCTCTGATTGACCGTCAGTCTGCGGGAGAAAAGTAGTACTAAAATGCAATCTAGTTCCCAAAGCTTCTTGTAAACTAGGCCAAAATCTAGATGTAAACCGAGGATCTCTATCTGACACTATGGATACCGGTGCGTCATGAAGATGAACTATTTCATCAACATAAATTTTGGCTAATCTGTCAAGAGAGTAAGTGATACTGATTGGTAGAAAGTGTGCAGACTTTGTAAGTCGATCAACGATCACCCATACACTGTCGTGACCACTCTGACTACGAGGGAGTCCTACCATAAAATCCATGGTAACATGTTCCCATTTCCATTCGGGAATAGGAAGTGGTTACGAAAGTTCTGTTGGTTTCTGATGCTCTGCCTTGACTTGCTGACAAATTAAACATTTAACGACGAATTCTGCTATCTCTCTTTTCATACCTTGCCACCAGTAATGCTCTTTCAAAGTACGATACAGTTTAGTACTTCCTTGATGCATTGCATAAGCTGAAGAGTGAGTTTCCTCTAAAATTTCATTCTTGAGTTCCTTAATGTTTGGTACACACAGTCTATTACCTAGAACTAATGCCCCATCACTTCTTACTACAAAATCAGTTCGTAAGCTTTTCTGTGCTTCTCCCTTCAATTTAACTAAATAAGAATCTTGAGTTTGCAATTCTCATGTACGATCAATTAAAATAAGTCTAACTTGAAAGGTAGCTAGTAATACTCCGAAATCATGTGCTTATAGCTTAACTCTCAACATTCTTAATTCAGCTAATAATGGAAGGTGAAGATGATTTACCTTCCAATTCATCCTCAAATGAGCCATAGAACTTGAAGACTTCCTACTGAGTGAGTCTGCCACCACATTTGCCTTACCAGGATGATATTCAATTGTACATTCATAATCTTTAATTAACTCAATCCATCTTCTTTGTCTCAAATTTAGTTCCCTCTAAGTGAAAAGATATTGTAAGCTTTTATGATCTGTATAAATCTGACAAGTGACTCCATATAAGTAATGCCTAAAAAGTTTCAATGCAAACACCACTGCAGCAAGCTCTAGATCATAGGTTGGGTAATTCTGTTCATACTTCTTCAATTGTCTTAAAGCATGCATCAAAACGCAACCCAAACCATGTTTAGATGCATCACTGTAAACAATAAATCCATCACTTCCGGTTGGAAGAGCAAGTATTGGAGCATAAGTTAATTTCTCCTTGAGTTCTTAAAAACTCTGTTCACAAGCTTCTGACCACTCAAACTTCACATCCTTTTGAGTTAATCTTGTTAATGGTGAAGCTATTTTAGAAAATCCCTCCACAAATCTTCAATAGTAACTTACTAAACCCAATAAACTTCTAATTTCTGTCACACTAATTGGTCGTTCCCAATTCACTATAGCTTCAACTTTTTGAGGATCAACATTGAAACAAATAATATGGTGTGTAATATTAATCTAGAGAGGGGGATGAATAGATTTTAATTAACTTTTACCCAATTTTCGTTAAGAGTCAAGTTGACGAAAATACCCATATCTAGTTACAAAGATACCACAAGTGTAATAAATGCAAAAATAGTAAAAACACTTAAGATATACGTGGAAACCCTCCAAATGGGAAAAACCACGGGCTGATGAGTGCGCCACACTAGAACCTCGAATCCACTAATGATAAACGAATTACAACCTAATCCCGGTTTAATCCTTCACCACTACCTAATCCCGGTATAAGTGAACCTAGTCCAGCATGCTTGTGCTTTAAGCTACCTACTCCCGAAAGCACACAATTCTTACATCTCAATGAAGAGATAAAGTGTCCTAAGTGAATATGTAATGATATTCAATGAACAAACAAGGCTAGGAAACTCTATATGCATATCTAGGATAATGAGATGACAATTAATGCAATCCTAGATATCAAGTGCTAAATGACATGTTCAAATAGCTTAGCTAAACATAGATCAATCAATCCTATGAAGCTCAATACAACACTCAGTCATGTCATCACAACAATCTCTAATTTGTATTTAGAAATATTCTAAGAGAATACAATTAATTAAAGAGAAGGTTTAGTATGCAAAACACTTAACTTGTAAGAAGATAGTGAAGAACTTACCAAACAAGATGTGATGAAGCAACCATATCCATAGATGCACTCTAGATGAACTTAGATGATGCAAGATGAAGATTTAATGCTCATGGGAATGCTTTGAGTGATTAAAAATGAGTTCTTGGAAGTGTTTTTCCTTTGAAATGTGTTCTAAGGAAGAAATGTGATATTTTGAACTCATACACGACCTTAAGGCATTGAGTTATATAAATATAAGATCCAAACAAAGTGAGGTCGTTTGGGAAAAAATGTTTCAGCTTCCTCTGTGTGCGCTGGTGACGTGCGCTGGTCGAGTAGCGCACCACCAGTGCACAACCTATTTTTAAAACAGACACTAGATGAGTGGCGCATCCCAGTAGCGCAACACAAGCGTAGATTCTCTGGGATGTTTGCGCTGGTGAGGCTGCGCTAGACGAGTAGCGCACACCTATATTTTTCAACTACTCGCCGGTGCAGCAGAGCAGCTCAGTGGCGCATGACGAGCGGCGGTCCACTGTGAATGTTGGGCTGGTGAGGTGCATTGGTCGAGTAGCGCACCACCAATGCAAGACCTATTTTTTCAACACTCAAATGCACAAAAACAATAAGTTCAAGAGTGATGAAATTGCATCCTATTTTAATGCCTAGCATGACATACAACTTTCATAGCAAGATGCAAATAGGTCAACAAGAGTCATTTAAACTAAAATGCACACAAGAAAACACTCAACATATAAGATCAAGAGTTATGCATGAATATGTGAGTGTGTGCAACTATCTCTTCAAAGTAAGTAAGCACAAGAATTTTACCTTTGATGTTTCTCCTCTTGAGGTCTTGAGAGCCTAAGCTACCTTTACATGAACCCCAATAATGTGGTTGTTCTCGAAATAAGCCAATCAAAAAATAAGGACTTTTCAAACATAAATACCATCACCAGAAACCACATGGCTCAAAAATGTAACTCTATCGAGTCAGAATTGACACTTGCTAAATTTGGCATAAAGTTGATTCTCTCTTAGGACTTGTAGAATAATCTCTAAATGCTCTGTATGCTCCACCTCATCCTTAGAATAGATCAAAATGTCATCAATGAACAAAATAACAAATTTGTCTAGATAAGGATGAAATACCCTATTCATCAAATCCATAAAAGCTGCTGCAGCATTTGTTAATCCAAAAGACAAAACTAAAAACTCATAATGCCCGTAACGAGTTCTAAAAGCGGTCTTTGGTACATCACAGTTTCTAATCCTCAATTGATGATAACATGTTCGCAAATCTACTTTAGAGAACCTTTGCTCCCTGAAGCTGATCGAATAAGTCATCAATATGTGGAAGTGGGTATTTATTACGCACCGTTGTTTTATTCAATTGCCGGTAATCGATGCATAAACGTAATGTTCCATCTTTCTTCTTAACAAACAAAATTGGCGCTCCCTATGGTGACACACTAGGTTTAATAAAATTCTTGTTCACAAATTCTTCTAATTGAATCTTCAACTCATTCAATTCGGTTGGAGCCATTCTATAAGGTGGAATAGAAATTGGAGTTATCCCTAGAACCAAATCTATCACAAACTCAATGTCTCTATCTGGTGGTAATCCATGAAGATCTTCAGGAAATACGTCTGGAATATTTCTTACCACCGATATATTTTTTAAATTTACCTCACTATCCCGAGTATCAATTACATAAGCCAAATAAGTTGAACATTGTTTCATGAGCAACCTTCTGACAGTAATAACAGATATAACACAAGAAGGAAGAACCTGACGTTCACCATAAAAAATAACATTTGATTCTCCTTGAAGTGTAAATTTTACCTCTTTTCAAAAACAATCTACGGTAGTATGATGTATAGCCAGCCAATCCATTCCTAAAATAACATCAAAATCCCGTATATCAAGCGGAATCAACTCAACATGTAGCTCATGTTTACCAACTATAACCTTACTGTTTCTATACATATACTCAGCTAATAAAGATTCACCAGTAGGTGTAGCCACTACCATACTAGAATATAATGGTCTTAATTCTAAATCCTCACACACCATACAAGATCGAGATACAAAAGAATGAGTAGATCCAGGATCAATGAGAACATGAGCATCATGGCCAAAAATTGTTAACATACCTGTAATGACATCTGGAGTAGTCTCGACATCTTGCTGAGTCATAGCAAAAACTCTTGCTTAAGTACGAGGTCTACCCGACTGACCTCTCTGTTGGCTGCCACCAACCCCTGCTGCACTAGTTTGGGTTTTCCCTGTAGTTGTAGATCCTCCTACTCGGGATCCCCTTTGTCCTTGAATCTGACCAGCGCCACTTTGCATTGGTTGAAAACCTATCTTTCTTTCTTTCTTTCTTTCTTCATTGCCTCCATGAACTAACTCAGGGCAATCCCTTTTTAGATGTCCAGGCTGCCCATATTTATAACAACCTGATCTCCCCAAATAACACTCACCATCATGGTACTTTCCACATATCGAATATAGAGGACGTCTACCTCTACCCATACTAACACTCTGTTGACGACTACCCATTGGTTGTTGGATTGAGGCTTGACAAGAACCAGGTCCACGACTCTGTTGATAGTTACTAGTCTGACCTGAAAAACTGCCTATTGCCTTAGGCATTTTGCTATAAGAGCCCCATGTTGACCAGTTACTACGCTTTTGCTTATGTTGTTCAAATCTGCAAGAGTCATTAAGGCCTCTCTCAACTCTCAATGCAGCTTTAAACAACTTACCAAACTCAACATGTCCAGAATTAGTCACTATTGTCTTAATTTTTTATCGAAGTCCATCTTCAAATTTTCTGCACATATTTTCTTCATCAGCGACTACATACGGAGCAACCCTCGAAAGTTCTGTAAATTTCTTCTCATACTCTTCTACTGTCATAAATCTCTGCACTAGTTTGAAAAATTCAGCTCTTTTCAAATTTTGATTGAAACGGGGATAATAATGATCATTAAATTGCTTCTTAAAATCCTCCCAACTAATTCTTTCAGGAGTTCTTCGTTGAACTGAGGCCCACCAATCATATGCTTTTTCCTTTAGCAAAAATGTAGCAAAAGAGACCTTCTGATCATCTGTGCACCACATAACTTCAAATACATGTTCCAGGTCATTCAACCAAGAACTAGCACTATCTGGATCTCCAGTTCCATCAAAATTCGTAGCTCCCAATTTTCGTGCACGCTCAATAGAATTCTTTGGCACTCGCGTCTGTTACTGAACCATCGCAGACAATAGTTATGCAACCCTATCCATTGGTTCCTTCATAGGTTCTGGCACATGAGGTTGAGCTATAGATGGGTGAGGGTGTGATTCTGCCTCATTTTCACCTTGGTTATCGCTTCTCTCTCTTAGGTCAGTTACCGGTCTTGTGCATGGGCGGCCAACTCGACGCATGATGCTGTTACAAAATCAAAGTTATGCTTAAATTCATGAACTAAATGCAAACAATTACTGTGGTCTAAGGAATTATAAACCGTGCTCTGATACCAAGTTGACAGGACCCACCCCGACTCCTTTCGAGTACGATGGAGACCCTGTGGGCTGAACATTTACTAGCATGATAAAAGAAATTTCGACTAAAATTTCCATATAAAATACTTACTTTTAAACAAAAAAAAAGAATATAATGAAAATATTGGAGTACAAAGGTACATAATTGCAATCTTTACACATTTTCGTTCATTACAAAAAGTTGTCAAAAAATGACCGATCGGACAAAAAACAGACCACTTTTAAAAAAACTAACCAGTCCATCCCGACCAGAAAACCGAACGGGCCGAGTAAGAAACTCGACCACGGTCGAGTAGGCCGAGTGGGCCGAGTGGGCCGAGTGGGCCGAGTGGGTCGAGTGGACCGAACAGGCCAAGTAGAAATCCGACCACGTTCTGACTATGCCTACCATCCCGACCATGCCTACCATCTCGACCATGCCGACCTCACATCTCTAAATATGTACATGAAAATTAAAAATGCATGACTTTTATGCTTCATGATGTCATCGAATGGCCCACCTCAAAACTTCTAAGTCCGCACAACCGAGCAGCTACCTGGATAAATATTTAAGAGTGAAAGGATGAGCGCTAACGCCCAGTGAGTGAATGAAAACTTTTAAAAACTCTTTTCTAAACAACTTTACAATATGCATTCGGTAATACATAGTACAAGATAATATATTACTTTCGTGCTGAATAAACTGAATAAACTAAATAAACTGAATGCATCTCTTTTCTGAACAAGAGTTAGAAAAGTTATAAAATCTTAATCTGCACCAAATTAGTACCCAGGGATATCTTCAATACATAAGCCGAATTACTTCGTGCAAACGCAGAGTCGGGAATAACTTCTGGTCATACACGTGCAGAGCGACTCAATACTCTTTCTTTGGTCATACACGTGCAGAGCGACTCATCTGACATACACATGTGTAGAACGGCCCCAAAAGCGAACAATAATCATAACTGGGGAAGAGCACAGACCTGGTGCTTTTGTAAAAAATCATAATCTCTTCTTGATAATTCATAAAAATAATATAACTGATTCTGAATGCTAAAATAAGTATAAAACATACTTTCAGCTCTCTGTATAATCACCATCAATCATAAAAGAAAAAAAATGTTTGAATGATTTGCAGGCAATTAATCTTAAGCATAAAACTGGAAACTTTTGCGTTAAAAACAAAACTGAAAACTTAATTCACTCACAACTTATACGTCAAGCTTAATTCGGACCAAGTATGCTAAGTTCCCTTACATCGTCTTCTTTCCCTAACAATCACACAAAATCTAATTAGAAGCTGGAAATCAAAGAAGAATCAACTGAAATCTATGGTATCATAAGAGAGCTTCACTGACTTCTCATTTTCTCTTTCCTTTCTTCCGCTTGATTCTACTGCTTTCTAGCTCTTAATGTGTATCCTCCAATATATATACTTATGGAAAGACACAGCTGAAGTTGTGAGCCAGTTGACTAAGCTCACAACTGCCTATCAACCATACAAACCACCAATGCTTACTCACCTGATGGCTTTTCATTTCACGGCTATCCAAAAAAAAATTCAAATTGGGCTTTTATTAGGCCTAAATGGTTTGGGTGTTACATAATATCAATCAAACATCATCAATTATCATTAGGCCTGGCAAAACGGGTTCGTGGATCAGGTTGGACCAAACCCGACACGACCCATTTATTAAATGGGTCGTGTCGGGTCAACCCGTTTATTAAACGGGTTGAACTTCTCAAACCCGACCAAACCCATTTAATAAACGTATAACCCAACCCGACCCGTTTAACCCGTTTATAATATGTTTGATTTTTTCTATATTAATAATTATTAAAAATATAATATAAATCTAAACTAAAAATATCCTTAAAAAACAAACATAATAACCAACTAAACCACGTCTCAATTTAGACGAGCCACAAAAGACTATAAAGTTTATACAATCCACAAATGATAGAATATATAAAAAAAAAACCAAACAATTAAAACTAATAAAAACGATAAATAAAGACCGATAGTTCAACTGCTGAGGTCTTCAAACTTCATATTCCGTAAAATATTGGCAATTGCAAGTAATTGTAAAAATTAGTTATTTATCATTGAATCATAATTGTTGTTGCAAATATTCTCCCAATTAATTTTAAGTTACACATTTTCCCCAAACTAATCGTGTCAACCCGCCAACCCATTTATAAAACCCAACCCAACCCGTTTACTAACCCGAACCCATTTAGCTCCACCCAACCCAACCCAACCCAACCCAAATTCGTTGGGTTCGTGTCAACCTGTCGTGTCGTGACCCAAATTGCCAAGCCTAATTATCATTCCTTATCATCAGTAAACAAAACCCCTTTCATGTATTCAATAATAGAAATCCTAACCCTAACGAAATCGGTCAAGATGAAGAGACTTATGTAGATTTTTAACAAATTGAAAAGAAATTAGGAGTTAAACTGATGATTCATACCTGATTGAAGCGTTGATTGAGTGAAAACAAGTGAATTAGAGTGAAATTTGAAGTGGATTTGAACATTTGAAACAAGAGAAAAAAAGGGGAAAATAAGGTTTCTGGAATAGTGACGTTTCAGCTTTGTACTCGCAAATTTTCATGGAATCTACGAGTTGGAACTCACAAATTTTGGGTCCTAGTTACAGTTTTTTATCGTAGAAATTAGGGTTCATACTCAAGACAACATTGCAGGATAAGATCTGCGAGATGAAACTCACATAACAAAATCACAGATTTGGTCCATACGACACTGCGTTAAGAGACTGAAACACTGCGGGATAAGATCTGCGAGATTAAACAATTACTTTTATTTCCTTTTTAAAGTAGAAAATAATATTTTTTTTCTTATTATTGTTTCTTTTTATAATAACAATTATTTCTTCCCAATCTCTAGATTTTACTCTATCTTTTATCGACATCAACATTAGTCTTCAAATTATACATCTTTGGAAGAATATATATTATGACTTTAAATATTTTATTTTGTTTTGAAAGTTTAGGGTTATTGTTAAATATAGTTTGAGATTTTAGGGATAATCCAATTTTAAATTTAGAACTAACGATGTTGTTAAATAAATTTCTCGTAACATTGTATTAATATATATCAAATGAATCAAACTAAGGAGGGTGTATTCAATTCAGACTTTATTGAATTTGATTGGATTTTATTAGATTTTAGAAATCCTGGTGTATTTAACTCAGATTTTATTGGATTCCAAACAAATCCAACGAAATCTAGGTCTATTCAACTCAAATTTCGAGGGATTTCAAGCAAATCCAATGAAATTTGAGTGTATTCAAAATCCAATGGATTTGGATGGATTTGTTTAAATGAGATGGATTTGGATGGATTTAGAAAGGAAAAATATATACATAGGGGTAATTCTCAAATCTTACCATTTATGCCAAGATTTGGATGGATTTAGGCTCAATTTGACATTGTTGTGCAGTGGGGAGAAGTGTTTTTGAAATTGCTGTGGGGGGAATTACTTTTGGAATTGCTGTGGGAAGAATCAGCTGAGTGTTTGGTAAACTGATTTTCAAAAGTGTTGTGAGAACTAAAAACAATTTAAATGTGTTTGGTAAACTAAAATAAAAAGTGTTGTGAGTGTATAAAATTACTAAGAGGATATAGACATCTAAATGATACTAATGTTCTATACTTGACATTTTTCTTGTTTATTTGTGTTTAGTGTTAAGTGTTATATAATTATGGTACTTTATTGAATTAATTATTCCCATTTTTTATTCTACTTTATTTAATTAATTAACCTCATTTCTTTATTTCTTTATTTCTTTATTTCTTTATTTCATTTTTATTCTATTTTATTGAATTAATTATCCCATTTTTTATACAGTTATGGCAACAATTTTTTTTTACAGAAATATAAGTCCAATTTTTTTTATTAAATATAGTTAAAGTCAAGGACAAATTTAGAAAGTTAGTAAAATTTCATTTAATATCACTGTAACACGTTTTCTAAAAGCAGAAGCCAAAATCCAAAAGTATATATTTGTAGCTTTTCAAAAAATCAGTTGGAAGAAGCTAAAAGTAACATAAAGCACTTCCCTGAGATGTGGTAGCAATGTCAAACTGAACCTTAGTCTCTGCTCAAGAACTATGAATAAACAAACAAAAAAATCAACTCACTCTTCACAAACAGATATCAATTCTTTTGTTGAATCTCTGCCTAAAAATGACTAAAAATTACACAATTTTTTCTGATGCCCATATCAAATCTCCCCCTCTCTCTCTCTCTCCTGGTTTCCAGATTTTTATCGGATTTCACCTCTCTCTTGGTTTCCAAAAAATTTTCAAGAATTTCTCACATATCTTGTTTCCAGATTTTTGTAAATTCCATTGAAAAAAAAATCACAAAATCAGATTTCTTTTAATTTTAATTGATGATGATTACTGATGAAGAAGAGAAGAGGAAAAAAAATCAAAAAATCAAAAAATCAAAAATCGAATTTCCAGATTTCTTTTGTTTGGGTTGTTGGCAGTCATGGGCGGTGTGGGAGAAAGTGTTGGGTTCCTGTTAGATGTGATCGATGAAGGATGAGGAGGAAGAAAAAGAAGTGGGCAAGAAAGAGTGTGCTAAGAAAGTGAAGAAGATGAAGTGGGCATGAAAGGTGCAGAGAAAGTGAAGAAGAGAAGTGGGTTGTGAGATTTTTGAGAGAGAAAGAGATTGTGAAATGAAAAGATGAAGAGAAAAGAAAATGAAAAAGGAAGAGAGAAAAGCGAGGGCTTTTCAACCAAATACATCCAATTTTTTATTATTTTTTTAATCTAAAAAGTCCATCTAAATTTTTTATATTTTTTTATTTTAATCCAAATCAATACAAGTTCATCTAAATCCATCCAATTCTATATGACGAATTCCAACGAACTCTAACAAACTCTTTATACAATTCCTACTAAATTTAATAAAATCCATAAGATTTGTGAACTCCACTGAAACTTATCACTAAAAACAAATCCATCAAACTCCAACAAAATCTGGATTGAATACACCCCTTAATATAATAATTTAATTAGTGTTCGTATTTGTATTTTATGTTTCTCTTATAATTTGTTTTGACTTTTTAAAAAATAAAATAAAATTTGGTAACGCATTTATTTAGAATATACATTTTACGGGAGAGGAAATGGTGAGATATATCACATTTTTTAAAGTGTGTTGTGATGATGTCACCCTTTAAATAACTTAAGTTTAAAAGACACCTATTATGGTGAACTGTCCAAATTACCCCTAAACTTTAATTTAAAAAAAAAAAACCCTTTTCTGAACTCTTTGGTATCTCCCCAAAAAAGTTGTCTGAAAAACTTGACTCTCTCTTCAGATTCTGCAGTAGAAGGTAACAAATATTTATGATCTTTACTTAAATTTCTTTTATGCGTTTAAGATATTTTACATTCATTTCTGTATGGGTTAACAATGTATTCATTTCTCGATATCAATGTATCCATTTCAGATTCTGCACTAGAATGTTTTTTTCTTGTGTGACCGAGAATATTTAAAGATGAATCGAGCTTATTTTATATTAGAACGAGCTCTTGTTTAGTTTGAAAAAAGCTCGATTATTTGAAAAAAATGCTCGACAAAAAATGCTCGATCCTTTAGGAAAAGTTCTCGATCCCTGGACAAAGGTTCTCGAACCGTTATAAAAGTTCTCGATAATTTGACAAATAATCTCGATCACTTAAAAAAGTTCTCGATCCTTTAGAAAAAGTTCTCGATCCCCTAGAAAAAGTTCTCGATCCCTTCGAAAATGTTCTCTATCCCTTGAGAAAAGATCTTGATCTTTTGATAAAAGTTCTCGATAATTTGAATTTTTTTCTCGATCCCTTAAAAAAATTCTCGAACCGTTAGAAATGTTCTTGATCCCTTAGAAAAAGTTCTCGTTCCGTTGTTAAAAGTTCTCGATCCGTTAGAAAAAGTTCTCGTTCCCTTGTTAAAAGTTCTTGATCCCTTAATAAAAGTTCTCGATAATTTAAAAAATATTCTCGATCCCTTAAAAAATTTCTCAAACAGTTAAAAAAGTTCTCGTTCCGTTGTTAAAAGTTCTCGATCCCTCAGAAAAAGTTATCGTTCCATTGTTAAAAGTTCTCGATCCCTTAGAAAAAGTTCTCATTCCCTTATTAAAAGTTCTCGATCACTTGATAAAAGTTCTGGATAATTTGACAAATATTCTCGATCCCTTTAAAAAGTACTTGAACCTTTAGAAATGTTCTCGATCCCTTAAAAAAATTCTCGTTCCCTTGTTAAAAGTTCTTGAACAGTTATAAAAAGTTCTCGACAATTTGACAAATATTCTTTATACAAGTTCTCGAATCGAACCTTTTTAAAAAGTTCTCGATCCCTTGTAAATTATTCTCGAACCCTTGAAAAATTTCTCGATCCCTTATAAAAAGTACTCGATCCATTTGAGTTTTTTGTAATTGTTAGTAATTGTAAAAGTAATTTTTTTTTATCTGTTAATAATTGATTGTGATGATGATTTTCACAGGACAATGGATCGGGTTAGATTAGTAATATCTTACAATGGTCGATGGGAGTAATTACCTGATGGAAGTCAGTGGTTTCTTGGTTCCGATAACCAAAGAATGTATGTGTCCAGAAATATGTCTTACGAAGAGCTGGTGTTGATCGTACAAACCGTTGTGAAGTACGATGTGAACAAATATATTGTTGATCTACAATCTATATCAATCGTTCCCGGGATAACATGTTGCGCATTTATAAGAAATGACAATGATGTTTTGTTTATGCTAGGGGAAAAAAGGGTAATCCCTCAAGTATGTGTCAGTTTAATTGAGAGGGTTACAGGAGGTGCCATCGGTGAAGAAATCCCTCGTCATGAAAACACCCAACAATTTCGATCTTCAGGCGGAAGCAACCATTTGTTCACAGAAAGAAGTGGGATTGACGGTAGGGAAAACCTATGTGGTGTCCCACCTGAAGTAGCCGACCATGGTGATATAGTTGGAGCTCAATTGGACGATGAATTTGGTTGTAAAATTGAAATGAACGTTAGGCAGTACAACCACCAATACAATGAGATGTACAATGACATGAACAATGAGCGAAACAATGAATCTCATAACCTACCAATCCATGAGGTGGCTAATGAGGAAAATTTACATCCGGTACATAATGTACCGAACAATGAGGAAGATGAAGAACGGTTAGAAATGGAAAGACGTGCAAGATGTGTCCACAGATGTAGTTCCACTATAGTAGATATTGCTGGGACATTTGAGGTCCGGCCTGATGTAACTTCAGCTGATTCTGAGAATGCCAGAACGTGGGTTATTCCAGGAGCAGAATCATACTCCTTTGGTATGGGTAGAAGCAGGAACTTGGTAGAAGATGAACCTACCAGCATGATATATAAAGGTCATTTTTTTCCTACTAAAAAAGATTTGAAGAGATTGGCTGGCCATTTTACAATGCGGCACAACTTCGAGTGGAAGGTGAAAATGTTGAATAAGACAACATTACATCTGGTTTGTTTGATGGAAAACTGTACATGGAAGTTAAAAGCGGTTAGGAGAGATGAATCGATATACTTTTAAGTACAAAGTTTTATCAACGAACACACTTGTCCGTTGGAGGAGATTCACCGCCGTCATCGACAAGTTAGTGCAGTCATAACTGGAGAAATGGTTGCACCTAGATTGCAGCAACATGATGGTCGACTAATGCATCCGAAGGTCATAATCGCCGACATGAAAAAAATGTATGGCATCCAAATAATGTACAGTAAGGCACATCAAGCCCTTGATTATGCATTGTCACTCACCTATTGAACGCATGAGGAAAGCTTCCAACTGTTGCCATCATTCGGTCACGTGTTGGAACAACAAAATCCCGGAACGATTACTGACTTACAGTGCGATGAAAATGGTAAATTCCTATACTTTTTCATGTCATTGGGTGCCTCACTCAGAGGATTCCAGAGGTATATACGTACAGTTATTGCCGTTGATGGTACCCATTTAAAGCGTAGATTCGGGGGCACAATGTTTGTTACAACTGCACAAGATGGGAATGAACAGGTTTATCCAATTGCTTTTGGGTACGGTGACTCGGAAAACAACCTATCATGGGAGTGGTTTTTGGATTGCTTGAAAGGTGCCCTTGGCCATATAGATGATTTGATTTTCATTTCTGATCGACATGCAAGCATTGAAGCAGGGATTTCTAAAGTGTTCCCTTATGCCACCCATACCATATGTTGCTGGCACTTTTATGAAAATATTAAGAAGAGATATCATAGAAAGGATGTTGCCGTAATAATGGATAAAGCAGCCTGAGCGTACACCGAGTTGCAATATAACCGGTACATGGAAGAGTTAAGCAACTTGCACCAAAATGCATATGAATATGTAATTGATGTCGGTCCACACAAGTGGTCCTGTGTTCACTGCCCCAACAGAAGGTATAGGGTCATGAAAACAAATGCTGCAGAATGCATAAAATCATGCCTTAAATTTGCACGGCAACTGCCTATGTTGACTTTGGCAGAGTTTATTAGGAATATGCTACAACGTTGGTTTCACGATCGTCATAGAGCTGCATAATCCATGCGTCATCAGTTGACCGACGTAACACATCTTGTGATCCTCAAACATGTTGAAAAGTGTAATTTTATGACTGTTAATCCAGTTGACTAGAACATATTTTCGATGAAACGGGCTGGAAAATAGTGGATCGTTGACTTAGCCAGAAAGACCTGCACATGTAACAAATTCCAAATGGACCTTCTTCCATGTTCTCACGCTCTCGCTGCTGTAAGGTACATCATACAATTTTATGTACGGTTAATATTGCTTAAACATAATACAATTTTATCATCGTTTTCAATGTTTTTACACGGACCGCAACATGGATTTCACATCCCTCTGTGCGGACTACTACAAGCGACAAACACTTATTGATGCGTACTCGGTTCCTATTATGCCGGTTGGATATCCTTCCACTTGGATTGTGCCATCTGACATCGCTGAGAGAGTCATTTTGAATCCAAGCTCCAGGAGACAAGCAGGTCGCCCGAGGGCTTCACGCCTTATCTCGTCTTCGGAGAGAACATCCACACAGAATTGTAGACGATGTCGACAATCAGGGCATAATTCGAGGAGATGTTCTAACCCAGCTTTTACTAATGAAGATCCAAGCAGAGTCATTCCTAAGGAATACAGACGCAAGTGTAGTATCTGTCATACTGTTGGTCACAATAGACAGACGTGCCCTACTAGAGACGGTGCGATCGTGGAATGAATTGAGGCGTTATTATGATGACATTGTTATAATTTGAACTCGTATAACTTGTTAAGTAACTGAAATGCAATTTTATTTAAATATGATTTGTATATATACAAATATAACCAATTTTATACAAAATAATTTGTAAATATACAACAGAATTGGTAAATATACAAAACTTTTGGTACATATACAAAAGAATTTGTAAATATACAAAGTAATTGGAACATATACAAAAGAATTGGTACGTATACACATGAATTACTACAAAAATCTAAGTGGGCCTGGAGTTTGCAAATATTTCAACTGCCATCTTCTCCCGAATGATCCCCATACCGTCTTCAGACCAATCGAAATCGTTTTTGTTCGCCAGTATGTACTCGATCAATCTCAACGTGTAGGGACCACAGTTACCCCTGCAGTTGGACACATTAACAAGCGTTAATAAAACATTAGGTTTATACTAATACAATCTTAAAGTGACTATTACGGATTGTCTTACGATTGCTTCTACTGGGGGACATGTTTTCCCGACACGACACTAACATCAAAGGGCTTACTTGTCTTCTCAAATTTCAGCAGTCCTGCCACTCGTTTAGTATGAAACCCCGCCTGATGCAACATCGAGGGCACAAAGTAACGCAACGGGGATACCTGCTGCTTTCGGACCTCCTGTCTCCAGGGGTCGACTATGAACATCTTCCCGCATGTGAGATCCACAGTCACCAGCAGCCAATGTTGGTGCCCCAATGTTGCACGGTATCAGGACCTGTAAACGTCAACAACAGGTGTTAGGATGTGCAAAAACATTTATATATACAATTGCAAACCATGTCAAGTAACACTTACCATGTCAACCTCGTGCCACGGACGACATCCAATCAGGGCACCCCCAAGGAACGTTGTAAGGTCGCCATCCTTCCACCAAGACCTCAAAACACTCCAACGGCTCGAGATGATCTACCCGTGAGAATCGCGAGGCATCATTTTCCTGTACTGGTGCTTCAGAAAAGACTGTAGAAACAAAAACATAAATTTATTATTGTTTTCCATACACATATAAAATAATACGTAATCATTATTAATTTCATTACTTATAAAAAATTACGAGTCCAATATGTTAACCATCTGACTATACACATTCGGGAAAGCCTGTTGACGCTTCCGAAGAATATTGAGGTACGCGTCCAAATGCTGGGAATATAAACATGTTAAGATATGTTAGGATGGTTACACTGGTCACCGTCCACCAGTCCATGGGGATTAAATACGTGGTCAGGTCCCTCTACCATTACCCTCGCCCTCTTAGGTCAGCACGGATCAGTGTACGGGCTAACCAACTGCCAACCGCTCTTCAGTACATACCTCTACTGTCGAACTCCCCCAGACGGGGTGTGCTGAGATGAGGATGATGGAGGGGGAGCCTGCTGCTCAGTTAGAGGTAAAGGTGGAGGGGGAGGGGGAGCCAATTGCTCCGTCGGAGGTAGAGGTAGAGGTGGAGGTGGAGGTGGAGGGGGAGGGGGAGCCTACTGCTCGGTCTAAGGTGGGGGGGAGGGGGGAGGGGGGAGGAGGGAGCCTAGGAATCGCTAGGAGGTGGAAGGGGAGCCTACTGCTCGCTAAGAGGTGGCGGGGGAGCCTGCGAATGGCTCTAAGCGGGAGGGGGGGCCGTCTGCTCGCTCAGAGGGGGAGTGAGAGAGGGAGAGGGAGACTGAGCCCCACTATCCAGAAATGCCCCTCCAGTATGTGGATCCTCTGTATGGGTCCTGAAGCCCCGAAGGCCCCCGATCAATGCAAGCAACTCCCTATGTTGTTGTTATCGATCCTCCTCGCTCTTCCGGATCAAATCCAGCAACTCCCGGTGCTGTTGTTGTCGATCCTCCTTACTCTTCCGGAGGACTTCACGCAACTCATTCAAGTTATGTTCTAAACGGGCCTGAAATCATGCAACTTTGTTAATACAAAAACAATCAACAACTCTTGTTAATAAAAAGAAAACTACTATCTCAACTTACCTCCTCATCAAGTCGAACGCCTGCACGGGAATCCCCTGTAGCTAAACCAGTTCCTGGGGTGGTAAACCGAACCTTTCTATGCCTCACTCACCGAGGAGACGGCTCTGATTTGCCAGTGTCCATGCCTCTGAAATCTGGACCTGTAGGGTCTGAAGCCTCCGTCTTAGTACACCTCTCACCCTCACCCTCCTTCTTAGGATGAACTGTACTTGTAGTCAGCTCAAGGACAGTATGAAGGTGAACTCTGTCATCCTGCACATACAGGATCCCCCCTCACTTAGGCCTGTAAAGTATGGGGTCACCGTCTCAGCTGCTGTGGGCACGATTTCCGTCCTCACCGACATCTGAAAGTGTAGTTAGATGAATGTCATTGTTACTTATCGTAAGTAATATAACGATTAACAAAAAAATAAATTACCCTAGCACTAAAAATATTCTTCAGCTTCTTCCCTCTAGGTTGTTTGGTCAACTCCCACTTCAACAACCGAGGGGAAAGGTCTGTAACCCTTCGAGTCCCGAAAATGACGCCCAGTTGGGGGATCACTTCAAAAGCAAATATTTGCATCAAAGATACGTACAGTTATAATCCAAAATAATTTTGGATTACAAATTAAATGTACATGTTGGAAATCAAATTTCTTACCAAAAGGGCGTGTGATAGACCGTAGATGTTGTACCCCTCCACAAAATGTCCAACATCACCCTGTGACTGTTGTCGTCTCTCCTCACGACGTCGCGGTAAGGCATGCTTGAATGAAAATATAGAATGCCTATAAACGTGGAAACCCTTACGGGAACGCATCGAAGGCATTGAGGTTCTCTACAAACCGAAACGGCCAAACTGGAATCTTCAATCTCTCGTCCACTCCCATCAGTATTCAGTTCAACATGTAAATGAGGCACAACTTCACAGCATCGTACGCCTGTTGAAACTCTCCCTGGGTAAGAACAACCCTCAAGTCATCCAACGATACCTCATCATGTCCAGGAAAGTACCGTTGATGTATGTCATTCTCAAATGCAACATACATACTCGTGTCCGGTACGACTCCAAAACGTAATCCGGTGATGAGGCTAAATTCCACCTTCGAAAACCTCACCACATGGTTCCCTAACAAGAACTGCATCTCACATGTCGGCCCGTCATGTTCCAACTCCCGCAACAGTAGCTGATGAATAACACCACCCGAAAACTTCAGCTCCCGGTGCATCGACACGAAATGCCCGAAACAGGAGGCCATGAACTGACACCGATCCTCAACAGCAAACTCTTCAGGGACCCGATTAAGTGCATCGTCTATACGGGCGAGGGATTCAAAATGGTCATGTCGGGTCAATTTTCCTTTGAACCAATCTCCCTCTGCAGTTTTAAGCAATTCCTTCATGCTGCTCGTCATCTGCAATGTCACAGAAACAGTACATCAGTAAACTGCAAAAAAATTAGAAAATATTCTCGATCGTTTGAAACAAATTCTCGATACTTTTAAAATACTCTCGATCCTTGAAAAATTTCTCGATTTGTTTGAAAAGTTCTCGATCATTTGCAAATAGTCTCGATCATTTGAAAATAGTCTCGATCCTTTGAAAAATCTCTCGATTCATTGAAAAATCTTCTCGATCATTTGAAAAAGTTCTCGACCCTTTAAAAAACATTCTCGATCATTAGAAAATATTCTCGGTCCTTTGAAAATAATCTCGATCCTTTGAAAAACCTCTCGATTCTTTGAAAAATGTTCTCGATCAATTTAAAAAATCTCGACCCTTTGAAAAACATTCTCGATCGTTTGAAAATATTCTCGAACCTTTGAAAATATTCTCGAACCTTTGAAAATAGTCTCGATCCTTTGAAAATAGTCTCGATCCTTTGAAAAACCTCTCGATTCTTTGAAAAATCTTCTCGATCATTTTATAAAATCTGGACCCTTTGAAAAACATTCTCGATCCTTTGAAAACATTCTCAATCCTTTGAAAACATTCTCGATCCTTTGAAAATAGTCTCGATACTTTGACAAACCTATCGATTCTTTAAAAAATCTTCTCTATTCAATGACAAATATTCTCGATTCGATCATTTTAAAAAATCTCGATCCTTTGAAAAACATTCTCGATCATTATCAAAATATTCTCGATCCTTTGAAAAACCTTTTGATTATTCGAAAAATATTCTCGATCATTTAATAAAAGCTCGATCACTTTGAAAAACATTCTCTATCGTTAGGAAAATATTCTCAATCGTTCCAAACAATTTCTCGATCATTTAAAAATATTCTCGATGCTTTTAAAATGTTCTCGACCCTTTCAGAAATAACCTCGATCATATGATAAAATTGCTCGAATCTTTCTAAAAAAATTCCTCGATCTCGCTTGAAATATTCTCGATTTATTTTCATTTAAAAACAAAAATTGCTCGATACCAGAATATTGAACCTCATTTCAATCCCAAACCAAAACTATAACCAATGTCAACCCTAATCTACAATTTCAATCAACAGAACAAGTCTAAAATGCAATGATAAGTTATGAACAACAAATCGATAAATAAAACAAGCTGAACTTACCTCTGTCATCGCTGCGAAATGTACTGTATTGTCGTTCCGGTCAATAAACTGTCGATTTCCTCGCTGTCGATTTCGTTGTCATCGGTTTCTTTCTCGGTTTCTTTCTCACTGTTGCTTTTCTCAGACTCACAAAACGACAACTTTTCTCTCTTTTTCAATTTTGTCGGGATATTCTCGTCTTTTTACGTTAAATGGTGTCTTTTAAACTTACATTATTAAACTAGTGATATTTGCACAACACCCCTCTCAAATAATGCCATTTATTTTTTGAGCCCTTTACGAGAACGTCTCGCCATGTTTTTTTGCTAGGTGATATCGATGTTCAGTAAAAAAAAAAAAAATCTAACATACCCAGAACTTCAATAATGGTTATGTCCCTGATTTTGATCTTGTTATGATAAAATTGATGGCTCATTGATTTTTCAAACAATATATTATGTTGATTAATAATCGTACAGTAAATGGTAAAACTAATAATAATAGTCCCTCCCATATTCCCATTTATCTGAATTATATTAATATATATATATATATATATATATATTAAAAATCATAATTAAACACCAGTTTTTTGTTTAGTGTGTCGTATAAATAATTGATAAAAATAAATAAGGCCTTAGATAATTTTCTTTTATAATAGTATCTACCTATTCACGCCTTAAACTATGGTAATTTTCTTTTATAATAGTATCTAGGGATATTATTGATTTAATCCCTATATTTTTTTGAGTTATCTATTTTTTACTCATTTATTTATTTTTCACTGAATTAGTACCTATGTTTTCAAAAACCCATGAGTATGGTCCCTCTGACCAGATTTTTAACAATCAACGGTCACTGGAAATGTAAATTGACTCTCTTATCCTTCACTTAAATTAAAAGGTTTGATATTACGATTTTACCCTCTAACTTTGTAAAATTTTACAAATTTACTTAATTTATAATCCAATCAAAAGTTGACACGTGTCAACAAATTTTAAAAATAAAACGAAAATCAAAACTTACAAAAAAAAATCTACAGATCAAATAACCAAAAAATGAAAACAAAAACACAAAAAAAGGAAAATTTGGAAGAGATCTTCCCGGATTTTGAGAAAATCCATCTTAGATATCACTTTTTTTTTACAATTATGTATAATAATAAAAAAAAAACATAAAAGGAAAACTTGGGAAGAGATCTGTTCAGATCTGGTGAAATCCATTTATGCATCATAAATTTCTCATAAAATCCACCCAGATTCTCCTTAAATCCTATAAATTTCTCACTTTCTCATCACAACAACAATCACACATCCACCCACCAGAAGATCTCCTCATCATCATCTTCTTCAACCTCAAAACCCTAGTCGCCGCCGCCGCCACCACCACCACCGAGGAGATCTCGCCCCCGTATCTTCTATTTCTTTCCATCTAGTCATCTCTCTCTTCGGTTTTCTCTCACGTTCTCTCTTCTCTCTCTCTCTCTCTCCCATTCACCGGCGTGAACGAGGGCCAATCACCTCTATGAAGAGAAATCAGTGCAGTGATGGTGATTTTCGGTCACATGGTTAGTGGTGGTAGTTTCAGTATGGGTTTGGATTTTAAAGTTTTGAATCTAGTTTGTGTATGCTAGATTTCAAAGCTTCAATTTCGAATCTAGTTTGGTTTGGGGTTAAGGTTTAGTGATTAAGACAGATGGTGGTGGGATTTGGCTTTGGAGATTGATGGTGGCGGGTTTGGGTTTGAGTTTGAGTTTTATGTTGATGATTATGCTCTAGATTTGGGTTTGATGTTGATGGTGGTGTATTTTGTGTTTTCTTGCATTTAATTTTCAATTTTGATTGTTGAATGTTGATAAGAATGGCGGTAGCACACAAAGAAGGTAGAAGATAGAGAGAAAGCAGTGTAAGTGGTGGAGGTGTTTGTGGGTTTGGTGGGTGGAGATTGTTTGTGATTTTTAGTTTGTTTGGTGATTGAAGATCTTCAATGTGATTTTGAGTTTTTGTTTGATAATGGAGAAGTTGTCGATGATGATTGAAGAATAAAATTATGATGAAGGGTGAAGATGAGATCTGGGTTTGCTGTTCATTTCCCTTGAACTGCTAATTTTTTTTTAATTTTTTTTTGGGTTCATAAATTAGCAGTTCATCCGTTTTCTTTTTAAATTTTTGTTATATTTATAATTTTTTTAATATGTATTTATATTATCAATTTTATTATTATTACATAAATAATTATTTCTTTTCTATTTTAAAAAAAAATATTTTCCATTGATTTTTATGTTGACATGTGGCATTTCTTTGGTTAAAGACAAAAATACCCATGAAACCGTTAAAGTTGAGTAACAGTTGACAAACAGAAGGATCAAATTGAGTGGTTTTTGATAACATGGGGACCAAATCAGTAAAAAATGAATAAATGAGTAAAAAATAGATAACTCAAAAAAACATAGGGACTAAATCAATAATATCCCTAGTATCTATCTATTCACATAGTTATTTGAATCGGATTCGAAACACTGACTTGAGAGCCGTTTACCTAATCCCTAAACTCATAACGAGACCAACAATTTTAGACCGTGAAATTATAAGCAGGATGATAGAAGTGCTTCAAAGTCAGAAGAATACAAGGAAAAAAATTGCTTTTATGCTTCACTGTGCATGTTCCATAATCAAAGGAAATCAATATAAATTTAAACCTCAATTTAACATAAGTACAATAACAACACATACATGTTAAAGACTTGAAGGCTTCTCATTCATATTCGCATTCCCGTCTTCCTGCCCTATCGCACATCGCTCGTCGGCCTTCTCCCATCTCTTTTCTTTTCTTCTCTTCTCTTCTCTCTATTTTTCCTACTTTTACACTTCACGTAACAAGTTCTCATCTGATGAAATGAAGAAACTTTAACCTATATTGTTTAAATAATTTTATTTGATGCCTAATTTTTTAAATTCATAATTTGACCTGTTTTTAAATAATTATAAAACTGTCCCACCATATTCCCGAGTGTTCATATTGTGTCCTCCGTTTGTCTCCTCTGTTGACTTTTAAAAAAGTCAACAAACTTGGTTTTAAAGTGTTTGACCGACACGTGTCCAACATGGCTTACATGCCATTTTAGGAGTGTCCGTGCAACCTAAGTTGGGATTAATGGATTATCATAATTATATTTGCATCACACACAGCAATGTAGCAATTACACAAAGCGGCATGTGACATGATTATCATTATGTGACCAAATATACGTGTTTACTATTACTGTTTTTAGAATTGGATTAGCGCATAAAGATTGCAATTATACTTACTTATTGTAGCTTGTTTTGGCGTTGTTCAATAATTGACTGGAGCGGAGGGCAAAGTTTACCTTACACCAATGATGAATTTATAAAATTTGTAGAGTGCCTAGATATGGATTCAACTAGGGTTGATTTTGTGCCGATTTCATCATGAAATGGCATTGGCAAAGAAGCTGAAGCTTTTGATTGGACTTACGACCAGATTATGGCAATGAAATTTGATTATCTTGGTTATGCTAGGGTGAATGGGTCAAGTATAAGAGCGTTCAACATGGACCATGACAATGAAGGTAGAATAAAGAGGAGAAAGTTGGTATGTGATAAGAAAGGTGCAAGAAAGCAAGAGTATATGGGCAATACAAATAGGAAACGCTAGCCAAAGCTACAGACAAGACATAATTGCAAAGCACTTTTCTCTATTGGCTTAGACCTTGCTACATTAAAATACAACGTAAGGGTACTCTTAGAAGCTCATTCACACAAACTAGCAATGTTTTGTGAGGTTACATCCTATCAATCTCAAAGAAACGTAGATGAATGTTCACTTGCCCAAATTGATGACATGGAGCAAAAACAGTATGAAGATGGATTTGAATCTCAACTAGCAATTTTTTTCCTTTTTTACTTTTTTCCTTTTTTTTTGCATCAATAAATCATCTTTTAATCTTTATTATCCATCTCAAAGATGGATGATGGAGATTCATGCATGAAAGTTTTTTATATTTTTGATTTTTTTTTCAAACCCAATTATTCACAATTAAATAGAAAATAAAAAGATATTGATCCGACGATATACCCCTCATACTTGTACCACGAAATTGTGGGTTCGAGTCATTCCCTCCTTGGAAAAATACCAAATTTATGCAATACTTCAAAAAAAATAAAGATGGATCTCAATCGTCCATTTCTGACCGTTAGGGATGGACATTGAAATGAGGATGGATATAGGTCTCCATATCCCTATCCCCATTTCCCTATTTAGGGAAAATGAGGATGTGGGAGTTTTAGGGGGAGGTGTCTCTATCCCCATCCCAATTTTTTTCCGTTTTCTCATTTTTCCCGTTATATTAAAAATTACATTTAAAAAACAAACAAATTATCCATTATAAATTCAAATACAAAATAAAATCCATTACAAATTCAAATGGAATCTAATACTGTTTTGTCATAATAATAGATATATATATATATATATATATTATTTTATATAATGTTTGGGGAAAATCCATTCCAATTTGGGGATGATTTTCATCCCCCATCCCTTCCCATTTCTCTATTTTTTTTTTCAAAAATTTCATTCCAAATGAGGATGAGAAAATGAGGATTTGAGTATCTGTGGATAAATGCCCATCCCTACTGACCGTTTATCTCAAAAATGGACGGTTGAGATCCATCTCTATTTATTTTCTAATTAACTGCGTGTTGAAATGGTATAAAAATGTCTTTTTAATTTCAATTTTAACGGGAAAAACTTAGAGATGGCAAAATTGACCCGTAACCCGCCAACTCGACACGAATCCCGAGGTCAATAAACGGGTTGGGTTGGCTTCTTAACTTTTTCGGGTCGTAATGGGTCGACCCGTGTAACCCGATTATTATATGGGTCATGCCGGGTTTGATTAAACGGGTTCACGGGTGACCCGTTTAATCTGTTTAGTCATATAGATATATTTATAATTATCATTATTACAGGGGTTACAAATGAATTTTTATATACTATATAACTATTCTTTATGTTTCACCGTTTCAACAACAATCACTAATTTTGTTTGAACTATGGATGATTGTTTATACTTTTCGGGATGGCTGTATTTAATTATATATTTGTTGCATTATTTGATGGTATTATGTTGTATTGTATTGGATTATTAAAAACTATTACTCTATTAGGTTAGATGTATTTGTGGCAGGTTGGAAAATTAAAAATTTAATATGATTTTTTTAAAAAATGTTAGGCACAAGTGTTCTGGTTAAACGGGTTACACGGGTCAAACCCCGACCCATCATGACTCGATCAGATTATTAAACGAGTTACGGGTGAACCCGTATAACCCGTTTAGTTAAATGGATCGAGTCGGGTTTTAAAAGGTTAACCCGTTTAATTAAATGGATCGTGTCGGATTAAAGTTAATACTATTCGGATTGTGTTGGGTTGAGGTCAACCCGACCCATGAACCCGAATTGCCAACCCTATCAAAAATGGACGGTTGCGAACCATCTCTATTTATTTTCTATTTAATTGCGTGTTGGAATGTTATAAAAATGTCTTTTTAATTTCAATTTTAACGGGAAAAACCTGATAGTAGAGGTAAAATGAACAATATTTAAGGCTTTCGGGGCTGACCGACCATTATTGAAACTAGAGGGTCCTGTCTGCGTAAAATAGCAAGCCTCAGGGAAGAAAATGATAATTTCCCTATTTTCAATAAATTAATTCGTATTTCTCTTTGCTTGAAGATCAATTTTATTCGAGTCTCAGGTTAAAATGCAGTAGAGACTTGGAAACTCTTCAACTAAATTCATACAATTTAAGATTCAAAATTCTAGTGAACAGATTTGGGTGTGAAATTGCCAGGTGAGACAATGTTGGGAGCTAGGTTTTTGTTATTTGGGAATGGTGGATCGAAAAAGGTGGAGGATAATCCCAGAGATGATCAGGTTTTTCCCAATCTCAAACTACAAACAGATAAAGATGTGTATAGACCAGGCGACTCCATTTTCGTTACTGTCGAGATCTCTAATCCTTTGGTTGGTGATGCTACTGTGTCTTCTCTTTTGATTGTAAACCTTACTTTTGAAATCAAAGGCATCCAGAAATTAGATACACAGTGGTTTGCAACTCAGAAGTCGCTTCCTGGATCCAAACAGAGAAGAGGTTTTTTCTTGACTTCTTTCTTGCATTTGTGTTTTGGGGATCTTGGAATTTTTGATATATATACATATTTCATATATTGATGCCTTTCAGGTGAACATGTTTTCTTAGACTGCTCCACTCCAAGGTTGATTTCAAATCATATTGTGTCATCTGGTACCAAAAAATCATGTAAGCACATATCTCATGATGGTTAATGAATACTCTATTAGGGAAGATGGACCTTCTTTTGACTTCTCTTCCTGAATATTCTAGGGCATAGTTGCTGATAATTTATAAAAGTATGTATGTGGTGAATAATGGTAATAGTATACCTTCCTGTTTTTTGGTGTGTAATTCATGGTATTTGATTCGGTAAGCATTTTTTGCTTATCTGCAGATATTGTTAGAGCTATGTTGCCTAGCATTTTACCACCATCTTACAAGGGTACAACGATTCGCTATCTTTACTACATAAAGAGTACATTATCTGCACGGTGGCTGATACTGGATAATAGCCACACCCATGGAAAGTCGAGAAAAGATCCTACAGAAGTGGTTTGTCAACAATACTTTCTTACCTATTGAGTTGCTGAAGTTATTATGTTTTTTTTTTAGTTGCATAGATAGTATTCTGCTTTATTTTTAATTATTTTTTTTCATTGATAAGTAACTTAAACGACTATTGAAGAATAGTTATAAATGAAAACAAGATGTCCACAAAAACTATCAAAATGTCATAACAAGTATAGAAACTCATATGAACTCTATCCCAAACCCAAAGTTCGTTTAACAGATGATAACCCCTTAGAAGAGCCCTTAAGGTTTTAGGTTCAAACTACACTTTTCAAGACTCCCGCTTCATCAATTTCTTCTAAATATTTCCATTCGATTCCAAAATTCAGGGTATCTATTCTGTTCTTGAATTCATAACTCCAATCTGGTTCAGGCTCAATGACAAAATACAGGTTCCTTTAGAATCATATACTGCCCAGTAGAGGCCATATTATGTTATGTGGAGAACTTAGAAGATGATTAATGAGGTAATGTAGTTGTGTTTTTTACTTTTTGTCTTTTTTGTTTTTGTATATAGATCAAATGAAATACAGAAGATTTATAGAGATTCCTTGAAGATGGAGAGGAATCAGTTGAAGCTGAAGTTAGAGAATGTGGTGTCTAAGGAGGAAATTTTGTGGAGACAAAAAGCAAAGTTGGATGGGTTAAAGAATGGGACTGCAATTCCATAAGGTTGTTAATGGAAGAATGAGCGGGAACCATATTAATAAGCTGGAATTAAGGGATGGAATGTTTGTAGAAGAGGGTGATGCTATTCAACATGAAATTGTTCAGTTTTTCTTAAATATTACATACAAAGAAAGGGTGGTTAGACCTAGAAATCAGTGTCTAAATTGAGCCTGTATCAGTAGAGAATCTAGAGATAAAGCTGATTGGTTGGAGAGACCTTTATAAGTAGAAGTCAAGAAAGCTGTGTTTGAATGTAGACATGTAGTAAAGATAAATCCCCTAGGCTGGATGGTTTTAATCTTGAATTCTTCCATTGTCAAAAATGATTTGATGGAAGTGATTTTGGTATTCTTTGAGAATGGTGTAAGATAGCTTTTACTTTTAGGTTCAACTTTTATCCTCAAATTTATTTAAAAGGTGAAACATTTACGAATTTCAACTATACTCTTCAAATAAGTTGGCTATAAGATGTCCTGTAGCAGCTACTATCAATTGTTTCCCACAATCTATCACTTGAAGACAATTATTCTTCATTGATTTCCTCCCTTAAGGCCAGCACATCATCCCCTTTAATATTTTCAAAGATTCTCACATTTCTCTTTCCAAATAAACCATAAGGTAGCAAATCTAGCACATTCGTATAAGACTCTAAATTTCCTTTATCGATGTAAAGCTGTCCATTACTCCATTTCGTAGAAAAACTAGAAATACCCTTGTTGTAAGGAGCTACTCAGCATAGATTGGAATCGGGGCCCAAAAAAAAGGAGGTGAATCGGGGCCCACAAAGTCAAAAAGAGGGAAAAAACGAAAACTCTCTCCAAAAGCCAAAACATTAACAAAATAAAAATGTATATCGTACAAAGAATCAATCTTTACAAAAGAAATTTGAACTAATCACAAAGAAAGCATTAGTCATTAAAGAATATTTGGTTCCCAGTTGTTGAGAAAGAGAAAAATGAGATATTATGAAACTCTAAAGATTCTAAAGTCCGCAAGGAAGACCAAAAATAGACTATGCCAATAGGCCGCATGTGTCATCCCCCAAGGAGTCTTCAAAATTTTTTGTATTTTCTTCAGATCAAGTTACCCAAATAGTGTCATGACAGCCCATGCCCAAGCTCCTTGGCCTTTCTGCCTCCTCCAAAAGCTCTAGGTCCTCCACCTAAAGATCCTTATTTACCTGATAAAGGATAAGCCCTATTTAGATTGGCCTTAAACAGAAATTTACTCCAAAAATTTGAGGCAATTGGATTGTGGAGGTGTTAGAGATCACCCCTATGTGAAGCTTAAGAAAATGGGACTGAATCCTACATTGAAAGATAAAAAGAAAGGAAAGACTACAAATAGCAATAGATACCGCAATCCAATAGGCTAGTCTTTTGGGTTGTAACACTATCCAATGATAGATAAACCATTTCTTGGAAATGCAAAAATCAAGCAAATATAAAAATTTAATATGGTATTAGAGCCTCTACAGTCTAGATTAATGTCAATGGCCAAATTACTAGTTTTTCCAAATGGCAACTCAAAAGTAAAAAAAAAAATAAGAAGAAAAAGAAGGGTGGGTAATTTGACAATCATCAATAGCCAACTCGGAATCACATGTGAAGCTTAAATGAAGATTGAAATGAATCTCATATTAAAAACATGAAAAGAAAGATAAGGCTATAATATAGCAATGGATGCCACAACCCAATAAGCTAGTCTTTTGGGTTGTAGAGCTATTCAATTTCCAATGATAGCATATACCACTTCTCAAAAATATAAAAATCGAACAAATATAAAAAATTAACAAGAGGAAGAGGTGATTTACAGTTACCTCACCTCTTTGCAGAGCACCCACCATAGAGGACACAAGCACATATGAGGTAGTCTTCTTCGGAGATTATCTATACTATTTCTTTTGTCAAGAGCCACTGACCAAACCAGATATTGGACTTTGGATGGAACTTAAGCCACCAAATCATCTTGTAAGGCTCAAACAATGACACATTAGGATTTCAGGTCAGCCTTCCATAATCTTGAAAAAGGATTCAAGGAAACATTTTCCAGCATATATGGTAAAGTGCACCCTTCATAGCTTCCATGTCATTCACGTTTGTTCTAATGTTCAAGTTCCAACCAATCACATGGTTAACAACATTCTCACCTTTCATACTGGACATAGGGACATTGTGAGAAGTGGAAACCCTGTACATTCTCAAAAAAGGATCTTGAAAGGATGAATTTTTCATCCTGACATTCCAAAAAGCTGATTCTTTCTCCATTTATAACCACAAGTCTGGTATTTGAAAGAATAAAGTGACCCGCTAATTGAAGGACCAAGGGCATCTCCCAAAGGCATTCAGAGGGAGCATAGATAGGAAGCTTGAAATAGTTTATTATAGAGCTGCCAGGCTAGGGGTAAATGCAAAAAGAGATGGTCTATAATTTCCAAATCAACCCTATTCATGGCGCTCCATTGAGATTAGGCATTCCCATGTCTCGTTTTTTGAATGTCGGTTTTAATGTTAGTTCCCCTTTCTCAAGAGCTACTCACCTAGCTAGAAACTTCACTTTGCTTGGGACTTTACTTGCCAAATAAATTTTGAAGGGTAAACAAAAGGGGGGAAGTAGAATTATCAATCAGGAAGTTGAAATAAGATTTTACAGTGAAATCTCTATGCTTTCCAACATCTGAACTCATTTGTCTTTCGTGCCACTATGAAGGGAAAAACCATTCAAACTCTGTAAATTGACCCAGCTCTCTATTATTCTGATTCCTCATGAATTTAAAGTTCATTCCTCCTCAACAGAAGAGGCACACCTCAAGTTACTAACACTCCATAGTCCTTGCATGCATGGTTTTAAAAATTGTTTTGAGGCTTACGCCTCGAGGCGGTGAGGCGGCGAAAAATCGCCTCAAGGTGTCCTTCTCGAGCAGCTCTTTTGAGGCTTACGCCTTCGAGGCTTACCGCCTCGAGGCGTATGAGGCTTACGCCTTAAAATTACCCTGTATTTGGACTTGTTTATGATGTTTGGTTGGTTGGGCCTTTAATTTTTCAAACTCAAAATGGTTTGGGCTTGTTAGTAAAATAACAACATATAACACTTAAAAAAAAACTAAAGAAACCTAGCCCAACAAAGAAGTGAAGAAAGGATAAGGAAGAGAATGGTTTTAAAATGCTCGGTTTTAAAAACAATACCTCGAGTGCGTCTGCATAGTGCAACTAAACTAATTCAATCTTCACAACCCATGAAGATGCATTGATAATGTTATAAAGTTGGTTTTCTTTGAGTTGGAAATAGATTTTAACTTTAAGATTTGTTCTAAATTTCTAGTTTGGGATGGGAGGATTCATGGTTTTTAGTTTTTTGTCTTATGACTTTGCTTTGTTATTAATTTTCTCTATTATGAACTAAATCATGTTGTGTGTTTTTATTTGATAGTAATGTTATCGAGTCATTGATATTATGGTATGAATTATGAATTTCTAGTTTTTTATTTTATTTTTAATATTCTAATGTTGTTTTAATTTTTTTAATTTATTATTATTAATTAATTGAGGCTTATGCCTTGTTTCGCCTCGAGGCTTACGGCTTACGGCTTACGGCTTACGCCTCGTAAGGCTTACGCCTCGTGAGGCTGTGGTCAACCGCCTCGTGAGGCTGTGGTCAACCGCCTCGAGGCTCGATTTCTCCTTTCAAAACCTTGTATGCATGTAAACGCTTCTATAGGTTCATTGATTGCAAAGAAGTGTATATGTAGTTCTTACGGATGCTTACTTACAGTTCTTTGATGTTTATCAGGAGTAGTTGTTAGATAACTTGTGCTTTCATATTGATGCATGTGTTTACATATGTACATGTTGAAATGTGTATAGATCTTAGAAGGAATACCTGCATTTTTGTTATAACTCAGTTTATACCTTTTTGATTTTCATGTTTTCTCTTGGATATATGATTTTCCAATAGGAAGCTCGTATCCCATTACAAGTATGGGTCACTCAAAAAAGCAATGGCTTGCTAATGGAAGGTCAAAATGATGGTGAGCTGCTTTTGAGTTCCTCTTACTCACAAAGTCATGATTTGGCATATTTTTGCTTTTAAGTGTAACTCAATAGATCCTTAATGTCTTCATGGTGTGTTCATGCTAGTTATGCTGTTATGGTATAAGAGATGGAATTATCTTATGCAAAGATGGAATGACCAAAATGTTGGCAGTCAATAATAAAGTGTTACTGATCTATATTTTCTTTGTTTGTAGGACAAATTCTAAATTTTATTTAATATATTATTTTTATAACCTAAAAGTTATGCATATGTATATCTGTATGTTAATACCTTTAACGGTATAGAATGTGAAATTATCTAGTCAGAGATGGACTACTAAAAGCATTGGTTATATTGATGATCATTTTTTTTTTCTCTTGAATGGATACTACTTTAATAGGAATTGATAGGCTCAATAACATACTCTAGTTATGCAATGAGAGTAAATGTTAAAAACACTTCAGGAGTGCTTAGCTTAGGATTTTGATACGATTCTTTGTTTACAAAAACACGGGATGCTAGAAATTCAAAGAAAATGTGTTTGGTTCAACCATTTTCGCAATTGTTCATGAGTTGAACTTGAAAACTTTGTTCTTAAAAAAGAAAACAATATTTTATCATTTTGTGTTTTCTTTTTCTAATTAGGCTAAGTTCAACATTTTGAAAATCTTTAACTTTAACCAATTGTCAGCACCAATAAACATCAGCTGTGACTCAAATACATTAAAATTCAAGCCCAAGATAAAAAGTCATCTTCTAAAGGTTTCTCCACAAGAGAGCAATTTTTCATATGAGAATCTCATCATTTGTAGGAGAGAATGTGCTGAAGAAACTGAAACCATCAAGATTGCAAGAGACAATTTTTTTATTGGACATTGTCACAGTGGTCTGCCTAGTGGGAGGTGAAAAGGTAGAGAGGTTAACAGTAGAACAAAGGGAATGGGAGCGTAATGGCATTGTTCGATGAAATCTTTGATCGGCAGTATGGAAATTGAAGTCTGAGGAAGGACTAAGGAGAGTGATAATTATCCAAAACTTGGGAATGAGAAAAATGATGTGAGAAAGTGAAGGGTATGCTATAAATTTTTACTCATTTGTATGTTTTTTGTGGGTAGTCTGTAATTGTTGGTGACAAGCTTTCGCTAGAAGATTTAACTAATGGTGTTTTTGATTTGGTTGTTTCGGGTGATTATTGTTTTGGTGATAGTGAAAATATGATTTGTTATTGAAGGAGAGGTTAATTAATGGTTTCTCCCAAGATCGGATGACCAGAGAGGTTGATGGTGGAGATGTGAGAAAGTTTCCAGCAATGGAGGCAAGTCTGATTTTTGTTTTTCTGCAAAGAAGCTTGTCCTGATGCAAACAAGAATTCCAGATGAGTCTGGTTATCTCTTTAAAATGTGAAAAAAGTTTTTGATATCCTGCTGATAACTTTTTGGATACTGAAAATACTAAAGATTCAAAATTTTGAAACGCATCCTAGTTAATAAAAACTGTTTCTGAATCATGAACCAAACACACACATAGTGTTTGGCTGTTGCTTTAGTGGTTACTGATGAATCATGTCATGTGTCACTGGAATAACAATACCCATTCTCATTCAAAGATTAGTTAGTATCCCATTAATACAAATTCAGTTGTAAATTAGTGCATTAAGATGAGTAATACACTAATACTGCAACTCAGTGATTTATGTGACTTGTCCTTGATGTGTTTCTTAAGATGTTTCTGCAATGGGTTTAAGTCCTAACTGCTAGTTCATTATCAAAATTTGAGGCTTAAATATCAAATTCTATTCTGAATTTGCCAACTTGCTCAGATGATTGGTTTTAGTTGTCCAAATAAATTGAAAGATGAAAATTTTCTTCTTATTGTTGGTGAAAGTAGTAAGATTCTTTTCTCCCTCCTCTAATATTAGGGAAATTATAATTTTCTGTCCTGGAACATTGGAAATTCATAGTATATGCTTCAGGTTACAAAATTGCTAATTTTAGCATTCACTTTACATCTGTTCATATCCCCATGTTTCAGAATGTCAAAATGTCAGTCATGCTTGATGGATAAGTAATTATGATCAATCCTGGATGGGATTTTGAAATCTTGAAGTATTTGTACTTCTGCTCTTTAATATACATTGTTACCTACCAAAGAAAATGAGAATAAAATAGGTAGTTGTTTCTGCTTTTATTTAAATTTATTATCATCATTGATACTAAGCTTGTGGAGTAATTGCTTTTGGTTTTTGCATCAAAAACTTGTCAATATCCATCTGTATGTTTGTTAATAGATGTTTTCAATGTTCTTTTAATTTGTTTGATGGAAACTAGGATGTCTAAGTGGCAATGTGAAACAAGATGGAACCTTGCAACTTAAAATAATAGCACAGCCAAAAATTTGATTGTGCTTCTTATTGTTTATGAAGTTTGGTGATACTATATTTGACATGCTGCAGCATATCATGTTATTTTTACAAAATTTGACATGGCAACAGGTTCACCGTTATTGTAAACCTTTCCTCATCAGAATAATGCTATGTTTTGTTCAAAAAGAAAGAAAAAAAAGAATGATGCTATGTTTTTTTGGTTCTTTAAAGAAATGTTGTCACACAGCACACTAAATCCAACGAAGGGCGGGAGAAATTATGCTTATGTCCTCAATGGTTTCAGGGATTGTACCTTTGACAACCGTCCAAATGGATTTATATTGGAAGGAGATGGATGGAGATTCTGAATGGGTAAGTTGGTGCTGCTGCTTATCCATGTCATGTGTAATATATTTATCTTAAAAGTCTTTATCATTTTTGAAGTAATGTATAGCCACTTCAACAGTGTTATCTTTCAAGTTTCAAGCAATGTTTTTACAGACAATTTTAAATTAAAGTTACTCATTCAGTTGATCATTTGGTACAGTCTAGAGCAAATGAATTATATGATGGAGTTGAGGAAGGATATGACAGCTCAAGGGATGAGGTCTCATCTGTTTCCTCTTATAACCCAAGTAAAGAAAATTTGCTCAAAGCTTTTGGAAGTTCCCTATCATTGCAATCATCTATGGCCAGGTCTTCAACTAAGGATATTCCAAATTTGGAAGGGGAACGTACAAGTTTATCTTTCAATGCCGCACTTCCTCAGCTGTCTGTGTCTGAGGTTTTGTATGATTCTAGTGCAGGTGAGTTATACTTGAAAATAGTCACTTTCTTTTTCTTTCTTTTTGAGTTGAGAAATTTAACTTCATCCTATTTCTTTGTTATTCTTACTATGGTGTATTTCTCTGCGATTTGTTTTTACAATTCTTTCAAAACAATGAATACCTAGAGCTTTTCTAAATTATGGGTGTTTTTCAAAACAGATGTTTTGTCTCCCAGCAAATCAGCCGTTGTGTCTCCAAGCCAGCAAAAGCTGAATCCCTTGTCTGTAGATGATAATGCAGGAGTATCTCCTTCACCTAGGGCAGGAGCCAGTGAACCTATTGCATGTAAATCTACTGCACTTTCTTTTCCTTTTAATATCTTATTTGTAACTTTGTAATATACAAGTCCTGGTAAACTTATTTGTTGGAAACATTTTCTGCAGCAGAAAGCTTTATTCGAGGAAGGTCTTACAATATCAGGATGGACGATCAAGTTCTGCTACGATTTTCTCCAAAGAACTCTGATTCAACTTATTATTTCAGTGATATGGTAATGTCAGTTCAATGCTCATTTTGCCTCTTATTTTTCATTCTTCTCTCTTGTTGGTTGTGCTTACTTGTTTCAGTAACAGATTGGTGGAACTCTTACCTTCTTTCATGAAGAAGCTAGGAGATGCCTTGAGGTAATTTCAGATTACAATCGATTGAGAAATTACCATCAAATATTTAATAGATGGTGCAGTTGTGCTTCTTGAGTATCTGATTCGTGAGTTTGGCGTCTTGCAGGTTTCAATAACATTGGAAACTGCTGAGACTATAAGTCGACGTTTTGTTCATCCTTCTCGGAGAAACTCCCCGACAATTACAAAGGTGTATTTTTAAATTCTACACTATTATTTTGAGATATCATTTTATTGTATTAATATCTGGTGAAATAGTTTATATGCTTTATGTCAATACATAACCCTACTGTTTAAAGTTCTCAACTTTTTTGGAAAATATATGGAAAATTAGCAAGCTAATAAATAAATAAATGATTAAAATGAACAGAAAAGTTCTGTATATGATTTCATTATGGGTGGATGATATCAATGAAGCAAAACATGGAGTCAGTACCTGATCCTGAAAAGTAACTTTTCTGTTTCCAAAGTAATAGAATCCTAGGAAAAATAAAATTACGCAGTGAAAATAAAATTGGAAGTAGGACATTCCAATAGCAAACAATTTAGTTTCCATTTTCCTAATTCTTAGTATCACTTTGTTAGGAGGTATATATATATATGACGACTAAATAAATTTGAATTTTAAAGAAGATTGAATAGAAACTACAACCTGAATGATATGTATTTTTTGTCATCTATCATATGAATATATGTATTGATTGTTTGTTGTTTAAGATCATTTTTTTTTTGTAATTCAACGCTGAACGGGTTAGTGGGGTGCGGAAATCAATCACTATGTGTGACCCGAATGTCTACTCCCCCAATTAGGAGACATCTACTCGCACACATACTAGTAAATGCATGACAAGACTTGAACCCTACCACTAATTTGGATGGGGAGGTTGAGCTACGAGGGGATGTAATTTTTAAAACAAACGTTTGAAAACCAATAATTTTACATTTATATTCTTGTTGCTACTAATTGTTTTGTTCTTTTATTTGGAATTATACAAATAGCTAAAAACAATTAATTGAATAAAATCCTACACTAGAAACTATCTATATAATCATAATTTTTTACTAATTATAAATAATTTATCATTCTCAACAAAAAAAAAAAAATTATTTTGTTTAATAATAATATAGGAAAATATTAAGTTCATCTAATTTAAAATTATAAATGTGTTCTTTTACTTTATAAAAAATATGTAGTTAAAATCAAAGCAACTAATTTATTAACAAAATATGAAGATTGAGAATTTGTAGGATATATGATTAATATAAAATTGGAAATATATAACATTTAGGAGGATAGCTTTGAAAGAAAATATTGAATTATGATTCGGTGATCAGGTGTCAAGTGATGAGTCGCAATTTTTAACTTTTTATTTTAAAGTGGTTTTTTTATTTTATCATTTGTCAGTTGTTTAACCAAATTAAAAAACAAACAAAAACAACTTAATGAGTCTAATTCAGACCTGTTAAGGCGTTAAATAATAAGTGGAAAAAAAAAATGATTGCTAGGTCTAGTTCATTATCTGTGCCTTTTGGATTTTCCGGTGAATGATAATTTTGGTGTATTATGGTAAAAATTGATTGACACCTAGGTAGCTCTAGTTTATCTGATGGTTCATATTAACAGTAATTGGTTCCATTGTTTAGCTGACTATGGGTTTTATTACATTGTCCTGCAGTTAATATGGAGTAAAGTAGAAGTGAGCCAAAGCTTTAGTTTGGAAAGGTTATGTGCATTATTTCTCTGGCATAAAATGCTAACCATGTAGTTGATTGGTCATGTTAGAACTCATGTAATCCCACTGCTTGTTCGTTGATCTGTCATTCCTATCTTTATACAAAATTACATATTAGTCAAAAAGTGTATTTTTCTTTGAGTGAGTCAAAAGTATACTTTTCTTTAAGTGCCAACAAATTATAAAACTTAAAAGTAGAATTTAAAATGGAAAAATTATCGGGCAGTTCGTGTAACACCCCAAGAATGTAATGCTTTTGTGCACTGTAAAGGGGTTGAGTTTTGAAGTGACATTCTTATATGGCTATAGGAATTCCAGTTTATTTTATTGCATGTTTGTTTGATCATACCTACAGGTTCAGAGTGATCACCATGAGGTTGTTGCAGATTTGATTCAGACAAGCTTTCTTTTTTCTATTCCCATGGATGGGCCGATGTCCTTTTCTACTCCCCATGTCTCCGTGCAATGGGCTTTACGATTTGAATTTCTTACCACTCCAAAACATGTAGACTGGACGAGGTATTTCTTAATAGTATCACCTACGTAGCCCTCATATGTCCTTATTTAAAGAAATAATGTGTTGCAGGGGTTCTCTTGATTTTGCAAGTTATTTAATGTGCTCAGTGCTTAACTGCTTGGTGTCTGAAATAGTTGCACTGGTGACAGTAAAAGATTGCAGATATAATGAAAGAAAAACAATAAAGATATGTTATCTTGTTAAACCCATTGGTTTTCATCAACTCTTTATGTTATTCAAACTTGAGGTGACAAGTTTTATCTATTATATTAAAACAACTAAGTCTTCAAGAAAACTGTTGAAAACTCTGATAGGAGAGTTTATCATCCATATGAACACTTCCGTTGAGAATAAAATTTTAACTTTTGTCTTGTCCTCGGACTATCAATGATCCGAAGAATGATTGTTATGATTACCGAAGCAATTTTTTTTAATAAAAAAAAAATGAAAAAGGAAAGAACGAAAAAATATTGCCCTCTATATCATAAGCATAAAATTGTGTGGATTGAATTGAATCATTATAATATGTAATTTTTGTTTTTGAGTAAATGAAAATGGATGTCATCAATGTAGGGGTTTAACAATCATGGTGAGATGAAGTTTAGTCTAGTGTAATGAGTAAATGCTACGTTTCACTGTTTGTATACTGAATGACTGCTGCACTTTTGATTTCTTTCGAGTGTTTTCAGAATTAGTATTCCATCTTAATGAATAACTCACTTTTTATGCATCTGTTGAATATTTTCATTTGTAATATTACTTTTTGAGTTGTTCAATTTTCCTAATCCAGATATGATCATCCACTTCTGGTAGAAGGTAGAGACAAAAGTGAGTGGGTCCTTCCTATAACCGTGCATGCACCTCCTCCCGGGCCTCAAGCTGCTCACGCCAGAAAGGAGAAGTCTTTCTCTTTGGAACCTTTGTGGGTTCGTACTTGAAGGTGAAAGTGAATCTTGGACTTCGGTTATAACTTTGTGATAGCAGTGTATTAAGTAACCATGTGAAATTCACATATGGAAGTGTCAAATTTTGTCGCATGGGTTATAAACTAGGTCATATCGAGTTCTGGTATATAAGGGCAGGGTCGAACCATCTCAAAAGCAACCAAATGGATGTGAAAATCGGTGGGAAATCTTTTTGTACATGATGTGCAAGGGAATTCCACGCCCCTTGCCCCATGTATTGTGCAAATAAGATGTCCCAAGTGAAAAAAATATCCATATGTTTTATGCAATTGTTCATTTGAAATGATTCAAAAGTGGATAAAATCTTACCATGATCCGTGAAACGCAGTTATATATTTATGTACTGTTGGTTTACTATTTGATGCCCTTTTTTACGCTTATGAAAACCACCTGATAAATTCAGTTTTTCCATCTTCAGTTGTGTGATGTACAATTAAGTTTTAATTTTCTGCTTCCCAACTTGGTGACTGTGATTCTGTTTTGTGTATACTGATGCTATTCAACCCAAAAATTATGGCAGCAACATCTATGTAATATGATGTATAATTTTAGCGGTTACGGGTTTGTTTTGAAGTTTAATATTTTTATTTCCTTTATTCTGTTTAATTTATGTTTTATAGCTAGGCATGAGGCAGACACAGAGAAGAATTGTATTGTTTCTGAAGTACACTGTACATACATGATAGTTGATACAACATAAGAGTGAGGAAGTATAAAATAAATGATCTTTTGGATTGCGTTTTCATGATCGTGTATAGGTTTTATATTATTTTTTCTTATTAATATTTTATTAATTTTCAGATTTTTTATTTTATTTTTGAGTTTTTAATAATTTTAATGTTTATTTTAGTTTAATTTTAATTTTACAAGGTAAAAGACTAAAATACTTTTGACCATGAGAGTTGATTAATTAGCGTTTGTTGGAGCATTAAAAATGTACGATTTTAGGAATAGGTTCGGTCAGATTTTGAGAGGCTACAAAATGGTTGGATTTTAGGAAAAGAAAATTGGATGATCATCAATTTTCCTAATTTGTTTGGAAATGTCACTTTTGTTATAACGAGTAATGCTAGATATTGAATCTACAATCCCATTTTTTAAATCCCAATGTATGTGACAATTAAAGTGTCATTTAGTGAGTAGATATATAGGTAAGTGAGATGAATTATAATTAATATGTATTTACATTCCAAGTGATATCTCAGCTACCAATGTACTAGGATTGAAAAAATGGGATTGTATGTAGGTGAGATGTCTAGAATTATTCTTTCCTAATACATCAATTTTGACAGTTAAATTTGAGTTTAATTTACGATTGATCGACGGAAAGATCTTATTGATATATTTTGAAAAGGTTAAAGGCCATGTGAGTTAAAAAAGCAAAAACAGATCCAAAAGTGACATTTCCGAATAAGTTAGGGGCCCAATTGATTATCATCCAAAAAGAAGAAGAAAAAGTTACTGGGCCTCAACGTATAAAAATTTATATACCTCTCCAATTTAATTTCTTAATTTTTTTTTATAACACGAGTATTACACGACTTATTATTATTGATTCACCTCAATGGCTCAATGTCGTTCTTAAAAATTAATCATTTTTGTTTACTGAATTTTTTGTTGTTGAAAAGTTTGTTTACTGAAATTAAAATCTTTAAAGTGTTCATTATCGAGGGGTCATAAGAAGAAAGAGTGTTATTTTAACATAATTAGGTACGAATACGAATATTTAATTACAAAGTTTTCTGATATTGATCATAATCGTTAATGGTAGCAGTATAGTTTCTTAATATTCTAGTTAATATATAATTTACAGTATTCGTATTGTTTCTTAATACGAATATTCTAGTATTCTGATAAACGAAGTTTATGCAATTATCCTTGCATGTAATGAAACGAATTTGGATCCTCTACTGATTTGATCTTTTTCTTAACCTTATCTAATTTTATGACACATAAACATTGTAATGAATGTATGGTTAAGAAGTGATTGGTTTCCACAACCACTTTACCAACAACCAATCCAGGGTTGACTCTGAGATTTTCGGGGTCCGAGATGAAGTATAAAAAAGTGAGGCCCTCAATACTTTATATATGTTTATTAGATTTTTTTCTCTAATAAAAATACTTGTAAATATGAGTGTTATACCGTTTTTTTTTTAATATATAAAAGATAATTATTGTTGGAATTAGGATTCAAGTATTCAACACACTCTAACAATTGAGTTTTATAATTTATGGGCCTCTTAAAATGAAATATGTTTGGTGGGCCTACTTTGAACTCATTTTATGAGTTTATTAATTTGAAAAAAATTAAATGTTCAGTGGGCTTTTTTAAACTCATTTTTATGAGCCTATTAGTTCGTATAATGGTTATATGTAAAATCAATTTTTTTTCTTTGAAACTTTGGGGGCTTTTACAGATCGGGGGCCCTCGGCATCCATCTCACTGGGCTCCCCCTAGGGCCGAGGCTGAACCAATCACATATTTTAAAAAAGTCAGAAAAAAATTCAGATCAGTAAAGAATCCAAATCCACCAAAGACATCTTCAAACTGTCTATATCATATACCTTTTCCGATGAAAAATGATTTGCATATTAATTATTATTGATATGACAACAATGTCAAGAGACTCGCTTCCTATGTGGTATAAATATGGACTTGATAGACGATCAACTTAAAATTTGGTCTCCAATGCTTCCGTCTAAAACACATTTTGTTTTAATGATGTATCCATTTTTTTATTTTATTTCCTTACTAAAAATAGATGAAAAATTAATATCAATTATTCAAATTTAAATGTTTACTGAATCAACCTAAAAAGAGATTGTACGACAGACCGTCTGAAAGTAGATGGTCATATTGACAATGTCTAATATTTTTTTTATCACGTCAATTTGAGATTGAATGTGCATGTTTGTATTAGAGAATGATTTTTTTAATAGAATATATATTGATCCTACTTTATTTTTTTATTTTTTTTACAAACCTCACTTGGATATCCTTCTCGAGAGATTGAGACCTGATGTGTAAAGTCTTAAAGATAAGATAATAGGTTTTTGACCTTCTCTATTCTAATTTATTCTTTGACTTTATAATACTTATTGTTTTCACTTTTTTCTATACCAGCTGCGTGGTGGAGACGCACATTACCAACATTTCCAAATAAACGTCATTTTCATCTAACTGATCATATTAAAAGATGAAATGACTCATATTTCTGTATTTAAATAAAAAAAATATTTATATGGTATCAATAAATAACTTTAACTAATTACCACATGTCTAATGTGACTAAATGTTAAAAGTATTCATTTAATTTGATAATATCTTGAATTTGAATAGTCTGTATTACTAGTATATATAAAAAAATTAACTTTAACTTAGGAAGGTAATGTATACACAGTAATATTTTCCATATGTCAAATATACTTAGAATCATGTTCAGATCGAATTGTGCTTGTGTGAAGTAATAGCTTGGTGGGTTAGTCAAATTTAGCCAGCTATGCGCCTATACATGTTTACCACAACTGCATCTCTCACAACTATTCTAATTATTTATTAAGTCGGTCAATATCCCAAGTTCCAATGGCGACACTACAAGTGGCATCATCATGCAATATATCCAGCCCTATAAATTTAAACTCTTTTGGTTCATTCATTTGCACAAAATAAAAACAAAAACGAAAACAACAATGGAACACACATGACTCATACTCTCCTTCTTTATCTTTGCCTTTGTAACAAAGGAGCCATTGGTTGTGACAGCCGATGCTGCACCTGATGTGGTACTTGACATCGCCCGTCAGAAGCTCCACACTGGGACCAATTACTACATCTTGCCGGTTATCCGTGGAAGAGGTGGTGGTCTTACTCTTGCCTCCACTGGGAAAGAAACCTGTCCTCTAGATGTTGTCCAAGAACGAAGCGAGGTAGAAATTGGTCTCCCTCTAACATTTTCACCAGTGAACATAACGAAAGGTGTCATTCGTTTGTCCACTGATCAGAACATCAAGTTCTCTGCCTCGACAATCTGCGTCCAGTCCACGGTGTGGAAGCTGGATAGTCATGATGATTCATTGGGACAATGGTTTGTGACAACCGGAGGAGTTGAAGGCAATCCTGGTCGCGAGACAACGAGCAATTGGTTCAAGATAGAAAAGTTTGATGATGATTACAAGCTTGTTTTCTG
The DNA here is from genome assembly GCA_032871835.1 of Dipteronia dyeriana. Taxonomy (NCBI): domain Eukaryota; kingdom Viridiplantae; phylum Streptophyta; class Magnoliopsida; order Sapindales; family Sapindaceae; genus Dipteronia; species Dipteronia dyeriana. The sequence continues at coordinate 79,443,817 of CM065301.1, read as the reverse complement.
CCCTTCAGTTTGTGATATCTGTAGAGATATCGGAATCTATATCGATCAGGCCACGGGATTCGCCGTCTGGCTTTGAGTGACAAACCATTCAAAGTCATGTTCAAGAAGGCTTAAAGTTGAAGAAATCTACTAGGGAAGATTAATATATATATACTTGTAAAATTACTGATGAAGTGATTTTTAACATTGTAATAAGTGTTGCACATATTTAGTGGTAATGCTGTTGGAAAATTTCATCATATGGGGTCACACGTGTGAATATTAAATGTGTTATGTTATCTTTTAGTTAAGCCTAAATTAAAGTGATCTAATTAAAATTTAAAGTATTAAGACTTAAGGGTATAATTGTCATGGAATTAATGTGTAGATACCAAAGTGTTATTTCTAATTTGTTGAGGGACCGAATTAGAAATAGCCAACATATAATAATTTGATTATTATATATATTTTGAGTTATGGTTCTCAAATTACACGATGTTTTTGTTTTGTCTGTATCCCCTTCAACAGAGCAAAATAGAATTGTAGGGTTCAAGAAAGGTCGTGATAATTTGGAAGATCACAACCCATCCACCAATCTCTGGCAATGGATTCAGGTACGCTTCCGCTTTCTCGATTTACTTATTTTCTCTTGAATTGATATGGGTTACTAGTATGTATATTAGGGTTTGATTAATCATGATATAGAAACATGTTTAGGTTGTGATTCAGATTAATTATGTGTCTATACATGTTAACTTTGTATTAATCGAAATCTTTACAAGTGGTATCAGAGCTACCCATAGTCGATTATTGAGAATTAAGATTTGAATTTTGGTTTTAAGAATTTTTTTTAAAAAAATAGCGTTTTGATCTTCTTTTATGAAAATTGCTTAAAACGCTATCATAAAGTCACAGTCGGTGGTTTTTATGGGGAAACTGAGCACGAAATCCACGCGTTTGGAGACGAGCAGGGGTCATGATCGTGATCCCGATCCACGACTGGTCCAGATCGGGCTTCGTCGCCGTATTCGTTCGATCCACTGTGGATCGATGGTCGTCGTGGTTAGGCCGCCGTTCATTGCTTTCCGGTGACATTCTGATGGCTAAGGTGGCGGCGACGACAAGAGAACTAAGGGTTTACAGTGTTTTTTTACTCAGACCCTTCTTTTGAAAATTTAAAATTCTTTAGGGGCTGTTTTGTAATTTATTTGGGCAATTATGTGATTTTAATAAACTTTTTGCAATTAAGAAAATGTTTTGGGACATATTTATAATTATTGAAAAGTTATGAGGTCACTTTGTAATTTTTAAAAGTTATGGGCCAAAATGTAATTATTGAAAATTGAGGGGTTTTTATGTAATTTTACAAAATCAGGGGCAAGTTTGTAATTATGATAAAATAAAATATTTTATTTTATTTTATTTTAAGGATCAACTCAAATTCAAATATTTGGTGGTATACCTTTTATGGTTAAATAAAGTAATCCATTATTCTAAATGAGCTAATTGAAACCAAATGTCACCAAAGTGATCTCTATTGTGTAGATTGTTCATGAGGGATGTTGGATGTTCGTGTGTGTGTAAATTCATACGGGTTACTGTCCTAAAGGAAGGTTAATACTTGGTTGAATTGCACACACATCTGTGGTGTTAAACATGTGACGATTATAAGGTTTTACATGTGAATAATAAATCGATCCAAAGATAGATTTATTATTTAACATAAATTATTGTCAATGTTTGATCACTACTAAAAGAGTACCATATGTGTGTATATAAATTCATGCGGGTATTAGCCGGCCCAAATGAAGATTAATACTTGGCCGAATTGTACACACATCTGTGGTGGTAAACATGTGATGATTATAAGGTTGTACATGTGAATAATAAGTCGATCCAAAGATAGATTTATTATTTAACATAAATTATTGTCAATGTTTGATCACTACAACAAGAGTACCATTTATAATTAATATTATTGTCCAAAGACTTGATATTAATGTTGTACTAGGTATCTTAAGATGAGACCGACCATTATTTGGTATATCTTTTATGGTTAAATAAAGTGATCTATTATTCTAAATGGGCTAATTGAAGCAAGATGTCGCCAAAGTGACCTCTCATGTGTAGATTATTCATGAGGGATGTTGGATGTTTGTGTGTGTGTAAATTCATGCGAGTATTAGTCGGCCCAAAGGAAGATTAATACTTGGCCGAATTGCACACACACCTGTGGTGATAAATATGTGACGATTATAAGATTTTACATGTGAATAATAAGTCGATCCAAAGATAGATGTATTATTTGACATTAATTATTGTCAATATTTGATCACTACAACAAGAGTACCACTTACAATTAATATTAATGTTCAAAGACTTGATATTAATGTTGTACTAGGTATCTTGAAATGAGACTTACCATTATTTAAATTTGTTGATTATTGTATTTGGTTATTAATGTGAGCATGTTTGTGTGTTTGTTTTGTTCTCTTTCAAGCTAATGTTTTACTATATCTGCTAATACCAACTCTATACTCATGCTTAATGGGATCAACTTTAAGGATTTGGAAGGAGAACATACTCATTGTTCTCGGCTGCATAGATCTGGACCTTGCATTTTGGGTTGAGCAACTCTCTTCTCTTGCGAATGCAAGTTCTCCTGATAATATGAAGAACTTTGAGAAGTGGGATTGCTCAAATCGCATGAGTCTTATGATCATCAAGTGCGGCATTCCAGAGGCATTTAGGGGTACGGTATCTGAAAAGATAACCAAAGCCAAAGAGTTCCTAACTGAAATTGAAAAGCGTTTTGTGAAAAATGATAAGGCAAAAACAAGCACTGCATTTGCAAAGCTTTATTTCTATGAAGTACAAAGGCAAAGGGAACATTAGGGAGTACGTTATGGAAATGTCTTATATTGCTTCTAAGCTTATGGCACTGAAGCTTGAGTTGTCTAACAACTTGCTCGTGCATTTGGTATTATCACTTTCTACACAATACAGTCAGTTTAAGATCAGTTACAACTGTCAAAAGGAAAAATGGACTCTTAATGAGCTCATTTCTTACTGTGTGCAAGAGGAAGAGAGATTGAAGCGAGATATGATCGAAAATGCTCATTTGGCTAGCACTTATAAAGATAAGGGCAAATAAAGAAAGAATAATGAAGCAGCAAAATACCATATGAGCTTTGGATAGGCAAAATACCGAGTCTAAAGCATTTTCACATTTGGGGATGTCCAACTGAGGCAAGGCCTTACAGGCCACATGAAAGGAAATTGGACTCCAAAACTGTGAGCAGCTATTTCATTGGCTACTCTAAGCGATCAAGGGGCTATAAGTTTTATGATCCTACACTTAGGTCAATTTTTTGAAATGGGAACTGCAACATTTTTTGAGGATGTTGAGTTTGAGGGGGAGAAAATAAGGTTAGAGACATTGTCTCTGAGGAAAAATCGGTTTCGATTTCCACTATCGCTTTTGACAATGTACATGTTTCTATACCTGTCATTGATCAAGAAGCGAATCTAGATCCTCAACCAGACAATGTTGAACAACCCCCCATTCAAGATGAGGTAATTGTTCCTGAGGAACAAACTCAACAACCTCAATAACCAGTGTCATTGAGGCGATCCACTAGAGAAAGGAGAAATGTTATTCCGGATGATTTTTTTGTATTTCTCCAGGAACATGAGGAAGACATTTTAATGATGAAAAATGATCCAATCAACTTCCATCAAGCCATGCAGGGTTCCAACTCTCAAAAGTGGATTGGTGTCATGAATGAGAAATATAAGTCTATACAGGACAATAAGGTTTAGGAACTTGTCCCATTACCAGAAGGTGTGAAGCTCGTTGGTTGTAAATGGATATTTAAAACCAAAAGGGATTCGAAAGGTAATGTGGAGAGGTATAAGGCTAGTCTTGTAGCTAAAGGTTTTACCCAAAAGAAAGTGATTGACTATAAATAGACTTTCTCTTCGGTTTCAACGAAAGACTCTTTTAAGACAATCATGACACTTGTTGCAAATTTTGATCTTGAGCTTCATCAGATGAATGTCAAGATGGCATTTCTCAATGGTGCATTGACGAAACAACTTATATGGTGTAACCAGAAAACTTTAAGTCGGGAGACCCAAAGAATATGGTTTGCAAATTGATAAAATCCATCTATGGACTCAAGCAAGCTTCCCGTCAATGGTACCATAAGTTTCATCAAGTGATTATCTCATTTGGTTTTGAGATAAACGTTGTCGATAATTGTGTGTATCATAAATTCAGTGGGAGTAAGCACATATTCCTGGTTTTATATGTTGATGACATACGGCTTGCCACAAATGATATAGGCATGTTGTATGAAACCAAGAGATTTCTATCAAAGAATTTGAGATGAAAGATCTTGGTGACGTCTCCTTTATATTAGGGATCCAGATACAATGAGATCGCTCTCGGGGTATTCTTGGATTATCACAAATGAGTTATATCGATACAGTGCTCAAAAGGTTTAGCATGCAAGACAGCAAACCAGGTGACACCCTTGTCGCTAAGGAGACAAGTTCAGTCTCAATCAGTGCCCTAAAAGTAACCTTGAAATTAAGGAAATGCAGAAGATTCCCTATGCATCAGCTATAGGGAGACTAATGTATGCTCAGATATGTACGCGTCAGGATATTGCATACATTGTTGGTATGTTAAGCAGATATTTAAGTAACTCTAGGATGGATCATTAGAAAGTATCCAATCGGGTTATAAGGTATTTGAAGAGAATGAAATATTACATGCTCACATATAGGGGTTCGGATCAGTTTGAGATCATAAAATATTCCGACTCTGATTATGCTGAATGCCAAGACAGTAGGAGATCCACATCAGGCTATAAATACTTGTTGGCTGGTGGAGCTATATCTTAGAGGAGTGCCAAATAGACACTCATAGCTTCTTCCACCACGACAGTAAAGTTTGTAGCATGTTATGAGGCATCCAACCATGGAATATGGCTGCAAAATTTTGTCACTGGGCTGCACATTCTGGAGGGTGTTGAAAGACCACTCAAACTATATTGTGACAATAAGTCAGTATTGATATATTCTAATAACAACAAGAGCTCATCTAGGTCAAAGCATATTGACATTAAGTTTCTAGTTGTGAAGGAAAGAGTACAGAGTGGACATATATCCATAGAGCACATTGGAACAAACTCCATGATAGCGGATCCGCTTACAAAAGGATTACCACCCAAGGTCTTTCATGAGCGCACTGCTCATATGGGTGTTATTTTGTGTGAGGATATCACATTATAGTGGGAGTTTGTATAGTTTTGTATTTTATTGCTCTATATTTGATTTTGGATATACTTATGTATTTGTATATTTGGATATTCTGATCAGAAATAAAACATTAAGTTCATTTCACTCTGTTACATTATGTTGAGTATTGATCTCACTAAGGAATAAAGTATGACCAGTTGGAATAGACGTGTATAGATCACATTGCATGTAATTTCCATGCTACACATCCATGATTGATCTATGTCATTTGGTTATGTTGGTATACGTGACCATTGATGGGTTTAGTCACGCTAAAAGTGACGAAAACCGCTTTGATCCTATGTTGGCATAATCAATGGACGAGATTGTTCGGATATACCCTAAAATTGTGATAGCAAAATTTTGGAGCTCATAAAGTCATACACATTTGTAAAGTTACATATGTGGCCCAGTGGGAGATTGTTGGAAAATTCCATCATATAGGGATACACATGTGAATATTAAATGTGTTGTGCTATCTTTTAGTTAAGCCTAAATTAAAGTGATCTAATTAAAATTTAAAGTATTAAGGTTTAAGGGTATAATTGTCATGAAATTAATGTGTAGATACCAGAGTGTTATTTCTAATTTGTTGAGGGACCGAATTAGAAATAGCCAACATATAATAATTTGATTATTATGTATATTTAGGGTTATGGTCCCCAAATTACACGATGTTTTTGTTTTGTCTGTATCCCCATCAACATAGCAAAATAGAACTGTAGGGTTCAAAAAAGGTCGTGATAATTTGGAATATCACAACTCATCCACCAATCTCTGGCAATGGATTCAGGTACGCTTCCACTTTCTCGATTTACTTATTTTCTCTTAAATTGATATGGGTTACTAGTATGTATAATAGGGTTTGATTAATCATTATATAGAAACATGTTTAGGTTGTGATTCAGATTAAATATGTGCCTATACATGTTAATTTTGTATTAATCGAAATCCTTACAAATGCACCATGCAACTTGTTGATCCTAAAAAAAAGAGTACCGAATGAAATTTATTATAGATTTATATTAATGTATCTTATGACTATATATAATCGTGGGTTTAGTATTTTTATTTTTATTTTGTTCAAATTAATTCAATGACTAGTAGTTTTCATTTCAGTAACCTTATTGGCATTGCTCATTATATTGTGGGTTATGTTTGTTATGTCATAGAAGATATATCTGTACATGCCTCCATCTACTTACATCTTGCATGTTGCATTAGATGTTAATCGGTAATAAACTAATAATGTTATATTCTTAAGACTGGTTTCAGTAGAACAACCTGTACACCAATTTTTTTTATGTATTATATTATTATATAAATTCAGGGTTTTTTAAGGAGGGGGTAAGACTCAAACGCGCAATATCGTTATATAGGTGTGAGTTGCTTACCACCGGACCAACTTCATATAGTCATTTATACACCAAGTTATAAATTTCGAGTTCCCAACTTGGTGATTAAGTTTTAAATTTTTAAATTTTTTACTGTGACATGTGTCACTATTGTTTGGATTACAGATTAAAAGATGAAAATAGCCTTTAAACTATTAAATTTGATTAACGATCGATTGAAGGAAGGACTTGATTGATGGATTTTGGAATCGTTAAGGATAACGTAAACAAACAAAAAAGATAGGGACCAAATTGATTATGATCAATTTAATAGTTTAAAGATAGGGACCAAATTTATTTTCATCGTAAACAAAAAAGTCACCGTGCAATGATGTAAGATTCCGAATAAATTGCTTTACATACACGGAGAGGCAACACGTTAAAGATTATTTAATTATTCATTAAGTGGTAACCCACTTTATATTTGCAATAATTCGTAAATTTAAGAAAATACGGGATAAACAGGCTGCATGTTTGGGAAGAAGAGTCCAAAATTCTGCTCCGTACCAGCAGGTTTCTGGTTCTCATTGAAGGTGGCGAAAATGAACCCTTCTATGTGAGCATTGGGTCTTTTAGGTGTTCCTTTGTTACTGGTGATATGATTTATGAAATTCCGGTTGTACGTGGCTGCCAACTGCGGAGTTGTGAAGTCGCCATTGCCAGCAGAAGGCCAACCGCTCTCAGAGACTGTTACATTCACATTACTCACACCTTCCTTTTCCATGGCTGAGAAGAAAGCATCCACAACGGCATCAAACAGGTTATAATAACTCAAGCTCCCGTCCGTAACAACCGGTGCAGTTGCGGTGAACTGTGCATAATCCAATTTAACGTTAACCGGATCACCCGCGTAAGCGAAATAAGGATAAACATTGATCAAAAGAGGCGATCCCTGTTGTGACAAAAAGGTCAGAACACCTTTAAGTGTACTGCTTGCCTCTGGAGTGAATGCGCCACTCGAAGGCGGGTAAGAGCTTCCCAAAGTGACCGCAGCCACCACAGTGGAGACTCTTATGGTACTGCCGAGACCCTTAGCATTGAGGATGTTTTGCAGAGACTGCATCACAGGCAAAATGTTTGGGGCATAGACTCCGGGGATGATTTCATTACCAACAGCGATGACTGAGAATAAAACGTCTTTGAGGTAGGGTTCAATGTTAGTCGAAAACCATGTCGTCACTGCAGCTGGACTAGCTGCTAAGTTAGGCAAATCTTCATTTCGTATGCCTACAATCACTTTGATTCCACTTCCTCTTAGAGCATTGAGTGCTGCTGGGTTGGGATCGAAGAGCCTCGTCTTCTCAACGCCGTATTTCTTGTACAGGTTTATAACGTCAGTTGCAGGTGGCAGATTGTCTCCTAGCAGTCCATAGCAAACGCCAATGTCGACAGCTACTGCAATTTGGAATTTGCTGTGAATAGCTGTTGCTATGGTGACCACAAAAATGAGTGCTTGTCTAATTAATCCCATCATTTTCCTCTCACTCTGGTTTGCCTGCACAACATGAATCCATATATATTTAGTTTGAAAAAAGGGTTCCAAATATAACCACAGAATAGGAATTAGGATACAAAACTATTATTTTGAGATTTTTTATTTTTTATTAAGTGAAATATTACTCAAGTAATAAAAGAGTGAAGCAAAAATTAAAGTACATGTGTTGAGAAAACAAATACGTATTTTCTTTGTTGACTATAGTTTCCAATAACTTTGGATTAAGCTTTAAAGTTAGTATACAATAATTCAAACAGTAATTAAATATTTTTAAAAAGATGAGATAATAATAAAGCAATAGTAAGAATTTTTTTTTTGGTAAATATCAATATTGAAAGTGAGAATGCTTTTTGCAACTTACTTGTTGAATTGGATAATGTTTAACATGTTCTATGTGTTTATATAGAATCACAGAATCTTCTTTTAAAAGTATTTCTGATTTCAGCATTAATATTAATAATTGTAAATATATGATTGGTCCATGATATATGAATAACAAATTCGGATTTCAACAGAAATAGTAATAGTTGTACTATATTTATGACTCATTCATGATGAATAATAAACAAATTAATATACGTATAATGTAAAAAATAAAAGAAACAAATGTATGTAATAACTAGCAATAAAGATATATTGAGGCAAATGATGTACATAACATGTTGTGTTAATTAAGAACTTTAATTACAATTTAAAGTAGTATCATGTTAATGTTAGAGCACACGTTAAACCACTATATAACATTCATTTAATTATTTTCACACAATAAGAGAATTCTTTTGTAATTTTTTTCCATAATAAGAGAATTCGTTTGTAATAATTTCTTCTTTAAGGTAATGGGATAATATAGAAACTAATATTAAAGGTTACCAAAAAAAAATATCAATATACCAAAATGTAAAAATTTAGTCTTTAAGGTAGTGAGGCAAAATAGAAACTAATATAGAAATTAATATTAGTCACCAAAGAAAAATATATCAATATACCAAAATGTAAAAATTTAGTCTTTAAGGTAATGGGACAAGATAGAAACTAATATAGAAACTAATATTAAAGGTCACCAAAGAAAGATATATCAATGTACCAAAATGTAAAAATTTAGTCTTTAAGGTAATGGGGCAATATAGAAACTAATATAAAAACTAATATTAAAGGTTACCAAAGAAAAATATATCAATATACCAAAATGTAAAAATAGTAATGGGGCAAGATAGAAACTAATATCAAAGGTCACTAAAGAAAAATATATCAATATATCAAAATGTAAAAATTTAGGTTTTAAGGTAATGATAAAAAATAATAATAATCACACTAACTTTAAGAATCAAAATGAAATTTGATACTATTTTATTTCTCAAAAATTATCTATAATTAAATTTATTTAAATTTCTTTACGATTTCTATTTAAGTATACTTAATCAAAGAATTTATGATAAAATGATATTTCTTGTTGTATATATGAAATATCTCTTTTAAGAGTTTCTCAATCAAAGAATTTGTATGAAAATATCATTGTATCATTAATATCTTTACGAAACGATTATTTATAAACTTATAATTTAACTGTGTAATATTCATGTTAAGTCAAATTAACTTATAAATATTTGTGAACGAATTTAAATAACAAATGAGTAAAATAAAGTTATCAAAACTATATTAACGGCCTAACAAAATAATAGATATATAATAACACAAGCTTGAAAATAAAATAAAATTATTTATTAATTTATATTCTTAAACCTAAAATATTAGAGATTCGTAAAAATAATCTTAATAGTCAAATCGAAAAACTATGAGTAAACAAAATATGTTAACTATTATATAGTTCATGTGTAGTTGTAAGGTTAATTACGAGATGAGATCAATTCATTTTAGTTTAATTTATTTTAAATTTTAAAAAATTTAATTCTTTTAGACCTTTGAATTAAAATCCAATGATTGAAAATTAGTCTTGTAACTATATAGTAAATGTGTAATCCATATATAGATTAGATTAGGAAATAATGTATGAAATCGTAAAAAAATAAAATACTAAAAAGATTGATTTTGTTTCAACAAAATAAATAACTAATTATGGAAGAAATTAATTTATCAATAAATTAGGGGACCAAGTTAAAGTTACCATCTGCATATTATAATATCATAATATAAATATAAATAAAAAAAATTGAATTTTTCATTTTCAGGGGTGGGCCCTATGAGCCCCCCTTTTGCCTTCACCCTGCTTGACTGCTATTTATTAAGAAATGTAAAGGGCGATATGTTGTCATTTCCTTTTCTTCTTTTTTTTTTTTTTTTTTTGGATTTTTTTTAAAATTTCTAATCTGAAATATCGGACGAGAATGGAATCGCATTTCTACATTACATATTAAGTGACGATAATGACATCCTTAAAAAATGGTATCTATATCCATTTCGTAATCACACCCATTAAATATTTTTTAAAAAAATCTCTAATTTGTAAATAAACCCCATTTAATGTCAAACATATCATTTCTTTAATTATATGGTATTATGTTTTTGTAAGTACACACCACCTATAACTATTATTACATTATTTAATTAACTTTATTATTATTTCAAAAGTTATTGTTAACTTTAACATTATGTTTGGATTTGTGGAATGTGAGAGAAATGAAAGGAAAGAAAAATGAGGAAAAGAAAGGAAAGGAAAGGAAAGGAAAGGATAAGAAAGTGTTTTTAATGATTGTTGTTTGGATGGTTATAAATATAAAATAAAGGAAAACAAATCAATCTTATTTAATTTGGACAAATAAATGAATTAATTTTATTCTATTTACGAAAATATCATTATTTTAACAATATAAATATCCAATATTAATAGGGTTGGATATTGAAAACATCATTAATTATGAATTTATTTCCCTACTTTTCCTCCCAAATTTGGGTGGAAACCAAATTGTACGAAACAATAAGAAATTATTCCCTCCTTTTCCTTCCATTTCCTTTCACTTCCTTTCCTTTCTATGTCATTTAACAATCCAAACAAGATATTAGAAATCCATCCAAATCCTTTATGTTCTTTCCTCTCCTATTTCATCAAACCAAACATAATGTAAGTCTTTTACTATTCTTTCAAAGTTTTTTCAAATCAAACTCTATTGTTTGTTAAAAATCCATCTTAAGATTTTTTTTTTTATTGGAGAAACACTTTCCGTTTGTGAGAGTTGTAAGAATACAAGATTTGTGTCATATCTCAATTAATTAAAAGTAGATAAGCGTTAAATGATATTAAAAAAAAAAGGCATTCAATGAAATTAAAGAACATCTAATATTTTTTTTACACGAAAGAACATCTAATATTGATAAATAAATAAAAGTCTAAAGTGTGTTTGAAAGAAATAATATATATATATATAATATTATACTATTAATGTGGAAATGGTGATATATGTCACATTTTTAACGTGTGTTGTGATGATGTCACCATTTTAATAACTTAAGTTTAAAAGGCACCTATTATGGTGAACTACCCAAATTGCCCTTAAACTTTAATTTTTAAAAAACAACTTTCGGAACTGGATGGTTGGTATCTCCCCAAAAAAGTTGTCTGAAAAACTTGACTCTCTCTCTAAAAAAGTTGTCTCTCTCCAGATTCTGCACTAGAAGGTAACAAATATTTATGATCTTCACTTAAATTTCTTTTATGCATTTCAGATATTTTGCATTCATTTCTGTGTGGGTGAACAATGTATCAATTCCTCGATAACAATGTGTCCATTTCAGATTCTGCACTAAAATGTATGAAAATTGAAAACATCCGTGCTTTTTTCGTGTGTGACCGAGAATATTTAAAGATGAATTGAGCTTATTTTATATTGGAACGAGCTTTTGTTTAGTTTGAAAAAAGCTCGATTATTTGAAAAAAATGCTTGACAAAAAAATGTTCGATCCCTTAGGAAAAGTTCTCGATCCCTGGACAAAAGTTATCGAACCGTTATAAAAGTTCTCGATAATTTGACAAATAATCTCGATCCTTTAAAAAAGTTCTCAGTCTCTTAGAAAAAGTTCTCGGTCCCTTAGAAAATGTTCTCGATTCCTTGATAAAAGTTCTCGATCTCTTGATAAAAGTTATCGATAATTTGACAAATATTCTCGATCCCTTAAAAAAGTTCTTGAACCGTTAGAAATGTTCTCGATCCCTTAGAAAAAGTTCTCGTTCCCTTAGAAAAAGTTCTCGTTCCCTTGTTAAAAGTTCTCGAACCGTTATAAAAAGTTCTCGATAATTTGATGAATATTCTAGATAAAAGTTCTCGAATCGAAGCATTATAAAAGTTTTCGGTCCGTTGTTAAATAATCTCAAACCCTTGAAAAAGTTCTCGATCCATTTGAAAAAAGCTAGATCACTTAGAAAATATTCTCGATCCCTTTCCAAAAAGCTCGATCCGTTTGTAAATGTTCTCAATCCATTACAAAAAAAGCTCGATTCCGAAGAACATGTTGTCGATCCCTTACAGTTGAGAAATTTTTGTAATTCTTAGTAATTGTAAAAGTAATTTTTTTTATTTGTTAATAATTGTTTGTGATGATGATTTTCATAGGACAATGGATCCGGTTAGATTAGTCATATCTTACAACGGCCGATGGGAGCAATTACTTGATGGAAGTCAGAGGTTTCTTGGTTCCGATAACCAAGGAATGTATGTGTCCAGAAATATGACTTACGAAGAGCTGGTGTCGATAATACAAACCGTTGTGAAGTACGATGTGAACAAATACATTGTTGATTTACAATCAATATCAATCGTTCCCGGGACAACATGTCGCACATTTATAAGAAATGACGACGATGTTTTGTTTATGCTAGGGGAAGATAGGGTGATCCCTCAAGTATGTGCCAATTTAATTGAGAGGGCTGCATGAGGTGTCATCGGTGAAGAAATCTCTCCTCATAATAACACCTAATATTTTCGATCTTCAGGCGGAAGCAACCAGTTGTTCATAGAAAGAAGTGGGATTGAAGGTAGGGAAAACCTATGTGGTGTCCCACCGGAAGTAGCCGACCATGGTGATATAGTTGGAACTCAATTGGACGATGATTTCGGTTGTCAAATTGAAATGAATGTTGGGCAGTACAACCACCAATACAATGAGATGTACAATGATATGAACAATGAGCGGAACAATGAACCTCATAACTTACCAATTCATGAGGTGGCTAATGAGTCAAATTTTCATCTGGTATATAATGTAGCGAACAATGAGGAAGATGAAGAACCGTTCGAAATGGAAAGAAGTGCAAGACGTGTACACAGATGTAGTTCCACTGCAGTAGATATAACTGGGACATCTGAGGTCTGGCCTGATGCAACTCTAGCTGATTCTGAGAATGTCAGAACGTGGGTTATTCCAGGAGCAAAATCATACTCGTTTGGTATGGGTGGAAGCAGGAACTTGGTAGAAGATGAACCTACCAGCATGATACATAAAGGTCAATTTTTTCCTACTAAAAAGGATTTGAAGAGATTGGCTGGGCATTTTGCAATGCGGCACAACTTCGAGAGGAAGATGAAAAGGTCGAATAAGATAACATTACATCTAGTTTGTTTGATGGACAACTGTACGTGGAAGTTAAGAGCGATTAGGAGAGATGAAGCGACATACTTTCAAGTAAGAAGTTTTATCAACGAACACACTTGTCCGTTGAAGGAGATTCACGGCCGCCATCGACAAGCTAGTGCAGTCATAATTTGAGAAGTGGTTGCACTTAGATTGCAGCAACAAGATGGTCGACTAATGTATCCGAAGGACATAATCGTCGATATGAAAACAATGTATGGCATCCAAATAATGTACAGTAAGGCACATCAAGCCCTTGATTATGCATTGTCACTGACCTACGGAACGCATGAGGAAAGCTTTCAACTGCTACCATCATTCGGTAACGTGTTGGAACAACAAAATCCCAGAACGATTACTGACTTACAGTGCGACGAAAATGATAAAATCCTATACTTTTTCATGTTGTTGGGTGCCTCACTCAGAGGATTCAAGAGGTGTATGCATCCAGTTATTGTCGTTGATGGTACCCATTTAAAGGGTAGATTCGGTGGCACAATGTTTGTTGCAACTGCACAAGATGAGAATGAACAGGTTTATCCAATTGCTTTTGGGTACAGTGACTCAGAAAACAACCTATCATGAGAGTGGTTTTTGGATTGTTTGAAAGCTGCCCTTGGCCATATAGATGATTTGGTTTTCATTTCTGATCGACATGCAAGCATTGAAGCAGGGATTTCTAAAGTGTTCCCTTATGCCACCCATACCATATGTTGCTGGCACTTTTATGAAAATATTAAGAAGCGATATAATAGAAAGGATGTTGCCACAATAATGGACAAAGCAGCCCGAGCGTACACCGAGTTGCAATATAACCGGTATATGGAAGAGTTACGAAACTTGCACCCGAATGCATCTGAATATGTAATTGATGCCGGTCTACACAAGTGGTCCCGTGTACATTGCCCCGACAGAAGGTATAGATTCATAACAACAAATGCTGTAGAATGCATAAACTCATGCCTAAATTTTGCACGGCAACTGCCTATGTTGACTTTGGCCGAGTTCATTAGGAATATGCTACAACGTTCGTTTCACGATCGTCATAGGGCTACACAATCCATGCGTCATCAGTTGACCGACGCATCACATCTTGTGATCCTAAAACATGTTGAAAAGTACAATTTTATGACCGTTAATCCAGTTGACTGGAACATATTCTCGATGAAACGGTTGGAAAATAGTGGACAGTTGACTTAGCCCGGAAGACCTGCATATGCAACAAATTCCAAATGGACCTTCTTCCATGTTCTCACGCTCTCGCTGCCACAAGGTACATCATATAATTTTGTCTACGGTGAATATTTCTTAAACGTGAAACTTATCGTTTTCAATATTTTTACAGGGACCGAAACATGGATTTCACACAAGCGACAAACACTTATTGATGCGTACTCGGTTCCTATTATACCGGTTGGACATCCTTCCACTTGGATTGTGCCATCTGACATCGCTGAGAGAGCCATTTTAAATCTAAGCTCCAGGAGACAAGCAGGCCGCCCGAGGGCTTACACCGTATCTCGTCTTCGGAGAGAACAACTACACAGAATTCTAGACGATGTGGACAACCAGGGCATAATTCGAGGAGATGTTCTAACCCAGCTTTGACTAATGAAGGTCCTAGCAGAGTCATTCTTGAGGAATACAAACACAAGTGTAGTATCTGTCATATAGTTGGTCACAATAGACAGACGTGCCATACTAGAGACTCCACCGTGGAATGATTTGAGGCGTTATCATGATGACATTGTGATAATTTGAACTCGTATGACTTGTTCATTAACTGAAATGCAATTGTATTTAAATATGATTTGTATATATACAAATGTAAACATTTTTATACAAAAGAATTGGTAAATATAATAAAGAATTGATACATATACAAATGAATTACTACATAAATCTAAACGGGTCGGGAGTTTACAAATATTTCAACTGCCATCTTCTCTTGAATGATTCCCATATCGTCTTCCGACCAATCGAAATCCTTTATGTCCGCCAGTAAGTACTCAATCAATCTTAACGTGTGGGGACCACAGTTACTCCTGCAGTTGGACCCATCAACAAGCATTAATGAAATATTAGGTTTATAATAATACAATCTCAAAGTTACTATTACAAAATGTCTTACGATTTCTTCTACTGGGGGATACATTTTTTCAGACACCACGCTGACTGAGAAGGGCTTACTTTTCTTCTCAAATTTTCAAGTCCAGTCGGTCGTGCAGTATGAAACCCGGCCTGATGCAACATCGAGGGCACAAAGTAGCGCAACGGGGCTACCTGCTGTTTCCGGATATGAGCTGGGACCTCCTGTCTCCAAGGGTCGACTATGAACAGCTTCTCGCATGTGAGGTCCACATTCACCAGTAGCCAATGTTGGCTCCCAATATTGCACGGTATCAAGACCTATAAATGTAAACAGCAGGTGTTAGGATGTACAAAGACATTTATATTTGTAATTGCAAACCAAGTAACACTTACCATGTCAACCTCGTGCCACTGATGGCATCCAAGCGGGGCACCACCAAGCATCATCGTCAGGTCGTCATCCTTCCACCAAGACCTCAAAACATTCCACCGCGATGATGTGATCTCCCCGTGAGAATCACGAGGCATCATTTTCCTGCACTGGTGCTCCAGAAAGGAATGTAGAAACACAAACTCAAATTTATTAATGTTTTCCATACAAATCTATAAGCATGCATACTCATTACTAATTTCAGTACTTACAAAAAAACGCGTATCCAATATGTTGACCATCTGACTGTACACATTCGGAAAAGCCAGTTGACACTTCCGAAGAATATGGAGGTACGCGTCCATAAGCTGGGAATATAAACACGTAAAGATATGTTAGGAGGCTTACACATCTAAAATAAATATTAAAAATAGAATTTACGGTCCCACATACCTCATCATCAACATCCATGAAGTTGGTCTGCATCCGATGGAACCATACTGCATCAACTGGCTCCAGCAAATCAACATCACTTCTGCATTAATGTTCCATCAGCTCCACATTTATTTAATGCATTAGAAGAAAAGCTGCCACCTAAATAACAAAGAAATTTACTTACAGTTCCCCGTTTACGTTCTTCTTGAAGGCTCGGTAAGCCTTCAACTGGTCACCGTCCACCAGTCCGTGGGGATTAAATACGTGGTCAATTCCCTCTAGTATTACCCTCACCCTCTTAGGTCGACATGGATCTGTGTACGAGCTAAGCAACTGCCAACCGCGCTTCAGTACACGCCTCTGCTGTCGAACTCCCCCCACCGGGGTGTGCTGAGATAAGGAGCTTCGTTCCATGTGTGGCTGGATCTAAGCAGTTGGTGGAGGAGGAACCTTCTGCTCTAGGGTAGGTGGAGGTGGAGGTCGAGGTGGAGGTGGAGGTGGAAGGGGAGCCTACTCCTCGCTCCTAGGGGGATGGAGGGTCGGCTGCTCGCTCGGAGGTGGAGGTGGAGGTGGAGGTGGAGGGGGAGGGGGAGGGGGAGGGGGAGGAGGAGGGGGAGCCTGCTGCTCGCTCATCGGTGGAGGGGGAGCCTGTTGCTCGCTCTGAGGTGGAGGGGGAGTCTACTGCTCGCTCTGAGTGGGAGGGGGGCCAATAGCTCGCTCTAAGGGGGATGAGGCCGGCTGCTCGAGGGGAGGGGAGGGGGAGGGGGAGCCTGCTGCTCACTTCGAGGGGGGAGAGGGGGCCGGTTGCTATATCGAAGGGGTAAGGGGGCTGGCTGCTCACTCGAAGGTGGAGAGGAAGCCTGCTGCTCACTCCGAGGGGACGGGGGTTGGCTGCTCGCTCGGAGGGGGAGGGGTAGGGGGAGAGAGGAAAGGGAGACTGAGCCCTACTCTCCAGAACTGCCCCACCGGTATGTGGATCCTCCATATGCTGATCTATATGTGTCCTGAAGCCCTGAAGGACCCCCTATCAATGCAAGCAACTCCCTATGTTGTTGTTGTCGATCCTCCTCGCTCTTCTGGATCAAGTCCAGCAACTCCCGGTGCTGTTGTTGTCGATCATCCTCACTCTTCTGGAGGGCTTCACGCAACTCATTGAACTGATGTTCTAAACGGGCCTGAAATCATGCAATATTGTTAATACTAAAACAAGCAACAGATCTTGTTAATTAAAATAAAACTACCATCTCAACTTACCTCTCCATCAAGTCCAACGCCTGCACGGGAATCCCCTATAGCGGCACCAGGTCTTGGGGTGGTAAACTGAACTCTTATATGCCTCACTCCCCGAGGAGACGGCTCAGATCCGCCAGTGTCCATGCCACTAAAATCTGCATCCGTTGCTGAAGGCTCCGTCTCAGTACACCTCCCACCCCCACCCTCCTCTTCGGGACGATCTGCACTAATAGTCGGATCAGGGACAGTAGGAAGGTAAACCCTATCGTCCTGCACATACGGGCTCCCCCCCTCACTTAAGCCTACGAAGTACGGTGTCACCACCTCAGCTGCTGTGGGCACGATTTCCGTCCTCGCAGACATCGGAAAGCTTACTTAGGTTAATGTCATTGTTACTTATAGTAAGTAATATAACGATTAACAAATTAAATAATTACCCTAGCAGTAAAAATCTTGTCCTCTAGGTTGTTTGGTCAACTCCCACTTCAACATACGAAGAGAAAGGTCTATAACCCTTCGAGTCCCGAAATCGATGCCCAGTTGGGGGATCACCTTGAATGCAAATATCTGCATCAAAGATAAGTACAGTTATAATCCAAACAATTTTGGATTAGAAATTTAATGTACATGTTGGAAATCAAATTTCTTACCAAAAGGGCATGTGATAGACTGTAGATGTTGTACCCCTCCACGGAATGTCCAACATCTCCCTGTGACTGTTGGCGTCACTCCTCACGATGTCTCAGTAACACATGCTTGAATGAAAAGATAGAAGGCCTATAGACGTGCGCACCCCACGGGAACGCATCGAAGGTATTGAGGTCCTCTACCAATCGAAACTGCCAAACTGAAATCTTCAATCTCTTGTCCACTCCCATCAATATCTAGTTCAACATGTAAATGAGGCACAACTTCACAGCATCGTACGCCTGTTGAAACTCTCCGCGGGTAAGAACAACCCTCAAGTCATTAAATGATACCTCATCGTGTCCAAGAAAGTACCGTTGATGTATGTCATTCTAAACTGCAACATACATACTCGTGTCCGGTACGACTCCAAAACGTAATCCGGTGATAAGGCTAAATTCCACCTTCGAAAACCTGACCACATGGTTCCCTAACAAGAACCGCATCTCATATGTCGGCCCGTCATGGTCCAACTCCCACAACAGCAGCTGATGAATAACACCACCCAAAAACTTCAGCTCCCGGTGCATCGACATGAAATGTGTGAAACAGAAGGCCATGAACTGAAGCCGATCCTCAATAGCAAACTCTTCAGGGACCCGGTTAAGTGCATCGTCTACACAGACGAGGGCTTTAAAATGGTCGTGTCGAGTCAATTTTCCCTTGAATCAATCTCCCTCTGTAGTTTTAAGCAATTCCTTCAACATGTTCGTCATCTGCAATGTCACAGAAATAATACATCAGTAAACTGCAAAAAAAATTAGAAAATATTCTCGATCGTTTGAAACAAATTCTCGATACTTTAAAAATATTCTCGATCGTTTGAAAAAGTTCTCGATCCATTGAAAAACCTCTCGATCCTTTGAAAAACCTCTCGATCCTTTGAAAATAGTCTCGATCCTTTAAAAAATCTATCGATTCATTGAAAATTCTTCTCGATCATTTTAAAAAATCTCGACCCTTTGAAAAACATTCTTGATAGTTACACAAATATTCTTGATCGTTTGAAAACATTCTCGATCCTTTAAAAATAGTCTCGATCCTTTTTATAAACCTCCCGATTCTTACAAAAATCTTATCGGTCATTTTAAAAAATCTCGACCCTTTGAAAAACATTCTCGATAGAACAAATTCTCGATTCTTTGAAAATAGTCTCGATCCTTTGAAAAACCTCTCGATTCTTTGAAAAATCTTCTCAATCATTTTATAAAATCTGTACCCTTTGAAAAACATTCTCAATCGTTAGAAAATTATTCTCGATCGTTTGAAAAAATTCTCGATCCTTTGAAAATAATCTCGATACTTTGAAAAACCTCTTGATTCTTTGAAAAATCTTCTCGATTCGATGAAAAATCTTCTCTTCTCGATCGTTTTAAAAAATCTCGATTCTTTGAAAAACATTCTCGATCGTTTTAAAAAATTCTCGATCCTTTGAAAATCAGTTTTCTAGTAAACGCTAGGTGCTAGTCGGGCGGTAGCCCAACGCATAGCGCCTAGGCGGTGAATTTTTTTAAAAAAAATTTGGTTTTTATTTCTTACTTTTCCTTTTTGCAAAAAAAAAAAAAAAAATCTTTTTCGTTTTATAATTTTACATCATCACTAATAATAGGTGACTCCACATTACTTAGTTTGTGTCCTTAGTATGGGATCACTTCCCTAATATTTTTTCTTTCTACCATTTTTAGTATTGCTTCCCAGCTGGACTCCACACCCCACATTACTTATTATGTCTTTTACTCTTTTAAATTCTCCCTTCTCTCTCTCGAAATCTAAACCAGCGATTAATTTTTGATTCTCTCTGTTCTTCAACATTTTCCAGTCTTCGTTTGATCTTGATATCTTCTTCTTCTTTTCGCTTAATTTCTTCTTTTCGCTTAATTTCTTCTTTTATCTCTGTTTTTCTTTATCAATTTACAATTTTCCAATAAATTCTCTCTTCTCTCTCTCTAGATCTAATCCTCTCTTTCTCAATCTACAATTTTCTTTCTCTGTTATTCTTTCTCTTGAAGCTTTTGGTCGGAGTGATGACTGCCCACTCGCAGGCGGCAACGAACAACAGTGACAGTGATGTTTGGAATGACTAGACGGAGTCAAAGATTTTGACTCCGCGTAGCCCAATTTTTAGGCAAAATTGGTCGATTTATCGAGCAATATCTGCTAATTTTCCTTCCAACCATCT
Organism: Dipteronia dyeriana; assembly: GCA_032871835.1. Lineage (NCBI taxonomy): Eukaryota > Viridiplantae > Streptophyta > Magnoliopsida > Sapindales > Sapindaceae > Dipteronia > Dipteronia dyeriana. Next base: position 79,423,067 of record CM065301.1, on the reverse strand, counting down.
AATATGTCAGGTTTAGCTGAAACGGAACGGCCGACGTCCGCCTAGCGTATAGGCGGCCGACTTTTCCGATTTTCGAATACTGTTGAAAATAGTCTCGATCCTTTGAAAATAGTCTCTATCCTTTGAAAAACCTCTCAATCCTTTGAAAAATCTTCTCGATCATTTAACAAAAGCTCGATCACTTTAAAAAATATTCTCGATCGTTTCAAACAATTTCTCGATCCTTTAAAAATATTCTCAATGCTTTTAAAATGTTCTCGATCCTTTGAGAAATAATCTCTATCGTATGATAAATTTCCTCGAATCTTTCTATAAAATTTCCTCGATTTCGCTTGAAATATTCTCGATTTATTTTTATTTATAAAAAAAATGCTCGATATCAGAATTTCATCTTCCTCATAACATATTCAACCTCATTTCAAACTCAAACCAAAACCACAACCATTGTCAACCCTAATCTATAATTTCAATCAACAGAACAAGTCTAAAATGCAATGATTAGTTATCAACAACAAATCGATAAATAAAACAAACTGAACTTACCTCTGTCAATCGCTGTAAAATGTACTGTATTTCCGTTCCGGTCGATAAGCTGTCTATTTCCTCGCTGTCAATTTCGTTGTCGTCAGTTTCTTTCTCACTGTTGCTTTTCTTAGACTCACAAAACGATAACTTTCTCTCTTTTTCAATTTTGTCGGGGTATTCTCGTCTCTTTAAGTTAAATGGTGCCTTTTAAACATATATTACTAAACTGGTGATATTTGCACAACACCCCTCTGAAATAGTGTCATTTATTTTTCGAGTCCAATATTAATTTAAAAGTCTTTTTATATACATAAAAAAAAAATTAAGGTATACAAATATCATCACTCGTAAAAATTTAATGTCATATTTTTGTCCAAATAAATTGTTTCAAATGAACCCAACTCAATAATGGAAAGGGATCATATTCAATATATTTATATCGGCAGTTGCATACACAATATTCTAATGGTATATTAATGCATGAGATTACATATATATATATACGTGATCACCATAATATAGTAAATAATAATTGTGATCAACAATAATTTGAAATCGGTTTTACCTTTCATTATCTATTGTTGGGGGATTGAACAAAACGTTAAACAAGTGAATGTAATTATCTGAATCCCGAGTAAGCGATTGCTATCATTCAAATTCTTAATCAGGCAAACCAGGTGCTTCATTAAGGAAAAAGGAAAAAGCAAAAAGGAAAAAGGAAAAAGGTCAGCCTTTAATCAAGATGTATCTCTATATTAAGTATAAGGACCCGGATTTACGTTGCGTAACGGAAATGAGGTTTTAAAAAATTAATACAACTTGTAAACCATATACAATATATAAGAATATATAAAGATGGATTTAGATAATACTCTTGATGCTATCTCCTTCGTTTCTTTAAACTTTATTCCGATTACGAACCACCAAGTCTTCCTCGCTATGTCCCGAGATCCAGTAACTCTGTGTGGGCACGTCACGATCTTCCAAGAACTTACAAGAGGGTACAAAGGCTTGAAACACAGAACTCCTTCTTTTCTTCTTGGTAACTTCGACCACCACAAGCAAGAATATATTTTTTTTCTTTTGGCAAAAATTTTCCTAGACTTTCTTGGGTTTTGCTTTGTGTTTTTGGTTCAAAGAATCACAGTTAGTGTCTTGTATCCTTGTTATGTAAATATATCTATATCTATATATATTTAAAACTAGATACAAATCCTTTTTCCAAATATAATTCTATATATTAAAAGGATAAGTAGTATGTAAGTGTCCTAGGTAGAGTAAGATTCTAACTCCCACATAACCATAGTTGACTTGAACGTAAACACTTGATTTTTTTTAAAGAATAAAATAATCTAATTATTTTTTCTTTATTTCAGTCATGATTTGAATCTGCAACCTCCAATTAATAATTAATTCATAATTCATAATTTATTAATTAAATAATTTAATTATTAATAGATTAATTAAATAATCTCATTATTCAATCAATCTCTGAATAAATACATGTCACCTACGTAACACGGTTAATTGGACAATCTAATTAATTAACGGTGAATCTTGTTACCTTTGATCAATCTAGCTAGCAAGGGGACCTAATGGTCTCATATTTTTGAGCTCCAATAATACTTAGAAATATTTAATTAAACTATTTAATTAATATAAATATTTCATGATCATTAACCTCAGAGTTATTCCACTAAAAACTCGAGGTTACACTCTCGCAACTGTAGATGTATTACACAAACCGAAATTACAGTTGTCTATCGATATAACTATTACATACGATGATCATCCACAAGTAGTTCATAATTAGAGCTAGATCATAAATTGTTATACCTCCCTAATTATATCTTTTTCCATTAAGTACCATTGCTTCTCTAATGAACAATAAATTCTAATTTCCTTTACGGAAAAAGAAAAACGCTCATATTATTCAAGCTCCGAATCAACTCTAAGGGAAATACCATCTACTTCTAGTAAGAATGAGTGTATTCTACTATTGTGCACGGACCTTCCCAACCACAAGTCAAACCGCGATTCCAATATACGAAGTTATTGACCGGGAATACGATCCGATCTCACTCATGGCAAATCAAAAACTACGATTTAACCTGAAGGAGTCGATAAGACACTCATGATTAAGATCACCTATATATAGCCATCGTATGTTAATATATATGAATCTCATCTTGCAACAGATCTTGGTGAGAGATTCATATAGACCATGACACAGTCCTATATGATAATATCATATAAGGTGTCTCTATTCTCATATCACTATATGAATAGTTTAGGTTAAGACCACCATATATTACGGAATGGACCGCAGCTGTAGATTAACTACAAATAAAGTACCCAACTCTACTTACTACCTACGGACTCTTTACGTTGCTAATCTCAAACTGAATACCTCTGTATATAACACTCATATACTTAGTTAGAGATTACATCCGACAATCTTGGATGCTTAATACACATGATATAAATGTATGAGACATGTATATAGAATGATTTAAACTCCTTCTTTTATTAATATTTCAATCACATTTACAAATTACAAGCTTTAGAGCATAAACCCCAACATTAAGTGCAGTCTTTAACCCAAAAAATTGTAACATTTGCATCACTGCTGAGGTTCTAGAAAGCAATACCACAATTTGCTACAATTGTGTTTGAACTTCCTATCTTTTATCTCCGAGACAAATGATGACAAACTTCTGTCTTCCGATTGTTTACAAGGAACTACTGATCACATTGTTAAACTCAATTAGGTTTTCAATCAGATAAGTCATATCGATGCTAACTTTTTTCAACTCTCATCACTTTTCTTTTAATAGTTTTATTTTTATATATCGATAAGCATCTTTGATTTGATTACATGCAGCCAAGTCAAAACATTTAAATCCAATGACTCACGTTCAATGAACTGATATATCTTATATCAGTTTGAACTAACAGTAGAAAAATTATATATATATATATCAGTTTGAACTAACAGTAGAAAAATTATATATATATATATATATATATATATATGTTTAAGTCAGTGTGCACTGATATAACTTTATCTGTGTATTGGATGTGAACCATTAGATTTACATACTTTGACTCAAAGTGTATGCACTTGTTAAAGTATCTCCATAACCAATGGTCCACATGCAACGCACTGAGTCACTGGTGTAAGTTATATCAGTACGTACTGACCAGATTGGGACTATATATATATATATCCTCTACGACAGTCGATGGAAATTAGGTTAATCAAGTGTCCTACTTGTAGAGCCAGCCCTGGGCCGGTGCACCAAATGCAACTGCCACGAGTCTGGACCTATTTATTTAAAAAAAAAAAAAAAAAAAGCTGTTATGTTGGGCTCAAAATAGTTTTTCATTAAATAAAAAGCTGATTATAGGAGTGAAAGATCGAAGGCCCAATTAGTTTTAATGAAAAAGCAAATGGACCAATTAAAGTTAAAGATGAAAGGGCCCAAGTAATGAAATCAAAATTAATCGCTCGAAATCTCTAACATATAAAAAAGACCAATTCGGTTTTGGTATATATATTATAGTATAATCAAGAAAACTTAAAAGTCATTTTCTTGATGAAAACCAAATCATGTTTTCATCCGTTAGAAACCAAATCTTTATGATCAAAAATACTTGAGAGCAATACTGATTACATGTGCTGTCACTTGTGTTAGTATTTGAGAAAAAAAAAATCAAGTTTTTTTTTAAATTGTCAAAGTACCATTTTTCCGGTTAGAAACCAAATCTAGCTGAGAAAAAAGATTCTAAAGAACAATACAGTTATACAGGTACCGTTAGGTTTGAAAAAAAAAAACAAGTTTTTGTTTTGAAACTGCCAAAGTATGATTTTTTTTTTTTCAGTTCGAAACCAAATATTGCTAAGAAAATAATTCTAGAGAACAATACAGATACTGTTATTTTGATAATAATAATAAAAATCAAGTTTTGTTTTTTTAATTGCCAAAGTATCCATTTTTTGAGTTACAAATAGGGATACACATTTGGGGAATGGGGAATATGGATGGATATAGGTCTCCACATCCCCATCCCCACTTCCTATACCCTTCCCTCATCACCCCCCCCCCCCCCCCAATTTGGGGAAAATGGGGATGGGGAATTTTGGGGGGAGGTATATCCATCCCCATCCCCATCCCCATTTCCCTATTTTTTCCGTTTTTTCCCGTTTATCCATTTCGCCGTTTAACTAAAAATTACAAATTAAATCAAAAAAAATAAACATTCCATTAGAAATACAAAATAAAAGCCATTAATATATTACAAATACAAATATATATTATAATTAATAATATATATTATAATTATATTTATATATGTTTGGGAGAAATGAGGAAATGGGGATGGGGGATCTCATCCTCATCCTCATCCCCATTTCAATATAATTGTGGGGAAAATGGAAAAATGGGGATGCCATCCCGATCCCCATTTCAATTTGGGGATGAAATTCATCCTCATCCCCCCCATTTTCCAAAAAAAAATATCCCCAAATGGGGATGGGAACACGGGAAATTGGAACCCCGGGAAAAAATGTGCATATCTAGCTACAAACCAAATCTTGCTGGTAAAAAAAATTCTTAAAGGGTAGATACTTTTAGAGTTTGATAAAAAAAAATCAAGCTTTTTTATTTTGTTTGCTTCAAAAAATTCTTGAGAACAAATATTGTCATTTGATAAAAAAGAAAATCAAGCTTTTAGATGGATAACGAGACCCATTTCAGATTTGTCATCCTGGACCCCTAAAAAATCAGGACCAGCTCTATCTACTTTATGTAGATTTTTATATTTCTTTGGTTTGGTTTGGTTTTTGTTTTTGGTGGAATGAGGAAGATATGCTTTTAGAACTTTGCTTGAAAGATACCAAGCCAAAGTGACTGTCAAAGGGGAAAGCAAGAATATTTATTCCTTCAAACTTTAAAGATTTGGTTGGATATCTGCTGATTGGACCCGTAAATGAAGACTCACAAGAGAGCGATGAAGATAAGGTGCAACTTGGAGAAAGATGTGTATAAAACTATAAACCAATAATTTCATATGGTGAAAGCCTTTGATTTCTGCTTTAATCTTTTATAAGGAATTTTATAACTGTATAGATCCAACAAAATACAATTTCTAGAGATTCTTGTTACACTATATGTGTGCTTTATACTTCCTATTTAAAATTCCATTCCCGTTTTATCTCTACAATTACCTGCAACACACTCTGCAAGGCATAGTCGAAACACCAAAAAAAAACAAACTTCAACATATGATGTCTACTACTACGAAGTGATAGCTCCGGTAAGTTACCTATGTTTTAACTACAGAAGCCAATATCCTTCGCAATAGGCTACGTGGAGCAGTAGGTGAAGAAATATGTCCTTCCATTATCGTTTCCACAGAGGGTCCCTTTTCGTGGACAAATGTGACGGATTCCGATAGTCGATTCAGAAGATTCGTCAAGGCAATTACTTCATTTCGTTGCAACTGCAGCTGAAGGTCACAATAAAACAAATGTTAACGTGAAATAAACAGATAATGACACAATGTATGCAAAATAGAATTTGTTTTGACTGATTGATCGATTTACTAATGAGTAGTAGCTGATATAGACTTGTTATGCACCAGCCACCAAGAGAATGCAAAAGAACCCATAATGCAAAAGAACCCAGCATACTTCACCGGAATCCAATTAGAACTTCCATGAATGATATCTATAATAGATAAGTTGGATTGGCAATGTGACATGCTCAAGAAGATAAGGACAGCTATGCCCCTTCCAAAAAAATTACTTTTTATTTTTATTTTTAAAAAAAATTAGGTTTAATTGCGAGAAACATAGAGGGATGGGATTAGAATGCAGTACTTTTAGGTTCACATCTTATTTAGTGCACTTGAGTCGTATGATGCAATAATTCTCCACGTTGTATGAAGCATACAAATGAAATTAAAGGATGAAAATTAAAGTCAAACGTATGAAAAGATACTTACAGTCTGACCCAAGTGTTCTTCACCATTAACAGCGAAGAGGATGTTCAATGCAGTACCAAGACCAAGAACCTGAAGCTTGCCCCAGAGCCGACACTTTTCACAGCCTACACAATCCATCAAGGCACTGCAGTAAAAAAGAAGAAGAATGTTATATCACTACCACAGTGACAGGCTTATTAGTTATTGCAGTAGCTAAACAGTACTCAAAGGAAAGGTGTGAAAGCTAGGGCAAAAAAAAGAAAACAGATCTAGTAGTTTAAGCAGTAGTGAAAATTTCATTAAAAATCAAGAGAACACTAACGTTCAAGTTCAGACTTCTTAGACGATGGAAAAACAAAAATTGAGCCTTTTGGCACCCCATCTTGTTGTTTAAGCAAAATGATAATATTGTTTAAAATCAGTTCTTAAGTATTTGAACATGCATCCATTTAAGTAATTGCAGTTTCATAATCACAAGCGGCCATATAATAAAAAGAGAAACCATTAGTCTAGAGGGATTTGAGATAAACCTGATGTTCCTAAATTGTCCTTGAATTCTCTGTTTAAGTTCGGGTCCACTTTGGCCTTTCCATAACTTAGCCTCATCAAATGGGAGAGGGCACGCAGCTTGTAGTTTTGGATTATACAAAAGCTGTTTCATAATGGACTGTGTCTTCAGGTCCTCAGTAGGGTTACCGGTTTCATAATCAGCCTGTTCCAAATAATCGGCTGCCTAAAATGCATTCAGAAAGAGATTGCAATCAGGTTTACATCTTATCTATGAAACAAATAAATCAATAAATAATCCCATCAATTTAGCAATTTTCAAAACAAATATTTATATCAGGACAAAAAAAATTGTACTGTATTTTTTATTTTTTTCAGCATGACTTCCTTTAAACAAACTTTGATTCATTACCCAATTGTAGATTCTCACCTTTGTAACAGCCCGGAGAACAAAGAGAAATGTGAAGTACAAGTTCCTGACACGATCTGGGTATCTTAAAACTCGATCATATAACAATTTGAGATTTTCACCCCACTGAAATTAGGAAAAAAAGGAACGAAAAAGATGGTTAGACCTCTCATTATATTAATATGCATACATATGATTTATAAATTGCAAAGGGAGATATTTCAGCATCCACAATATACCATATTTCATTTTTCTATTAAATATACCTTTTTCTACTAAATATATCTTTTTCTTGAAATTCACATTTATGTTTAACTGCAACCTTAAGTTGGATTAAAAATGTTTCATAATGTGTTCACAGTCTAAATCATTAAGGTGGAACAAAGTTTTAGATAGTAAAAAGCCAAAAGGCTTAAAAATAATATTTCAATAAACTTAAGCAATTTCGGATAGCTATCCCTTCAAGAGTAATCTGTCTGAATTTATGTGTGTTAAGGATATGAATTTGTCTTGGATGAAGTGCATGATTTTGCAAATAACATGTGAAATTGCAACTTGTGAGTAAAAAATTAGAGAAGAAGGCCATGAATTCGAATCCATACCGTGTTGGTAGCCTCATCAAGCAGATAATCAGCAGCTATATGGACTGAAATAGAGGAGTGAAGACCAGATATCAATTTGTACAATATTTTCTCTTCTTGACATAGTTCTTCAGATGGATCTGCACAGCAGGAGGAAATTAAATAGAGATTATCATACTAAGGATGAATAACGGGTCAGCAACTCATCTTAGTAGCAAGGAAACTTGAAATCAGAAATACTCAACAAATATGAAATAAAGCACGCAAGAAAACCAAATAAAATCATCAGGCAGTATCACTAAAATAAAATCAACATCGCACTATTAGAAACTGGATGACTAAGTAGAAACGTATAGCAACTTAAGTAATATAACTAAAAGCCAGAATCCAGTAATAACCATGAAGACAAGAAAATTCAGGGTTAGCAAACTCATTTGACAATATTAACATCCAACCCTTTCAATATAAATGGAAATGTTACCCCAATGTCCATGAGAATGAGAAACTTTTGTACATGCACAATGGTCAGTGTGTGAGAATGAAAAGCAAAGATTTAAAAGTAGCAAACTAGCATAGACTGGAAACTATAGATGTTATAACTATCATCAAAACAATTTAGGCTTGAAAGTGTTGGTAACATGCGTGCACATAGGAGAGAGAAAGAGAACTCACATTTGGGACAGTTTTCTGAGTAGACAGCATCCCATATCCTTCTAGCCGATGGGCCTATGTATCCAGTGTAGCGTTCAGGGTTCAGTTGAAGATTAACATATGTCATATCAGCTGCAAAGTCACTGCATCAAGTCTAATTACTAAACTTACACGAACAATAAGGCTATCTATTCTGGTGAGAAAATTGACAAACAAGGACTGTTACAGGCTACACAATCTTGATATAGATCTTACAAAATATAACATTGTCTAAACAGAAATTGCCATAAATCTCAGTTGCAGCTTCAAAATTTGATATATTTGTAGTTGTGGAAATAATGACAGTTCTTTTAAAAATGTAACAATTTGTCCCACTTGAAAAGCAAAATTCCACAATAACGATTATTAAGCAATATTAAAACATGTTAGCATGTGCAGGTTAAAAAAATGAGACTGACCGTTGTCAGTTTCATCATCACTTGTCCATGGGTTGTCTGTTACAGTCCAGCCTCTAAAAGCTTTACTGTCTACAGTACGGTCCACAGCTGCCTGTGGTTTTCCTTCCTGACAAACAAGATCGTCTGATGAAAGGCCACGTCTGAGGGGATTCTTAAATGATTCAGGGAATTCACTTTCAGGGCATTCACAAACACTGCAGTCCCGTAAACGGCACATACCATCTTCAGGCCAGAAAGGGCAGTCACACCATAACTTAACCTACCACATATATAGACCAAACAAGCTTAAGAAGATCAGAAGCCAGTGATCCAAGATAAGTAAGAAATATAAACTTAAAGAATCAAAATACATAAATAAAATAACAAGTAATCTGAACAATCTTAACCTTTAGAGACTAATTTTACATAACCACTAACTTTACATATCCTCCATTACATAGCGCTCTAGTAACTCTCCACTTGTTCCACAGTTGAATGGGAATTGGATCAGATCACATCAACGTCCTTTAAACAAAGTTTCTTCTCCATTTTCAATTCAACTTCCTAAGCATGATTTCTTATTCATTCATTTAAAAAAGGAGGTATGATTACTACTTTCAATAAGATTTTATATTTAAGAATACACAATTCACAATGTGAAATAACCTAATTATAGCAACGAAGGTAATTCACATTTTTGAGATTTTTTTTCATTTAATGGTCTACAAAATGGTCTGTAAAGAACTTTACATTTGGGTCTTGGTATCCACATTGGCTTATGATTTTTCTGCCTAAAAAATTATTGAAAATAAATAAGTAAACTTAGTTTATTCACTGTTATCTTAGAAAACTTTAAAAGAGACGTGGTATGTACACTGTACACAGAATACTATGGATCTTGGTTTTCATATTAAAAATATATCTAATTCATCCATGTTATTTGACACTGCAGAATGATATATTAATAGACCTGGTCATAGTAAAAAAATAAAACAGAAATACAATAACAGCTCCTACCAATTATATAGTCAATGCTTAGGATCATTCAAGTCGCCTATGTTCTTACCACACAAAACCACGAGTTTAGTAGTAAAATTATTATAATTATACAATAAGGTAAACTTTTACAATTAGTAGCAAAAACATTTCCAGTGTAAACATTTTGCTATCACAAAGTTTTTCCTATGTCCACACCACAATGTGCTAATGTGTAGTCTAATCTTGTATTTAAACTTGAAACTACAAACTAGAAATACATTAATGGCATGTTATTTGTATCATGCAATAGCCTATACCTTGAAATATCGAAAAAAGGAGGTTTTAACAAGCTCTTGCAGCGAAGGATGCAACACCTGCTCATTTAGGTGGTTCACAGTCTCATAATCACAACAACAATCCTCCACCACTCCACTATACTTATCTTTGTCCTGTACAATCAGATAACAATCCATCGATCAATCAAACGACAACGAATTCAAATCAAACTGAAGTCATCGCATAGTATCTAATGTAAATTAGAGAGAAACGAAGGGATACCTTAGCACAAAGACAGCTCTTGTGAATCGATCGAAAGAGAGACAAATTCGGAGAATTAGAAGCATAAGTGAAAGCTACTGCAATCAAAGCCGCGATTAGAGCAACGAATAATAAATTCCATTGCTTATTATGACTTATGTTCTTCGTTTCACCCTCCAATTTCACCATTATACGGTAATTACCTGTTTGGCTTCCTAGAAAAGAAAAGAAAAGAAAAGAAAGTTAAAGAGTAATAATACGTCGTTAGACAGTTGTGTGTTTAAATAGAAAAGTTTAGTGAGGAATTGTGTTGTTCGAAAAAGTAAGAAAATCTGAAAATGAAAACGATGGGCGGTGAATGAAGAGAATGTTTTAATGGTTTTTTACTTTTTTTTGTTGTCTGAGAATTCAAACAATAAACGATGGGCAAGAAGAAGATGAGGACTAACAGTAATTTTCTAGAAGTCTTCTACCACAATCAAACGTTTACAGCAAATTACAGTTAACTCCCCGATAGGGATGGTAAAATGGGCCGGGTCAAGAGGGTTTAGCCCTTACCCGTATGATGTGGTCCAGGTTCAAACCCTGACGGCTCATTAAAACGCCCACTATAAGCCATTTATTATAAGCCCGCATGAATGTGTATTAAAATCCAAATCCGGTTGGGCAAAAAAAGTGTATTAAAATTTCGGGTCAAAAAATATGGGTCAAAATTTGGATCCAAATCCGCGTCTTAAACTCACAATATGGCAACAATACGGGTCAAAGGACAGGTTTGGGTAAATCCATGTTTTTTGTGGGTCAAGATCCAACCCTACCCATATGCATAATATTCTTACGTGGAATGGGTTTAAACCTTTTATAATTTTGACGGCTTTTTGAGGGGCTTAGGTTCAGTACGGGCTTGGGCCCTTAAATTGTCAACCCTATACCCTGATTGTTTTTTTACTATCAAAGACAACTTATGTTTGATCTAATATTTCACAAAATGTTTTATTTTTATCGTTCAATATACAACTTGCAGCATCTCATCCAACTCATCTATAATTACTAATTAACTCTTAAAATTTTAGGGCATGTTTGTTACACCGGACTGGAAAGGATAAATGGGTCGAACAGTATCAGATGTCTAAATTTTGTTCGTGGGACGGTTTGTTCGTGTCCCACGTTTGGTGTATTCTTAGCATGGGACGGGACGGACGGGACAAGGTGGAACAAAAATCACAAAAACTTGTCTCACCCAAAACCCTAGGACAACTTGTCCCATGACATGGGACAAGTGTCAAAAAGATTAATTTACCCTTTAAATTTTCAAACAATTACAATCATGTCCAATAAATTATAAATTATATTATATATTATAATTACATATAGAATATTATATAATCTTATTTAATATTATTTAATATTATTATATATTAATATATACAATATTATTGTCTATGTTGTTATATATATAAGAGGGGTATTCTGGTTATTTGAATCTTTTGTTCCTTCATATCTCAACCATACCAAATACATAACGGTACAGTTTATAGTTCTGTCCAGGCCTTCCAAACACAACATAGAACAACATGTTCTGTCCAGTCCTGTCCAGTCATGTCCCACATTGTCCTGTCTCATCTCCGTACTAAACGCACCCCTCGGTCCATCATTAATTGCATTTTCATTTTGTAAGCCATTGATGTGACAATTTCACATCAAATGGCATGTTCATTTTTTTTCAATTTAATCATAACAAAAAATATAAATATAAATAAATTATTATTATTTTAAAGATAAAATATATTAAAATAGATTACAATACAGTCCAATCTTATACAATCTGGTCCAATATAGTATAGTATGGCATGTCAAACATGCCCTTATAGTATTTTATATACGGTACAAGTACAATCATAAGTAAAGTCAGAATTTTAAATTTAATCAAGTTTGAGGGGCAATCAGCAAAATTTTCATTTTTATGCAGTAAATATAAAAAAATTATACAAAATATGAGTACTAAAAAGAAAATTTTCAGGCCAACCAATAGCTTCATGCCTTCATCCCAGCCTAAGTTTTTATGCACAGATGTTTTTCTTTTACTTTTATAAATATGGATTTTAAAGACTCAATTCTAGTATTCAATTTTCTCCTCACATTAATAAATACTCACACCCAATATGAATATATAGCTGTGATTAAACACCCTTAACTTATAATTTTATGACGTCCTTACTAGAAAACCACTATATATATTAGTAAAACGGATATATCTTTATACACGCTAGTCATTACAATTTATGTATAAATAAACCCTAATTTACGCCTATCAAATGAGTATGAACAATAATAAAGATGTCACAAATAAGAATCATTATTCAACATTTGTTCTATGAAATTTAAGTTATAAAAAAAAACAAAGTAAAATTGTTGCACTACTCAACCATCCTATCTCCAATCTCCGATCACCAATCATCCATCCGTGGATCACAACTCGTCCAAGATAAAGATCTAATGGGGTATGGAAGATCTGATGAGGTATGGAAGTTGAGAAAATTGAAAAATTATAATGAAATTTTGATAGAGGTGTGGTGGTTAAGGAAGCTGAAGATGATTTTAAATGAGAGAGAAAAGTCTAGAAAGTATTAAGGAGATGACAAGACAATTTTGGGTTCAAGTTATTTATAAATATTACTACAAAATCTGAAAAATTTATTTTATCATAAAATCCTAAAAATATTGATTTCAATCCAATAAAACTGGATCATTTGCTGCCTGTTGAAAATCTAGATCCAATATATAAGATAATATGAACTTTTAAAAAAATATATATAAAAGTCTATATCAAATATCATCAGACATATCTAATTTGTTAAAAAATCTCAATCTAATACAACTACACTTTTACTTCTCCAAATTGTCTAATAAAATCTTGAACCAATACACACCCTTAGCTGGAATAGATAAAATTGTCCTCATTTTGTCTTTACTCCACTCAAAGTTCTTCTTCACCACCAAAATCAGATCTCTCTCTTAGGCTCTCTATTCGGCGACTGTCGTCCATCGTTGCCACCTTCTTGGTTGTCGATACCGCCAAATGCAACAGCGTCCTCTCAATCCCATCAACGACGCGCCATCGCCTTCTCCATTTTTCTCTTGTCGACGATGCCGCTTGGAGAGACCGTTCATGCCCGTCAGCGTTGCGACTAGTTTTGGGTTCAAACAACAACACCATAATAAGTTTTCAATTTTCAGGTGATTTCTTACAAAATACAACAATTAATCACTATTATTATTAAGGAAAAATAGGTATATATATATATATATATTATTGTGTTGGATTTGATTCGATTTCTATTTGAGCTCATTTGAATTGCTCGAGTTAATGTGAATTCTGTTGTGGATGTTATCAATGGAGGTGTGGTTCTTCCTACTAACATAGGTGTCGTTATAGTTGATATTTTGGGTTTTTTGTTTAATTTTCCTATCTCAATTTTTTTATCCTCTAGGAAAGTGAAATTGGGTTGAATCTTGTCCTTCATCTGTGGAGCTTTTGGTCTTGGATGATTTTCTAGGCTAGTTGATTTTTGTTTGTTTAATGAAATCTTCCTTTAAAAAAAAAAAAAACATGTATAGTAAATGAGGAAGTTTTCTTGTTACTACCATTTGATTTAATTTTCTTTGACTTATAAAAAAGAAATTGAAAGTTAAGCATCTAGTTTCTTGAACTTGTGGACTTTATTTCATGTTGTATATCACTAATTTCCCTGTTAACAAAATAATAATGCAACATATCTAATTTGTTTTCACTGTCCGTTTTAAATTCATTTGCCCATTGTTCTTGTTGTTGTTCTACTGTTGGGGATTTTATTTGGTGACGGTTAATTGTGAAATATATGTATTTATTGTTAATGCTTTGTTGTTATGTTTTAGAAGAAACTGGCTGCTTTATGGTGATGATTTTTGAGAGCCGAACAGTTGTTGGGATTGTGCTAATGAGCTTTGTTCCTTACTTATGCGGTACTCCGGATGAAGGTGGTGCTGAGAGGGCTGATACTAATTCAATTAAGGCCTGGATAGCTTCATCTCTTGTTACTTCAAACTCTTAATTATCTTTTTTTAGTTTCGACTTTTAATTCTAATGTTTTATGTTGATTTGATATAGTTTGAGCCATTTAAATCTATAATAATGAAAAATATGTAATTGGGGGCATGAATTTAAGTAAATTTAGTGAATATCTATGCATGATTTTTAATGCTTTACATTGTGTTCTTTGACTTCCTTTTGCTTAGAATTTAATGGTTATGATCTTTTATGTGCTTGATGTTGAAAAAGTAAAAATCAGGTTTCTTTTTATTTGTTCTAGGGCTGCTTTGCATCATCTATGTTACTGTGACTTGTAATTTGTATATTTATATACATGGATATTTTAGTGGATATATTATTCTTGCATGTGATTTGAATGACTCACTTTCCCCAATCTAGAGTTTGGTTTATCCGATTCTAGTGGAGGTAATTTCACTGTTTGATTGTTTGGTAGTTTCAATTATACTCGATAATTGTAACTGTTATTAATGTTATGCAGTCGTATTATTATGCTTATACAAGTTTCGTGATCTCCTACTAAGTCTTGGGTTTTCCATTATTGTGCAGATCCTCTTATGATCATGGGAAATGACTAAAGAGGGATATAGGATTCACAAGAACTTCTTATTGTTAACTTGTACAGGCCTCCAAACATATATATAATGTAATATCGAGTAATTTAGTATACCATACACACTCAAGAATATATAGTGTAATTTTGAGTAATTTATACTATATATCGAAGTTCTTTAACTTTTCTATTTTTATGTGATTGCACCATATAAATACAATTTGGAAAGTCAATTGGTGTGTAATTTGAAAATCAACTGGTATGTAACTTGAAAATTATTGATATGTAAGTTGAAAAGTCAATTGACAAGTAATTTAAAACTTAACTGATATGTAACTTGTAATCAAATGACATATAACTTAACTTTAAAAACGACTTTCAAGTTATATTGAAATTTACTTGTCAATTGGATTCAAAGTTAGAGTTTTATTCCAAGTTATGTCAATTGGGTTCAAATTTGCATTCTAGTTTTATTTAAATTTACATACATAACTCCGTAGGTATGTAACTTTAAATCAACTAGCATCTAATTTGAAACTCTATTGGCATGAAATTCGAAACTCAAATATGCATACATAATTCAAACTAAAGTTTCTTGATTTTGTTGTACATATGCACACACTAAATAAAATTATTTATTTTAAAAAAATGATTTCAAAAAAAAAAATCTAAAATAAATCAATATCACCTCCTTATTTACCAAAATATCACTCATTTAACGGTAAGTTAACGTAATTTACTGGAATAGTCATTAGTATCACACTTTTTATCAAAAATGACCATTTAGAAATGAAATTCTCATCTAATAGTCATTTTGATAGTATGGGAACAACTTGGTGGCCACTGGGGTAATTATCCCATATGAAAATAACAGAGTGATAATGATCTAGGATGGAGTAGTATTTCAATGGAGGGAAAAATGGGAAAAAAATAGAAGAAAAATTATATTTATGTATGTATAGCGGGTACGCGGACGTGGCGCGGCGAGGACTTGAAATCCCGTAACCGTATCGAAATTAAACCGAGGATTGAAAAAAAAATACCGACAACATACCATGACTTAAATGGTACGGTTAAAACCGTCTCCAACAGGCCAGGTACCTACGGGTCCCTGGATTAATGGGTAATTTTGACATCCCTGTAAATATCCATGTTTCCTTTGGATCCCAATTCCAATATAATCCCTTGGTCCAAGGATGGAGCCGCGTGAGGACAAGAGGGTTACACTGCTCCCTGAAGCTTTACAGATTTCTAATTTTATCCCTTAAATTTTCAAAAATTTATATTTTTACCTTTATTTCATATTCCTAGAAGTTTTTCAATTTTAATTAATCCCCTAAATTTTCAGATTTTTATGCGTCTACCCTTATTTGATATTTAGATATTCTAATTCTTTTATAAATTAAGTTTTAATAATTTTCTCGTAACAACATAGAAAATATATTTGATTCTAAATATATTATTATTATTTCTTTAAATCTCAAATATAAATCAAATCACAATATATATATATATATATATATATATTGTTGTGTCAGTTGTAATTTTTCCTTATCAAAATTACACTTACTCAATTATATATTAAGTCTTAGCTAATTTTAAATTTACTTAAAAAAAATTCTCTCTCTCCAAATCTTTACTTATCTCACCATAATACAGTAATACAATGTCATACTTTTGATAAGTTAATTATATAGCTTTTGCTTGTTAAAAAAATGTGTTGATTTATGTAATTAAAACATGTCAATTAAACAAAGGTATATATTTATGTTTAATTACTAATAAATTTAATCAAGCATATTTTTATAATTTTCAAAAATTAAAATAGTTTTTGGATATTAGAAAAAAAGACTAGGATATTTTTTAACAATGAAATTTCATCATCTTAATTTTTTTTCTTAAATGCACAAATTAAGATAATTTATCTCAAAAAAATATTATTATTCATTTAAAATAATTAATGAAAAATATTAATGTTTTAAAATATAAACAACATTTTTTTTAATTAATCCCTAAGATATATGTCAATTTAACTCATTATGTCACGCATCCCCTGTAACATAATCCTAGATCTATCCATACTCCATACCCATGCCTCATTAGCCCATACTAAGAATACCTTTAGTTGAAAAGTATAAATCCTAGAGTATATTATGATATTGAAACTTGTAAAAACTTGACGAGGTTTTTATAAGTTTCAATTTTTGAGTAAGCGGTTGCTGACGAGATGAGGTTGGTTCGGTAGTAAACCATTTACATATGTATTATAAGGTTGAGGATCAGTGTCCTTCCCCTTTTATAAAAAGGTCCAAATTTATATAATAATATAATACGTGAAAAAAAAAAGGTAAATGGTTGCTTAATATAAAGTTCAGATTTCATGGAACTATTTTTTAATTTATTTTTTAAAACATTTGTATTTGTTGGTCCATGTGATAAGTCCACTTGGTTCATGTAACAAGTCCATTCATAATGTGATGAATTCGATAGGAATGACAATGGTGTAGGTTCGGGGCGGGGTGGTATTCTCAACACCCCACCCCACCCCATTTATTCTTTGAAACACTTCCTCTTTTCCACCCAATTATCAATATATTTTTTATTAAAATAACTAATATATAACCGATGAATATGATATAATATAGAAAGGAATAAGTAATTTCTAAAAACTATAAAAAATCATCTAATAAACATAAACATAAGTGTGAAATTAAAATGTTCAAAATTTGTAATGCAAATCAATTAATAATTGCATTTATTTCTTTAGTTTGCTCTTCATATCCATCTAGCGAGAAAAACTTGAGTGCATACGATGCACACCAATGGAATCTGATGGTGGTGCATCAGATCCACTCAATGACTAACTGTCGATCTAAATTAATTTTTTTTTTTTAAATCAATTTTTTCAAGTTTTTTGGCTCTTCTCTTTCGGTAACAAAACCCATTTTCTCTCCGAAAATCATATTTTCTTTAAACTTTTTGGCTCTTCCCTACCTTCTCTCCCATTTTTTCAATGGCTCTCGTTGTCATCGCCCAGATCTCGACATCGATTTATCATGATCATCGTCTTCATGTCCTCGCTATCTTCGGTGACCACTATTTCAGTTTGGTGTTTATATTATTAATTTACTTAAGTTGTTGAAGTTTTAATATTTACTTTCTGATTGAAGCGGTGTACATTTGTATTTGAAATTTGCTCCTTTTTTTTCTAGAAATAGAAGAATCAAGAGACTCAACTGAGAATTTTGGGATCTCATGCCGTCGATGATCGCCGAATTTTGAAATTTTCTTTTTTTGATTTAGAGCTGGCTTATGTGAATATCTGGCACAGATTTGTTCACGAATACATGAAATACCTTGAATATGTGGAACTCATGCGAAGGCTTTGTGCATTACGCATTGCCACCTCTGTTTAACTATTGTTCTTTGTTTTTTCTTTGTGATGTCTAGACACACTATCACCTAGAGGTGGCAAAACGGGACGACCCAGCTCGTTAGGCCTGGGGCCGTTAGGCCTGGGGCCGTTAGGCCTGCTTGCTTGACGGGTCGGGCCGGGCCTGGCCTGTTAGGGAGACAGGCCGGGCCGGGCCTGCCTGTTTGTGGGGATAGAGGGCCTGGCCTGGCCCGCGGCCTTTGTTGAGATGAGTCGAACCGGGCCCAGGCCGGCCCGTTAAGGGCTCAACAGGCCTATAACGGGCCAGCCCGTTAAGGGCTCGACGGTCGGCCCGTTAAGAGCTTAACGAGCAGGCCGAACGGACTTTGTAATTATTTTTATTTATTTTTAATATTTAAACATTTTATTGATATAATATTATTTATTATACATTGTAATCATTTCATGTAATTATTAATACAATAATTTTAATATGAAATACATTTTTTCATTTCAAACAAGTGAACAACAGTTAATTAGTTTTCGATGATAATATAATATAAATTATAAAATGTATAGTGTATATAATATATTAAATAAATAAAATAAATTACAAAACCGTTGAAACTTGAAAGAGACTAAGAGAGTGAGAGATGTTGGAGAATGGAGATTGTAGATAATGGAGAAAATAATAGAGTAGGAAAGTAGAGAAATTGTAGGGAATGAGGTGAGGGTGATGGGGTATTTATAGGAAAATGATAGATTAGCGTATAATTGAAATGAATTGTAAAAGATTAAAAAAATGTAATTTTTAAAAGTTTTGGGTATTTTTTTAAACCCTCCAACGGTCACCAACGGTTTCTGGATACTTACAAAAGCCGCCCCTAAATTAAAATTTCAAAATTTTAAAAATTTGAATTCTAACGGGCCGTCCCGCCAGTTGGCTCGTGAGCCTATTCACAGGCCAGATCGTGGGCCGGCTCGTAGGCCAGCTCGTGAGCCCGCTCGTCAGCCGGCTAGCAGGCCGGTTCGCGGTTCGGCCTGTTAAGGCCTGCAAGATTAATTTTTTTCAAATAAAAATTGGGTCCAACCCATTTTGTCACCTCTACTATCACCAGATGATTGGGAAATGGCTCATTTGTACTTGGTTGTTGTCCTCAAGAAGGTTATTAGCATCAATCGGTCCTTATATGTTTAACAACAACTATAAGAAAATCACAAACCACCAAACCTGTACAAAACTTGACATGTACGAGATGACTAGATTTTTTTTTATTACTATTAGACGGGACCAAAGCTGGAACAAACCGGTAAACAGAACAAAGAAAAACAGGGCAAAACTAAGGCCTCTTCCTGCAGCTGTTTTTTAGTTTGTTTTCGTTTTTATTTTTCAAAAATGATTTCGAAAACTCTTTCGTTAACCGTTTTTCATTTTATTTTCAAAAAACGAAAAAAAAAAATGAAAAACAAAACCAATGTTAAAAGTGAAAGATTTGAAAAACATAAAAAACTTGTTTTTCGTTTTTTGTTTTTGTTTTTCCTTTTGTTTTTCACTTTTTTTATATAAAAAAAATCATTTTTTTAACTATTAATTGTACTAGTATGCATTTCATATGGCTAGGATAAGACGTGATAAGATTTTTAAATGACCAAAGTGTCCCTATATATATATATATATATATAATTCAGAATAATTTATTTCCAACTAGAACTAAAAGCATTTATGCACTAATATATATATATATATATATATATATATATATATATTATTATAACATATAATATATATATATATATTAATTAGTATATTAATATTCTATAATATATATATAATATTATGATTATATATATTATTATATATTATTATATATTTATATAATATATATCAGAGGCGGCAGAGCTTCACAACCCGGCAGTGCTCCACAACCATCTGACAGATCAATTTCCCCACATACGGCCTTTCCTCAACGGCCTAAACAGGGTACTTTCAGACAGAGATGGATGGACATCTTAAGCCATAAACCAATCAGTACGTGGCTTTGTTAAACCTGAGTTCATAATAGCCAGTAACATTCTGGTTCCGGATGTGTCCAAGGTGTCTAGCCGATATACTAGACCAGAAAACAAAATCTGTTCTGATATGCAGGGTCCTCAAACGAGGCAAGCATAGAGCATACTGGGATCTTGAAGAATCATAGTTTCAGACATAGAACCGTCTGAAGATTAGGAAGAGAAAAACTTTAGAAAGCCATACTAAAACAAACACCCAAGCTTTATTCTGATATTCTAATAATCTTACAGAGAGAACAAGGCTTCCTTATATAGGGAGAGGAAGCATTCTACAAGCAAGAGACAAGCTTATGTTACAAAGGATAGGGCCAAAGACAGTGGCCGACAAACGATAATAATAATTTTACAAAGTCAAGAAATCAACAAGAAGCTGGTCTGGCAGCTGGCAAACATAATAATTATACAGGTAGGAACTGAAATACTACGGACTGTTGAGATTACAGGTGGCGTGGTATTCTTCGTCTGAGTCGAAAGCCCCATAAATGGAACAAGGTCTTGTGTCAGCCAGGCCTTGAGAATCTAGAATATAGGAGTTCTGGAAGGGGTGCCAACTCCTTGCTGGGTCCCGTGGGACATCAGGGAGGATGAAAAGGACATCTGTTCGGTCATGGTTGACGTCACAAAGGAAATTAAGGAGAGGGATCTGAATACTGGTATGGTAAAGCCTTTCGTAGTCATACGAAGTATCCCATTCGTAGCTGACGTTGGAGGTCCAAAGAAGTTGGGCTAGTGGGCTGTATCTGTAAGGCCTGTTAAAGATCCAAATGCAACATACTTTGGAGGCCTGTTCTGGGTCTATTTTCCAAAGATGGTATTGGCTCATAAGCTTAGTAAGTTCGGTTCGCCAAACGGATAGAGGATTGAACCACTGTAGGAAGGCCTGAAGGTTATGAGAGGTTGGGTTCTGGACAAAGCCATATAATGCTTGAAGGGGGGAAACTATGGCATGGTGATGAAGGACCGATAAACACCATAGGAACATAATACCTAGTCGGAATAATAGTAAAAGGGTGGAGATATAAAAGGGTCAAGGAAAGGTTTGCTAGGATTGGCTAATTAATGGTGGCAACCTTGGCTGTTGATCTGAGAAAGATATGTAGGGAGATGTAGTTTTGCAAAATCATGGACCTGTTGGACAGACGACATTTGGCCTGGTGGCAGAGTAGCCAAGAATTCTGGCATGAGAGTAGGAGGTGGTGGAACGGTAGGCGGAACTGTTGAAGATGAAGCCTGGGAAGATATCATGTAGATTAAGGGGATAGGACCAACATGGGAGATTAGAGTAACAGGTCTAGGTGGATGGTTATGGATCAGCTCTGGTAGCCAAATAGATCTGGGAGGGATCTGGCAATGCATCTGGGTCTGAGTAATTCGCATGTTCAGAGGAGTCCGGAGAGCCCGAGGAATCAGGGGAATACGTTTCCCATGAAGAGGGGGAATCATAAAAGGATTCTGTGGGTTCAGAGGTTCCCGGAGAGGAAAATTGATGAGAAGCTGCATAAAAAGCATGTTTCAGATTGTCTGGTGGTGAATGTTTATGGGTGCTTGGTGGTTTCTTTTTTCGAGGAGATGATTTTTTCGTCCTGCTTGAGGAAGGTTGTTCAAGATGTGTAGATAGAGCTGGGTATTTTCTAAAAAGATCTCCAGTTGATTTGAAAAACAGGGTATGATCAGGGGGCCTGGAAGGAGGTGGTGGCGACTGAGTTGGAAAGATCAAGGATGGAGAATAGGGATGTGGCCCTTGGGATATAAGGTGTGCTAGAAAAGTGGTCTCGAGTTATTTGGTGTAACTGGTCTTTGAGCTGTCTGATTTCCCTTTCTTTGCTATCGAATTCAGGGCCAATGTATCCTTGGTTGATTTACTTGTGGAGATCAACATCTAACCGGGAAACTCTCGACTGTAAATCTGTATACATGTTGCGCAGTGTTGAATCGAGATGTTGAAGTTGGTGGTCATGCTGGGAAACATGATGTGAGACCTGGTCAATCTTCTGGTCGATAGAGTGAAGAACTCTATTCTGGACAGTAGCGTTACGAGTGTGCCAATTGAGGACTTGTTCAGCCTGGGATGACTGTTTGAGAGATCCGTCAGGTAAGACCTCAGTCGATTAGATGAATGGTCTGGAAAATAGATTCCTTTCTGGATTTGAAGAGGACTCCAGAGGCGAAAAATCCTTATCATAGCTGGAGGCTATGAAGCAAGGCACATGAGCCTGAGTTGGAGGCAGGATATGTTCTGGTTCTGTTGGCTCATCAGGAAGTAATCCTTCATCTTTCAGGATTTGAAGAGTTCTATCATAGATAGAGAGAGGCTTGTTCTTTATTGGTTGTAAACCAATCCAAGGACTGTGAGGGTCCTTAGGATCTCGGTGAGAACGAATGGGTATACAAGGCGATTTCTGGGGTTTGTAACAAGCTCTGCATTCACAGTCTGCATTCACATTCTGCATCACACATCTCAAGGTCAACGTCCCATATGAAATAGCCGTTGATCTTGTCTGTATAGACAGGAGTTCCATCAGTTTCGAAACGATGGATGGGAATCTCCTTTTCGGTTGTGACAGGTAGAATCATGAGGACCTGAAAAACAGGAGGAGCACTAGGTGATGTTTCTATAGCTGGGGTACTGGTTACTTGTGTCGTAGAAGTGCCAATTTGTTCATAGGTGGTCTGGATGGATCCATCTGCTAATTTGATGAACTTGGTTTCTGTGGCGACGACCGAAGTGATGTTTTGAAAAGCTTTCTCATAGTTGGTGATCCACTTGAGAGGCATAATTTCTGTGAGCTTTTCTCTGGCAGTTGCTTCGGAATCTGGATGATAGTGGGAACTTCATCTTCTCTTTCAGCTTTAATGAAGATGGTATCACCAGTATGTCCAGGGATGGGGAGATCAAGGGCATGATCTTGAAGCCTGTAAGCAATCTGGTGGTGCAATGTTGCCATATAAGAGTTTGGCATCATAGGAGCTCCTACTATTTGAAGTTGAATCTTGAGACAGTTGTGAAGATTCAGATCCCTGAGAGGGATGTTGAAATTGGGATAGTAGGTGAGCAAAATGCTTCCTGCATGAAGGGTAGACATGCACGTTCCGATGATGGCGTGCTCGTACTGTTTGTAGATCGTGTTGAGAAAGGCAACCCTAGCTGTGACTGGTAGTCCTTTCCTGCCATGTAGGGTAAGGATTATCCTAATGGCTCCGATATGCAGGTGGGAGTAGCCTTCTTTGATCCATTGGTCAATTAAGGGCTGACCAATTTCTAAGTCAACATATTGTTTCGTTGCTGAGGCTGGAATTAGACAATTATCCAAAGTCGTAGATTGGATATATTCCTTTATCAGAGAAGAACGATGTTGGACTAAGGCAGTAACTCTTCTGGAGAGTGATCTGCTGCGTTTGAACACAGTACAGAGATTTAATAAGGGCAGAGCTGTTTCAGTGATTTGTGCAGATTCTGGGATATGAGCATATTTAATATATATATATATATATATATAATATCAAATATTATATATTAATATAGTATATAATGTAATATATTATATATAAAAATATAATATAATATAATATAAAAAATATTAAATAATATATAATATTATAATATAAATTATAATATATGTAATAATATTTAATATATATTTAATATATTATTATAATATGTATATACATTTATATTTTTATTATATAGTAATATATACATATATATTGTAATTATTTATTTATAATTTAAGAGTTTAGTTTTGATTAATTAATTTTTTGATATGTTTTTTTGAATTAATTTTTGATGTGTTACTTTTGTTTAATTTAAAAATTACAATACAAAAATTATTTTGGTTAATTATGTAATCAATTTTTGATGGTTTTCGGTTAACCTACCAGACGCATTTTTTCCGTTTTCATTTTCAAAATACAGCTTTCAGTATATGCTACCAGACGCGTTTTCGGAATTCGAAACTGAAACCAAAAACACTTTTTTCATTTTCATTTTTATTTTCGAAAAACAACATTTAAAAATAGCTTACAGGACGGGCCCTAAGCCCCCATCCTGCAGTTATTTTTCAATCTGTTTTTTTTTTGTTTTCCAAAAATTATTTCAAATTCTTGTTCGTTAACCATTTTTCATTTTATTTTCATAAAGAAAAAAAACAAACGAAAAAGAAAACTAGTGTTAACAATGAAAAACTCAGAATACTTGCTTTTGTTTTCAAACATATTAACATTAAAATTAAAAAAAAAATCATTTTTCTCTTTGAACGTGAAGTCTTCGTCATTAGGTCTTCTTCTCTTCTTCTACTTCTTTCTTCATCTTCTTCTTCTTATTCTTCTTTTTCGATCCTCTTTTTGATCATCATCTTCTTCTTCTCGGAACCTTCTTCATCTCCGATCCTCCTTCTTCTTCTTCTTCTTCTTCGAGCCTCCTCTTCCCCTTCTTTGATGCTTTTTCTTCTTCCTCTTCTCCTTCTTCGATCTTCTTCTTTTCTTTTTCTTCTTTTCTTCTTCTCTAATCTGGTTTCCTTTCTTTTTCTTCTATTTTTTTAATAATTTTTAATGTTATTTATATTTATTAAAATGGTACTTATTTATAATTTAAGAGTTTAGTTTTGATTATTTGATTTTTTGAAGTAATTTGTGATGTGTTACTTTTGTTTAATTTATAAATTACAATATAAAAAATAGATTGGTTAATTATTTAATCAATTTGTTTATAATTGTTATAATATTAAACAAAATGTAAAAATTGTTATTTCAATTTTTGATAGGTTTCAGTTAATCTACCAAACGTGTTTTTCTCATTTTTATCTTCAAAATACGAATTTCATTATATACTACCATATGTGTTTTCGGATTTTGAAATTGAAACTAAAAACACTATTTTCATTTTCATTTTTCTTTTCGAAAAATATCAACTGAAAAACGCTTACAAAACAATTCCTAAACAATTCAAACATTTGAAACATCTCTATTTCAAACATTTCACCAAAACCCAAATTTAAAATTTTACACCATTATATATTATATTACACATTCATTATAAAATCTTTCAAAAAAAATGTTGTTTCCAAAAATCAGTACACATAAAACAAAATTATTGATTATTAGAAAACAAACAAGAATGATTTTTGAAGCAAAATATATATAACTAAGTAAGGATTAAAACTTTAATTACTTAAATAAATAAATAAAAAATAATCACCTAAAATCTGAAACAGTGGTCACCGGAGACGGCGAGGACCGGTGACGGTAAGAACCGAAGACGGTAAGAACCGAAGACGATGATGACAACAATGATTTGGTATCTTTAAGGTCGCTGGAAAAGAAGAGCCAAAATTATCTTGGGAGAGAAAATGGGTTTTGTAACAGGAAAGGGAGCCAAAAAGCTTGAAAGAAAAAATGATTAAAAAAAAAAAAGTGAGATCCACATGTCAGTCACTGAATGGATCCGATGCACCACCATCGATCAGATTCCATTGTGGTGCATCGGATGCACTTAAGTTTTTCTATCATCTAGTATATATATATAAGATATACTTTTTTTTTCTGAAACTATGTATTTTAACTCAGTTTTATTTTAAACGGACTGGGGTGTATAAAACTCATTCTCGCCCCATACCCATTGTGGGTTTTACTATTTATCCACATCCACACCGAATAGAAACTCATCTCCACCTCAAAAGTGTAGGTCCCTAAGGATAATTTTGTCAACCCGAGAATTCGAGCTATCTTTTTTTTTATTTTTTTTTAATGAATTAGAGCATCTCCAATATAATAAGCAAATTTGAATCATTAAAAGTTGTCACCTCAGCATTTGAGGATTGTTTCCGGTGATTGCTAAATTTGATGATTGTATAGTCCACAATAATACACTATATCTAAATCAAAAATCCACTTTATCTAAATCAAAAATCTAATCTCACCTCATTTTTAACAAGGGAAAAAAAATAAAAAAACAATAAAAGACAAAAGCAGATATATATGATATGTGTACTGATATATTTGTAATAAAGAAACGAATCTGATTGAAATTTGTAGGGTCGAAACAATGATGAGATACATAGGTGATTAGAAAAAAAAATCATTGATGAGGGAGAAAAGATAAAATTGCAACGATATTTATTTTGGGTTAAGTTTGTATTTGATGATCAAAAATCAATCTTCAAATTTGATTATTACAGAGACAATTTGATTATTGAAAACTGTTATTACTAAATTTTAGTGACTCTGTTGGACGGTGTTTTTTTATATAAATAATCAAATTTTGATTACTCTCCTACTTTTAAGAATACCATTGAAGATACTCTTAGAGTTTAAAAATATTATTTAGGTCTTTACCGAGGGTTGTATACATCAAATTCAAAAATCCAACTAACTGAAATTTATTAAAAAATCTTCCATGCATTGACAACAAAATAAATAACAGGAAAATCTTCTATAATAACCATATATTTTATTTTCAGTAGTGGGGTGAGCCACCCAGCGATGGACAAGATTTTCTCCAAATCTATTGCAGTGTAAAGTGATAGATCACAGAGAGCAGTACTCAAACAAGAGTCTTGAGAACGGTCAACAGTGTAAATAGGCAAGAAGAAGAGAGAATTGATTGGTTAGAAGGTCACATGCTATTTGTTTAGGGTAAAGAGAAAATGATGGATGGTCAAAATCATATGATAGTCACATGCTATTTGTTTAGGGTAAAGAGAAAATGATGGATGGTCAAAATCATATGATATATGATCATATCTTACTTATGATATCACCACTCCAAACTCAATTTCTCTTTCTCTCACAATGTAATCATTTCTCTATTGTACCAACAGCCTCTCTCACTCTCT
Organism: Dipteronia dyeriana; assembly: GCA_032871835.1. Taxonomy (NCBI): domain Eukaryota; kingdom Viridiplantae; phylum Streptophyta; class Magnoliopsida; order Sapindales; family Sapindaceae; genus Dipteronia; species Dipteronia dyeriana. The sequence continues at coordinate 79,395,541 of CM065301.1, read as the reverse complement.
CTCTCTGGCTGCCATTGATATATATATATATATATATATATAATGATCATAAACATGTGATCTACTGGCTACTGCTATTGGTGTTTCATTTTTGGTCTAAATTAAAATTATATAACTTTACTCTAATGATTATCTGCATTATTATAATGGTTATACACTTTTTGATGTCTTAATTTCCCTCCTTCGAATACATGGACTTACCAATGCATGGTTAGGGTGGGATAATTTTGAATTTTTAAGTTTTTTTTATATATATAAATCTTGATTTAAAAAAAATGTTTAAAAATTAGATATGTATATTGAATTTTATCAAAATATCAATTGCATTTGCATTTTTTTTTCCAAACCAAATAAAACTTATAATGGACTTGTTAGATTAACTGAGTACGTCCCGTTTTAATCTTGAAAACATGTTATTTCATTTATTTATGGTATCAAAATTGGGCTCAATTTCTTTGTCAACATAAAAAATTGGCATTCAAATTATATATGTTATGGTAAATTATATGAATTAGATTTTGCCTTTCGTTATTATTTTAAAAAATTTATCCATCCTGATGAATCAAAGACCGGATGATATTATAACTCAGGTGTTTGTTTCTCATACCTACAGATAGGTTCGAGACATATCTTCCTTTTTGAATCCTAAATTTAATTGTAAAAATTCAAAAGAAAATAAATAAATCTCCATAACATCAACTACATATTGATTCACTCTAATTTATGTAAATGAGTGAAATATTCATTGCTAAGCTGAATGAGTGTCCCTTTATTACCCTGTTACATTTAGCAGGTAATCAAGTATATAATTTTCCAGTCATTCACTCTATTTATATATCTTTACCTTTTTATAAAGGTTGATTTAATTAAAAATAGATGGACACGAGAAACTTTTTTAAACTAAATTTTAAACAAACTTCTTTCGAAGAATTATCATTCATGAAAACACGCAAAAATTGTCTGTAAACGTACGGTATAACAAAAAACTAAAGTCTAGTAAAGGAAAATCAATTTTGAATTATGATCAGAATCCTTTCATTGTTTTTCCTTAAAATTTTATAATCTAATTACACCAAGTAAACTAAAAAATACACGGTTCATATTTAATCTTTTTTTTTTCTCAAACTTGGTGTTTTAATTCCGTTTAAAAAAAAAGCTAAGGAAAAATAAAGACAATAAGAAGATCTTAATCCATCTGATTCCTGCCTTATACACTAAACAATTTTAATAGAAATAAACCGTTTTTTTATACATTTTTAATTAGATAATATTTTTTTAATTTTTTTTGAAGTGGTTAATTAAAAACTAGTAATTAATTTTGTTAAAATTATGAGACTCTAAAACACTACTTGTCTAGGAAGATTTATGTGTGAAGAGAAGCGGGACCACATTCCGGCAGGGCAACAAAATCATATTGAAATATATCTGATGCAGGATCATGAGAAAAAAGCTGTCTCCGGTGATGTCATTATTTTTCATATCATCTCTCAATAACGATTTTTAGTTATTTTGGTTTCTGAATTAAAGGAAACCATTTATTTAATTTACTTGTACACAGTACACACAAAACACAATCAAATGTTTTATTACTCTCCATTTCTAATTATAATCAAAATGGACCAAGTTGATATATTAGATCATTAACAAAACGTACTAATCCCAATTAATCAAATCATCATATCTCTAGAACTAGCTAGGGTTTTATTCATGTTATATCTTGCTATTATGTAATATAAGTTATATATATCCGAATATATCGTGAATCTTTTATTCAAATTTTACCGTGTGATAAATTATGACAAATTAAGTAGCAAAAACAAGAAATAAAGATCCAAGTGAGAGAGATAGTAATCATTTTGCACTAATAGCAAATTAAGGAGCGATAATTTTCTTTGATAATAAAATTTTCATATGACATTCAAAATTCCCATATTACCCTCTCTCTCTTTTTTTTTTTTCTTTCATGGAAATAGAAGAACAAAGCAAGCATCTTTGATTTTCACGTCAACTATACAAACCATCGTATCTTAATAGTTAATACTACTACTATAGAATTAAAAGCAAGCATAAACCTAACACTTCGACGATAGAAGCCCGATGGATGGACATTTTAGAGCCAAAGCGCACCGGCGTCTTTGAGAAGAGGGACGAGAGTGCCATTGATGTGGCAAGCCATCAGAGTCTCGATCCCACCAAGGAACTTTCCACCAACAAATACGGCAGGGACGGGCTGATGTTGAGCGTCGGAAGCCAGGTGGAAGAGGACGGCTTGGATGTCGGAGCCTGCCGTGTGGTGGTCGAGCTCAACGATTGTCGGGCCAACGCCGAGGCCGAAGAGGAGGCGCTTGGCCACAGTGCACATGCAGCAGCCGCTCACGCTGAACAACACCACCGCATTGCTTGATGCAAGCTTGCTTACCATCTCATACGTGCTCTCTAGCTTCATGGCCGACGCCGACGACGAGTCGCTGTTGATCGCCATTGCGTTACTCATTCTGATCCCGCCAGTAGAAGACGATTTCTTGGCTACCTGCATTTTTTTTTTGTTCCTTTGTTTTTCAAGTAATTAAATAATATTCAACTTTTGATATTGAGAAACAGAAAAACAAGGAGATGGGTACCTATAGAACAATGTTGCAGAGAAAGAAAATAACATTGGAGAGAGATTCAAATACTGATATACTATATATATATATATATAAAAAAGATAAAGAGTCAAGGGTTTCAAGATGTGGTTCGTTGATTTTGGAAAACACTAGTCAAAGAGGTTGTGACAGAGAGTTACTGTGTATAATATTATAATAATGGTAATAGATTATTAATTTTCCATATAATAAATAAACGTGCAAAAAAAAAATATGGATAATTTAAAAATGATAATCATAGAATTAATATAAAAATAGAAATGTGTTAATTAAGTAGAGAAACCGTTTTAGGGTTTTAGGATGAGTTTAATAAGGCATTGACTAGTGGAGTAGCAGTTGTATTTACCGATGCAATGTGGAAGAAACAAACACAAAAAACAAGACAAACAAACACTTGGGTGATCAGATGCAGATCAAAGGTCTCTCTCTCTATAAACACTTTCTAGGGTTTTATATAGTATTTAGAAGTTATATTCTATCTAGAGAGAGAGAGAGAGATATCAAACCTGAGAAGAAGGGACAAAGTCTGACGAGAGGTGGAGGAAGGGAGCTGTGGTGATAGAGTAGTTTGTTCAACGGTGTACGGAAAAATAGGTCTAATGATCATACAATAAGCCTTAAAGAGGCATGCATGCCCTGGAACTGCAATATACTTTTCAGGAGAAAGAAAGGGAAAAAAAGAAAAAAAAGAAAAGAGAGACAGAGATAAATCAGAAATTGAGAGAGATAAAGATGCCTTGAGACACAACACAAAACACATAACACAAGGTCTTTTAAAAGGGTGTGGGTGTGATCACGCGCCGGTCAAAGGAGCCACAAAATCAATGGGTGGATTCTTAGTGGGACCATGATAAAACTCGGATAAAATTACCACCTCATTATAAATTTATCATTAACGACATGTTTTTATCCGTGGACATGATAAGGTTAGTACCGTAATTTATTGATTATATAGGTTATAGATTCGAATCTATTTTATTTTTAAAATTTTAAATTATTTTAATATTAAAAAAAAAGGCTTCTAATACATAATATTTATTGTAATGGGAGTGAAAAATATTCATTGAATTTATATTCAAGAATACACAAAATATCAATGGTTTGAAAAATAGAAGAAATAGAAAGGAAAAAAAAAACACTAAAGAAAAATAATTCATTGTAGCAAAACCCTAATCACACGTGGAGCAATATACATTGTATATAATTGGCAAATACATGATATATAAGTATATAACACTGTCTGACTTACCATTCAATGATTAAATTTAGCTACTATATATATATATATTTTTTCTCCACGATACACACTAATAAATATATATCAGGGTATTATATGTGAACTATTAGATTCAATCGTTTTAATCCGGTCTGTATACATTTGTCAACGTTTATCCTTAATCTATAGGTTATATACAATACAGTGATATATTTTATATCAGTACGTACTGAGAAAAAATGACTATATATATAGTTATCGAAGTAATTATGAAGAAAAAAAAGTTATTTTCTTTTCCTTAAAATAAAGTTTTTTTTTTCAAATTTTCAAATATTCAAATTTAATAGTTGTTTACATTTTTTTTTAATTTGTGTACATTCTTGTATAGAAATCCTATAACTAAGAGCATCTCTAATATATTTCTTAATCAAACCCCTCTTCTAAATTAAGGGAGGAGCTTTATTTTTACACCTCTAAAAGGATCTCCTAATGACTCCCTTGATTATAATCTAGTGGAGCTAACTCCCTTAATCAATGGATGGTTTCAGACTCTCTTAATTATACGGGCTCCATGTCTAAAAAATAAAAATAGTCCATGAGTATATAAAATAATCAAAAAATAAGTGGACTCCATATAAAATCATAAATTAATTTAAAAAAATTATAAAGTAATCATTTAAAGTGGGTATCATTGGAACACAAACCTCCTTAATCCATTACAATAACATCTATCTTAATAGTAATTTAGTATATATCCTAATAGTAATTTAGTGTACTAAACCTATATGATAGTAATTTAGTGCGACAATATTAGAAAACGGATTCGATACATCGGGTTCAATATATATTGTATTAAATGTAATATAAATAATCATGAAACAAAGTTTTGTATACGGACAATATTAGAGGTTCAAATCTCATAATATGTATTTTACAAGTATATGTGAGAAGTTTTTTTTTTCCGAATTATATAAATAGGTATCTCTCGTTATAAAAGTAGATATCTGAACTATATAAATATTGTTTGATCTCGATAGGTCCCGACAGATTGTGTAATAGTTCTTTAATATTTCAAACAAAAAAAAAGGATAAGGTTTGAGGGGTGATTTTGGCAATGCAAATGGGTATTTTATAAAGAAAAATAATTAGGTATAAGATGTTGATTCCATCAATAGGGTGGTGTCACGTGATATATTTTATTAGATAAATATAAAAAAATAAAATTAAAAAAAAACGTGATTACACCCCATTGGAGGGGTCAGTATCTTAAAAACTAACCGGTTAGTATCAAAGTATTTTTTTTTATATAAAATAATTTGATTTTGATTATGAGCGGAGAGTGGAGGGTGAGTCATGCAGAGAAATGAGAATGGCAAGGGACAGGTGTTTGCTTATTCATGCAGTCCTTGCTGCTCCTGTTAAGCTGTTCTCTCTTTAAAGTTTAAACGCGTGAGCCATCGTACAGAGGCTTTGATTTTCATATTTTGAACAACCAACAGGCAAGTAGGCAACAAATTTGGGCTCAAACTGATTTCTAATAGAGGAACCGACAAACCGACAAGGAACGACTGAAACGCCGTCGTTTTACAGGTCTCTCTGTGGCTACTGGGAACTGGGAAGGGAGTTCTTCCTTTATTGAGGACAGTGACGCCGTCAGATTATCCCTTCTTTTAACCTCATCCCTAGGATCCCTCTAATATTCTCCTTTTTATTATTATTATTATTTTGTTTTTATCGGTCAAAGATCTCATAAAATTCATGACATTGCAGATTAATTAGGCTATTTTCACTGTAAATCTTTTAAAGGATTTTATGTGTTGATAACTTTGATCTTTTAAAACTAAGAATGTACTTGTCTTGTGTATTTGTGTGTTAATATCTTTAAAAACATATATCGAATAATACTATATTATCTAAAAAATTAACTCAAAATTCAATATTTATAATCATCATAAAAAATCATGAGGTGATATGATTAATAATATGGTAATGAAAAATTAGGATTGGTTTGTAGGCTGGTTTTTAGATTGACTGGTATTAATGATAAAATCAATTCGTACCGAGAAGATAATATATATACACGTACCACATTGCCATTTTTAATATGCAATACAATATGAAAATGTCAATTACCCTTAAAATATGTTATTACTGCACTTTTACTTTCTAAAAAAAATCAAGTACTTTCAAGATTTTAATATTTCTTTTACTAAAAAGATTTTAATATTTTTATTTTTAAACAAAAAGATTTTTATATTAAACCTCAAATCAGACCGATTGTTTGGATAAAAAACAGCCAATAAAAAATTGAGGGAGCTACTTGACGTGAGGATAGAAAAAGAAAGAAAAATGAAGTCTGATTTTTTTGTGAAATAAAAACCAAGAAGAGAAAAAGAGCTTTCACTCAATGGAAGAGAATGAACGATGAGATAATTAAAAATAATAATAAAATTAATTAAATAACATAATAGATATGATATGCTTACTAAAATACAATACAATAGAATTAAAGAAGTTCTATTTTTGATATTAAAGTGTGGCCTATTTATCAAATAAAGATTTTTTCAATTTTTGATCAATGTAATTATAAAAAGGGTGTATACACTGTTTTTAAATGATACCATATTATTGTCACTATTATTTAAAACTATACTCTTAATAGATTTATTTAAAGAATTTTTTTCAAATAGAACTTAATATTATGGGGGAATTACCGTTTTGTTCTTATACTTTCAAGAAATGCCATTTTTATATATGATACTCTTACATTATATGTAAGAGTATCAACCTTTTTAATTATCAAAATTTCAAAAAACACATCAAATTGCTCTCTCTATATTATTCGTCAAGTTTTTTAGTAGTTTCTTCATAGAATCATAGGTAGAGCTATTTTTTATTTTTATTTTTTTTACTACATTTGTATTTGTTGGTACTTGGTCCATGCAGTTATAAGTCCACTCAATAGTTTTGAGGTCGGTCAACAATGAAAATAGACAAGAAGAGAGAATGGGTCAGATGGTTATAAGGTCACATGACATTTGTTTAGGGAAATGAGAAAATGATACAGGGATGGTCCTTGGATGGTCAAAATTATATGATATGATCATATCTGAGTTATGATATCACAACTGATTCTCATAAAATCCTTGAAAACGAAACAGAATTGCTGTTTCTCTCACAATGTAATCATTTCTCTGCCTTTATCTGTCGTACCAACTGCTTCTCTCTACCTGCCGCTGAGAAAATGATGATCATAAATATGTGGTCTACTGCTACTGGCTGGTGTTTCATTTTTGGTCTAAATTTAGAGGGAAATAATCATTTTTCCAATTTGTTTGCAACTTTGCACTATTCTCTGGGTTCAACGTTGGCCAAAATCTCCCCTGCACTGTTAGAAAAATGAAGTTTCTTAATGATTAAAAACCGTCATTAACGTGTATTCTTGAGGGTAAAAAAACCGTTAAGGATTTCAACGTCAAGAATGGTTTTATAATGGTTTTAATTATGTCGGATTTTAATATCATAAGTTCTTGATATTTTTTATCCGTCGTAAATATATACATTTAAAAAATCATCATAAATCTTAAAACATTTATTAAAAAAAATCAATTTATATATATATTTTTATGAAATATTTTTTAATTTTAAATTTGAATAAAATATAAAAAATATAAATAAAACTAAATGATCACAAAATTAATATAAATTTTATTAAACAGATTTTTTCTCATATACAATGAATAACTATGAAAAAACAAAAACAAATCATAATTAGAAGATAAAATATGTTACAACTTGCAACTAACAAATTACATATGCAAAATTTATCTAATCATATTTGATTTCATCTTCGAGCCTAGTGTGTTGCTTGTGTTGAGTTGAGTGTTGACAATCTGCATGATTCAAATAAATAAAAAAACCAAAGTTATATGTCAATAATAATTAAACACAATTTTAAGGTTGATTTTAATATCATTCATAATTAATATTAAAATATAAAAGTAAAATACAACCAAGATTTCATCAAGTAAAAACAATTTCTCATTCAAGCATTTTATCAAATACATTGTGTGTACAATATGTATTCAACACATTCACTATCCAGATATCATGGTTTAATCAAACACACACAATCGAACCTAAACAATCATGATATAATGCTAAACTAAATCTTTGTTCTCAAAAGGCCGATACAAATCACTTCTTATTTAATTTTTGTTCGAATCAATATTCAAATTCTCAGCTAAACAAGCATGATATAAAGCTAAACTACAATGAAATAAACAAAGTCCAAAACTTGAATAAAAAATTTAGAAATTTACCAAAATGGTGTTCGGGTCTTTATTGGAGAGCGAAGAATCGACCAAGAGATACCGACGATTTCGCCAATAACCCGGAACACAGTACCTGCACCCACTAGCGTAGAACTTGAACACATTTTTGACATTCTTTCAGAAGCAACAGCGAGGCGTCCCTTTCTCCGACGGAAGACTAAAACTCTTCTCAAATATGGAATCTTTTGTCGTGAACTTCACTACCCAAGAGCGAGCCAGATTCTAATTCTCGCGTTTGCAAGTGAATTAGTTGATCTAGAACATGACGGAGACGATCTCAATCCTACTGGTACTACTTGTGTCCATGAATAGGAAAAGATGAAAGAGAGAGGCGGTGGCTGTTGCTGTGTAAAAACAAAATTGTCTAGGACAGTTAAAATCCATCATCTAACTTTAACATTTTTGTTGTTGTTTCTATTTCCTAAAGCGTCATAACATCACGGTGGGCTTTAAAAACCATCATAATGTTACGATGGATTTTAAAAACCATCGTAACGAGATGATAGTTTTTAAAAAAGTGTCATAACGTTATGATGGTTTTATTTTGTGTCATAAAACTTCATTTTTCGAGTAGTGCTGTAAATCGAATTTTTCTCCATTATTCCCTTACCTTTAATAAAAACCCCAAAATAGAGGTGTCCACGGTTCGATTAAACCGTTCGAAATCGAACTGAAACCGTCCATCTAAAACCGTAACTGAAACCGTCGGTTACGGTTATCCTTCCCCATAACTGTCGGTTTCAACATAATATATATATATATAACCAATAATAGACTGACACGTGACAATTCATTAAAAAAAAAACCGGGCCGTTATCGAACCGAACCATTCGGTTTCGATAACTGAAACCGAACTGTAATCACCAAACCGACGGTTACGTAACCGAATCAAACCTTCCAACTCCGGTTATGGTTACGGTTAAACCTTTCCAAGGAACTGAAACCTGTGGTTCATAATCGAAACCGAACCGTAGACACCTCTACCCTAAAATACATATTCCGTTAAGAATTCAGTTAAATCAATAAAGGATAATTTCACTAAAGTTCATGATTTTTTAGAAAAATATCACCTTTTGAAACGTTTTTGTCATATTAGGAATTTTAGTTCCTATTTTATTCAAAATACATAACTTTAATCATTTCGTTAGTCAAACTTAACAGAAATAAGGCTATTTTGATGACTTGCATGTAAACTGATGTTTTTTTCTATAAAAAAAATAGCCATCAACAACGGAGATCTAGAGATGGATCTCCATCATTAGATGGAGCTCCGTCAATGTGAAGATCCATCTTTGGAGCTCCATCAATGTAAAGATCCATCTTTGGATCTAGACTAGCGACTGATATCCAGAAAGGGATCTTCATCTCATGTTGATGGAGATCCTTCGACGGTCTCTATCGCAGGTCAATGAAGATCCATAGTCTCGATCTTCATCGCTCGCGAGCAATGAAGATTGCTTCTCAATCTCCATTGTTGGATCTCCACATCCAATGGTGGAGATCCAATCGGTCTCTTTATTTTTTTTAATTAATATTTTTTTTATATTTTAATTAGTATTATATTGACAAAAAAATCCTTCCTTTTTTATAATCATTTCATATCTTTTTTGGTTTTTTAAGAAAATGTATTTTTGTTTTGTTCTTAATTTGATTTTTATTTAATATCCAAATATGAAAAGTATTTTTAAAGAAATTTTGGAAAATAAAAATGTCATAACAAAAAATCTTTAGGGGTAAATTTGACCTTTTTAGCTTGTATTATGTACTAACAAGGGCAAAATCATACTTTTGTACGTATAGTCATAGTTGACCATTAGAAATTTGGTCAAAATGACTAAAGTGATGTGTTTTAGAAAAAGAAATGACTAAAATTATAAAGATAAAAAAGACGTTTAAAAAAGTGATATTTTGCAAACAAATTGTGATTTTAGTGAAATTACCCCAATCCATAAGGGTAAACATGTAAATTGGTAAAAAAAAACTTAAGTAAAATTGTTTAACAAATAGTAATAAAAAAAAATAAAAAACAATTTTAATAAAAATACAAAATTATTCCTATCTCTCTTAATAAAAATCAGATTTTAATAAAAACAAATTAAAACAAACTTTTTTTTTTGTTAATAGTGTCTTTGTTTTAGGTTGCTTTCAATTCACGTATAATCGAGTCTTGATTTTTTTTTTCCTTTTTCCTTCTACTATTCTCCAAATTTACTAAATTTTGGTTATTTTTTTTAACATTATTTTTTAAAATATTTTATTTTGTATTGAAATTTTAGGATTATCATAATTTTTAAAGTTTATGAAATCTTAAAAGTAATCTAATTATTAGTTAATCTAATTTTAAATTGACTAACTAACAATATTGTTTTAATGAATTTCTTATTGCTTTGTTTTTGTTGAAATTTTGAAGCATGCTCATTAAGCTATTTTTTAAATCATTTCTTTGCTTCTAGATTTATTAGTAAATAGTAATTATGTGATGTGATGATCCATCAACAATGAAGCTTATCAATACATTACTTCATAACAAGATGAAAAACAAATTTTTAACCAATTTCATGATTGTCTATAACTCTATATTGGAAGAGAGATTGTTGGTGTTATTGATCCAAATTTCATAAGTGATAAATTTGATCTTTTGAAAAATCGTAAGATTAAACTTAATTAGTTAGTGCTTGATTGTATTTGTATTTCATATTTCTTTTATAATTTGACCTTTTACGGGGTAAGTCTCGTTATGTCCTCTTGACTAGGTATATCTTAATTTTTAATGGATTTGGATTATCTCCTTATCTCATTTTTTTCTGACCTCACATAATCATTACAATGAATATGTGGTTAAGATGTGATTGGTTTCCACAATCAATTTATGAACGACCAATCATATGCTTTAAAAAGACCAAGAAAAAGATGAGATAAAGAGAGGATCTAAATCCATTTTTAATTAATGAAATTTTATTGTATCCTCGATGTTCAGTATATATATATATATATATATATATATATACCAACACACCTTAGCGTTTAATACTGGTACCTAGCTATATGTATTTTGAAAGTCATGATAGTAATCTCTATTTGTAACAACATTTATTTTATTTTTTCAGAAAACTTTTCCGATATGTGGTAATTGCATATGTTTTAAATGAATTGGGGAGAATTCATGAAATAGGTTTCTTTATTGTCGTCTGAAATAATCATTTTCGGGGTAGCATTAGGCATATAAGGGAGGTGTATTGGATTGAGATTTTAATGGATAATTTTTGGTTACAAGGATTTTATCGATTTGCAAAACTATTATGATTATTAGGATAATTAGGATTATACTTTTAGGATTATTATGATTATATGGACTAGACTTATAGAATTCTGAAAGAGTCTTTAGACTTTATTTATAAACTATTATGATTATCTTGACTTTATTTCAAGACTTTTTTGACTTTTATAAATATAGATTTTCAAGAGTTGATTGTAGTATTCAATTTTCTCCACACATTAACAAATACACACACCCAATATGAATGTGTCGTTGTGATTGAGCACCCTTAACTTATAATTTCAGGACATCCTTACTAGAGAACCATTATATATATATATTAGTAAAACAGTTATATATTTATCCACACTAGTCATTACAATTTATGTATAAATAAACCATTATTTACACCTATCAAAGGAGCATGAACAATAATAAAGATGTCATGATTAGGAATCATTATTCAACATTTGTTCTATAAAATTTAAGTTAAAAAAAAATGAAGTAAAATTGTTGTACTATTCCACCCTTTTATCTCCAATCTCCGGTCACCAATTACCCATCCGTGGACCACAACTCGTCCAAGCTGAATATCTGATGGGGTATGGAAGATCTGATGAGGTATGGAAGTTGAGGAAATTGAAAATTTATGATGAAAATTTGATGGGCGTGTAGAGGTTGAGGAAGCTGAAGATGATTTTGAGTGAGAGAGAAAAGTCTAGAAAGTCTTGAGGGAGATGACAAGACAATTTTGAGTCCAAGTTATTTATAAATATCACTAAAAAGTCTGATAATCTATTTTGTCATGAAATCCTAAAAATCTTGATTCAATCCAATACCACCAGACAATTTGTTGTCTCTTGAAAGTCTAGATCCAATACCACAAGACAATATGGACTTTAAAAAAAATCTTAAAAGTCTAGATCCAATACCACAAAACAATATGGATTTAAAAAAAAAAATCTTAAAAATCTTGATCGAATACCACCAGACTTATCTAACTTATTAAAAAGTCTCAATCCAATACCATTAGACTTTTTGCTTCCCTAAATTGTCTAATAAAATCTTGAACCAATACACCCCCTTAGTGTTGAGAAAATTATGTAATTAACAGAGAATAGGTAATAGTTTTGATATGGTTTTCTACTTTCCAGATTAAGCCTCCTATAATTATATTGTTAGGATTGTATATATGTCTTGTTTGTGGTGAATGAAATACAATGAAACAATTTCCCAAAATCTCTTGATTGCAAATTGCTATCAGAGCCGAAATTCCTTACAAACATGGTCTAATTTTTTGAACTATTTTTTTATTGAAAAAACATTAAGCCACAATCTTACCACTAAAAACCCATTACATAGACCGCTTACCAAAGACTGTCATTGAAGATCCGCCACACAGACTTGGTAACCACATCTCCCTTGCTCCTTATACTCATCATGGCTAGAAAAACCATTGAATCATCTGGGTCGAAATCAGTACCTATTGTTGTTAAATCCGAAGGAGTTTTAAACCCCAGAATCACTCTTAACTAATCAAACTATGACGTTCGGTCACAACTGGTGGATATGCATATTGTTGAGAGGCAGAAACTCTCTTATATTCGTGGCAAGACCAAGCCACATGCAAAGTCTGATGAAGAGTATGAAAAGTGGTATGCTGATAATCAAAAAGTAAATAGGTGGTTGTTGATGTATGTCTATGACTCCTGAAATTATAAAGCGTTATTTACGCGTATCTACTACCCATGAGATTTGGAGTGCACTATCAAAGGCTTTTCTACGATTTCTAAGATGGAAGTGACGAATTATAGGTATTTTCCCTAAATCAAAAGGCCTTAAAGGCCAAACAAAGTGGAAAATCACTCTCTGTGTATTATGGGGAATTGACTGAAATTTTTCACGAATTAGACAATCGTGATTAAGTGGTCATGAAGGATGCATATGGTATTAAAGCATATAAAAAGTCTATTGAAAGGCTAAGGGTACACATATTCCTTACTGTATTAGATGATAAATTTGAACAGGTTTATGGAAAGATCCTACGAAAAGAACCAATCATATATTATGAAGAATGATGTGCTTTGGTTCGACATGAGGCATTACATCGTACCACCTTGAATGGGGAACCAGAAAACTCAGATACTTATGTTTTACTGCCTCAGAATCGTCATAATTTGAAACAATAGAATCAATCCCGGTCCCAACAGAATCAGCTAGATCGATCCTGTACCGATGGTATTGACAAGTCATATAATGCACTAATTATTATCAAACTGGTCACACCAAGAATCGTTGCTATGAACTGGTGGGATAACTAGACTTGTAGGACCCTAGCAGTGATTTCAGAAAAAGGGGGTTCATGAGAAATTCTATTGCTACAGTTGCTGAAACTAGGATAGCTATACATGAAGAAGTCACTGAAAACGTATCTGCATTAGTAGCAATATCAAGTAATAGTAATGGTAAGGTTTTAAATATTTCAGCATTTGTTCTGATTAATACATGGATAATTGATTCAGAAGCTACCGACTATATGACATTTGATCTAGATAAGTCTCAAACTTAAAACCATCTTCCTGAAAATTTGTTTCCACTACGAATGGTGTCGCAACTGCAGTTGTTGGGGGGAGGGGGGGAGGGGGTTGTATCACTCATAGATAATATAAATTTAGACTCTATTTTAGTTGTCCCGTCACTATATTATAATTTATTATCGATTTCTCAGATAATCTTAGCATTACATTGTATAGTAATTTTTTGGCCTAATTTTTTTATGTTTAAGGACATTCAAATGAGGCAAACGATTGGTTGTGGTGTTAGGCGAGAGAAGTTGTATTACTTGGACTTGGGTAAAAGAGTTCAGATAGGTTGCACCAAGCCTTGAAAATGGATAGCTCTGAAAGGGAGGTAACAAATTTTGAAATATGGCTATGGCATTGACGTTTAGGGCATGCTTATTTTGGATATTTAAAGAGATTGCTTCCTAGTTTATTTTCAAAATTGGATATTTAATTTTTTTCGTTGTGATGTTTATGAAATTTCAAAGAGTCACCATGTCTCTTATCCATCAAATTTGAATAAAAGTTTGGTTCCTTTTATGATTGTCTGCTCTGATGTTTGGGGTCCATATCCAGTTATTACTTTGGATGGATCACGTTGGTTTGTCAGCTTTATTGATGATTGTACCAGGGTAACCTAGGTATGCTTGATAAAATCCAAAGGATAGGTAAATTTATTGTTTCAAAACTTTCATACAATGATTAAGACCCAGTACAAAGCATAAATTCAGGTACTCTATAGTGATAATGGTGGAGAATACAAAAGTGCTAACTTCCAACATTATTTGACTACACATGGCATTGTTCATTAAACCACGTGTTCTTATACACCTCAACATAGTAGGATAACAGAAAGAAAGAACCAACACTTATTTGAAGTTATTTGTGCTTCCCTAATCGATGCTCATATGCCTACGCCTTATTAGGGTGAAGCTTCTACCTCGGCTGCCTATCTAATTAATCGTGTTCCATCCCGCATTGTTCAGTTTCAGACACCATTTTAAGCTCTACATAAAGATTCAATGCTCCAACTGTTCCTAATCGCACACCTCATGTCTTTGGGTGTGTGGTTGTTGTTCACCTTCATAAGCATCAACAGAGTAAGTTAGCTCATCGAGCATTGCGTTGTGTATTTTTAGGGTATGCATCACAATAAAAAGGCTATCGATATTATTATCCTCCCACGAAAACTATGTATATTACACTGGATGCTGTTTTTCAAGAAGATAAAATGTATTTTTCTTCTGAGTCTAAACTTGAAGGGGAGTAGCATCAGGAGGAAGTTCAAACTTTGGACTATGATGACATTTTGGATTAGGTTGAAATACCTGAAAGTGTGGAATGCAATGTGAGTGACTTGGATTAAAGTGGTGATGGAAATGTAATTGAACCGACACCTGAGCTAGCAGACTTCGTCTAAACTTTTGAACCCCTCTCGCCACGAACAAACACACCTAATCAATTGCTTGTTGAGGATGCTCCTAAGTCAGTACTTGATCCTCCAAGAAGATAAAATCTTCATTGTAGTAGTAAATTTAGGTATTCCTAAACGCACATATTTACATGATGTTACTAACAAGGCTAAGTACCCAATGAGTAATTATGTGACCAATCATCATTTATATGAATCAAATAGGTCATTTATAAATCAATTATCTACTGTATCTATTCCTAATAGTGTGCAGGAAGCCTTAGTGGACATAAAATGGAAAGCAACAATGAATGGAGAAATGAAGTCCTTGCAGAAGAACAAAACATGGGAACTCGTAGATCTCTCATTAGGAAAAAAGTCGGTTGGGTGTCGTTGGATTTATACAGTGAAGTATAAAGTAGATGGTACTATTAAACGATTTAAAGCTCAATTGGTGGCGAAGAGATACACTTAAACATATGAGATTGAATATATGAAGACTTTTGCACCTGTAGATAAAATCAACATTGTTCGTGTTCTATTATCTTTGGATGTGAATCTAGACTGGCTATTACAACAGTTCGATGTGAAGAATGCCTTTCTGCAAGGCCACTTGGAGAAGAAGTCTATAGGATCTCCCACTTGGATTCCTTATACCTTGAAATCATCAAGGGAAGGTGCGCATATTGAAGAATTCATTATATGGATTAAAACAATCTTCCAAAGCTTGGTTTGGAAGATTTACGATGTCCATGCGAATGTTTGACTATATATAGGGCAACTCAAATCACATTCTGTTTCTGAAAAAACTACATAAGATTATTGCACTTATTGTATATATTGACGATATGATAGTTACAGGGAATGATCCTGAAGAAAGAAAAACACTACATGATTACTTGTCTAAAGAGTTTGAAATGAAAGATCTTGGTCCCCTGAAATATTTTCTTGGGATTTAGGTATCCCAACCCGATAAAGGAATTTTTATATCTCAGAGGAAGTATGCATTAGATTTGTCATAAGAAGCTGGCACGTCAGAATGTCAACCAATAGATACTCCAGTTGAGGAGGGATTGAAGTTATGTATTGATTCCAATCAAATGCCTGCTGATAAAGGAGATACCAGAGACTTGTAGGGAGATTGATATATTAGGCTCATACAAGACCAGGCCTTCCATATGCTCTAAGCATTGTTAGGAAATTTATGCATAATCCTGAAGAACAACATATGAGTGCAGAGATACGAATTTTGAAGGTATTTGAAGTCTGCTCCTAGAAAATGAATTTATTTTCCAAGAATGTTGATCATCAGTATTGAAGTATATACAGATGTTGATTGGCCTAGATCAATTGATGACAGGAGATCCACTTCTAGATATTTTACCTTTGTAGGAGGTAATCTTGTTGCATAGAGAAGTAAGAAGCAGAATGTTGTTGCACTTTCAAATGTGGAGGCTGAGTATCGAGGTATGGGATTGGGATTTGTGAGGTATTATGGTTAAAACATCTCTGGCAAGATTTAGGTTACCCGTCAAAACAACAAATTCAATTATATTGTAACAACAAAGCAGCATGTGATATTGTTCACAACCCGGTTCAATATGACAGAACAAAACACATGGAAGTTGACGGATTTTTTATCAAGTAGAAATTGGAAACGAAGATTATAGAACTGCCTAAAATTCGATCAGAGCATCAACTAGCTGATCGATGTTCTTACCAAAGCAGTATCAAATTAGTTGTTTTCAAAATTTGTTGGCAAGTTGGGCATGTGTGACATCTATGCACCAACTTGAGGGGGAGTGTTGAGAAAATTATATAATTAATAGAGAATATGAAAAAGTTTGATATGGTTTTCAACTTTACTTATCGAGCCTCCTGTAATTATGTTGTGAGGATTGTATATATATCCTATTTGTGGTGAATGAATTACAATGAAACAATTTCCCAAAATCTCTTGATTGCAATTTTTAGGCACCCTATACTTAAATTGCTCAAAAATGCAAAAAGAAAAAAAAACATTATGATCTCATCATTGAAAATGCACAAACAAAGATTTAACTCTTATCAATGGAGCAAATAATATGCCATATCGGTTGGTGCATCACCATAAATATCATAAGGAGTCGTTTATTTTTTCCACTTAAAACTTAATGGGTATGAATCATAATTATTACTTTGTTTTGTTTGTTTTTTTAAGTGGTCAAACAACTTATTAATCCTAAAAAATAACTTAAAATAAAAAGTAAGAAATCACGACTTTTAACTTAATTGCAAATTACTGGATTGCATTAAATGCAATCTAAAATCTTTTCTTCTGATACTATCCCTCCGTATATAACATATTTCCAATTTCATCAAAATTACATATGGTATAAAAATCTTTATTTTAATATATTGTTTATTTTAAATAGTTTTAAAAATAAAAAAGAACTCTAATATATATATATATATATATATATATATATATATTATAATGTTTTCTGCGAGTTTTTCTAATGTCCTTTTTATTTTTTGAAAAAAAAAACTTTTTCTTTTCTTAGAAAAATGAAGTTTGTTTGTAATCAAAAAAGAAGATCATGATTATATGTGTTCATATATAATTATTATTTTTAGATTGTTTTTATTCCATATTATATGTATAATTGTTTAAAATATGTATAAATGTAAAATTATTTATATTTAAATAATTTTACTTTTAAAAAACAAACGTATTGACAATACATTCAGATGTGAGAAAAAAAAAAACAAAATGTCATTCAGGTTCAGATTTTAGTCAATATTCAATCATTAGAAAAATTCAGGATTGTTCAGTATTCAGATAAAAAAACAAACGATCCCTAAATCTGTATAGACATTAATATTGCATCGGCCGAGAATAACGAGTAATCTTATCTTAATTTTTCTTACCTTAATATTAAAAGTAAATTAACGTGTCATTTTTTTTATTTAAAATAGAAAAAGTAAATTAATGTGTCATTTTTTTTATTTGAAAAAAAACCAAGCAACGTCATTTCATATTATCCCTTCAAGCAACGTCATTTCATATTTCCTATCTTAATAGTAAAACTAAATTAATGCTCCATGCATCATTAAAAGTTGATCTTATATTAACATTCATAAGGAAATTAATGAAACAAAATCAATTTTAATAAATTTTATTGTGATTTTCTTTGGACGAAAAGTTCAATCAAATCTATTTAAACACTTGAATTCATTATAATAGATTAAATTTCATCAATGACCATATGAATGTTAATGTAAGTGATACCTTTTATATATATAATACTATATGTTTTTTTCTTTCTACTACAAATTTGGAGTCGTAGAAAAGAGGCATGATTCAGATTTACAATCTCATATACGATTGTACGAGAGTATTACCACTCATAAGAACCAGAACCACAACATCCAGTCAATATTAACAATTTACATTTTGGTTAATAACCTCGATCCTCTCACGAAGAGGGTTGTTCTCACTTTTAACAAATTTTGAGGTTAATGCAGTGTTCTTCGAATTATCAGGAAAATGATATATTCTTTGTTAATGCTTAAGCTTAAAAAAAA
Source organism: Dipteronia dyeriana (assembly GCA_032871835.1). Classification (NCBI taxonomy): domain Eukaryota; kingdom Viridiplantae; phylum Streptophyta; class Magnoliopsida; order Sapindales; family Sapindaceae; genus Dipteronia; species Dipteronia dyeriana. The sequence goes on along the minus strand of CM065301.1, from coordinate 79,376,551 downwards.
AAATACAAGTACAGAGAATTGTTAATAATGATCGAAATCTATTGCTTCATTCAAAAAACCTAGCTGTAATATAATTTTGCTCTTTCTCTCATACAAAAATGGATGTCAAAACATCATAAAAAAAAAACAATAAAACAAAACAAAATGTAAATGATGCTAAAGAGGAATCAAACCCTATATATATATTCATGACATCCGAACCACACCATTCCACACAATTTCTACAGTGTGAGCAAGAAGCCTATAAACATGTCGAAAACAAGATCGTAAAGGGTGCCTGATCTCGTATATATCATTCCAAAATAAATAAGTTTGAGCTCTATTTCTTATATTCCCCCAGAAACTAGCAAAATAATTCTCATTACGCGTCACCAGAATGGTTGATGATTGAATATACGCAGAGGCTGCTCGCTTCACCAGCTCGTTTCGAATGCTAATATTCGATGAATTGATGAAATCGCTGCCTCCTTCTAGTAAATTTGTAGAATAACATGTTGGTGTTGGACTATTCAAGATAATGTCCTTCAAGCTTATGTATCTAAGATCATGATGATCTTCAACGAAGCTCGGCGTCTCCCGCCAACTCGCATTTGAATTCGAAGAATTTCTACTCATTCTTAATGAGGGAAATTTGATAAGCTGGCGAAGTCCTGTGTCCATATCAGATGATAATAGAGAATGAAAATAGGGTATTTAATTTGGTCATAGTTTTTTTTTTTTTCTGCTGATGAAATGATTGATTTTTGGCTGAAAATGGAGGTTGCAATTAATGTGAAGTTTTAGTGATTTTGAAGGGATTGCATTGTTTGTGTTTAACAAAGGCAATCCTTCAATGTAGGACATGGACTCGGACAACTTATTGGGATTTTCCTGTTTTTGATGCTTCCAATGGTTTCAGGTTTTTTTTAAAAAAAAATCAGACACTATTATGGATCAAGATTTTATCAATACTTAAAGAGATTTATACTCTATAAACACGGTTTGAAATACAATTATTAAGGGAACCACTCTTTGCGATTTAATTTAATATAAAATGTTTAATATTTAAATTTAAACTTTAACTTACTGACATGTTTGAAATTAATTAAGTGATTTGATTATAGAAATATCTAGGTGGTTTTTTAAACTTTATGCAAACTTTATACAAATGTAGGAATTGCTATGTAAACAGGAAACCCTATACTTGGTCCAATTTGATTTAATGGGCTGGATTGTGGCCCAATATTTCCAGCTATAGATTGTTGGAAGTAATGGGGTAGTAATAGGATATTTATATACGTAACCTGGATTCTGGCCCAATATTTCCACCCCCATTTATATATATCCCCAGATATATATATATATATATATATATATAGGGTAGTAATAGGATATTTAAATACGTAACACACACCACACACTACACACACATACACACACATATATATATATATATATATATATATATATAGTGATTTTCCAGTCAGTGTGTACTAATATAGGTTATATCAGTATGTTGTATGTGGATCATTGATTGTGGAGAAGTTTTGACAAATGCATACACTTTAAATCAAAATATGTAAATCTAATGATCCACATCCAATGCACTGATGAATTTATATCAGTACGTACCGACTTGAAAATTTATATATAAACATAATACGTTATGGATGAGTTTATTTATATAATATATTCACACTTGAAAACATAATACGCCATGCATGATTGTATGAGCTTACTTACCTCGAACATGTACGAATCTGCTCTAGTTCCAAAAATTCATGAATCACTTAAACCTATTATATTTACAACTATTACAATTGGGTTGTCGGGACTTGTCAAGATTAGACAATAGATGTGCGATCCAGATAACTACTTTCACAAACCGAGAGAAAACTCCCTACTCATACTTGTAAAATAAGCATGGTGGGAGTCAAACCCCTAACCACCAGATGTGAAATGGTGGTGCACTACCTTCCCTACTATCAAGGGCGAACCCACATGGAGACCAGGTGGGACCCATGTCCCACCTCAAATTTAAAAAAAAAATTGATTTCTTTATATACATGTATATAAAATAATCTAATACTGTACATATTTTTTGCTTAGCTCAGTTGGTAGAGTTTCTCTATTAGTTTATTTCACCCATAGTAGTTTCGTATTCAATTCTCACTACAAGCAAGATAAATAACCTTTTAATATATATATATTTTTTACACTTTTTTTCGATTCTTTTCTCAAATTTCCCTCTTCTTACAATAAAATAATTCATTTTCTTTTTTTTATCATTGTCAAATTCTTAACTACTATTAATTTATGGTTTACTTAATTCAATTTTATTATATAGTAAATTATCTGTTATTATTTTGAATTTTTCTTATTTCTAATATTTTTAGTTTGACTTACCTAGCACATCCAATCAATAAACCCTAAAATCTCAAATTTTAATTTATTGTATTAAAATATTTCATATATTATTATGATTCGTTTTATTTTATCTTTTATATTTGTTTTTATTTTATTATTTTAATTTATTTAGAATCAATAATTAGAATAATAAATTTTTTAAAAACATATCTAGTAATATTTATTAATCAAATATTTTTGAATAAATTTAAAGTGAATTCATTATAAATACAAAACAAATTTTTTTATTATAAGATTATATTTTAATTTTTGTAAGAATAAATATTATAATTTTTCATTATTCATACTGTTTTTCTTGTTATTATTAATTTTTTAATATTGTGTTTCTCGTTTTTAGTTCTTTTAAATGTAAAATTATTTAGTTCATGTAGAGTAAATGTTCTATTTTTTTTATCTAAAATTCAATATATCATCAATTATTTATATATAAAAAAAGCCCATTTTATTATGAATTTAAATTTTCATTATTTTTTATATAATTATTATTTTGTTTAAGTATACCACCTGGTTAAAAAAATTGGATCTAACACCGTCTACTATGATTTTTATGCGTTAAGGATAATGATCCTCCAGTTGAACTATATTGTCCTTTTAAGGATCTAATGACACGTGTTTTTCAAAAAATCTAATGACACGTGTTTTTCGAAAAAAGTGCGATCATAATTTATTTCTTTATTTATTTCTTTATTTATCTCTCTTTAACTTGAACTAAAACTACACTATTATTGGTTCATCTCTTACAGAAAGTAGTGAACAGAAATAGAGATTTAGGTGATATAATCTTTTACAGAAAAAAATAATAATTGGAACATGAAAGCAACAATTTGGAACCAAAGCAGTGAAGCATCTTCCGAAAACTTATTTTTTGTTTTACGAAATCAGAACCCAAATATTGTTAGGCATCTTCCGAAAACTTTTTTTTTTTTTTTTACGAAATCAGAACCCAAATATTGTTAGAAAAAGTTTGTTCGGTTGTTTGGGATTCGAAGTCTGAGGAGATGAAATATTTCACCGGTTAAAGACCATTTAGTTCCCCAAAAAAAATAAAATTAAGACCCATACATTCAAGTTATCAGAATTTAGGTGGATTTGGATTTACAAAACGGCATAGTTTTAGTTTAAGTTAGGAGACACGTCACCTCTCAGTAGAGATGGTTGTTCACCTCCCCTTCATATCTAGTGGTCAGGGATTTGAGTCCCACCATACACATTTTCTAATTTCTAAACATATGTGGGAAGTTTTCTCTCGATTTGTTGGAGCAACCCTTTCTTCGTTTGTGAGAGTTTAGTCCATATGTAACATCTATTTGATAGTAGGAGTAGTATTCCGGACCGTTCTTATAGAAATTGATTAATTTTACCGGATTTCGTAGTTGTATTTTAAAAAAAAAAAAGTTCAAGTTAAGAGGGACAAATAAAAGAATAAATCATGACCATACTTAAAAAAAAAACATGTCACTGGATCCTTAAAAGGACATCATAGTTCGGCACAGTTGTGGTTCAACAGATGATCCCTATTCTGTCCTTTTAAGGATCCATATAACATTTATCCACCATTTTGTAGCATCAAATAACAATAATCAACACTCTTGAGTCTTGAAGCTGGCGTTGAGTGGCCTCCGGACTTGAGGTCTCCTCCGTCCCCTTTACTGTTGTTATTAGGGGTGGATAAAAAACCAATGAACCAAACCGAACTAGTGGATTAAATCAGTCCAATTAATTTTTTATCTGTTTTGATTTAGTGATCGGTTCGGTTCTAATTTTAAAAAAACCGGTTAGATCGGTTTTTATTCGGTTTAGTTCCAAAAACCGGATAACCGAACCAGTACCCGACTATAAATTAAAAAAAAAAACTAATTCTAACTTCCACTATTCACTCTTCAATTATTATGTATGTTTTATTGGATTTTAAAATGTAATTTGACTTTGTTTGGTATTGGCTATTGTATTAGCTATCAACAAAAAAATTGGATAATATGTATTTTGAAATGTGTTTACTGTTTTGTATTGGATTTTGTAGTTTTTTAATATGTTTTTATTGTGATGTAAATAAATTTGGCCCAATAGGTTAAAAAAAATGAACTAAATATGTAATAAATTAAATTTAGAATTTTGGCCCATCAGACCCAAAACCAAAAAAACCGAACCGAACCGAACCGAACCGGTCCAATTCGGTTGGTTTATTATCGGTTGGCAAATGTCAATTTGATTGGATCGGATCACTTTTTTTGAAAACCGGATTTTATCGGTTTTTTATCGGTTCTATGAAAAACTGAACCGGTTCAATCAACGCCCACCCCTAGTTGTTATTGCTATTCTTGTTATTTCTGTGCTGTTGAAAAAATTGTCCATGGTGGTGGATTCGGTTCAAAACAAATAAGTAATACATAACCAACTCAAAATCATTGGATTTCCATATGTTGAATTAATCTATTAAATACAATAAGAATCCAATATTATATCTTTCCACTGCCTTTCCAATTCAAAATCAATGGCATTTGTTTGTGTATTTGCTTTTAATCAGATATCAAAAGTAATGAAATGAGTTGAGAGGAGAAATGATGGGATTAAAGTAGTTAACAATACTTGAGGTCAATTTCGTTATTTGATAGGATGTAAAGAGTAATTTATTGATTTGTAAACTTTTATGGTTAGTGTAGACAATAAATGCGTGTGGGGAGAACTTTTTTGGGTGTAATAGAGCTTTCCTAAACTAAATTGTGCTCAAAATTTTAAGTTTATTGTATTATTTACTCTATATATGTGAAATTTTTATCTGTTTTTTTTTTCTAACTTATCAATTTTTACAAAAATGCCTTGAAATTTTCTTAAATTTTCATATCTTTAACATCTAAAATTAATTATGCAATCACCTCTCAACAGATAATGCACCTCCTTTGCAAATAAGTGGTGAGGGTTCAAATCTCACCATATATATTTTACAAGTATGTGTGGTGGGTTTTTTTTTTCCGGGTTGTGGGAGTAAGTTATCTCCCGTTATGTGAATAGATATTCAAACCGTACATTTGTTGTTTGATTTCAGGAGGTCCCAGCAGTCCTATTTTAATACTAAAAAAAACACCTAAAATTATCCTAATTAATTTATTATAATTAAATTAATAAGAATTATTTTTAAAAAATATTTTAAGAATTGACTTAAAAAAAAAAAAAAAGGCGATTGTCATCGTATCATATTCATAGGAAATCAGCCACACATATGCAGAAGTAGTTATCAAAAGTGTTTTTTTCTTTAATTTCTTCTTTTTGGTTTCCAAAGCACTGAAGATGCTGCTTCTGCTTATTTAATTGGGGAGTTTCCTTGTCAAAATTTTCGAGCATTTAGTAAAAGCAATAAGGAAGAAAAGTAATCTTAGAAGAAAGTAGGAAAAAGAAAAGAGTGATCCATGACCATGACACGTTAGCTTGAGAAATATCCCGAATCACAAAAAGTGTTTGAAAAGTTAAAAAAAAATGTGTTTGTTTGAAACGAAAATAGGAATTCATTGGCAAATTATTTATGTTTCTTTAAGAATATTATAGATATTTGATTAATTTTTGACCAAGTACTCATGATCATTATTGTTTTCTCCACCATCGTATATATTTTAAATTTTAGCATGTGATTTTGGTGACAGATTAACAATTAAATATCATTATCATTTGTTAAAAAAAAAAATAGTTGGCAATTATTTAAATTACTTTAGCCATTAATAATAGTTGAGTGGTGTTATTGGTGATAGACTAATGATCTAATAATGTTTCATTTTCTTAAATTAAAAAAATTATTTGATTTCTTTCTAAAACTACCTTTTTTATTTATCTTCCAAACTTAATTCAACCCATAAAAAAACTCCTCTAAACTTTAAGGTTTGTTGGGTTTTTTCTAAAAAAAGTTACATTCTTTTTATAACAAAAGCAATAGAGAATCACTAAAATCGTTTAGAAAAAAATACATAAGAAAATAATTTATTTTATGGTTTGCTGGGTTTATAAAAAGTTTATTTTTTTTTATTTTTATTACATAAAAAACAACACTAACACCCTTTGGTACCATGACTCAGATTGAGAGTGGAAATTTATTTAGTTTAATTTAGTTTAAATAGTTAATGAATGAAAAAGGCTTGGCTTGATGATGCTCGTATTGGGTTTTTGCTTCTTCTTTTTTTTTTCTGTTTCTTTTTTCTGCTTTAAAATAGTAATTATTATTTTCAATTTAAATATTGAACTATTTCTTAAATTCACTGGGTAGATAATAAAGGGTAAGTTTGGAAAGAAATCAAATATATTTTTAAAGTTTTAAAAATGGAACACTCATAATAGTTATATAGGACTTGATGCACTCTTGCTAATTACCCTCCAAAAACTCAATAATGGCATTACAATTTGTTACATATGTATCTTGTGCAAAATGGTGGTAGGGATTTCAGTAAAGACCATAGAGAAAAAAAATAGTTGTAAATGGTATTGGATTTTCACATAATTGCGTACTAATGAAATTATAAAAAGACATTGAATATGAGTCACTTATTTTACATACTTTGACTTTGTATGTATACACTTATCAAAACCCTTTTATAAACGAGTGATTTACATTCAATCTCCTTATATAATTCCATCGGTACGTACCGATAGGAAAAATACTATATATATATTATATAATTCTCTAACACTTTTTTTTTTAATTCTTGATTATAATACGTGATGATCAGTGAATTTGTAAAAAGATTAAAAAAAAAATCAGGTCCAACTAGATAATGGAACACAGTGTAAGGCAGTGGAATTGCCATGGGTCTCAAATCTCAATCCTCTCTCCATACAATAATAGTGCATGTCAAAATTAAAGCTTGTGGTTTGACAAGGCTCGGTGGACCGAGACTCGGGATAAAACCTAGTTCTACCTTAGCAATAGCATCTATTAATTAAATTATATATATCTATACCATTTTAAAGATCTTAACCATATCTTTTCAATAGTATAATTTTAGAAATACATATCGTCGTAATTAAATATGAGAAGATTAAATTAGTATTTTTAAAAAATAAAAAGTGATTGATATAACATTTAAAAGAAAAAAAAAGATTTGATATATTGTAGCTATACCATTTTTTGTGTGTGTTTAGTGTGTTAGTTGGAGAGGAATTTTACACAAAATTGATATGTTTTATGTAAATGGTATATTGGTTGGAGTTGCTCTTACCGATTACTTTGATGTGAGTCATCGGGATGTTAGCTTAAACCTGTCTGTTTGTTTCCATGCCTCTTTTGGCCTATGTGATCATGTGCTCATAAGAATCCCATTGAATATGACTTAAACCATGATCTAACCTAGAGACCACCACATATATTCTGTAGAAACTAGAAAGTGCTATAACATCTCAACTACCGTCTACCTGTCGAATTCGAAAATCAATATACTGGACGACCGGCCAATTCCATTTGAACTTATAACAAGTTTAAGCTTCTAGGGTTTAGCGATAATTTCAAATTAACATGGTACCACAACAATATAATTGATCAAGAGGTTTTGTGTTTTAATCTTGAAAAAACAAATAGCAGTCATACTAATTTATTAATCACATGGTGTACAAAAATGCTACGGAAGAAAGATGACTACTCTATATCTTCCGATTATTGAAAATTAGGGATGATAGTGGATCGAATCGGGGATGAATATCCCAATACATGTCCTCGTATCCGTATGAGATATGTATCTTCATCTTCGTGTCCATCCCCATTTCTAAGTGTGTGGAACGGATTCGGATAATTCCCGAATTGAGATAGAGATATCCATCTCCATTTCTAACATGTTTAATAGTACATTTTATCATATTTAAAGGAGAAACAAATGCATAAAGTCCAAATATAAAAAAATAATTATAACTTATATAATTATAATTAATAATTACATAATAAATTTTTATATTTCTATAATATTAAAATATTAAAATCTATAATGGATCCGGATGGAAATAGATATCCCAATAATAAAATGGATATTATGATGACATCCATCACCGTTTAATCTCTATTATAATAGTATTCATCTCTATTTTAAATTAAACGAATTTTTACGGATATCTGTATCCGTAGATAATTTTATTTTCCCTAAAATTGAATGCCGATGTAGACCAAACAAACAATATAATCCAAGTTGGAAGGCGACCGAAAATGATGTGAAAATTGAAATCAATGGTTTGGTGCGACTACAAGGAAAAAGTTGTGCTCTATTCCTTTTTTTTCTTTTCTCTTTATAGTTTATATATAGAAAACCAAAAAACAAAAAGTAATAATTGATTTTGATATCTTTCAATATATATATATATATATATGTCCAAATTTGGTAGGCCAAGAGACTTTAAAGACTTGCATTGCATGTTCTTTGATTTATAAAAAAGGTTGTGATCATGGACTCAAAATATGGTCACTTCTGCAAGCCACATCTTTCCAGCAACTTCTTTATTTAAAGAAACAACTAGGGAAACTTAATATTAATTTGGTCTCGATCATTTTAAATTTCCATCAACTAAAAAGTTTTAACAATCCAAAAATCCTTTACAACTTGCTCGATCGTCGTGATCCATAAATTAATGAGTCACATGATTTTCTTTAACATTGAATTTTAGGTGGTACAATTAGTTTGTGAACATGAATTATGGATGAAGACGAATTAAGAGTTTAGTATTTAATTGTTTTTTTACACTTATCACTTGATGAGTTTGAATTTGACTCATTAAATTGTTTTGGTTTATATTTTTAAATGATCAAACAATCTTAAAATATTCAAAAACAACTAAAAATGAAAAACTATGAATCTTAAGATCCTGTCTAATTTTTCAATTTAAAACTTAATGGCACTTAATGTACTCCATTAAATTATTTTGTTTGGTTTTTTTAAATGATAAAATAACTAAAACAACTCTTAAAACCACTTGTATAAAAAAGTGAAATATTTCACTTTTCACTTGACGAAAGTCCACCGGAATTTAATGCAATTGTTTACTTCCAAAACTAACATCACCAATCTAACAAATTTTCAATTTTGTCTTCTTTCAAAATGCTATTTATATTAATATATTTTTTTTCTTCTCACCATAAACAATTACAACATTACAAAACCTAATTGCTTCAAAACTTAAACAATTAGAGACTGGTTTTCCTACCATATTCCGGTTTCCGATAAAAACTCATTCTTTTTTTTTTCTCATAATTTGATAATTAGTTTTATCAGTTTTATTTTAGAGTTTGGTTGCATCGCTTTTACTTGTTCTGAAAATTACATAGGTTTATTTTAGACCCAAACAAATTAATAACCGAAGAATGATTTTCATGGTGATTTTGTCATGATTTTTTTTTGGGTGGATTTTGAGATGTTAATTTTAATAAGCAAAAAAAAAAAAAAAAGTTAAGTATATAGTAGACGATTTATTACTTTATATTTGTATTGGCCGTAAAGCGAGAAAATTCCAATTCATTTGTATGTGTTTATCTACTGTATATGTGAACTGGGCTTGTTTTATTACACTTGTTGTTTATACCAGTTTGTTCTTATACTTCAGCAATTGGTTCCATTGTAATCAAAAACTATTATTCACCCGGTGATTATTGGTTCACCTTGACTAATATAGAAAGAAAAAAAACACTTCTCACACAAACTAACATTTGAGAAACATAAATACAAATCATTCAAAAGTAAACATCGGCTTCTCATATATAATCATATATAAAAAAATCATGCACACAATCAACCAACATTATGAGATTACAATACTTATTAAGTGTGTAAATGAGATTTCACTAAAACAAAAAATAAATTTTCATATAATTTTTTTAACTATTTATATAAATTTAAAAATATTATTAATAACTAAATAATTTTGTTTTACAATTATTAAATTACTTGTTATAGTTATTCTTAATATATTAAAATGTAAATATATATAACAATTAATAGTCGGAAGGGTATAGATTCAGTTTTCAGTCTTCGGTTACTATTCAGTCTTAGTAACATTCAATACTGTTCCGTTTTCAGACAAAAAATCAAACGCGGCCTTACCTTATCACTTAACACTGAATCATTTAATTGTATTTTAAAAAAAACAAAATTCCTAAACTGGCCTCCTAAATTTAATATATTTCCAATTTTATGTTAATTTTAAATCATCATATCTTCAAATGTGGCTAATAAATTTGTTGTAAATTTGATATATAGTACCCTAATTTTAACTATTTTTATAAATTAAAAGGAATATATTTAATTTTGAATTATATATAAAAAAGATATTATTTTTCTAAAAAAATATTAAAAAATATATAATTTTAATTATTATTATCAATCAAAAATTTAATTTATGAAATGTTATCAATATTTAATAATTTTAGTTTAGGATTTATGGATATTATTTTTAGTTGTTGGCATATACAGTAACAAATAAAAATACAGAATAACACAGACCAATATTGTCTGATGATTAAAAAAACGTTTAGTCAAACAAACAATTTTCAAATGTTTTTATATTTAAAAAAACAATCAACATTTATATTCAAACGTCGGAAAAAAAACATCTTTTTAGATTCAAGTTTAAGATACTAATTTACTATTAGTAATGCTATCTTTCTCATCTAAAATTCGGTAATTTTCATCCCAACACATGTGACATTTAAAAATATCAAATGATGAGTGGATACATGTGGTAGGTAAGATAAACCATCATTAGTATGTATCCATTCACAATTTAACACCTCATATACCATATGTATTGGGATGAAAAAAGTGAAATTTTAGATGAGATGTTTATCATTATTTATTTACTATTGGGTCTTTAATAATCTTCCGACCTATTCAATTTTCCAATTTAAAGATGGTGATCATTTGCCATCATAAAATTGAAGACTTAGGGGTCGTTTGTTTTTTCCATTTAAAACTAAATGAGTTTGAATAATGATTATTAAGTTGTTTTGTTTGTTTTTTTTAAGTGGTCAAACAATTTAAAAATACCAAAAAACAATTTAAAATAAAAAATCATGACTTTTCACTTAATTGCATTAAGTACAATCCAAAATATTTTATTCCGTTACTATCATCCATATATAACGTATTTTAAATTTCATCATAATTATATATGATATATAAATATTTAGTTTATTATATTGATTATTTTAAATAGATTTAAAAATAAAAAATGACCCTAATCACTTCTCATATTGGTATTTAATATCAATACTTGATTATGATATTAAGTGATATATATATATATATATTATAGTGTTTTAAGTGTTTTGTACTTCCAAACAAACGAAATTTGTTTGGAATCGTATAAGAAGATCATGATCATACGTGTTCATATATAATTATAATTATTTTATTGTTTTTATTCCATATTATATGTATAATTTTTTAACATGAGTGTAAATATAAAATTACTTATTTTCAGACAATTTTACTTTAAAAAAAAACGTGTTAGAAATATAAACAATGGTTTATATTTACTATTGGGTGATAGAAAATGATGCTAAATCAATGGTTTTAGGTGAGACGTTTAACATTATTCATTTACTATTGGCTCTTTAGTAATCTTCCGACCTATTTAATTTTCCGATTTAAAGAAGGTGATCATTTGTCGTCATAAAATTGAAGACTTAAAGGTCGTTTGTTTTTTTTCATTTAAAACTTAATGAGTTTGAATCATAATTATTAAGTGGTGAAACAATTTAAAATAAAACGTAAAAAAAAATTAAAATAAAAAGTAAAAAATTCTGATTTTTCACTTAATTGCATTAAATGCGATCCAAAATCTTTTATTCCGATATTATCTCCATATATAATACATTTTCAATTCCATAATAATTATATATGGTAAAAAAATCTTTATTTTAATATATTGTTTATTTTAAATAGCTTTAAAAATAAATAAAAAGAACCCTAATCATTTCTCATATTGGTATTTAATATGGTATTTAACATCAATACTTTATTATGATGTTAGGATCATGTATTTACATATATATATTATAGTATTTTGAGTATTTTATGTGAGTTTTACTTACAAATTCATTTGTTTATAATTGAGTAAGAAGATTATAAGTGTTCATATATAATTATTATTTTTAAATTATTTTTATTTTATTTTATATATATAATTATTTAATACAAATATAAATGTAAAATTAACATATATATCGATGAAATTCAGATTTAAGTCCGGCAGACAAATTCAGATTTGCTCCGTTTTTAGAAGAAAAAAAAAACAATCGACACCTTATTGTCAACTTTGGAAATCATGATTCATGAATGGCCAACACCAGAAAAAGGAGCAGCGCATATTCATAGGAAAAAAAAAAGTGGGAAAACTAATTATTAAAGTAACTTTAAATCTCGGTGGTTTTTTTTTTTTTTTTTTTTTGCTTTGTAACTGCCAGTCATGTATATATTTGTCTGAATCCATATTTGTCTGATTTTTAGTGGTGAATTTCGCAATTCATACTAAAAAAATATTATTTCAATTCATCTTTTGAACTTGCCTAGTTGCCTATCTGCCATCTCCTCCCCCACCAATCCTTGCACGCATGCGATATTGACAACCTCAACTTATTTTTCATCACACAATTTGGAGATCTTGATCATCATCACTGCAATTTCATATTGCATGATATCTCAAAAATGAAACTATTACATATCTGGGTTTGGTTGATATGGGGGATTCCACCTCTTGATTTCATGCACTCATGCCGAAAAGCCCGCCATCCAAATCTCAATTACATGAGTATAAGATTCTTACCGAATCTCTGCATGCAGTTACAATTTCAAATACAATTTGATCTTGCAGGGGACTTTATCCAAATCTGAAACTAGTTGATGCATTTTATAGTTATATGTGCCTCTAAAATGCATGTGAAATTGTTTAGCTACTTATAAAATTAAAGTGTCATTTCTTAAAATATGTATACTGACTTGAATAAAGTGAAATGAATCAATGAATGTCACAATTAGGTTTGAAATTTGTGGTCTTCTCATGATCTGATGAATGATGATCTTCCCTTCATACGTAAACAAGCAAAAATGAATTTTAAAACTGTATCAATTTATTGGATTTGGATCTCCTAATTTGATCTTTTTCCTGACCTTTTTTAAAATATATGATTGATTGTTTGTAAAGTGTTTTTGAAAATCAATCACATCTTAATCATATATTTATTACGATGTTTATGTATTATGAAATTAAATGAGATCACGTAAATTCCAACTTAATTAACCACCATATCATGATTCATGTGTCACCTAAATCCTATTAATAAAAGCTATCTGATACGGACAAGGTTGACCGACTTTATAATTATATTGTTTTTCGACTTCATATATTTCCCGTTACAAAAAAAATCTGATTAATTTCTTTCATTTTCTAATCAGGCCCCGTGAGGTAGACATGAAAGAAAAGACCTTTTAATTTTAGCACATAACTCCAAACTGACCTAATAAATCCTACCCCGGCAATGGTTTGGTAACATTCACATTGCATTAAAAAAAAAAAATTGATTCAATCAATTAATAATCGAATTATAATATCCACATCACGGACCAATGTAATCTGATGGTTCAAACGTCAATTTAGTTTTCAGACAATATTTCATATTCAAATAAATAAAATAATAATATCCATACATTTGTAATATTATTTTTATAGAAAGAATTAATATGAAAAAATAATACTAGTTTTTCAAATTTAGAAAAAAAAAAAAAAAAAAAAAAACCCTTTTGGCCATCGATGACAAAAGTCAATTTTATCCCAATGTAGATGAGAAATCCACCTTATGAAAGCAAGAAAATGCACTTGTAAGTCTTGCAATCTTCTTTTTAATATAAACTTGTTTAAAGTAAAGAGAAGCATCTCATGATGACTTGATTTTGATCCTGCTTGAGCAAGTAGGGTTCATCCCAGAAGTAATGTCCGGTTTTGACAACAAATCTCTGCCTCCCCTGGGAGTCCAATTCTGTAGGAAAGTGTCCATTCCTTGTTCCACCCATAACTGTTTATCTGGGAAGCTTTCCTTCGATGATGTTTCATATATCTCCCTCATTTGAAAATTCATGCACCAATCGGATGAGATGGTCGGACACTACATTTTCACACCCTTTTTATCACGGATTTCCAAATCGAATTCCACAATAAATATATATGACTTGTTCTTTTTTTCTATTTTGTGGTGGCTTGTCGACCATATTCAACTATCTCTATAAGACTCTAATAAATGAACTAGTGAAAATAGCAAAAAAGGATTGATGAAGTTTAAATGGGCCAAGAGAGCACGTGAAGTCATCCAATAACTTATTGAAAACAGTGTGGACCTCACCAGTCACCTCAGGTTACAATCATACAAACATTTTGAATTTGGCAAAATAGTCACATTTGATTGTTTTTTAATTAAATAAAATTGATTAATATCAAAAATAAAATCAATTTAAAATTCAAATCCCATGGCACGTTGACACTTAGCAATATGGATTCTGTTTGTACCTTATTTTTATTTTTTAATGTTTAATATAATAATTATCAATGATTTGTATCTTTATGTTGAATAATAAGTACTTGACATACAATAGTAATAAAATAAAAGTGCTTTATTTGGGGTTAAAATATTTGCTATTATAATAATATGAATATGGAGTTAAAATATCTGTTCCAAAGACTTGTTTTTGTTTTTCAGTGGTTAACCTCATTTGATGAATACTCAAAGCTAATCAAAGTCGTTTATGAAAGTATGACTTTAATAAAGTATGATCTCTTTAATTAATTATCTAGTTCATGTAAATAAATATGAACATAATTTGAATGAAAATCTTCAATTTTATTTAAATAGTTATAAGCAAAGTACACATCCATTCTTAATTAATAGAGTGATAGAGTGTTAGGTCTCAATCAATCTCTTATCCAACTAGTATTAGTAGTATTGAAAATATCTCCATCAACAACAAAAAAAAGGTGCTACTTTGCCTTATTATCTCTTTTAGTTCTTTTTAATTGATTTGTATATTTTGTTTTTAAAGCTAAAGAACTGTAGTAAACATTAAGAAAGTAGATGAATTAAAACAACTATATCTCTTCCCATAAAAAAATCAATTTTTTTATTCTTTCTTACTCCTCATTAGTGGTGTAAAAGTGGGCCGGCCGGTGACAAGCCGGTCCGGCCGGCCCAGGGAGTTCACGGGCCGTTCTTGGAACGGCCCGTGAAGGAAGAGGGCCAGGCCTCGTGCCGGGCCTCTGGGAGGAGGCCCGGCAGGCCGGCCCGCCTGGCACGCCAATCCGGCGTGCCAGGCCTGTCTAACCGGCCCGGCAGACCGGTCCGCCGGTCCGTACGGGCAAATTTATTTATTTAATTTTTTTTCAAAAAGCCTCCAACGGCTGGAATTGATTTCTAGCCGTTGGAGGAAATTAAAATTACTAAAATCTCCCCTACAATCTTTTAAATTACATTTTGATCCACAAATCAAATTTTTCTATTAATACTTCCATCCATTTCATTTTCCATTAACTCTCTCTATCATTCTTTCAATATCTCATTCTCTCAAATCTCAATCTCTAATATATTCTCCAATTCTCTAAACTTTTTCATTCATTTTGGTTATTACTCTCTGTACAAAATTCTCTACGTTTTCTACCAACACACCAAATTTTAAAGGTACAATTTTGTTATTACTTTTGGTCTAACATATTCTCATAGTAAATTTATATGTTTATGTTTAGATTTGAGTTACTTAATGAAAACATTATCTATTTAGTTAGTTAGTTTATCAATTTTAGGGCTTTAATGTTAATATTATTTGTTTAGTTTATTAAGATTTTTAAGTTTAGTAGTAATTTTAATATTTGTTATTAATAAATTTAGAAAGTTAATTTGTATTACTGAAATTACTTTTTGTAATAAGTAAATGATGAATGTTAAGTGTAGTAATTACGTTTGATATTGTTTTTTTCATAAATTAAAATTTTTCATTTGTAGATTATGATAGTAAATTTAAGAGTAGTGGTTCAAATCATCAATTTTATGTTAGTATATTATGTTAGTAAATTTATCAATTTTATTTGTAGTAGTGAACTAGTGAATTTAAAATTTTATGTTAGTAGATTATGATTTTTTTTGTTTATTTAATTTGTTTTTTAAGTAAATAAATTATTGTAAGTGTCGTATTAGTTATAGTAATTATTGTTAGTAAATTAAGATTACTGTTAGTAAATACTGATTTTTAATTTGACTATTAACAACTATAGTGCTCATATTTTTATTCAGATAATGGATCCTAACCAGCAGCCTTATTTTCCGGACGGTTTGAATATGCTCAACGATGAATTTGATATTTCAGAACCGACCCATACTCAAGCGGGACCTTCTGGTTCCGGCGTTACACCAACATCACGTCCTAGAAAATTAACATCAGATGTGTGGTAATGTTTCAACATAGTCTAAATGACACTCCCAAACGGGGCGTCTGACCTCAGAGCTAAATGTAAGTTTTTCCATAAGAATTATGCTACAAGTACGGGGGGAACCGGACATTTGAGATGGCATGTACACAAATGTATGCCTGCACATGGACATGTAGATACTACAACTCAGACACAGCTTCAACGGCACCCAGACGGGTTCGTTACGACGTGGCAGTTCGACGCCATGCACGCTAGAGAGTGCTTGGCACGATACATTGCACAAACTGATTTAGAAGTTTTGCTTGAGTTTATTGGTATTAATTTGTCAATAGATTATTCAGAACAAATTACTGACATTCGAACCAAGTTGTTCGAGGTTTTTCATATTTATGAGACCAGGTTTGGCAACATTGACATCCCCCAATCAACACGACCGGAGACAGAGCCGAAGCAAACAAGTTGGAGCCTTCTGAACGAAGAAAAAAAGACAAATCAGCAAGTACTTCTTCAGGGCAAAAATCTAGCCCATCTTCTTGTACCGAACTTATTAGGTACCTTGAAGCACAGTTCGATGTTGTTGAAGACAAGGAAGAGTTTGATTTGTTGTTATGGTGGAAGACCTATACGTACAGGTATCCAGTTCTGTCACACTTAGCACGTGACGTACTGGTTATTCCAGTGTCAACGGTGTCTTCAGAACAAGTTTTCAGCACCAGTGGACGCATAATTGAACCAAGAAGAAGTTGTTTGTCTCCGAGATGGTGGAGGTATTAACATGCCTTCGGGATTGGGAGCATGCTAAAAAAAGGTTACAAAATCTAACTGTAGATAAAGAACTTAATCTAAATTTTGACAATCTATATATTGATGACCCTTCAGGTAGTGGCCAGGGCCAGAACTAGGTTATACTTTTACATATGTATTTATTATTTACTTGTAAGTTGTAAAATGGTTGCACTCTTTTTCCCTTATCAAGTTTTTATCCCACTGGGTTTTTCTTGGTAAGGTTTTTAATGAGGCAATCATGTAGATATGTATTACTGAATTCCATAAGTGAAAAATAAATAAATAATTAAAAAATTGTTTGTTCTCTTTATTCATTTCAAATCCTAATAATTGTTTGTTCTCTTCATTCATTTTAAATTCTAAACCCTTAACCATAAACTATAAATCCTAAACCCTATACTCTAAATCCAAAAAAACGTAATTTGGAAAAAAAATTGGAGCAAAAAACTAACCCGCCGGACCAGGCCCGTTAGGCCTGGCCCGACCGGCCGACCGGCCGGCCGGCCTGAGGCAGGCCGGCGTGCCGTGCCGGGCCTGCTTCTCTAGAAACAGGCCGGCCCGGCTCGGCCTGTTTCCAGAAATGGACTGGCCAGGGCGTCCCTCATGAACCGGACCAGTCCATTTTTACACCTTTACTCCTCATCACCAATCTAAAACCATAAACTACAATGAAAACCCAACTCAATGTAACTCGCATGTTATTTAAAGTTTGTAACAAACTGATCACAAAGAAAAATTGTACTCAAATATATGCAATAGAACTTTTATTTTAAAGGGTAATTATTGTCCTCTTTATTATGTTAATTTTTGACCATATATGATCGGTATCATCTTGACTTAGTTCTTATTACTCTTTTTTTTTTTCAAGAATATCCCAATTGTATAGAACTTCTTCATGTAAAAACTGTTTAATTTAGATTGAGAGATTCGTATGGTTTTATGGAAGCATGTGCTATTCGAATCCATAGTCAATCCTATTTTAATATTTCTAGGAGGAGTTGACAATTAAATCCAATTTTTCCATTTCCATTTCCATTCATAATTAATTCAGTACAAATTTTGAAATAAAAATTAATTGGTTGGACAAAAGTGCCCCTAGCCTATTACACTAGTAAATTGGAAGGCAATTGCACATTAAAAGTCACAGCTTTCAATTCTAAATCTGATCACTAATGACTTGTTTAAACTTATCCATATTTGGGTTCTCTGGCATTTCATTAGAATCAGTCCTTTACCTAGGTGATGCTCATGGTTTTGGCACCTTGCCTAGAATTTTTGTTCTAATTAATTAGGTTTTGTTATTGTCTGCTTCTTGTGGGGGGTAAATGAATATGGTCCTCTAATTGTATTAATATATTTTAAATCAAGATAAAATTTAACAATGTATATGATCTCCCAGAGATATGCGATAGAATTGGAATGAATATATGCGTCCATGACTAGGCTAGTGGCCTTACAAAACAAAAGGAGTATATACATGATTGGATATTTGAGAAGTGAATTCTAAATATCTAATGATATATGATGAATATTGAAATATTGGAAACAAAACAAAATTAGCAAAAAGAATGGTGTACTAGTTAGATTCAATCCAGATTTTTTATATAATCATACGAGATATTACCGACTATAAGCTAGTGATCAACACTTGCACGACATCTATTTCAAATATTCAACTAGGGTAAATGATGGCATATAAAGGAAGATTTAAGTATAAAGCATTTTAGAGATTGTATGCCAAAATTCTTTTTTATATATATATATTTTCTTAATATATTTCATTCCTTAATTTTCTCTATATTTAAGAATAAAATTATGTAGATGTTTTGTATTATAATATTAGGATTATATCTAAATGTCATTACATTACATAAAAGTATAAAACCATGTGAATCTCTAAAGTGATAGATTTTTTTAAATTAAATTAATTGTCAATCATGCGAATTCAAAAAAATTGATCCTTCTCCAAAGGCAATTAAATCTTCAAGAATAAATATTTTTCCCAAAAAATAAATGAATGAGAAGAAGAAGAAGAAAAATAAAATTTTAAGGATTTCTAACAATATTTGAAAGAGTTATCCCAAAACAATCATCAACTTGATTCTAACTAATAAACTAATCTAAAACTTGAAATTTAAAGCTAAATGCTAAAGTTATCTAATCTCAATCATATTCATCCACCATATTTCATTTCAATTTTTTTTCTTCTATTTAATAGTATTGTGGATTCAATTTTAAGAATACCAATTCTATAGGAAGTACATTCCAGTCACAATACTATATCAATTAAATGTTTTTTTTTAAGATCAACTAAATGTGTTATATATATATACATTAAATATAAAATAACAATAATGTTTCTTCGGAGGAACAATAAATAGAAAAATAATACCACATAAAAGTTAAAATAAACAAATTAAAAAGTTAACACCATTTTAATTTTCATATGGAAATGTTTAAAGACTAAATACAATAATACAAACTAGTTAATTTAGAAGCCAGGATCCTGTAATATTAAGCAGCAATAATATGTAACTTATTTTTCTCAAATTTGAAAGTTTATACGACTTTGTTTTTTACATCGTACATAAATAATTATATATAACGATATATTGTCACTTGATGTCTAATCAATTTAGAATAGCCGAGCCTCACATTTTCGTTCAAAAATGGGACGAGGGGGTGGCGAGTAGAGATGCACGTTTGGGGAATGAGGATGGATATAGGTCTCCTCATCCTCATTCCCACTTCCTAGACCCTTTCTCCATCCCTTCCATTTTTCCATTGGGAAAAATGAGGATGGGGATGTTTGGGGGGAGGTCCTCCCATCCCCATCCCCAGTTTTTCATTTTTCCCATTTTTTTCAATTTTCTTATATCCAGTGGTCCCTATTTTCTCATTTCTCTATTTAATTAAAAATTAAAAATTAAATATAAAAAAAAACCTTTCATTACAAATAAAAAAATAACAATGTATTACAAAATCAAGATAAAATGTTTTAAATAATTCAAATATATATTATAATTATATTTATATACTTTTAGGAGAAATGGAGAAATGAGAATCTCCATCCCCATCCCCATCCCCATTCCTATCTCCGTCCTCATTTCAATTTAATTGTAGGGGAAATGAGGAAATGGGGATGGGGAGGGGTCCCCCCATCCCCATCCCTATTTTAATTTGGGGATGAAAATCATCCCCCACCCCTCCCCCTCCCCCTCCCCCCCCCCCCATTTCCCCATTCTACCCCTCTCCCCCTCCCCCCAAAAAAATCCCAAATGGAGATGGGGGTGCGGGGATTTGGGACCCCAGGGATAAATGTGCATCCCTAGTTGCGAGCCTCATCAACGACCAAAGGAGGGTCATGTGACACTCCCCATTAGGGATGACAGCGGGTCGGATTCGGGTGGATTTTGTAAAATCCAAACCCTCACCTGCGAAAATTTTCCTCACCCACGCTAGCCCTTGAACCCGCGTAGGTAAGCATGTTCGCGAGCGGGTTATGGCTGCACCCATACCCTCAACCGTGAACCCGTGAAACAATACGGGTTCATGGGTGGATGCTTCACCCGCGGGATACCCACAAACCCGCAACCCACTAATCCCCGAACCCGCGATTTGTAATTTGTAAATTTTCACATGTAATCACCTATTTGATACTTAATTGAATTAAATTTCTATTTCTAATTCCCTACTTGATACATTACAAAACAATAATAACCATAAAAATAAAACGATCAAAAATAATTCAAATGTCTATGTATATACAAGTATTTTATTTATTCGGGTTCACGGGTCCAATCCGCGGATTCGTTTTTTCAACCCGCACTCGCCCGCGAACCCACCGGGTTTTTTATTAAACGGGTTTGTGGGTTTGCGGGCCATAAATTCACCATCCACATCCTACCCTACAGGGGTGCGGGTCAAATTATCATCCCTACTCCCCATTCTTGGCATCCCATCTGGGAGCAAGCTCGATGTGGTGGAATTTGATTATATATATAAAAGATTCATAATTTACTGCATAAGTCAAAATTACCCTATCGGCTATCACCGTCACTTATTAATTGATTCAAAAAAAAAAAAGTAAGAGAGGATTGAGTATATAAATACAAACTTGTTCTCGCACTATAATTATCCCAAATTTCAGGGTTGTCATTGTACTTACCCAACCAAAAATAAATGGAAGTTCACGTTATTTAAGCTATGATAAGATTTTGGTGTCCAAAATGTATCTTTAACCTTAACACATTAATTTATGTAGTAGTTCTTAAAGTTTGCATATAGAAATTTCAATATAATTAAGTGGAAATTGTGAGATATGTCACGTTTTTTAAGGTGTGTTGTGATGATGTCACTCGTTTAATAACTTAAGTTTAAAAGGCATCTATTATGGTGAACTACTCAAATTGCCCATAAACTTTAATTTTTAAAAAGTAACTTTCTAAACTCGTTGGTATCTCCCCAAAAAACTTATCTGAAAAACTTGACTCTGTCTCTAAAAAAGTTGTATCTCTCCAGATTCTACAGTAGAAGGTAACAAATATTTATGATCTTCACTTAAATTTCTTTTATGCATTTCAGATATTTTGCATTCATTTCTGTATGGGTTAACAATGTATCCATTCCTCGATAACAATGTATCCATTTCAGATTCTGCACTGGAATGTATGAAAATGGAAAACATCCGTGATTTTTTCTTGTGTGACCGAGAATATTTAAAGATGAATCGAACTTATTTTGTATTGGAACGAGTTTTTGTTTAATTTGAAAAAAGCTAGATTATTTGAAAAAAATGATCGACAAAAAAGTTCTCGATCCCTTAGGAAAAGTTCTCGATCCCTGGACAAAAGTTCTCGAACCGTTATAAAAGTTCTCGATAATTTGACAAATAATCTCGATCCCTTAAAAACGTTCTCGATCCCTTAGAAAAAGTTATCGGTCCCTTAGAAAAAGTTCTCGGTCCCTTAGAAAATGTTATCGATCCCTTGATAAAAGTTCTCGATCCCTTGATAAAAGTTCTGAATCATTTGACAAATATTCTCGATTCCTTAAAAAAGTTCTCGAACCGTTAGAAATGTTCTCGATCTCTTAGAAAAAGTTCTCGTTCCCTTGTTAAAAGCTCTCGATCCCTTGATAAAAGTTCTCGATAATTTGATAAATATTCTCGATAAAAGTTCTCGAATCGAACCATTATAAAAGTTCTCGATCCGTTGTAAATTATTCTCGAACCCTTGAAAAAGTTCTCGATCCCTTATAAAAAGTACTCGATCCATTTGAAAAAGCTCGATCACTTAGAAAATGTTCTTGATCCCTTTCCAAAAAGTTCGATCCGTTTGCAAATGTTGTCCATCCATTACAAAAAAATCTCGATTCCTGAAGAACATGTTGTCGATCTGTTACAGTTGAGAAATTTTTGTAATTCTTAGTTTTTGTAATTCTTAGTACTTGTAAAAGTAATTTTTTTTATTTGTTAATAATTGTTTGTGATGATGATTTTCACAGGACAATGGATCGGGTTAGATTAGAAATATCTTACAACGGTCGATGGGAGCAATTACCTGATGGAAGTCAGAGGTTTCTTGGTTCGATAACCAATGAATGTATGTGTCCAAAAATATGACTTACGAAGAGCTGGTGTCGATCGTACAAACCGTTGTGAAGTACAATGTGAACAAATACATTGATGATCTACAATCTATATCAATAGTTCCCGGGACAAAATGTCGCACATATATAAGAAATGACGATGATGGTTTGTTTATACTAGGGGAAGATAGGGTGATCCCTCAAGTATGTGTCAGTTTAATTAAGAGGGCTGCATGAGGTGTTATCGGTGAAGAAATCCCTCCTCATGATAACACCCAACATTTTCGATCTTCAGACGGAAGCAACCAGTTGTTCACAGAAAGAAGTGGGATTGACGGTAGGGAAAACCTATGTGGTGTCCCACCGGAAGTAGCCGACCATGGTGATATAGTTGGAGCTCAATTGGACGATGATTTCGGTTGTCATATTGAAATGAATGTTGGGCAGTACAACCACCAATATAAGAGATGTACAATGACATGAACAATGTGCGGAATAATGAACCTCATAACTTACCAATCCATGAGGTGACTAATGAGCCAAATTTGCATCCGATACATAATGTAGCGAACAATGAGGAAGATGAAGAACCGTTTGAAATGGAAAGACGTGCAAGAAGTGTACACAGATGTAGTTCCACTGTAGTACATATAGCAGGGACATCTGAGGTCCGGCCTGATGTAACTCCAGTTGATTCTGAGAATGCCAGAACGTGGGTTATTCCATGAGCAGAATCATACTCATTTGGTATGGGTGAAAGCAGGAACTTGGTAGAAGATGAACCTACCAGCATGATATATAAAGGTCAATTTTTTCCTACTAAAAAGGATTTGAAGAGATTGGCTGGGCATTTTGCAATGCGTCACAACTTCGAGTGGAAGGTGAAAATGTCGAATAAGACAACATTACATCTGGTTTGTTTGATGGACAACTGTACGTGGAAGATAAGAGCGGTTAGGAGAGATGAAGCGACATACTTTCAAGTAAGAAGTTTTATCAACGAACACACTTGTTCGTTGGAGGAGATTCATCGTCGCCATCGACAAGCTAGTGCAGTCATAATTGGAGAAGCGGTTACACCTAGATTGCAGCAACATGATGGTCGACTAATGCGTCCGAAGGACGCCGACATGAAAACAATGTATTGCATCCAAATAATGTACAGTAAGGCACATCAAGCCCTTGATTATGCATTGTCACTGACCTATGGAATGCATAAGGAAAGCTTCTAACTGCTGCCATCATTCGGTTACGTGTTGAAACAACAAAATCCTAGAACGGTTACTGACTTACAGTGAGATGAAAATGGTAAATTCCTATACTTTTTCATGTCATTGGGTGCCTCAGTTAGAGGATTCCAGAGGTGTATGCGTCTAGTTATTACCGTTGATGGTACCCATTTAAAGGGTAGATTTGGGGGCACAATGTTTGTTGCAACTGCATAAGATGGGAATGGACAGGTTTATCCAATTGCTTTTGGGTACGGTGACTCGGAAAACAACCTATCATGGGAGTGGTTTTTGGATTGCTTGAAAGGTGCCCTCGGCCATATAAATGATTTGGTTTTCATTTCTGATCGACATGCAAGTATTGAAGCATGGATTTCTAAAGTGTTCCCTTATGTCACCCATACCATGTGTTGCTGGCACTTTTATAAAAATATTAAGAAGTGATATCACAGAAAGGATGTTGCGGCAATAATGGACAAAGCAGCCCGAGCGTACACCGAGTTTCAATATAACCGGTACATAGAAGAGTTACGAAACTTGCACCCGAATGCATATGAATATGTAATTGATGTCGGTCCATAAAAGTGGTCTCGTGTACACTGCACCGATAGAAGGTATAGGTTCATGACAACAAATGCTGCAGAATGCATAAACTAATGCCTTAAATTTGTACGGCAACTGCCTATGTTGACTTTGGCAGAGTTCATTAGAAATATGCTACAACGTTGATTTCACGATCGGCATAGGGCTGCACAATCCATGCGTCATCAGTTGACCGACGCGGCACATCTTGTGATCCTCAAACGTGTTGATAAGTGCAATTTTATGACCGTTAATCCAATTGATTGTAACATATTCTCGGTGAATCGGGCTGGCAAATAGTTGACCGTTGACTTAGCCCGGAAGACCTGCACATGCAACAAATTTTAAATGGACCTTCTTCCATGTTCTCACGCTCTTGCTGCCGCAAGGTATATCATACAATTTTGTGTACGGTTAATATTACTTAAACGTGAATCCTATCGTTTTCAATGTTTTTACAGGGACCGAAACATGGATATCACATCTCTCTGTGCGGATTACTACAAGCGACAAACACTTATCGATGCTTACTCGGTTCCTATTATAACGGTTGGATATCCTTCCACTTGGATTGTGCCATCTGACATCGCTGAGAGAGTCGTTTTGAATCCAAGCTCCAGGAGACAAGCAGGCTGACCGAGGGCTTCACGCCATATCTCGTCTTCGGAGAGAACAACTACACATAATTGTAGACGATGTCGACAACCATGGCATAATTCGAGGAGATGTTCTAACCCAGCTTTGAGTAATGAAGGTCTGAGCACAGTTATTCCTGAGGAATACATATGCAAGTGTAGTATCTGTCATACAGTTGGTCACAACAGACAGACGTGCCCTACTAGAGACTTCACCGTGGAATGATTTGAGGCGTTATCATGATGACATTGTGATAATTTGAACTCGTATGACTTGTTCATTAACTAAAATGCAATTGTATTTAAATTTGATTTGAGACTGAAATGCAATTGTATTTAAATATGATTTGTATATATACAAATGTAAACATTTTTATATTTACATTTGTATATAGAAGAATTGGTAAATATACCAAAGAATTGGGACATATACAAAAGAATTGGTAAATATACAAAACAATTGGTACATATACAAAAGAATTTGTAAATATACAAAATAATTGGTACATATACAAAATAATTGGTACGTATACAAATGAATAACTACATAAATCTAAACGTGCCGGGAGTTTGCAAATATTTCAAAGGCCATCTTCTCCCGAATGATCCCCATATCGTCTTCCGACCAATCAAAATCCTTTATGTCCGCCAGTAAGTACTCGATCAATCTCAATGTGTGGGGACCACATTTACCCTTGCAGTTGGACACATTAAAAAGCGTTAATAAAACATTAGGTTTATAATAATACAATCTTAAAGTTACTATTACGAAATGTCTTACGATTTCTTCTATTGGGGGACATGTTTTTTCTACACCACGCTGACATCAAAGGGATTACTTGTCTTCTCAAATTTTGAAGTCCAACCGGTCGTGTAGTATGAAACCCAGCCTGATGCAACATCGAGGGTACAAAGTAGCGCAACGGGGTTACCTGCTGCTTCCGGATATGAGCTGAGACCTCCTATCTCCAAGGGTCGACTTTGAACATCTTCCCGCATGTGAGGTCCACAGTCACCGGTAGCCAATGTTGCCGCCCAATGTTGCATGGTATCAGGACCTGTAAACGTAAACACCAGGTGTTAGGATGTACAAAGACAATTATATATACAATTGCAAACCACGTATAAAAACATTCTCGGTCGTTTAAAAACATTCTCGATCCTTTGAAAAACCTCTCGATTCTTTGAAAAACCTCTCGATTCTTTGAAAAATCTTCTCGATCATTTTAAAAAATCTCGACTCTTTCAAAAGCATTCTCGATCGTTAGAAAAAATTCTCGATCCTTTGAAAATAGTTTCGATCCTTTGAAAAACCTCTCGATTCTTTGAAAAATCTTCTCGATCATTTTATAAAATCTGGACCCTTTCAAAAACATTCTCGATCGTCACAAAATTATTCCCGATCGTTTGAAAAAATTCTCGATCCTTTGAAAATAGTCTCGATACTTTTAAAAACCTCTCGATTCTTTGATAAATCTCCTCGATTCGATAAAAAATCTTTTATTCTCGATCATTTGAAAAAATCTCGATCATTTGAAAAACATTCTCGGTCATTACAAAAAAAAAATCGATCGTTTTAAAAATTCTCGATCCTTTAAAAATAATCTCGATCCTTTGAAAAACCTCTCGATTCTTTAAAAAATCTTCTCGATCATTTAACAAAAGCTCGATCACTTTGAAAAACATTCTCGATCGTTTGGAAAATATTCTCGATCGTTTAAAACAATTTCCCAATCCTTTAAAAATATTCTCGATGCTTTTAAAATGTTCTCGATCCTTTGAGAAATAATCTCGATCGTATGATAAATTTCCTCGAATCTTTCATTAAAATTTCCTCGAATCTTTCATTAAAATTTCCTCGATTTCGCTTGAAATATTCTCGATTTATTATTATTTTTTTAAAAAAAATGCTCGATACCACAATTCCATCTTCCTCATAACATATTCAACCTCATTTCAAACCCAAACCAAAACCACAACCATTGTAAACCCTAATCTACAATTTCAATCAACATAACAAGTCTAAAATGCAATAATAAGTTATCAACAATAAATCGATAAATAAAACAAATTGAATTTACCTCTGTCAATCGCTGCGAAATGTACTGTATTTCCGTTCCGGTTAATAAGCTGTCGATTTCGTTGTCGTCGGTTTCTTTCTCACTGTAGCTTTTCTCAGACTCACAAAACGATAACTTTCTCTCTTTTTCAATTTTGTCGGGGTATTCTCGTCTCTTTACGTTAAATGGTGCATTTTAAACTTACATTACTAAACTTGTGATATTTGCACAACAACCCTCTGAAATAGTGTCATTTATTTTTCGAGCAGTATAATTAATTGCTACATAATGAGATTAACCATCTTTCTTAGTAATTAATTACATTTAAGCTCCTGAGTCCTAATGACTATAAATCTTAACTAGTTATTAATTAAGAATAAATTATAGGATATGATTGTGAATGAACATGTAGCATAATATGTATCTAAAACTAATTAATGGTTGTTATCATAGCCGACATAAACATTATTATGCAATTAAATTAGTGTGTTTTTTTTTCAAGCAATAAAAAACTAATTTTCTATTATCACAACTATTATTCTAGAAATTGGTCTAGACTACGGTTTAGACGTTTAGGCATTTAGGCCGACCTAACCTTAGGTGCCCTACTAGACGGGTTAGATGGAGCATATGTTAATTAGAAACTGGGTTGAACAGAAGCATAGTTGACAATAATAAACAAAATTTTATATTAGTATTATTTAATTAATACCAATTATGTATCAAAATATTAATTTCTTTGGAATTATTACAAAATAATACAAATGAAGCTAGGTCTTAGAAAAGAAATAAAAAAATAAAATAAAATAATAAATTATCTATTAAAAGAAAAAAGAAAATAGAAAAGAAAAAAGTTAATGAAATGCTTTAGGAATTTGGAATTTGGAATTTGGAGTACTGAGATTTTGTGTTTAGTATATTTTTTATTTATTTTTGAGTGAAGAACAAATGAATTTCTAAATAAAAAAAATGTTCTTAGAATATGAAATATTGATTCTTGCGTATTCATAATTAACTTATAATTTAAAATTTTAGGAAAATAGAAACATCTAATTCTGTGTTATCAAATGTAACAGAATATTAATTCTCGACGTTAAGAATTGAATAATTGGTCAAAAGAATAAAAGACTTCAAAGTTTTTATGTGAAAATATTATTCTCAACTTAAAAGAACCCATAAAAAAAATAGTAATGATTTCTTAGTAAAGTGTTTGGACTCTAGATCTTCACTTTGATAATAAAAGTTTGAGCTTAATAATTGTTCATTCAATCGTTAAATGTCAACCCGACAATACATACATTCCAAAACATGTTTATAGAAGTTGATCTCATCCAATTATGATAAACTTCCGATAGATGATATAATATTTAATATATATGTATATATAGTATTGAATAGGATGCACAAAAAGTTAATGTGAGAAAGCAGTTGGTCATGCAACAAAGGATACATGCACAGATTCACAAAAAAAAAAAAATGGATACCAACCGATTAATATCTAAAATACCTATTTCACTAATGAGAGCATAATACGTGATTTTTTATATATATTTTATAAATTGAATTATATGTTACACTCTTATCGATTGAGAGTATAACACGTGATTTTTTATATGTATTTTATAAATTGAATTATATATTACACACTTATCGATGATATCAATATTTTAGATATTGACCGTTCGATAACCATTAACCGAGCATCGTTAGAGAAACGGAGAAAGAGAAGGTTAGCAAAATAGTGATGTGTATCTGAAGACAAATTTGGTTGACTGATTGACTTTGGCCGAGAGATAGAGAGAGAATCCCCATATATTAATATATTATCACTCTATCCTCTCTCAATTTTCTTAAGTTTTCCATCTAACCAAACAAACGAAATCCTATATTAATATTCTGATCTCACTTTCTCACCTTAAATACAGCAGGAAATTCAACAACAACAACAACAACAACAACAACAACAACACACTTTCTCTCTCAACAACCTTAAAAACTACTGCTGCTGCTGCTGTAACAATAAGAAGAGAAGCAAGCAACAAACAAAACAGAGTTTCGAGTGTCGTGAAAATGGAGGGAGGAGTGCATGCAGTCCCCGACACGACAGCGTTTAAGGAGTGTTTATCTCTCACTTGGAAGAATCCTTACATCCTCCGCCTCGCCTTCTCCGCTGGAATCGGTGGCCTCCTCTTTGGCTACGACACAGGTACTCTGTTTCTCCACAAACACAAACACAAACACTCACTCTGTTTCTGTCTGTCTCTGTTGACGTTGTTGTGTTGTGGTTTTTTTTTTTTTTTTATGAAACATGAAACAGGAGTCATATCAGGAGCTCTGCTTTACATCAGAGACGATTTCAAGTCTGTTGACAGAAACACTGTGTTACAGGTAACGTTCATGGTTCACGTACGTTGTATTATACGTACATGTGTATTTCTTTTTATTTATTATATAAAATATCATACATAAACATGATATTTCTTTGACTCTGATTGTTAATAGATCCTTAGAAATATAATGAAATTAAAGAAGTTTTAATTTTTTTTTTCATGGAACTTGTAGTTGCAATAAAGGAATCAAGAGATTTGATGACTGATGTGAAAACTTGTCTCTGTTTGACGCTAAGATCAACGACATCACATTACCAACTGACCACACTCAACACATGCACGTTTAACTTTTTAAACATAGTTTGAATTTCTAAAGTATGATTAAGAAACAATTTCACGAA
Organism: Dipteronia dyeriana; assembly: GCA_032871835.1. Classification (NCBI taxonomy): domain Eukaryota; kingdom Viridiplantae; phylum Streptophyta; class Magnoliopsida; order Sapindales; family Sapindaceae; genus Dipteronia; species Dipteronia dyeriana. Next base: position 79,346,115 of record CM065301.1, on the reverse strand, counting down.
AAGGATAGAGTTCATAATTTTCAGATTTTTCATTTCTGAAGTAGCTCTGCAAACATTTCATTCAAATGCAAAAGATGATATAATATATGGTAGAAAAACAGGAGAGCATAGTTAGCATGGCATTAGCTGGAGCCATCATTGGAGCTGCAATTGGTGGGTGGATGAACGACCGCCACGGACGGAGGAGTGCACTCCTTTTAGCCGATTTCCTCTTCTTTATCGGTGCAGTTGTCATGGCCTCGGCTCCTAATCCGGCTCTTCTTATCGTCGGTCGAGTTTTCATTGGATTTGGTGTGGGAATGGCTTCATTTACATCCCCCCTCTACATCTCTGAAACTTCTCCTTCTAAAATCCGAGGTGCCCTTGTTAGTACCAACGCGTTTCTTATCACCGGCGGCCAGTTCCTGTCCTATCTCATCAACTTGGCCTTTACCAAGGTAAGCTAGCAACCTATATTAATCTAAATAGACGACGACAGCAACGTGTTAATGATAATCCTATTTGTGGGTAATTCTGTTCAGGTGCCAGGGACATGGCGGTGGATGCTTGGAGTTGCTGGTCTTCCAGCTCTGCTGCAGTTCGTATTGATGTTTTTTCTTCCGGAATCACCCCGTTGGCTGTACCGCAAGGTGCCTGGATAATTTTTACTCTCGATCTAACAAGTTTCTATGCCCAAAAGTCACAAAATCATCAACCTTGTGTTCTCCAAATTGCAGGGTAGAGAAAAGGAAGCAGAAAGCATACTAAGGAAAATATTTCCTGGCCCTGAAGTTGAAGCAGAAATCCGGGATCTTAAAGAATCGGTTGAAAGTGAAATCAGCGAAGAAGGATCGTCTGAGAAGATAAACCTTTCGAAGCTATTTAAAACCAAGACAGTGAGAAGAGGACTTCTTGCAGGTGTTGGCCTTCAGATTTTCCAGCAATTTGTGGGTATAAACACGGTTATGTACTACAGTCCTGCCATAATTCAGTTAGCCGGTTTTGCCTCCAACCAGACTGCTCTCCTCCTTTCGCTTGTCACTGCTGGTCTAAATGCCTTAGGCTCCATTGTCAGCATATACTTCGTTGACAGAAGCGGGAGGAAGAAGCTTCTTATCATCAGTTTGTGCGGTGTTATAATCTCACTAGGGCTTTTATCGGCCGTCTTTCATGAGACTACTTCCCACTCCCCCATGGTTAGCAGAATAGAAACATCTCACTTCTCGAATTACACCTGCCCAGATTACACTTCAGCTGCAAACTTCGGTACATGGGATTGCACGAAGTGTTTGAAGGCCTCATCTCCCCATTGTGGGTTCTGTGCTTCGGCTTCTAACAAGGTAAAATACATTTTCCCTCACTCATCAGCAGCAGTATAGTTCTGCTAAGTTGTAGTTAATATTCACTGTTCTTGTCATTGCAGCTTTTACCTGGGGCATGTCTCATGTCAGACGACATTGTGAAGAAATCCTGTCACGGTGAGAGCAGGGAATGGTACACAAAGGGATGCCCCAGCAAAATGGGATGGTTGGCCATCATCGGCCTGGCACTCTACATCATATTTTTCTCTCCAGGAATGGGGAGCGTTACATGGATTGTCAATTCTGAAGTCTATCCGCTAAGGTTCCGAGGGGTCTGTGGAGGAATAGCAGCAACAGCTAACTGGACTTCAAATCTCATTGTGGCACAAACCTTCCTGTCTTTGACAGAGGCAATTGGAACATCCTTTACATTTCTAATATTCGGGGTCATTTCAGTGGTAGCTTTGTTCTTCGTACTGGTTTGTGTTCCGGAAACAAAAGGGCTTCCCATTGAGGAAATTGAGAAGATGCTGGAGAATAGGGCACTGCACTTCAGGTTCTGGGAGAAGAGGTCTGCCCCATTAGAAAAGACCCAAGCTGTTTGAATAAAAAAAAACAATAATAAGAATACGTGTACTTAAATTTGAATAGGAAACCACCCTGGAGATTGCTCACTAGAGTTCTAGAGTAAAATCAACTGAATATGAAACCAGTATGTAAAGACACTGTTTTTTCCATATTGAAAACAGACCTCATGAATTCTAAGTCTTCAAAGCAATCAATGAAAAACTTGCGGTTTCAATTATTATTATTGGTTTCAATTATTATAATTTTTTCCGCTAGTTTGCCTAATTTCTACAGAGTCAGTGCTTGTATTATCTAATCCACAATACTATTACAGGGTATGTGGAAGAAGTGTCTAAGATTAATTGGGACCATGCTATACGGCTATACCCAAGTTAATAATAACAGTAATCGATGACGCTACAGTACTGTTCATGAATTTGTTGGTGACATTTTGTGCTTTATAACTATTTCTAAGCTGGAAATAGAGCATTGTAAAATTCACAGGTCATGAATCATGAGCTCCATACAGATACTGGGGTGACTCAGCATAGGTTATTCATGTAAACAGGAAAATCATAGATTACAATACCAAGCAATTCTCGTTTCTGTAACTATTTCCTCAAACAAGGAGGTGGTGCTGTGGAAATGGCTATAACTTATAAAGCTAGGCAACCTACTATTTTAGCTCTACTATCAGAGGATGAAGCACCTTATACGACAATTTGTCACTGTTTCCTAGAATTTCTTTCAATATTTCACTGCAACTAGAGCTTTCATCATCTGCAGAGTATACAATTTAGAGAGTATAATAACAGCTACTGAATTGTGGTTATAAAATAACTCAGGAAATAATGTAATCTGTTACAAGTATCCAAAGTCTTTAGAGAAATAAGGTGAGGAAGATATAAGAGATAATTATGTTGACACTTCGAGGGGTCAATTCCTCCCATATAGCAACTCAAGAGTTGATAAAGTTAATAATTCCACGCCTTTATTCAGAAAACAACAAATACTTAAATACAAAATATTCTCAACAGAAACATTGCGTAAAAACAGAGCACAAATAAATCCCTACAGAAACACTGCAGAAAAACAGAGGAAAAATAGGAGATACGTTAAACAAGTTTACTCCTTTAACAACCCAAATAAAAAATAGACGATAAAGCCTAAAATAAAGGAAAATATCAAATGGCCTGCACTGAAGCCAAATGACGACAACAAACTTGACTTGGTCTCCGTGCATGGTAATTAGGATGTGCATGTGCTTGACCAAAATATTGTAACATAATCCCTCAAGCTAAATCCTTAAAATATACCTCGCTGTTGACCAACAGAAATGCTATAAGGTGAAGGATGTTATAAAATAAATCACTGCACACCCAGTGAAGAAAAATTGACTGTGTATACATCAGTGGTCCAATAGTCAAATTCAGTATATGATAGCTTTGATTCAGAAGCTGACGAGTTAGCACTCAATATTGTCAAATTCAGCTCTTGAGGATATTTTGAAAAATAAAAAGAAATCCCTCCTCATCAATACACCAATAAGAACCTAAAAGCCTTTAGGCAATTAGTATCTATCAGAACCTTACCTCAGGCAATATGCTCTGCCAAAGTAAGGATCTTCACATGCTTTTTCTTCCTCAGCTCATGCGGTACTGGCCCGAATACTCTGGTCCCAATTGGCTGACCTTGCTTGTCAACAAGTACTACAGCATTGTCATCAAATTTTACCTCACTCCCGTCACAACGTCCCCGTTGCATTGCAGCACGAACAACAACTCCATACACAACCTTTCCTTTCTTTACTTTACCATTAGGCATTGCTTCCTTGACTGATGCAACAATAGTGTCCCCCAATCTTGCTCCTTTCTTCCCCTTCAAAGCTTGTATGCACATCACCTTTTTTGCCCCAGAGTTATCCACAACTTTGAGAACAGTTCTCATTTGTATGAACGTCCTTTGCTGCTGTAGAATTTTGAACTAAACATTAAGACAGACCATGTCAATAGGAGAGGAAAACATAGATGACTAATAAACAAAAAAAAATAGCAAAGATAAGAAAGAGAAGAGCCATCAGCTTATAAGAGTACAACACATGTGACTCGACATAAAGAAAGCATGTGATGTGACAACATCATATTCAAGAAACTATGTCTTCAATTTGGGGGAGATATAAAAAGATCGACTTTGCGTTAAGACATGGGAGCTTGAAGGATTGGAGTGTGGCACTTCAAGAAGAAGAAAACAATAGTTACTGGCTTTCAAGTCTGAGACTTTTAGGGGCTTGGCATTCTTCAAGTTTCGTTGTTCCATTTTATGTCCTGTTTTAATCCCATTTATGTTTTTTTTTTTTTTTTTAAATATTGGATTAAGGTTAGGATGAAGCCACATTAATATGGCAACTGCCTCTTCTGCGGCGCTTATTCTCACAGCTTCATAATTGTTATTGAGTCATGCGCTTGCAAGTAATTCAAAATTTGACAACAAAAAACTATACGTCTATACATGAATGTATATAATTGCAGCAGAAAGATAGCCTTAGGAAGGTTTTCTAACCATTCAAAGTTGTGAAAGTATAATCCTCCAAAATATTCAACACATGATAGTTGTCAGGTAACAGAAAATTACTTCCTGAATATCGACAACTCAGATTTGTACTACATTTTGAACACATCATAAAATCAATGCAAATCGAATGGATATCTAGAAAAACTGCAGCTATAAGCTTAACACTAACCTGGGAGAAGAAATGGCTACATGTCATCTCATGTGATGTGCTCAGTAAATTAGACAAGTTGTTTCCAAGCCCCCCAAACAATGAACGGCCCACTAGTTTTTGTTTTCCAACACAACAAATAAAATGCAATGAGTGATTGAGAAAAAAAATATTAGTTAAGCCAAGAAAAAAATTGAAATCAAATTCCTATGCTTATCAAAGGATACATCATATAGCAGATAAAATGCAATTTGACATACTCCAAGAGATGCATTGAAAAAATTGAGGTGCCCAAGGGAAACTAAAAAGGTAAAATCATCTAATGTTCGCAAACTGAACTATTCTTCTGATATATGTTAGGTATGAAATAATGAGCATCCATTCAGGAAGGAAACCATCACAGCTCCACACTGAGTGCACCGATAATTTTTCACAACATCATTTGAAGGTCAAGTTAGAAAGTACAACATTTGTAGCTAAAGAGTGCTCATGAAAAAATCCCAAAACTTTTCGAACAGGGGAAAACTTTATTGGCTATTCAGTGTAGAGTTGTGGTGGTTATTATACCAAACACATAAGCTAGCAGAAATAAAAATGCTGTTGTTTTAAATCAAGAGATTTTAGACAATTTTAGCAATTGCCTAGAGCAGTCCTTCATCAACAATTTTTATAGAATATTAAACTGAAAATTAAAAATGTCCCAGATAAATTCTGCAGGTAACAGAAAGCAATAAAATGAACAGAGAAAGCATAGTCCATCAAAACATCAGATTTTGCATCCTTTTCAACTTGCTTTTATCCAACATTCTAAAAAAGAATCATCCATTGATCACTCTTTCGCATCTATTTACTTTAAACAACCCCAAGTGAGCAGTTAAAATGGCTATTAATCATCTTCTCTACTATTTACTATCATAATTCACAAAGCATTTCAAAGACAATAAAACAAACTTTAGATGGGAGTTCCACATGCTCAGCATGCATGCTCCATTGGCAGAGAAATAGAAAACCAACAAACTTCAACAGCCAACGATAGTTTTTCCGTTTCTTTGTCATATGAGCATTTGTATTTGACTATGTGAAATTTCCATGTACAGAGAGCATCTTTAAGCTAAGTATTTAACAATGTAGAAAAGTAATTAGGCCTACGATCAACGATCAAATTGAAATCATTGATCGCACCAGTATACCCACATGTTTACATGCATAAATATCTACTTTAAAAAGCTACCCAATACATCAAGGGACATATATAGTTTTGTGTAAGGGAGCTTCAACCCAGGAACAAAACCAACTTCCCATCCTGCTTCATAAGGATTTACTAAAGGGAAAAAAGCAGAGGACAAAGAAGAAGCTGATCATTCAAGACAAGTTTTAACAATGCTAATTAAATGTTAAAGAGTCACCGACATGAACATCAACCAAATTTGAAAATGTAAAGATTCAATTAACAGTTCAGCATAAGCTGATTTACCACCTACACAATTCAAATCAACCACACAAGGAAATGATTGAAATCAACTTTATGATTTGGTTCCTAACATTAATCAGGGTTTGCTACCCATAAAAATAAAACTAACAAATTAATTCTACCATATACAATCATGTCAATGAATTATAGTTTCATATAAGAACTGCAAAACTATAAATACAATAAACAGATAAAAAAATAAAACAAAACCCACTTAAAAGCAGGAAATTGCATACCACGAGAACATTTAGAAGCCAAATTTGCAGCCATTTTTGCAACTTAATCTGCCAAAAGGATCACAACAAAAAGAACTAGCACAATTATTTTTCAAAAAAAAAAAAAAAAAAAAAAAAACAGAGTCACAAAACATGCTTTGCTCTATATGCAAAAGGTACAGAACAACAAACCCATTCACTCCATATTCTTTAGCGAGAAAGAGAACACTAACCTGGACTGAACAAGTACAAGTGAAAATGAACTGCTAGACAAACCCTGAAAACACTTAAATTTTTTTTAGCGAGATAGAGAGTGTGACTCTGTGAGGATTGAAAGAGTGAGAAATTGAATTGGGCCTGAGCCCAGAACGTTGTAGGCCCACTCATTCCCACAACCCAACAAATGTTTTTTTTTTACGGTATCTATCTATCAATCCACGTGTCTAAACCAAAATATTATTTTCTTTTGGAAACATTTATCATCCGTACGATTCGAGTTGCTTACCTTGTGAGTCATTTGTCCAAGTCTCAAACTCATCCAATTATTAAAGTTGCTTGGCTAGTGAGTCATTTGTTAAAGTTTCAAATTTATACGTCTGTCAAACAAATGTTTTGGGATTTAAAATTGGACAAATATATTCTATGACTATTTTATTCCAAAATTTTAAAATAGGCCTCAAATTAATGCAAAATTCCAAACATAACAACACTAAATTTGTTTCTTTTTTTAGCCAAAATAATAATAATTTTAAGATGAAATGCACAAAGTTTAAAACATGGCCAGTGAATAGTAGTAGTTGAATAGAATCAAAATTTGTACAGGCCTATAAAAAAAATAAAATAAAATAAAATAAAATCTTAACGATCTACGCAACCTTATCGCCACGATTTTCACAGCATAAACGCCGAATACTAGACTAGTAATTACTAATTATATTGGTCTAATTCCCTTGGATTATTTGAACTTCGACCGGGAGTAGCACTCTCCTCAAAAAAGTCCTGTACCGTTGCATAATGTGGTTTGGTCATAAAGACTTGAAAGTAGATCCGATTATAAGATTTTCGGTGTCTAGACAAGCATTGGAAATGAAGTATCCATACTATATATAAACTTACTTGATTATTATTATTTTTTTCTTTGATAATATTTGTACAAATCAATATAATAACTCAAACGTAAAACTATAATACCACAACAGAATAATAAATAAAAAGTTATTAAACTAAAAATTTTATAATTGCATCACAAAATATATCATTTAAACAGTACTCGTCTCACATTTTTAACGGTAAAAGTATTAATTAAGCTTACATTAAAAAAAAGTTTTTAAAAAAGAAAAAAAAATATATTGATTTAATTATCGTCGAAATAATGACTTTTGGATTTTTGTTTCAAGAGTTTTTTGAGTTTTTTTAGAGATATTAAAGAGGATTAGAACATCTCCGATGTAAATATGCATTTAGAGAAAATTAAATGTCACATGAAATAGATGGTTAAAAAGTTAGAAATTTATCTCCAATACAATTATCTAACTTTAATATGGAGATGATGTGACAAAGAAAAAATTAGAGAATATGGAGTTTGGTTTCTAATTTTAGAAACTCACTTAGAAATGTTGGCTAAGATTTCTAACTCTTTCTACTAATAATATTAAAACAAATTTAATTGTAAAATTAAAGAGGGAAGATAGTAGAATAATTGTTTTATTATGATTAGTCATAAAATGGATGCATATTTAACTTTAGATAATTTTATTGAAGGTATTAATATGCATTTATCTTTTTTTTTCTCAAAAGTGGGCTATAATAATAAATAGAAATGTTGATGTGACATTATTTAGAAACTTAAAAATACATATTTGTATTGGAGATGTTTTTATTTGTGACAAATATGAGTGTTTCTAGGATTTAACCCACTATCACATTTGATCCAATATTGTTGGTGTAAGAATGATAAATGAGTTTTCATTAGTAGGTTTCTTTTTTAATTATATGTGTGTGTGTTCGGTTCGGTTTCGGTTAGAAACCGACGGTTACGGTTTCGTTTAGGGGAGTAACCGTAACCGTAACGGAAACTGCCCAAACCGGTTAGAAACAATTTTGAAACCGCCGGTTAGGCGGTTTCAGTTTCGGTTTCTGTTACGAAACTGTCCGGTTCCGATTCGGTTTCAAATTTAACTGGGTTTTTTTTTCAAAGAGACTGCCACATGGCAACCTCTGATTAGTTCGGGAAAAATAATAATAATAATAACGGCAGGTTTAATCGTCGGGTTTTCTCGGTTTTTGAAGGAAGCTAACCGTTTCTAACCGGTTTCCAACTGGTTTTCAAACCAACGGTTTCGGTTTTTAACCGCCGGTTTAACCAAACTATGACCACCCCTAAGCACACCTCACTATTTTGTTATATAATCAGATTTATTTAAAAATTTATTATTTTATATCTTTTTATTCAAATAAATAATCTCTTTAAAAAATATTCTAATTCCAGCAAAAAAATTTGATGTCACTAAAAAATTGTTTGAAAAAAAATCCTTATCATTGCATTAAAACTTTTTTTTAATTCTTTAATTTTTTTTAAGCTCAAAATTCTCCAAATTGAAAAACTACTAGCTCTCAACACATAACAGTGTATCTCAACTCCTTTGTTCCTAAGAATTTTTTTGTTTTTTTTTTACTATAGGAGTTTATTGTTTGTATTGATTTTTGTTTCACTCAATTATAATAGTAAATTGTCGATCAATTCAATCCATTTGTATTTTCTTAAAAGAAATTGAAATTAGTATTTAAAATAGAAGTTAGAGTTTGATAAAATAGAAACGTTTTTATTATCATATTAAACAATTAATAGGAAACTTCCTTTTTTCTTCTTCAAAGGATTGACATAAAATCAATTAATAATTATTGGAGTGTACTTACAACTATTTAGTAGTCATTTAAGTAATTTTACTCAAATGTAATATTGGATTTTAAAAAATATACTAAATTGGGGTATACATACAGTTTTTGAGGGATGTAAATATCGTCACTCTTGTTTAAAATCTTGTGTGAACTATATTTTAAAATCAATTTTTTAAAGCTATAATTTGGGTGCGCTTTACAATTGGAGTCCTAGACAGTTGACTTACTGGGCTCCCACTATGATCGGACCTACTTAAGAGGGACCATTTAATGTGTCAATGTCCTAGGTCCGACCATAGAATGTTTATATAAAAAAAAGTGTATTTTTTTTTTCATTCTAATCGTATCATATTATAAGTGACAAGTTAGTTATCTTTACCATATCAATCGTGGGATGACGTGGAGAATAACAATAACAAGTTATTTGCCATGTTATTTGTGTTTGTTTTTTTAGCTATTTTTTTCGGGCTATCTAGCGGTGTATTATTTCTTTTCCTTATGATAGCAGTTAACATTTAGTATATCATACATGTCATGTAGTATGATTTAAATAGAGAATGGTGTATTATTTCTTTTTCTTATGATATCAGTTAACATTTAGTATATCATACATGTCATGTAGTATGATTTAAACAGAGAATGAACTATGCATTGGACTCTCAAAAATCTTGAATGAGCACTACATTTTTAATCTGTCTAGATTTGGGTGCGTTACTTTAGAGTACTATACTGGAGTAACCGGAGAAAGACATAGATTCAGTGTTTGGTGGTGCATTTAGGGATTTGGATGCTTTACTTTGGAGTACTATCTGGTGCCTCTTTCTAGCAGTGTATTATTTCATTCATTTCCTTATGATATTAGTTAACATTTAATATATCGTACATATCACGTAATATGATTTAAATTTAAACGGAGAATACATGGTGTATTGGACTGCCAAAAATCTTGAATAAGCATTACATTTCTACTCTATCTAGTGATTTAAAATCAAATTTGGATGAGTTACTTTGGAGTGCTATACTGGAGTAACCGGAGGCGTACATTGAATTCGTTTGTCAATTCAGTGTTTGGTGCATTCAGGGATTGGATTCATTCTTATCCCAACAGTGGCAACTTAACCCACAACACAAATTGTAGGTTATGTTGAAGCCTAATACAATAGTCATTTTCTTCTGAAATATTTTCAATATAATTTTAACAATGTTTTTCAATTATTTAATCTCACCCAACATAATACAACATGTCATGCCAAAAGAGACCAAAAAAGGTAAGTTGTTACTTGTTTGACTGAATAATGACTTTGAAGGAAATTATGTGATTTGTTACTTGTTTCTTGTGACCAGCGAACAGCAGCTGTGAGAATGAAGAAGGTGATTGTGATGGGTGGTGATGGTGAGTTTTTCTTAATTAGGAAGCTCTTTTTTGGTTTCAAATTGGTCCGTACGTTTTTAGAAAGATTTGCATCAAAGAAAGGTGGAAAAAAATATATATTATGCTTAGTCAAGAATCAAGATACCTATCATGTTATATAATAAAGTATAGGTTAATATAATATTCAATTCAATAATCAACTGTCCTATTAGGTGTCATAAAGAAAAACAAGATCAAGGTGTCTTTTTAACATCGTAGTAATACACCTACATTTTCACATCAGTGATATGTTTCCTCTGATGCTATAACGGTGAATATTCTGACTGAAAATATACCGTTTGATCTCGATAAGAGGTACCGGTCTATCAACAAGTGAATTAATCAAATAGATTATTTAATGATTTTACATGTCCTGGTTCACAGTGGCTTTGCTCATCAACTTGATAACTTATAAACTACAGTGGGAAACAAGACAGGTCCACAAACTCAATGAATGATTTTCATGTTCAATAACAACCGCTACAAAAAAAAATTTGATGTGAAGATTGTAAAACAAGTTAAATTCCAAAATTGGGGTTTGTTTGTTTTCTCTGTTCACATGATTTTGCAGTGTATTTGGGTGAAAAATTCTGGTGATCATTCAAGTATTATTTGAGTACAAAATAGAAATTCACCATAATAATAATAATAATAATAATTTCCTGCAATAATAATATATAAATTGACTCTGGAGTGGTGTTCCCAGAAGAGTCTTGGTGCCAGCTGAAGTGCACCAGTAAGTACTACTTTGACTGAAAAAAGCCAGTGGCCACTGCTATCACTATATGTGTGTGTTAATTGATCATGTGAGCTTTCATTATTATTGTCAAAGTACTCTCTCATCTCCTCCATCCACCACTGACAATATGCAAACATGTACTATATATATATTATGATTTATATCAAGAATTATCAACCATCTTCATCATTACATCTTTGAAAGATATTACAATAAACCTATACATTCTCAGTCTTTGACATGATTAAAAAGGGATTTCAATAATTAAGACTGGGTCATACCACTGTACAATATGATGAAGTGGTAAAGAGAATTCATTCGGTCTAACAATATTTTAGATTCGAATTGTCATAAAACATGTGGTATATCAAAAAAAAAAAAATTAAGATAGGGTTTTACTATAATCTTCAAGGAGACTAAGGCTCAGTTTGGTATTGTTGTGCTGTGGGTAGAAGTGTTTTTGAAATTGTTGTGTGGGGAATTGCTTTTGGAATTGCTGTGGGAATAATCAGCTGAGTGTTTGGTAAACTGGTTTTCAAAAGTGCTGTGAGAACTAAAAGCAATTTCAATGTGGTTGGTTAACTGAAATAAAAAATGTTGCGAGTGTGTAAAATTACTAAAATGATATAGACATCTAAATGGTACTAATGTGATATACTTTACATTTTTCTTGTTTATTTGTGTTTAGTGTTAAGTGTTATATAATTATGGTACTTTATTGAATTAATTAGTACAATTTTTTATTCTACTTTATTTAACTAATTAGTCTCATTTCTTCATTTCTTCATTTCTTTATTTATTTATTTCTTTATTTTATTCTACTTTATTTTTTTATTTAATTAATTATCCCAATTTTTTTATACAGTTATGACAACATTTTTTTTTACAGAATTATAAGTCCAATTTTTTTTGTTAAATTTCGTTAAAGGCAAGGACAAAGTTGGAAAGTTAGTAAAATTTCATTTAATATCAATGTAGCACGTTTTCTAAAAGCAGAAGCCAAATCCAAAAACATGTATCTGTAGTTTCTCAAAAACTCAGTTGGGAGAAGCTAAAAGTGACCAAAAGCACTTCTCCATGATTTTACCAAACACCATGTCTTAGGTCCAGAATCACTTTTGTCCACAAAAACAGATGGGGAAGCAATGCCAAACTGAGCCTAACTTATGTGATAGTTATGAGCTGGAATTGAAATATGTTTGAATTTAAATGTGTATTTGTAATATGGTTTGGGATGAGTTTATGGAACTAGACATGAGTGAAAATGAAAGAGATGGAAGGGCCTCAAGTTTTGTAGGAAAATAAATCAGTAATTCCTTTGGTGAGAAAGGGAAAATCATTTTTATTTTTCTTGATTTGTGCCTAGGATCTTCATAACTTGATCTCTAACAAAGTTTAGTAAATATTATAAATGATAAATATTGTTTTTTTTTAGACTTTTCAAAATCTAATAACACTTGAACATGTAAAAAAAAACAAGGTTAATTCAGCATTTCACTTACACTCGGAAAAAAAACCAGAAAAAAAAATAAGACTAGAAAGGATCCGAGCTCCGACATAATAAGTGTAGTGAAAATTTTTATTATTTGATAGCATGTGTAGTTAATGTTACATTTAGTAAAATTAAACATTATTTGATATATGTAATTAATTGTCAAATATATTAGCCCCAAGCTGCGTAACTCTAGATAAATGAGTTTGGGACTTAGAAAAATAACTCTTAAATCAGCGCTTGAATCCAGCTTAAAAAAAAAATACATGGTCTAGTTATGATACATTGATACCTTGGAAATTCGTTTTAGTATAATAGCAATGCCTGTTAAGATATAATCCAAACAATTAAAGTTTGAATACTAGTATTATTATCTTCTACAAATTATTATCGATTTTCGAAACCGTAAAAATATTATCTTTATGAGTAATGATATTTAACCAAAATAATTAATCAAAATTTCAACCTAAATGATATGGTGAGTGAGTTATCATCACCACACACAATATAAGAAGATGTGGTTAATAGAAAAACCACTTACCGTATTATTTTAGTTGAAACTTACGTTAAAATTTATTGGATTGTCTAGTATTAGTGTATCTTTATTGGTTTTCATATTGACTTCAGTTTGTATATTGTATTCAAAAATAATTTTTTAATATAATTTAAAAAGTAAAAAAATATTAATTATTTTACTTTTTTTGAAATATTACAAATTTAGAAATGAGAAAAGAAGAAATATCTTTATAATTTCAATGACTTGGTTGTGAGGAGTTTACTATTGAGTCTAGGTACGTAACCAGGATTAACATTAGAGTGAGTTAGATTTTTTTTTTCCGATCATTAAAGATACAAGAAAATTGTATTAATTAAAAATAAAGGTACATAGCAGGGATTACTTGTAAATGTAATATCTAAATAAATACATTAACAGTTTTTTTTTTAAAATAAAGTCAAAACAAATCGTAAAAGAAACATGAAATATAAATACAATCAAATACTAATTAAGTTGTATTTTATGGTTTTTTAAAAGATCAAATTTATCAATTATGAAATCAGATCAATAGCACTAGAAATTTCTTTTCCATCTTATTGTGAAGTGATATCTTGATAAGCTTCATTGTTGATGGAATATATTTCTTTTTTTACGTTATGATCTAGATAAATAATAAAAAGATATAAATATACGTCATTAAAAAGGCCTAAATAAGAAATTATTTCCATATATAAATATACAATAGTAAAAATGTGAAAGTATGATATTAAAATAGATAAATTATTTAAATATAATTATTGTCTTACCTATATCATAGATTCCTTAATCCTAATATTAGTAATTAATTTTGTATACGTATTTTTATTTTTTTAAAAGGTTAGGGTAGGCTAGAGCCCACCTTGCCCACCCCCTAGTTCAGTCTGTTGTACTTGGGTCACTTCATCTTAAAAACCGTAGTCAAAGTAAAAATTAATCACCTATTAAAATCAAATAAATTATATTTGGAGTTTAAAATAACAAAATTATGTGTCATCCCTATATAGGTTTTGAAGGAGCTCATTAATTTTATAAACATTTACTAGTCATGGTATCTTGGGAGATAAAATGATAAAATGATAAAATTCATTATATTTTCACAAAAATAAGAATTCTTATTTTTTATATATATAAAAAAAAACACACACACAAATAAGAATTGGTTTTTAATTGCTAATTTAAAAATGACACAGAAATAAGATATTGGAAGTGATGTCATATCAATTATCATCAGTTTTAAAGGTTAAATAGAGCTGCAATATTTAGGGTTAGGGCATAAAATTATCAACAGGAAAAAAAAAAGAAATATTTATTACATACAAACAAAACGTTGCTGACAAGTTTATTACTAAGGAAGTTTATGGCAATACGCCAATACCTATACATATCAATGCTACTTTATTTTTAAAAAAAAATTACAACCAATACATACAGGATATTTATTTCTATAAATCGGGAGTAAACTCCTATAAATATTTATAAAATATACATAGTAAATTTTAAATTCATCACCACCAATACAGAAGAGGTGTTTATATGATACGATAGGAATGTTCAAACCCACCAAATCAAACAATACATATACGGGTATACGGTCAGGATGTTTACTTCCATAAATCGAGAGAAAACTCCTATAAATACTTATAAATTATGCACGGTAAAATTTAAATTCATCGCCACCGATATGGAAGAGGTGTTTATGTACTATAAGAAAGAAAAGAAAAAGAAAAAGAAAGAAAAGCCCATAAGTTAAAAAAGTGAAATTTTTTAGGCAATTATTTATCACAATAGCCAAGAAAACGAAGTGAAAAACAAAGGGCACAAACAGTAAAAAAAAAAAAAAAAAAAAGGTAGAAATGAAGTAAAGGTAACAAACAAGTACAAAAGAAAACATGGTACTATAAAAGCAACTGCAGACAAGAATACAAGATAAAAGCAAGGATGTTGCTATTAATCCACTGGAGACTATTCTGATTTCTGATTTCTGCTTGTATGAATTTTCTAAAATTATGTATAAAGTTTCATGTCACGTGTCTTCTAGTTTGAACTATCGGTCATTTCGTCACTCTAATTTAAGAAATGATCATTTTCATCCACGTTGTTTGAATTAATAGTTAATTTAATCCTTATCGACTTATCGTTAGGGTTATGTCAGAAAATTAAAAATATCAGTTAGATAAGTAAGGGTATAATGGTAAATGAAGGGTTAAAATTAATAAATATTATTAAATTAAATAATAAATATTAACATATATTAAGAAAAAACATTTCAAAATTCACACCCTAATTCTCTTTTTCTCTTTCTTCCGGACATAATAAACAATTTTTCAGATCGGATCTTAAGTTTAAAACCATTAAAAATAAAATAAATAAATAATGATAAACAACCTGAGGGTGATTTTCTAAGAAACGCAACTAAAATCACCTTCTCCATTTTTTTTTTATTTTTGAGTTTTTTTATGAAGTTGTGTATTTGTTTTAACAAAATGTCTATAATGCCCTTGTAGTTTTAATGGCTAATGAATCTATGTTAATAATAAGGGGTGTGAGCATAGCATATGCGGAATTAGGCATGGCTACAGTGTAGCCCACCCCACCCTCGCTTTTTAAACAAAGTTTTTTGCATAGTTTTAAATACCCTCCATTTAATTTTAAGTATATTCCAACTTCAAACTCCAAGGGATCGAAAAGTAGACATGATCACGGTTCGGTTCCAACCGTGGAACCGAACCTTAACCGTGTGAAATAAACTGGAACCGTGAGACTGGATGTTCGGTTCCGGTTCTCCTCCGAAAAAAACCGGTACAAAACCGACGGTTCCAATTTTTTTAAAAATTTCTTTAAAAAAAATGTAAACAAAAAATAACCGAACCGTCGAAACCGACGGAACCGGAACCGCCGGTCTACGGTTTCGAACCGGAATCGAAACCGAAACCGACTGGAACCGTAGGCATGTATATCGAAAAGGAGAAGGTTAGGAGAAAAATGAAAAAATAAAATAAAAATAACAGTGACACGTGCATTGTAGCAACCGAGATTGGTAGAATAAAAGCATTGATAGATTTCACGGAGGAGGCAGGAGTTTTTACTTTTGAGTCTTGAGACCGCGACACGTGACACTGCCTCCCTATCCTTCACTTCTCTCGAACTCATACATTTTAGTACAAGGTGGTCTTTTTCTTATTTTTATTTTTATTTTCCTTTTTTATCTTTTAATTTTTAAATATTAAAGAGAGATTATTTTAATTATGGCTTCTTTTTAACCGGCAAGAGATTGACCAATTGCGAGAACACGCTTTACTTTTTTTCTTTTTCTTTTTTCCGTTATAATACTAACCAATATTACATTATATTTTAGTGTTTATTTTAATTTTAATTATTTGGGTTTTAGGGGTTAATAGGAAACATTACCATGATTTGGATAAGAATCATAGCACAACCACTATTTGTTTTCTTAATCTTTACAAATATTTTTCCTTAAAATAATGAAATGGTTATGTTATGTGATCATTTGCTAAACTAGATAGCTAGCTGCCCGTCTTTTTAAGTAAAATAGGTGTCATCAAAAGAAGTGGCCACCTCATCTTTAAGCCTTTCGTTTTTTTTATCCAATTTACAATTTACTTTCTTCTTTCTTCTTTCTTAAACCAAGTTTTATTAAAGTTTCTTCACTTTTTAAAGGGTTACATACTTGAATCGATTGTTATCGAGGAATAAATTAATAAATATTAACTCATCCTTTTCTTAACCTTAAATAATATCATAACACGTTACGTTGTAATGATGTGTGGTTAAAATATAAATGATTTTTAGAACCACTTTATCGATAACTATTTATATATTTTAAAAATATTGAAAAAAAAAAAGATAAGAAAATGATTCTCGAATAGTATAATAGATATATGTTTTTTTTAATATGATATTAAATGGGTAAGAATTTATCGGATATTCTCGAATCAAATATTATATATGCGGTATAATTTTTTTTGTGAATTAAAAATTTTCTTTTGTTTGAATGGAGTTTACTTTGTAGTTTTTTTTCTCGGTGTACAACTGTACATTAATTGTTATGACTTTGAAATTAAAAGAATAACTATATGCATACATAGTTAGCATTGTGGAGATCAATCACCGTATATGCGTCATGAATGTCTATTCTCTTAATCGAAGATATTTACACGCAAACAACCAATAAGAAAATTCTTCATATACATATATATATATATATATATATATATATATATATATATATACCCTGATGATATATACTAAATCAAAGTTGATTTTTTTGACATAGTTACAATCCTCCCATGCTCTGATGCGGCTAAGTCAAAATTGAAACAAGGATTTATTTTCACATTTAACATTGGTGTGTAAGCATATATTAATTTATTTTTTTTATAATAGTATTGAGGGGATACAACTTGAACTTACAACCTCTTGATGTAGGTATGAATGATGGGTATAAAGTTGTGCCAACATCATTTTGTTTATATATTTCTTATTTATTAAAAAAAAAACTAGTATTTTTTTTTGTTTGTGAAAGAAGGATAACACTAATACGATTAATACTACACATCATTACAACTCAAATAATTAATCCAAAAGTTAATACAAAATAATGTAGTAAGTGAGTTGTCCTTACCACAGAAATTATGAGATGATGTGGTTAATTAATAAATCATTTGAGTTGGTTTTTACATTGTTCAACTATAGTGAACTAGCATTGTTAATTACTAAATATTTTCTATATAAATAAGGACAATATATGTATGTGACCATCAAATAATCCTTTTAAATCCACATGCTTGCAAATTAATGGGAGCCTAAGATGTTTGTAAATGAATAATTCATTTTAGACAATTACTTGGAATATTTATTTCCTGAAAAAAAATAATTCTTTCATATGTAGAAATTAAACTTTATAAATTATAGTGAAAATATTATTTAATTAAAATAGAAAAGAGATGCTAATATTGGAGCCTAAAAGGTAAAAAAAAAATAACAAAATGGGATTATATTATAACCTAAAACATAGAAAAATTAACAAACTAAGCCGTAAATTTTAATTTAACAAGGCAAGGCTTTATGCAATTGCCCCAGTTGTGTAACTATTAGGTTTCAGTTTCTCCGATGTCATTCAACAATATCCTTAACTTTTCGGGGGCTGATGATCACCCATTGATTTTCAAAAACATATCCTGTAACACCCATGTCTTTCAGGCCCAATTGAAAGGTCCAAATAAAAAAAAAAATAGGATAAGCGTGAAGTAGAAAAATGTATCAGGTGAGTAAGCCTAGGTGATTGCATGACTGACAGACAGCTGTGAGCTTAGTTAATTAGCTCACAACTTCAGCTGTGTCCTTCCATGAGTATAAATATATGAGGATAAACATGGTGAGAGCTAGAAAGCAATAGAATCCAGCAGAAGAAATGAAAGAGAAGAAAGAGAATAAGTCAGTGAAGCTCTCTCGATCATAGATTTCAGTTGATTCTTCTTTGATATCTAGTTTTTAATTGGATTTTGTGATTGTTAGGGAAAGAAGACGAAGAGAACCTAGCATACCCAGTATGAATTAAGCTTGACGTCTAAGTTGTGAGTGAATTAAGTTTCAGTTTTGTTTTTAACTCAAGTTTACAGTTTTATGCTTTAATTGCTGCAAATCATTTTAAGCTTTTCATTGCTTTTTATGATTGATGGTGAGTATACAGAGAACTGAAAGTATATATATTTTACGCTTATATTAGCATTCAGAATCAGTATATTATTTTTATGAATTATCAAGAAGAGATTATGATTTCTATAAAAGCACCTTGTATGTACCTTCCCCAGTTATGATTATGGTTGGCTTTTGGGGCCGTTCTATACATATGTATGTCATGAGTCGCTCTACAAGTGTATGACCAGAGAAAGAGTAATAGAGTCGCTCTGCACTTGTATGACCAGAGTGTTGCTCTGCCCGAGCATGACCAGAGAAAGAGTAATTGAGTCGCTCTGCACGGGTACGACCAGAAGTTATTCATGACTCGGCGTTTGCCTGAATGTATTTCGGCTTACGTATGGAGGATATCCTCGGTACGAATTTGGTGAAGATTAAGATTTTATAAAGTATCTTACTCTTTTCAGAAAAGTGATGCATTCAGTATTCGGTTTATTAAATATGAAAGTAGATATATTATTTTATACCATGTATTACTGAATGCTTGTTGTAAAGTGGTTTAGAAAAGTGTTTTAACAGTTTTCATTCACTCACTGGGCGTTAGCGCTCATCCTTTCACTCTTATATATTTATCCAGGTAGCTGTTCGGTTATGCGGACTCAGAAGTTTTGAGGTGGACCACTCGATGACATCATGAAGCATAAAAGTCATGCATTTTAAATTTTCATGTACATATTTAGAGATATGAGGTCGGTATGGTCGGGACTGTAGGCATGGTCGGATGATAGGCATGGTCGGGACGGTAGGCATAGTCGGGATGGTAGGCATGGTCAGAACATGGTCGGATTTCTACTCGGCCCACTTGACTTACTCGGCCCACAAGGCCTATTCGGTCTACTCGGCCCACTCGGTTTTCTTACTCGGCCTGTTCAGTTTCCCACTCGGGATGGACTGGTTACTTAGTTTTTATAGTGGTCGGTTTTTGGTCCGATCGGTCAATTTTGACACTTTTTGTAAAGAATGAAGATATATGAAAAGAAATTGAAATTATGTACATTTTGCACTCTCCTTACATTTTATTTGTTTAATAACAAGTATTTCCTATTGAAATTTCAGTAGAAAGTTCTTTTATCATCCTAGTAAATATAGAGCCCATAGGGTTTCCCTCGTACTCAAGAGAGGAGTCGGGGCAGCCCACAGGGCCTCCCTCGTACTCAAGAGAGGAGTCGGGGTGGGTCCTGTCATATCCAACAATGATTCCATATATACGTAGCCAAACATGTTCAAACGAGAGAAACATTACGATGAGACTAAAAAACCGTGATAATGTTTCGATCCAACAAAACCCTAAATTAATTGTAACTACAATTGAAATAGGAAACACCGATATAGAATTAAAGTGGTCTCATTAAATTTGTTTGTCTTTGCCCTTTCATCAATGAATGATTATTTTGTTTTCTTCTTCCTTTGTGTAGATGACAAGCAAGTAAGATTGAAAACAATGGCCTTATCTAGAAAAGTAGAAATTCACTATCATATCAAACAAAATCATGAACATGAGTTGTTGTGGTCAATGGCAATGCCTAGCTAGCTAGCCTACTCGTCTAAACCCATCTTTTATTTTTGCCTCTTTAATTGCAATCTTTATTTATTTTTATTAATATTTATTTTTTTATCCATTGCTGCTTCAAATGAATTATAAAATATCTTAATTTGTTGGAGAATTGTTGCTTTCAAGCTATGAAAGTGAGACAAGATATGAAATTGAAATGTGTAACTAATTAATCCCTATCTTCAATCAAGTCTTCAAGTCAAATTCATAAAGAAAATGACATGTCTCTATATATAGGAGAAAGAAAGAGGCAGAGACTCAGGAAAAAGGGAACTGCCAGTTCCCACCCTTAATAAAAGTATTGCTCTAATGGCGTATTTTATGATCCGAAATCCTAACGAAGAAAAAAGAACTTTAATTCCTGATTTACCTTACACGTAATAATCATGAAATAAGTTTTGTTGAAAAAATAATTTAATAGACTCAGTATTTAGTATTTACCTTAGTGGTTTCATTGCTATTTTTAAATCACAAATAAAATGTTCCCAAATATGTTGACACCACATGTTGGAGCCTTAACTTTACGTGGATGAGAATTTCGCTTTGGCCAACGGTTCCACCGGGCCGGGCAAACACCCACTAGTTAAATATTAAAATTGAAATTTTAATAAGACTTTCTATTTACGGTCATATTGATCGGTTGGTGTGCACCCCCTTTCCATGTTCGTGGAGAGAGATTAAGTCCCATTGTATTTTTTATGATTTAAATGAAAAGTTTTGTTGGGAATAAATATTTAGACCGTGCTTGTAGTGTTTGATCTCACCAAAATATGATAGACACTTAGGGTATGTTTGGTAGGAAAGAAAATGGAGAGAGGGAAAAGAGATAAGAAAATGAAAAATTGTATGTTTGTATGGAGAGAAAAATGGAAGAAGGGAAAAGTGGAAGAAAAAATTGATGGGTGAAACCCATTCATTTTAATCCTCTCAAAAGTGGAGAGAAATTTGTGAAGACTCTTGGCTTTAAATGAAATTATAAATTTACTTTATTTTAATTGATTTTAAAAATATTTTTTAAATAAATTTGTAAATCATAATATATTAATTTATATATAATATGTTACAAAATGTAAAGTCATTTTATGAAGAAAAAAAAAGAGGTTGTATTTAATATTATTTAAATTATATTTATTTATTAAATATAAAAATATAATATAAAATTAAAATCGTAAAATCGATAAAGAAGAGATCTTCCTTATGTTTACCAAATAATTTAAGTGAAATTTTTATTTTTTTCTTTCCCTCGTCTTTTTTATTCCTCCGAATCTTTCTATCCTTCATATTTTATTTTCTCACTATCAAAAATACCCTTAAACCATCAGATGTCGGATTAAAAAAAAAGGCAGTGGCCAAATAAGTAATAAGAGAGGTATTACAAGCTGATGATAGTGGGTTTGTGCTGCTTCCATTTTCATGGCCATTACAAATGCCATAACTGAATTAATTAATTGATTAATTAATTAAGTACATCAATTAAGGGTTGGATGCAGGCAAAGAGAGGGACACATCAAATTCTTTTTCTCTCTTTTTTGAAGAAGAGACACATCAATGACATCATTACTTGTACGAACCAATGGTTTTACTTTCATTAAATTATATATATTGAAAAAGCGTTAATGCCCCTCATCAAAAACAATCTTTTTGCGGAAAATTATAAAAAAACCTTAATGCCCCTCATTAAAAAATCTTTTAATTACAATTAATTAAGGGAGTTATTAACCCAATAAAGAACCTTTTTCTAAAAGTTTGTGATTTGAATTGGAATTTGGAAGATATTTTTGTTCATCACTTCGGGAGCTTTAGTGCTCTCTTTTACATCATTCTTCCAATCAACCCTAAAAAATACTAATAATTACCATCTTGGTACCCTCATCCATCAAAGTTTTAATAATAATAATAATAATAATAAAAAACTAAACTTAATAGGTCAAGAGCCTGATTAAACCTAAATCAAAATACTAGATGCACGATTTCCGTATAGACATTGGAAAGATTTATATATATTGGTAAATGTGCATGTGCATTTTAGAATCGAACCCTCAACCCTGAATGTTGAAGAGAGAAAATTAATCAAACTTTAAAATTTGAGTGAATTTCATTTAGATTTATTTTAATATATTAATTTAAGTTTACATATTAATTAAGAAAATGTCAATTATCCCTCTGTATTGTTTAATATATTAGGATTTGTGATAATTAACTAAAATATCACTTATGTGTGTTGACTTTGTGGGTTTCTCTGCGATTTAATAAGTTGAGTTTCAATAGTATAAAAGTAATGAAATCGATCAAAATACCCCCATGCTTAACTTGAAAGATTATCTCCAATGCTTTCGTTTAAAACACATTTTTTTTAATGACGTATCCAATTTTATTTCCTACAAAAAAATAGATGAAAAATTAATGTCAAATTTAATTGTTTACTGAGTCAGCCTAAAAAAGGGTTGTACAACAGACCGTCTGAAAGTGAACGGTTGTGTTGACAATGTCTACATTTTTTTTTGCTACGTCAGTTTGAGATTGAATATGCACGGCTGCATAGAAGAAAGATTTTTTAAAAGAATGTCTATTAATCCTACGCGACATCTCTTTTTTTCACAAATCACGATTATATTAGAGATGCTCTCAGCAGTAAAACAAGAAATCAAAGTCAAAAACCGACCCTAAACTCTAATATTGGAAGGTGACTAACTGATTATAGTCTCCATGTTTATCAACTCCCATGAGATAATTAATGACTGATCTTCGAAAATAATTTAGGTATAGAGATTTGTGCTTGAGAAGTGTACTATATGTATATATATATGGGTTGGAAGAATAAATTGTATAATTAACAATAAAATAGAAAAATTGAAGGGGATCGACTAGACACAGTTTTACATCCACAGGATGCATTTATTCTGTAGTAGTCATCCAAAAAGACAGCTACCATTTTGGTTGTTACATAACATTAAACCATATCCTTCTAAATTGGTTGTCTGATGTTAACCGTTACATACATGTGTATATGCTTTTTCCGATGTATCTATCTATCTATCTATCTAATATATATATATATATATATATATATATATATATATATATACCCAATTTGGGGAGTAATTTGTCCAAGACCCAAGCTCGACCATCTTCCGGTTGAACTATACCCTTGTGGATATTAAATTATTTTCAAAATCATATAATTTTTAATTTTTGATATTTTATTTTATGTTATTAATATTTTACACAATTCTTAATATTCTATATAATTATATTAATATTTTTATAATTTGATATTAAAAAAAAACTCACTTACTAATACAACATAAACCCACCGGTCCACCTCTTTTCTATGTATTATATAGTGTTGTATTTATTGTATGAGAATCACCGTTCACACTTATGTTGCATTACCTAAGACAATTTAAATCTCCAATGTAATACAATACAGGAAAACAAACATGCTCTACGAGAAAAACCAAATACAATACAAACAAGAGTGTTGTTAATTAGGTCGTCAATAGTTTTAACTAAAATCATCACGGTCATGAGGAGTCTCGATTATAATTACCATATCTGTTTCCATTATCATTTTATAATTTAGATGATAATTATATATATATATATATATATATATATATATATATAATTTTTCTATTATCGGTTTGAATTGATATAAGATATATCAGTTTCTTATATGTGGACTATTGGATTTATATGCTTTAACTTGATTGTATGCACTCGTCAAAACATCTTTTAAATCTATTGACCCACATGTATGGAGCTGATATATTTGATAACAGTTCGATCTGACAATAGAAAGGCTATATATTTAGTGATTTTCCTATCAAAATGTACTGATATAAGTTATATCAATGCGTTGCATGTAGACCATTGATTATAGAGAAGTTTTGACAAGTGCATATACTTTGAGTTAAAGTATGTAAATCTAATGATCAATATTCAGCGCATTGATGAAGTTATATCGGTACGCACTGACTTGAAATTATATATATATATAAAAACTTCATCAATTACTTTTTGTATACTTTTTAATATATATGTATGCAATATATATATATTCTATGGTATCTATCTAGAGTAGCTAGGTATTTTTTAAAACTTTTAACATTGGTAGGATTCGAGCCGTTGACTTGAGAGGTATTTACTGTATCTATTATTTACCTCATTTTGCATTTGTTAGTTAATAACTTAATACTATGGCCAGTAGCTAGCAACAATTTTAATAAATGTTTGGTTTGGTTCCAATATTATTGATGTTGGACAGTTGGGTTTCATGTCATTTCTTCAGAAAATTAAAAATATTCCAGGAGGTTGGTGAAACCAATTACCGGATATAATCCAACAAGTTGAGACATGCATAAAGATAATGTGCTAATTAACGATATCCATCTTACATTATTGTTTGTGTGTTCTATTTTTACTTCTTGTAACTAAGAACATTTTTTTTTTTTTTATGACTGGTTTGTTGGGATTCAGCGAAGTTAACTGCTATAAACATAGATACGGATCACCAAATATCGT
Organism: Dipteronia dyeriana; assembly: GCA_032871835.1. NCBI lineage: Eukaryota > Viridiplantae > Streptophyta > Magnoliopsida > Sapindales > Sapindaceae > Dipteronia > Dipteronia dyeriana. The sequence goes on along the minus strand of CM065301.1, from coordinate 79,320,994 downwards.
AACTTTCATGGTTCATAATAAAGGTCTTCCCATATTTGTGATTTTATAAGAAAAGGTTAGACTTAATTTTGAATTAAGAACCTAGTATTATAAATTCTATATGTGTTTGAGAATTAATCTCTGCATGCATGAATGAGCCGTGGTGCATTTAATCATTTCTTATATTGCCCTGTTCTTCATGAGATTATTTATTTATTTCCACAATTATGAAAAGTGTGCATAATATACATATATATCTCAACAAAGGTACGTCTATATAAAAAAGTAGTTAAGATTCTTTTATTTTATATTTTTACTTATTTCCCAATAAAGCATTTCATATGACACTATCTGGAAGGCATGTGCATCATTGATAATATATTCATATGTCAATCATGCTCATGTATATATAACACATAGCACAGCAAAGCCAACAAAAAATAAAAATAAAAATGAAATGACAAAATATCTAATTACATCAATGAACTATGTGTTGAAACAACCATCCATTATCTTGGTGGTCGGAGATTTCAAAATGAACTCCACCATATATGAACGCTATCTTCGTTATAAGATTCAAATAAAAATAATACCACCATCCACTTTGATTTTGATGATAAAACGTATTCATTTGGTCGGTCAATTCAATATTGTTATAGTCACCACACTACATATGGTATGTCAACAAATAATAATAACAATATCTTACATATTTATTAAAAAAACTAAAACTTGTTTTGAGTTTTAAACTCTTTTTTTCCATTAATAATAATATATATAGACGACGAGATAATGTTAGTCCGATAATAAACCCTTCACATCTATATTATAAGATTTTACGGGTTTAAGTTCTTCCCCTACAAAATACCCTAGATCAATATAATTTTGCTAAAAATTATTTTCTATTGGAGCTATTGATTTTTAAGAGTCGTGGGTTTATATTTTTTGTAATATTTTTTTAAAAATTGTTCCCTTCTTAGGTTAGGAAAAATATAGTCTTTAAATAAAGTTGTAAAGCTGACCTATATATTAAATTGTTTGTTCCGACATATAGGTCTAGGGTTTTTAGAAATTCCAAAATATATAGTAAAGTAATATATATATATATACAAAAAAATAATAATCATATTATCTATTTTTTCCTTTTTAAAAAGTAATTTAATATTTCTCTACAAATTAAATATTTTGATTCCCTTACAATGAGATCAGCTAACTTCTAAACAAACTATTTAAAATTATATATAAACGAATTTCTAACATTAATCAAAATTCTAAATGGGGGTTTAATTTGATTCCTTATCTCAATCCATGTTTCAAGTTTCTTAATTGTGTTTTTAGTATGTGGAAGCCAAAAATTGTTTTAAAAGGACAAGAGAAGCATGACTTTTATCTCTCTTTTTTTTTATAATTAATTTTGTCTTAGAGTTTGTGTTTTATCTAAGAAAATCCAAAAACCCTCAAAATTTGAACTTGTGTATTTTTTGTTTTCATACATAAATTAACATTGCTTTCCATTCAAAATAAAACACACATATATAGTTACTCACTTATTTGGTGAGCACCCTAATAAAATCAATACATACACTTTTAGGAAACTCTAAACATTTTGCTTCAAGTTCACCTATAAAGACAAAAATCCATGAAACTCCAAATCTATCTTTAATACAAGCTTAATAGTAATAATTTTCCGCATAATTATTGTCTCATTATTTACATGAATGTTGAATTTGGATCTCCTACTTGCTTATGCTCATAACTCATAAACATTACAAGATAAGATGCGATTGTTTTCAAATATTATTTTATTAACCGTTAATCATATGCCTTACAAAAAAATTGAGGAAGAACTTAGTTGAATAAAAGATCTAAGTCCATAAATGTAATCCAATAAGGTAGTATGACCTACACCGGTTACCACCTACCGAGGCTTTGTAGTAAAGTACGCTCATTCAACGAGACAATTTATTAGATTCGAATCGCCTTATATAAAAAAAGCTTAGTATGATCCTAGATAATGTATTTTATCAATAATTAGACTAGTATAATAATTTTAGGTCTAGATATATAGTACGACAAAAAATGAAGGAGAAGAAGTGAGGGCAAAAGAGAAATAAAAAGAAAGTTAGGGGTAGAATAGGAAGAAAAAAACATAAAAAGATATAAAAATAAAGGGTGGGGAACGGCGCAGTTGTCTGTCCTTTGCCGATAAGCCCGGTGGTATGCTCTAATGGAAATGAACAACAACAACAACAAATACCACTTCACTTCACTTCACTTCTCTCTCTATCTCTTCACTTGTAACTTGTAAGTGCTTTGAACTCTCTCTCTCTCTCTCTCTCTCTACACAACAATTCCTTCTTTTTCTCTCCCAACCCTAAACTTGTGTTCATCTATCTATTTCTAAACATCCCCACTTGTAAGTCTCAATTCTTTTGATCTCATATATACACAATTTGCTGTTTCTTTCTTTGCTTTTCCATGTCAGATTTTTTCAAGCTTTTTTGTTAATGGCTTGCGGGGGAGTTTATAAAGAAGAAAAGGAGAGAGCTTTTTTTTTTCTTTGAAAGATAATTGACTCAGAAAAAAGAAAATATTTTGAGCTGCAAAGTGTACTCTTATCCAAAAACAAACAATTTGCTGAATTTTCCAGAAATGAATCCTTTAATTTCAATCTCTTCTTCAACCCCATTTCTCTCTCTAGTTCTTGTTGTCAGTCACTGCTACCGATTTTTTTATTAAAATTTTCCATTTTTATTCAATGTTTTAGTTGTTTGATTCATGAGCTGATCTGGGGATTTTTGTTTCCTTTAAAATGAGCTAAGAAATATACAGTTTCAAAAATGATATATACATACATGATTATAAGTATTTAAAAAAAAGTTTAATTAAATGATACTTAATTATAGTACACAGTAGTATACATATGGATTATGAAAGTTAAATGTCTGATTTTTTATTTTATTTTTTCCATTTACAGGGGCTGATCTGTGAAGATACATACAAAATACAACCTTCTTCAACCAGCTCATCAATAGTTCTACAGATCTGTGAGCTGCTTTGGATTCTAACAAATTTGCTTCTTATAAAGATGCAAAAGATCTGTGAGTGAGAGCTTCAATCCAAGAGAAAAACAAAAGAAATTTTAAAAAATGATCTAAAAAAAAGTGTTTGGCTTTGTTTATCATCTGGGAGCTTGACACCTGTAACAACATTGCCCACCATTGTTTTGTTCAGAGTAAGCAAGTTACAAAAATTAATATTTAATTTTTATTCCCTTGTTGCTGTTGCTGTTGGTAAATTAGAAACAGTCTTTTTATTAATGATTTGTTGTCATTTAATAGCAGCTGCTTAATAGCTAGCTGTGTTTACTGTTTACTGTTTCTGTGTCCACCATTGATTTAGAGTCAGCTATATAAAAGAGAGAGCTTAAAGTACCAGAGAAAAAATATATATATCAAAAGGGTTGTTGGCAGCTAATCAGATCGGAGAGAAGATTGTATATATACACATTCATACATATATATATGCAATTACTGCTTCTTGGTTTTGCATAATAAGAAAAAAAGATCAAAGCTTTATTAAAACAAGACTCAGATCTCAGCTACATATATGTAAATAGTTATTAAAAGCAGTATATATATAAATGTGTACGTATGTATATATATTGAATCAAGATGCCTTTTTTTTTTTGACTTGGTTATGGTGGTGGGTTAATTGGTTTTGTTTTTGCAGGGTGCAGAGAAATTTCAGGGTTTGCCTGCAAAAAGCTTAAACAAGGAGAGAGAAAGAGAAGAGGTCTATAAGGTTATTAGGCACACACTACTGACTTGGACCATGATATATCAAAGCGTAAAAAAAGGCCTTTTTATCACTACACATCCAAAGTACTTGTCTGTGTTTTCGTCATCAATGCACAGGACTCAGCAACCCCACCTACACTACTCTTCTCTTCTTCACTCCACCACCAACATCATCACCACTTCTTCTTCTTCTCTCTAAAACAACAATCCTTCACCACCATCTCTCTCTCTCTTACTATTAGTACAAGTAGAAACAAAAACTAAATAGAGGGTTTTCGGTTTTTGGGTTTGGAGAGTCTTTTAAAAAGGCATGAAAGTGCTATGGAGGTGGAAGAGATTCAGACACAAGCATGTAAGTTCCCTAGAATTGGCAATGGAAGACTTGATTCTACTAAACTAGCTCGCAAAGATCAGTACCCGGATGATGAAGAAGATCATAGAGATCAACAGCTCAAAAGGGGTGCTGGTTCTATCACTACTGTTGGTGGTGACAACAGCGTCGTCGTTGGTGGCGGTGCTAATAGGCTTCGAGGATGGCACTCTTCTCGAATCATTCGTGTTTCTCGAGCCTCCGGTGGGAAAGATCGGCATAGCAAAGTATGGACATCGAAAGGTCTTCGAGACCGGAGAGTCCGGTTGTCTGTAACCACTGCTATACAATTCTATGATCTACAAGACAGGTTGGGTTATGATCAACCCAGTAAAGCTGTGGAATGGTTAATCAAAGCTGCTGCTGATTCGATATCGGAGCTTCCTTCACTCAATAGTCCGTTTCCGGATACACCGAAGCAATTGAGCGATGAGAAGAGAGCGAGTGAAGGCACTGATCAGCAGGGGTTTGATTCAGTTGAGTTAGATGGTGACCCTTATAATCAGCACAATCAAAGCAGCCACAACCATCTCTCTTTAACCAAATCTGCTTGTAGTAGCACTTCGGAGACCAGCAAGGGTTCCGGCCTGTCCTTGTCTCGATCTGAACAGCGCGTTAATCGGGTCAAGGCCCGTGAGCGTGCAAGGGTTAGAGTTAAAGAGAAGGAGAAGGACAACGAGTCCTCTCATGGCGTTGAGAATACTAACGAGCACAACCACCACCACCACGGCCACCACCAGAATGTCAATCACATTTCGCAAAGTTCGTCTTTTACTGAGCTGCTTACCGGTGGTATTGGCAGCGTCAACAACAACAGCAACAACAACAACGCGACGAGTCCTAATGGTTCTTCTCCTCATCAGCAGAACCCCAATGAAGAGCCTAACAACTTCTTCCAAAATGCAAGATCACCATGGTCTGCTGCTACTGCAACACCAATGGATTATTTCAACACAGGCCTATTGGGGCCGTCTACTTCAAGACCCCATCATCATTTTACAGGGCAAATCCAATTGGGAAGTAGTTCGAATTCTCTCCCGCAGACAATGTCGATCCCACCGCCTCACCACCACCACCACCACCACCATCAAGAAATGCAACATTTTTCGTTTGTTCCTGACCAACTGATACCAGTAGCAACAAGCAGCCAACAACAGGGGGACTACAATCTCAACTTCACAATCTCTTCCCGCCTTGCTGGTTTCAACAGGGGGACCCTTCAGTCCAATTCATCATCACCGTCTCTATTGCCTCACAACAATATTCAGAGGCCCTTTGGTTCTAATTTAGACGGATCCAATCTACCTTTCTTTGTCACACCACCGCCGTCCGTGGAGAATCACCACCACCACAACCACCACCATCAGTTCCCATCTGGGTTTGATGGCCGTCTGCATCTCTACCATGGTGATGGAAGCAGCAGGCATTCTTCAGACCAGAAAGGGAAAGGCAAAAACTGATCTTTTTTTGCTCACTTCAATCATCTTCTTTCAGGTATCTAAATATCTAATCAATTTCCAATCTTGACATTGTTTTGTATTTCTTTGAATTCATGATTTTTAATTAGCTTTTACTATTGCTTTTTGGATATATGTGCAATGAAATTGGTTCTCTTGGTTTTCAGAAAAAAAAGCTAGCTATTGGTCAGATATTATTTTGATGGTGTCTTGTTATATGTATTATATATATTATATTGTTATAGACTCTAGAGATTCCTGCATGGATTGCTGTGAATATATATAAGAGTGGTCTGATTGTCTCAATGTTTGTTCTGTAGCTAGCTGGTTCCCTTCTCACTAACATTATATGGCAAGTCCATGACAGGTGTTGTTTTGTGTTTGGGCAAGCCAGGTGTTAGTCACTAATCAGAATAAACTCATCCACTTTTTCAAGGGTTTTGTGTTGTGTGGTGTGGGTTTGCTACCTTTACGATCCCAACCTTGTTTTCTGCTTTCTAGACTCAACCCCACATGGCAATGATTCGGCACACTGTCGAGTTCTGCAAATATGTTAATTATGGTTTGTGTTTGGACTTTGGACAATCACAAAAGGCTTGTCTTCCTCACTCGCTTGTTAAAACTCCATGCACGTACAACTACTCACTTGCCCTTCTCTTCTTTAACTTTCACTTTGATTATGTGTCCCAACAAATGCATGGAAACAGCCCAAGCTATTTATTGTGTTTACTAAATTACCATTTACAGCTGCTTATCCTTATGAACCACCATATTAGATTAGTAATTGAGATTTACAAGTTCATAAATGAGAGTGAGAATTAGGATTTACTAAGGAGCATCATCTGATTGATATAATAGAAAATGACAAAGACCTAATTGGCTAATTTACATGCATTGATAGATGAAGTTTATTTTGCAGTCATGAGATAGCATTGCACTGAGAGTGTTTGGTATGATTTTTCCACAGAAATAAAAGTCTTTTTGATACTGGTTTTTTTTTTTATTTGGCAAAACAAATTAGTTCAAGAAGATTTGTTTTTAATATAATTAAAGTTATTTTATATATATGGGGAAGTTTGAGCTTTTTTTAATAGATAAATTGTCATAATTACTCTCCATAAACTTTAGATATTTAACTACATACCCATTTCATTATAAATACTTTGTGATTGCTCTTTTGTAATATATAACGTAAAAGCTCTTTTAAAGATATAAAACTTAAAAGCTGGTTTTTAATTGAATACCAAATAACATATAACATTTTTGTTAAAAGCTCTGCTCAATGGAATCTCTAATCGTAAAATATCTATTTCATAAGCTCTACTAGAAACCATTCCAAACGCACCCTAAAACGATGAGTCTAAAAGAAGACAACAAACATATATGCCTTTTGTCAAGGTCGGGCTAGCTGACCCTGGGTAGTCAGGTGAGGCGACCGTCTAAGCCCCAAAAATCTAGGGTCTCAAAATTTTCTTCTATTTGTATATCATATTAGGTTCAATTAATGTAAAAATAAAATATAATAAAAAATAAAACATAACTCAAACATAAAAACTCCTGAACCCTAACCTTTTGCTCTTATGGTTTATTTTCGGTGTTCTATAAACTATCGAAAAAGTAAGAAAGACATTTAACAACTCAAAGTGAACCAATTCTTTTCTCGACCAAGTAAACATACATGGTAGGTTGAAGGTCTCATTTTTATAGCTAGTCTCGAGCTCTAAAATTTTAAGACTGGTCATACCCTTTAGATTTATGAGTTTATTATTTGAACTAAGAGATGATGACGACGGTGAAATTAAAGTCTACCCTGAATGGTTGATACTAATAGTTGTGCAAAATGTCTTGAAAATTATAAGAACTACATAAGTCAGGGCTGGTCTTAAGATTTTGGAGGCTCTAGTCTAACTATTAAAATGGGGCCTTTAAACCTCCAAATACATTTGCTTGACATAGAAAATAATTGTTCACTTTGATATTTTTTAGAGTTTCTTTAACACCAAAAATAAACTACAAAAGCAAAAGGATTGGGATTAGGGGAATTCACTTTTAGGGTTATGATTTTTTTTATTAGATTTTTTTTTACAATAATTGAAATAAAAAAATTTAAGGCCCCGGATATTTAGGGACCCTAAGCAGTCGTCTCACCACTACCCCAAGGTCGGTCAAAAATTTAAGGCTCCAAATAAGTGTTTACTTTTCTAGGTTTTTTTTTTCAAGTGCAAGTCAAACACTTATTTGAATGGGAAAGAAAAAAGTTAACCATGTATTTTGTTGTATGTTTAGATATCACTCATAATCTAGAATCCTTGATCCATTAGAGTTACCTTGAGTCTTGATGTACAGTGGCAGTGGCTCCTACTCTTTCCAAATCATGATTTGGTGAAGTAATTGTTGATGTGCAACTGTACCTTGCCTGTGTTTCTTTCTTTAGTCCACATAATGCTTTCTTGGATCTTACAACTTTATCTTCAGTTTCTTGCTGCACAAGAGTGCCTTCACCCGTGTAGTCTTCTTCTAACTTTTTATTTTCAAATTCTGATTTGTTAATGTTACAAAGGCTCTTTTAGTATCAAGTCTTGCTGAGGATGTAAAAGTTTCATTACCACGAGTTTTGTTTTGTTTTGTGTTCTAGAAGCTCCCAATTCTTGTTCTTCTATATTGTTATCATTGTTCAAAAAAACGTTATGAGGGGCGCCTCATCACGTTTTTTTGAAAAAACGTTATGGTCAATGAGGCTTACGCCTCAATTTACGTCTCAATACGTCTCATAAGTCTGCCTCAATAACGAAATCCCAAAAAACGTTATGAGCTTGTTATTTTATATGATTAGTTGGTTACCATTTGAATTATGAATTTATTGCCTTAATTGTTGTTTTATATAATATGAAATTATGATCTTATTGGTTTAATTGTTTTATGAATGATGAATTATAAACTTATCGATTGTTTTATGTATTTTAAGTTTTTATCTCTTCCTAATAAGGCTTACGCTTCAATACGCATTGAGGCTTACGCCTCGCCTCAGTAGAGGAAATCGCCTCAATACTGAAAACTTGTTTTAGAACACTGATTGTTATAATCTCTTCTTCAATAAATTTTCTCCATATTTTCTTTGTTATGCTACAACGGTGCAACCTCAACCTTTCTGGTTCCACATCAGTGAAGTTGCATCTCTCATTTATTTTTCTAGGTTCTTAGTGGTAACTCTGGTGACTAGTGAGGATTCATCTTACTTTGATAGAGGGTCTGCTTATCGGGATATCAATGCCCTTGAAGTTTTTGGATTCATATATATATGGTGAAAATCTATGTGAGGTTGGTAGGATAAGTAATTTGAAAAGGATGGTTGCAACTTGTGGTTCAGTGGTTGTTAAGATATAGTTAGAATGAGTAGTAAAAATGAGAAGAGTTTGGTTGTAACGAGTAAAAAAAAAAGGATGTAGTATGTCATTGAGAAGCAAGAGAAGACAACAAAAAAATATCTTTCTACTCTTCTCATTTATAAATTATTTACAACAGACTTGCTCTTCTCAACTTTACTACTAAATGTAACTAATTTTCAACAACCAAGAAATTGCAATTATCCTTTCCTAACAATTTCATCCTATTAACTTCTCTTGGACTTTTACCACAATCGTTGCTAGATTTGTTTTAGATCTTTTACACTTTATAATATGTGGCATTCAACCAATAGTGTGGAAGTTTTGTAGCCTGCAAATTACAGGACTTTTGACAGTCTGCATTTATAGTTTTTGTACCCCAGAAGATAAAACAGTGTCTATTCTCTCACTGTAGGCTTTTTAGATTATCTACCTCACCATAGTACTAATTCATAATTAGTTAGTTACTCAAAGAAGCCTTTGTGCACCTTTTCTACCCAATTAATGCAAGTGTTTCCATTTTCTTAACATGACTATTGCTCCTACATTGTCAAAAAAAAAAAAAAAACTATTGATCCTACTACACATAGCCTACTGGAAAGTTTGTTTGTGTTAAGCGATAAATTCTTATGTTACTTGAACATGTTGCAATAGAGTTTGCCTCATGTATTCTTTCCTTAAGGACATTCAAATTTCTTGAGTGCTTCAAACCAGTAACTATTGGTATTTTATTATTAAAGGGGGTTCTGCATTAAGGCCGGTCAAAATATTGTAGACAAGATGAGGTTGGTCCGGTAGTAGTATGCGCCTCACACCTACACCATGAGGTTGTAGGTTCGAGTCGTGTCTCCCTCTCCAACAATGAATTTATTGCAATATTTCAAAAAAAGTGTTTAGTATTGAATCATCACTATAAATATTCATCTTAGTAAGTCATCCAGCTCTTAATTATATGTTTATTGTCACAATTATAGAAAATACATAAATAAGTAATTTGGAAACATCCTTGATTGTGAAAAAGTGATTAATGAATTGTAATCTTGAACTGTATTTCAACATCATTCTATAATTAATCTGATACCAAAATTTGTGTTTAAATTCTTGTACAAGAATTGCATGAAGAGAAGGATTTAAGAACTTGGTAATAAATATAAACATATGTAATCAGAGGTAGCATTACAAATTTAGAAGTTAATGGCTAAAATTTTTAGAATTCTAAGTAACAATAATGTTTCAAGGGAATAAGAAATACATAGACGGTAGTTATAGATTCTAAGTATCAAGTAACCATTCATTTTACATAGGTAAAAACTTTAGTGCAATGTAATAAAAGTCATGTACCAGGTTGAGCTCTGTCAACATTATTTTAGTTTCTTTTGTAACGGTGAGTGATTGCCTACCATAAATCACATAGCTTAGTATATATATGTTCCTTGAAAATTTATCATTTACCATGTCCTAGTATAAGTGCCAAAACAATCACTTTGCAACTTTTGGTATTCAAAAAAATGTAGTAATATTAGCAAGCTGCTCAAATAAACCAACAATGTGTCAACTTGTTAGTATAATTCAAAAGAATTTGGGATAATAAAATCAGAAGAAAAAAAAAATAATGTTGAAGCAAAAATAGGAAGTGATTTTATTGAGAAAGGAGAGGAGTAGTAGGCAATATGGTTTTTGTTAAGACTACTGGTTTGTTATGTGTATTCATTACTTGAAACACTCTTTCTTAATGCATTTTTAAAGCAATCTTCACAAAGGCTTTATCATGAGCAATGCTTGAACTTTGAACACTTCAGATACAAACTTAGAGTACCGCAAAAGTGCATTATATGCTATAATATGTGAAAATATCTTCAACATTACTAGCAATATAATGAAATAAGAATCTTGATAGTAGGTAGAGTGCATGACTAGGAAAGGGCATGCAGTTGGGAATCTATGGCTAGAAAAGTGAAAATAATGACAGTGTATGTTGGTTAAAGACTCAAAAATAGGGGGTTTACATCAGTTGAGAAGGAAACAAATGCAAAACTCCTCTAGAAAGCTTATATTAATTACTTAGCCTGTAGCATTATTAGCTGAAGTGGCTTGATTTAGAAACAAAAGATAAAGAAGTGAGTACTGTGGTCTTGTAAATAAAAATGTAATTGCTTGAAGTTATTATTGTTAGAGAAAAGTACACAGTAAGTAATCAGTGCAACAAAGCCTTAAATTTGCTCAAGTTATATCCCTGCAGCTCTTACATTAGGCCCTTAACAAGCGTTTCATAAGTCTTTGCTTTATTATATTAGTTTTATGTTTGCTTTAGCTTCTCTAATATACCACTTATGTTTTATACAAGAAATTTGAAGTTATCAATCATATAGTGAAACTTAGAATTTGATGTGCAAATGATCAATTTGAGAAACAGCCAGCTTTTCCTTTTCGAATTGCCTTGTTCATGAATTTGTGACTTTGTGCATACTATAGACTTCCAGGCATAACTTTAGCTTCTATTCCAGATAACAACATTCATGTCATTAAGTCCTGAAGATCACAATAAGCAGGAATTTGATACTTAGCATTGTTGAATGTACATATTGGTTACTAATTTTTCTTATCATTGCATACAATATTCTCCTAGGCTTCTTGTTAAAACTTATGCTCATGAGCTAAATGTTATTCAGGCAAGTAAAGATGGAGAAAGTAGCGCCCGGCAAGCAGCCACGAGTGGAAAGTGTGTGTGCCTCAGCTGCATATGGGAGGAATACCTTTTTGTGTGCTTCTGAAACTACTAGTGTTTTATGATTTAAATTATCCATTTTGGAGTGATTATGCATCATGTATGAGTGCAAAAGCATTTTGTGTTTCAAAGAAATATGTGGGAACAATTGGATGGAAGTTATTCTTTTATTTTCCATGGCTACAATTATTTTGAAATTGTCCATACTATTAGTTAACAACCAAAACCAGTCTAGTTATGACTTGTGATGCTGACCCTGAAATCTCTTGCTCTTAATGTCAGTTGACAGAAAATAAGTTTTCCATCTCAAATGTTTTTCCTTAAAGATTTGGTTAATTAGTTGTACTTCTTGTCTGCTTTTTGTAGACAAAGCAAAGCTATGTGGGGGGAGTTACATACTTACATTACATGCTTAGAGTCAATTTCTTATTGCTGATAATTTGTCTAGGTTGGTTGGTTTGCTTTTGGTAATCTTCAAGCAAACTGTTAAATTCTTTTTTATAATCATATCAAATTTTGAACAAGGTTGGGTTGGGGTGTTTAGGCTGATTAATATGCATTTTTGGGTCCTCTCCCTTTCAGCTTGTTTAATTTTGCAAATTTTAATGGATTTAAAATGTGTAGTGGTGCTGTTTGCTTGGGTTTTTGGGTGGATTTGTTCCAACAACCTTAGTAGAGTTAAATATATTATTTTAGTTTATCAGGCTTTGGAATATTATTAAGCAAATTGTTGTTCATTATTATGTCAAACAGTAATTTTCACAATTGGTGAACATAACTGTTTTGTTTTTTTAATTATTATTTTTTTTGGATATTTCATACTAATAAACCAAAACATATATATTAGAGTTGTGAATAATTGACAAGGACATCAATTTCTCTAATCTCTACCACCAAACAGAACAAAACCCACAATCATATTAATTCCTTTTTTAAATGAAAGACAGACAGACAGACCCCTATCAAAAGAAAGAACCTCTTATGCTTAAATAATATCTTCTAAGTGAAAGGACAAAGTGTTGGTTAATTAACCTCTCTATCTCTAAACATTTTCTTTATATATTCATTCTACTTTTGAGAAAGCAAAAGTTCACGAGATGGATTCAGTGCAAACTAACAGTTGTGCAAAGTTTACTACTTTTTTCGTACGATTTTTGGCAGCATTTTCATTGCTTTTAAGACCCCCCACCCCACCAATCAAACAAATCAACTTGTGCTTTTAACAGGTGTAAAAGTTATTGCAGAAAATAGTAAAATGTTTTGGGAAGTTGATATGGCCAAAGATTAAAATTTAGAATATACAATTCTGGCGTTTAGAATTTCAACTCTAAAGTGCCTACTAAAAACAAGTCTAGAATGCTTGTATCGTCCATTCAATTTACGTTGTCACGCTCAACTATGACCTAGTAATAGTAATCTGATGTTGATTTTCTTCACTCTTGAGTCTTGAGACTCGTATTTGTCACCCAATCCCATACATGTGTCATTATTGGCAAAACTGCTGCTAATGCAAGTAAAGAGCACATAATTAGATTTTTGTATATTACTAACAAGTTGTCCACATCACATGAGCCATTAAAATAACAAAACATGACTTGAGATGTGTATAATGCAGAGAAACTTTGAGAGTTTATGGTGAGAATTAAGTGTTTTAATTTATGATTTCACTTCATAATTAACAATCAAAATATAAACAGGTGGGGCTTGGATGGATATGATCATATGATCTGCTCAAATCATGAATAGGAAAATAGTATAGACACGCCGGTGACATCTCCAATTATTATTATTATTATTATTATTATTATACTATCAACACAATCATAATAATGACATCTTATGTATAATTAAGTGAAGAACCAAAAAATCAAAATGAAAAGCTAAAGTCAAGAGGTCAAAGAGTATTGCAGACAAATGCTTTCACGTGGAATGTTAGAATACAGTAGAACTCTCATGTGATATAATAAGATAAAAGCATAATAATAATAATAATAATATAATTAATAATTCCTTAGAAAATCAAATCCTAAATCATTCCTATTTCTAACTAGAAATGCATTTATAGCTCTTTCTTACGACAAAATAAATGACAACAATTCTCAAAATTATTACTGCTCTTCCAGGACCTACTATGTAGTTACTTATGGACATTTGTAATTTCTATTGGTGTAATCTGGGCGGTGGGCCTGTTGAAAAATGAATAGCCAAAAATATCTTCTTACCTTTTCTTTTCTTAATTTTTCGTTCATATCAGATAAAGAAAAAAAAAAGTTATACGGGTTTGCTTATTTAGTTGACAATGAAAAGAAAAACATTACTATTTTTCTATACAAGCAGAAGCAGAAAGCGATTGATGATCTTTCTCTAACACTTGCCCACTTGATAACGCTAAGAGTATCAAGTTACTTTGACAATATATTTGGTTGGATAGATATATTATCATCGTCATTCATTGCTGCGAAATAGTTGTTTGGTAAAGGAATCTGCCTAATCTTCCAAAACATTTATCATATTGTCAATGCACATGCCAAGAAGATAAGTATAAGACCACTAATTTTCCAAAACATGACATTTAATGATCATAAAGTGTCTGCATAAACTGATAAACACAACTGTAAAATGGCAGCCAATCATATAATACCAAATCATCGGCTTATTAACTACTGATAAAACAGAAGCATGACAAGTAAATGTATGCTAACCAAATTATAGTTTGATCACATTAGAACGGTCTCATTTCTTCAACAATCATCCTGACCCTTAGTTTTGGGTCATGATTAAATGAATAATTGGATATTTGAGTTGCAAATTTAGGTTAGTATAACCTAAGAAGCAGTAGGGGACTAAAAAATGTGCCTACCAACTTGCCATCTACTGAATTACGTTGGACAAGTATTAATAAAGTAATAATAATCCTTATGACCAAAAAATGAAATCATGAACATGCACATCCAACACATTAAGGAAGATTAAAACCTCAGGTGACTAGATCAGCTCTTGTAACTTTAATCACCATGATCATCAAATCCAAACACACATCATTATTCCTTCCAGTCTACTTAATCAACTAGCTAGTAGCTACAATGCACCTTCAATTATGCAACTCTCCCTACACGGCTAGGCCAATACTATCTACAAGCTTATCATATTGAGATCCGCCACACCACGTACTCTAACTACAAGCAATTTCAATGACAAAATAACCATTAAGTACCATTTTAAATGGAAAGGCTGAAACAAACTATTTTACTCAATCAACTTCGAAAGTATATCACATAAGAACAACATACTGATACCTACAATATTCACAAACAAAGAGTGAGATAGAGAGGAGGGGGGGAAGGATTACAAATAGAAGTAAAATACTAGAAACTCAAAGATCTTACAACAACAACAATCTAGTTGCGTGTGCGTGCACTCTTCCAAGCATGTGCCTGATATAAAACAACCAGCATATGCATTCAAACTATTAGCTGAGGCACAAACAAGAGAGCTTTGCAGCACATTATTAAACTTATGATGGGTATTTCGGCGGAAGTCCAAAGCAAGATTTTGCATCGCATGACACTTCATCCGATCTAGGCTATACATATAACAAAATTGTTCTCTGATAATTCAATTCTTAAAAGCGAGCATGTATCCTTTTCCCTTCAACCATTGCGCTTTCCCTGCAAAGCCAACACAAACCTGTAAATCGAATTGATCAGACACACAGAGACAAGCAGCACAGATCCAAAATTATAGAGCACAAAGTTCAACAATCTCCAAATACGGTGAGCATGCGAGCAATTATTTCAACATGTTTAGAGCACTAAAAAATTACAGTTCAAACAAACTTGATCTAAAATTCAATCCAAATTTGACAATTATCTGTGGCACATTCACAACATCAGTCTGATACAATATCTTGCTTCAGACTTTAACCTTCCTTAACTACATTTTAAAGCAATCAAAACTACGAATTCAAAACCCCACATCTTCTATTTACATATTAAGGTTGTAAGTGCCATTATCACGTAAATTTCACTAGTAACTAACAACACCTTATATAAAATTTGAGGTATATCACACACAAATTGAGCAACGCTAAAAAGAAGTGATAACATACAAACAATGTGAATTATACCTCACCTAATGTTGTCATCAGAAAGAGTTCATCTCTAAACAGTAAGTTCTCCTCTTCACAAGCATCTTGGCAGCAGTTCCGTATGGCTCCTCGAAAGCTGATGCGACCCAAGAGCAGTCAGATACCTCCTTTTTCGGTGCAGATTGTTCGCTAGGTCTAATAGCAACCAAGGTTGCACCTTTCAACACCACCCCATCGGGCAATTCCAAGTAGGGCGCATACCAGAGCCTCATATTGAGTGCAGGCACAAGCGTCCTCTTCGATGCTGAAGAAGCCGACAATGGCTTCACTCTTAGCTCCTCTAGCTGCTCTCTATTCATACACAAGACTCCTTGTAAATCAGCATCTGTCAAAACTAGACTATCAAGCGTCTTGTGCTCTGCTATTATCGGTTGCAGCAGATAATGTCTAGCAGAGGCAGCAATCAGAGAGCTTATTGTCCACACAACCCGCAATTTCAAACCCCCGTTGGTGTAGAACGATTCGGGTATACTTCCATAATCATCACCACCACCACCACCACCACTATTGATGTTGTTGTTATTATTAGTATTCACACACGAGACATCTGCTGGTCCATTCTCCAGCAGAATTGAAGATTTGGCAATCGAATTGGCGTTGTTAATGACAGAGGCAGCACCAAGAATGACACAGTTGTCGAGGGTTGAACCAAAATCGGCTCTCCATTTCAACAAGATTCCATCTTCGATCCCGAGCTCACCGCTAGGCAACTCGATTCGGAGGAATCGAATCTCGTTGAAATTCTTCAAAACCTGAGTGGGAGAGTGGTGGGTGACACCGGCTTGATCCGCGTCAGCGTCGTCTTCACCGCCGCTGCCAACGGACAAGCAGGAAGCAGAAGCGGCGTTGTTGTTGTGGTTGAAATTGGTAGGATTAAAATGGGTTCTCTTAGGGCCCAATAACTGACCGAGAGCCTGAAGAGGTTTGACGATGCCACCGAAGACGACACGGAAGAGATTAGAGAAAGGCGAACGGGATTTCTCGGAAGTGGAGGAGGAGGATTCATCGTCGGAGATGACACAATCGACGCGAACGACGACGTTTTCGACCTGAGGGACCAGGGAGTGAAAACGACGTGAAACAACGCAGCATCGGCCGAGAGCTTTGACGTCCCCGATCCTGTTGAAGACGAGGAGGAGAACAGAGTCCGGGAGGCGGTCAAAGTGGTCGATCGGTTCGGGGAAGATTCGAGAGGTGGGATCTGCGCGGACGCTGCTCATGTCGAAATCTTGAGATCGGACGAGGAAGAGAGATCAAAACGACGACGCAGAGAGAGATCTGAGAGTCAAGACTCAAGAGGCCATGGAAATTATGGAGAGAAGAAGTGGAAATGGTGGGTTGGGATAAATCATAGATCCACGGTTTTTGTCTCTACTCTTTACACACAGATAAAGACGCCCCTATTCTTTTTATTATTACAATTCTGCCCCGATTTTATTGCTTTTTATTATTATTATTATTATTTATTTTTAACGAATACAAAAGTATTTCTGCTGTTGTATAGTTGCCTTGTGAGGCGGAGTAAAATAAAATAAAAATAAGACTCCTAAAATATTATATATATTGACCATATACAAAAGTTTAACGGTTAATAATCATGCTTTTAAGAAATTATTCAAATAACATCCTATAAAATCTCTCTCTAATTCTTTCTTCTCGTTAGTCTCTCTCCGAGATCTCACCTTCGTCGGGATGGCTTTGTCGGGCCAAATCGGAACCAACGGTGCATGCAGCATTTGTTGCACACCGGGGGATATCCCTTCACAACAACTTTGTTATATGCAGGCCCGGTCCAAAAGGAAGCCTAGTGAGACAACCGTCTATAATCCCGATTGTAAACGGCTCTCAAATAGTAATAAAGAAAGTGATTTTAAAAGAAAGTTATATAAACTTTTAAACAAAATAGATTTTTTTTAAAAGGCCCACCAATAGAAACTCGACTCGTAAATTATTTTAAAAATGGTTCACCATACAAATAATTTTTTTTAATAAAAATATATCCACCAATGGAAACTCATTTATCATTCTTAAAGCAATAACATTGGATAAGGGTGGCAGTGGGTTAAATCCTATAAACACTCGTATTAAATCCCTTAAAAAAAAACTCAAAACTCAAAACTCTCATGATACGAAAATTCGGAAGTCGTTGTTTTGAAGGTAATTAAATGAATACATTTCTCTTTTTCTTTTTCGAAGACCTTCTTTTTTTACCTAAGCTTAATTGGTAATTTTTTATGCTAAAAATGTGAAACGAGTAAGGTTTAAATGATGTATTCTTTTATGTAATTATAAAAATTTTATTTTGACAACTTTTTATTTGTTATTTTGTTTTGTTATAGTATTGAGTGAATTAAGTTATTATATTGATTTTAACAAGTATTTACTAGAGAAAAATATAATAATCAAATAAATATTGAGGGTTTCATTTTCTATAGTTCGTTTTGGAGCTCACAAATCTCAACTCTATGTATAAGGAAAATAAAAACCTAATGAGAACGAAACACAATATGCCGAAACACCCTCCATAATGTGTTTCAGTAATTTTCTTAGACAAAAAGTTAAAGATATAATTTTAGATGGGCTGTTTCGGTAATGCTTCCCAGATTTTATGATTTTTTTCAACATTTTACCATTTTTCCAACCTCTAACGATATTTTTTTCAACATTTAACTGAAAAATCTTACAAGGATATTGTAGTGATTTATGGTTATGGACGAGAAGGAATTTTAAAATGTGGTTATTACTAATTAAAACTTCATATGCGATTATATGATTTATATGGTTATTTTTAACAACTTTCATACAAATTTACGCTTTTCATTAGGTACGAGTTTACTAACATGAAAAATAATCAAATTTCGTTGGAAAAAGAACAATAAAAAAATGGAACTCGATTGCTTATAAGTTACGGGGAACTTAATTCTAGTAGTAACTTAATTATTAATTTTTATATGGGATCCACATAATTTGATTCCAAATAATTAATTTTAGATTTTTCAAAGTATTTATCTAAATCATAGAATGATATGATGATTGATGTTCACATATCATACAATTTAATATGAATTTGAACAAAAATTTGGGACATTCTACAATTACTTGATACCAACAAACTTGTAACACAAATACAACATCAATAATATGATTTTAGGTTTGGGTTGACACAATCGAATTACCCTTACGAATCGAATCGAATACACTTTTTTCGGTTCGAATCGCAACTTAATGCTTACCCCTACAAATACATCTTTTGTAAAAAGAATATGAATAAAAAAATTGAAACGTCTAACATTACTTTATTTTTTATAAATAAATAATTAAAATAAATATAAATCAAACATCTTATACTTGAGTAACAAAAAATTATAGTGTATTTTTTAAAAATATATATATATATATATATAGTGAAGACCTCTGATACAATCTTTCCCGTGTTGCCGCCATAGCTTATGGGAAAATCTCATTTTCCCTTGCCGATCTTATTGTATGGGTAAACTACACAAACTATTCTAGTTTTTTTAATATATATATATATATATACATAAAAATTGGTGAAAAAATCATAATAACATTGACTATCTCTTAATTCGGTTCAATCATGAAAAAAGGCAATGTCTGTTTTGCCCTTGCCCTTATTTAGAAATGTAAAATATTATATTAGATAAAATAATTAAAAGTCAGAATTGTTTAAATATATATATATCAAATGGTTCGGACTATATCAACTTAAATATCTGATTTAATTTGTTGATTTCGATATCTCAATCACGTGTTTTTTAATCCAATGGTTGTGGTGTTAAATTCAAAAAATCAAGTAAGCAATTTAAATTAATATAATTTAACCAAAAATAAATAAATAAAGAAATTATCTCTCCAAGGAGAACAGGCCGATCTCCATGGAGAGATTTGGCTCTCCTTCATTCTTGGAGAAGAACTCTGAAATTTCCATTAATGAAGGTTTTAGGCAATCTCCTCCGTTACTTACACCAAGCTATTATAAACCCTAATTGATCTCTCTCGTATAGTCATAGCTAATTCAACCTTTTCTCATGAATCATTCTTCCATCTCCAAATAAAATATTACCAAGTGTTTATGAGCTTCAAGCTTTCAAGTATCATTTTGTATATTAAATTAAACCTTTAAGTTGATTCCCTAATGTGGTTTCACCCTTACCCTCTCTAAAGCAATAACTTTAGAAAACTAAGGACGAAGCAATGAATTTGCTTTATAAAAAGGAATAGTTTTTATTTTGTTTTCCTTTAATATTCGAGAACAATTATTAAAAACTAATTTATTGAAAGAAATTAAGAATCTCAAATGAAATGAAGAAACTCTTTGATATAAATATAATTGAAAAACTAACTAGAGAAGTAGAAGGGATTTTTTGGAACTACACTGGGTTTATTTTTTTATTTTGACGTATTACAATAATTTTTAAGGTAATTTAATTTTTAGTTTATTAACTTTATATTATTACATTGTGAAAATGGGTGTAAATGACACTTTTTGTAGCAGATTTTGTGGATTTATGAAGTATTAGAAATAGTGTGAGAGAAAAACTGAAATAAAAAATCAATAAAATTCAGTGGGTTTCATTAAGTTCTTTACTTCTTACATATATACACACACACACGTTATCCGTAAAAATCCGTATTGGCTATTTGGACCACACTTAGACCGGATAGAGCGATGCTCCACGATCGAAAGGGTCCAAGTATGGATTGGCAAGCCGGGTCGCGATCGATGGCACAGTACTAGGACTGGGCTTAGACGAATTTAGCAAGGTTACTTGACTAAAGAGGGACCAGGCGGTATCGGGGCTTTAACCTGGACCGGTTTTTAGCTGTGCTGGAACAAATCATGACAGAACCGGTCACGGTGCCAAAGATGGTGATGATGTATCATGGTGGTAGTTCAATGGTGATTAGGAATCAATCATGTGTATATACACAAAGGAATGCAAATCACAGTTCTCATTTCTCAATCTCGATAGATTACACTTCTCGTCAGAGGGAAACTCTCTTTCTCTCCCTCTCGCTTGATATCCAACTAATTAAACCAGTCATTTTATAGTAGAAAATTATACAATGAACGTCTTATACTCGAGACAAGTCGGTCTATAGTAGAATTATGCTCTCATTCTCTCTAAAATTTTCAACCATTAACTCTTCTTGAGTTAGGGTACTTATAGGGTGCCTTGGTAGTGGTAGGTGAGAAGGATCCTCATATTTGAGAGTCTTTGGCACGATCCTCATAATTCTTTTACATAGGGCCCACTGTGGCACAAGTCATGAAGGGTCGTGATTGTTTCATATGTGCCTTAGTGCTAACTAGAATGTCAAATGGGTAGGTGGGAGACTCTCATTTTAGGTAGGATAGCTGTTAGGGGACCCCCATCATTCCATTGTATCGGATACAGGCATGACACATGCCTCAGAGGGTCAAGATGATCCCACATATGCCCTACTGTCCATGTAGATGCTTCGTAGGCGATTATATGGCGTTTTTCCCGATTCCAACTAGCTATAGGTGCTTAAGCTGGCTGGAAATGTCACTTTCACAAGTGTGGTTTGCTTAGGGACAACTTCAGTGCCTATCACGCAGTGCCTATCAGACTCTTTCTCTCATTCTTTCCCTTCTTTACCTAGGAGTTTTTTGTATCCCTTATGCTGGTTGGAACTTAGGTTCCTTATCAGTGATTACTAGAGTTGACTCAAGGTAGGGTTGAGTTGAACTCCCATCCGACTGTAAGTGTTGGACGATGAAGCATGATCTAGGTCATCGATTCTCGCCCTTCCCTTCCATTTATAACTTCCCAAATTTAATGCCCAACTACCAACTACCCTCTGCTAGGGTTTCTTCTTTAGTCTAGCTAGTTCAACTTTTAGGGCTTGCATCAACCCTTGAATGATCCTCTAGCAGTTCTGGTGGCGATTCTGGAGCGTTCTTCAAGGTTTGGGGTGTCCTAGTTCCTTAGGATTGTGTTGGGTTTCATAAGGCTTTTTTTTTCTCGTCGATTTGTCTCTCTTAGTGAATCGCTCCCTAGAGTATGATTGGTACTGGTCGGGCCGTCACGACGTGCTGGTTGGTTCCAGTTGTACCAGGAATCCTGATACCAACTGGGATCAAAGTTGGGGGGCGGAGTGTCATCATGCTAGGCTTGATTAGCCCGGGACCGGGATGGTCTTTGGTGGACCGGCTCTTTTTAGGTTTGGTTTTAATCCTGTTGTAGTGCACTAGGAAAAGTACTTCCTTAATTTCTTGGCCATTTTTGGTGGTTAACAAAAAATATATATTCTAAAACCAATGTTGCAAATGTCCTCGACTAGGGCCAACTAGGGGACGTCTAGTCCCTAGTCAGCGGTCTGTCGCCCCGACTAAGTGGTTTGTCGTCTAGTTAGCTTAGTCAGTTAAAGTTAATAACTAGTCGCTGCTGATCGACTAAGTTGATTTATTTTTTATTGACTTTTTAGAATTTAATTAAGTTTGTTATATTTTGCTTAGTTGTTTATGGATTTTGATTTTCAATATTGAGTTTTTTAGAATTTGATTTTCAATTTGAGGTTCAATTTATTAAATAGTATGGATATTTACTCAATTACAATAAAAATATATATTAAAAACATTTCGATTCACCATCGGTAGACTTTCAGCCAACCGCGTAGTCCCCGACTAACGCCTAGCGCTTTCTACAACGATGCCTAACAAGTTTAGAAAGTAAAAAAGTGAAGGTAAGCAGCAAATTGTGTTGGATTAATGGGCCGGCCCAAAATAAGATTATTAAAATAATTATCTTTAAAAATAATAATTATAATAGCCTATTTGCAGAACCCATCAATAAGACTATGTTGACAGTAATGTTATTATATTAATTTGAGTGGAGCATCTTCATGTTGTTGAAGATATATCATAGCCTTCCTTTCATTTTTTGTTTCCTTTATTCCTATAGTGGAAAAAAAAAAGGTGGCTCATTCTCTGGCCAAACAAACATGCTCTTTTGTTCATTGGCTTGTAATTAGCCTAGATTAGTCAAAAGGAGTGTAATTCACTTAATAGATGGACGAGTTTAGAGGTTTGGTAAATGACTTCTAGATCGACGGTTTAAATCCTACCAATATCTAAAACTTTCAAAAAAATATCTGGTACCGAATTAATAGATATTATAATTAGCCTAGATCTATCAAATAGAAATTGTTTGACTTGGGTTTCACTTCACTCACGCTTCATTCACCTTTACGTATTTAGTTTAGATCACAGGTTTCATGCAAGCATCCTTTGTGTATGGCTCAAAATGAGTTTAATTTATTTAGAGAGACCAAGACTTATGAGTTATGAGTAATGTTAGGCTTCTCAAAAAAATTGTCCAAATGATATGGTATATGGGTTATTAACATTTTATAAATCATTAATAATAAGATCTTGACAACTCTCATATCACATCATTTAAGCAATTTTTTTTGGGAAGCCTAGAATTACCTTATATACAAATTGGGTTACAAACCTGGCTTTGATACCACCCATGACTACTTAAATCCACCAAGTAGATATCGTTCATTTTGAGTTTCTCACGCGTTCTACACTCAGGGATTTACTTGTATTTCTACATATCACACAAACGTCATTCACCCATAGATTAGAACAGGTCTACTAACACAGACCAATGTTTATATGCAATTATTGGCCTCACTTGCTACCATATGACAATTGAAGAATTATCTCTTAAATAAAGTCTAACGTATATATCCTTTCTAAACTTTAAGTATGACTAAATATGCATAAAACTTTTGACTATTTTAAAGTTTCTTGCAGTATTAAAAATATATTCTAAATAGACATAAAAAAAATAGAAAATAAAAACAAAATAAAAACAAAAAAACGGTACTATTGGTATCCCCACTATTGAACTATTTATAACCCATTTTTTAAAATTTTGATTTAATTATATAAAATTAAATGGTTTTATTATATTTTTTTAATTTATTTTCAGAACTACCTTTTTACCTATTTTTCACATTTAATACACCATATAATATAGTCTTTTTTTTTTGTAAGACACTATAGTTCATAATTGGTACGACTCATATTACACCATATAATGTGAGTCTAAAAATGTCACTGTACAAAAGATACGAGTGAGACATCAGACATATATGGTTGAAAAGATTTTCTTTAATTAGACAACAAAGGAAACAAGTATAGGTTAACTTTACCCCACAAAATAGAAATATTAATCCTCCTTTGCCATAAAGAGAAGATTAGAGATTCATTTAATTGTAATTTGAGTATGATTAGATAGAGCCACTTTTTCTTGAATGAGACTAGCAAATAAAAAGGCACCTCACATCACAACCACCACCAACAAAAAATAGTCAAAAAAATAAATAAATAATTAATTAATAACAACAAAAAAAATCTCTCAATTTATTTCATTCCTAAAATAGGTTGGACACTACTAAAACCTTAGCATACAAGAAAATAACAAATTCCTCATTCACACACACTTTGGTTGATGCTACTCAAAATGGAGAAGCAATTTTGAAAACTGAGCTCTCAAAAGTTAAACTTTTTCTATCCGATAAAACATTTATGTGTTGTGGGAGTAGTAGTCTGAACTGTACTAATAGAGTCATATCTCACCAAAATCCCAGTAGTTGTAACCTTAAAAAAAAAAACATTTATATGTGACCATCTAGTGCTCTCAATCCTACTATAAATTTTGGATCTTGCTTCATTTTTGGGTTTATTCATTGAAATCACATCACCAAATTGGAATTTTGTACTATAGATCCAAAGATGTTTGCTTTTCCATTTCCTTTATCATAGAAAGTAAATTATGTACTCATATACTACAGGAATACAATAGTGTATGCACCTAATTTTTACATGAATAAATATAGGTCATGTCAGCACATCTACTATTATCTTAATTTGTAAGTGGTGTATTGATAAGAGTTCAAGTCTCATAATACTTATATATTAACAATTATGGTGAGTTTTATTTATGTATTATCGAAGTATACATCTCCTAGTTACGAGAATAGACATGTGAGATTTTATATTGTACATATAGTGTTTGGTCTTGACAAATCTTAGAATAACCCCGATTTATTCATGTTAAATTTCAATATATATATATGGTATTTTTCTAATCAGGTCGGTCTTAAAAATTTTCTTTTAGTCCTTAGAATTTTAAACGGTTGGGATTAGTATAAAATGTTTTGTTCTAATTTTAACCGGTTGGAATTCTAAGGACCCGATGAAAAATGTCAAGACCAAACATGACTAGATAATAATAATTATTATTATTATTATTATATATCATGAATTAGGATTTCATTTTTCTTTTGTTATTAACAGGAAAAGTAATATTCACCGACTAATTAAAAGATTTGATCTAAAATACATGTGAGTTAGAAATTACTTCTATTTCCATTATGTGATTAATTCTTAACCTACAAGGAAAGTTTCTATCAATTTTTACGTGAGGCCGGTTTTAAACAATATTTTAAGATATGTTATGATGAATTTTAAAACTCTAATAAATAATTTAGAAATATGAAATTTGCCCCATAAATAATTTTTTATTTCCTAATAAATTTAACATGTAAGGATAATAATATTTAATTAATTAAATAGATCGTATTTGGATCGATTGTATACTAGCTCCGAATATATTGATGGTATTAAACAAGATAAGATTAGTTGAGTGGTTTGTAAGTTCGAGTTTATCCCCTCTTAAATCTTGAATTATTATAATATTTTAAAACAGAATCGATATTATTATTATTATTTTTTATTTTTTTTGAAGCTAACAAGATCAATATTCGGCATAAACTCTACACAATAAGACTTTTGAGCAGCATTGCTTAAAAGTTTATTCAAATGAATGAATGGTATAGCAAGTTGATTTGTAATTGATAATTATGTAATCAATATGGTCACGTCATTAGGATAGCATATCACTATTGATAAGAAGAATTATCACCTACATATCTATCTCTCCATTGACAAATGGTTGATTGAGAATGAGATTCCATCCTCGTAATCAATTATTAATAGTCTTCTAACATTAATTGGATAATCCATGTACAACCTGTTATAATTCTTCAATATTAATTAATAATAATATTGATGGATTGGAATTGAGTTGGAGTCTAATAGAAAATTGATGGCGATGCAAAATGATAGAATGAGTATGAATAATTAATAAAATGCTTAACAAATTGATAATCATTAATAATTGAATTGCCTCTAAAACCTGTAATTTTTGATGTGATATCATGTGCAATCGTGCATTAATTATGTGTAGATCTCATCTGAGAAATCAAGTTTTGTTAATTAATTAATTAATTAAAGAAGAATTGAAGCACACGTTGTGGCATGTGTACATGTTTTTGGCAACACGAATTCTAAAGCAAAGGACGGATCATACAAAGCCGTACACACACAATCACTTGCTAAGATTGCAAACTTACTAACTTTATTCACATTATTTGATGTTGCTTTTCTTCTTTTACTTTTTTTTTTTTTTACTTTTAACCTCATTAGACTCAATTATTTGATCAACAATGGATTAATTAAAGCTTTATCCCTACATTTGTTTAGTCCTCTTGTATCACAGTAGGGTATGTTTGTTTTGAATTTCCTGTAACGATATTTTTTTTAAAAAATAAAAGATAAATATAAGGTACTTTAATGTAATTAACCCATAAACTCAAGTTGAAGTTCAAGATTGATTTCCTGTGAATTTGTAATTAATTAAAGATTTAGGATAAAACTGTTATTTTCCAACTATCAGTCCTATATTAACACATGAGATGCATTTTTGACTTTTCACGATATAACGTTAGTTAGAACTCAAATGTTATTTGTATTGGCGTTCAATGTTTTCTAGAGGAGACTTGTACAATATAATGCAAAGTTGAATATATACTTCACCGAATGAACTTAAAATCGATAGATATATCGATATATCCATATTTTGAAAGAAACGATATCGAAACAGGACATATATCCAATGTCAAGCAAATATCCGGTAGATTTCAAAATATCCATAAAAATCTCACGATATTTCCGAAATATCCCATACAAATTATTAAAAAAAAAAAAATTAATCCTATACACTTAAATTATTGTTCAAATAATTTAGATTAAAAATTATTTTAAAAGAAGAATTAACAAATTGAAAAAAAATATACAATAGTCAATATAGTCTTTTTCATACGAAATTATTCATTTTTACTCTTCTAGCTTACTATTTGAACCTAAAGTACCGATATAGAGATAATATTAGGGATAATTCAGACATTTTAAAAGCCATACATACTGTCTATACGTAATTAGACCCTGAAGCTACGGGAATTGATAATTTTAGAAATGAAGTAAAAAGTTACAACTTACAATCAATTTTATAATTACAATATTCTAACTTCTTTACATGGGAGTATTGTGTCATATACTCATATATATATATATATATATATATATATATATATATATATATATATATATATTATTTACATACTAATCTCATGAGTCTTGAATGTAGCTCATTTAGTTTAAGGATAGAAAGAAAAGTTTTGGCGAATGAACAACCATGATATCTAGAAGCAAAATGCAATCGAGTATATAAGTTTTATTACAAAAATCTATATAATAATAATAAATAATAATATCACTGAATTGGTATTCATACTTATAATACTTTATAATTTTTATTGCAGTTGATTGGCGGGCAATGTATAGAACTTGTGCTTCATCATTATGTGCACTAACAGTTCGCATACTGTCACAAACAATATCATCTTCTAAAGAAATTAGTTCACATTTGCTTTAATCCATACAAAACCAAGAAATCGACTTGCATATTCTAAGCTTGAACAACTTCTTTGTTATTATTATAATATGAAGTTGAAATTTATATATATGACAACTGAAAAAGATAAAGTAGATGCAACTGATTTTATGGATATACTTCAAGGAGCAGCTGAAGTAGGGAAAGGTAATGAGAATCCTATTTTTAACTGGTTAGACATGCCTACTTGGATGATGATGAGAGAAATCCTAATCCACATATTGTTTTTCATGCTCGAGACATAGGAATAAAATGTTGAACACGTGATTAGAGAATAAGTTGATGTAGATCGTGGAGTTACTGTTAGCAACTCTTTCGATGATCAACATACCTATGATGGAAATAGTGGAGGAAAAGATGATGGAGGGTGATGGAGGATGGTGGAGATGATGTAAGAGGTTGGGATTCTGGTG
The DNA here is from genome assembly GCA_032871835.1 of Dipteronia dyeriana. Lineage (NCBI taxonomy): Eukaryota > Viridiplantae > Streptophyta > Magnoliopsida > Sapindales > Sapindaceae > Dipteronia > Dipteronia dyeriana. Next base: position 79,292,865 of record CM065301.1, on the reverse strand, counting down.
CATAAGGTTGGGAAGCTGGTTCAATAAGTTGGGATGTTCATGTTGGGGGTTGGGATGTTCATGTTGGGGGTTGGGATGCTGGTGCAGTAGGTTGGAATGCTAGTGCATATAATTTTGATCAAAATTGTGGTAGACAACAAGGAGGAATGAGTCAAACTGATGAAGATTCTTTGACTATGACTCTTTCCTTAATGAGTATAGACATAGAAAATAGTTCTTTAGGTGATTCGCTAACAAATTCGGGTTCCATGTGCCATATATTTGATCATCATTCGCTAACAAATTCGGGTTCCAGGTGCCATATATTTGATCATCATTCGCCACAAATGCCATATGCAATACCTTTGTATGCAAATCAGCAATATCTACCAAGTTAGGTAAATCCAAACTACCAAATTCATATATCAGTTGGAAGAGATTAAACAACATACATATGAGATATTAATAACTATCTTGAAAACTATGTAACCACATTAATGTTCGAATCAAGATGGAAATAAACCCTATGTCTTTGAACCACTAAGGAATTCAAGTTGGTATTAAATTTCAAACATGCAATGTATTATGTTTGAATTATGAATTTATGATAGAATCATGATAATGGAACTATATTTTTTTTATGATAATTTTATTTATTAAATATTTAATTTCTTTATATTATCCATAATATTGTAAAAGTGAAATCAGATATTATTCTATTAAATACTTAATTTTAAAAATTATATACAGACTCTATCTATGTTATAATTTATAATAAGTTCATAACTTTGTTAATTTATTGATAAAATATGATTATTTTGATATATAATTACTTGTTTAAAATTGTTCTAAAGTTTTACAAATTTTGTTTCAAACTTTAGATATAAATATCCATTTTTTTTTTAAATTTTAACAGAATATCCATCGATCCCTGGTAAAATATTTTCTTCCTTTACCTAAAATCAGAGATATTTGTGTAATTAATTCGATGTTTTAAAATACAATTTCTCTGTTTTTTTTTAAATTAATTGAATCAGTAAAACAAAAAGTAATGCATTTCACAGGAGATCTGAAATTTGGAGGAAATCAAAGTCAATATATATATATATATATATATATATATATATATATATATTAACTAGACTTGATAAGGAATGTTTACAATTATTTTATAATTAGTTCATTTTAGTTTTAAATAAATAAAATAAAAATAGACACCAATTAGTTCAAGGCTGTCGAGATCTATCAAAATAAAATAATATATATATGATTTATATATCTATTCCCATAACAACATAAATAAATCTACTCATAGGGTGGTAAATATGCTAGATGAGACTTTAACCCCGTCACAAACAAATGTGGAATGGGATATATATATATATATATATATATAAAGAGTGAATGTAAGTTTAGAATTCGAAATTATGATTTAAAGGAGAAAAGAATAATGAGGACCAAATTACAATTTGGGTAAGGGTTTGGTATGCCCGTCGTTGGTTTTGGACATTTGTTTGATTCATCCTCTTTGCTTCTATAAACATCGATTAATTATTATTGTATCCTTTGTCAAAATTTGATGTTAGTGATTATCTTATTTGATGAAAAATATGTTTGATATTTGATCCATTCGTTCTAATTAATTTATGGATAAGGTGTGAATTTGAATAAGACATTTTTATATATAATTAAGTTGGCAAGTCATGTTTGATTAGTTGGTTTAATCAAACATGAAACATCTATTGGTTTGGATAGACCTATATCAACTAGGAATGTGATTGATTAATTATAAGGATGTTGTTCCATCAACACATCTTATAATTTCCTTAACAATTATTTATGAAACAGAGAAATCCATACCCTTACAATGTAGGAAATTATATACATTCTAATTTACGTATAATATAGGATATTTATTTAGATAGTGAAATTATTCCAATACATTGATTGGAGTATAATTATATGTTCGACCTTACATTACATGTTGAGTCAAATACTCAAATATTGTTTTGTCAAATACCCATTGTCTTGTGGCTTTACGCTTGTAGCTTGAGGTTTAAATATTGACATCTTGTATGTATATTGTTTTACCATTAGCTATAAAACTATAATAAATGTGAGGAGACTCCTCCCAACATTGAGAGCTGACTTCTTCCGATTATGAAAGTAGACATTCAATTTGAGTTATAATATTACTATTATCATTTGTGTATTTATAAGCCTATTCAAATTGAAGGGTTAATATTGATTTAACTATATTCAGTTGCAAGTAAAGTTGATATATAACTAGATCTTTAAGAAATCAATAAGAGTTTTATTTATTTATTTATTTATTTATTATATATACAAATGTGAATTCGTCAACTCAAACCTATAATATTAACGACAATGGAAAGAACTCGGTAAGAGTTGAGATCATTCTATATACACGCACGAAGAATACAAAATGATTTAGATAGAGTGGTTTAGGGAAATGTAATCATGTTCAAATAAGACAAGTATTGGTTGTAATTGCATTAGAAAACGTAATTTATTAAGTATAAAAACAAACTTGAATTTTGGATCACTCAAGTATTATTGTTGTGGTTTTTAAATCTCTATCGAAAGCAACAAGGTTGGAATTGAAGTTTGGCTTGATGTCACGTCTCATTTGGCTGACCCGATTTATACTTATTTATATATATATAATTTCATAATTATTTCATTCAATTATCTTTTAAGTCTCCAAATTGATACCCATATTAGCTTATACATAATTTAATAACTTGTTTGGACTCTTTTCACCTTCAAAATCATATCCTACCAACTTGGGTTTTTAATAAGGAAGAATTCTCGACCAAATTTAAAAAACAACACTACGATTTTGGACTCATGTAAAAATCTCCCTACTCTCTTTGCTTTAATATAATCCTAAAAATTTTAGGGTTATTAACTTATTATTCAAATGGAACAACACTATATTAAATTAAAATTTTAACTTAAACTTGTAACTTTGACATTCATCTATTCAATTTTTTTTTTTTTTACAATCCAAGGATGAAGAAGAGTAAATGAATTCAATGTAGATGACAACCATTGGATTGCAAAAAAATAGATAAATGAAAATTGCAAATTTAAGTCAAAATTTTAAGCTTATTTAGACTAACCCTTTTCCAAATTATCCATATTATTAAATCTTGCAATCAAAATATACATTTTTAAATTTAGTTTTTCTATCATTTTGTTGAATGTTGAGGTAAAAACTAGGATTAAAAAGGACATAAAGTTGGGTTGGCATAAAGTTGTATGTCCTTTTATTCTAAAAAAAAAAAAAAAATTACATTTGGAGTCACTTGTAATTGTATGGCCAACTATTTTTGTTGTGGGGATCTCTTTATGCTGTGATAAAAGCCTTTTGATTTCTTTAGTCACAATTGTTGATAAATAGATACACTATATATATTCTAAAATAGGAATTCCGTTTTACGATAAATAGTGATAATTCAATCTAATAATAATTTTATTCAAATTTATTTTCGTATATGATATATAAAAATAAAATAAAGATATTATTATACTCAAAGTTATTTATTTTAATAAAAAATTATGATATCATAATTTTTATTTATTTCATCTAATATTATATGACAACTAATAATACTATTTTACTTTCCATATCATCTCATCATTCAAATTATATGAAAATAATTTTTAGACTACAATAAAAGAATTCTGCTTTAAGAAACTAAATGATTATGTATACCAAAATACAGACCAAAAATCACCATCAATAAACATGATTTAGAGTAGAAAGGAAATACATTTTTTTCCATATAATAATGTGAATTTTATTGTGATGTCCTATAACTTCAAAGCTTGAAAGGCACTTTGGAGCTTTATAAGTATAACTCAATAGAACTATAGAAGAGATATTTTAATAAAAGGCATGGTTGTGGTAGACTGGTAGCTATACTGGCTAAAGCAAGAGAACCAACCAAACAAATGAGACAAACATATAGTCTGTTTCAGGCCCCACTTACCTTCTCCACTAGAGAGGCCTATCATGGTGGAAGACAGACAAACATACCTATATTCACCCAATGGGATAGGGCTAGGACCATCTCCTGAACAAATTTAATTAATTCAGGTATAAGTGGTAATCGAATAAAGTATCGTTACTTTATCTAAATTTGGTGTTCAAATCTGGTACTTGAATGATATAACATCGTTGTAATCAATTCATTTAAATCATTTAAATCTAATATAATTTAAATTAAATAAATGGATTACAGTGATGCCACGTTATTTAGATATAAAATTTAGACAAAACGTTATTGAATCAATTAAAGAGCATTAGCTAGCTTTCTTCAAATATGACATCCCTAATCTTTTAAGTTCAATAAAAATGAAAGTGAATCTTGGATAGGATTAAAAACAAGTCGGGTTTGGACATTTTTTTAAGTTTTACGAGTTTTATTATTTTTCTTTTCAAACCATAATCTGAACCCGCTTTGAGTTTGAATTTAACAACCAAAACTCCCCGTGAATTTGATTAGCAAAACTCATATCTAACCGTCTCGGTTCAGATTCGGTTAGGTATCCACGGTTCAGGTGAAATTTTCATCCCTAATCTTGGATATGAAAATGACTCGGGAAAAGTAAAGGAACAAAGTTTGCAACAGCATGGAAAGAACCCGTGGTGTGTGTGGCATCTGATTTTGCCAAGTTTTTTAAGAGCACATACTCTTTGGTAGGTGTTTTAATAGGATTTATAACCACTAATCAATTGTCTTATGGTCCCCTTTCTTTGTGGAATGTATATGTAGTGACCCTTAGCCTCCAAAAAGGACCTTTAATAAATAAGATGAGGAAGGGTCTTATGACAATGATTATCTTAAGTTAGATAATGTTGTGCCCACTTTACAAAATTGTGCCTCCACATCATAGATTATAATTAAGTAAATGATGTAACATTATGCACTTAATAGGTGACAATTTGACAACATGAAAATGCCACCATACAACTAACAAGTGCACATTCATTCATTGTAAATCAAAGTGATCTTTTTGATACAATGAGAATATAGATTTCTTTGTTTAAGGAACTAAGACAATGGTCTTTATATATATATATATATACAAGGCACCTTTCGTTTGAATTTATGATGAACAAATTGATTAATTAATGATTTAATGTCAATTATCTCAGAAGTAAAACTTAAACAAATAGTATTGGTTACTTTATTATTTAGTGATGAATTTATCTAGGTGGAACAGTTTCTGTTTTTCAACAAATTTAAGAAAATAAAATATTGTTGAGGAATTTTATAATAATCTGAATTTGTATGTATTTAGATCAAATATCTATAAAGTTCAATAAAATTGTAATTCACTTTTAACAAATAATTATTTCATTAAGAATTATTTATGAACATTCTACATATAGAATGCCTAATAATGGCAAACACAGATGGAAATGTGTCCCACGTAAATTTGTTTTGTGGGATAAGGAATACAGGTCCAATTAGAAAAAAAAAAGGTCTTAAGGTGTGCTTGGATGACTTTTCAAGTAAAGTTTTTGAAGTAGATATTTATATATAGAGCTTGTATTGAGTAGAGCTTTTAATAAAAAACCGTACGTTGTTTAATATTCAATTAAAAAAATTCTTTTAAATTAGTAAATTGTTTGATAAAATATCTCTAAAAGAGTTTTTGTTGTTAAAAAATATAAAAATGAACATTAATAAAGTATATGTAATAGAAGGGTTTATGGTAAAATATATAAAATTCATGGATAGTAATTGAGACTATTTATCTAATTTTAAAAAATAAAAAACTCAAAATGAGCTTTTTGGAAGAAGCTAAAAAGACGTAAAATAATTTATTTATTTTTTACATTAAAATAGTGCTTCTTTAGTTTCGCTAAAAAAACAATCAAAATAGTTTTTAATATTAAAAAGGCACTTTTTATTACTAGAAAAGCCATACTAAAACATAATCCATTTACGGGAAGTAATTATTGTTTAAATTTTTAACTTTAACATCTCAACAATTTATATGTTTTTAATTTAATGGTTGAGATTTGATATGTAATTTGCAACTATTATATGAAGAGTACAGTAGTTAAGATGTTGAAATCAAAATTTTAAATCATAAATTTAAATCGATTTAGTCTAATCTTTTCTGATAAAGGAAATCGACCAAAATAACCAAAATAAATTTTTAAGAGTCGCTTATATGTAAACATTTATAAAATATTGTTTATAAAAAACTTAAATTTTCCTTAAAATAATAATAAATAAATAAAAACCTAGTTTTGATAATGAGTTCTTAAAATTTATACTACATTTTTGGGCTTGTTTTGTTGGCTTAAAACATATTATTAACTTAATTTTTTTTTTTTAAATTTTTTTTTTTTATTTGTTTGAGTTTTGATAGTATCAAAAATGTGATTTAACAGCACCAAGTTTATATTGCCATTTAGGATTTATACTTTCAAAATATTTTCATCGTTTTATTATTTTTCTATTAAAATAATATATTTCATTATTTTAAAAACTCTTCACCTTTTCCAATACATTATTTTATTTTAAAAAAATCATATATCTCTTTAAAGAGAATAGACAATTTTACCCTTTCCCGTTAACTCGTAACAGTCCCTCACTAACGGTAGGGGTGGTTAGTACAATTATGAGAAAACATCTCATATACGTACAATTACATTAAATGTATGGGGATGTTTGTACAAATTTCCATTTTACTTTTGATAAATTCATGGACACTTTAATCCTTTTAGGAGTCAACCAAAAGTCAACCTAGTCAAGCCGAGAAGTTTGAGTATAAAAACTCAAACTATCGGGGTTGTCTCTGTATTTATCCCTAATTTACATTAAAGACAAATTAACTTCTGAGACTCCTTGAACCTGTTGAATGGAACTCCTCCTCCTCCTCTCGTTTTCTCTTACATTTAATTTAGCAAAAATCCATTTGATTATAAACAATGTTTTATATATTGTCAAACAAAAAAAAAAAACAATGTTTCATATGTTGACAACTTTAATTCTGATATGGAATGATTAAAATCCAAATTAATGATTATGTCAATTGAGTGGTCCTGGTCCTCTTGCTGTCATTTGATGTAACAGTGCATGGAATTTCATGGGCCCATTGTTGATTGAGAAATCTGATCACATCTTTGGTCCCCACATAATGTGATGAACATCAAATAATTGTGATTAAGCACAAAGTTTAAACTTCAGTAAAAGGGTGAGAAAAAAAAAAGTGTTTGTTGGGTTTGCAAATGTAATTGATCTTTTAGGGTTTGGATTACATGAAATTTTGTTAATTGTTGTTCCCCTGAAATCGTTCTTGATTAAATTATCCAAAAGGTAAGCTTAATCTTATTGTTCCAAAGTTCAATCATATTAACACTAAGATAAAGATTCCCTTAACAAAATTTGATTAGTTTGGTGTGGTAAAGTTGGTTCAAATTCCAATAGTTTATTGTAGTTGAAAAAAATATCAAGGTATATATCTCACCTAACATTAGAGTCTGTTTACTCCGTTTGGCCTGGAATCCCAATGCCAGAATATTCAAAACAAAATCTCATGTCCACAGTGTCTTCTTCTTTTTTTCTTTTTATTCTTGTGCTCAAATCTTACTTGATTATATAAAAGCCATATTAATTCAACTTAATGCATGGTAACATCTAATAACCATGTAACACATCACCTCTTAACACAGTTGATTGTGCACATTTCCTTCCATGTTAGTGATGGAGGGTTCGAATCCCATATAGACATTTTAAAAGTATGTATGAGAAGTTTTCTCTCCGATTATGTGGGAGTAGATATCTCCCGCTACAAGATAATACATGTATGAGAAGTTTTCTCTCCGGTGTTACATGAGTAAATATCTCCCATTATGTTATGGGAAAAGATATCCGAGACGTATATATACTATTTGATCTCTATAGACTTCTGACCCTATTCGGTGCATCATGTTCTCTATTAATTATTCGGTAACTATACAAATCTTGCCATCATACAAGGTTAAAGAGTAATTTCCATAGCAAGAAGCTCCCTCAGGACAGTTGAACTACCTCATCTGTTAAAAAATTGGTTTCTGTGAGTGTGAGCAGACTGCTGATAACATGAAGCAGCAAAGATGGTATATTCTTCAAAGATCTATTGAAGTTTTAGTTACAGAACAAATTTAAATAATTAACATAACAAATCTGATAATAAAAGCATAATCATAGTTTACAAATTACAATAAATCTGATGAGTTGTTAAATGAAATGAAGAGTAAACAAGACTTGATAATATATGGACCATAAAACAGCTAAGCATCTTCCCAAGTAATCAAAATACAACAATAAAATCCAGCTAAGCTAAGATGGTATTCTTATAAGAAGATAATGTGTAGAAACTAGAAAGATCCTCCCATTAAAATAAATAAAAATTGTTGAGCTTCCAAGGCTCTCATGGGTTAACATGACCATCCATTTTGCTATTATTTAATTACATAACAACTACCAAAGTTTCTGTATTAATGTGTCTCCACCTTGTCTCCCAAAAATAAATAAGACAAAAACAAAATATATTTAATGGGCAGTTACCGGGTGTTGGGTTTTTTTTTTTTTTTTAAATTCAAATTGTTTACGACTTTTATAAAAGTGATCAAATTGGTATTTATATTTTTCTTAAGTATCAAATTAGTCCCTCTAACTAAGTTTCGTCAATCAATTTTAACTGTATAGGAATAAAATTATACTTTATTCATAAACAATATAATAATGACACATGTATAATTTTTTTAGTACTTGTATATATTTTTTTTTTTTTTGGGTTTTTATTTTTAAATAATTTTGAAAACAATGCTCGTATAATATTAACAAAAAAATAATTATATAAAAATGATAAAATATTAAACTGGAAATGAATTGTAACTTTGTTAATAAAATAAATGTATAATTGATATTGTCTTGTTAAAATATTTTTAGATTTTTTTTGATAATTTTTATTAAAAAAGATACAAATGATGTTTCATTACTAATATTTTAAAATTTGTTGTAAATGTAATAGTAAATTTAATGTATGAAAAACAAAATAAATTTGTTATAATATAACAAATAAATAATATTTACGTACATTAACTAAATTTTTTAAAATCAACTGTTATATTTAACATTGTTAAATCGTTAAATTGATTAATTTGGTCACTTCTTAAAAAAAAGGACTAATTTGATACTTGTAAAAAATGTAAGAACTAATTTGATCACTTTTATAAAAGTCATAAACAATTTAGAATTTAAAAAAAAATTCAGACCTAATTAATAATTACTATTTAATTGACAGTTTTTGTGGGGAAGAATTCACTTGGGACCTCTACATGATATATTCTAGATGTGACCTATTTTGTTTATAATCTAACAAAAACACAATCATGCATGGCAGAAGATACAAATCAAAGCAGCCATAGATGTCCAATGATGGAGATATTTGAACAACTATCAAAATTAGATGAGGTGAGTGATCAAATAGTACCATGGTCTCCAAGTACAGAGATATCAATGAACACACCAACACTGAAAAAATTATCATCCAGATTGAGAAAAGGGATCTCAATCTTAATTTTATTTAAAATATCATTCATGCATCCTGAAAATACATACCGAAGAATATAAGTTACAAGAACTTGCATGTAGATTTATAAATCTGTCTCACTACAAGTTTCAACCACAACGGTTACATGTGGTAGAAGTAGCTTGGGAGACTTTTGCTGCCTTGTCCTACTGCATATTTGGTAAATCATGTTCCAGAACGTCATGCAGCGCCTTTGAGCCTTCTTGAAGCTCATCCAAACTGAAAATACCGCATTAGTTAATATGAGTGTAATGTATAAATTAACATCTGAATGTAAAACATCATTTGAGAAAGCAGATTACAGGGCACTTGAGAGCTAGTTACTACATTTTGACTGCAAATTACCAACGATATAAGGACATGATAATCTAAAATACTTAATTCAGAAACCTCAATAAGTCAGTTTAATCGCAAAAGTCCCCTTATTTTGCTCCATTCCACTTCAACCTTTGTGTTCTCAATTAATTCAGTAGTCAAAATTCTCTTGGAAAGTTATCACAAAACAACATGAAAGCCTCAAATTTTGATGCCGAGAACTATTGAAATCAAGTATGTTTCCTTACCTTATGCAAAGTGGGGGAGTTAACCGGACTATGGTATCATGTGTGGGCTTAGCAAGAATTCCTCTCCTCTTCATCTTTAGACAGATGTCATATGCGGAAACAGGAGACAAAGCCTTGCTGTCAAACTCCACGGCATTGAACAAACCCTTTCCTCGAACTTCCTTAATGTAATTTGGAAATTGCTGCTGAATTTTAAGCAGTTGATGCCTAAGCTCCTCTCCCAAATGTGCAGATCTGTGGAGCAGGAAATATCAACTAAGAAATCTTGTACTTAAGAGAGAAAAAAAATGAAAATAATTTAAGAGTTTAAAATATGGAAAAAGGCTAGAATTTCTTATATGAAACCTTAATTTAATGCAGAATTCTGTTTAAAGGAGCCAAAGTGTATCTCAGTTAGTTATAAGATCGTCTGTTAAAACCTTTGATATCGGTTTGACAAAGAATGAATTTGAAGAAGAAAAATTTAACAAAAAAAGAAGTATGAAAGGAGTATTGTGAAAAGCATGCGTGCATGTTATCTTCCAAAAAAGAAAGTCAAACCCTATGTAACTACAATAAACTACTAACAAACTCTATATCAGGCAATTCAAATCCATCGTCAGTTGGCTAAAAAAAGTGAAATAGTTGGATGATATAAAAATCAACGTCCAAATGTTTCTTCATGAATTAGGTATTCGTTCCCAACAGCAGTCCGTATCATATTTATAAATGATGTTAAGCAATGGATTCGATACCTCTCAGCGAGTTTCTCTTCTATGATCACATCTAGAGAGGCTATCGACACTGCACTGGCCAGAGGATTTCCACCAAAGGTGCTGATAACAATAGTAAAAAGAGCAAGTGAGATCATTAGTAAATCTGAATTAACTGAACAGAAGTGATAGACAGATCAGGAAATAAATTATATACAACTGAAAAAGGAAACAACAGATCGAGATGAAAACCAAGGAACCAAATGGAAGGACTGCCTCTCTATTTACCAGAAGAGTGTAAGAAAATTAAAGAAATGGGTGTTCTATACTTCTATACATGAATTTAATTCCCAAAATAAGATCTGAAGTTCATAGTTACTCTCTTTCTTACTTCTCCCCTGTCCAAAAAAAAAAATGGAGGAAGAAGTTCCAAATCAAGGACTCCTTCAAGCCACTTAAAAGCCTTCGATTTAATCGAACTAATTGTCAGTTTTCACTTTTACCAAGAATATTACAAAGAACGAAATCCATTGCTTCTTTCTATCCAGCTACTTGGAATTTTACATCCACGAAATAAAATTGTTCACAGAACAGGTGCTCAGAAATGAGCAATAGCATGATTATCTAGTTAAACATTGTTCGTAGTTGGACCAAGGTTCCAAGAAAAAGATCATCCGTATTTAATATACTATGTTGATTACTTGGGGAAGCAATACCCTTAAATGAGTGAACAGATGTAGATTTGGCAACATCCCATCAACTCCCACACATCTGGCTTCACATGTCAAGGAAAAGTTCTCCAAACCAATATATATATAGACGTTAGTAAGTAAACTCTGATACTGATATAGTAACCAACATATTCTTGTAAAGCAACAGGTCTGAAAAGTAAAAGGTTTATATACAATTAAAGAAACAGCAATTATAATAGCAAACCTTCCATGCTCTCCAGGTCGAATACAAAGCATTACATCTTTATCTGCAAGCACTGCACTTACAGGTATGACTCCACCACCCAATGCTTTTCCAAGGATCTGAAAAAAGAAATCATATTTCAATTACAAGCATTTTTAAGAAGTCTATGGAATGTTACAATTACGAGCAAAGAATAGATCATAATTCTTAAGCATCCTGTATCATCACACTAACCTGTAACCAACATACAGTTTAATTAGACTTAGTAGCACCAGCTTAATATACTGGTTTAATTACACTTCTAAAATTTTCTACATAACATTTCCAGAAATGAGTGGTTCCTACTTCCTATATCTCAACGACTCTACTCAGCCTATGAGATATTAATCAGAATTTTTTGTCCGGTTTCACCTGAGTACTTTGGCCCCTATCTTTCTCATCACTGCTACCAATATTGTAACTGATAATTGATGGGGTTGCATAAGAAATAAATAGCAAAGGTTACTGGCTGTAACATTATGCAGCCACCAAAGTGCTTTGCAACCAGTTATTAAAAATAGTTCACATGTTGATTCATGAGCTAATTAAGGACTTTGACACAAAATATTCTAACCAGAGAGTTTCCATATCAAAATAATTAGGCATTTCTTCCTTGTTAGTTTCCTCAAAATTCATAAAGTCATCATCACTCTACCTGAACAACATAACTAATTTGATTTATAGACCAAATTGCAGCCCAAAAATTTGTCTTATACATTAGAACAGTGTTTACACTTGCCAGAATGGTTAGAATAACCAAATAACAGCAGCTGCTTAAGGGCATTGCTATAACAGTTTGAAAGTATAGCAACATGTGGATCAATCATCCTTGAACAGTTTGTACTCATGCTAACCTAATTAGCTTGGAAAAGATGAATTCAATACTGAAGGAATCAAGGAAATAACAAAAACTGTTTCATCTTCACGTCTGAGAATGGGAGAAGTCAGCAAAAGTAAAACAAGAAAAATAAAAAGGACCTTACCACCATATCTGGGCGAACTTCTTCCCAGTCGCAGGCTAGCATTTTTCCTGACCGTGCTAACCCACTTTGTATTTCATCAGCAACCATTAAAACATTATACTTAGTGCAAAGATCTCTCACAGCTTTTAAATAACCATCTGGGGGAATTATAACCTAGCAAAAAGATAAAGATAAAGAAAATTCTCAGCCAAATAAGAAAATGTTAATGATTACAGAAGAAATTTTGCTTTCAGATGCAGGAGAAGTGGCTCCCCTCACTCCCCCTACAGAGCGCTTTTGACATAGTTCAGTATGTTACAGAGAACTAGATTTCAGAAAAGACCAATTAAATTGGAGAAATTATGAAAACTTTTGACAATTTTTTATTATAATACAAGATGTTAGAATCTGACTCCTTGCTAACTAGAAACTTAATATCTTTTATCATTTCCGAGTTACAAGATCATATAAATAGATACTTTTGGGAAACACGACTTGAGACCATTAGGGTACGAGATATGTTGTGGATATATTTATTATCAAAAACATTTCATCAGATGTGTCCAACATAGTTTGCCACAAAAGCTCTCATATGCTTTCTGAATTAATTCTAATTTTACATGGATATTTTGGCATAACCAAAGATGCTGGTCAGCAAGCAGAAAAAGGTAAAGGAGGTATAAATCGGCAATTCAGTTATAACTAAATGGAATAATACAAAAGATTACTAAAGACCTTATAACAGATTACATATCCAAAAATTGGTCATAGATTTGGTTGAAAATACATACCCCAGCCTCTCCTTGAATGGGTTCAAAAAGAAATGCAGCTATGCGGTCTCCACTTTCTACACACACCACAACAGAGACAAGTTATCAGTTTCACTACTAAGACATCCCATATGATGTAGTGGTACACACACGAGATCTCAAAACCAGAAATGAGTAAAATATAAATAGAGAACACCAAAGTAAAATTATTTATAAAAAAAAAAAAAAGTAAATATGAAATAAAAAAGAATCTGAAATACACACCTTTAAAAATTTTCTCAAGGGCAGCTTCATCACCAAAATCAACTTTAAGATAGCCGGATAGCAAAGGCCCAAAACCATTAGTAGCTTCATTGTCACAGCTCATAGAAATGGCAGCCAATGTACGACCATGGAAGCAACCACGACAAGAAACAATGATAGCCTGTACATGGTTCAGTCTCAGTAAAGGACTAAAACAAATCATTTGAATGGTTCTTCAGAACATGAGTACATGACAGGTAACCACACCAGAGAACTGTTGTTTAAAGAGTAATAGTTAAATAGCCAATGGAATTTTATATCAAATTTATTCAACTGATCAAAATAATGTTGCTACTAATCAGAAATCCTTTAAATCAAAACCTTCACCTTAATAGACAACTACACTAACAGAGCTCATATCTACGAGGTAATATCTATTACATAAAGTTTGAGACTATCACAGACCCACAGGAGGTAATATTTCTGAATGATTCTCAGACTACCTGTTGATCCTTAGCTACACCTAACAAATCCAGATTCATACGTTAATAACAGTGAATGCCGTGGCAAGAAGAAATGAAGTAAAAAGAATATCATTTTTCACAATTCTACGGTAGTGTATACTATTACTAAGACATGAAGAAAATGGCCAAATTAATCTTATCATGTTCTGTGAAGATCAATGACACCAGCAGTCTTCAGAAGTATTTCATTTCACCCCACAAAAAAAAAAGGCCATGAATTAGTGAAAGGCATACCGAATTCCCCACTATTCCACTCTGATTCCATATCATATCACATACGATCAGGTAAGTTAAAACTAAGTTTAACTTTTTCATTTTTATAGTTCTTGATTTAGACCTAACAACAGTTCCTTACGTGGAGTCATGGACAAGGAAGGTCGTGGTAATTTGATGATGCTCATGAACACAATTGATGACTTTGTTGAGGTATATTCCATATTGTATCAAGGTAACATAAGCTGATTCATTAAACAATTTTTCTTTTTTGAATTCATTTTGTGTTGTATATCAGACCTTGTGCAATTAATAGTTTATTCTCAAATATATTTTAATCTGCAGAGCACCTAAGGACCTGTCTTGAGGGAAGACCAAATGTTATGCCACCACTACCCACTTTCTGAAACTAAGATTACTGATAATTCTAGGTGGACTGAAAAGGAAATTCTCCATCTTAAGCTTTGCCATTTCTTGTTTTCTTATGTATAGTATTCAACACGTATGTCATTTATTACGTTTGATAGGATATATCAAATTAGTCTTTAACCTCTGGTTATTATGAGAAATGAGCATTAACACAATCAAGTGAAGCCAAACACAGACAACAGATGCAATAGGTTGACTAAAACCAAGTTCTGTTTAATACGCCTTACAAACAATAAAACAGAAACATGAAACTCAATTCATAACAAAGTTCTCAAAATAAGCTTATTCTCCAAGGATTTACCTCATCGTTTGGAATCTTCTTCTTCTCGTAACCCCACTTCCTAGCCACCTTCAGAGCTGTTTCCACCCCTTCAGCACCAGTATTCATAGGTAGCACCATATCATAGCCAAACATGCTTGTTAGACGCTCAGCAAACATTGGAAATTTATCATTATAGAAGGCTCTAGAGCTGAGAGTAAGCCTTTCAGCCTGTTCTTGTAATGCTTTCATGATCTTTGGATGACAATGCCCCTACAGTAGGAAGTTATAAAGTTGAATATTAAGCTTCATGTCAAATTCATTACGAAAAGACGTATGCACTAGTTGTAGAAGATCATTGGCTTCTGCAGTCTAGCAGAGAACAGAATTATGTATTTTATTCAAGTATAGAGCATAAAGCTGCTGTCAATGAATCGATAAAAGAGTTAGAAATTGTATGTTACGGATTTATTTCATTCCTTTTCAAACTATCAATCACTTTGACAAGTAAAATACATGATATGCAGTTAGTCAGATAGTCACTCTGATAACCTGAATATAAGGAAATGATTGGAACAAAGAAAAGTACACGGTAACAAGATGGTTAGATATTCACTGTTAATTAGCTGAAAAGATACACAGTTATTGCACAACTATTTCATCGTTAATACCTGATTAACTGCAGAGTAGGCTGAGAGAAAATCTAGATATTTATTTCCCTCTGGGTCCCATATCGATGATCCCTTTGCTTGAGAGAATACAATGGGAACTGGATGGTAACTGCATTTGAAACAAAGCAACTGCAGTTAAGATATGAGAGAGAAAAAAAATCAGTCTGCAAAACACCCAATAACAAGAGTAGGCAACAAAAGACAAAAACAAATAACATATATTACCACAGTGACTAGAGAACAGGAAAAGAAAATATCCACTAATTCAGCATCCATCTTGAACCAACAATATCTACTTGGAATAAATTTATATCAGCCAGTGAATGAACTTATAGAATGAATTGACATCTTAATATCCTCAAAATCCACATCACGCAGTTACAAGGAGCGAAAAACCCCGACTCATCTTCCGAGGAAGAAATTCTAGTTGGATTAGCTAAGACCAAGAAAAAGGCCAGACTAACACTGTGGTCATACAATCGGTAGAAAACAGATTTAGCTCCTTAAACTTGACTTAACAACAAAAACCTTTAAGTTTATCAAAGCTCCTCTCTGCGGCCAGAATATGGACAACAAAATAACACATACGGGCACACAAACATACGTTGCATGTTCGATTGTAACTTCAAATTGTATATGTTGCATGTTCGATTTACTTTCTAATTAGTTTGTAAGCGCCTATATTGTATATATATTTGAATTTATTCAATAACCCATCCATATGCAATAATTTAACATGTTAATCGATACAAAGGAGACAGAAGATACAAAGTCCAAGAATTCAATAGAAAAATAGATGATAAAAGATGCAAAATCTAGAAGCGAAAACATGGATGATGAACAGTGTGGATTGAAATTGTATTATCAAAAGTAATACAAACAAACAAACAAACCCAGAAACCAAAAACATGGAAGGAACTGAAATGTTCAAAAGCAGACAGAAAATAACGAAAACCTAGAAAGCAAAACATGAAAAAAGTTGAAAGAAAGAGGGAAAAAAAAAAAAACAGACTTGTGGGCACTGTATTGATACTCCAAATCGATGAGTTGTTGAGAAGAGGAGAAAGAAGGAGTGGTGCCTTGAGGTACAGCGCCATAACCCCTCCTGCAGACTACTCTGCTCAATAAGCACTGCACACGCCTTCTTGTAGCTGCCATTAAAATTCACAACTGCAATATTATTATTATTATATATTTCTCTTCTGCTTCCTCTTCACTGAATCCTGAAGAATGTGTTTTTTTTAATGTGTTAATTTTGTATTAATAATAGCTTATGGTGATGACGTCATCATGCGCTGTTTCACTTAATCTGATAAATAAATAAACAACTGCTTTTAACAGAATATATATTGTTTTTTACCTTATCATTTAGATTGATTTTTAGATTATATAACATTTTACTAATATAACATTTATGTTTGGATTATACTAATCAAATTTGTCATGTACTATAAAAATGTAAATGCATCTATTATATTATCGTTGTATTCCATCTAAAAAACCAAAAAGAAAAAATTTATTTATATATATATATATATATATATATATATATATATATATATATTTAAAATATACCAATAATTCAATCAAATTCATTAAAAGCTTTAGATAGAAGACAACCTGCACTCATACCTATATATCATTTGATCAATATTGGCATGACGTATATAAAGTAGGTTTGGTTAAGTTGTTAACAGCAACGTTATTGGATAATTATATGACAGAGTTAATATATTTTTCGTTTTATTTATTTTTTATGTTTTAAATTCTTAATTTTTATCCACCCTGAATGGTTAAGTGATACATGCAATTAGAGAGCAAATATCATATGCATTTATCTACGTAGAACTTTGCTTCTTATGATTAAATTGATAAAAAGACCAAATTGGTCATAGTTTTTTTTTTATATAAAAAATAATTATAAAAAGTTAGAAATAAAAATTATAAATAGATCCCCATTGTCGATAGTAATCCAAGATTAGATCTCCGACTCTTTTTCTTTTTGTTTCTTTTTTTTGTTAAATGATTTTGTTTTACTCGAGTGCATTTGCTTATTTAATTATTATAACAAGGGCATTTAAGCTTTTAGACAATCAAATTTACTGAACTATTACAATTTTTCACTTACAAACATATAATTTGAATATATCTTGAGTATATTAATACATATCACTATATTTTTACCATATCGGTAATAGAACTTTAATCATAATAATACATTTGATAAAAATATGATGATATTTATTATTATACTCGACATACGATCAAAGTATGTGTTCATTAAAGAAATATCGTAACAATTAATTTCACTTTATCGGGTTTGAAATCTTAAAGGAACTGAAATGACCCTATAAAATAAGTTGTTTCTTTCTTCGATGCATGTAGTAAAAAGCTAGTAACTGTAGCTGAAATCTGAAATCATATTTGTCTGAAATTTTTTTGAAGTTTTATACCTAAAATACCCCCACACAAATCACATAATTTCAATTATACCACCCATGGTATAAAATGCGTGCTATACTGCTATCGATTGGACACTGTACGATACGCCACAACCCCTCCTGCAGACGCAGCTCCATAAGCACTGCACATGTTTCTTGTCGCTGCCATTAGAATTCACGACTATACTATTATATATTTCTCTTCTTCTTCACTAAATTCAGAAAAATGTGTTTTTTAAGGATTTTAGGTTTCAAATTTGTATTAATAACCCCTTTCAAAAAAAACTTTTATTAATAATATTATTTATTCTAGTGCCTCATCATCTAGAATAAAATTATTTAATTTCTTTATGTACTCATTTTTATTGAATTTTAAAAAATGGTTTAATTAGAAAATATAAAAATTATTTCATTTGAATACCATTAAATCTTAATTTAAAGTTCATTATTATTAGTGTAATACATATAACCGTTGTCAAATTACAGGTTTCGAAATCAATTTAACTTTTAAATTCAGATTTCAGCTTAAAAAACCAAACATGTTTTCAGAATCGTTCATACCTATTTAGATTTTAAACAAAAAAACAAACACCACCTTAGTAAAAAGACGTTTTACTCTGGGAATTCTTGTGTAATTTACTAAAATAAAAATGAAAGCATTATTCCAAAAGAAATTTGGTGCAATGTATGAAATAGGAATAATGGTGACAATAAAACAAAATTGACAGTGTAGCCAGATTGAAGTTGAGCACACGTATAAATCCATCCATTGTAACAGATAAAGACAATGTAAACCTAAAATACTGATATCCTTATCTACGAGCAGGACAGATTGCGGCTCATCAGCTCATCTTCACTTTTTTAGATAATTGAAAATACCCCAAAAAGTGTTGTTGGCTGCAGCTGCACTACTCTTGGATTCACTTTTGCAAGTGAAATCTGCACATCTACTGCCCATATACATAATGTAAAACAGCGGAAAGAAGACATTACTTTTGAGAACAAATTGCAAACCCTGTACACAATTTTAGTTTCATGTATTCTTATCAACAACTAATATAACCTTAATATGCATACGCTGCTGCTACGCCTAGCCTAGCCTAGCCTAACATGCATTCGAAAACGATCCCCAGTGTCATTTCCTCCATCATGAACCCTGAATCGAAGGTTTCAAGGATATGTTGTGCAAGCCAGATGAAGTTTTATTAAAATTAACAAACACAACCATATAAAAGCTTGTGGGTTTAAGCATATGCAAAGACAAAGATCCTAGCAATAGTCCATAAACACCAATCATATGTAAAAAAAAATTGTTAATATCTAGCAAGGGGATTAATTCAAGCATAATTATATTTGTAAATATTTACATGAATCAAACAATATAAAGTAGACACAACTCTATTTGTTAATAGACAACATTAACAACTAACACGAAGAAAAGCAGCTTTTCCTCCGAATGTACACCACCACCTTCCAGATCAAATTACACTCAACACCAGTCACTGAATGCCAAGGCAGTTATTTCCTAGGCACTCACTACGCTAGGAAATATTGATAGGACTTGCACAATACAATCCACACTAACAAGTAACTACAAATTCAATTTATAGGGATGACATCATTTCAGAGATATCACGAGATTTCAGCACCGACTATTTCTAATCCTAGATTTGATGCTTACAACACTAGAAATCATGTTCGATCTAAAAGCTTTTGGAAGACAGAATAACACATACTTATGTTGCCGAATTCTAAATGTCAATTGTGCAAGGCTCTACAAAATGCAATAATGCCTAAAAACAGTAGAACTGAGGTCAGTTGATTTTTAACTTCATTGATAGGCATTGGTCCAGTACTCCAGTGCAAAGGGAACTTTTGAACAACGAAAATGCCATAAAAATAACCCAGAAAATATATAATTGGAAATAAGGCATGCACTCCAAACTGACAATTGGAGTTCCACTATGAAATGCACACTAACTAGATGTTGCTGGATGAAACTTCAGGAAAACAAAAATGGATTGCAGCATATGAAAATATATCTGAAATCTTCAGATATCAACATATGGACGTTTTGAAGCAATGAACTGTCCCCTACCTAAAGAGATCTAAATAATGGGATGAAAATTAGATCCAACTAGTTTCGGTATGCTATCAAGTATATAGGTTGGCCGTTGGCCAAACCATTCTGATCAACAGAAGTGAAACAGAGCAAAATTTTAAAAGTACTTCAAATATTTAAAAGACAAAAATACGAGTAGGAGAAAATGCTTATGTGAAAATAAGAGCAAAATAAAAATCAAGCTAGCATCACACTACTGAACTGATGCGTCGGTGATGACCTACATTAACCAAGAATATCTGTTTGATATGATTTTTATCACGACAGCAAATCTGGTAACCCTAACAGGAATAACCTAAGTAGTGACGGTACAAATGAGACTCCAGTTTTGACTCGCTAGATATTTTAAATAAACTATCGGAAAATACCTGTCATAAACATAAAACACCTATAGCCGGAACGCAGTTAATACTATTAGGATCAAGTTTTGGCCAGTAATAGGCTTAATTGAATTCTTATACCAAAACTGCGCTGTACGACGAAGTGGTACAGTACAGCATGAAACTCATGGAACTGGTAGACGTAGCAACTGGTGAATACAAACTCGAAAATTCTGACCAAGCACAGAGAGTTCCAGTGAGGTCATCTTCAATTAAGAAAGGAGTTAGAAAACCTTTTCAACTAGCCAGGAAGCAATGCAACTAAAATGTACACTTGCTTTTCTATTCAACAGTAAACCGAGAACTGTCCAAACAAAAATTCAAATAAAGAGTATCATGGACAAGTATTTTGAGGCCAATCTAGTAATGCAATAGGTGTCAGAGACAGCTTTGCAATAAGCAAAACATGAAACCGACTGCAATAAGAGCTAATAAGGACATTACTACAATAGACACCCAGAAATCATCTAGTATTTCGTGACAGAAAAAGCAAGTTCATGATTAAACGTGGCATCAATCTATTCATAAACCGGGACTGAGAAACGAGATCAAGACATGAGAAACGACAGAAGAAACTCGTTGTTGCATGAGTTGTCGGTAGTATTTAATTCCAGGGGGAAATTTTCCCTTCTTTTAGTGCTGTACATGCCAGCAAAGAGATTATTGAGTGAAAGGCAAAATTACCAACAGCAATGCGCTTCACATTTTTGATAGAAAAGATCCTTAGGATGAGAAGCTGAGAGCAAGAGATTGAACGCCCGAAAAGTAACACAAAAACATTATGAGTTTGACAATTACGGTTACTGAAAATATTTCCTTGCACAAACATCAAATTTATAAATTATAACATTATCGGAAATATGGACTCCCGACTAGTCAAAGATAAGACCTGACAAAACAATACGGAAGGAAAGAAAGATCCTAATAAGCTACCGCAGATGAAGAATGGATTTAGCAACAGAGAAGGAAACCTAACTCCATTGATATATTAAAACCAGCCGTGAATCTTCTGGATGATCTTGATGGGCACGGTTGTTGGAAGAAACAGGAAGAGTCCAGTTGAAGTAGCCTAGAATATGAACTCCACTCCACTCTTCAGAATCAAGCCTAAAAGAACTATGGAGAGGAAACCTTATTTTTGGGGGGGGGGGAATTCCAAGATTCTAACTATTCACCCTCTAATAATAACAAGACTTTTCCTCAATACTCAGGTGGCCATTATAAATGCCTGGATCAAGTTTTCGGCTGCACGCTTCTGCTCAGGTGTACCGGAAATAAGAGCAACACGATCACCCCGGGAAGATTTAGAATCAGAAATATCTATCTTTGCTCCGGATATCTGAAAGAGAAACAATCCAGTGCCGGAATTTCATTCAATCAAACAGGTTACAGAAAGAAAAATGCTAAATGTGCTGTATTATATGAACATATAAGATGAGAGAAACAACAGATCAATCAACTGGCCCTTCCAAATGCTGACAACTACAGGATAAACCAGAATAGTGATAAGATATAAAGTTTCTTTCATGTTCTTTTCCTATCTTTTGTGTACACATACAACCTTTTATATCTTAGGTTTGGTTAGTTTGCCTTTCGGTTCAATATCAGCATCCATCTTCATTATATATAATAGAGCTTAAGTTATCTTTAGAGAGAGAGAGAGAGATGAACCAACCTGCCGAAGGTTGGCTAAATTTGCCCCTGCTTTACCCATCACTTTGCCCACTGCATTAGCTGGGATCAACATCTCAAGAGTTGAGGAAGGAGGTAACCTGAATATATAAATAACTTCAGAAAGCATATTTGATAGAAGTTACACTAGCGAAAGAAAACATATAAAGTAACATACTAACCCTTCATAATGCTTGGATGAATATGATGGCATCGATCCATAGGGGCTGTCGTTCATCTATCAAAAAGAATCCATTGAAGTGAATGCCAACAGAGGTAAAACTTTTTTATTATGTAATATTAATGGAAAGCAGATTCCGAGAACATAACAAGATTATCACGATATCCAGTCTTTTAAGTTCAACTCCTCCAGCATATATAACAGACGGAAAGAGAAGTCGACAAACGAAAAGCAAAAAAAAAAAAGAGAGAACTGAGAACAGAGATAGAGATAAGAGAGATATGAGATGTCATTTCATTTGAAAAAATTTACATCATTACTTAGCATGCATACAGACCTTGACATTAAATTAATCCTAACAACCAAAAAAAAAAAAATCCTAAACAAAGGTTTGAAATTTTGTCATAAACTTGAAATAAGCAATGTTCACATAGTTTTAAAGGAATAAGCACGGGAGTTCGGAAAAATAATCTGAACAGATCTCACTATCTTACTACCTTGGGAATTCTGCAAGCCTATGAAAATGTTTCATGTTCATACTTATCAATCAAAGTATCAAACCAACTTGAACGAAAACGAAAAACCACATGAACTTCTAATTAAATTATAAGGTGCAAAATAGCCACTATCACACCAATCTGAAATAAAATAGGATTTTTATATCATTTGACACGCGACAGGACTCTGGAGTATGGTGGGGCGGGGTTGTTTCAGAAATGAATGGTATGCAACTAACCACATCATGTAGCTAGTTATAAATGAATCTTACACTGTCAAATTATAAATGGAATTTTACATGCTAGTCATATATGGAATTTTACAAGTTAGTTATAAATAGAATTTTGCATGACAATTATAGAAATTTTATACGTCAATGTAAAAATTATGAATATTAAAATGACCGAGTTCTCAATCTCTCTCTGACTCCTTACTTCCTCTCTCATTAACTTCCTTTCTCTAACTTCCAATCTAACTTTATCTCTCTAACTTCTAAAGTTGTTGGAAATAAAAATTTCTCTCTCTAACTAATGACATACCATAACCAAAGTAAAAAAGCTTGGGTGCAAAAATGGAGAAAAATGCATTGGGAGATTTAAGAAAGAAGAGAAGAGAAGAGAGAGAAATCTAACCTATTTCGTCTTTAATTTTTTTGTATAGTTGATATTAATTTTTCATTTCAAAATTCTTTTTCAATTTATATTTCGTTCAAAACGTCGAAAATGTTCCTTTCATAAACTTATCCATATTAAACGCAGGTGTTTAAACTATAAATCTATAGAGCATCTATTAAAATCATGCAATATTAAGCCTCCACAGACCGACTCATCCTACAGTTATATAGCATCTAACAATAAAACCTAATGATGATGAGAGCAGTTAAAGATGCTGAGAATGAAACAAAAATAATGATGATTACATGCAAAAGCCAAGTAATGACAATACCGAAAAAGATCCATATCCATAGAGACTACTTGATGAAAGCACGCCTAAGCCACTTCCAGTTTCAGCCCTCTGATCGTAACCATATGGAGCAACTGGGGGAACCGAAGGCAAAAGTGGGGGCATTGAAAGA
Source organism: Dipteronia dyeriana (assembly GCA_032871835.1). NCBI lineage: Eukaryota > Viridiplantae > Streptophyta > Magnoliopsida > Sapindales > Sapindaceae > Dipteronia > Dipteronia dyeriana. The sequence continues at coordinate 79,268,611 of CM065301.1, read as the reverse complement.
CCAGTACCACCTGAATATAGAGAATCTCCAGCTACAGGAGGATTACGGCCACCATCCCTATCTCTCAAGGCATCTTCACGGAGTCTCAAAACAATCTGTACAAGCGCATCTCTCACACTACAAACTTCTCCAACCACCTAAAAGCAGATATGAAGTGAACCATTAAACTGCAGATACAATAAAAAGAAAAGCACACCACATAGCAAAAAAAATAAAAATATTAATAAATCACAAAGACAGACCTCTACAAGCTCGTCATTGATATCAGCACATTTAGGTTTCTCCCCTTTAGATATACGAACATCGGCTTTGGTCCTTCTACGAATTTCATTTATAATCGAACCACTCTTTCCAATAATACAGCCAATAACTCTTGATGAAACAAGGAGTCTGATAGAAACAGTATCATCATCTTCATCATTGATCTTTGCTTGCAGCAAGAGGACAGCTTCAACTGCCATGGATTTCATATCATCAGGTGACTGCAAAATAGCAATGACATTAAATGATCAATATATGTTAGAAAGAGTAAAATTTAGAACCTCATACAGAAACAAAAAAAATAAAGCATTCCCCATTTATTATTAGTAGATAGCATATCAATTAATCTTGGAATTTAGATACCACGTTGATAATATTTTTATCCCAATGAGCATTAACTCCTTGGAATATGTGATCAGTGATTGGTGAGCTCGGTTTTAGGCAGTGTTGTAAAACGCCGCCTAGCCGCTAGGCGGCAGCTAGCCCAATTTTAGGGCAATCGGCAAGTCTGCACAGACTGGTGCCTTATCGCCGCCTAGGCGGGCTAGGCAGTGATGAGGCGCCCTAGTCAGCATTTAGGGTGTTTTTTTTTTTTAAGACAACCCCAAAACGACGTCGTATTGGGGTTGCCTTCTTAAAAAACACAAAAACCTTCTTCTCCTCCTCCTCCTCCTCCTCCTCCTCTATTCTCTTGCCACCAGCCTTCACAATCCACACCTCTGGCCTCCAATCTCCAGCCTCCCCCGAGGAAGTAACTCGGCACAGGCCCACCGCCCGACTAGCACCTAGCGCTTTTTACAACATTTGTTTTAGGTTCAGATATATTAACTATTAAGTAAAAAATAAAATAAAAAATATAGACCTATGGCTGGAAAATCCATTCTCAATAATGTAACTATACCAGTTAATAGGTTGTTTAATGAAAAAAAAGTCAAATATTTGACAAGCGGAATATTCTTTTTACTTAATTTTGCTAGCAAGTAACAAAATACAATGGAAACGTCATGGGAAAATGACTTAGCATGCCGGTACTAGATAAAAGTAAAACATGGGGAAAAAAAGGAAAAGGTTGAAAATAATCAAGGCCTATAGAAAAGATACCCTGAAAGAATCAGAAAAAGATTATTAACTTGCAAATGAAAAGTTGAAAGCAGTGAACATCAAGGTCTTTTTGACAGCAACAAAAATACAAAAGGTCTTCATTTTATGTTCCACCTAATTTCAGTTGACGACAAACAAGGGGATTCGAAAAGAGGGCATACCTCAGTTGCAGTGACAGTGATGATACATTCATCACGATCATCCTTAGTATCATCAACATCCACCTGAGCACCACTAGCCTGCCTTACACTTTTAATGGTGCCTCCTCCCTTTCCAATGACACGACCAATCTTGTTAAAGGGGCATAAGACTCTTACAACTAAATCCTCACATCGAGAGGCACCCGTGATACCAGAAACTACAGGAAGGGTAGCTGAATATACAGACCATGGATTCCCCGTATCAGCATAACCCTGAAGATCCTGCATATGTGTAGCACCTAAGATAGAAGGAACGGATCTAGAAGGGAGGATAGGATCTGCATTTGAATATAATCCGCTTGGCGGATAAATAGGAACATCTGATGGAATAATAATGCTTGGGGGAGCTTCTTGTACAGTTGTCTCAAGAGGAATGTCTTCCCTAGGAGAGAATTTGTACATGATTGCAGAAACTGCAAATAGTGCTTTTTTCACTGCTTCCGGTTCACCACATATCTGGTAAAGTGGAAAAAAACAACACTTAAAACCCACAACTACTAGGTTAAAAAAATTATTATCAAAATGACTGTGCTTAAATCCCAACGAAGCATGAAGCTGCACAATATTTTCTGCTAAACAAGATTTAATTAAAATTCAAATTTGAGACACCTTAATAAAACTTGAATTCAGAGTATCATGCACCAGATCCATAATAATCTAGATATTCGTAAGTAAATCTTTAACAAGGATAAAGCTTCAGCGGTTCAGCCTTAAACCTAAATTAGCAAGTGGTTTAACGTATCTGATACTAACCACAAGAAAGTTATCAAACTCCATTGCACATGAATGTGTTGGGTCTGTGGCATCCTTTGCAGCAACTTTAATGTTTGTCTTTGTCTTGCTTCTCAATTTCTTTATAGTTGTCCCAGCCTTACCAATGATATTTGCAGATTGGCTAGATGGGACAAGCAATTGACATTCCTCCTTATCTTTCCATTTCTTATCAGAATCCGAGGTACTGGCCAATGCGTTGGCAATTGCAGCATGAACTTTAAGAAGAGCATCCTGAGCAGCACACAGAGGCTCTTTGTCGTTGAACTCATCATCAACTTCAACATCTTCCTTATCCTTAACATTGCAATAAATAGTTATGACCCTATTCTTAGCTCCCGGAAACGGGTCCACCACCTTGACCCTTGCCCTTGTCTCTTGCCTTATGGAATTTATAACTTTCCCACTTTTACCAATGACACTACCGATAACCCCATCCGGGCAAAGTATTCTATAAATGACCAATTCATCATTACCCTTTTCATCCTTTTCATTTACTCGTCTCTTTTGATTCTTGCTGTCTGCATCATGATCTCTATGATAACGAGAACGCTTCCCACTCTCACCCATTCAAATTCGAAGCAAACCACCTCCTGAAAGCATTAAAAGGAGTTTTAAATGCAAGAATCACATAAAAGGAAAAATGAATTACACGAGAAAAGCTTCAATAAGCCTGGACGTATACGCCAACCCATTTATATTGGTCATGTGGCATGCATCTTTCTTGTGATTGATTATCCATGCCCACATGGCATGATTTGATTGGATTGGGAATATAAGCCAAGCGCACTGAAGCATTTCTCGAATTAGACAACCTTCCATAAACAATATAAAAAATCAGAGAATAAAAAGAAATGTTGGCTCCCAAAGAAAGGAATCCCCAATAATATACACAGAAGTGAATGCAGATGACAAGAAATCAGAGAATAAAAAGAAAATTTCTTCTCCCCAAAGAAAGGAATCCCAAAGCAAATAATATACACAGAGCATCCTCATAACTGTAAAAGATGATATAATTTCAATGCAGTTTTTCCTTAAGTTCCCAAACAGCAACCCATCAAAGGAAGTTCTAGTACAATCAAAACAAGTAAGCAATCATGAAAATGTTTCTCATTAAACTAAAATATTAGATAGAAAATCCACAGAATCAACCCACACATAAAATATGAATATTCACAGTAAAACCCACACAAATATATCATTGAAAAACGTAAATATATTGGAAAAAAATAAAATTGAAACATACAATGATACAAACACACAATAACTCGTTATCAGTTCACAGATAAGTGTATCTAAAGACTAAACGAAACCATACCTACGTTGAAACAAAAACAAGAACACGCAATAACCAGATAACCCAGAAAGAAAAACGAATACAAACACCCAAAACACGAAAGAAAAACCCTTGCTTGGAAAAACAAAGCAAAACCCTAAAATTCAGATACAACATCAAATCCGAATGTATACCTGTTAATGAAAATAAGGACGAGAAAGAGAGAGACGACCAGGCTTTCCGGGTAAACTTATTTGGATACGCAGAGCTGAACCACTGTCTATGATTTTTCACCTTCCACTCTGAAACCCAAGCTTCTGCTTTTTGGTTTACGTTTTTGTAACTCTGAAGACTGGTTGTCATAATAATATATATATATATATTTTTTAGGGTTATAAATAATAATACGACATAAATATCGTTTATTTAAAAGGGATAAATACATTGAGACCCCTGAACTTTGATATAAATGCAGCTAGGTTTATGTATTCATCAACTCATACTAAGGGTGGGCACCCGAACTGAACCGAAAATATTTTGGTTCGTTTAAAATTGAACTGGTTTAAATCGAATAAGAAATGGTAACCGAACTGAACTGAACTGGTTTTAATCGGTTCGATTCGGTTCAGTTCATTTCGGTTTTAGGCCTAATGGGCTTTTTGGTTTGATGGGCTTAACGAGTCTTTTTTAATATGTTACTAAATTTGATGGGTTGTTGAATTCTAATTTTGAACTAAAGTTTCATAATTTTATAATTTTAATAGTCCAAGCCAAAAAAACAAAACCCAAATCAGACCTAACTAATAATAAAAAAACATATTAATAAAATTAGAAAGAAGAAGAATAAAATTAGAAAAAGAAGAAGAGAAAGTGACAACTGACAAACCTTCTTTGAGGAACAACGGAGATGTTGAACAGCGAAAATGAGCAGATCGAATACGAGCAGCGAAGGAGTTAAAGAAGAGATGGGAGAACTCAGAGAAGTAAAGAAATCGACGGTAAGAACTAGGAGGAGAAGAAAAGATGAAAGAGAAGAAGTGTGTTAATGTGTTATGGTTTTTTTCTTTTAGTTATATAGGGGTTTTAATCGGTTCAAATCGGTTTTTTGGAATCCAAACCGGTTTGAACCGATTTTTTTTTGGTTTTTTATTTTTTTGAACCGATTTAAACCGAATTCATTCAACGAACCGAACAGAACACCCTTTTTTTTATTCGGTTCGATTCCGAACTTGTACCCACCCCTAACTCACACATCGTCTGCTCTTATTATGAATATTTTATGAAAAGAATATTTTTTGACATTTTTACATTGTCGCGTAAAATTTTCATAATTTTACATCGTCGTGTGAAATTTCCATTTATAATTTGATGTTTAAAATTCCATATGCAAACTTGAACATGTAAACTTGGTTAGGGCTTTATTGGTGCATCGTATTTGATGTGACTAGAATACTGTACACAATAAATTTAGTGAGCTATATCCAAGAGTTTGCCAATCATTGCTTGGCTAAGCAAATGGGCGCTGATGAGAGAGCTTTTGTGGCCGAAGAGAAGGTTGTGTCCTTCCAGAATTTATTATCTGCTGCCTAGGAGTCGATGCTCAAGGTTGAACATGAGGCTGAACAGGTCAAGTCATCTTATGAGCAAAAAATCGAAGATTTGGAGCGCCAAGCCTTGACGGTTGAATCTCTCTCAAAAGAGGTTAGGCTAGAACTTGAGGTCCAGGGGGTTGACCGCTTCAAAAGGTCCCCAGCTTATGACGCCCTTCTCCTTCGGGAATTTCAGTTGGTGATTTTTTTAAAGTTAAGAATCGGACAACTGATAAAGCCCAAACCAACTGAGAGTTGTCGATCAATAACCATGTGGACCGGTCCCTGGAATTTCTTCGAACTCAGATGAAAGAATGGAGAGCTTACTGCCGCAGCCGAGGTAAAGAGCCACATCCTATGTATTTGGAGATCCCATCAGAGCATTCTCTCTCGACCTTCTATGTCAGTCAGGAATCTAGTGTGGATGGCTCAACGCCTGATATTGGTCTGGTCCCTAAAGCATATTACAGTGAATGGATGGATGACTTGGTTGACACAATCGTCTGATCTTCAAATGAAAGTCTTCTCCATGAATACGAGATGGAGCTTGACCCGAGTATCGACAAACGTTCCAAATCTTCATCCTAGCCTTAGTCATTTTTGTAAAATTCACTTTGTAAATTTTTTGATCAATGACGTTTCATATTTGTGAACCGCTTTATTCAGAAAGCCATGTATTGTTTAAATCTGCCAACTTATTGCTTGAATAATTTCACCGAGTACCGACTATTTTATTTAACTTGGTTTCGTTACTTGGGATAGCTTCTAACGCCAAGTATTTTTACTGAACAGGCTAACTATTGTCCTAGTAACTTTACCGAGTATCTTATTTAACTTGGTTTTTCTTACTCGGAACGATTTTCTAATGTCAAGTATCTTATTAAACTGGCTAATGCAACTTCTTAGTGCCATCTTATTAAACTGACTAATGCAATTTCTTCGTGCCAAGTATCTTATTAAACTGACTAATATTATTAACCGAGTCATCTTGAAACAAGCAAGTAGATTTACTCGTTATTTCATACTCAGTTGCTACCCAAACATTACATCAGGGCTCACCACGATCATATGTTCGAATCCTTACACAAGTTACTGAAGACATCTTCTTAGTTTTGTCTGTGCAAGGTTTTGCCGAATTGCTAAGCTTTTGAACTGCTTAACACAGCTGCACATCTTTCGATGATTTTTCCAGACGGTGCCATGAGCCATTTTCCAGAATCCGGTGTATCGTGTTTGCCTTTTGGCTAAGGTCAACTGACCTTACTCGACTGGCATGCTCCTTCAAGCTTCTCTTCCCATTCAGGAATCTTACCAAATTAATGGTCCCGGGCATTCTATTTGCAGGTTCTTATTATCATGCTCATCTTTCATATGTTCTTATTATCATATGCTTTAGATTTCTGAAATCTCGAGTTGGGTTTTTATTTATAACTGCAAAATTAACAATGATTAAATTTCTAAACTAATAACCATCCTGACTAGAATTGTCATAACTAAAAAGGGAAACAAAATTTCAAGGATAAAAAATCTTCAAATATTGGGTGTTGCATGGCCGAGGTAAGACTCCTCCATCTGGTCGTGCAATCCAAAATGCTCAATGATCAACTACTCCTTCAATCTTGTACGGGCATTCCCATTTGTCAGCCAATGAGCCTGCAACTTTGTTTTTTGTGTTTAGTGACACTTTTCTGAGTACCAGGTCTCCTAATTGAAATTTTCTGATCCGAACATGAGAGTTGTAGTGGTGAGCCACTCTTTGCTGATATGCCATATTTCGTATTTGGGATTTCTCCCTTTTCTCTTCTAGCTATTCTAGACTTTGTAACAGCATATCAACATTCTGGTCTTCATCATACAACCTGACCCTCGGTGACACGTACGATGTTTCTACAGGAGTAACAGGTTCTGTTCTGAACGCTAAAGTGAATGGAGTCTCTCTTGTAGAAGTTCTTGTTGTCGTCCGATATGCCATAATACCTCAGGAAGTTTTTCAACCCAACTTCCTTTCTTGGCATCTAGTTTTTCTTTGAGTGTGTGCTTAATGATTTTGTTTACTGCTTCAACCTGCCCATTCGTTTGAGGGTGGGTAGGTGTGGTGTAGTAATTGGCAATTTGGTACTCTTTACACAGTTGTCTGAATTTTAGGTTATCGAACTGGGTGTCGTTGTCAGTGATGATAGTGCTTGGGACTCCAAATCTATAGAGTATATTCTTCTTCACAAAGTTCGTGGTATTTGTTTCTGTGATGTGTACTAATGCTTCGGCTTCCGCCCATTTTGTGAAATAATCAACGGCTACTATTTCATGCTTCGCTCCACCCCCTGTCCCTACTGACATTGAGCCAATTAAGACCAAACCCCACATGGCAAATGGCCATGGGGACGTAAGGCTTCTGAGTTGTTCAGGTGGCTGTCGGATATCGTTAGCGATCCTTTAGCATGTATTGTAGCTTTTTGAACATCGTTGTGCATCCGAGAACAAAGAGGGCAAATAATAACCTTGCATGAGTACCTTGTGTGCCAAACTTTTACCTCCAGTATGATTTCCACATACTCCGCCATGGATTTCCTGTAGTATCCGACATGCATCTTTCTCGGATACATATCTCTGGAGTGTTCGGGAAAACCCTCTTCTGTACAGTTCTCTTTCCATCAATGTGTATCTTGTTGACCGGAACCTGACATGTTTGACTTCTAGGGGATCTTCCGGGAGTATGCCTTCTTCTAGGTATCTTTTCAGCTGAGTCATCCAATCGTCTGGCGGTGTTCGGATTTCTGAGATTTCTAAGTTTTTTGACTCAACTATACTCGGTCTGAGGAGATGTGTGACCAGAATAGTTTTTGGCCTGATTGTGGTTGTTGTTGATGCTAGTTTAGACAACGCGTTAACTTTTTCATCCTCTTCCCTGGGAATCTGAACAATCTTATATTCCTTAAATTTTTGAAGGGGTTGTTTTGCTATGTCTCGATAAGCTATCATTCCTTCATTTCTAGCTTGGTATTCGTTCAGGACTTGGTTGGCGATTACATGTGAGTCACTGAATATCTCAACATCATCTGCTCCGAGGGCAATGCGTACTCTAAGTCCAGCTAGTAACGCCTCGTACTCGGCTTGATTATTTGTTGCTTTGAAATCGAATCGCATGGCATATTCAACGTCATCTCCTTTCGGGGTGCATACTATAATCCCTGCCCCGCCGCCATGAGTGTTCGAGGAACCATCGACATATAATCTCCACGATAAACTCTTGCCCATCATCCTTTTTGCTTTCAGGTTTGGTTCTGTGAATTTTGCTACGAAATCTGCTACAGGAAAACCTTTGAGGGATGTCATAGGGACGTACTGAATATCAAATTCACTTAGCTCGATTTCCCATTTGGTTATTCTTCCTAAAATTTTTGGCTTCTGTAAGATTTGCTTAAGTGGGCAGTCAGTGAGGACCTGGATTGTATGAGCTTGAAAGTATGGTCTCAGCTTCGTTACTGTCAAAACCAATGTTAATGCCATTTTTTCTGCCTGTGAATACCTGGTTTCAACTGGAAGAAGTGCCTTGTTGGTATAGTATACTGGCCTATGTACTTCATTTTCTGTTCTGACTAGAATTGAGTTTGCTGCTAATTCCGTAATTGATAAGTACAAGTGAAGTATTTTTTCTCATTTTCGGTTTTGAAAGGATGAAAGCTTGCCCTATGTACTCTTTGATTTTTAGGAACGTCTGCTCGCATTCTTCGTTCCATTCGAGCCATTTTCCTGTTTTAATTACTTTTAAAAAGGGAACACATTTATTTGTGGCCTTTGAAATAAATCTGCCCAAGGAGGCTAAGCATCCTGTTAAGCGCTGCACTTCTTTTAACGTCCTTGGCGATGTCATTTTTTGAAGGGCTTGGATCTTCTCAGGGTTTATTTTGATTCCCCTATGGTGAACTTGGAAACTCAGGAACCTTCCTAAAGGAACGCCAAATAGGCATTTGTTTGGATTCAACTTCATCTGATATCTCCTCAAGACATCGAATGTTTCCCGCAGGTCTGAAGCATGCCCGTCTGCTGAGATGCTTTTGGTCAACATGTCATCTATGTAAATTTCTATGTTTCTTCCTATTTGACATGCGAAGATTATATTGACTAGTCTTTGGTATGTTACTCCAGCATTCTTTAGCCCAAAGGGCATTACTGTGTAACAGTATAAGCCGAACACCGTTTTTTTCCTCATCAGCCTTATTCATCCGGATTTGGTTATACCCTGAGTAGGCGTCCATAAAACTGAGTAATTCGTGGCCTGACGTGGCATCAACCAATTGGTCTATCATTGGCAGTGGAAAACTGTCTTTTGGGCAGACTTTATTTAGGTTCGTGAAGTCTATGCACATTCTCCACTGACCATTTTTCTTCTAGACAAGGACCACATTGGCTACCCACTGAGGGTAGCTGATCTCTCTGATCGATCATACAGCGAGTAACTTCTCCACTTCTTGCTTGATCGTCTAACTTCTTTCAAGGTTAAAAGATCTTCTTTTTTGTATTACTGGTAGGGGTGAGCATAAAAACCGAAACCGAATTGAACCGAACCAAACCGAACCGAAAAAAGGTGTTTGTTTCGGTTCATAACTTCTATTTGGTTCAAGTCGATTTGAAATTTAAAAGCTGAATTGAATTCGGTTTGGTTTCGGTTTGAACATACAAAACTGAACCGAATAAACCGAATTGTCTTAATTAATTATTTTGTAATGTTCAATTTTATTATGGATTGTTTATTGATGATGTTTTATTTTTTGACTACATTATATAATGTATTTTTTTACTTCTATTTTTAAAAGCTATGATGATTTTATATTTGGATTGAGTTTGTAAACCGAATATGATTGAAATTTTAGATTTGGATTCAAAATTGGGTTGTATTTTGTTTAAATTACTTTTTACATATTATGTTCTCTTAAAAAAGTTTTAACCTAAATGTCAAAAATGCAAAAGGTCTAAAAAATTAAAAAATATATTAAAAAACCTTTAAATCCCAATAGGTCCAAAACCGAATGGAACCGAATCGAACCGAACCGAACCGAGATAAAGGTGTACGGTTCAATTCGGTTTTCTGGTTCAAAACGGTTCAAACCAATTCACATTTTTAAAAACCGAATATATGTCGGTTCAATACTGTTTTCGTCAAAACCGAACTGAACTGAACCATGCCCACCCCTAATTACTGGTTTTGCATTTGGATCAACTGCAAGATGATGTGATATTATTCGGACATCTATCCCTACCATGTCTTCATGACTCTAGGCGAACACATCTTTATATTCATTGAGTAGATCAATAAGGTTTTACTTAACCTTTCCTTCTAAACTGGACCCGATTTTTATCTTCTTACCTGGTTCATATTCTTTTAAGACTATTTCCTCTATTGGTTCACTTCTAGACACTTTCGGCTCTTCCCTCGGATCAAACTCAAACAACAGTGATTCTTGCTCAATCTGATCTGATCGTGTGATGGTGAACACTTGTTCGCTATTGTCTCTGTCTTTGTAAAACAAGAGATTAGCTATTTTGGCCATCTTCTGGGACCTCTTGACTACTCATACCCTCCCGTTCGGTTGGGAATTTGATCAACAGAGCATAGGTAGTTGTTACTGTCATAGTTTTATTCAAGAATGGTCGACCTAACAACGCGTTATAAGGCCAATTGTCCAGGTCTACCACTACAAAGTCGAGTAACACTGATCTGTGACAAGGTGCTACTCCAATTTTTATAGGCAGCTTTACCGTCCCGAGAGGCCTGACCTTGATTCCCTCAAATCCTAAGTGGGGTATGGAAAGGTTGCAAATCCTTTCGGTTCAATATGAGTTTATCGTAGACAACTACATTGAGAATATCGACCGAACTACCATTGTCTATTAAAATTCTCCTGACTTCCCTGTGTCCAATTCGGGCGAGGGCGTCATTCAGTCAAACATCGACAGTCGGCATCTGTGAATATTATTAGGTCTCATCCTTCCTTTACCCTTTTCGGGTCTGGTTCGACGGAGTTGACATCAAAGTTTTACCTTGTCTTCACAGCTTCTCGAATTTCCTGAGTTCGCTCCCGGTTACTTCTTCCAGTTGATGGTCCTCCAAAGATTGTTTGTATTACTTCATTGGCCTCGGGACTGACCCTTTTGTTCCGACCAGAACTATGGTCATCCATGGTCTCTTTCTTCGTCTCCGACTTCTCATTTTTTTTCAGGATTATATCTTGTAGGTGTCCTTCCCGAATGAGGGTCTCTATGTAGTCTCTAAGTTGGTAACATTTGAAAGTCTCATGACCGGTTTCATTGTGGAATCTGCAGTACTTTGTTGTATCTCGTCGAGCATGCTGAGACTGTCAGCGTGACTCATTTACTAGATTTTTTCTTCTAATATGGCCAGGATTTCCTCCTGCTTTTTCAGGAGAGGGGTGTAGTTTGTGTATTTTCCTCAGAATTTCTCTGTGGTCTGGTCAACATTACTCTCGTTTCCTCGATCCTTGCTTCTTTCTTTGCTGTTTTCTTTTTGTTTTCCTCTGTGGTTCTGTACCTTTGACTCGGCGTCTTTTTGTTCAGGTCTCCCCCCCTCATGCATGTAACATCCTCCTATGGCTAACTCCTCTTCTTCGGCTAGTGTATATCCTCCAACCATGTTCATCATGTCTGCATATCTAGTTAAACAGACCCTTCTTAGATCAAAAGATAGTCGTTCATTCTGCAAGTTGTTTATGAATGCAACAATTATTGCTTCATCATTTGCACTGTCGATTTCTAAGACCGCCTGGCCGAATCTCCCCAGGTATTTTTTTAATGACTCATTTTTCCCTTGTTTCAACTGAGAAAGGTAAGCCACTGATTTTTTCCTTTGTACATTGCCCAGAAATTGTCTTGAGAAACTTCTGCTCAACTCATCGAAACTCTCGATGCTTGCCATGGGCAATCTTCCGAACCATCTTGAGCCTATGTCTCCCGGAGTTTGTGGAAAGTTGAGACATAATAAAGAGTCGTTGTGGGCATACTGAGCCGTAACGTTTTTATACCGTCTGACGTGTTTTTTAGGATCTGTATCCTTCTTGAATTGTTCCATGTGTGACATCCTGAACCTTTCTGAGAATGGGGTTCACGAGATGTCCCTATTGAATGGACTATCAGAATCATCGTCAGATAAGTCATTATACCCATATCGCCTAACCAGCGCGTCCATTTGACGCCTGTTGTTTTTTACTTCTCCGGTCAGGCTCCGAATCATAACATCTCTGTCTCCCACCGGTTCTCCGTGAAGGTTAAACAGTCAAGTGATCGCCATGCCTGTTTCCAGCTCATCTTCATCCTGTATCCGAGTCTCGTGAGCTAACCCTTGTAGGTGTATGGTTTTATAACGACGCTTGTGATGGTGACGATCACTATTCTCTGATGACGATGACCGATCCCTACCCCGATCATATTTTCGGTGCCTATCTCGATCTACCTGACCATGATTCTGCCTTTGGCGTGGTTCTTCGGGTGTTTCACGATCCCTGTCCTGGGTGCGTGTTTTACCCCCAGATTGATTTTTTTGATCCGAGTTCTTAGCAGCTACTGAAGCATCTGGTTCCGGCCCAAGTATAACCCAACGGAGCCTTGTAGGCAGAGGGTTTGGTGGGTGCGCCTCATCTGCAGCCAATAGATCTACTCCTTCTCTCGCCGCGTCTGTCAGTAGCTGTTGCAATGCCTCACGAAAATGTCGTGCTACGTCCTCACTAGTATGAGGGATTTGTTGGATACCCATCAAGGATGTTGGTTGGTTCTCGGTGGTTATGGTGGGATCTCGTGAGCTCCCGCGTATATGAGCATTATCTGGAGATTTTTGGATGTCCCTAGAACTGTTTATACTTCCGCTTACAACCATTACTTTAAATCAGATCGAAGGTTCAATACGCCCCTCCTTCTAACTCCAATTGTTGATGTCGATTCCTCGATGGGTGAGAAAGTCAACAAGATTGGATTTAGTTGTGACCTGTCAAAGATAAAGAGAAAGTGAATGCAATTTGAAGCTAATTAGACTGGTTTATGTGTTAAAACTCCGGTGATCGGAGAAACGTCCACGGGTGGTTGAATTAACAACCGAACCAAAATTCACTATTGAAATAAAGAATTACACCACTCGATCTCTCTTTTTTCTCTCTGCTCGTGATTCTGTATCCCTCCAACAATGAGATTATGGGTCTATTTATATTCGCACAGAATCCTAATCCTCGTTGTACAAATAATGAAAGATTTTTGTATTTAGTTACAATTTGGTTGCTTGTCGGAGTCGTTTTTTACTTCTTTCCTATTTCAGAGATTGTATGGAGATCGAATGAGACTCGGGAGATACAGTCAGTTTAGGACTTTATTTCCTTATAAATGTGCAGTCTTCTTGAAGAAATAAAGTATTGCCTGATTTGGAACCTGTTTCCTGTTTGGTACTTTAATATTCTAGGAATTCTTCTTTACATGGATGTTTTTACGTATTTAAGCATGACTCTTGGTATACCCATGTGCGAATTATGTATTGGACTTCTTTATTTGGGTTTTCTCGTTCTTGTCTCGAGTAGATTATGACGTCACTTGGTCTCGAGTAGGTCTTAACCTGCCGAATACCTGTATTTGGACTTATTCGGGTTCGTATTCCTTAGTGATTTCTTGAAGGATATTTTCTGAATGCCTATTCGGACATCTACCTGGCAATCTTAAGGGACTATCCACCTTATCAATGACGTGTACATTCGATAAAATGTACCTATAACAATATTTTTTTTCTTTTCAAAAATTATTCATTTTACTTTATTTGTGAAATTTGTTAAGAATGAGTGTGCTCTTATTTGAAATAGAACATATATTTGGTGGTTAGTGTTTTCAAAGAGTTTTATGTTTTTTTTTTCTAAAGTGAAATTCTAAAGAAAAAAGAAAAAAAAAGTCATTCAAAGTCTTTGGTATAAATGAAAGACAATTTGTGAGATTTGATATAACTAAAAGTCATTGACATTTCGAAATCATTAAAAGTCATAGATATTTTGAATACCTTTTAGCTTTCATATACTTTTAAAAGGTCTTGGTTGAATGCCTTATTTCTTTTAATGACTTTTTAAAAGTATACTAAAAGTCTGTATTGAATACCTCATGACTTTTAATAACTTTTTAAAAGGATACTAAAGTATGTATTGAATACTCCATAACTTTTAATGAGTCTTTAAAAGTCTATATTGAATACATCCAAATTTTTAAATTTCATAAAAGCCTTTAAAAGTCTTTTGAAATCTCAATTGAATACACCCCCTAAATATAGCGTGCTATTTCTTCTAATTTTCAAAATTGTCAATGTTTGGATGCCTTCCATTCCTTGGATGGGCTGTATAATTTATTATTAAATTTGTTATCATCGACTCTTCTATTCTAATTAAATTTATCTTAACAAACCCATATATAACAAAAAAAATCTTCCTCATCTAATAAAATTTATATTATCAGTAACATTTAAATTTCTCGAAAGTATATATATATATATATATATATATATATTCAAGTCAGTGCGTACTGATATAACTTCATCCGTGTGTTGGATGTGGACCATTAGATTTACATACTTTGACTCAAAGTGTATGCACTTATCAAAACTTCTTCATAATCAGTAGTTCATATGCAACGTACTAATGTAAGTTATATCAGTACGTACCGACTAAAACGAGTATATATATATATATATATATATATTACTTTGACAAAACAGGCTATATATTACTTTGATAAATCATGCTTCTGTTTGTTGTTGAAAATTTGGAGATTTAAAGAGCCACATTTCTACAGTAATTTCTAGATTCTACTCATGTGTGTTGAGTTTGTACTTAATGCTACACATATGTCAATTTGTTATTTTCATTTCTCATTTTATGTGTTTGTCTTCACGTATTCTTCTTTTTCTGGTGTAAAAAGTTTTCTTTTTTCTCTAAAAGTTTTTGCCAGTTTATCTATCAAAGAAAAAATAATTCTTTTTTTTTCAGCTTCTTCTTTGTAATAGGTAATCTGATAACTCTAGATCGCCTTGTAGTTCTTGTTTTCTTGAAATATAAGGTATGCTCATTGTCTTTTAAATTGGGGTTTTTTTCTTTTTCTTTTTCTTGTAATTTCTATGTTTTGAGTAGAGAAATAAAAGTTTAAAAGTGTCAGACATAGTATATGTTAGGACTTCGATTAACACAAAACCATACACATAAAACCATAACATGTTTAGGCACAAAATTAGTATGAATGCTTAACCTAAACATGTTTCTATACATATTTAATCAAGCTCTAAACAGTCCTAACATAAACCCATATCAATTCAAGAGAAAGTTAAATCTAGAAAGCGGAAGCGTACCTAAATCCATCGCTGGAGATTTGTGAACGGGTTGTGATCTTCCAAATTAACACGATCTCTATGAACCCTACTGTGTTCTTGAAGCTCTGTTGATGGGATACAGAGAAACAAAAAAATGATCGTGTAATTTAGGGACCATAACCCTAAATATATAATAATCAAATTATTATATATATTGGCTATTTCTAATTCGGCCCCTCAACATTAGAAATAGTACTCTGGTATCTACACATTAATTCCATGACAATTATACCCTTAAGCCTTAATACTTTAAATCTTAATTAGATCACTTTAATTTAGACTTAACCAAAAGATAGCACAACACATTTAATATTCACATGTGTGGCCCCATGTGATGGAATTTTTTCCAACAATCTCCCACTGGGCCACATATGTAACTTTACAAATGTGTATGACTTTATGAGCTCCAAAATTTTGCTATCACAATTTTAGGGTATATCCGAACAATCTCGTCCATTGATTATGCCAACATAGGATCAAAGCGGCTTTCGTCACATTTAGCGTAACTAAACCCATCAATGGCCACGTATACTAACATAACCAAATGACATAGATCAATCATGGATGCATAGCATGGAAATTACATGTAATGTGATCTATACATGTCTATCCCAACTGGTTCTACTTTATTCCTTAGTGAGATCAAAACTTAACTCAATGTAACAGAGTGTAATTAAATGAATACTTTATTTCTGATCAGATAAATATCCAAATACATAAATGCATAAATATATCCAAAATAAAAATATAGAGCAATACAATACATAATTATACAAACTCCCGCTATAATGTGATATCCTCACACAAAATAACACCCATATAAGCAGCGTGCTCATGAAAGACCTTGGGTGGTAATCCTTTTGTAAGCGGATCCGCTATCATGGAGTTTGTCCCAATGTGCTCTATGGATATATGTCCACTCTGTACTCTTTCCTTCACAACTAGAAACTTAATGTCAATATGCTTTGACTTAGATGAGCTCCTGTTGTTGTTAGAATATAGCACTGCTGACTTATTGTCATAATATAGTTTGAGTGGTCTTTCAACACCCTCCAGAATGCGCAGCCCAGTGACAAAATTCCGCAACCATATTCCAGGATGCCTCATAGCATGCTACAAACTCTGCTGCCATGGTGGAAGAAGCTATAAGTGTCTGTTTGGCACTCTTCCAAGATATAGCTCCACCAACCAACATGTATATGTAGCCTGATGTGGATCTCCTACTATCTTGACATCCAACAAAATCGGAGTCGGGATAACCTATGATCTCAAATTGATCCGATCTCCTATATATGAGCATGTAATCTTTTGTTCTCTTCAAATACCTCATAACCCGCTTGGCTGCTATCCAATGATCCATTCCACGGTTACTTAAATATCTGCCTAACATACCAACAATGTACGCAATATCCGGACGCGTACACACCTGAGCATACATTAGACTCCCTACAGTTGATGCATAGGGAATCTTCTGCATTTCCTTAACTTCAAGGTTACTTTTAGGGCACTGGTTGAGACTGAACTTGTCTCCCTTAGTGACGGGGGTGTCACCTGGTTTGTAGTCCTGCATGCCAAATCTTTTGAGCACTGTATCGATATAGCTTCTTTGTGATAATCCAAGAATACCCCGAGAACGATCTCGTTGTATCTGAATCCCTAATACAAAAGAGGCATCACCAAGATCTTTCATCTCAAAATTCTTTGATAGAAATCTCTTGGTTTCATGCAATATACCTATATCATTTGTGGCAAGCAGTATGTTATCGACATATAAAACCAGGAATATGTGCTTACTCCCACTGAATTTGTGATACACACAATTATCAATAATGTTTATCTCAAAACTAAACGAGATAATCACTTGATGAAACTTATGGTACCACTGACGGGAAACTTGCTTGAGTCCATAAATGGATTTTGTCAATTTGCAAACCATATTCTTTGGGTCTCCCGACTCAAAGTTTTCTGGTTGCACCATATAAATTGTTTCATCAATGTCACCATTGAGAAACACCGTCTTGACATCCATCTGATGAAGCTCAAGATCAAAATATGCAACAAGTGCCATGATTGTCCTAAAAGAGTCTTTCGTTGAAACTGGAGAGAAAGTCTCTTTATAGTCAATCACTTCCCTTTGGGTAAAGCCTTTAGCTACAAGACGAGCCTTATACCTCTCCACATTACCTTTCGAATCCCTTTTGGTTTTAAATATCCATTTACAACCAATGGGTTTCGCACCTTCTGGTAATGGGACAAGTTCCCAAACCTTATTGTCTTGCATAGACTTATATTCCTCATTCATGGCATCAATCCACTTTTGAGAGTTGGAACCCTGCATGGCTTGATGGAAGTTGATTGGAGCATTTTCCATCATTCCTATGTCTTCCTCATGTTCCTGGAGAAATACGTAAAAATCGTCCGGAATAGCATTTCTCCTTTCTCTAGTGGATCGCCCTAATGGCACTGGTTCTTGAGGTTGTTGAGTTTGTTCCTCAGGAACAATTACCTCATCTTGAATGGGGGGTTGTTCAACATTGTCTGGTTGAGGATCCAGATTTGCTTCTTGATCAATGACAGGTATAGAAACCTGCACATTGTCAAAATCGATAGTAGGAATCGAAATCGATTCTTCCTCAAAGATAATGTCTCTAACCTTATTTCTCCCCCCAAACTCAACATCCTCAAAAAATGTTGCATTTCCCGTTTCAAAAATTGACCTAAGTGTGGGATCATAAAATTTATAGCCCCTTGATCGCTCAGAGTAGCCAATGAAGTAGTTGCTCACAGTTTTGGAGTCCAATTTCTTTTCATGTGGCCTGTAAGGCCTTGCCTCAGCTGGACATCCCCAAATGTGAAAATGCTTTAGATTTGGCTTTTTACTTGTCCAAAGCTCATAAGGTGTTTTTGCAGCTGCTTTAGTTGGCACTCGGTTCAGAATATAAGCTGCTGTTTTGAGTGTTTCTCCCCAGAGTGACTCTGGTAAGGTGGAATGACAAATCATACTTCTTACCATATCCTTAAGAGTCCGGTTTCGCCTTTCAGCTACAACATTCATGCTAGGTGACCCTGGCATGGTGTACTATGGGACGATTCCACATTCCTCTAGGAATTTAGCAAATGGTCCTAGACGTTGTTCACCTGAACCGTCGTATCTACCATAGTATTCACCATCACGGTCAGACCTGACACTCTTTTTTCTTTTGTTGAGTTGGTTCTCAACTTCAGCCTTAAATGTTTTGAACACATCCAAAGACTGTGATTTCTCATGAATGAGAAATAGGTACCCATAACGTGAGTAATCGTCTATGAATGATATAAATTATTGTTGACCATTCCAAGAAGCCGTAGGGAATGGACCACAGATATCCGTATGTATCAATTCTAAGACGTCAGTAGTTATGTTGGCACCTATTTTCTTTATTTTGGTCTGTTTTCCCTTGATGCAATCAATACAAACATCAAAGTCTGTAAAGTCAAGGGAATCTAAAATACCATCAGACACAAGCCGCTCAACTCTATGCTTAGAGATGTGACCTAAGCGTTTGTGCCATAATGTGACTGAATTTTTTGTGCTTAGTTTGCGTTTAGTACCTCGTGATTCCACATGCAAGGTTTCATTATAAGAAACGATTGTATCAAGCAAATATAAGTTGTCATATACACATAAAGAACCAGTTCCAACAACATTTGAATTTATAGATAAACTGAATTGATTGTTTCCAAATGAACAATAATAACCAAACTTGTTCAATAAAGAAACTGAAACCAAATTCCGCCTAAAAGACGGTACAACAAAAGTATCTAATAAATCCAAATAATAATCAGTTCCTAATAACAACCTAAAATGCCCTATCGCCTCCACTTCTACCGATTTTCCATCGCCCACAAAGATGTTTCTTTCAGCATCATTTGGCTTTCGGTAGCTCAGGCAACCCTGCATAGAAACACTGATGTGAGTAGTAGCACCAGAATCTAACCACCAGGTGTTTCTAGGTACTGAAGCTAAATTTACCTCAGAACAAACCAAAGTAAGGAACGTACCTTTCTTTGCACGCCAAGCGTGATACTTGGTACAATCCTTCTTCATATGTCCAGGCTTGTTACAAAAGAAAAAATCTTCTTTATCCTGCTGATGTTTCTTTTGAGCTGGACCCTTAGCAGCTTCATTATTCTTTCTCTTTTTGCCCTTATCTTTAGAGGTGCTAGCCAGATGAGCACTTTCGGTCATGTCTCGCTTCAGTCTCTCTTCCTCTTGCACACAGTAAGAAATGAGCTCATTAAGAGTCCATTTCTCTTTTTGACAGTTGTAACTGACCTTAAACTGACTGTATTGTGCAGGAAGGGATATTAATACCAAATGCACGAGCAAGTCGTTAGACAACTCGAGATTCAGTGCCTTAAGTTTAGAAGCAATATGAGACATTTCCATAATGTACTCCCTAATGTTCCATTTGCCTTTGTACTTCATAGAAATCAAGCTTTGCAAATGCGTGCTTGTTTCTACCTTATCGTTTTTAACAAAACGCTTTTCAATTTTGGCTAGGAACTCCTTGGCTTTGGTTATCTTTTCAGATACCCCACCCCTAAATGCCTCCGGAATACCGCGCTTGATGATCATAAGACTCATGCGATTTGAGCAATCCCACTTCTCAAAGTTCTTCATGTCATCAGGAGAACTTGCATCCGTAAGAGAAGCGGCTTGCTCAACCCGAAGTGCAAGGTCTAGATCCATGCAGCCGAGAACGATTTCAATGTTCTCCTTCCAATCCTTAAAGTTGGTCCCATTAAGTACAGGTATAGAGTTGATGTTAGCAGATATGGAAGAAACACTAGCTGTAAAGAGAACAAAACACACAAACAAACATGCTCACATTAATAACCAAATATTATAATCAACAAATTCAAATAATGGTAATTCCCATCTCAAGATACCTAGCACATCATTAATATCAAGTCTTTGGACAATAATATTAATTGTAAGTGGTACTCTTATTGTAGTGATCAAACATTGACAATAATTAATGTCAAATAATAAATCTATCTTTGGATTGACTTATTATTCACATGTAAAACCTTATAGTCGTCACATATTTATCACCACAGGTGTGTGTGTAATTCGGCCAAGTATTAACCTTCCTTTGGACCGACTAATACTCGCATGAATTTACACACACACAAACATCCAACATCCCTCATGAATAA
This sequence comes from Dipteronia dyeriana, assembly GCA_032871835.1. Classification (NCBI taxonomy): domain Eukaryota; kingdom Viridiplantae; phylum Streptophyta; class Magnoliopsida; order Sapindales; family Sapindaceae; genus Dipteronia; species Dipteronia dyeriana. Next base: position 79,247,818 of record CM065301.1, on the reverse strand, counting down.
TGTACACAAGAGAGGTCACTTTAGCGACATCTTGTTTCAATTAACCCGTTTAGAATGATGGACCACCTTAATTAACCATAAAAGGTATACACAAATGTTTGAATTTGAGTTGATCCTTAATAAAAAAAATTATTTTATTGTATCAAAATTACAAAACTGCCCTTGATTTTGTAAAATTACAGAAAAGCCCTCAAGTTTCAGTAATTACAAATCGACCCCTGTATTTTGTCTAAATCATAAACTGACCTAGTAATTTGTAATAATTAAAAAATTGGCCCCAAAACTTTTCAAAATTTTAAAATGACCCCATAACTTTTCAATAATTATAAATCTGCCCCAACTCGTTTTCATAATTGCAAACAGGCCCTTTAAGTTTTGGAAATTATAAATTGACCCCAAAACTTTACAAAATCACACAATGGCTCAAATAATTTGCAAAACAGTCCCTCAAGATTTTCAAATTTTCAAAAGAAGGGCCTGAAGCAAAAATCGATTTCTGAAACCCTAGGTTTCTAGCCCCCGCCGCCTTAACCACCAGAACGTCACTGGGAAGCGACGAACGGCAGCCAAGCAGCAGCGTGACCACCCGCAAACCTTCCCGATCGTAAGCAACGACCGGCGATCGACGCCCAAATCGATCGAGGGAATTGGCAACTGATCTGGGCTCGATCTGGACCAGCCGAGTGATCGACGGGGATAGGAGTGCCGACGAAGCTGCTCGGTTGACCCGAGATCGACCCAAAACCATGGTCTGGGTTGGAAAAAACCCATCGACCAAAAATCAAAACTGGTTTTTTTTTTTTTTGAAAACCAGAAGGACACAGTTCTGAATACCTTTTTTTTTATATATATATTTTATTTTATTCATATATATATATGATCAAGCAAACCGAATCCAAAACAACAAAATTCAACCAAAGTTCGTGATCAAAACCCAAATAATCTATGGATTCAAAACATAATATTTTGTTTATGAATTCAACACATAAATTAATCAATAAAACTGAATTCCTCAAGAATCAATTATGGGTGGCTCTGATACCAATTGTTAGGACTTCGATTAACACAAAACCATACACATAAACCATAACATATTTAGGCACAAAATTAGTACGAATGTTTAACCTAAACATGTTTCTATACATATTTAATCAAGCCCTAAACAATCCTAACATAAACCCATATCAATTTAAGAGAAAGTTAAATCTAGAAAGCAGAAGCGTACCTGAATCCATCGCTGGAGATTTGTGAACGAGTTGTGATCTTCCAAATTAACACGATCTCTATGAACCCTACTATGTTCTTGAGGCTCTGTTGATGGGATACAGAGAAACAAAAAAAAAATCGTGTAATTTGGGGACCATAACCCTAAATATATAATAATCAAATTATTATATATATTGGCTATTTCTAATTCGGCCCCTCAACAAATTAGAAATAGTACTCTGGTATCTACACATTAATTCCATGACAATTATACCCTTAAGCCTTAATACTTTAAATCTTAATTAGATCACTTTAATTTAGGGTTAACCAAAAGATAGCACAATACATTTAATATTCACATGTGTGACCCCATATGATGGAATTTTTTCCAACAGTATATCCTCGAGAAGCATTTAATGATTTAAAGCTTATAACTTTACTATAGAAAATATGGTCTCTTGTTTCTTTATTTTCAAAGATTTTTTTTTTCTTAAAGTTTTTATTTGTTCATTTAAGAGTTTATGATTTAACAAAAAAAGAAAAAGACTTTCTCTTACACTTGCAGTTGCAATGTATTTATGGTAAAACTTGTATTGTGTTTGATTTCTTAAGTTCAAAACTTTGTTTTGGGTTTATGTTAAATGGGTTTTATGAACATGTTCATCAACATCTACTACAATAAAGTTTATGTGATGTGACATAAAAGAGTTACATGATATTGAAGAGCACAAGCAAACAAAAAACAAATCCTTTCGTGTAATGCAAGTTTTGTTCAAGAGCTCTTTGAATTGAAATTGAATGTTAGTGAAATCATTAGAAGGTTCAGACTGTTGCTTCCGGTAAGTAAACCAGTTTTTTTTTTATTTGAATATGATGAATGTGTTATTGACAAAACATGCTTATGTTTGTTGTTGAAAATTTAAGCTTTTTTTTTGTTCCAAAATCCTTTTGTTTGGTTTGTATTGTATAAAGATACTAGTATCGAGATGCATTTCAAGTCTAGAATTTGGACTATATATTTTGTACAATGTATAAATTAATATATTAATTTCTAAAAATAATTGAAAATGAGACAAAATGATTGAATTAAAGATTATTGAATTGTTTAGCAAATATCTCCCATGTTTCTCCCTTCTCTGCTATTTACTTCTATCTTTCTCAAAAATTATCATTATCAGTGGTATCAGAGCGCAATTTCGATCATGGACACCGAGTTCAATAATAAAGTTTATAAATTTTTGGATCGTGGTGAGTCTAATTTCGACCAAATACACTCTACTTTACAAACTATCCTGACAGAATTTTGAGCAATACGAGTCTCTCTTAACTCGAATACGGCCAATACAAAGACTAACTCTTTTGTTCCAGGAGAAGTTTTGCATCAGTTGGTCCGACCTAAAGGCTCTCATTCCAATTCCACCTTCGACCAACACCATAATCAACTCAAGCAACCACACACCCTAGTCAATAATATTGGCGTTGCTTGATTGGTAGAAGAACGGAACCGGTTACAGAAGAAATTCAGCAACCCTTTTTGTTCCCAAACGACCACAGTGATGCATCAATCTGCTCCAAGTAACTCGATCGGTCTGTTAGGTCCTTCCCCAATCCTGAAGGCAAGTTCAGATAACCCAAACTCTCTCGTTCCTATCGGAAGAATCACTAATCAATAAGTACGAGAACGCCGCGAGAAGGGTCATTGCTACTATTGTTACGAACAGTTCCTCTCTGACCATTGCTACTACGATAGATGACATTCCGCTCTTGAATCAATCCTATGTAGATGAAATATCAGGAGACATCAAATTTTATCCTTGCGGACAAGAATAATTTAATGCGGGAGGAATTATATGTGCCAATTGTATAGGATTCCTGCAAGAGAAAGGCTTGATCAAGTTAGTTATCTTGTCTACCGGTTAAGAGAGTTTTTTTAATTAAAAAAACTTTTTTTTAAAAAAAAATGTGTTGTTTGGTTATCACTCAGTAGAGCTTTTGATGATTACAAAAGTTGTTTTACGTTTATTTGGAGAAGTTCATATTTTAGGCTTTTCCAAGTAGATCTTTTTGAGTTTTTTTTAATAACATTAAAATGTCTAATATAATCCTATCATTTAAAATAGTTTTTGAATATTTTGGTAATCCTACAATTTCAAAAAGTTTTTTCTAATTGACAACCAAATAATCAATATCTTCTCATTAAAAGCTCTACTTGTAGAAGATTTACTTTAAAAGATTTACTCATAAAAGAATAATAAAAAATCTATTTAAAGAAACTCTTCTAAAAAGAGTCTTAGGCTCAGTTTGGCATTGCTGTGCTGTGGGGAGAAGTGCTTCTGAAATTGCTGTGAGGGGAATTGCTTTTGGGATTGCTGTGGAAAAAATCAGCTGAGTGTTTAGTAAACTGATTTTCAAAAATGCTGTGAGAACTAAAAACAATTTCAATGTGTTTGGTAAACTGATATAAAAAGTGTTGTGAGTGTGTAAAATTACTAAAAGGACAAAGACATCTAAATGGTACTAATTTCCTATACTTTACATTTTTCTTGTTTATTTGTATTTAGTGTTAATTGTTATATAATTATGGTACTTTATTGAATTAATTAGTCCCATTTTTTTATTCTACTTTATTTAATTAATTAGTCCTATTTCTTTATTTCTTTATTTCTTTATTTTATTTTTTATTTCATTTTTATTTTACTTTATTGAATTAATTATGGAAACATTTTTTTTTGTACAAAAATATAAGCCCAATTTTTTTTGTTAAATTTCGCTAAAGGTAAGGACAAAGTTGGAAACTTAGTAAAATTTCATTTAATATCACTGTAGGTGTTTTCTAAAAGCAGAAACCAAAATCCAAAAGCATGTATTTGTAGCTTCTCAAAAACTCAGTTGGGAGAAGCTAAAAGTGACCAAAAGTACTTCCCCACGATTTTACCAAACATCCTGTCTGGGGTCTAGAATCACTTTTGAACCTAAAAACAGCTGGAAAAGCAATACCAAACTGAGCCTTAGTTGTATAGTTATTGCTTTAACGGTCTCTGATAGTGCCGTTGTGCAGCATAATAGTTTCCTTATTATTGTTAGCATGTATTGTTCGGTGGATATGGTCATGAACTATTGAATTAAAGATTATTGAATTGTTAGCAAATATCTTCCTTGTTTCTCTCTTCTCTGCTATTTACTTACTTCTTTTTCAAAAATTATCCTTATCAGTTTGATAGAATTTAAGGTTATTAATTATCATTTTGTTAAGTATAATGTAGTATTTTTTTTTTCAAAAAAAAAAAAATATTAGGCGTGGTGGCATGATTCGGACTAGAGGTGGCAAAATGGGTCGGGCCCTGACGGGCGGCCCGGCTCGGCCTGTTTGGTCACGGGTCCAGGCAGGCCCTGCCCGCCAGCTTAACAGGTCAGGCCTAAGCCCGTTATGCTGGCGGGCCAGGCCATGTCGAGGGGTCTCGGCCTGTAGGCCGGCCTGGCATGGCCTGTTAGGCGTGCGGGCCTATTTTTTTTTTTTAAAAAAATGTATTCTTGCAGGCCTTAATAGGTCAGCCCGCGATCCGACCTGTGAACTGGCCTGTGAATAGGCTGGCGGGCCGACCCGTTAAGGCCAGTCTGAATTCAAAATTTTTAAATTTTGAAATTTGAATTTAGGGGTGGTTTTTGTAAGTATCCAAGAGCCGTTGGTGACCGTTGGAGGGTTTTAAAAAATGTCCAAAACTTTTAAAAATTACATTTTTTAAAATCTTTTACAATTCATTTCAATTATACCCTAACCTAACATTTTCCTATAAATTCCCCATCACCCTCACCTCATTCCCTACAATTTCTCTACTTTCGTACTCTCTTATTTTATCTATTATCTACAATCTCCATTCTCCAACATCTCTCACTCTCTTTCAAGGTTCAACTACTTTGTAATTTATTTTATTTATTTAATATATTATATACACTATACATTTTATAATTTATATTATATTATTATATATTATATACTATTATAGTATATACTTGATACATCCCACTCTCTTGTCTCTACATATTCTAAGGCTCTTACTCTAAGGTATTGTCTTTTTTTAAAAAAAAATTATTTACTTTCATTTGTTATTTAATTATTAACTATTATTAGATATTAATATGCTTATAACTAATGTTATTATTTGTTATGTTGCTAGTTATCCAATTGATTAATTAATTTAACACTCTCAACTCTCAAGTCTCCAATTTAAGGTTAGTATTTGTACTTATCTACTTTTGTTATTAATAATTTTTGATATAGTAATTATTATTATTTAGTATTTAATGATTTGTAATTTAGTACGTGTGTTAAGTGTAGTTAATATTGTTGTTTGAGTGTTAGTAATATGTTAATTTCATGTATTTTTGTGAGTTTAACAACAAAGTAATAATTTTAAAAAATTCCTATTATTTTTTATATTTTTGAAATTATTATTATATTATAAAGATTATGTTTTATTTTGTCGAGTTTAAGAAGAAAATGACGATTTAGAAGAATTAAATCCAAATGTTTTTTTTAAATTAATAATATATTAGAATGATTATGTTAGTATTATGTATTTTTGTGAGTTTAACAACAAAATAATAATTTAAAAAATTAATTCCTAATTTTTTTATATTTTCGAAATTATTATTATATTATAAAGATTATGTTTTCTTTTGTCGAGTTTAAGAAGAAAATGACGATTTAGAAGAATTAAATCCAAATGTTTTTAATTTATTTTAAATTAATAATATATTAGAATGATTATGTTAGTATTATGTATTTTTGTGAGTTTAACAACAAAATAATAATTTTAAAAATTAATCCCTAATTTTTTCATCATTTTTGAAATTATTATTATATTAGTAGAATGATTATGTTTTATTTTGTCGAGTTTAAGAAGAAAATGATAATTTAGAAGAATTATGTCCGAATGTTTCTATTTTTTTTAGATTAATAATATATTAGAATGATTATGTTAGTGTTATGTATTTTTTATGAGTTTAACAACAATATAATAATTTATCTGTGACATTTAATCATTTATTCAAATATAATATTAGGAAAATGAATCCTGAACACTTGAACCTGACCCACGGCGACTATTTGCCTGACGAGGACATCAACCAATTATTCGGTGAGTTCTGGAAGAAAGTCCCGTTAGTAATACGGTTGCAAGACCTTCTTCCTCGACACTAGAATCGAGTAAGAAAAGGAAGAAGAAATCAATCGTATGGATGGATTGCTTTGACCCTATAATGAAGACGATGCTAGATGGTAGTCAAGTTGAGCTTGACTGTTGTAAGTATAGTAAATCTATACTCACCAGTAAGGGAACTACTCATCTTATAAGACATAGACTCAGTTGCGTGGCTTCCCATAGGCAAGTCGATACAACTCAACAAACCCAACTGCAGCAGAACCCAGATGTTTCAGTGAATACATGGCAGTATGACCTCAACCGGGTCAGAAAGCATTCAGTGTTGTATTGCGCTGCAACTGACCAACCCATAGGTTTTCAAGAAAACTCCCATTTTCAATATTATATTAATAATGCTTTTAACCCCCAATTTGTCCATGTTCCTAGAAACACAACTATGAGCGATTTGATAAGTACTTTTGAAAAATATAGGACAAAATTGATTTATGAACTGCAAAATATTTCCTTTTCAATTGCATTAACGTCAGACATCTGGAGTGGACGTTCAAAACAAGATTATTTATGTGTCACTGGACACTATGTAGACACCGAATGGATTTTACAAAAAAAGCTCCTTGGTTTTCGTGTCATGGATTATGCATCCACTGCACAAAATATTTTTCAGATTATTATGTCCGTTATACAAGATTATGGCATTGAAAACCGCATCATGTCAATTACTTTGGATAATGCATCTGCTAACTCTAAAACTATAGAATATTTCATTAATTCTAACATCCCTAATATTGCGGAAAAAAATTTTAACGCCCGTTATGCATATCACATAATAAACTTGATTGTAAAATCAGGTTTAAAGAAGGTCGAAAGTCAAATCGACAATATAGGGGGGCTTTGGGTTGGATTATGGCATCTAACCAAATAATTGTTGAGTTTGCTAGATTTTGTACATCTAAGAACCTAAAACCCCGTAAGTTCCAAACAAATATGCCGGTAAGGTGGAACTCAACATATTTTATGTTGAAATATGCTTTACCATATGCTTAAGAAATTACTAGTTTTTATAACTTGAACACCGCCAACAACACCCAACATGAAATACTCACGGAAGGTGATTGGTTTGTGGCCAACGTTTTTGTTGAATTTTTAACTATTTTTTATGATGCTACTGTAGAAATTTCCGGGTTTATTACCCCACATCTCCTCTTGCACTTCATAAACTTTATGACATGACTGATTTACTTAAACAATATAGAGAAATGGTATTGGTAACTCCCGCTGTTGTTGCTATACAATAAAAATATGTAAAATATTGGGGGAAAATTCCTCTTTTGTATGCCTTTAGTATTGTTGTAGATCCTAAGTTCAGATTTGAAGCTTTGAAAGTTTTTTCCACTACTTTGGGCGAGGCTATGGGATTAAGTGAAACAGATGTTGCTGAACATCTTAGTAGTTAGTACACTGAAATCCTAAATTTTCGAGGTTTTTTCTATTTATGAGGACATGTACAATGCCGAAATAGCAGTATCGGTGCCTCCTCAACAACAATCCCAACAACAATCGAAGCTCATGAGGATTTTTTTGAACAAGACCACAACTCTCTCGCTTCAGGAAGTTTGAGTCAGAGTCAAAGTCAAAGTCAACACGTGGAGCTCAACAAATATCTGAGTACGGAGTATTCGATCCCGGAGATCGAAGATTTCACAATGAACGATCTTCTGAAATGGTGGCGGAACAAGAGAAACAGCTTCCCCATTCTATCGAGATTAGCATGTGATGTCCTTGCTATCCCGGTTTCAACTGTTTCATCGGAGCAAGTGTTTAGCACTGCCAGACGAATAATAGAAGATATAAGATGTTCATTGGCCCATGATGCGGTTGAAGCTTTTACATGCCTTAAGGATTGAGAAAATAAAAGAATGAGACGACGACATCAACCGGTCAACGAAGAACTCATCGATGACTTCTCCAACATGACCATCGATGAGAGCTCCGGTAGCAACCAACCTGCAAACTGATGTAATTGTAAATACTTAATCTTTTTTTTTTCGGATTGCATTCTTTTTCCCTTACTAAGTTTTTATCCCATTGAGTTTTTCTTGGTAAGGTTTTTAATGAGGCAATCGTAATTTGTAATTTATACTTTTTACCACAAATTTAATAAGAAATTACAAAATTATTATAATTGAAAACTAATTAACTGTTGTTCACTTGTTTGAAATGAAAAAAAATGTATTTCATATTAAAATTATTATATTAATAATTGCATGAAATTATTACAATGTATAAAAAATAATATTATATCAGTAAAATGTTTAAATATTAAAAATAAATAAAAATAATTACAAAGTCCGTTGGGCCGGCCCGTTAAAGGCCCTTTGAGCACTTAACGGGCTGGCCCGTTATAGGCCTATTGAGCCCTTAACGGGCCGGCCTGTTAAAGGCCCGGCCTGGGCCCGACTCGGCTTAGCTCATCTCAACAAAGGCCGTGGGCTAGGCCAGGCCCTCCATCCCTATAAACAGGTCGACCCGCCCCCGGCACGGCACGGTCAGACCCATCTCCCTAACAGGCCAGGCTCGGCACGACTCGTTAAGCAAGCAGGCTTAACGAGCCGGGCAGACCCGTTTTGCCGCCTCTAATTCGGACCGGGACATTGGGTGGTGTCCTTTTATTAGGATGGCCTTTCTTCATCTTTGCATTTGTTTCATGATTTCGTTATATAAAATAGCAGTAACACTAATCTTGCGATGCATAAAAGATGTGTAGTGTTGGAGCAATTATTTACATATTCATAGAATAGAATCCTGTCTTGTGACCAACAGTATACTATATACTATCCATTGTAAAAAGAATTTCGTACAAGTTTCTGATTATTTTTAACTAAAAAATTGTCACTTTATTATTCTCTGCTCATTTGATAATTATAATTGTTTTAAAATTATTATAATAAAATAATATAGATTTAATCATTAATTTGTTTATTTATTAAGTCTTTTTTTTTATAGGAACAATATAGAATTATTTGCTATATTCATAAACTATAGACTTTGATTTTAAAAGCAAGCCAACTTTTCATGACAATCCAAAGTTGCTCGTCTGATATCTACCATTTATAAGTTGAATAACTATTAAAAGTTAAATTAAACAGAGAAAAAGCCAGCCATTGAAATTAAATAAAACTAATATAACATTTTTTTTAATAGATAGATAAAGAATAACTAAATACCAAAACATAAAATTATTAAGAGAAATGTTGTTCACAATCCACTAATTATCTATTTACATTTCATTCAATTTTTTTATTAATGACAATTTTAACTTGAATTAGAATTACTAAACTAAAAAAAACCGTTATAAAGACACTCCAATTTTTTTTTTTAAGAAAACCATTTTTTTTTCAATTTTTGTTTTTTTTCCCTCTTTTATGTGTTTTTTTTTCCTGTTTTACAAACCTTAAAATACCTTTTTTTTTCAAAATAATATTTTTCTCATACACTATAAAAGTATCAAACCCTCCATTATTATCATCACCGGTTTATATATGTTAATAGGGAAATTTTGTCAGGGGTCAAAAAGAAATTTTCCACCTACAATTGACACTCATGAAGCCCGGAAAGACCGTAAAGCCACCCCGCAGGAGCATGGAAGGCATGTTTGGCTTCAAAGTTACCAGAAGACAAGTCAAGCGCGACATGGACGAGCCCCCATAAGAGCATTGGAACCCGGGCTTCTCCAGGCCATCTATCGGGGAACCTCGGCTCTGAGGTCAAGCTCCACAACCGCCCCGTAAATGCCAGAGGAAGTCTCTTAGCTCAAGAGACATTTGAAAGAAGCCCGCCAACCTCTCCAGAAGCCCGCTGACCTTGCTGGGCATAAATGAGGAATCACCCCTAAGTCTGCATTACCCTAACTACCTTCCAGGAGGGTCTACAAGAACACCCCAGACCCCCACGGGTCAAGGAAAACCCATCTTAAGCTTTCAGGAACAGAGCCAGAGCAGGGGTCTACCTCGCTCTACGGGGCAATAGGTGGCTGGCAGGATGATCTCCACGAAGATTCATGGCACGAGTGCACACGAGATCGTGTCTACGAAATGTTCACATGCACGTCAAGAGTATAATTCAAATAAGGCAACAAACTTATCTTCGTCAAACATATCATCGAATCCGGAAACAATTCAAATTCAAATGACAAATCCCGCCCGATAAGGAGGGAACAGATTCATGGGATCACGACAAAGTATTTACGAAATTGAAACCTACTTGGACGATATTTATAGATGAACACAGACAGAAAAAACAAAAAAAAAGAGACAACCGAGATAGATCGAGCGACATACAGAAAATCATAAACAACAGATATACACATAGAAGGAAAGCCTAAATTCTGATTTCAGAACACGGTCATCTTCATCTCCACTATTCGACAGGCACCGAGTTGCCACCACCCTACTCCTCCGAGAGATTGTAAGCAAACAAGAGAGTTATTTGTATCTTAAAGCAATATATCAATAATACAGCTCCCATTTACTGTTATTACCACTCGTCCCTTTCTCTCTCTCTTAAACAGGTCGGGAACCAACGGTACCGACCCCGGCCACTGCTTTCGTGGTGGTGGTCTCGAGGGTGTTAACTGGAGTTTCTCATCTCGAGCAAATTTCCCGTCAACAATATATAAAGTTTTCATGTTTTATAGTTCAATCAAATTTGAAATCATTTTTTTTTTCAAATACCACCCACATATATATATATATATATATATATATATATATATATATATATATATAATTTCAGAAAAATATATTTAAAATTATTTTTTTAGTCAATATAATTATTTTCTTACTTTGTTTCATATTCTTTGCCAGATAAAGAAATTTAACTTCATTTTTTGTTGAATCCTCCTACACTTGTAAACAATTTTAGGCCCATCCATGGGTGCAAATGGATAGGTTAGTTCGACCCCACTTGTTTTAGGCTTACATCTTTAACATTTACTATTTGGATGTGTTCTGGACATGTACTATTTGGTTTAGGCTTTACATCTATACAGCCAGGAGTCCAGGACACGGCAGAGCAGTTTTACAATTTTTTTAGAAAATATAGGTCAAATTATGAATTTTAAAAATTTGTAGGGGTCAAATCAAATTTTATAATGTTAGGGTTATACCTTCTGGCTTCTGTGAAGAGAAGAGAAGAAAAACAGAGAAGGGAAGAGAAGGAAAGGGGAAGAGTGGACGACGGACCAAGTCTTCAAGTCTTTGATCTTCACTCTTCACTTTAACAGGCAATGTTTGATCATCACTCTTCACATTACTTATTCGGTGTTAACTTTTTTATTAGATGAGGATACCTTCATCCTCTCTCAAGTTATGTTCTGGTTGGATCTTTTGTCTGAAATCTGAATTTACAATCATTTATTGTAACATGTCTTTTGTACTGATTTAAAGTTTTCATGTTTTCCTAGACTGACTGCATTACATTATGTGTCTCTTTATTTTGTTATCCACTAGCAGTACATGCCTTTATTGAATTACACATGTGTCTTGTATCTAAAGGTTTGTGTAATTGTATATGGGTTTGGTTTAGGATTTTTTGTCCGGGTTTAAGTTTTTCATGTTTTTAGGATGGAGTAATTGTTGACTTGTCTGAGCTTGCTTTTTATTTGAATTTTGATCAACAATGGAATTTATAAGGAGCGGTGAACTGTATCGGCTAATAAGTAATGCTACGAAAACCGTGTGGAATGAGTTGCCGTCGCGGTCTATTAAATTTGCAGATACATTATGTTTTGCTATTGGAGGAGATTCGGTTGGTATAGCGGTGGCAGACATTTCCTTGCAAAAGACGTATGCGTTTACCATTCTAAATCAAACTCGTTATTTGGGTTCATTCACCGAACATCTAGAGGAGCATGTAAGTTTTGTAGTTTTTATTTTTAAGAATAAAATAACCGTTTACGTTTAATTGTGTGTAGTTATGTGCAGATGATGGGCTATAAATTTAGGCATTTCGTCATTGGTTATGCTGTCCCCAACTCAGATGAAAAGCCACCAGAGCATATTGAAAAGCTTTTGTCAGGTATGGATAAGGCACCTGTGCTCAAACATGTAATATATATACTGAATTTGATGAGAGAGGAAACAGCAAAAGGGGTGCAAATAGGAGGAGTGAGGTACATGCCATAGTTGAGAAGGCTTATAACTCGAAAGAAAAAAAAAAGATGGCATCGGCCATGTGCATATTGGATGATTTCTTGGAAATGAAAGCCAAAGATAATCAAGGTCCCTTTAGTCGGTATACCATTGACAAGATAAAGAGGGAGACCGAAGATGTTGTGGAGGGGAAGACCGATGGGAGACCGATACCGATGAGGCCAGAGGTTGAAGGTAGGTCAATGAAACTATCTTATTAGTATTCATGAATTATGTAAATAGTATTCACATGCAGTTCATATGTTTCTCTTAAACTTTAGTTCATCTTAAACTTAGGTTTTAATTGACAGCATTTCTTGGATCCGAAGGAACGAAACAAACACTGAATACAAAATGGCCACATTTGCTAGCTTTAAGGAAAAAATGTTTTGTTGGTTAGAAGGACTTCTAGTGACATGTCACCTTTCTATTTTTTTTTCTTAAAAACCTTGTGTTGCATTATAGTTCAATTGTTCGATTCTAAAATGTCTTAATTGAATTGTTATTTTCGAATTTGTTAGCAATTCAATTGTTGGATTGAATATAGAGTCCTAGCTTTTTTGGGGACACTTGTCCATTCTATTGGTTTCAGAATCCCAAATGTAAGATCATAGATTTTATTACAGGAAAATTGTTAAGCTATTAGCATTGCTCTACCTGCAGCCACCAAATTCTGGAGGCAATCATATAATGAAAATGGAGGGTGTTAAGAACCTTGAAATCTTCTCAGTCATAACTTCTGCAAAATTTTGTTCAAAAGTAGCTGTTTATATATATAAACAGCTGTTTTCGCAGGCACTTTTACATGGCTTTATTGTATTACAAATCATACATCAGAAGCACCAATTAATTGCTCTGTTCTCTATCTATTATATACCGACAAAAATCAAATAGAACATCAATTAGAGTCTTTATGGGAAAATCCTCTTGCAAGTGTAATCAAACAGTCTTGTCCATTATTTTTGAGGTACTTTCGCAAGGTAAAACCATCCGTGATTAACTTAAACTCGGTTTTCATTTTTTTGAATCGGATTGACTCGTTTCAATAGGATGACTCGACTCGAATATATATTTTCGGTTTGATTTGGTTAACCGCAGATCATAAACCATGTCCACCCCTATGAATTAGTATGTATTACTAATCTCACCCCAAAGAGAATTAAACTAAAGTAGAAAACGCTTGATTGCTGGTCATTGGGCTAACAATATATAGGATCTACAATGCTTTTCTCTGTCACACATTACATCTGATCTCATCTGATATTCATATTAACTTTAACAACCTAAACGTAATAATTGACATTACCATGTTGATTGTTGAACTTTCCTTTCACTATCTCACCAAATACAAATAATAATATTAATAACTCCCCGAGGTTGATCTTTAACCGTTAGGATTGATTGTGAAAACAGGTAAAAATATAAAAATACCCCTGATATGATATTATGACATTTATGACATAAAGGTGTTGTAATCGCTATTTTACCTTTGGAATAAGACATGAAATTCTAATTAAAATTACTTCAAGGCAGGAAGGTCTCTTAAAGTACTGGCTCCATTTAATATGCGAGATTTGATTGAAATATTTCATAGGATTGGATTGGATTGAGATTAGATGAGATTAGATTGGACTAGTAGGGAAATAAACATTCTTCCCCTGTAGTTTACCATATTCACCACTTTCCTCCCTCTAGTTCCAATATTCTCCATTTTCTCCCATATGTACCTATATTTATATATATTAAGATTGGGTTGTATTTGTGCAAGGATGTAGAATATTGAAACTAAAGGGGAAAAATGGAGAATATGATAAACTACAGGGGAAAAAATGATTATTACCCTAAATAATATGTTTTGTTCTGAGAAACGTATGACGAGATTGAATTAATACTTTGCTTTGTCTGACGAAACATGAGATAAGACTAATTATAATAATATATTATAATATGTATTTAAAGAAAATAAATGTTTTAATATATATATATATATATATTGTTAGAACATTTCCAATGCAATGCCATTTGGATGTGCTAATGCTATAATATAACATAAAGTAAAAAAAAAACATCCTATAATGTAATGCCAAATGTTGTGTCAAATTTGGCATATGCTATTCTTTGTGTCAAATTTGGTACAAAAAATAGTATATATTAAATTTGACACAACAATTAATGATACTTTTTTAATTACAAAAATATCACTGTTTAATTACATTGAATGCATTAGTTGCTGACTTTTATAATTTTAAACGATAAAAGTATTATATAAATTGAATGTATTAATTATATTTGTTGATTTTTATAATTTTAAATAAAAAATAAAATAAAAATAGCATTTCTAAATATTTTCAAAATATAGATTTATATTATTATGAAATAAATGTATTACTTTTCAATTTTATAAGTCGTTTACTTAATAAAATATGTTTTAATAAAATATTCATTTGAATCCGGTTATCTTTATCATCATCGATTAATTTCTTTCCCATTCCCTCTCTTTTTCATCCAATTTTTCTGACAAAATCTAATCTTTCAAAATATTTCTTCAAAATATGGGTTATCAATCGTTAATTCATCATCACCATCTTCTCCTATTTCTTTTAACTATAAACTTTTTTTTTTTTTTTTTTTTTTTTGGGTTTAGAGAACAAGAAAAAACCATTGTTATTTTTCTTTGACTGGATTAGAGACGGCATATTTATTTTCCTTTGACTGGATTAGAGACAGCAGAAGAAGAAGAAAGGGAAATAGAAGGTCAAGTGATGTAACAGTGGAGGATGTGAGAGGAAGAACCCATAAATGAACAATTCAATCAGTTCAGCAATATAGCATCATATCAGTACCCACCCAAAAACCAAAATTCAAACAAAAATTTACATTTGCCCACAAAAAAATTACCAAAATCCAACTACTTTGTCACCGATTTCCAGCGTGCTGAGTTCCGGTCTTTGCATAAAATTTCAGTAAATCATCACAAATACATATACAATAATATTGAAACGTATGATCGTAAACATCTTGCATGGCAGTTTTTTTTTTTTCTAATAAAGAAAATACAGTATCATTACATATCTGTACCAAAAAAAAAAGAGCCATAACAAAACTTTGTTCCCAACCACACGTTATCTTGATTGTACATAAAAAAAAATAAAAAAATTAACACATTCATAAATGTCAACGGTCAAAACCTTACAATCTAAACTTGCTTTTAAGTTGATAAAAATGGATAAAATAGTATTTTATACATCAAAACAACTGTAATAAAATCCCCTAAAAATGAACCAAAATAATACAATTAATAAACACCAATCCAAACGAACCCATCAGTGAATGCACCATTCTTGGCACAAATAATCACAATAAAAACAAAACGAAACATTCATGCATTAAAGAGACAGAGCATGGACCTTAAATCCCTGATTTTCGCCTGCGTCCACACAGATGACGCAAAACAAAGGAAACAATGATGGAAATCTTTGTTTTGGCGAATACATGAGTGGATTTGGTTCGATTTCAAGAAAATTTATAAAGAAAATGTGAAGTGGTTTACTTTTAGAGAGAGAATGAGTCTGTGGTGCCGATTCAAAACCAAAACCATAGCTTTACCTTTTTTTTTTTTCTTTTTTTTTTTCTTTTTAAATGTTTACCATCAAGGGAGGTTATTGTTAATTTGTGATAAATTTGCTTCAGAGAGTAAATTGTTAAACGTACCCAGTAATTACTTCCATATAAAATAATGTATTTTAATAAATAAGAAACCATACAGTTTATGAAGGAGTATACTTATTTCAACCTTGGTAAAATAGCAACACTTGTACACATCTTAAACTAATACCGTAAAACACATACAAATGCCAAACAGATAACCACTATCCATAAAGAACTCACTATTGATGACGCGTGAAAACTTAAAAAAACTAGATCGACGTCTAAGTTTTATTGAAACTGGAATCCACCGGAAAGAAAATAAGAAACAAGTCTGAATTTTTATTGAAAATAATGAACTGATGAGCCTTTCGGCTTACAAGACTATTTAAAATGAAAACCCTAACCCGAATCCTTGTTGGACAAGAAACGGGATTACATACCAAAAGCTGCCATAAATAGCGAAACTGTCAAAAATAGTGAAATCACAAAATTATGGAAATAAAATATATTAACGACCATAAACAAGCCGGAATTAACGGTAGGTGACTTTGGCTTGTCAAAGTCAACTTATAACTAAAAATGAAATTTCCTAAAAAGGAAATAACTGCGATTTCGGGGCCTAAATGATGGAATTTGGCCGAAAAATGTCATGCCACAACACCAAAGGTTTTGACTTCTGAAGATCTCGTCGATTCCCTTCAATTAAAGTTATTTATTTTTGAATTTAGGATGGTCCCATAAAACCACGTAGGACTCAACCACTTGTTCTACATCAATTTACATGAAGTACCCTATGGTCTGACTTAGTACTAACCATAAGTAATGATTTATCGTACAGTCTGACTAAGTACTGACCATAAGTAATAATTTTTTAGAGTCTAGCAAGACAATGGCTTAAGTTTCTTAGGAACATTTTAAAAAACACCATATATGCATATCTTACTCAAATGTGTCTTTCTATTATCACACTACAATGGACCTGTGATAAATACACGAAGTATGCAATATTTTTCCAAATTTCTTTAAAATTATGAATAAAGATGCTACAGTATAAAACAAGAAGCATACCTCAACTTTGACTTGGTTGAGCTTCTGTAAATACAAGGCCTTCTGAGATTCAGAATGCCATCTTCGATCAAAAGGGCCAGGTATCTGCATAAAGACAAAGAAGAAGAAGATATGACTCAAAGTTTGAAGACGGCTCAAAGCCTCAACAATTACATAATTAGATATGCTAAAAGAATATAAGATATTAGCATGCCTAGAGTTCCACCAATTGTTGGTCGGTCGAAATGTCGAATAAAATGTGCGTTAACACAATTAGTGATATACACAAATTAATTATACTCTGAAGGGAAAAAAATCAAATAAAACACATTATAAATAAACAACCAACACAGCTTAAGCAAACTTTCTTACCATATTTCGAAATAGATTTGCTATTGTATGTATGTTCCTCTTCTTCCTTTCCACAACACTGTAGTGTTGAAAAAAATCACATAAAATGTATAAACATAATACATTGAAAACATGCCTGTAAGAGCTAAATCATTTTTATTCATTCACAAAATACAAGCTTTTCTAGCAGATAAGCTGGTCAATAAAACAAAAGGATCAAACAAATCAAGTTTTCAACTTCTAATACGTGTTTGACAGCTCGTACTGTAATAGATTAAGACAGGATTGTATTACATAAGCTAAAATAAATGAGGGAGGTTAGTTTAGATTGTATTTAAAATTTAATCAAATATAAATAACCTGTTACATTGTTCTTGAAGTTGGTTGCGTTTATTTAATAAAATTTTCTATTATCATAATTTAATAGAATACATATTTAATATATATTTTAAAAAACTTAGTCATTTTTACTTTTTTAATAAAATAGATAACAATTCAATGATTACACACTAAATACCCTAAACTTAATAGGATCTAGTAATGCCATAAAAGTTAAAAAATAAATAAAAAAAGTGTCAAACTAAATGATATAATCACATGCAAAAGTAAGAGATAACGTACCCATAATGTATAGCTAATAGAAAGTCTTGGCTCTGAAATTGATATGGTAACGTGTTTCTCAAGTATGTTCAAACCCAGTAACTGAGGTCCAAGGGGTTTCTTATCTGCCAATTCCATGGCACTCTTAAGCATTTCATAGAACAAGCTACAGGGCTTCACGTACCTCATGCTAATGGTGAATGTTAACGATATTTCTGTTTTCCATAATTGAATATTAGTAATTGTGAAAATAATAGAAACAAAAAGCAATTATTAGTAAGAAAGAAAATTGTTTCCAATTAGATGATCGAAATAACTCAAGTCCAGTTACTTGATTTGAGTTTCTTCGTATCAAGTACATGCTGATGTTTTGTTGATAATTTGAGTAGAATATGAAAAGTGAAAACAAACTTTTGCCATGTAGGAAACAGATTTAGTTGAGAGAAAGAGAAAGAAAGAATTTGTACGAAACAAATGAAATCATTAAAAGATTAAAATTGTATTGCTTTGACAATTTATGCAAAAGACCTAGAATGAAGACGGAATTTGTATGACAAAGAGACACTTATATAAATTTAAGTATATTCAATTTGAATATTTATGAAATTTTAAATTTAGATGTATTGAACTAATGTCTTTTGGTTTTTTATCTTACCTTACAATTTAAGTCATCTGATATCACTTAAATATTAAGACACCTATTTGTTTGTTTCTTATTTGAGAATATATAACTTAAATATTAAGTGATTTTTATTTTACTATTTTACCCTCATCTAAAAGGAATGATTTAAGCTGTTTCATTTTAGTCACTCTAGTGTGATCTAATATACAAATTGGTCCCCTGATTTTAAGCTTTCTCATGACAGGTCTCTACAGTTTCAAAAAACCTTTATTTAAGTCATTACCGTCCAATTCCGTTAGGGTTCGTAAAGATTCCGTCCAAGTGGTAAGGGTAAAATAGTAACTTACGTAATAAATATAAAATTATGATTAAAAATTAATTATTAATTACTTTAATTAAAAAATAAGCATAAAAAAAATATAATATAAAATAAAATAAAAATCAACAAATCAATTAAAAACGATTAAAAAAATTATTTAAAAATAATAATGTTTAAACAAATCAAATTATCTCTCTCATGAAATTATAAAATTATCTCTCTTTTCTCTTTCCTTTCTCTCTCACGATCTCCACTATTCTTCTTCTTCTTCTTCCTCTCTCTCTCTCACGATCTCCACACCCACACTAATCTTCTTCTTCTCACAGATCTTCTTCTTCATCATCATCGGTTTCTGGGTTTGGGTGTGTTAGGAATGGCGTTCATTGGTGGGTTTGGGTGTGGGTTTAGGCATTTGGTGGCTTGGATTAGGGTTTTGGATTTGGGGGTGGTGGTTGTGGTTGTTCCGGTTTAGTGCGATGGCCGTGGTCGGAGGTTGATTTCGATTTAGTTTCGGTTTTAGGTTTAGGTTTGGATTTCGATTTAGGTTTACGTTGTTTTCGATTTAGGCTTGGGTTTAAAAATAAAATTTAAAATTTAAAATTGAAAGTTTGGTTAAATAATAAAAAAATTCAAAACCTTTTGATAAAGAAAATTAAATTGATTTTAAAATTACTTAAATTATATTTTTTTATTTAATTATCTCTAAATATAAAACTCAGATGAATATATAAATTATTTAATGCGAATTATCATTTAAACTATCTTTTTTATTTAAATATCTCTGAATATTAATTGTTGGTTTACGATAACAAGGTTATTAATAATGTAAAAAATAAAATTAAATAATTAAATAATAATAATAATAACTAATAATAATAATAATGATAATAATTTAAATACCCTATTTTTTCGCTATTATCATTTAAATTACCATTTTATTTAAATATCCCAAAATATCATTTGTTAAGGGTATTGATAATGTCAAAAACAAATATAAAAAATTAAATGATAATAATAATGATGATAATAATAAAAAAATAAAAAATAAAATAATAATACTAATAAAGTAATAAAATGATAATAATGATAATGATAATAATAATACTTTAAATACCCTATACTTTTTTTAACCATTATCATTTAAATTATCTTTTTTTATTTAAATGTCCATAAATATCCTTACACCTTACCCCTTACCCCTTATATTTGTTTTTCACCATTAAACCCCTAAATTTTTGTAAAAATGGATATTTAAATTATTTAAGGGGAATTATCATTTAAATTATCTTTTTTAATTTAAATACTCTTTGTTATTGTCAATGAATAAGTGAAATTTAGGGATATTTAAATAAAAAATATAGTTTAAATGATAATTCGTATTAAATAATTCGTGTAAGGATATTTAGGGATATTTAAATAAAAATAATGATTTAAATGATAATGGGTAGGGTATTTAAATTATTATTATTATTATTATTATTTTATTATTTTATTAGTTTATTAGTATTATTATATTATATTATTTTTATTATTATTATCATCATCATTATTATTATCATTTAATTTTTTATTTTTGTTTTTGACATTTTCAATACCCTTATTATTGTAATTGAACAAGTGATATTTATCGATATTTAAATAAAAATAATAATTTAAATGATAATGACTAAAAAAAAGTATAGGGTATTTAAATTATTATTATTATTATTATTATTATTATTAAATTTTTTAATTTTGTTTTGTACATTATTAATAACCTTATTACTGTAAATGAACAAGTAATGATTAGAGATATTTAAATAAAAAATATAGTTTAAATGATAATTCGCATTAAATAATTTATATATTTATCTGGGATTTATATTTAGGGATATTTAAATAAAAATAATAATTTAAATAATTTTTAAATCAATTTAATTTTTTATTTATCTTTTTATTTAATTTTCTTTATCAGAAAGTTCAGAATTTGATTATTATTTAACAAATCTTTAAATTTTAAATTTTAAATATTTATTTTTAAAATATAATTTTAAAATTTTTGGTAAGAGGGGTATTTATGTCATATTATTATATTTTTCCAATTTGATGCACTTATGTATATCATAAGAGTACTTAGTGCAATTTACCATGACAGAACAGTGGATGACGTTAGGTTTCTGTCCACTTTTACCAATTTCTGATAGTTCATGGGGTTTAATGGCTAAAAAAAAATTCAGAGGACAACATGCGAATTTGGATATAGTATAGGGGAATATGTGACAATTAGGCTAAAAACAAAAGAGTTGTTAGGATTTTAAAGAGATAATCTTAATTCTAATTCAAATATATAGAGTTTTTCAGGGAAATAAAATAATATTAAATTGGTGGATCCCACTTTATAGGGTCTGAAAACACCCTTTAATTAAGGGAGTGAATTGCTCTTGAACACAATTAATGGAGCAATTTAGGGAGCCGTTGGACCTGTAAAAATATACATACTCCCTTAATTAAGTTAAGTGATGTCTTCGGGGGGACTGTTGGAAATACTCTAAGGGATGTTTTCAACCCCCTTTAAAGTGAACTCCACCAATTTAATATTATTTTATTTTCTTAAAAAACTCTATATATTTGAATTTGAATTAAACTTGCATCTCTTTTAAATCTTAATAGCTCTTACTTTTTTGTTTTTTTTTTCCATTGAAGAATCCTAACAGTTATTTTTTTGTTTTTTTTAATTACAAACATCTTTTATTTTTTTCACCGTAAATTGGTTATAATCCATAGTAAAATTTCACAAAAATATGAAGTTGAATTGATAAATATTACCATTAAAATCTGTTTAAAACTCATAATTGACAAACAATATATAATATTTATTAAACACAATATCTAACATTTAAATAATAATAAAAAATTATTACATGGATCGTTTAAAGGAGTATTATTGGAACACATACTCCCTTAAATGGTCCATTGTAATAACATATACCCTTAAATAAAGGAGCCACCAAGGAATATTAGAGATGGTTTTAGCATGTTTTGTTCGGTGGCTATATATGGTCATTAACTATTGAATTGTTTAGCAAATATCTTCCCTGTTTCTCCCTTCTCTTTACTTCTATATTTTTTAAAAGAGTAACATTACTTTTCTTAAATTTAGTTCCCAATTATGGTGCTCAAATGGTCAAATTATGTGACAACACTTCAGTCAATTCATTTAAATTAGATTAGATTTACATGAATTAAATGAATGGACTAGATTGTTGTCACATCATTTGGACAAAATAACGTTACCTTTTTAAAAAATTATCCTTATCAATTTGATGGAATTTATGGTTATTAATTATCATTTTGTTAAGTATAATGTAATTGTCCTTTTTTTTAAAAAAAAAAAATACTAGGCGTGGTGGCATGATTCGGACCGGGACATTGGGTGGTGACCTTTCTTTATCTTTGTATTTGTTTCATGATTTCGTTATACAAAATAGCAGTAACATTAATCTTGTGATGCATAAAATATGTGTAGTGTTGGAGCAATTATTTACATATTCATAGAATAGAATCCTATGAATTATTTGGTATATTCATACACTAGCTAATAGACTTTGATTTTAAAAGCAAGCCAACTTTTTCATGACATTCCAAAGTTGTTCCTCTGAAATCTACCATTATAAATTGAATAACTATGAAAAGTTAAATTAAACAGAGAAAAAGCCTGATATTGAAATTAAATAGAATTAATGTAACATTTTATTATTTCCTATTCACTATCAGAGAATTCTAATTGGGGGGAAAAATTTAGAACTTACAGAAGGATAAACACCAAACGGGAAATAAGTCCTAAACGAACTATATGTTGGATTTTTGTGTGTGATAAACTCTCATTTTGAGAGCACAAATTGAGTATGATAAATTCCATAGAAATGTTATCATGGATCCCGAACCTTCGAACACACGACTCGTGTGTGGGCACGAATGCCGCTCACGATTGGACCATGAGAGTCCAGTTGACCTTTTACCACTTAACACATGACTTGTGATGAATAAGGAAATCTTCAATTGTTTGAATTCTGATTTCTTACTTGATCACTAAGAATACAGAATCGGGTTTTAATTAGAAATAAATCTCTTTGGATAATATTAACTAATTAAATTATTTTCTTATTAAATCAAAAACGAATTTTCCAAAATAATCCTGAATTAATCCCAAAAACCTAGTGTTTCGGTTTGGGTATTTAATACCTCTAATATTCTTTTCAACCTGCAGAAAAATAATTACAGTTTTATTTTGAGCAACCAAATTCTTTTCTTCTCTGGTTTTCTTGGATAAGTTCAAACTCGGTTTAGGCCTACCACTGCTGAACCGTTGTATCCTGGGAGACAATCGTCTAATACACATATGGTCTTGTCCGGCGAAATTGTCTTAAGGACACTGTGTGAAACACGGGCCTCGGATCAAACTCTGTTTTCTAACGTGATTTTCTTGTGCTATTACTTTCTGTTTTCCTTGATATCAGTCATGTTTGATTGCAAATTACGATTTACACTATATGACTAGAATTCCACAAAGATTATAATTATGAATATGTTATTTATATGAAAAGGATTAGTGCAACACCCTATCAACCCATTTAAATACTTGTGATATCATTGTACATAGATATGAGAAAAAAAATACGAAACATGGTCAATTATCTGAGAGAAAGTGAGTATCGAGTATCCAATTATTCTATTCATAGTGGATCTCTTCTTACCGTCCCCGACACCGTGGATGTTTCCCCGCCCTAGGGTTTTACCTCAGAAAACATGTGTTATGCTTGATAATCTTTTATTTTCTACTTTTCTACATTAATATTCTCAAATATGAACAAATCGTATCGCATCCTCGTGGATAAATAAACTCTGATTATTTAACCCTAAACTGGTTAAAGTTTCAATCTGCCTAAATGTTAATGTTTGGCTGTTGACTTTTCAACGATCTAAAAATCACCGTCAATAATATGTTTTCAAAATTTACCATTTTCTTGATATTAAAATTAATATTTTTAATTTATGTTGAAAGATACTTTTATTACCATAGTGTATTGAATGCATGTTTAATACCTACTAAAAAAATAAAACTAAAAATAAAATTTGTTATAAATAGAAGTAAAATTCAATTTTAAAAATAAAGGTAAAATCCATGCACCGGTTACAGAAATAATATTACCTAATGTCACACAAAATTATAGAAATAAAACTGATATGAATCCTATATTCCTATCTCTTCCTATAAATACTTGTACTGGACTAATTTTGAAGTATGAGAAGCCTTAGATACGATGAGGTTAGCCCAATAATTTACCCCTCACACATACACCATCCTTGATGTTGTGAGTTGATTATGTCTCCTCCCTAAAATCCTGAATTATTGTAATAATTCAATATATATATTGTAAAATTTAATAAGTATAATCATGAGTTACGGTTGAATAAGCATAAAACCAAAATAAAATAGACAGAGCTCCAATAATGGAGTTTGGATCTGGTCTTATTTTTTGGTGAGCTATTTTTTAAGAATATTTGAGTTTGAATGAAATAAATAAAAAATCTTTAGAATAAGATCAGCAAAATGACATATCAAATACCCAATAAGCACGTAATTAACCCAACGTGAAGTATGTGTCAGATTTCCAATTTTTTTTTTTTTTTTTAAATTTAAGAAAAACACAAAACAGATTGTGTCTAATTATAATTCTTCTTCAATGGACATCAGTTCTAATAATTGCTCCTATGCTAAGCATACATGTACATAACATAATACACTAGCAATTTGAGTGAATATTCATGAAGAACATTTGCATATGAATTTGCCTACATATGTTTAAAATTCAAACATTGTTAATATTTCTCCTAAGAACACGACAGATTACACAATATAGGAATTCCAAAACCTAACGTGAAGTATGTGGCTAACTATAATTTCAGAAAGTGTGAGTTTTAGTGTCTTGGAAATTTCTTGAGGATGTTCAGTTTATAATACAGGAAAAGACACGTGATTGGAAAATGGGACATGGTCAGTTTGAATTTTGATGCTCTGTTACCTTTTCTTTAATTAGCATGCAGTTCCTATTAATTGTATCCAGAGATTTTTTCTACTACATATTTCTTCTTGAGAGTTGTGTATAGGCAATGAAACCAATTAAACATGATTTCTTTTCTTTCCCTTCTTTTCCTTGAGTTAGTGGCAGTAGCCACCATCACTATCAGCTTCGCCAATGGAGATTGTTGCCACCAAAGTGAGAGAGACGCACTTTTAAGGTTCAAGCAAAGATCAAAGTGCAACAATATTTATGATCACCAAACCAAAAGGAAGCCGGTTAGAAGTATCGTTGAGATCTTGCTTGAACCTTAAAAGTGTTTCTCTCTCACCTTGGTGTAAAGTCATGATGGAGTGGTTCTATACTTCTACGTAAGCATAATTTTTGGATTTTTGGTGGGTTTCTGGAGTTCGATTGGTCCTTTACATATCAACCAAAGGTAGAGATAAACGTATTGTTGCTTCTTGGATCAAACTCGGAGACATATTTTATGTTTCCTTTTTACATGTTTGGATCATGAGTTCCACTTATGGAAACCAATGAGCCGATGGAGTTTTACAATTTTGAAAAGACATTTCTGTTGCAAAATACATTTACGTTTCTGTTGTAACTTGTAATTTAATTTTCACCGGAGGGAAAATCTAAACAGTACTTAATTATCATTTAAACAGAAAACAAAAATAAATTATAGGGAGGTCCATTAGTGATATTCAACAGTTAATTACTTCAACTAAATCTCCTTTTCAATAAGCTGTAGAAATAAAAACCCAGAAAGTGTAGGAATAAGATATCATGTCAAGAAACTTATGGCTTCAATCTCGTCCGTGGAAAAATTATTTGTTCAATAACGCATAAAATTTCAAAACTTGAGTGAATTAATTTGATACAAATTAAGAATAAGCAACAGAAGATCAAAAAATGATTCTTACACGATGAAGGTGGTGCCAGCGACAGTACCAATAGCGTACTGCAAAGACGTCGTTTTCTAGAGCTGATCTTCACTTGCTCCTCCTCATGTCTCAACCAGCCCCACCAAGTGAAACCAAGCTTGCCCCATTAAATTTATCAATTTATTGTTTTTAGTTACAAATTTATTTTTTATTGTTTTCGTCATTTGTTACCATTTTTGGACATAAAAGTTCCTAAATTTGAAATTGGAAAAAAATAATACAAATGTTTGTTAAAAACGAGTTACATATCAGTTGTTTTTATTACGGTTACAATAATATCAAGTCAAAAACAAGGAGAGAGAAAGGAAGAGATCGAGGAGATAGTCGTCGCTGCCTTTTTTCGGCGATCAGACTTCTCTCATCGTCGATGTCGTTCGTCATCGGTCGCACCTCTCTCGCTGCCGTTGCCGCTGGCTGTTGCCTTGCACCTCTCTCGTCGTCGCTACAGAACAAGAGAGAAAGGAAGATCAAAGATCGCTTCTCCTTTGGTTGTCATTGACCTCTGGCCGTTGCGCACCTCTCATCGTCGAACACATCTCGCCGTCGCACACCTCTGGTAATTTTGGAAACTGTTATTTTGATTTTGATTTGTGTCTGAAGTTTGATTTGTGATAATTTTACAAACTGTTAATTTTTATTTTGATTTGTGTTTGAAGTTTTATTTGTGTTTTATTTGTGATAATTTTACAAAATATTGATTTTGATTTGTTTCTGAAGTTTGATTTATTTTTAGGTTTGTTTCTGGTTGTTTGCTCTGGTTTCCTAGTGGTTCTGTGGGCTTGCTTATTCTGGGTTTGGTGTTTTTGCTACGTGTGGAGTCTTGTTTCGATGCGTGTGGAGTCTTTTTGAGGTTAGCTGGAAGGATAACAAAGAGATCAAATTTGGATGTTAACATTGACTGCTTGTGATTGGTACAATTTCAGTCTCAGTTTTCATTCAAAAATTATTACGGGGAAAGAAAAAAGTACTTATATATACTGCATCGAACTTGAATCACCGGTGCTTTATTGCAACCCAGTGCGCTTTCTACAAAGAGCTTTTTCTTTTTTAAAATAATTAATTATGATATTTTATCACAATCCTCTATTGATCTTCAACTTGACTGAGTCTTTAGCTTCATGAATTTGTTCTAAGATAGACTTTGTATTTGTTGCTATTATCTCATATTTTGGCTTGGGTGAGGATTTGTGTTTTCATCTTCTTGATTGTAAATGTAAAGTCACTAAAACATGAACATGTAAAGTGCCATCTTCTTTGTTCATTACAGTTGCAATATGATTCCTTCCAACCATATTACAGAAGTCTGGATATTTCGATCAGAATGACATACCTCTCAGGCTCCCAAAAGATGTTTCATGTGGCACGATGGGGCTTGAAGAAGAAGTGTCCACCTCAAAAAGACAATGCAAGTTGTGATGTTTCATGTGGTATGTTTGTCGTTTGAAAATTGTAAATGAGGATGGGGTAAAGAACCATACCCCTTTCTAGAAAAGATATGGCACTTGATATTTCTTTTAAAATTGTGTATCAACAAATTGATAATTATTATGTAGTACAATGTAATGGTTGACTTGTTATTGCATCCCAAATCAATCAAGAAGTACTCTATTTATCTATTTGTTATTTTTCTTTCTTTTAGAATGAATGTTAGGTATGTTAGATACTCAATTTTTGTTCTTTGAAGTTTATCGAATCAGTCTTTCAATTATGATGATTAAATGAGCTGACATGTAACTTTATTTTAACTAGCATGTAACATCAATATCAACTGACATGTAACATCTAGCATGTAACATTACTGGAATTATGTATGAAAACACTCTTCATAATGAGTTGATTAATATGCTTGCATGTAACTTCATTTTTAACTAGCATATAACTTCAGTATCAACTGTCATGTAACTTCTAGCATGTAATATTACTGGAATTGTGTATGAAAACACTCTTCATAATGAGTTGATTAAATATGTTGGCATGTAATTTCATTTTTAACTAGCATGTAACTTCAGTATCGACTGACATGTAACTTCTAGCATGTAACATTACTGGAATTGTGTATGAAAACACTCTTCATAATGAGTTTATTAAATATGTTGGCATGTAACTTCAATATCAGCTGACATGTAACTTTTGGCATGTAATATTACTGGAATTATATATGAAAACACTTTTCATAATGAGCTGATTAAATATGTTGGCATGTAACTTCATTTTTAACTAGCATGTAACTTCATTATCAACTGACATGTAACTTCTAGCATGTAACATTACTGGAATTGTGTATGAAAACACTCTTCATAATGAGTTGATTAAATATGCTGGCATGTAACTTCATTTTTAACTAGCATGTAACTTTAATATCAACTGCCATGTAACTTCTAACATGTAATATTACTGGAATTGTGTATGAAAGCACTCTTCATAATGAGTTGATTAAATACGCTGGCATGTAA
The DNA here is from genome assembly GCA_032871835.1 of Dipteronia dyeriana. Taxonomy (NCBI): domain Eukaryota; kingdom Viridiplantae; phylum Streptophyta; class Magnoliopsida; order Sapindales; family Sapindaceae; genus Dipteronia; species Dipteronia dyeriana. The sequence continues at coordinate 79,219,213 of CM065301.1, read as the reverse complement.
CTTCATTATAAACTAGTATGTAACTTCAGTATCAACTGACATGTAACCTCAGTCATGTAACATTACTGGAATTCAATTCTCATATCATTTCAAAACGACATTGGTAATTCAAAAAATAATTAAAACGCCATCGCTAATACATAAGTTGTACCACCATACATATAAGAATTAAAACATAATTTCTTATACGGTAAAACCTATATTGTACCACCAACTTCCAGTGTCAATGGACACTTCTGTGAATTGTGGCATTCTTCTCCACATTTCCTGCACCTGTAAGGTCTACGTGGTCGCTTCGATGTTGCGAATGTTGCGGATGTTGCGGATGGGCATAGGGGTGGGCACCAACCCACCAACCCACAAACCCAACCCGACTAGATTGGGTTGGGTTGCTTTTAAGATTGGGTTGGGTTGGGTTGGGTTAATAAAATATAACCCAACCCAACCCGACAACCCGACATAAATAATAAAAAATAAATTAAATAATTTTATTTACTATTAGATTTATTATGAAATCTCTTTTTATTTAAATAATTAAAAAGTTTATTGATGCACCATTTATAATATTTTAAATGACAAATATAAATACATAATTTTAAATATTGTATACCTCAATATATAATACATTTATTAAAAATATGTGATTATATTAATATATTATCTTCATCTTTTGTATTAAATGACATACTCTTGATTATACTTTAAAATGTTTTTTTTTCCTTAGGATTTGATTAAGAATTTAGTAGAAAAAGTCTAATAATTGTATATAAACTCAAACTATTATGTTGGTTAAAATAAAAAATAGATTATCCAACCACGGGATATTTGACGAAGTGATTATAATTGTAAAATGAATGAGAGACTTAGATGGAGACTTTTCAAGTTGGATAAATTGCTATATTTTTTTTTTTTTAATTATGTAAAAGATATTTAAACAATTTATATTATATGTTATGATTTGATTTTTATACTTTTAAGTAATCTAAACTCAACGTGATATGATATTATGGTGAAAAATTATTTTAATTTGAATTTTGATATAACAAAATTTGAATTTAAATATATTTTTTCTATAGGGCTTAAAAAACCAAACCCGATCAACCCAACCCAACCCAATCCGATAAATATTGGGTTGGGTTGGGTTGGGTTAAAATTTACGTTGGGTTGGATTGGGTTGACAAATTTTCAACCCAACCCAATCCAACCCGAAAACTCCCACCCCTAGATGGGCATGGTTGAGGAGCCTAACAAGGCTAATCATTCTTACATGACACGTTATTGTCATTCTCAAATCTCGAACGAGCAGTACTACTATTTGTGAAGGCCAATGAGTATAATTGTAAGTTGTACCTGGCAGCGTCAACTTTGGCAACATCTTGTACCAACTTCACAAAGGCATCATAACTCAAACCTATATGAACATAGACCCAATTTATCATACCACCCTCGTAACAATTGTCCACCCAACTTCCACCGTGATAGATGACCAATTTCGTTGCACTCATATTCTTACATGTAAAGTAATTAACATTTAAAGTATTTGACATGTAACTTTAAAAGGAACTGACATGTAACAAAACAGGATTTGGATAACATGTAACTTCAAAAATAGTCTGGCATGTAACTTCAAAAATAACCTAACATGTAACTTCGAAAATAAACTAGCATGTAACTTGGGTACAAAAATAACCTAACATGTAGCTTCGAAAATAATATGCATGTAACTTTAAAAAATGCTGGCATGTAACTTTACAATAGTTGGGTTTCATTCTAAATCCAAATTACTAACAGACATGTAACTTTACAATAAATTGACATGTAACATCAAATTGACCTGGTAAGTAATATTAAAATAGCTTGGCATGTAACCAGGGAATAAAAAAATACAGAACATGGATTTCACTCAAAATCGAAATCAATCTCTTTTTCTTTAAATCAAACTTAATGATTCTTGTCAAAAACAAGTGAGAAATAGTTACATACCTTCAAAAACAGTTGAGTTTTCGATATGGATCTTCCTTTCAAGATTGTTGTGACCTAAATTAGTTGACAGAGATGAAATGTTAAGCCGAAATACAGAGACGAAGAGCCGAAATGATGAGACGAAGACCCAAAGTACAGAGACGAAATGCTGAGATGAATACCCAAATCAGTTTAAAGAGAAAGATGCCCAAATCGGTGTAGAGAGAGAGAGATACCCAAATCGGTGTAGATAGAGATTCCCAAATCGGTGTAGAGAGAGAGATGAAGACCAAATCTGTGTAGAGAGAGAGATGAAGATGACCCAATCTAGAGAGAGATTAATTGCTGTCCAAAGAGAGAGAGAGAGATAAAAATTTGATTTTCAAACAAAAATAGAGGTTGAAAACACTAATAAACCAAATTTTTTGGTGGGAAATTTTAGGTAAAGTAAAACAAAAATGAGAGTATATTTATCACTTCAAGATTAAATATGTTAATTATAATAAAAAATAAACTTTTGATTAAAAACAATAACTCAATAAATCTTTTAGGTTATTTCTTATAATTTCCGCACATATATATATATATATATATATATATATATATATATATATATATATATATATATATATATATATATTCTCGGATACCAAACACCCGCCAGCAACACCACACCAGCTTCGATTAGTTGTGGTTATCTGGTGTCGGTGTTTGTGTGGAGAAGGAAAACGGTGTCGTTTAGGTCACAGAACACAACGAAACAAACAAATGACACCTACGGCCTACTCTTTGATATAAATATCACTCAAACGACGTCGCACTCAGGCTTTTCAAAATTATTTACCAATTGGGCCGATGTTGGGTCTGGCCATGACGTGCCAAGCACGTCAAGATCCATTTTCTTTATTTCATTGCTTTTCAAACCATGTCATTTTAAGCCTTGTTTAAGGTTTTCGTCAGTTGGGCCTATCATGGGTGCGGCCCATATTACGGTATTTGGGCATCGGTTAATTGTTTATTCTTTTTAATATTATAATAATTTAGGGTTTTACGATGGGAAACGACTCCACCCCACAACATCATGTTTAATTGTTTTTAATATAAGTTTTATGGCTTTTTTATTTAACAAGATTAAAATAATATTCATTTATTTTTTTTAAAATAATATGTAAATTTTATTTGTTTTTATAATATATTTCAGTTTTAAGTTACGTGGAAATGTAAAGAAAAAATTATATAAGTTACTCTGTATTATTGATTTATAAATTCATAGTTTTTTTTTTATAAAAAAATTAATAAAAGCATAGAAAATTTATGTTGGGGTAAGATCAATTCCTCTTTGCTTGATCTTAAACATTTGGTTTACTTGGTCTTAAGCCATAACGATTATAGAGTTCATGGTCGATCAGATTCCCAGGTTTATTGGAAATATCTCTAGCCTGCAATATCATGACCTTTCTTACAATTATGATTTCTATGCTGAGGCTTGAGAGTTTGAATTGGCTTATTTGGCCTTTCTTTCTTCATTGAAACAATTAACTTAAGAATTTATATTCCAAGATTGACGGACATAAGAATTTGACTTCTTTTTAATATTTTGATGTATCAAGTAACTTTTTTAATTCTTCAATTCCTAATTGGTTGTCTAGAGTAGAGGTGCCTACAGTTCGATTAAACCGTAACCGAAACTGTCGGTTACAAAACCGGTTGAAAATTGGTGTCTCGGCGATTCAGTTACGGTTATACTTCCTAAAAAACAGTCTCAAAACCGGTGGTTTAACCGTCGGTTTCAATATATATTAAAAAAAATACTAATATTATTGTGACACGTGGCAGACAATTTGTAGGTAACCATTAGGTGTAGTAACTTGTACGGTACAAGTGACTATTAACCAATAAAAAAAAACTTTAATGCACCAATCAATAATAGACTGACACGTGGTAATTGTTTGAAAAAAAAAACTGACCGTAACCGAAATCGACCCGTAACCGAAACCGAACCATAACCGCCAAACCGATGGTTACGTAACCGAATCAAACCGTTCAACTCCGGTTATGGTTACGGTTAGGCCTTTCCATGAAACTGGAACTGACCTCTAGTCTAGAGTATGGGTGGGCGTTTTCGGGTTCGGGTTGGGTTGAGTTGATATTTTTCCAACTCGATCATATTTTGGGTTCGAAAAATTCAACCCAACCCAACCCAACCCAACCCAACATTATTTTCAACCCAACCCAACTCAACCCAATACTTTTCGGGTTGGGTTGGGTTGGATTGGGTTGGGTTGGGTTGATCGGGTTAAGACATATGTAAACAAAAATCAATTCCGTACGAATTATATCACACGTCAATAGAAATATTATTTATTACATCTATCAATCACAACAACTAACGTCAAATATTAAAAAAAAAATTAAAGAGTCCATCAATTTTTTATTTTGAATGACACATAGTATTAAAAGCCACTAAAGGGCAAGTAGGCATCAACAACAAAAGATGAGGCCACAAGATAGCAGCAGTGCAATACCACTAACTCACTAATAGCTTTGAAACACACAGGAAGTCAATACTAATAATATTACATCTTCAAATATAATTCAAATATCTCTTATGCTTTAACATAAAATTAAACTTTAAATAAGTTCAAATGTTTAATTTAAATAACACAAAAAAAACATGGACAAATGACGCATAATTTCAAATTTCTTCTTGAGCTTGATCCAAGCATTTTTCCGTGAGCCTCATCCAAGCATTTTCTCATTAATTCCTATTGATAAAAAAGGCAAAAAATTACTTCAAAAGTATCAAAACAATTTTGTTTCTTTTATTTATATCCTCCATGTATGGTAAAAAAAAGTCTATAAAAAAATAAAGTGAAGAAAATAATTACCTTATAAATAGGATGTCAACCTACAACCATATCATCCGAGGAAGTAGTCATTCCAATCTCTACATAAATTGAAAAACTAGTATTATTAAAGAACAAACATTATACATTAAACATAATTATATAAAAACAAATTAATAGTTTACATTTTTCAAGTGCTTCATAAAATTCCATCTCATCCGTGGATGGTGCAATATCAAAACATATATTAGAAGACCGTAACCAATTTTGCAAACAAATCAATATCTCTACCATCTTTGGAGACAAGGAATTCCTGAATGGATCAAGAACACGACCTCTAGTACTAAACGCGGACTCAGAAGCCACTGTAGACACCGGAATGGTAAAGATATCCTTTGCAATTCGAGATAGAATCTTGTACTTCGAACAATTAACTTTCCACCAATTCAAGAGGTCTAATCTATCATCATCTATATTTTCATCGGACTCGATCAAATACCTCTCCACCTCATTTTTTAAATCAACAAAATCTTTCTTCTCTTTCATTTGTTTAAACTTCTTGAGTCTTTCCAAGCGAAAATCCACATTTTCATTAACCTTTCCCATATCACCCTCATTTTCCAAAGGAATTGACCTAGAAAGTTGATCACTACTTGAAATGTTATCAACTCCATTGTAAAACTCGTAAAGTTTAATCAAAAGCTCCTTAATATCATAAGTCATCTCATTTACCTTATTTTCATCAAACAAATCACCGAAACAAAATTTAACATAATCCAACTTGTATCTCGGATCAAGAACAAGTGCAATTATCAACAATTTATTGACATCCTCAATTTTGCCCCAATACCTGTCAAACTTAGATTTCATCGCAACCGCCATTTCACACAACAAAAAATCTCCACTATTAGCCAATGTACTCAACTCAGTTGCAATTGAACACAACTCATGAAAAAACATATTAGAAGTAACAGATAAGGAAGCACTAAATTTCAATGTGATGTCATAAAAAACATGTAAAAATTGGACAAACACTTTAGCATTACCCCAATCATCATCCTTCGGTGGTCCTACTCTTTTCTTCCCACTATCAAGTTCAGAAAAATATAAACCATAACGTCCATCATCCTCCAATAACCTATCAAATGCTTTTTGAAATTTTAAAGCAGTAGATAACATCAAGTATGTGGAATTCCATCTGGTTGGCACATCTAAAACCACACTGCTTTGACTCTCAATTCTTTCATGCTCAATACAATTTCTAAATTTTTGAAGTCTCGAGGGTGAAGATCTTACATATTGTACCGCATTGCGAATACGAACAATAGAATCATTCATATCTTTCAGAGCCTCAGATACAATTAAATTAATTATATGAGCACAACATCTCACATGCAAAAAATTTCCACCTAACACAAGCTTAGATTCATTCCAATTTTTCATCTTTCTTTTAACATAATCTATAGTCACTTTACTGGCAGAGGCATTGTCAACCGTTATTGTAAACACTTTCTCAATCCCCCACTCAAGTAAACATGACTCGATGATTTTTCCAATGGTCTCCCCATTATGGTCTGGAATCATACCAAAACTCAATATTCTTTTATGCAACTTCCATTCACAATCAATAAAATGGGAAGTGATGACCATATAATTGATATTTTGAATGGAAGTCCACGTGTCGGTGGTTAAGCAAACTCTTGGTGATTTTTCAATGAAATGCTTTTTGATTTTAAGTTTTTCATCCATATAAAGTTGATAAATATCCCTAGCCAGTGTTCTTCTAGAGGGAAGAGTAAACCTTGGACAAGCAACTCTACACAAATCTCTAAACCCATCTTTCTCAACAAAAGAAAAAGGCAATTCATCCACAATAATCATTCTAGTACAAGCCTTTCTACATGCTTCCTTATCAAAACCAACAGCCACAAGATTTGATTTGACAATTTTTATTTCATTACCACAATCTAAATTATTATTTGATGTCCCCATGGTTAAGACTTTTTGTTTTTTATCCTCCGATGTCATTGCACACTTATACTTTGTACATTGATCTCTATATGATTCCATAAAGAAGTAGTGCCACAAAAATTACTAGAGCAAGTATAATCTTTACCACAATAATTACACTTACATCTAGAGTCGTCGCCATACTTGGTGAATAATAACCACACGTTTGATGGACCATTTTTTGGTCTTCCTCTTTTCATACCAATGTTTGAAGGCAATGTTTCATCATCCATCTACAAATAAATAAATAAAACACACGATAAGTGATTAAGTGCCATATAGTGAACTCAAAAACAAGCTAGATATATCAAGACAAAAAAAAAACAATTACAAAGACAAATCAATAATCAAGACAAAAAATCATATGCTGGCCGATTGGGATTGCATTATAAATCACATTTATAGAGAAGGTAATAAGTTGGTAGATGGCCTGGCGAGCATTGGTCAACCAGTCAATGCATCGATAATGGTATTGTTTCTTCGATACCCTTCCCTTGTGAGATTGCTCTATTTTTTGAGACCGATTTCAAAGACCTTTCTTGTTTGAGACAGGTCTCTGTCTCCTCTTTTAATTTCTTTTAGTTTGTTTGTTCTGAGCTAGGCCCTCCTGTCTACCAAAAAAAATAACCCAGTACTAGTTCAAATTATAAACTAATTTTGCTCTCAACATCCCAGTTCTGTCTCTCAATCCACGCAAGTTACCCATTAAAATCAAGTTGTTATATACCATTAGCTTTAGTTCCATATGTTCGGGATGGATAGCAAAACGTTATTTATCATTAGATCAAATTTTTGATATAAATTGAAAGTTTAAGCGTTAAAAAAAACATGAAAAAGGTAACAATTCCATGGAATCCAAAAATAGCAATCAAACTAAGACCCTTATCCATTAGATCAAATTTTTGTCTCATCAAAACTGGTTATGTTCCAGATATTCTGGATAGATACGAATCAAAGCAAAACCAAAGTACAAAGAACCGATCTTTGTCAACTTTTGTCTATCAAAATTCAAAAATGTTCTAGAAACCAATTTTTTTTTTTTGCAAAACTGTCGTCTTCTTCACATCATGAACACAAGAGAATCTAGAGACAATATAAGGACAATTCACTAATTCAGAGAAATTATAAAAAAACAGAGATCTAGAGACAAATCAATAATCAAGACAAAAAAATTAACAAAAAAAAAATATACATGGTAGAGCATCTAAATAACAAAAATAGGTAGTAATAAATTATTAAATTTAATAATTAAGAATTTCACCACTCACCAGTTGAGACTTGAGACTTGAGCGAGATACATAGGGAAGAAGAAGATTTCACTTGTGGTTTTGGAAAAAGCAAGCTGATGAAGAGAGATGGTGGCTGGATGACAACGCCTTGGAAGAGAAGCATCGCCGTGGAGAGCAAAGATCAGCGCCGACGTGAAACGATTTCGAAGAGAAGAAGCGAGGGCTGCGGTCGTGACTTGTGGTGATCGAAGTAGAGAAGAAGACTCAAGACTGATTCTGTGAGAGTGTGGGACTGTGAGAGTTAGGGTTGAAAAGAAATGTTGAAAATCTGAAATGGTATTGTGTGCGATACTGGTAATCAGCGATGGATTTTCATTTTATACATAACAAAATCGGGTAGGGTTTCGGGTTAACTACACAAACCGACCCAACTCAAAAACATTTCGGGTTATCACTTTATGACCCGAAATGACTCATTTTATAGAGTGAACCCGACCCGACCCGGATATTCCGGGGTCGGGTGGAAAGTGCCCACCCTACTCTAGAGTCTTGAATTCCTTGACCTTAGTTTTAATACTAAATTGCTAACCTGCAAGGTTCAATTTCAAAATCATGGGGAAGGCTTGCAACTTGAAGTCATTGTGGTTGTCATTTATCACATTGAATCAAGATATCCATGACATGTTACATATTTTCTCGGAATGCATTATAGATAGACTAAAAGAACTGGAAATGTCGACATGTTAACTTTTTGGTCAATTGATAAATGATTAACTTGGACAAGCCAAAAATTTAAAAGTTTTTGATTTAGGTTCAAATTATATTTCTTGTTTTGTTTTAGCTTCGTTAGGAGATCTTTTTTTTTTTTTTTTGTAGTTAGATTTTTTCTATAACAAACTGAATGGAACATTTAAATAAATTCAAATCTCACAAGGCTAAGAACTCAATGAAAGTCAATCATGATACGGTAAAGTATATATTTTTACGTATCATTCATTACATATTATGTTATGATTTATATAATAATGACAGTGGCTTGTTTTATCATTTTGATTTTTTTTTCTATATTACATTACTCTTAAATTAATTATTAAACATTTTTTGAAGTACAAGATAATGAAGAAAGACTAAAAAAAAAAGTCCGTCAATCAAAGACACTATAACATAGCTTAGTGGTCTAATTTCGTAGTTAATCAAGTCATGATATGAAATGGCTACATATATATATATATATATATATATATATATATATGTGTGTGTTATTTCTTCTAAAAGCTGATACTATTGTGGGTCAATGTTCTATAAACCTGGCGAACTACAAGAACGTATGGTTCAGGATGTAACTCTCGTTTAAATAGAATGAGTCTCTCCACACCTTGTATTAATTGACAAATATGAGCTTATATTTATAATACTAGGGTTTGAACACTAATGATAAAGTTTCATTTTGAAATCTCCAACTTTCGTATACAAAATAAGAGAACCTTCAACGATAAAGAGTAGAGAAAGTCAAAGAAAATGATTGAAAATGACTTCATACTTTAAAGTTTGAGGCTTTCAGATTAATCCGAAATTCGATCCGCCAAATGATATTTGACTGTATGCATGGGGTGACAAAGTTTTCGAATTAATCCGATATTTTATAAATGTCTGAATGTTCACGGATATCCGAAAATTTCGTATGCCAGCTTCTACATATTGGTGGGCCTTGGGAAAAGACTCTTAAGTCACAACAAATATTTATTTAATTTGTAATGCATGGAGTACGTCATGGAATTAAACCTTTCGGATTATCCGACTGAGGAAACCGAAGGTTGAATTTCATACTTTAAACTTGGAATTTTGATCCAAGTGAATATGTGGCTTCAACTTTTGATTTTAAGGAGTATTTTTCCTATTATTTTTAGTAATACAATTATTGAAATTAAGGGATTTAATAATCATAGATTTGTAACTGCATAATGATATAAAAAATAAATATAACTCTTAACTTTCGAGACTTGATTGATGTAAAATAAGTTATTAATAATCTAATTATCAAAAATCAACAACCTTACTATAATCTAAAAAAGTTGTATAATTATTTTGTGATATGAAACACATTGCTTAATAAAGTCTATATAAGTCTTAAAAAAAATACAACATTTGACAGAACCAATAATTCCATAAACAACTAAAAACAGAGTTACAAGTAGAACAAATGATCACAACAAGAACAACAAAATATATATACATAAATAAACACAACATATATTTGATTTAAGTCCTTAGAAGCAACAACAGTGAGAGAGCAATGGCATAGAGAGCCCATATGACACATTTCAGGATCAGTGGAAGAGGAATTGCAATGGTGAAGACAACTGTGGAGGCAACAAGCATGGCTGTTATTTTCTCCAACACTTGAGCTGCATTTGTAAAATGGGGGCCGATGAAGTTAGCTACAAATAGACAAAGGAAGGTGAGCAAGATAGCCAAAGAGAGGATATAGAATGAAAGTGGTAGTTGGGAATTTGTTTGTGCGAAAAGGAGAGCTATTTTAAGTGGTGACGTGAAGCAAAACTCCAACACAATGTCTCTCCATTGAAGCCAAAGCTGGCTGTGATTCTGTTCTGGAGCAGTAACTGGTTGTTGTGCTTCAAGATCATCAGCATTCGATGATGATGGACGGAGTCGAGACATGAGGTTGATCAATAGAATTGCTTGAATCGACATTTTTTGGTGTTTCAGGAGATTTTCCTCTTCTTCAGTATTTATACTAGTGGATCGAATTATAAAAGACTAGTCGGATGTCCGATTTCTTAATCGATCGGATCATTTGTTGACTAATAATATAAACGAGTACTTTACATGAAAAAGGCCAATTGTTTTCGGATAAATCCGATATTTCCATGACTGAATTAGATTTTGTACTTGGAAGGTGGACCAGATGGAATCACAGAAGTAAAATATAATTTGTTTAAGCCACATGTTCACATACAAACTTTTTTTTCTCTCTTAATTACGGTTTACATGTAAATGTCTTGATCTAGTTTTTAATTTTTTATTTATTTTTTAAATGAATTGCATCGACTAGAAGTAGAAAAACATCGGACAAGACTTACGGTATGTTCGGTAAACAGGAAGAAATGAAGATTGGATAGAAAATGTTTTTTTTATCAATTTTACTATTTTACCTTTACATTATAATTTATATATTATATATTTTTATATTTAATAAATAAATATAATTTAAATAATATTGAATTTTTTTAAAAAATGACTTCAAACTTTGTTACATAATATATATGTATAAATTAATATATTATGTTTTATAAAGTTATTTTTAAAAATAATTTTTAAGTAAATTAAAAAAAAAACCAAATTTAAAATTTTAGTTAACCCAAAAACCAATACCCTTTTCCTCCAAAAAAATGGGAGGATTAAAATCCGTGGATCCCACTTATCAATTTTTCTTTTTCTTCCATTTTTCTCTCCATACCAAATACACACCTCCCTATTTTCTTCCCTCTCCCATTTTCTATTCAAAGAGATTTACAATCATAAAGAAAAGGAAACTCAATAGCTTTGACAACCGCAGACAACTCAGCTCCAAAAAATGGGAGGATTAAAATCCGTGGATCCCACTTATCAATTTTTCTTTTCCTTCTATTTTTCTCTCCATACCAAATACACACCTCCCTATTTTCTTCTCTCTTTTCCCTCAACCATTTTCTTTCCTTTCCCTTTTTCTATTCAAAGAGATTTACAATCATAAAGAAAAGGAAACTCAATAGCTTTGACAACCGCAGACAACTCAACTTCAAAATCATGCATCATACTCATAGGAAAAACAGAACAACCTTTAACCAAACCTTTGGAGTTTTGAAAGATACCACCACAAGCAGAAATTAAGTTCATGTAATCATATTTAATTAACATCTAGATAAATATGATAAATTGTAAGACTTTTATTTTACATGTTAATTTTTATTTTTTGAAGAAAGATAAATTCATTCAAGAATAAAAAAAAGATATAGTTATGGCTAGCATTAAGCCAAGATTTCTCCTTCATAGAGGAGAAGGCCAAAGAGATGTCAATTATATAATCATCCAACTCAAGAGTTAAGACTATGTGACATTAATTTTGAAGAAAACAATTATTTTTTCTTTATATATATATATATAATTGAGGAAACTTAATGGAATACTGAAAATTGAAAACAATTAGTATGGTTGTAGATTTCAAATTATTCACTTTTCTATAAGTGGGTAACTGGGTACCAAAAATATATTTGAAAGTGAACTATAGATAATTCAATTTATATTAATACTAATATTGATTTAAAATAATTATTAAACATATTTTTTATGAAAATAATTATTAAACATTTTCTTAAGTGCAAAATTATAAAAAAAGAAAACTTTTTAAAAATATTCAACAATCTCCAACACAGTCTAACACAAATTAGTGTCTTAGTGATTTAATTTCATAGTTAATCAGTAATCACAAGGCATTACATGCAATGCAATGGACATATGTTTGTCTGTGTGAAACCAATAACAATTAGAACTTAGACTTGTAATTTCCCCGGCGTAACGAGTAAAGAAAAACAAAGAAGAAGATTGAAAATGACTTGATACTTTATAGGAAGAGGCTTTCGGATTAATCCGAAATCCGATCGGCTAAATGACATTTGACAAAACTTTCGAATTAATCCGATATTTTATAAATGTATCAATGTTTTCGGATATTAGATCATTTACACTGCTAGCTTCTAAGGTGGTGGCCCTGGGAAAAGACTCGTCAAGCCATAACAAACATTATTTAATTTGTAAGGTTTTGCATCATGGAACTAAACCTTTCGGATTTATCCGATTGAACAATTATTTCTTCCATAATAACTCTTAGACATTTCTTTGGAACTAAGTTTTTTTTTTTTTTTTTCAATATTCTTATTATCTTAATTTTATATTATTAGAGAAAATGGTTGGAAATAACACTATTTACTCTCGTATTTTTGGGACTAACATCAAATTGATAACTTATGTTTAAATAGCACAAAGGTATGGTTTGAGATAAAATACCTTCATTTTTTCTTTTAGGGGTTATTTGTTTTTTTTTATCTGAAAACTAAACAGTTTTTAATTTTACCGAAGACCGAACATAGTCTGAAATCTAAAATTGAATAACATATTTGTTTTTTTATTTTTTTTTATCACCTCTTAATATAGTGTAACTTGTTTGTTTTTTTCTAAAAGATAAAATGGCTTCAATAAAAGTAATTTGACAATATATCATTGTTACTATTAATGGGATATTAAGATTTTAGTCCCTCTGTTAGCGTTAATCTGAGTTTGGTCCACTAGTTTTTTGAATTACTAACTTTAATTCTTTTGTCACAGTTTCCGTTTACTGACAACGTCAGAGGACAAAATGACCATACTGCCCCTGCTACCTATAAAAAGGCCTTTATACCCTTCATGAAGTGGGTTGTTGGGCTTGCTAAGCGCACCCCAGTCCAGAACTAAATGCACCCTAAAACAAGCCACCTTGGGCCACTGAGTGCACCATAGCTCAGAACTAAATGCACCCTGAAACAAGCCACCTTGGGCCACTGAGTGCACCCTAGAAATTGCTGAGTATACCCTATTGCATCAGCTCAACGTCAGCGTGACATCATGTCGTCTTCCTCAGCCAACGACCCGACTCAGACCTGGTTCTTGACCCGGTTGACCCGATTGACTCGACCTGAAACCCGGTTGTTCTACACAGATTCTGACCTCGTTTTCGACCGTTTTCTACCCAGATCGGCGGTCGACATTTTTCCAGTTCGTTTACCACCTATTCCAGCCTCTCACGAGCACATTTTCCATGAAATTACCAAATCTAGAGAGAGAAATTGTAGTGATTGAGAAAGAGAGAGAGAAAGAGAAAGAGAAAGATGAGATATGGAGAAAGGGATTGGTGGTGGTTGTGCTTAGGATCGTTTGGTTTTTAGTGGTGGTGGTGGGAGGGGTGGGGGTGGTGGTGGTGGTGGCGATGGTGGTGGCGATGGTGGTGAAAGAGGGAGAGAGACTGTGAGGGAGATGAAGAGATCTGGAGAGTGTGAGGAAGGGATTGGGGTCAATTTCTTAAGTTTTAAAGTTTTGGGGTTATTGTTGAATTATTATTTGGATAGATATATAATTATATAAATTTATCAAGTGTAATTATATGTATTTATGAAGGGTATTTGTGTCTTTTTTGGGGTCAATTTCTTAATTCCTAAAGTTTTGGGGTTATTGTTGACTTATTATTTGGGTAGATATATAACTATATAAATTTATCAAGTGTAATTATATGTATTTATGAAGGGTATTTGTATCTTTTTTGGGGTCAATTTCTTAATTCCTAAAGTTTTGGGGTTATTGTTTACTTATTATTTGGGTAGATATATAATTATATAAATTTATCAAGTGTAATTATATGTATTTATGAAGGGTATTTGTGTCTTTTTTGGGGTGAATTTCTTAATTCCTAAATTTTTGGGGTTATTGTTTACTTATTATTTGGGTAGATATATAATTATATAAATCTATCAAGTGTAATTATATGTATTTATGAAGGGTATTTGTGTCTTTTTTGGGGTCAATTTCTTAATTCCTAAAGTTTTGAGGTTATTGTTTAATTATTATTTGGGTAGATATATAATTATATAAATTTATCAAGTGTAATTATATGTATTTATGAAGGCTATTTATGTCTTTTTCTAAAAAATAATTTATATTTTTAATTTTTAATATTAATTATTTTAATATATATATATTTTAAAAAAATTAAATGAAATATCATTTTTACCTTTATTAATGAAAAGCTTCTAGAAGCTTTTATCAAAATTCCCATAATACCCTTGTTGACCTAACGGAAGTCAACGGAAAACTAACGTAATTGGACTGGATTCTGTATTGTTAGAGAACTGATGGACTAAAGTTAGTAATTCAAAAAACTAGTGGATCAAACCCATATAAACGCAAACTAGAGGGACTAAAATCTTAATATCCCTACTATTAATTGTTATGTATGAAATTTTATATGATACAAACAACTAAATAAAAATAATCTAATAGATCCTAAATCATTTTTATGTAATTTTGATAAAATATTATTCACGATTAAGATATAATAAATAATTTTTTGAAATGATAAATAATGATTTTGATTTTACAAAAATAAATAAATATAGAAATGAAGGTTCAACAATAGTGTTGAAAGTGATATGCTAAAAGAAAAAAAATTGTATAATATAAAACTATAATTAAATTGGAAATATTTTATCTTTAGGACAATAATCTTGGATGAAAATATATTAAATGCATTGTGAAAAATAAGTATATTTTACTTTTTATTTTAAGTTGTTTGACGGGTATATTTAAGTAGATTGACCACTTAAAAAACAACAAAATAACTTGATAGTTTCAATTCAGACAGGGGTTGTTTGTTTATTACACTTAAAACTTAATAGTTCTGAATTGAACTCATTAAGTTGTTTTTTTTTATATTTTTTAAAGTGATTAAACAACTTAAAAATAGGAAACAAAAGAAAAAACAATTTAAAATAAAATCTAAGAAATCATGACTTTTAATTTAATTCCAAATCACTGGATTGCAATTAAAATATTTACTTCCAAGTCTATCCTCCTAAAGAAATATATTTCTAAATTTATTCTAATTTGATATAGTGTAGCATTCTTTCTTTTAACATATTTCTTATTTTTAATGGGTTTTGAAAAAAAAAACCCTAGTCACTTCTCATACTAAAATTTTCATGGGATTGAATAATTGAATTTCTTTAGTTCCTACTAAACCCTAGTAAGAATTCTGTACTTTTTTTTTATCTAACTATTTTTCTAGTGCTCACTAACTTTATCGATCATATTCGGTAGATTCTGTGGCTTGAAGATGTTATAGAATATTTTTTTTTTTAAAGAATATATATAATTCAAGAACCTATTTCAAACAAAAAATTCAAGATTTATTTATTTATTTAGCTTCTAGTGCATATTGAACTTAAACTTGTTTTTAAAAATAAATTGAATTTGAACTTTGTTTGCAGAACGTGTACAATTATACTCTTAAATAAGTTTTTTGTTCTGTTAAATTGAACTTTGTTTGCAGAAAAACATACAAAATCTTATAAATAATAGTGTATATTAAATTACAAATTTCAGTTATCGTTTAGTCTTCAGAATTATTCGGTCTTCGGACGAAAAACAAACGACCCCTTGGTCTTTGTGTCTTTTATCTCTCACCTTGTCTATTTTTTTCTCTAATTTTATTTCTTCTCACTTGAGTTTTTGCTCTTGCTTTTATGATTTGAAATTATTAAATGTCTGGTTACCTTTAATTAAAAATAATAATCAAAGAAGTTGACGTTAAAAAACAAGAAGTTTTGTTCTTGCTTTTATAATTTTTTTTATTGTAAATTCGAGATTTATTACGGTAAATTTGAGACTTATTTTATAAATTCGGGATTTATTGAACATTTTTACAAATTTGAGATTTACTGGACAAAATAAATAAAAAATTAATTGTCTTCGTCATTGTGGAGGTCTATTCGATTTCCATAATTTTTTTTTCTAGTTTCCATTGATGGAGGTTTGTTAGACTTGAAGGAGCAACTCCATCAATGAAGGTTTTTAAGAAAAAAAGAAGACTGCTAAAATAAAATGATAAAAATAAGCGGGATGGTTTTGCCTCACTCCAAATTTTGGTGCTATTTATAGTTTTATACATGATTGATTAACGTGGTGTCATTCTCATAACACACTACAAAAAGTGCTATCTAATTTTTAAACCCTTTTTATATTATTTTAAATTAATAATATTTGATTTATTTAGATTTGTTCTACCATCTATTTTAAATTAATACGAATTTCTCACTTTTTGAATCGGTAAATCGGAGCTAAAACGAATGAAAAATCGAATTTTAAAAATTGGTACGCGAGATGGTGTATATGGGTGCAACAGGACAAAGACCTTGCAGCGCGAGCTGCACGAAGCATGAGAGCGCAATCCATGCTGTGCGCACAGCCTTTTGCTGCAAGCAACACGGAGGGCTGCTGTGCTGCGTGCACAACACCTTGCTGCGCGGTGCACCACACCATGGATGCGAGCTACTTTCGACGCACCGGGGGCTGCGAGTAGACCAAGCATGCTGCGCACCCGCGACGATTTGTGTAATTTTGCCCTTGGCACTGACCCGGCTACCTCCACGACTCTAAAACCAAACTCGGTCTCCAACA
Organism: Dipteronia dyeriana; assembly: GCA_032871835.1. Classification (NCBI taxonomy): domain Eukaryota; kingdom Viridiplantae; phylum Streptophyta; class Magnoliopsida; order Sapindales; family Sapindaceae; genus Dipteronia; species Dipteronia dyeriana. Next base: position 79,201,905 of record CM065301.1, on the reverse strand, counting down.
AAAAATATGGAATGTCTTAGATGTCCCAAATGTCCAGAAACACATCCGAGACCCCTCCAAATATCCCGAAACACATTCGAATCCCTCAAGGAAACCCAAAAACACATAGACAAGTCTATGAATCGTCCGAAACTATTCTAGAGACAAAACTAGACATGATTGGACCTGAAATCATTAGAAATTCTCGAAAATATAATTTCCTTAACAAGATTACTGACCATAAAATAAAAATAAACAAAACACAATATATATATATATATATATATATATATATATTGGTTTTCCTATCAGTGCGTACCGATATAACTTATATCAGTACGTTTCATGTGAACCAATGATTATAGAGAAACTTTGACGAGTGCATACATTTTGAATCAAAATATGTAAATATAATGGTCCACATTCAATGCACTGACGAATTTATATCAGTACGCACTGATTTGAAAATTTATATTATATATAAGCATTGAACTAAAATTAATTAAATCATATAACATTTTTAACTAGGAATTTTAAACCAATTAAGTACGAATGCATCAAAATACTTGTGCATATTCTTTTCATGTTCTCGTCTAAAAATAAATTTTTTACTCTCCTTTTATCTGATTATTCTTAATAAATTCGGTAAAATCTTGTTCCATAAATTTAATTCAGATTTCTTATAACATATTTCTTTTTCTTGAAAAAATATCTTAACTACTAATCTCTCACATTCCATAATTTAATCCTAAAATAAATCTAATAATATAAAAATCTATTAACTTAACAAAAGAATAAATCATTTGTTTTAAACCAATACTAATTAATTAACTGTGACATGTAATTATAAATATGGTTTTTTTTTATTGTTTGATAAAATTGAAGAAGTACTTTTTTAATTAAAAAATATATTTTATGTGTTTTGAGAGAATCCCAAAATTCGAGCCTTTTTAAAAGACTTAAATAGTCTCAACTACCTTTCATGAATTTTAAATATTTCACCCTATACTTTTACATTACAAATACTTTGTTAGTATCCATTTTTATAATTTTTAACAATAAAAACTCTTTTAGAGATATTTTAAAAAATAATTTATCTACTTAAAAGCATTTTTTTTAAAAGTAAATATCAAACAATACAGGGCTTATTATTAAAAGCTCTACTTATAAAAGATCTGCTCTACAAGCTCTACTTGAAAATCCATTCCAAACACACCCATAATAATAATATTTTTTTTCTCTCAAAAAGTAAAAAATAAATCAGATTAAACACCACCACTCATAATCATCATTTCCCCCATAACCTATTCAAAACTCACACAAAACCCTAGCCACCACCACCACTCAAACATCGATCCCTAGCCACCATCCTAACCCATTGAAATCACCAACTACCCCACAATCGGATATCGAAGCCAACAAAACAGCTCTCCCGTCTCTACTCCATCTCCTACTGCCTCCGATCCATTTCTCTTTCTTCCTATCTCTTTTCTCCCTGTTCTCTCCATTGACAGAGTGGTGGCTCTATGACGTTCTCTCTCCAGCGTTCGATTTTGGTGGAAATGGGTTACAGATGGGTTTTTGTGGAAGGGTATAGGTGGTGGTGGTGGTTGGGTTCCTTTTTTTGTTGTTGTGAAATACTGAAATTGTTGTGATGGTAGTTTGGTGGTTGTGGTTGTCCGGTTCTGGGTTTTTGGTTTGGTGGTGATGATGGTTCAATTATGTGTTTACAAATGGTGGTCTCTAGGTTCCATTTGGTGATGGTTTCTAGGTTGTGTTTGTAGTGACGATGGGATGGTGGTGTGGTAGTGATTATGATTGTATGATGGTGGTGGTGATGTTGATGATTGTGGTTTCTGATTGGGTTGTGTTCGGGGCTGGCTTGGTGGTTCTGATAGTGATTAGGGTGGTTTTTTTACGTGGTTTTTTAGGTTTCAGATAATGGCGGTGTTCTCTATCAATGAAGATAGATCTCCACCATCATTGTTTTTCTTTTTTTTTTCTTTTTTTTTTTCATTTGAAATTCGATTATGAAAAATACTTTATTTTTATTAAATGTTCTTTTTTACATTTATCTATAATTATTGAAGGGTAAAAATATCTTTTAACCTAAAATCAACTTTTTAAACAGGAAAACTAACGGGAAGATATTAAATGGTAAATACTTTTGATTTTGGGGGTCGGTGGATTTACTAATAGGAAAAATTATAGCGGGGAAAATGATATTCTTCCTCTATTTTTTTTTTTTCTTCTTTTGTATCTTGCTTTGCCATATCTCACTCTATTAATTAGTCTGGGCTTGGTTTGAGTTTGGATTTAGACAATGGGCATTTATTGGGTTAGGATGTTACACACTTACACCTTTGTCAAGATTTGAACATCTTTCGCGGTAACTTGGAGATTTGGCACCTGTTCAACCAGTCTTTAGTGCATCCGAAAGCCTCTTTGAACATGTCAGAATCAGGGAATTCCATAATACTCGGAAGAAGATGAGATTTGTACCGATAAGAAATCACCGGTCATCCTCGTTGAGTGTGGGGAAATTCCGAATATGGCCTTATCACCATTTTAGTATATAAAAATATTCAATTAAAGGAAATTTGACCTCTTTCAAATATAGATGAAGTTCGAAATTCAATGACCGAAACATGATTAGGATCACAAGATGATTTAGGCTCAGTTTGGTATTGCTGTGCTGTGGGGAGAAGTGCTTTTGAAATTGTTGTGGGGGGAATTGCTTTTGGAATTGTTGTGGGAAGAATCAGCTGAGTGTTTGGTAAACTGATTTTTAAAAATGCTGTGAGAACTAAAAGCAATTTCAATGTGTTTGGTAAACTGATATAAAAAGTGTTGTGAGTGTGTAAAATTACTAAAAGGATAAAGACATCTAAATGGTACTAATTTGCTATACTTTATATTTTTCTTGTTTATTTGTATTTAGTGTCAAGTGTTATATAATTATGGTACTTTATTGAATTAATTAGTCATATTTTTTATTCTACTTTATTTAATTAATTAGTCCTATTTTTTTATTTTTTTATTTTTTTATTTCTTTATTTTATTCTACTTTATTTTTTATTTCATTTTTATTTTACTTTATTGAATTAATTATGGAAATATTTTTTTTTGTACAAAAATATAAGCCCATTTTTTTTTTGTTAAATTTCGTTTTAAAGGCAAGGACAAAGTTGGAAAGTTAGTAAAATTTCATTTAATATCATTGTAGCGCGTTTTCTAAAAGTAGAAGCCAAAATCCATAAGCATGTATTTGTAGCTTCTCAAAACTCAGTTGGGAGAAGCTAAAAGTGACCAAAAGTACTTCTCCACGATTTTACCAAACATCCTGTCTGAGGTCCAGAATCACTTTTGACCCCAAAAACAGCTGGGAAAACAATGTCAAACTGAACCTTAATCGGCTTCCCCGAAGGATCTTGAAGAATCTGTTTGATCCCATTCAACTTGTTTAGATTTATGGACTTAAAAGAGACATCAGAAAAGTCTTCATAACACTCGTAAAAGGCGCTTGTTTGATCCCATTCTATTTGTGTTAGATTTATGGACTTAAAATAATAATCAGGTAGCTGTGATTAATTGTGTTCTGTTTCCATATAATTTTATACCATTTTTTATGGCTTTGAACTTAATTTGAACCCAAAGTGTGTTATCATCATATCAAGATAGGCATATATAAAGCATATATATATATATATATATATATATATATATATATATATCAATTCAATAATTAAGCACTTCACAAAATTTATTTCTGTTTTTGGGTCTAAAATGATATAAGTAATTATAAAACTTTTATGGAAAACAAAAATGTAATTTATAAAACTAAAGAAAAAATTATAAGATCACATAACCAATCATGTAAGGTAATGGATAGTTTCGAATTTACATAAATTTTGTTTTCTTGATCATATATAATTATATATACATGCATAAGTACAACTTAAAGACATATCAAATCTCTTCTCCAAAAACTTTGGTGGAAGCAGATCAATCCATTCAATAACCTCTTATGTGATTGATTATAAAAGAAAATGTGTATGAGTACTCGAAGTTGCTTTAATGGGAAGCAAGCAAGTATGAGTACGAGTATATTTTTTTGCTCTTCAATTGTTAAAATCATCATTAGTCCTAAGGCCCAGTTTGAGAAAGCTTTCTAAACTGTTTTTGGGGTCAAAAGTGATTCCGAACCGGGCCTAGGGTGTTTGGTAAAATTTTTGGAAAGTGCTTTTGATCACTTTTAGCTTCTCCCAATAACAGTTTTGGAAAGCTAGTTTTTGTTGCTTTTAGAAAACAACTTTCTAGGGAAACAGTAATAAAAAAGCGGAGGAGATCAAAGATTAATGAATTTTTACCAAACTTCCTATTTTATCCCTTGCTTTTCATGAAATTTACCAAAATAACAAACATGTTCTCTCTCTCTCTCTCTCTCTCTCTCTCTCTCTTCTTCGTTTTTCTAAACTACTTTTGGGGTTAAAAGTGATTCCGAATCGAGCATAGGGTGTTTGGTAAAATTTTTGAAAAGTGCTTTTGATCACTTTTAGCTTATCCCAATAACAGTTTTGAGAAGCTAGTTTTTGTTGCTTTTAGAAAACAACTTTCTAGGGAAGCAATAATAAAAAAGCGGAGGAGATCAAAGATTAATGAATTTTTACCAAACTTTCTATTTTATCCCTTGCCTTTCATGAAATTTACCAAAATAACAAACATGTCCTCTCTCTCTCTCTTCTTCGTTCTTCATTATCAAATCCTTCTCTCTCTCTCCATAACAAAACTTTATCTTTATCACCCAAAATCCAATATCTTAAAAGCCAACATCTTTATCACAGTATCACATTAACAATCTTTCATCATCAACAAAAAAATAAATCCAACAAGATTCAGATTTTATTAATTTTTTAAAATTGTTTTTTTTTTCATTTTCTCTCTTCTCCATTTTCAACTGGATGTAAATTTCCATGTCTCTTCCTCGTCCTCTATCTCGAGCCAACATGTCGTGACCGTTGTTTCTAGTTCTCGCAATTTTTCGGTGACCATCATCTTTTGGTTCGCACCATATTCCGTCGTCATCGTGGCGACGGTGAGGTTTATGAGGGTTTAATTGTTTATGATGTTGTGGTTGAATTTGATTGAATCTGGTGGTGGATGTGTTGATGGAAGGTTTTGGGTTTGTTTGAAGATAGATTTGGTGGTGATGGTTAAAAATTGTTTAATCTAGTGGTGGTTATGGTGGTGGAAGGTTATAGTTTGGTTGTGATAACTTGTGAATGATGGGTAGTTCTAGGTTTGGTTCAAAAATTAAACATTTTTTTTTTGTTTCTTGATTAATAGGAAAATTAATCATTAATCTACTTGATCGAAAATCATAAACATTCAACTACAACTTGTGGAAAAAAGATTGTGGAATTGGGCAAAATGATGTTGTTTGACCAAATCATAAATTAACATGTTTCTTGAAGAAAAAAGAATATAAATTAAGTAGATGAATATTCTATAGAATTGCTTGAATTTTTATCACATATTTTTCTACAAATGAATCTTAAATATTTATATATCCTTTCCAGTTATTTTGCACAGTCACAACATTTTTTATGGTATTTTTTTTTTCTCAAATGCAATCGTCTATACTCAACCTCAAGCTGATGTGGTAAAAAAAATATTAAACATTGTCAATATGATCGTCTACTTTCATACGGTTTGTCATACAACCATTTTTTAGGCTGATTGAACAAATATTTAAAATTGATATTATTTTTTCATCTATTTTTGATAAATAAATAAAATAAAAAAGAAAATAGGAAATAAAATTAGACACATCATTAAGAGTGTGTTTTGTATGACTTTTTAAGTAGAGATTCTAGAGTAGATATTTTTGTAGAAGAGCTTCCAATAAGTAAAGTTTCTAACAAAAAAAAGCTTTTGGTTGTGTAAATTACAAAAAAAAAGTGTTGACAATATATTTTTAAAAATAGCTTTTGGTTGTGTGAATTACAAAAAAAGGTGTTGACAATTTATAATGAAAGAGTTGTATGATGGAATATCTAAAATTTATAAAGTGTAGTTAAGACAATTCATATGTTTTAAAAAAGTTTTTTTTGGGTTTATCGTAATAGACATAAAATAGTTTTTATAAAGAGTTGTTAAGACAATTCCATATATTAAAAAAACTGTTTTGAGTTTTGCCAAACAATCAAAAAAAAACTTTAAAACAATTTCTAGCATTAAAAAAACACTTTTGGACCTTTCAAAAACCATACCAAACATACACTAAAACAAAATGTGTTTTAAACGGAAATATTGAAGATCAAATTTTAAATAAATCGTCTATTAAATTCATATTTATACTACATATTAAATTTATTTTTATACCACATAGGAAACAAGTCTTTTGGGGGCTCGTTTGACACACCGTATTAAATTGTATTGGACTATATTTGATTACACTATATTGTACTGGACTATATTAACATTAATACAAACATGTTTTTGGTGATGCTCTATATTATATCATTTTAAGTTATTCGTAGGACGTTATTATATTTTATTATATTATAAATATATTATATTTTTTAAAAATTAGTTAACAATTAATTTTAAATATCTTTAGCATGAATAAATCAATAAATATTTTTATATAAAAAATCAATAAATATTTATCATAACTGAAACAAAAAATTTAAATAAATAATATTTTTATAAATAAAATAAATATTTCCTGTACAATTTTAAAATTAAAAAAAATATTAACAACATAGTATATATTAAATCAATATTTTATATTAATTGAAAAATAAAAGGAGAATTTTTTTTAATACAATACAATCTAATACCATAAAATATAACGTATTAACTATATTTATTGTATTAGGTAATTAAAATATATTAAAATAATATAATATCATATTATTTTAATATATTTTAAATGACGAATAGTCGAATACAGTACAATCAAACAAACAATTACTCAAATTATTCCCATATCAGCGATTAGGGGTGGACATGGTTCGGTTCGGTTCGGTTTTGATCAAAACTAAATTGAACCGATATATATTCGATTTTTAAAAATGTGAATCGGTTTGAACCGTTTGAACTTGAAAACCGAATTGAACCGAACACCTTTATCTCGGTTCGGTTCAATTCGGTTTTGGACCTAATGGGCTTTAAATGTTTTTTTAATTTTTTAGGTTTTTAAGTTGCATTTTTGGCATATAGCCTTAAACTTTTTTAAGAAAGCATAATATGTAAAAATTAATTTAAACAAAATACAATCCAATTTTGAATCCGAATTTAAAATTTCAATCATATTCGGTCTACATACTCAATCAAAATATAAAATCATCGTAATTTCTATAAATAGAAGTAAAAAAAATGTAGTATATATATGTAGTCCAAAAATAAAACATCATCAACAAACAATTCATAATAAAATTGAATCTTACAAAATAATTAATTAAGACAATTCGGTTTATTCGGTTCGGTTCGGTTTTATATATCCAAAACCGAAATCGAACCGAATTCAATTCGATTTTTAAATTTCAAATCAGTTTGAACCGAATAAAAATTATGAACAGAACTAAATACCCTTTTTCGGTTCGGTTCAATCCGGTTCAATTCGGTTTCGGTTTCGGTTTTTATACCCACCCCTATCGACGATAATTCATAACCAAACCATTTTAGCTCACAAAACAAAACCAAGTTCACGCGGGCACTCTGCTCTCATCGACGCACCTTCGGCAGCCAGTCGCCGCCTTCGACACACCACTCCTCACGCCTTCCGTCACCGGCGAAGCTTATCGGGTAGTCGTCTCTTTTAGACGAGTTCTTTTAGAATCTCTCTACGTACAAAGAGCAGCTTCAACAGGTATTACTCTCTCTCTCTCTCTCTCTCTCTTTTCGTGGGTGCTTTTGGTTTCAGCTTGGTTTGTGTTTTTCATGTTGAGTCCGTGATGGGTTTTGAAGATTACGTGAGAAGGGATTAAGGTTGTTTTAGGTTTAGCAAAAAAGGGTTGTTTTTTTAATTTTGTTTTGGTATACGTTTGATGATTTTGATCCACCGCAAAACAACGCAATCACAAGCAAAACTAGTGGCATACTGTAAATTTTACCACCATATTCAAATATTTCTTGCGAACCCGCACCCCAATTTTTATTCTACTTTGTTGCTATATATTTGCTTGAATCTTTGCTTGATTGACCTCCTGTTGTTGGATAATCTGATACAAACCTTATGATTCTAGAAAGCTGTGTAGTGGCCTAATAACAGTCTCCATTAGTTCGAGTCGTAGCACCAGTTAGATAATGCCAATATATTAAGTAGCGGGCATTGACGCCTTGAGCTCCATACTGAAGGAGAGGTATGTATTGTTATCCAACGAGGTTGACAGTCATCGGGAAAGCAGGATTCTCGAAACTGTTCCAGTGTTATAGCGTGGGTTTAGCATTGTCATTAGAGGTTTTTGAATAGTTCAGCTGGATAACAGCATACCCTCGTGTAGAGGTCGATTTACAAACCCATCTGGGTTATATAAGCTGGGACCTGAAGAACACGTGCTTGAAATGGGTCAAGAATAGTTGTTGGTCTCTCATTAAAGTCAAAAATGTGAGAGAGTTATGAGTGGTGGCATGATGTTTGTAAATACTATAATGCAAGTCAAATTATTCTTTCCAAAGTAGAGTACCTTTGTGTTTTCTTTCTGAGACAGTACTTTTTTTTATTCTTCTGTCCCGTTTATATTTGAACGCATTCAACTTTATTGATGAACCAGTTAGATCTTGAATGGGATGGGTTGTCCACAGGACTAACTGGTGGTTTCATTTGCCCCGGGAAAACTGTGCCACTGCAATGTTACATCTAATAGATGTCCAACCTGTTATTAACCTATTTGTTTTCTATTTTGTAGTATTTGAAATTTATAGCTGTTTATTAGCATTTCAACAGCACACTAATCTAAGTGTATTACTGTATTTTTATTAGATACGATTGGATTTTTTTTTTTTGGGACTAGAAACAAAAATGATGCATGAGGTAAATAGTGATTACCAGCGTAGAGTTTCTTTCTGTGCTTATTTCCTAGTACATTAGTAACTTGTGTCTTTCCTGTTCTTTGCCTTACTAAGTTTTGTAAAACCAAATACATCCTTTTTGTAAAAGGGTTGAATTTACTTCTCTTTTATTAATCTTATTGGCGTGCTGAATTTACATTTCCTTTTCTTTCGTAATTGATTGTCACCTGAAGATATTATCTTTTCCTGTCTAAGGTTGTAACTTTTTATGTTACCTTTGGATATTCTACTTGCCATTAGGGTCTTGTTGGTTTCGTTGGCTTTTCTCATGTGTGCACTCTTTGAGTGGGATTTATATCTCAAATTTTTATAATCATCTAAGTTTCTATCAGCCAGATTTTCCCTTCAAGTTTAAATAAACAATGCCATTCATATGATGCTTCTTACCAGTTGACGCTTATGCTTCCTCTTCTTGGAAAGGAATTTTAGCTTTTTGCAACCTGTTCGATCAAAGTTAAAACAGTCAGGGTGCTAACATTCTTTACTATGAGAGCTTCCTCAATTTATGTATTGTTTTTTGATAGCCATAATCCTAGAATAGAGTAGAACTTGTTGGATATATATATTGGTGCTTTCTGTTTACTAGTGTAAATTTGTTGGTATTTGTAGTTAGTTAGATTAGATGTATAACTAATCAGCTATATTACATAGTTTTTGTTCAATTCAAATAATATATTACTAATGGTGGATTCATTCATCAGCATTTAGATGGAACAAGAAGCAGAGAAATCATCAATAGGAATGGGGAGTTCAGGTGGGTCTGATACAGATGGTTCAGAAGTTGCAAGTCAGGTGAGGAAAATGCTATTTCACCGGATGCTAGTGGGTATTCAAGATGGACGGTTTTTCTTGGGCACCTTTCACTGCATAGATAAGCAAGGGAACATAATTCTCCAAGATGCAGTGGAATACCGTAGCACCAGAAGGTCCTCTCCTTCTCCAATGGAACAGCGGGGACTTGGACTAATTCTTATACCGTCCTCTTGTAGAATTTCTTGTCATGTAGATTTCTCCATTGATGAACAAATGTCACTGCTAAAAATTAAGCAATAGATTGGTGTGGATGTGTTCCATAATGGTTTTTGTTGTTTTAACCAAGATTTCCTTTGGTTTAAGAAATGAAGAATCATCATTTGTGATATAGATGTTTCCCGTTTGCTTTGCTTACTTGATCAATTGAAGTTAGAAATAGGTTGTAGATTAATGTCATGTATCCAACTTTTCCTATAAATAGATTGATAAATATTGTGAAGAAAATAGCATTTTGGTGATTTGTCGACAAATTCAGGGATTAGTCATCAAGTTCTTTTCCTCATTATTATGAACTAAACAGTATCATCTAAGCAATACATATATAGTTTTAACTTCTGAGAGTCGTGGACAAGATTATAAGATAATTCACCACTCTATTCTCTTATTCATAAGATAGATATAAATAAGTTGTTAATTGTTATATCATCAGGAATGAAAAAAAAATGCAAAAAATTAGGATGCATAATATTACTGATTAACTGAAGGAATATCATTGTATATGATAGAAGGAAGATTTAGTACATATCTAGTAACCTCTAGACAAGTGATTTGTAAATTGTAATATCAAACCGCATATCCATTTGGTGTTGTTCGGACATTGGTGATTTACAGGCCAAAATGGCAGAAAGGATATGCACAAAATCCATAACCCCCATTGAAAGTTGGAAAATAATATGGAAGAATATACATATGAGATTTCTCATACTAGAGATTCAGCGCCACAGCTAACGCATTTGTTAGTTACAAAAGATGATATGATCAGTACCTATCACTATAAGGTGTTCCATATACAATAAGATAAGGTACATTTTTCACAACTGTGTCTATTGGAATTGCAAAGTTCACACCAGATGATACTCCTGTTCCTGCAAACACAATGAAAAGTCGAATGCACAAAAGTTAAGACTATAACCGAATTAGTAGTGTTAAGATGATTAACATTACATGAATTCGAGGAATGGGAACGTCAAAATTCAAGTAGGAAATTGCATCAGAAGAGTTGACAGTCTCACAAAGTTCCAAGACCCAGAAACATGCCAAATATCTTCAATTACAAAGTATGAATACAGAAGACGATGAGCATGGTTATCAATACTTATCATGTCTCAAAATATTTTGCTCTGAAGAATGACCAAGGGAGGAAGCATTAAAAAAGCATCTCTTTACCTTTGCGTGTGAAAGTTGCTGTGTTAACTCCAATAACGTGACCATATGAATTAATCAGTGGCCCCCCCGAATTCCCTGTGTAGATATAATGCAAAAGCCAAAAAAATCCTCAATATTTATATTTTTTTATTGAAAAAAAATAATGATGGTGGTCCATATGGAAGATACATTGAAATTAAATGAGTCAAACTGATTCAATACAAAATTATGCAATTTATTTCCCAGATTAAATCAGATTACGTAAAGGAACCACAGTGACTTGGTTTTTATTTATTTATTTGTTATTTAGTTAATGAAGCTTAATACATAAGCTTGCTAAATTATAGTAGCCTACTCTGCAATCCCCAAGTGATGACTATAAACTAACAACACCAAGGTTACAAACATGAATTTTGATAAGCCAAGTTTAAAATTTTCACTTGCAAGAAACCAAAATGGGAAAAAAGAAGAAAGAAACTGATAGAGACGCACACACAAACACACCATCAAAATTACACCAATGGCAGCATGTTGAAATGAAAATTATTCATATTTTACCTGCATTAATAGCAGCATCTGTTTGGATAGCTCCTCGAATAGCTCTTCCATTTGGTGATGGTATCTCTCTGCCTAGTCCACTCACCACCTGCATGATTCAAATAACTTAACATACAGGCATCATATTTCTAACTTTTTACCAGTCCACTTCACTGCATTGAAGTAGTATGCAATTAAGGAAAAAAGAAATAAGAACATAGTATGCGAAGTGTTATCATTACAAGAATCAGATTAAAACGATCTTATGATTTTCAAGCACAAATCAAGCTAATGATAAACCAATTTGTTAAATTACTAGAAAAGACACCAAAAGTCCTTGACTGGGTACTCAATATATTAAGAAACATAATTTCAGAAACTATACATATACTTCATACAATTCAAGGAATTTGTGAATATTGAATTTCATAATAATCATAATATTGAAAGGCTACCCCTGTTAGTAGTTATTAACTAGTTCAGCAGGTACGCACTCATGTTCTCGACTTCTTGTGCCTTGAGTAATTTATATCAAAAATGTTTGAGAGAAAGAAAGGTTACCCCTGTTGTTAGAGTGTCTTCAAATCCATAAGGATTCCCGATGGCAAAGCAGCTCTGGCCTACACGTAAATCATGTGATGTACCAAGAACAATTGGCTTCAATTCATATCCTTCAGCATCAACCTACATAGAAATCTGGTCATGCATTTGCAAACAATTACTGAATAAAAAAAATCATGCACCAGTGAAAATACAACGGATTAAACTTAATACAATGCAATTACTCATAAAAAATAGTTAGCCATGTCAAAGGGAAGCAGAATTCTGAAGGATGCATTGTGTGCTTCTGGAAGCCTACATGGGTTTCTTTTGTTTTAATTAACTACACGCATACAAAACTATGTCTATCAATCTTATTGCTCGGCTCATTTAGTAAGAGTTAAAGTTTTGAATCATTTCCTAGCCTTTTTCTTTAAAGTAACCCATTAGTTTATTAATTACAAAATGAAACTTCCCACAGTTTCACAAATTTTTTTATTTTTTTTATTTTTTTTTTCATTTTAGTCCAACTCACACAATGACATGCAAGAATTAGTCTTATAGCCTTCTATCACGAGGTAACTCATAAAACTTGCCCCGAAATCACTGTGTCAATAGAAAATTTTACTGGGAAGATGGTCCCATCTAATTTAGATGGATTTGTACTTCTCTAATATCAATCAAAAGTGCAGAACAATCAAAACGAAATAGGTTGGAGTGGATACCTTCAGAACAGCCAAATCATAATCTGGATCATAACCGACAATCTTGCCTTCCTTGAAAAAGCTATTGCCTTTGGCATCAACCAGAAGAATCTGCACAGAATAAAACCAAGAAAGTACTATGATTCATTGCATTCAAAGAAGGGCAATTATCTGCATAGTTATGGTTTGTCAGAAACAAGTGCAGTCACAATAACAACAATTATAACTAGACAAAGGAAAAACCTTACAACGCTGAGATCCACTTTTATCCGTGGCCAATTTAGCTACAACATGGTAATTAGTGACCTGTGACATAAAATGAATAATTTTTTCAATGATTTTAGAGCTAATATCAATAAACTGAAGGAGAAGAAAATTGCTACCTTGTACATAAAAACTAATCTGATATTACACTGGAATAGAGACATAGATATTAACTTTTTAACATATCTGTGTAATAACATGAATGCAAGCATCTTACATGAGTAACAAGCAAAGATTGCCAGAATATTGCAATAAAGATTACTTAGTAAGCTTTTCAAGGATTTCAAAACCATCAACACAACCTAAACGTTGCCCCACATTTTCTAAGGGGAAAGACAGAGCTTCAAGGGTAATGCATTACAGTGAAACCTGTATGAGAACTCAGAAAAAAAAATAAAGAAAAAAAAGCAACAAAATGCTCATCTTTTTCTAGTGGTTAAGTAGCTTTTTCCCTTGGAAATTATTTCTTTCACAGAGAAAACTCATCAGATTATCAGCAGAACAATTGATTAGTAAACCAGAAGTGATCACTCATATTTTGCTTCATAAAATTTTAATGTAAAAAGATAAGAAAAGAATTCCTACTATGTGACCAAATTTATCCCAAATGAAGCCTGAACCTTTGCCTTCAACTTTTGCATTTTCGTCATCAATAGTCAAGACTTCATTAGAAGTGCTCTTTGGGTTTTTAGCTAATTCAAGGTCTTGAATAGAAACGACCGAAGGTGAAGTTTCCTACAACAATTTCGAAAAAGTAAGTCATTATAATGTCACAAATACATGGCATATAACAGGGAATAAATCCTAAATTTTAAAATTAAGACACACACACACACACAAGAACAGGCAAGCAAAGAACCTATATGCATTAAAATCAATACTGTCAGGATACACAAAGATAAAGGAAGAATTAGGGCAAGCTGATAGAATGTATGCTGCCCTGCAACATCCTTAAGAAAAGAACAGGCCAATAACTTCATCTCTCTGACCCAAATGTAATAAATTGTTTCTAACTGACAAGGAGTGATTACTGAGAATGTCATAATAAAATTCCAGCTTAGAACAACAATAGACCATAAAACTGGTGTGACTGAAAGCAACTTTATGAAAGTTTGACTTGTCAGTTGTCACAGCCAATTTTGTTTGATATATTGATTCTGCAAAATGCCAATCCTGATCATCCATAAGTTAAACAACTAGCCTAGTCCTAATTATTTGTTCCCTTTTTAATTTCCATTGAGGTAATTTGCAATCAAATCTTCTAAGGAGCATCTTTATACCTACTCTTGAGAAAGACTTGGGTGGGACGTGTGCAAATGCACCTGCTCAGTCAGAGCAGGCATTAACATTCCAAATTGGCGTGCGACTAATATACGATTGGATAGGCCCCGTGTCATGTGACATGCTGCGAATGAGCAGGCGCCTATTCCAAGCAAGTTTTTCTCCCTAATCTTAGAGCATGCATGACAAAAACAAATATGATTTAAGTACTATACCATGTTGCTTCAATATTATCGGAGGAGGCATGGTGAAGCTTTTCTCTACGAAAAGAAGTCCAACTGAATTGTTTTAATCTATGTAAGTTGCTGATAAACACACCCTAAATTACCCACATTATAAGCAAATTAGTGATCACAGTTCACAAGCTGAAAGCCAATTACATAAAAATAAAAAATAATAAGCATTTGACTAACATATGATTAAAGAATCTGATACCTACATCTAAACAATGGATTTGTTCTTTTAACAGCAAAATGGGTACTGGAATTAAAAAGCTTAATGAGGAGTACACAAAATTAAGAGAGAAATTAAAGTGGGACCTGGAAGAGGTGAACAAGTCTGTCTTCTTCCTGCTGAAGTTCATCTTCTGGGAGGGCAATAGCAGATGTTGAATTTGGCTTGTAAAAACTGAGTAAAGGAGAGAGTATAACAGCTGAAGAAAAGACTAGGGCTCTTCTCCTTGTAAGAGCAAGAGTTTTGATTATAGAATTTGAACAACAAATGTTGGTTGAAGGTGGAGATGATGGAGTGGTGAGTGTGTGTGAAGAAGCCGCCGCCACCACCACCACCATTTTTCTGTAACATATCACAACTTACTTGGTCCTTGTTTTCTTCGTTTTTCTTCCGTTTTCACTCCTACGTGGCCTTACTATTATTATTAATTTTTTTTGTTCTTATATATATATGAAAATTGTTGAAAATTGTTAAAAATTACTATACGTTAACACTAGGGATGGTAGCGGGTCGGGTTCGGGTGACTTTGTAAAATCCAAACCCTCACCCGTGAAAATTTTTCTCATCCACGTCTGCCCTCGAACCAGCGTAGGTAAGCGGGTTTGCGAGCAGGTTTTAACCCGCGAGTTATGGCTGCACCCATACCCTCACCCGCGAACCCGTGAAACAATGTGGGTTCACGGGTGGATGCTTTACCCGCGGGATACCCACAAACCCGCAACCCACGAACCCGTGAATCCACGATTTGTCATTTATAAATTTTCACATGTAATCACCTATTTAATACTTAATTGAATTAAATTTCAATTTCTAATTCCCTACTTAATACATTACAAAATAATATTAACCATAAAAATAAAACGACAAAAAATAATTCATATATATATATATATATATAAGTATTTTATTTATGCGGGGTTCGCGGGTCCAACCCGCGGGTTCATTTTTTCAACCCGCACCTGTCCGAGAACCCACCGGGTTTTTCATTAAACGGGTTCGCGAGTTCGCAGATTGTAAATTCACCATCCACACCCGACCCTGTAGGGTCGGGTTCGGGTGGGTGCCCGCGGGTGCGGGTCAAATTGCCATCCCTAGTTAACACCCTTTTTTGACAGGGGGTCCAAAGAAAAAAATTTCATCTGCCTGGTACCTAGTACCTGATAGGGCCTATCCGGTAGAAAACACTACCTAGCACCATGTCGATGTGACGGGCTACCATCTACCTCGAGGTATCGAGATTCACATGACCAAGGTACCTTGTAACCATATTGGAAGCAAGCAGAGGGTATCTACTTCCATAGAATGTCCTACTCATACCCGGACTCATCGACATTGCCACACTATCCTGTTGAGATACATTTCTAACCTTTCCAGCATGAAAGAAGAAGCTCGTAAAGCTCTTATGTGTTTGTGAAGCTCCAACGCGGTCATATCAAGCTCCGTATAACCAGACTGGTACATTAAGGTACCTCGCCTCATATTGATATCTAGAAGTACCTCGCCATCGGGACTATCAAGCACCCTTTCGAGTAACCTCCATGAGGTATCTCGCCAAATGACAAGCAGAATCAAAGTTAGTCTCCAAAACATATCAAACTTCCACATACCACCAAATATCAAGCAAAACCGATACCACGGTACCTCCTACCCGATATCTCCTGCCCGGAACCTAGGTACCACTACTACAGCCCGGTATCCAAGCACTGCGATTCCATTTGGGACCTATCTGGGGTACGTATCTTACATGTCCAGTAAGAAGAATGGTATCATGAAGGTACCAGCCTACCAGAACAATGCTGACAAAAATAGACCGGAATATCAGTGTACCTCGCCTGAATGAAAGAATCCAGTTTCATCTCTAACATGGCAAAAGAAGGGAAATTTGACTCCATTAATGAAAGATAATCAACCCTATTAAATGATATAATCAACGTCATTAATGGAAAATCAGTCAACTCCTTAATGGTCATTCACAACGCCATTAATGAGTCAACTCAATCATGATTAGCTAAATTAATGGAGTGTGCAACAAGAAAGAGTCTAAAGAGGAAACAAACAAATCTTCAGGGTCAACTGCACAATACAGAAAATCCCGCCCTACAAAGAGGGATGACTAATATAGGAATCCTCGACTTGCACGCCAAGGTAACAACTCTAATTACAACATGTATAAATATACTTGATTCGACGTCTGATCTCATATCTCATCTTAAATCCATAAATCGATCAACCCGAGAGAAGCCTAGATACTTCGTCCAAGTTCTCCCTACAAGGTCATTGTATGTGTACCTTAACCAGGGATGTACCGGTAACACACATGTTAACCAAAAATTGGCTAGTGATGAGGAATTTCGATTAATACCCTTAAGACTAACTACCTTGAAAGGAGTGGTCGGGGTAGGTACCTTGGGTACCAAGTTTCGTGCTAAACGTGAATGGTGGTGGGTGTATGAATAACGTGCATGTGAATAACATAAACAATGATAACCCTGTTTTATTACATAGATTGTAATTATACGTTCTAATGGGTATCACTCAATCCCTGGCTAACTAATGGAGATGGCGATTTTGTTCGTGTCGAGAAGTATAAAATAATGATGGTCGTGTTCTTATCACAGAATTTAGGTCGGTGTAGAATCTCTCCCCTTCTATGCTTTCTTGTCGCTATATCAATTGTCGATCTCTTTTTCCTTTCTTCATTCATGTTGGGCATATTTATACAAGGTCCGAAAAGGTTGAACTTGTGAATCTCCCGCCCTGATTCTCTTAATCCATTCCCTCCTTATTGGGCGAGATATTTTATTTGAAAGTCATTGACTTCGAATTAATAACAGATTCGAGAATATCTATGGTGGAGATAAATTTGTTTCCTCTTTGGACTCAATCACTTGTCTTACACATATGCAGTGTTTCAATGTTTGTTGA
Organism: Dipteronia dyeriana; assembly: GCA_032871835.1. Lineage (NCBI taxonomy): Eukaryota > Viridiplantae > Streptophyta > Magnoliopsida > Sapindales > Sapindaceae > Dipteronia > Dipteronia dyeriana. The sequence continues at coordinate 79,183,966 of CM065301.1, read as the reverse complement.
AGCTTAGATATGATTCCGTGTGTCTTCATGGCGTGATTCCTCATGGAGGTCGTCAAGAATGGAAATCACTGTTTTGTTGTGCGAGGTAGGCCCATACCCCGATCTTAGTACTTGGAGCTTGGCTTGACATCTCCAGGTCTCTTGGAGCTTGGAATGGCCTCGTGGGAACCCTTTGGTGGTAATGAGGCTTCAGTGAGCTTTCTTCTTCCTGCCCAGATAGGTTTGAACTTTGGTGAGGTGGAGTGAATCTATAGCATGGATTCAACTTCTTTTTAAGTTCCTACTTACGTTTGGAGAGGATGGTGGACTTCTGGAGAGGTTACAAAGTAGTTTCGACCTCAGGGAGCCCGGATCGCCATGCGTCGGGTTTTTCCAGAATTCTTGCTTTGGTGCAAGGAGCTTAATCTGATAGTATCGGGCTCCACCCTTGATGCTTCTGAAATTTGATGACCTTTCTCGCTTATGTGGGGTGGCTCCGCAGCTCGACCCTAGAACCCGAGGCATAGTATTGGGTAATCTCGGGCTTAGACTCGGGCAAGGAGAGCAGAAAATTTCTCTTTGGTCCCTAGCCACATTTGACTATTAATAAAAGCCCCCTCTGATTTGAACACCGGTGATTGAGTTGGGGTTGGAGTCAGATTTTCTATTTTAATTGGGAAAATTTCCCTCCTTTATCGCTACCGAAAATCTTCTCATTAATTGCACAAATGATGTGGCGAGCATAGACCGATGTACTCCTTAAAACAATCCGGCTGTGTTACAGCCATTTCTGTGATTCGAGGTAATCCTACCGAAGATTTCATCGACGTCACTACACCATTCGCTTCTATTTATACCCAGCTGATTCGCCGCTTCCTCATGCTTTCTTTTAAATTTCAAATTTTCAAAAAACCCTATATTTCTCTACTTTCTTCAGCTACGCCTCAGTCTTTTATTTCACCCGCTTTCAAACTTCATTCTACCATGTCGATAACCAGCCATGATTCCATCGATTCTCTTGTCGATAGTACAGAAGTTCCAGTCTTGCTAGGGGAAAGCGGGCTTGACGCCGGTGATTCATTCCCACACCCGTAATGTCGTCAATCGAACAAAAATGTGGCCATTGGAACCGGGTTCACTAACTGACCAGATTGCCCCCTGAACTTGATCGATGAAGACTCTGACAGAGAGGACAGGGATGACGCTACTGGGAAGGGTCAAGTCACGGTTGCTAATCCTCGTTTGGTAAGGCCTCTTCCCTATGAATTCAAGGTCATCCCGGATTCTATTGTTAATCCAAACTCGATCGCCCATCTAAGGTCCAAGTATGGTATCCCCGATAGTGTCTCTATCTCGGTTCCTCATAGGAATTATGACATCTTTAATCCCCTTAAAGACGTGCTCCCAATTCATGTAGCAGCCTTTGAGAATGGGGTCAGGCTTCCTCTCCACCCTACTCTCCGACGGGCTTTCAGCGCCCTACAACTAGCTCCCCTCTAATTGACGCCCAGCTTCTGGAGGCATCTGATTGGATTTTTCATGTTGTGGGGGGAACATTGCGAGCTGAACAAGGTCACCAGGGAGCCCGGAGCAGAAGAGCTGGCTTACTTCTTTCAAATTGGAAGCCTGTCCGAAGCTTCCTGATGTCAGTTCCATGCGAAGGCTAAGAACAAGCTCAACTTCATCATTCCTAGCACTTCGAAGAAAGACCCAATCTGGAAGGAGGAGTGGATACTGGCAGATGATGATTAGGGGAACTTGATCTTCATTGGCGGGCACGAGTTCGAGGTCCCCATATCTTTTAATGATAAACCATTAGGGGATTAGGATTCTCTGCCCGCTGAATCTGAAACAGTTTTGAAGGCTATCCTTGCTAGGAATTACTTAAACATGAAGTTCCCAACTGCTGTCTCTTTTGATTCCCACAAGGTACATCAATACTTGCGAATCTCCGATGCTACTCCTCGTAAGTAATGTTTGAACTGTTATGCTTTTGTTTCATTGCTTAGCTCGGTTCTGACGTATTTCTTCATTTTTTTTAACAGTTTTTGTTATTGCCCCAGCTTCCCGTGAAGCCCAGCAAGCTCGCACCTCTCCTCCTCACGTAGGTTAACCTGGGAAGCCCCTTTTGACTAACTCGAAGAATGAGGGGCTTACTATCCCAGCTGGGGTCTCTTCTTCTTCTGCTTCTGCTTCTGCTTCTGATTCTGCTTCTGATCCTGCTCCTGCTCCTGCTCCTGCTCCATCTCCCTCCCAGGCCAGATCTAGGATGGTTATTCTTACGTCACGGGCTTCCATGGGACCTCAACAAGGGAAGATCTGCTTCCCAAGATACTGATACAACCATCTCTGCCCTTTCATTGGTTGTCTCTACTAATGTTGTTGCTCCCTTGGTCACTTTACCTCTACCCCTCCATTTATGCTCTCAACTCTTCGAGCTTCAGCGAACCCCGAGGTTGGTGTTCCAAAGGTTCCTCTTATCCGTTTTTAATGTCAGTCGAGCTCGGTGGGGCAAGATGAAGTCTTGGAGCAGTTTGTCGTGTCTTTCCCAGGTGGTGGGCTATCTAGGATGTCTTCAATGCCTATCGACGTTCTACTTACCAATAGGTCCTTTCTTCTGGCTGAGGTAACTATCTTCCTTTATTCCTTTCCTATGACTGCGAGCTTTGATCGTTTTCTAACCTTGGCTTTGCATCCTATAGGCTTTCAAATTCAATGTGGCGATGAGCCACCAGGTAGCCTCTCTCCGTGACCGGGCTGCATAAGCTGAGTTCGAAGTCAAAAAGGCTTTGGGGCTACTTGCGTAAACCCAGACTTTGTTACAGGAGATGACTTCCAATCAGAAGAGAATATAAGCAGAACTGGCCGAGCTTCAGTGAGATCATAAGAGAACGAAGCGATCCTTCGACCAAGAGACCCTCCGATCCGAACGTCGAGCCATGCAGCGAAATTCCTAGAAAGCTAAGGCTCGGGCGTTGAATGTCGAGGTCCAGAATCTTCGTGCTCAAACGACAAAGCTACAAGCCGAGGTGGATGCTTCTTTTAGAGAGAGGGCACTTCTATGCCTCATTCCAAGTTACCGAAGCCCCCCCTTCCTTTCGACCTCTCTACTATCACCAGTAGGGATAGAGAGGAGATTATGACTAAAGTCCCAAAGATGTCCCGTCTTGATGTTGGTGGCGCAAGTCCTTTTAGTGGTGTTGGAACTTGGAAGCAAACTGTCATAAATGGTCTTTCCCTTCCTTATCTGGTCCTCTTATTCTCAGGTCCTAGGGAAACTTCAAGCCAGGTTTAGCCTGCACAGCCCAGGGAAGGCCTGTCAAAAGCCCGAGAGGAGATCCGGGACGGCCCTGACGGATCTTCTAAAGGAGAGTTGGAAGTCTAGAAAAATAAGATGAAGTCAATCGCTACCCTTCTTGAAGCGACCATTCCTCCTGAGGTTATGGAGATGGTCAATGAAGTCTTGAAGGACAGTTGAGCAGAAGGCAATTGAGGAACCTTTAAAGGAAGGGGTAGAATAGGTGGCGAACCAGGATAGGCAACCACCGAAAGATAGGGCAGATAGGGGAGGAGGAGGAGGAGGAGGAGGAGGAGGAGGAGAAGGAGAGAGGAGGGCGAAAGGCGGAGGGCATCATGGAAGATGAGCAACTGGAGGGAATTAGGAGGATACATGAGCTTGATGCGACCCATTCTTGACTTGCTTTGACTGCCCGAAAAGGGGGGGTGGGCACCCCGTTTTATTCATGCCAAGTTTAGTTAGCTTTTCATCATTTTTTGTTTATGTATTCCGAAACCTAGGGTTGGGCTCTTTGTTTGATAATTGTAGTCATATAAGGGGATATACTCTCATATTATTAATAAAAACTTGCTTAGGATTTCTTTCATGCTTGTTTCAATGAACTTTAACTTGGCTCATATCTCCTTGCTTCATTCCTGATCTCGACCTAGATGTGACCTCTGAAATAACTTGACTTAATCGAATTTGGTAAAAATAAAGAGATCTTAAATTTGTTTAAGTGTGAAAATAGACAGCTTGCTCGAGCCCCCAACCCTCAGTAAAAAATAGCTCGATGACTCCAGTGAGTGATTCCCTTACATGGCTTTTGGTTAGCCTGCACCTGTCAAAGCAAGAAATCAGATGTACATGGAGGATTAGTAATCAGTAATAGTTTGGACATTGGAACTTAGGCAGGAAACCTTGCTAAGTTCGGGTTCTTCTCGGGGGTTCTAGCCTTACTGAGGCATCAGAAAGGCTATTTAGCTTTCCTGGTCTTCGAGGTGATCATTGTCGACATACTATGGCGATCTTTCTGATAGGACTGATCCAGACCAGGGCATCATGAGATCTGAATGGTAACTATGCTCTTATACTCAGACCCTTTTTAGGGGAGGTCACCCTATCAAGGCATCAGAAAAGCTAGCTAACTAGTTGTTCTGGTCTCAAGATCTGGATGGCAACTATGCTCTTATACTCAAACCCTTCTTGGTTGGGGGTAGTGCTCGACTGAGGCAGCAGTGATCGTGAGGGGGCTTCCCTGACCAGTCCCTAGTCTTGAGTCGATCATTGTCGACATATTATGATGATCCTCTTGGAGAGTCTAACCCAAACCAAGGCATCAAGAAGGCTATCTAGCTCTCATTGGTTTATGGCGATCATGGCGAATTTTCATTCATGGATTCATGGAGAAAACATAATGTAATTGGAGATGGAGAGAAAAATTGCAGACTTTATTGATGGCTGAAATGGAGTACATTGGCTGATATATTTAAAAACCTATTGATCTCTAAGGGGAGGTAGCCTGTTGCTGTAGTCCCCTATCTAAGGGTAAAACCTCCTCAAATGGTCTGCATTCCAGGTGTGATCAATGGGTCGACCGTCCATGTCTTCTAACTTGTAAGCCCCATTTCGAATCACTACCTTGATCAAGTATGGTCCTTCCCAGTTGGGTATGAGTGGATGTTTAAGGGATCGAATCATTTTTTAATAGAACCGATAAAAAACCGATAAAGTTCGATATTTGAAAATATGAACCGATCCAATAAAATTTACAAATATCAACCAATAAAAAATCGACCGAATTGGATCGGTTCGGTTTTGATCTTACTGGGCAAATTCTTGGGCTTTAATTATTACACATATTTTCTTATTTTAATCGTATTGGGTCTTCGACCAAATTAAATTATGGGCTTGAACATATAGAAAATACTAGTTTAAAATAATATTCATAAAAAAAACAAAGAAAAAATTATGTTATGATAGACTTTCATAATTTTATACTTTTTATGGACTATTAAACATTAAACTAAGGTTATATATATATATATATATATATATATATATATTGGATCTCAGTTCAATTTTTCGGTTTTAGATATCGAACCGGAAAAAAAAACGATTCATTCGTTTTTTTTTAAATGAACCGAACTGAACTGGTCAACATAAGAAAATTGAAAAATAAACCGGTTAGATCGGTTCGGTTCACCCTTTCGGTTCGGTTTATTGGTTTTTTGCCCACCCCTACAGTTGGGTCCTAGAACCCCGTCTGACCTCACTCTGGTATTCTGGGTAACTTTCTGAGAACTGGATCCCTTTCGTTGAAGCTTCTGACCTTCACTATTTTGTCAAAATTTATCGTAATCTTGCTCTGGTAAATTGCTACCTTTTTTGCCACCTATTCTTGTTTTTCTTCCAAGAGGTCTAGATTAGCTCGGAGTTTGACCTTGTTGTTCTCTGGTTCAAAGTGTTGTACCCTGAATGAGGTCAGCTTATGTTCTATGGGGAGGAAAACTTCAACCCCGAAAGCCAGAGAATAGAGTGTTTCCTTAGTTGTTATTCTCCTCGTGGTTGGATACGCCTAGAGGACCTTGGGAAGCTCTTCAACCTACTTTCCCTTCTCCTGTTGCAGTCTTCTTTTCAACAGCTTCTTAATGGTTTTGTTAGTTGCTTCGACCAAGCCGTTGGTTTGCGGATGAGCTGCCGACGCAAACCGGAGGTCGATACCTAACTTCTCGCAAATAATCTCTGAACCTTGCATTATCAAACTGCTTTCCCAAGTCGGTGATTATAACCATTAGGGTACCGAACCTACATACCACATTTGTCTTGATGAACTTGGTAGTATTTTATTCTGAAATTTGGGAAAGAGGTCCTGCCTCGACCTATCGGGTGAAGTAATCGATGTCGACAATAGCATGCTTCGCTTATCTGGGGGCTATAGGAAGCGGTCCGATCAGGTCAACCCCCCATATGGCAAGCAGTCCGATAGTCGTTCAGGAGGTAGACGACTTAGGTTTGAGGTTTTTTGACATGGCTCACAAGATTGAACGAACCCCTTTGCATCCTAGTGGATAGTCGGCCAATAGTACCTCATACGAAGCACCCAGTAGGCCAGAGCCTCTCCACAAATGTGATTTCCACAGTCCCCATCATGTACCTCTCTCAGCGCCCATTTGGTATCATCATGATGCAAGCATCAAAACAAATAAATGGACCTACCTCTCCTGTAGAGGTACCCATCATTTAGGCAATACCGGACCAAAACTCTCTTGATTCTCCGAGCTTGGTCGGGCTCCCAGAGAGCTTTCCTTCCTGAAGGTAATCAACTATGGGATCTGTCCAGCACGACAACCGCTCAATAGGAAACATTTTTCTTCCCACTGCTATACTTGGTTGGAAAATCACCTGAAATTGAACTCCCCTTGGTAAGGTCTGGCCTCCATTCGCAGCTATCTTGGCCAAGACATCTGCTCGATGATTCTATTGTTGAGGTACCTGTTTGATCTTGAATCCCTTGAATTTGTGCTTGAGCTGTTGAACTTGCTTCAAGTAGACAATCATGTTATTTACCTTTGCTTGTTACACCCCGGAAACTTGATTGACTACCTGTAATGAATCACTTTTGACATATAAATAATCGACTCCAAGCTAGATGGCTACCTTTATCCCTGCTAGGAGCGCTTTATACTCGACCTCATTGTTGGTAGCCATAAACTCGAATCTGAAACAGTGGCAGATTTCAATCTTTTTCGGATCTGTTAAAACTATGTCTGCTCCCCCCCACCCCAGCATGCCCGGAAGCCCTATAAATGTAGAGGATCCATGTTTTACAATCTTTCGGGAAACCGTTTAGCTCTGTGAGCTTCTTTAGGGCTAGATCTGTTATTTCGAAAGTCCCCTGTCTTGGGAGCATTGAGAATTCTGTCACGAAGTCCGCTAAAACTTGGGCTTTAATCATAGTCCTAACCTTTTACTTCAAATCGAACTGAGTAAGCTCCAGGGCCCATAAAATTAACCTCCTAGATACATCTGGTTTCTGCAAGAACTAGCGGAGAGGTTGATCCGTTACCATAACAACTGAGTGAGCTTGGAAGTAAGGCCGTAACTTCCTAGTTGAGCTGATCAGGGCGAAAGCGAGCTTCTCTAGGAGGGTATAGTTTTTCTCTAGCTTTGTTCGTGCATGACGCACATAGTAAATGGGTTGCTGCACTCTATCTCCACATTCCTTGACCAAAGTCCCGCTCAATGTTGTTTTAGAGACAGCCATATAGATCTAGAGCTTCCACCGGGAATCGGTTTAACCAGCAGAGGTTGGCTAGCAAGATACTCCTTGAAAGCTTGGAAAGCCTGCTCATTTTTTTTTATCCCATTTCAAGTTCTTCCCTTGTTTGATAATTCTAAAGAAAGGGAGACACTTATCTGTGGAACGAGAGATGAACCGGTTGAGAACAGTAATACTCCCTGTCAAGACTGCACCTATTTCAGTGAAGTCGGGGAATCCAGCTACATAATGGCTCTGATCTTTTTCGGATTAGCCTCAATACCTCTCTCGTTGACCATAAGACCTAAGATTTTCCCCGTAATTACTCCAAATGCACATTTATGGGGGTTCAACCGTATATGGTTTTCCCTCAAGATTAGAAAGGTTTTGCGAAGGTCTTCATGATGTTCTTCTACAGTTTGTGACTTAGCAATCATGTTGTCGATGTACACCTTCATCGACCTTCCAATTTTGGGTTTGAACAGTCGATTGATCAACCGCTGATATGTAGCTCCCGTGTCTTAAGCCCGAACGACATCATCTTGTAGCAGTATAGACCCTGCCTGGTGATGAAGCTGGTCTTGTCCTTATCGGCGAGGTGCATAATGATCTGATTTTACCTCGAGAATGCATCCATAAAGCTCAAGAGCTTGTTCCATGCTGTGGAGTCAACCAGTTGATCGATTTTTGGGAGAGAGAAATTATCCATCGGGCATTCCCGATTGAGGTTGGTGTAGTCAACATACATAAACCATTTTCCGTTCACCTTAGTGACCATTACCATGTTGGTGAGCCAGTCGGGATATCAGGCTTCTCTAATGAAATCGGCCTTGATCAACTTATCAACCTCCTCTTGGATTGCAGCGCTCCTCTTCGCATTGAAAAGTCGCCTCTTTTGCTTGACAGGTTTAATGGTGGGATCGATCATCCACCTGTGGGAAGCCAAGGACAAGGGGATCCCTGGCATCTCATCATGGGTCCATGTAAAAATATCGTTGAACTCCCGGAGCAGCTTGATAAATCCTTCATTTATCACAACTTTTAGTGAAGCCCTGACCTTCACCACTTTGGTCGGATCATTCTCTCTAACTGGGACCACTTTCAGCTTGTCAACAGGTTGACTGTTGGCCCATTCTCTTCTTTGCTCTTCCTCCTTCGTTACTCGGGAATCACTTTCTGGATGATCAGCAGGCTCTGAATCCTCCTGATTCATCCCTGGTACTTCCTTGCTTTGGATTGTTGTCACTTGTGAAAACTGTCTTGCTAGTACTTTCGGGTTAGAAGAGACCATATAACATTTTCTAGCAACTAGCTGGTCACCACTTACCTCGCCTACTTGGTTCCCGACTGGAAACTTCAAGGTGTTATGGTAGATTGATAAGACTCCCTTGATGGCTGATAGGAATGGCCTTCCTAGTATTGTATTGTAGGCCGTTGGAAGGTCAACTACTACGAAATCTGTCATTATGTTCTGTTGGAGGGGTGCAGTTCCTGCGATCATGGGAAGTATCTTCGATCCTACTAGCATGACAGAGTCACCCGTGAAACATTATAAAGGAGTCGTGTAGCTGTTATAGCACCATTGCTTCAGGTTAAGCTTTTTCGAGGTATTTTTGAAGAGAACATCCATGCTACTACCGGAATCGATGAGCATGCGATGGACCACGCAATTAGCGATATGTACTGTGACCACCAAAGGATCGTCAGGGGGCTGAAAAGTGTAGTAGGCGTCCGTTTCGGAGAAGATAATCTGAGCCAATTGTGACGTACTAGCAATGCTCTGTTCTAGCTTGAAAATGCTTCAACCTTCTCCATGCAGGGAATCTTCCTGGTGTGGTTTTTTTTTTAGAATTATTAGAGGATCCAACCAATGTGGGACCTCTGCTGATAGTATGGAACTATGGATGACTTGGATTTGCTGCATCAAGTTCTTATGTTTACCTCCTTGCTTCTCTTCATCTTCCCAAATTTCTGCTTGCACCTCCTTCCCTGTCTGGATGTTGTCCCTATTGGTGTAGGAACTCTACCAAGCAAGCTCCCCTTACTAGAACCTCTATCTGATTGCGTTGGATGTAGCACTATGATGTGTTATGCCCGATGTCTTCCTGGCGTCGGCTGGCATTTTCATTGGTACCGGTTTCCTTAGCAACCCTTTATCTCAGTTGGTGAGGTAGATTGTTTCCCGAGAAGCATTCAGTGGAGTATAATGGTTGAACCCCCTCTTATTGGGTTACTAGAGCTACCACATTCGGATGAGAGGAACCCCGGAGGAGGGGGGGAGTTCTTCTTGCTGGAAACCGATCCCACTGTGGTTGACACGGGGTAAGGTGGTATGTCTCCATGTTAAGGCTGAATTCTCTGAACCGGTGCCGATTTAGGCGCCTCTTTCTTCTTGCGCTTCGTCGTTTTCATGTCGTCATGTTCCAACTTGACTTTTAGCTGCTCCTCAATCTCTATCCGCTCCAGAGCCCCGATCGTATGCTTCTTGATAGGTTTCTGGGACATGCTTGATGAATGATCGGAATAGCTTTCCTGCCCACAGGTTTCCACTGAAGTTAGCTAGGGTCTCCTTTTCTGTGAAGACACCCACTTGGATAACCTCCTTGTGGAACCGTTCCACATAAGCCTAGAGGGTTCCTCCTCTCTTCTAGATCACGTACTGCAGATGGATGTGATCTTTTAACCGGAGTTTAACACCCTGGAATTATGAGCAGAACTCAGTCGACAACTTCATGAAGAAGTCCACACTACCAACAGATAGCTTTCTAAACCAGGTATTGGCATAGTCTATCATAATGGTAGGGAACATCCGACACATGGCGGCCCTGGTTGTGTTCTAGACCTCCATCTGTTGGACGAAGCTCTCTAAGTGGCTTAAAGGTTCCTCCGTGCTAGAGAACTTATTTGAGAGCATCTTAAACGTTGGTGGGACTTCCGCTTCTTGTTTCCTTCAGGTAAAGAAGACGTTCATCTCGTTCAGGGGTTTCTTTTTGACCTCCTTACCTTTCTCTCTTTTCAACTGTTGTATCTCTTTCTACATCTTAGTCAGTTGGTCCCTCAGACGCTTATTTCCGTGCTTCTTGGAATCTACCTCGGAGCTCCCATTGTCATACCCCTCTGATGAGCAGGATACTTCCACTTTATCCTCTTTAGGGGTAGGATCCACTTGTGCAATTCACCGGCTACCACCAGCCTCAGCTTGATGTTCTCTTCTGGAAGTCACCGGTCTAGGGGGGCTACGAGGTGCCCTTGGCGGAGCATCGACTGCTGACTTAACATGCTTAGGTTGATAGTAGGTCGGCCTATCTGGGACTGGGGGCATGGGCCCTAGCATGTCCCGAATGGAAGTTGTAGGTCCTATCCTGTTATGAGCTAGGATCGGTGGAGGGGGTCCTAACCGATCGAAGGCAGGCTGCTTGGCAGTAGATCTGCTCGTTTCTCCTCGGGTATCAAGATCTACCAGTTGAGGAGCAATTCCTTCTGTAGCCAGATGGAGGCGGACATTTTTCACGATGGCTGTAACATGCTGGTTAATCATAGCTTGGTTCATTGTGTTAACGGGAAATTTACTCAAGATGAGAAATTCCAACTAACACCCTCGAGACCACTACCACAATGATGGTGGCCGGGGTTGGTACCTTAGATACCTGACCTGTTAGGATAGTAATGTATATTCGAATCCTACTAGGATGGTAATGAGAATTTTTATTCCTGGTCATTTATGGTATACAGAAATCTCTCAAATATGCTCACAATCTCTTGGGCATAGAAGAGTGGCAACATCGTGCCTGTCGAATAGTAGATACAAAGGTGGCCGAGTTCTGATAACAGAATTTTTGCTCGGCTTAATTCTTTCAATCCTTGTTCTCACTATGTCGCTTTTTACTGTCGATCTGTCTCCTATCAATTGTCGACACTCTCTCTCTTTGTGCCTCTTCTTTCTACATCATGCTTGGACCTATTTATACATGGTCCAAGTAGGTTTAAACTCGTGAATCGCCCTCCACGATTCTATGAATCCGTTCTCTCCTTATCGGGCGAGATATTTTATTTGAAAGTCGATGATTTTGAATTAATTACGGATTTGATAATATCTTTGGCGGAGATAAGTTTGTTTCTCTTTGGACTCAATCTCTTACCTTACGTGTATGTAGAGTTCTAATGTTCGTTGGAGTGAAGATGTGTTCCTGTGTGCCTTCATGGCATGACTATTCATGAGGTCATCGAGTTAGCTGCTCGTTGTTTCGTAGAGTGAGGTAGATTCATACCTAAGCTCTGGTCCCAGAAGCTTGGTTTGACCTTTCATGGTCCTTTCAAGCTTGAGACGACCTTATGGGCTCTCACTGGGGTTTCGTGGATTATGAAAGCTTCTTCTTTCAAATCCAGGTAGGTTCAAGTTTCCTTTAGCGAATTGGAGCATTACTATAGCACGAATCTAATCCCCTAAAAGGCCCACATTTTCGTGTCTGGAATGGATAGCGGGCTTTTGTCGAAGTTGGCGGGTTTATTTCGACCAGGACCGGGTACCAAGATCAACCCTTTTGTACCAGTATGGGGAACCTCAAACCCCTCATATCTCCTCAATATGCACGAAATGACTTGTCTCCTACCTACCATACCATCCTTCATATTCATACAAGATCACCAGGGTACGAGGTACCTACCCTCCACCGTCTACCGGGAAGTGGGGTTCAGGGTGTTAATGGAGATTTTTCACCCAGTGAAAATTTTCGGTTAACACTTTTTAACTCCATCTGTGGGAAGATCACTTGACCAACGTGGCTTCTTTATCTATACAAGCTCAAGTTTTTGCTATCGAGGTAATAAATCCGTTATTCATGGAATATCATTTACTGTTTACGATGTCATTTCTCCATACTTGTCTATATCACATATGCACCATGTATGGTGCTCATTTTTTTTCATTTAATAGGTTTTATTTGTTGTGGAGCAAATATGGTACGTGGGATTCCTGATGGAGCCGGTCTACTATGCTACCCCTATATAGCAGTGCTGCTCATCTACTAGTAGAACTCCTCTACAACAGCTCCACGTCTGGAGAGCTCCTCTACAAAGGACCTGATCCAGTACCGTTAGAGCTCTAGTGTAGTAGAGCCGCACCTGTCTAGCTCCTCTATAGCAGACCTGCTTCTGTACCTCTAGAGCTCTTGTAAAGTGGAGCTACACCTCTACTGTTTATTTATAGTGGATTTGCTCTGTACCGTTGTACCTCCTCTATACAAGATCTGGTACACAACCTCGCACCTAGAAGGATCCTCCACAGCAGAACCGCTCCGATATATGGATAGTCCTTGTACTGTAGAGCTGCACCTTTCCTGCTTCCTTATAGCAAGTTTGCTCCGCTACATGTGTATCACCTATCCAGCAGATCCACTGGACTTGTACCTGATCATGAGGATCCCTGCATGTCACCGGATCTGCTTTTTAGAAACTCCTAGGCAGCGGTAGCAGGCCAACTCATGAATCTGGGAAGCCAACACAACTGTGTGACCCTAGAGGCACCACGACCAGTAAAGGCTTATTGGCTCCACATTTCCCTTACCGGGCCAGTTAGCGCCTAAGTGAGCCATTGAGATCCCGGTCCATTCCAGATTGGTCCAGAGCCTTCTCTCAGTTGATGGGGACTCCTTAGAACCCAAGCATGCTTCCGGACCGGTACCAGGCAAGTGGCTCCTCTCAATTTGTATAAATCATCCAATGCCCAAGTGAGTCACCATGGTTCCTAGTCATTCCGGAGGAGTCAAGAGCCTCATTTCAGTTGCTGGGGACTTATAGGATCCCAAGCATGCCTTTGGACCAATACCATACCGGTAGCTCCACTCTATTTGTATCTGGCCATTCATCGCCCTAGTGAGCTACCATGGTCCCGATCCACCTCGGGTTAGTCTCCTCAACAGTAGCAGCTCCTTCCTACCTGGTCCTACTGCTTGATTGGAAGAAGGGTCATCATCCCCTAGCACTACTACTTCGGGGTTAGCTTCCACCACCTTGGTTGAATCAGCCTTGACAATAATCTCCTCAGCTGGGTTGATCCGGACATCTTTCACCACTATGGCATCGGTTTGAAGCTCATCCTACATAATAAACTTTTGCATTAGCTGGGGACTTCGAGGTATCCATCCTCCAATGAGGATCATGAAATAAGATGAAAGAGCTTGAACTGCCTGGTAAACAGCATAGAAGTGTCCTCCAAGATAGAAAACGTTCACCATAGCTTCCAAAGCATCAACGTTGCTGCACAAAGTTTGGACCTCTTCCTCCAAGATTTTTTCTTAGAGCAATCCTTGTGAGGCACTGCATATGAACTTGAGTCTCTTCGTATCATATGCATCTGCTTTCTGTCTACCTGCGCCTTAGCCGCGTTTACCCCAGCTTTGGTCAGGGCATCATTCAGAATGACCGCACCCTCCGCTACCTTGGTCAAATCCTCCTACTTCTAGTTTGACCTCCTTTGAAAGAGCAGTTTCCCCATCCGAAACACCTACTTCTAGATCAACTGAGGGCTCATTTGCCACTTGTACAACCTTCTCAGCTGTGACCTTTATTTGAGCAGGACCAACAAGAATGTCCTCCACCTCAGTTATGCCAGCTTGGACAACCACCCTCATTAGGGTTGGATCAACTTGGGTATCTCCATCTTCAACCAAACCAGTCTGAACCTCCCCTTCATTGGTAGTTTCAGTCTAATCCAGTACCTCCTTAACAGGTCTAGGTGGAGGGTTAGATCAACCTGGGTATCTCCATCTTCTACCAAACCAGTCTGAACCTCCCCCTCATTGGTAGTTTCAGTCTGATCCAGTACCTCCTTAGCAGGTCTAGGTGGAGAGGTAGAATGGTCTAAAGCTCCTTATTTGGATTGATCATCTATTACAACATATGACTTTGAACCAATGTCTGCTTCAACAGCCTAAAACTGGCCAGCTGCAGTGGAAGCATACACAGCTATCTCAACAGCTTTCTTCTTGATGTGCTTCATTTTCCAATTACACTTAATGGGAGATGTAGAGCCTGATCCACATGGTAGGTTGCGAAGAAATAGCTATCCTCATTGGCTTGTACGAGCTCGACCTTAGCAGTATCAGCTTGCTCCCGAAGAGTGTCATACCGATGACTCCTGTCCATTTGAACCGGGCCATTCAACGCCCTAGCGAGCCACCGATGTCACGATCCATTCAGAAAAAGCCAGAGTCTTCCCACATTTACTGAGGCCTCATACATGCCTAATCAAACCTTTAGGGGCAGCAACACAACTGCAAGATCTGTGGTTTCCACACTTATTATATCGAGCCCCTCATATTGCCCATGTGAACTACTTGAGTCCGGATTCATTTGAGCGAAGTCTAGAGCCCCTTCTCAGTTACTAGGGTCTCTTAAAAGCCCAGACGTGCCTTTGGACCAGTACCACTGGAGGAGGACTAGCAGTTTCTAACTCCCTATACCGGGCCACTTAACACCCCGGTCCCGATTCGTTCATAATGAGGTCTTGAGCTCCGTTATGATCGTTGAAGACTCTCATCTACCTCGAGCAAGCTTCTGAACCAGATACATCACTTGGGAACTAGAAGCTCATTATTCTCTCTAGTACCCCTATGAGACCAAACGTGAGAGGATTTCTCCAAGTGACTAGTCAACAATAATAAACGCCTTAACGAAAATTCACTCTGCTACTTGGAATATGGATTAACTCAAAAGGTTTTATCCTTGAAGTCTACAGTAACAAGTTCTCCTATGATCACCATTCGCCAATGATCGAGACCAAGAAAGCTACAAGCACTTCTGATGCTCTAGACCGGATTAATTCTCCAATGATCGAGACCAGGAAAGCTACAAGCACTCCTAATGCTCTAGACCAGATTAATCCCTCCAGGATGATCGTTTTAACCAGAAAAGCTACATAAAACTCCTGATGCCCTGGACCGGATTAATCCATCCATGAGGATCGCCTTTACCAGCTGAGCTACACAACGCTATTGATGCTCTGGACCGGATTAATCCCTTCAAGAGGATCGCCTTGACCAGGAGAGCTACATAGCACTCCTAAGGCTTTGGACTGGATTAATCCCTCTAGGTGGATCACTATGGTATTTTGACAATGATCGCTTCAAGACCAGGGATTGGTTGGGAAAACCCCCTCACTACCC
The DNA here is from genome assembly GCA_032871835.1 of Dipteronia dyeriana. Classification (NCBI taxonomy): domain Eukaryota; kingdom Viridiplantae; phylum Streptophyta; class Magnoliopsida; order Sapindales; family Sapindaceae; genus Dipteronia; species Dipteronia dyeriana. Next base: position 79,168,287 of record CM065301.1, on the reverse strand, counting down.
CTGATGCCTTGACCGGGCACCACCCCCCTCTAAGAAGGGTCTGGTTCATCAGGTATATTTGCCTACCAGATCTCGAGACCAGGGATTAGTAGGGGAAGCCCATTCACCACCCTTTGATGCCTTGGTCGAGCTACCACCCCCAAGAAGGGTCTGTGTAAGTGTATAGTTAATAGCTAAACCACAAGACTAGGACAGCCAAATGGCCATCCTGCTGCCTCACCCCCCGCCAAGAAGGGATCTGGATGGCATAGTTGCCCACCAGGATCATTTCGCCAGTGCCAGGAACATGAATGTCAGGTACCCTGATTCACCAACATGCATTCACATAAGTACCGTAATTCTTGGAAAAGGAACGTTGGGTTCCTAGAATGGTCACATGAGCCTCATCCCAAACGACCAAGCAGTACGCTTTGTCATATCTTACCTCTTTCACTTATCAAATTTTATACTGACTAGAGCGTCGAAAATTCCACCCAAGGGAATATCTACATATGTGGTCCGTCGTCGCTAATTTGTTTTGCAGGAATGTCAGGTACCTTGATTCGCCTAAGCCAAGTACACTATGAGTGATTTTCGTTTCAAGTAATGGCTCACCCGTTAGAAGCGATAGGAAAATTCTTCAAGCGTTACATATCCTGACTCCAACCTCAACTATGTTCCGGTGTTCAAGTTAGGGGGGAATTCTGTTAACACCCTTTTTTCGCAGGGGTCCAAAGAAGAAGTTTCCATCTGCCTAGTACCTGATAGGGCCTACCCCATAGAAAACACTACCTAGCACCAGGTCGACATGACGGGCTACCATCTACCTCGAGGAACCGGGATTCACATAATCAAGGTACATTGTAACCATCTTGGAAGCAGGCAGATGGTGTCCACCTCTATAAAATGTCCTACTCATACTCAGACTCGTCGACATTGCCATACCATCCTATCGAGGTACATTTCTGACCTTTCCAGCATGGAGGAAGAAGCTCGTAAAGCTTCTATATGTTTGTGAAGCTCTAGCGCGGTCAGATCAAGCTCTATATAACCAGACTTGTACATTTCCCTCAGATTGATACCTAGGAGTACCTCGCCATCTGGACTATCAAACACCCTATCAGGTAACCTCCATGAGGTATCTCACCAAATGACAAGCAAAATCAAAGTTATTCTCCAAGACATATCAAACTTCCACATACCACTAGTTATCAAATAGAACCGGTACCACTATACCTCATACCCGATATCTCCTTCTTGAAACCTAGGTACCACGACACTAGCCCGATAACCGAGTACTGCGATTCCATTTTGGGACCTATCCGGGGTACGTATCTTACCAGCTCAATAAGAATAATGGTATCATGAAGGTACCAGCCTACCAGAACAATACCGATAAAAATAGACCGGAATATCAGTGTACCTCGCTTGAAAGAATGAAGCTAGTTTCATCTCTAACAAGGCAAAATAAGGGAAATTTGACTCCATTAATGAAAGATAGTCAACCTTATTAAATGATATAATCAACGCCATTAATGGAAGACCAGTCAACTCCTTAATGGCTATTCAAAATGTCATTAATGAGTCAACTCAATCATGATTTGATAAATTAGTGGAGTGGACAACAAAAAAGAGTCCAAAGAGGAAACAAACACATCTTCAGGGTCAACTGCACAAAACAGAAAATCCCGCCATACAGGGAAGAAAGACTAATACAAGAATCCCCGACTTGCACGCCAATGTAGCAACCATAATTACAACATGTATAAACACGCTTGATTCGACGCCTGATCTCATATCTCATCTCAGATCCATAAATCGACCAACCCGAGAGAAGCCTAGATACTTCGTCCAAATTCTCCCTACATGATCATTGTATGTGTACCTTTGCTAGGAATGTACCGGTATCGGTTAACACACGTTTATTATTGTAAGCTCTCCGGAGCACCATGATTATATTATTTCACCATTTTTGTAAGCTCTTAGGAGCACTCCTTTATATATATATATATATATATATATATACATACGTAAGGAAGGGTATTTCACCTTTATCTGGATACTGCCTTGGGGTTTTTTAGCATATGATTACTCGTGTTGCTTTGTCCCCCTTGGTTAGTCCACATCCACCAAGATACTTGTCTTTCTCCCATCTATCTCTTTCGTTATGCATGTGTGTATATGTGCGAGCTAGACTCATACCCCGCTGATCATCTGGATTCGTTAAAAATGAGATGGGAGAACCAATACGGGTTCTGACCTCGACCAAAAGTACCTAGAGATGAAGAATCGCTACCGGGTGGTCCAATCTTTCACAAACACACCTATAACATCCTGGAGCACCAATCCTACCTCCTTGCTCGCTATTTGGATCGAGGACACCTAGAGAGGAGGCCGGATACTAGGACTGGGTACCAGGACCGAGGATTAGGACCAGGACTGGGGACTAGGATCAACCCTTTTGTACCCGCAAGGGAACCTCAAGCCCCTCATATCTCCTCCATATGCACGAATCCCGACGGGCGGGATGACTTGTCTCCTACCTACCACACCATCCTTCATATTCATACAAGATCACCAAGGTACGGGATATCTACCTACCGCCGCTTACCGGGTAGCAGGTTGAGGATGTTAATCGAGATTTTTCACTCGGTGGGAATTTTCAGTTAACACTACATATAATTTGTTTTTAACTACATTGTAAAAAAAATAGGTTCATAATCACAATTTACCGAAATCTCGTCCAAAACTATTTTCACAATTTTCTCCTCAGAACATGATTCACATTTACTTTTTTTTTTTTCACAAACAAAAAAGTTACTGAAATATCCTCTAAAACCCCTTTTTCAAGCTATTTTTTAACCCAAAATTACCGAAACATTTTTAGTTTTTTCTCCCTTCATGTTTTTATTCTCTCTCCTCTATAAATGAGAAGATACGAGTAACTTTAGTGAACATTAGAAATTTGTTTTTAACTATAAACCACCCTTCTCTCGTCTGTGGTGTTGCACACGGTCTAGAACGCTTGGCCTAGCAATGGCGTGGCATGTGAGTGAGTTGGCCGACAAAGGTGCTGCTCGGACATAATTTTTTTTTTTGTTAACTTAAGTAGATTTTTGGACAACTTTTTTTTTGGTGGGTATGGCCTGAATTGAGTTAAATTAACTTTATTTAACTGAGATTTTGGTCTTCAGATTTGTAGGCCGTAAACATTGTCTCCTAGACAAGATATGATAGATTCGGTAGTAAATTGTAAACCCCTCACATCTACACCACGAGGTTGCAGATCGAGTCTTTTCCTTTCCAAAAAAAAAAAAACTCCGGATTTATATAATAGTGTAATACTTTAAATAAAAAAATATCTATTGATTGATGCGTAATTCTTACAACACGTAATTTGTTTATGAATATGAGTTATGAGAAATTTGTTTGTTTATATAACAATTATATTTATCTTATATCATTTTATATTTAATGAAATTATCATTTTCGATCAAATATATGAAAAACTGGTTATATATATATTGAAAAAACTATGAATATGAATATAAATCTCATTTTAAATTGTCGTTCCGGGTCTTTAAAAAGTCAGGACCCTGACTAGGATTAAAATATCTGGCCAGCCTTTGCCATAAATGTTGAGCAAAAATGCCATTGTATACAATTACCTTTTAATTTTACTTCACCTGACATGTAACTTAGTTATATGTCATTTGATTCCAAATTACATACGGGTTGATTTTTCAAGTTACATATTAGTTAAGTTTTAAATTACATATATATTGACTTTTAATTTATATGTCAATGATTTTCAAGTTATTGATTTCCATATTTTTAGATAAGTGAAATAAAGACAAAACGAAAGATAATATTGTCTGTTTAAGGCTAAAAATGATAAAATATAATAAAATATAAATTTATACCTAAAAACAATAAATCAATAATTTGGTTGATTATTTGTTACAATTTTCTCTGCATTATATTATATATATATTTCTTTAATCCAGTTTAAATGATTTTTTGGGGATTCAAGGGAAAACTATGTATAAACAATTTTGATTGATAAATGTATAGAAATATCTAAACTTAAATACCTTGATTCGCATTCGATCTTTAAATGAAGCAAAAAGATTGCTGCTCTTCCGGTGTCGGCGATGTATCTCCTCCTCCATATGCATATCAGAACAAAAGCTCCCGTTGGGTTCTTCGAGATATTTACAAATATAATCCTCATCAGAGCTAATACTGAGGATGGGCTTCCCAAATTCGTGGCGATATATTAAACGGACCCCGCATTTTTTCACCTCACAATCATCCATAGGTTCAGAATTATAATCCTCAATATAGAATTGCATAGAGAACTCATTAGGGTAAATAGTATTCACCAAATTTTTCTGGACACATAACGAAATCACATCCTACAAAAACATGATCTGAACCCACTTATTATCATTGTCCCAACCAATAAAATAGCCTCTGACAACATGGCTGTATCCATCTTCGGATATGAATTCACATCCAATCCTCGCCCATCATCATAATGATCTTGGAATGCCACAACAGCACATATAGCTAAGCCAAGTAAGTTATCAGTGTATATGGGCGATGGGTGAATGGAACTGTTAAACCTGAGAATGCTTCCAGTGATGTGCAATTATGTGCTACTAATTTTAGATCCCTTGGAAGAATTGGTAAGGATTTCAGCCTCTCACAATAGCTTATGTTAAGCAGAATCAAATTTGAAAGTTTTATGATGCTTTCTGGTATACTCTCAAAATTGTTTCTGCATAGACTTAACATTTTTATGGAGGATAAACTGCCAAGACTTTCAGGTAATTCCTTGATATTGCAACCACCCCTTAGAACTAGATTTGTCATATCGTACAATCGTGATAAAGAAGACAATTGCAAACCCATCAGCTCCTGACCCTGACACCTCTCAAAAGATAATGTGCCACTCTTGATTGAACATGCAATGGATGGTGGCACTTCTCTCACACCAGTTCCCGAAACTTTGAGCTTTTTCAAAGGTTTCAAGTTTCCTAAGTCATGAGGCAACCGACCGAGTTTTGAACAACCAGTGAGATTGAGTTCTTCCAAACATTTCAACTTACAAATGCCATTGGGGAGACAAGTAAGCCTTGAGCAATTCTCAAGATCCAATATAACCAGACAGGAAAGATATTCAATGGATGAGGGCAGTTCTTCCACCTAAATATAACTGTCGTACGTTACCCAACATCCCCGGAAACTTATTGAGATTTGAACAGCCAGAAAGAATAAGTATTTTAAGAGATTTCAAATAAATGTAAGTGGGAAAAGACTTGAGGCTTTTACAATCTCTTAGATTTAATGTAATAAGCTTATCCAGATATCGAATGGACGACGGAATCTCAAGCAAACTTGTACAGCCTTCTGAGATCAAGCTCTACAGAAATGGGGCGACTGGGATATCTGGAATTTTGGTGAGCTTGGAGTGACTGAGATTTATGTATTTTAAAATTTTAAAATGCTGCAAGCAAAAAACATGACAACCATAAGTTATTAAATAACTTTTATATATAATATATATGACAGAAAAATATGTACTAACAATATTGACATATCATACCCCGCATCCGAAAGTTGCTCAAGATTGCTACAAGGCAAGTGAAGTACACGAAGTTTTTCTGTATAAAAGTTTGATGGCAATGATTTCAACGGATATGCATGCCAAAAAAAATAGCTTAGCCTTCTGGAAGGAAGTTCAGTGTCTTGAACAAGATGCACCTTACTGTTCATTTCATTGGCAGAGCTATAGAATTTCAAGAAACTTAAGTTCGTCATTTTTGAGAAAGCACCGGGATCTAATTGTATATTTCTGATTTTAGACATATCCAAGGAGATTCCCTCTACTGCACCAGTCCCCTAATAAGCAAGAAGAGATGACAAAGTTAGCAACATATATAGATATACAGACATAAATAAGCTAATGCATATAAAAGAAAAAATTAAAATGATAGATCTACTTACCGTATTTTCTTTCAGTACACCATAGATATCCTCATGATACTACAACCGACTGCGTTGACCAGGACTTTTAACAGATTCTGTTTGGACAATTTCTCTACCCATCGCTTGTATCAAATTGTGCATTTCGATCTTGTTCTTTGATTTTGATACAGTTAAAAGGGACTTATTCATGAGAATGATTAATCCATATGGGGCCCGGTCAGTAACATGTATGAATGTTTCTACAAGAGCTTTGTCCTCCCCTACAAAGAAACATGCAATATCCGGAAATAGTTCTTTTTCCATAGAACCTAGTTCATCATAACTTAGTTTTAGCACATCATAGGTTTGACTATCAATAATACTTGTAATTTTACTTAGTACAGTTTCCCACTCTGGTTTTTCACGCTCTCGTAGCATGGAACCCAAAACTGTAAGTGCTAATGGAACGCGTCCTGTATGTGATACCATCTTGTTTGACTGTTCCATATACTCTACTGGAGGATGATTTTGTTTGAAGGCATACCTGCTAAAAGCTTCATCATGAAATAATTCATTAACCTGGTATATCTAATCCACTCTACAGTTTCTAAACACCGACATATCTCTAGTTGTTATAATGATTCGGCTTCTTGAATGTAGCCAATCAAAATATATGATTAAAAATTCTAAATTCATGAAATTGGACACATCATCAAAAACAATTAGAAGCTTCTTTAGACCGAGTCTATTCCTTACAAAGGTGTGTCCTAGGTAAAAATGACCTCTACTTACATTTCCACCCCCTAAAAGCATGTAAAGAAATCCATTTGCCAAGCGACGAAATCTGCCATATGCTTCCAATCGTGGTCTAACGTTATCAATAAAGTAAGAACCTTCAAACTGACAAGCAATTTTGTTGTACACGGCTTTAGCAAGAATTGTCTTGCCTATACTCCCGATCCCACAAATTCCTAAGGAACGAAAATCATTTGATCCGGTGCACAGAGATGATTCAATGAAATTTACTATTGACTCTATTCCAACCAGCTTTGTAATTGAGGACAAATATTCCAGTTTCCCCAAAACATCCTTGACAATTCTGTTAACAAGTACATACTCAACCCTAACAGTATGAAATAACTAATAGTTAATAACAAATAAATGAATAGGTTATATTACTGATAAGTAAACAAAATATACAAAAAACAAAATAGAAAAAAAAAAAAAGTTTATGTAAAAATTACCGGATGATACTCGAATCCCACCCAGAAAGATTGGCTGCTTTAGTCAAAGCAGTCCTCCATCTCTGTAGCTTCTCTGACTTGTAGCCAAAAACTTGTTCATGCTTAGCAAATGCATCCTGAAAAGTGCCAGTTTGTTTCCTGACATCTGATGGGTTTATGCCATGAAAAACCGGTATCACAATTTGACTGCATTCAAGAATTCTCACGAGTTCTTGGAGACACCATGTTGATGAGGCATAATCTTTAGAGAAAAAGACAATGGAAATCCTTGACTCTTCGATTGCTGTCAGCAGAGATGGCGAGATTTCATCTCCTTTTATGAGTTGATAATCTATGAAAAAATAAATATTTTTCTTAAATAAAGCTGCATACAGATGGAAATCCTCCTGCAGCTGTTTTTCAGTCCGTTTTCATTTTGTTTTTCTAAAAAAGATTTCGAATTTACGTTCGTTAACCGTTTTTCATATTATTTTCAAAAAACAAAATAAACAAAATAATAAACAAAATCAGTGTTAACGGTGAAATATTTAAAAATATATAAAATACTTGTTTTTTTTTTGTTTTTCAAAAAAAATCAACATTTTTTTCTTCACTTTGAACGCATGTCTCATCTTCTCTCGTCTTCATCTCCTTCTTTCTTCTTTTTGCTTTCCAGTTCTCATATTCTCTCATCTTCGTCTGCTTCTTTCTCTTACTCCTTTCTTCTTTTCTTCTGCCCTTTATTTATTCATCTGCTTCTTCTTTCTTCGTCTGCATCTTCTTGCTTTTTTTCCCTTTTTTTCCCTTTTTTACTTTGCTTTGAAGGAGCAAATCCATCGTTTTGCCCTCTATTTCTTTTCAAGTTTTTTTCCTTTTTTTAAAGATTTTTTATTTAATAAAAAAATAATATTTATTTAATAACAATCTCCATTATTTGTTATGTGTTTTTTAGAAGTAATTTAAGGTGTTCGAGTGTTATTGTGTTTGGCTTGCTGGGTTTGTTTTAATGAATGTGTTTATTTTGATTTTCTTGGGTTGTTTTTGAAGAATGGATAATGGTGTTTGATTTTCTAGATTTGTGTTGATTGTATGAGTTTGATTTTCTAGGTTTAATCTACCAGGTACATTTTTTACGTTTATTTTTTTCAGAATACAACTTTCAGTATATGTTACCAGACGTGTTTTCGGATTTCAAAACTGAAACCAAAAACATGTTTTCATTTTCATTTTTCTTTTCGAAAAACGGTCAATGAGAAATGCTTACAGGACAAATACTTAGTTTATATTTTTGCTTACTGATTTTTCTTTTTTGTTTCTGAACTAGGGTATGTTTGTTGTGTCTTTAATTTGAAGAGTATGTTACATATCACAACTAAAATCACAATTTTCCATTGCAACACATGTGGCACTTGAAGTGTCAATTTATGAGTGGATACACATTAATAATAATTTATCTCACTTATCATTGTATCCACTTACAAATTAACACATCAGCTACCACATTTAATGTGATAGAAAAGTTGTCATTTTAGGTGTGATATCTAGTATTACTTTAATTTGAATATACTTCTTTACTTTTAAAAGTAGCATTATTTTATTGTACAAATATTAAAAATAAATGTTTGTTTGATGACAATATTTCCAGAAACTGTTGTTAAATATGATCTTAAAGTAATTAATTCAAAAGTTAAAAGTGATAAGAAGCCATATTTATAATGTTGTTTAGGGGTGGGCACTAGGTTCGAAACCGAACCGAATCGATTCGAACTGAACCAAAAAATAGAACCGAACCAAAAAATAGGTGTTCGGTTCGGTTCGGTTCATCAAATTAAATCGGTTCAAATCGGTTTAAAAAATGAAAAACCGATAAAAAATCGGTTCAAACCGGTTTGGATTACCAAAAACCGGATTGAACCGCTGAACCATATATATAAGTTAAAAAAAAAAACCTAAATGACTAAATCCCTAACCCTAACATTTTTCATTTCTTTCACTCTTTCACTCTTTCTCTTTGAGTCGACCACTGCTGTTTGCGCAGCTCACTTCACACCGATTCTCACTTCTCTTCCATTGGACGTCTGGAACAGTGCTCGTCTATCATCTCTGATTCTCCGTGACTCTCATCTCTTCCTCAACTCCTCCGTCGATCATCTCCGTCGATCATCTCCGTCGCTAGTCTCCGATCTGATCATCTTCGCCAGTCATCTCAGCTGCTCTGCTGCATATCTCCATTGTTCAACAGTCGATTGTCTAGCAGCCGATCTTTGCCAATCATCTCAACTGCTCATCTCCGTCGGAGTGCCGCTAGTCTCCGATCTGGTCATCTTCACCAAGTGACTCTCTGCTCGTCTCAACTCAAACCTCAAATAAGGTTTGTCACTACTCACTCGACTCACTCGACTCACTCTCTTATTGTCTTCTTATTTTACTAATTTTCTTCTTCTTTAAACAACTAATTTTGTTTTTGTCTATTTTTTTTTCACATTCGATGACCACCATCGACCGATGTGGTCTCTGCACAACTGATTTGGTCTCCTTCATCTCCAGCCAAAGCTTTAATGTCAGCTCTTCAACTCGTCTAACTCGTCTGAATCGTCTGAATCGGACGGTCTGATTGCTGATTTACTTCTTTGATTAGTTATTGTCTTCTTCAGCTCTTCTTTCTTTATACTGTTATTTATTATTTTTTTTAAAACAAAAATATATGTGCTGTGGGCTGTATATGTGCTGTGGATTGTGGAAAACTTGTTGAGTTTTTGATATATATGTAATATGTGATGTAGGCTGTAGATATGATATAAATTAGGTTGTGGTCCTTGTACATAACTTGTTGAGTTGTTGATATTGATTGCAGTATTTTTGATATTAATCAATTTTAAAAAAAAATTCGTTCACTGGGATCGGTGATTCTACTAGTTGAACACTAATTAGTCTAATTTAATCCTATTCTAAGTGCATGAAAACAAAATGGCATAATGCTTTTTCTTGGTTGGTAATTAAACTCACTAATATGTAAAATTGCAATAAAATAAATTACTCACAAGCTCACACGAAAAATGTATGAATATGAAGAAATGCTAGGGAATTAATGCAACCTCATTAAACTTCTCAATGTAATCCACAAGTCTCAATTAAACATTCAAATCCAATTGATAGGGTTTGTTTCATGAAGCACCTAATCTTCCCAATTACTCACACACGGTCATGTAATGAGCAATGGTTAGAATTAGTTTTTAATTAAAAACTCTAAACCAAATAACACATAGCATGATCATGCATATGGAAATTTTCTCAATTATTAAGTTTGTAGTTAAAGACTAAATGGGATGGTCACCCACATCTAATCCTCAACATCATAGGTAAATTAATCCTAACATAAAGATTTATTGAGGTCTCATTTGAATAGAGGTGAATGAATTTAAGCATATATTCCAATAAAAGAGACTACCAAAGTATTCAATTAAAAACCATTAAACTAGGATTACAAAGAGTTGCTCAATAGGTTAACATTAATCCCCTAACATAGAAATTAGTTACATATCAAGGAAAGGAAATTAAACAAAGAAGAGTGAAAGAAGAAACCAAAGTTGGCCATTGAAGTTCCTTGACTTGTAAGCTTCCTCTTCTTGCTTCCCAAGATTCCAGGATGGATTAAAGTGTCTAAGGATAGATTAAAGTGTCTAAGGATGGTGATGGAAGGGTGGATGTGTCCAAAATCTCGTGTGGCTGATGTCCTATCCCCAAAAACTCATGTTGGTATTTATATGGGTCCAAAAATAGATCAAGAATCAACCTAGGGACGCGTAACTTGTACTGTTGCGACGTTGATTGTCGCGGTTGTCCATGACGGAAACCCAATCGTGACCTCTCACTTCTTTGCTCAGAGTCTTCTCTTCAGGCGACACCTCGAGTGACAATGTCCAAGGAAGTTTCTGTCGTCCGATTTGTTGCGGTATTCCATGACGGAACTTAGACAGCGACATGTCGCTACTTTGGTAGATTGCGCTCGATCTCCAAGCGACAATTCGAGCGACTTCTGAAAACAAGATGATGTCGCTCGTTCTGTCGCGTCTGTCCATGACGACCCTTCACGACCGCGACAGCTCGCCTATTTGCCCAAGTTTCTGATTTCCAGCACTCTTGAGTCTTAATCATCACTCATAACTCCAATATGATGCCCCTAATACAAAATCCTACAAATACACTTAATCGAGCCATTAAACACTTGATTTTACTCGAGAATTGAGCAATAAGCATAGGAAGGGGGATTCAAAATCTAGTGTTATCATGGCTCGATCAACACCCCCAAACCTAACCTTTTGCTCGTCCTCGAGCAAAATCAAGAGACAAACACCAACAAAAACAACAACAACAAAAAACACGAAGACTCGATAAAAACAAAAGAAATATAAACAACAATAACTCAAAAGCCGCATTTTCAACTTATGATGAGATGCAAAGAGGTGTGGATAAGGAGAGTAGACACATGCAAAACATTCTCAAACAACTCGAAGGCACTCACAGGACACCCGAACAACATGAATCCCACACTTAAAGTGCTCTCATGTCGGGAACTACTCACTCTCACACGTCGAGCATAATTCGTTTTGACTCTAAACCTCACGTGGACATTCTCTTTTCTTTCCTCTTGGAGTCCTAAATTCACACTTATGCAAAGTATACAAGGATAGAGTTATGTATGGGAATCAAATACTTGCATACAATAAGAAATGGAACGTTATTATTTTGGTGAACTAGCCTAAGAAATGAATCAAATGCCACGGACGTGGAATATCATACTTCAACAAACATTCCCAATATATATTTAATAGTTTAGGTCTTCCCTTTGGTTGTAATGGGGTCATTGGGTGAAATATGGTGAACAAAGAACAGGAAATGGAATTCAAAAGTCACCAATCTTGCTAAGACACTACATGATACACCCAATACTTAAGCTCTATTCACATCACTCATGACACTAGTGATTAGGCTTGACTTTTCATTACACATGTGCTATACATGAGTACTCTACTAGTGAGTACTTTACAATTACATACAAGACTCTTATTTTTTTTTTCTCTTCTTTTTTTTTCCCAATAAGCTCATAAGTGCACATTTTCGCACTTTTACATTTGTGAGTCTTTTGCCCTGCACATTTACAATCTAGCCTAATTACACGCTAACTTTTAAAAATTAGAGCTTTTCTACCTTTCCACCACAACACCTCACATCCTAACAAGATTGGCAACGAAGGTAGGCATGTGTTTAGGTATAGGCTATATGGTGTAACGTGGTTCCAAAAGAAAGGTAAATGTTTGGCTTTAAGGGAATGTAAGCATCCATCAAGTAATCCACACATATAAATGTGATGTCTTATGGCAATTGATGCGCGTGACGAGTAAGTGTTTAAGATGAAACAATGATAACACTCAAATGCGCTTTTTAAGGCTTTATGTTTGTGAACTCGCTAGGTGGTCTCCACTATTAGAACAAGGTGTTTTAGCACCGAGTTCACCCAACTTGAACACAAAAGAATGGGACAAGCCCATGAAGTGTAAGTGAGACCCCAGAGTGACAACAAGATGCTCAATCGAGCACATTATGCATAAACAAACTCTCACACAACACACTTAAAGCATCACACCCAAGCTATTTGAAGCTCGAAATTTTTGGCCATGCGACTATTTTCTAAAAAGTGACTCGAAATAAAATATTAGACTCGATAAAACCAAAACGACCGGAAACGGTGTCGACACCCCCAAACCTAAACCCAACATTATCCCTAATGTTGACAATGAGAGCCCGGCGAGTAAGGCGCCTACCCCACAACCAGTCATAGCACAACAACAATATAAAATAGCTAAAATAAAATAAACAAAATCTCGATCAAAGTGGCATTGAAAGCACCCAAATGCAATTAATCATCAACCATAACACAATACCGCGCACACCTCTATTCCAATCACAGCTAAAACAAATAAAAGATGCAAATATACCACTAATGATAAAAATTAAATAACAAGAGTAACTAAACAAGAATACTTCAATGAGTTCGAAACATAACTGAAAACAGGAAAAAAAAAACAAAGAAAACAAGTCTAGCTAAACCAAGCAGAACGAAACTAGTAATGTGGTGGTGGTGGTGGCCATGAGGATCCGGACATCTGTTCTTTCTCCTTCCACCCGGTTGCTACTGCTGCTCTGTCCTCTGCTTCCATTCTCGACATCTCCATGACGGTCTGGACAATAGCCTCCTTATCTGATACTACTGATCCGCCGGTCGAGTGAACTGGAAACTGAGGCTGAAATCCTGAACCGGAAGCCGAACCCATACTCTGGGTCCATAGGTACGGAGGTCTGTAACCTGGAAATGAATGTGGAGGCTGGTACCTAGAAGCTAGATATGGATGCCATGGGTATGGAACCGGCTTCATTTCTCTCTCATATGGCCGTAAATTGAGCTCCTACCTCAGATATGCAATGTCCTGTCTGAATCCTGCATCCACCATATCTATCTTAGCCATCATTCGCTGTTCCATCCACTGCATGTGCTGAAGGATTGAATGCTGGGCATCTCCAATGGCATTTACATTTACTGTAGCTGCATCAGCTTGCTATCCTCTAGAGAGTTTGGTAGCTGCTAGCAAACGCTCCAAAGCGGGGAGGGAACTATCATCTTCAGGCAGCCTCTTCATCAACATCATCTGCCTGCTCATCGTGATCGATCTGACTGATTTGAAACTACTCTTCCCCTTTTTTTCTTGGGCCGGCTGCCTTTTCCTCTATCGGGTCTTACCAAAGCTCGCCCTAGAAATAGTGAATACCATGTGCCGATTCCAAAATCAGGCCCAGTCTCAATGAATTCATCAGAAGACATATCTACACCCGCCTCCTGGCAGAAAAATGTGATAAGGCAAGGAAACACCATTGCTTCTTTCCCTGTGATGTCCCTTGCTGACTTGTGAATCTCCATCTTCACAATCACCCTCACATCTAAAGGGTACCCATGTTTAAGCAGTAAAGCAAGGTTGCTTGCTACCTCATAAGCCACTGTAGTACGATGTCCACATGGCCTCAACGAATGGGAAATGAAGATGTGCCAGAAGCTATTTCCATAAGCAACCTTTTCTGCTTAATCGGGTTGGACCTGGAGTTCCAAAACTCCATCGATTGAGCTACCAAACTGTTGGCTAGGTTAATGTTCATTCTAGAGAAAATTTCAAACCGGGGAACCCCCTTAAACATGGCAACTGTGTGTGGAAGTTCAGTCCTGTAATGCCTGTTAATGTCTCTAGAGTTGATACGGACTTCCCTACCATGAACCAAAACCGAACTTTCCAAGTTGTAATTCTACTCGATTACCCCTGCATAAAATTCTTTAGCAATCTGAAGGCAATATTTCGCAGGCCTCTGAACAAAAGCGCCCAAACCTTGAGCTTCAACCATCATAGGGATCAGAGTCTCATGCAATTCGGTCAAGTTGATTCCCCTCTCAGGTATAAACTTCTTCCTACTAAACTTCGCTATCCTGGCTGGGAAATCAGGGTTTTCTGCACAAGGTGGAATTTGCCTCCCTCCTTTGTCTTGAGCCTTCTCATATGGCTGGAATCCTCGGTTTCAGTTCGGCTGGAATCTACCCTAGCAGTTTGCTTGGTTCTAGCCATTGCACTTCTTAATATCAACTGTGTCGCTTCAAATGAGGATCTTGGCACAATTTAACAGCCTCGGTAATCCGATACACCACGGATGCCACCAAACACCACCACATTCACAAGTATGCAAAATAATCCTATTCAAGCATTCAACACAAAATAATCCCGAATTTTACCCCCAATTATGCCCTAGTTCAACTAAATTCAACCAAATTCACTCACAACCCCTCCAAACACACAAAATCAATACAATATAAACTCCAATCAACTTCACAAACCAAAACCCACCCTTCAATTCACACAAATATGCAGACAATTTTATCAACCCCCAAACAATCCGAATTTTTCCTCCAAACAACCCTAGACATGTAAAAGATGAAAGAACTAGGATTTGGGACTAACAAGGGCTAAAAACAAGTGAAAAGAAGAAGAAAATACCGATTAAGTGGGTTAGAAGTCTTCGTCGTCGCGTGGAGGGAGAAGAGGTCGCGGTTGGATTTTGAAAAGTGTGGTGATGAACTGTTCTGCACGAACGGTTGCTTTTATATCGAGTGATTGTTGCGGTCGACGAGTCACGGTCTTCCATGAAGGAAACATAGACCGCGACATACCGCTTCCTTGCTCGTTTCATTGTCGCGTTTGTGCATCAGCGACACCTTAGGCGACAACAACTCTTTAATTTTGTCGCGTGGAATGGTCACGGTCGTCCATGACGACATCATGACCGCTACATTCCTGGAAAATTCCTCCTTAATGCCATTAAGTGTTCCAAAGTGCCTAATCTGCACACATACTCAACAACAAACATATCAATGGCATTTGCTTGAAAAAAAAATATGGGTCAGGAAAGCTTAAATTGAGCTACTAGACTTGTATGCAAAATGAAAAATCACCCCCAAACCTATGTTTTTCCACACCTTTATACTATAATCACAGTTTCTTTCTAAAAATTAAGGTGTTGATGAACTTAGATTAGGGAGTGAAGTAGAATCACTACCATTCACAATTATTACCTAATACTTAAAATTATTTGAAAAGAGTGTACCTAGGTGGGTTGCCTCTCACCAAGCTCACTATTTAACGTCTAGGCAAGACGTGGTGAGAGCACTACAGCTCTTGGAGCTCCATCTCTTCCAACCAAGCAAGGTTCCCTAATTCCTTCACATAAGGTTTCACCCTTTGCCCGTTGACGACAAACTTTTCCCCATTCTTCTCATCTTCCAATTCCACTGCCCCAAATGGGAATACTTGAGTCAACCGGAACGGTCCAAACCATCTAAACTTCAATTTTTTGGGAAATAACTTGAGGCCGAGAAGAGGTCAAGACAAAGGAAGGAGGCAAATTCCATCTTGTGTAGAAAACCCCGATTTCCCAGCCAGGATAGCGAAGTTTAGTGGGAAGAAGTTTATACCTGAGAGGGGAATCAACTTGACCGAATTGCATGAGACTTCGATCCCTGGGATGGTTGAAGCTCAAGGTTGGGGCACTTTTGTTCAGAGCCTGTGAAATATTGCCTTTAGATTGCTAAAGAATTTTATGCAGGGGTAATCGAGCAGAATTACAGCTTGGGAAGTTCGGTTTTGGTTCGTGGTAGGGAAGTCCGCATCAACTCTGGGGACATTAACATGCATTACAGGACTGAACTTCCACACACAGTTGCCATGTTTAAGGGGGTCCCCGGTTTGAAATTTTCTCTAGAATGAACATTAACCTAGCCAACAGTTTGGTAGCTCAATCGATGGAGTTTTGGAACTCCAGGTCCAACCCGATTAAGCAGAAAAGGTTGCTTATGGAAATAGCTTTCTGGCACATCTTCATTTCCCATTCGTTGAGGCCATGTGGACATCGTACTACGGTGGCTTATGAGGTAGCAAGCAACCTTGCTTTACTGCTTAAACATGGGTACCCTTTAGATGTGGGGGTGATTGTGAAGATGGAGATTCACAAGTCAGCAAGGGACATCACAGGGAAAGAAGCAATGGTGTTTCCTTACCTTATCACATTTTTCTGCCAGGAGGCGGGTGTAGATATGTCTTCTGATGAATTCATTGAGATTGGGCCTGATTTTGGAATCAGCACATGGTATTCACTATTTCTAGGGCGAGGTTTGGTAAGACCCGATAGAGGAGAAGGCAGCCGGCCCAAGAAAAAAAGAGGAATAGTAGTTTCATATCAGTCAGATGAAGAAGACCTGGAGCCCGATCACGATGAGCAGGCAGATGATGTTGATGAAGAGGCTGCCTGAAGATGATAGTTCCCTCCCCGCTTTGGAGCGTTTGCTAGCAGCTACCAAACTCTCTAGAGGATAGCAAGCTGATGCAGCTACAGTAAATGTAAATGCCATTGGAGATGCCCAGCATTCAATCCTTCAGCACATGCAGTGGATGGAACAGCGAATGATGGCTAAGATAGATATGGTGGATGCAGGATTCAGACAAGACATTGTAGATCTGAGGTAGGAGCTCAATTTACGGCCATATGAGAGAGAAATGAAGCTGGTTCCATACCCATGGCATCCATATCCAGCTCTTGGGTACCAACCTCCACACTCATTTCCAGGTAAAGACCTCCGTACCCATAGACCCAGAGTACGGGTTCAGCTTCGGTTCAGGATTTTAGCCTCAGTTTCCAGTTCACCCGACCGGCGGATCAGTAGTATCAGATGAGGAGGCTATTGTCCAGACCGTCATGGAGATATCGAGAAAGAAAGCAGAGGACAGAGCAGCAGCAGCAGCAGCAACAGCAGCATCAGCAACAGCAGCATCAGCAGCCGGGTGGAAGGGGAAAAAACCGATGCCCGGATCCTCATGGCCACCATCACCACCACATTACTAGTTTCGTTCTGCTTGGTTTAGCTAGACTTGTTTTCTTTGTTTTTTTTCCTGTTTTCAGTTATGTTTTGAACTCATTGAAGTATTTTTGTTTAGTTACTCTTGTTATTTAATTTTTATCATTAGTGGTATCTTTGCATCTTTTATTTGTTTTAGCTGTGATTGGAATAGAGGTGTGCATGGTATTGTGTTATGGTTGATGATTAATTGCATTTGGGTGCTTTCAATGCCACTTTGATCGAGCTTTTGTTTATTTTATTTTAGCTATTTTAGCTATTTTAAATTGTCGTTGTGATGTGACTGGTTGTGGGGTAGGCGCCTTACTCGTCGGGCTCTCATTGTCAACATTAGGGACAATGTTAGGTTTAGGTTTAGGTTTAGGTTTAGGTTTGGGGGTGTCGACACCATTTCCGGTCGTTTTGGTTTTATCGAGTCCAATATTTTATTTTGAGTCACATTTTAGAAAATAGTCGCATGGCCAAAAATTTCGAGCTTCAAATAGCTTGGGTGTGATGCTTTAAGTGTGTGTTGTGTGAGAGTTTGTTTATGCATAATGTGCTCGATTGAGCATCTTGTTGTCACTCTAGGGTCTCACTTACACTTCATGGGCTTGTCCCATTCTTTTGTGTTCAAGTTGAGGGAACTCGGTGCTAAAACACCTTGTTCTAATAGTGGAGACCACGTAGCGAGCTCACAAACACAGAGCCTTAAAAAGCGCATTTGAGTGTTATCATTGTTTCATCTTAAACACTTATCTCGTCACGCGCATCAATTGCCATAGGACATCACATTGCATTATATTTGTGGATAGCTTGATGGATGCTTACATTCCCTTGATAGATGAAATGGTGGAAATGATTTTAGGCAATGTGTGTGCTTAACTACTCATATTGACTTAAACACATTCCATGTCTCTATTTGTGTGCTCCCAAGCCAATTTTGAGGCCAAACACTTACCTTTCTTTTGGAACCACATTACACCATTAGCCTAAACCTAAACACATGCCTACCTTCGTTGTCAATCTTGTTAGGATGTGAGGTGTTGTGGTGGAAAGGTAGAAAAGCTTTAATTTTTAAAAGTTAGCGTGTAATTAGGCTAGATTGTAAATGTGCAGGGCAAAAGACTCACAAATGTAAAAGTGCGAAAATGTGCATTTATGAGCTTATTAAAAAAAAATTAAAAAAAAAGGGAATAAGAGTCTTGTATGTAATTGTAAAGTACTCACTAGTAGAGTACTCATGTATAGCACATGTGTAATGAAAAGTCAAGCCTAATCACTAGTGTCATGAGTAATGTCAATAGAGCTTAAGTATTGGGTGTATCATGTAGTGTCTTAGCAAGATTAGTGACTTTTGAATTCCATTTCCTATTCTTTGTTCACCATATTTCACCCAATGGCCCCATTACAACCAAAGGGAAGACCTAAATGATCTACTATTAAATCTATATTGGGAATGTTTGTTGAAGCATGATCTTCCACGTTCGTGGCATTTGATTCATTTCCTAGGCTAGTTCACCAAAATAATAATGTTCTATTACTTATTGTATGCAAGTATTTGATTCTCATACATCACTCTATCTTTGCATACTTTACATGAGTGTGAACTTAGGACTCCAAGAGGAAAGAAAAGAGAATGTTCACGTGAGGTTTAGAGTCAAAACGAATTATGCTTGAGGTGTGAGAGTGAGTAGTTCCCGACATGAGAGCACTTTAGGTGTGGGATTCATGTTGTTCGGGTGTCCCGTGCGTGCCTTCGAGTTGTTTGAGAATGTTTTGCATGTGTCTACTCTCCTTATCCACACCTCTTTGCATCTCATCATCAGTTGAAAATGCGGCTGTTGAGTTATTGTTGTTTATATTTCTTTTGTTTTTATCGAGTCTTCGTGTTTGTTTGTTTTTTTTTTTGGTGTTTTTCTCTTGATTTTGCTCGAGGACGAGCAAAAGGCTAGGTTTGGGGGTGTTGATCGAGTTATGATAACACTAGATTTCGAGTCCCCCTTCCTATGCTTATTGCTCAATTCTCGAGTAAAATCAAGTGTTTAATGGCTCGATTAAGCGTATTTGTAGGATTTTGTATCAGGGGCATCATATAGGAGTTATGAGAGAAGATTGGGACTCAAGAGTGCTGGTAATCAGAAACTTGGGCAAATATGCGAGCTGTCGCGGTCATGAAGGGTCGTCATGGACAGACGCGACAGATAGAACGATAGCAACTTGTTTTCAGAAGTCGCCCGAATTGTCGCTTGGAGATCGCGCGCAATCTACCAAAGTAGCGACATGTCACGGCCTATGTTCCGTCATGGAATACCGTGACAAACCGTGCGACAAAAACTTCCTTGGACATTGTTGCTCGAGGTGTCGCCTGAAGAGAAGACGTTGAGCAAAGAAGCGAGAGGTTGCGGTTGGGTTTCTGTCATGGACAACCGCGACAATCAACGGCGCAACAGTACGAGGCACGCGTCCCTATGTTGATTCTTGACCTATTTTTGGACCCATATAAATACCCACATGAGTTTTTGGGGAGAGGACATCATCCACACGAGATTTTAGACACTTCCACCCTTCCATCACCATCCTTAGACACTTTCATTCCTCCATCCATCTTGGAACTTGGAAGGCAAGAAGAGGAAGCTTACAATTCAAGGAACCTCAAATGACCAATTTGGATTTCTTCTTTAACTCTTCTTTGTTTTATTTTTTTTCCTTGTTGTGTAACTAATTTCTATGTAGGGGATTAATGTATACCGGTTGAACAACTCTTTGTAATCCTATGGTCTATGTTTATTAATTAATTACATTGGTAGTTTCTTTTATTGCAATACTTGCTCTAATTCCTTCACCTATATTCAAATGAGACTTCAATGAATGTTTGTGTTAGGATTAGTTAATTTATGATGTTGAGGGTTAGATGTGGGTGACCATTCCATTTAGTCCTTAACTACAAGCTTCATAATTGAGAAAATTACCATATGCATGACCATTCTATGTGTGATTTGGTTTAGAGTTTTTAATTAGAAACTAATTCTAACCCTTACTCATTACATGACCTTGTGTGAGTAATAGGAAAGGTTAGGTGCTTCATGAAACAACCCCTATCAATTGGAATTAAGTGCTTTAATGAGACGTATGGATTACACTGAGAAGTTTAATCAGGTTGCATTAATTCCCTAGAATTCCTTCATATTCATATATTTTCGTGTGAGCTTTTGAGTAATTTAGTTTATTTGATTTTGTGTATTAGTGAATTCGAGTAGCAATCCAAGACAAACATTATGCCATTTATTTTTCATGCACTTAGATTAGGATTTAATTAGATTAATTAGTGTTCAACTAGTAGAATCATCGATCCCAGTGAACGAACTTTTCTTTAAATTGATTAAAATCAAAAATACTGCAATCAATTTTGATCCACGGCAGCGGTGCCATTTTTGATACTCGATTTTTGTGTCGTTACCAAATTGCGATTATCAAAAGAATATTTATAAAAAGTCCTACGCAATGTGCTCTAAAGTTTTGAAAACTAGTAAAGCGGTAAGCAAGGGTATCGTCCACAGGGAGGTGTCATCCGTCAACCGTTTCACGTTCTAGTGTTTATTGAAAGCATGTAAATAAGAATACGGATGTGGTGAGAATGGTGTGTATGAGAAGCGTATGCATATTGCAGGTGTGTGCAAAGGAAATAAACCTAAAAAGAATGTAAATAAAAACAAAGGAATATAGAGAGGTGAGAATGGTGATTAAAGTGACAAATAATAAAAGGGTGGATAAGAGAGATGCATGAGAATGATCACACAAGGTACACAAGGCTCACCACACATAAGTGCATAAATAGTGGTTGTTATGCATTAAGGATATCCCATTAGTTAGGGGAGAACAGAAATACAAAATGGATAGAAAGGAGACCCCTCATCTGTAACCGAGAATCGAACACCGGGTCTTCTCGGGTGTCAATATGAGATGTCCTTACCACTGGACGACTACGGCGTTCTCTAATCTCATGAATGCACAACCCCCCTCAATTAAGGACATTCAATTCAAGCTAAGGGCTTGTCCTCTCAATTGAGTGATTTACAAAATCAAATCACTCCCTAAGGTCTCGGTGAAGTAATTGTGCTTGTAATCTCAACTAAGGGATTCGAGACACGAATCACTCTCCAAGGTCTCGGTGAAGTAATTATACATTAAGTCCCTACCATTAAGCATATGAATATAAACCAAAACCTACTCTAGCAAGGTCTTGCATAGAACAAGTTTTATTCATTCTTAGAGCTAATTGGTTAAAATTATACCCGGATTGGTTCTCCTAGGCACAACCAAAAACCCATAAACACTCAAACCCATCCATACAAGTTAATTTCAACCTTCCAAAGACATACACACACAAATGAGATATTTGATTACAACTACTCCTATAATTAAGTTAATCTACTCCTAATCCCATCCATGAACACATATCAATTTCCAATCTCCATACACAAGCATATCAAGATAAGAGATTAATCAATAATAGCAAGAACAAATCAAAACCCAAATGAATATATAAAATCAACCAACATATATTGAGCACAAATTAGGTTTACAATATTTCCCAAGTGGGGATTACACATCAAAGACAACAAGATATACAAGAAGAGAGTTTACAAGAGACAACCCTTGAAGATGATCTTCTTCATGGGCTCCTTGCTTGCTAGCTCGAAATTGGTTCAAGACCTCTCCTTTCTCCATGCAATCTACTCTAAAATGTGGTGGAGGATGTGTAGAAATGGGTGGTGGTGAGCTTCCCATGGAGGAGGACCTCCATGGGAGCTTTAGAAGCTTCTCCCTCTTGATTTGTGAAGAAGAAGATGATGAAGATGATGATGGAGAGTTCTTGTCTTTGTTGTGTAATCCCCATTTGGGAAATATTGTAAACCTAATTTGTGACCCGGGTTCGATCCCCGGCAGCGGCGCCAAAAATTGATTGCAATATTTTTTATCTTAATCAATTTAAAAGAAAAGTTCATTCACTGGGATCGGTGATTCTACTAGTTGAACACTAATTAGTCTAATTTAATCCTATTCTAAGTGCATGAAAACTAAATGGCATAATGATTTTTCTTGGTTGGTAATTAAACTCACTAATATGTAAAATTGCAATAAAATAAATTACTCACAAGCTCACACTAAAAATGTATGAATATGAAGGAATGTTAGGGAATTAATGCAACCTCATTAAACTTCTCAATGTAATCCACAAGTCTCAATTAAGCATTCAAATCCAATTGATAGGGTTTGTTTCATGAAGCACCTAATCTTCCCAATTACTCACACACGGTCATGTAATGAGCAATGGTTAGAATTAGTATTTAATTAAAAACTCTAAACCAAATAACACATAGCATGGTCATGCATGTGGAAATTTTCTCAATTATTAAGCTTGTAGTTAAAGACTAAATGGGATGGTCACCCACATCTAATCCTCAACATCATAGGTAAATTAATCCTAACAAAAACATTCATTGAGGTCTCATTTGAATAGAGGTGAAGGAATTAGAGCATATATTCCAATAAAAGAAACTACCAAAGTATTCAATTAAAAACCATTAAACTAGGATTACAAAGAGTTGCTCAATAGGTTGACATTAATCCCCTAACATAGAAATTAGTTACACATCAAGGAAAGGAAATTTAACAAAGAAGAGTGAAAGAAGAAACCAAAGTTGGCCATTGAGGTTCCTTGACTTGTAAGCTTCCTCTTCTTGCTTCCCAAGATTCCAAGATGGATGGATGGATGGATTAAAGTGTCTAAGGATGGTGATGGAAGGGTGGATGTGTCCAAAATCTCGTGTGGCTGATGTCCTATCCCCAAAAACTCATGTGGGTATTTATATGGGTCCAAAAATAGGTCAAGAATCAACCTAGGGACGCGTGCCTCGTACTGTTGCGACGTTGATTGTCGCGGTTGTCCATGACGAAAACCCAACTGCGACCTCTCGCTTCTTTGCTCAGCGTATTCTCTTCAGACAACACCTCGAGGGACAATGTCCAAGGAAGTTTCTGTCGCGGTATTCTATGACAGAACTTAGACCGCGGCATGTCGCTACTTTGGTAGATTGCACGCGATCTCCAAGCGACAATTCGGGCGACTTCTGAAAACAAGTTGATGTCGCTCGTTCTGTCGCGTCTGTCCATGAGGACCCCTTCACGACCGTGACAGCTCGCCTATTTGCCCAAGTTTCTGATTTCCAGCACTCTTGAGTCCCAATCTTCACTCATAACTCCCATATGATGCCCCTAATACAAAATCCTGCAAATACACTTAATCGAGCCATTAAACACTTGATTTTACTCGAGAATTGAGCAATAAGCGTAGGAAAGGGGACTCGAAATCTAATGTTATCATGGCTCGATCAGATATAAATATGTTGCGGGCTGTGGATATGGATTATGGTATAAATTTGGGTTGTGGATAACTTGTTGAGTTGTTGATGTGTGGTAGCTTGACTTGTTTAAGCATAATGGAATATTTATTTGTTTTAGGTAGATTTTCACAGTGACAAATTGAGAGATACTTTGATATGGATAATTGATAAAAGTGGATTCTATTTGTTATATGTTTAATTACATTATATTTTGATATGGATAATTGATAAAAGTGGATTCTATTTGATATATGCTTAATTACATTTTCTCACAATTAGTAAAAATAATAAACTATTGGTTTTTATCAGATGAATCGATTCATTTGTTAGAACATTATATCGATGTTGAAACCGTTAAGCATTTAATATTTAGGTTGAATTATCAAAATTGTTTATATTTTATTAATGTTATTTATTACTATGAAAGTCTATTGTTTTTTGTTTTTGTTTTAATCTTAATTTAGAGTATGAAAGTGGATTGACAAATGTTTCTATGGAGGATAAAAATAAGGAAGAATGATTAATGTAGCAATGAAGGTAGACCTTTAATTGTTTGAATATGCATATAATTGCTTGATAGCATGGATGCAACTTGCTTATTTAACTGACATTACTAATTATTATTTTATTTATGAATGCAAGAATGTCTAGCAGCCTTACTTATTATTTATTTTATTTTATAAAGCCTAGCAGCCTTTATTTGTTTGATTTAGATTATAATTTTGATTTTAAGTTTGTATTTGGATTGTAATAGTTATTTGGAGTTTGTATTTGGATTGTAATATTTATTTGGAGTTTGGATTTGGATTTGGATTGTAATTTTTATTTAAAGTTTGGATTTATGATTTAAAGTTTTTATGTTGGACATTTTAATTGTATGTCACTTGTGAAGTGCCGTATGTCTGGTATAGTGGTATGTTTGTAGTATGTCTTTGAAAATTGAATTTCATGTTTATTTAATTTGTGATTTTTTTGAATGAAGTAGAACTTAAATATTATTAGTTATGTTTGATTTGGGCTTGGGCTATTAAAATTTATGAAACTTTTATCCAAAATTAGAATCCAACAAGGTAACAGCAGTCCATTAAAGGTAAAAATATATTAAAAAAACTCATTTAGCCCATCAAGTCAAAAAGGTCCATTAGGTCCAAAACCGAAATGAACCGAACCGAACCGAACCGAACCGATTCAAATCAGTTCAGTTCAGTTCAGTTCAGTTACCATTTCTTATTCGGTTTAAACAGATCAATTTTGGGTAAACCGAAATATTTTCGTTTAAGTTTGGTTTTAGCCAGAACCGAACCGAACTGCGCCCACCATTGTTGTTTGAGGTTGAATATGCGTTTAAATTGTATTTATATTTGCATATAATTGTTGTAGAATCACATACCAATATACCATATGTAGTGTACATATTGTTTCTGAGTAATGATATATATCACAACTAAAATCATAACATTTCTATCACAACACATGTGGCATTTGATGTGTCAATTTGTGAATGGATACAAAGATAAGTGAGATAAATCATTATTAACGTGTATCCACTCATAAATTGACACTTTAACTGCCACATGTGTTGCAATGGAAAGTTGTGATTTTAGTTGTGACATGTAGCAACTAAAATATCACAACTAAAATGGTGTCTGGTGTCTGGCGATTTCACTTGTCATATTCTGGAAAGACTATGCGTCTTCTAAATGGTGTCTAGCGAGTGAGTCAGAGCCGGCCCATGGAGCAACAAACCCAACATTTTACTGGGCCCAAAAATGTTCTAATCTGCTTCTTCTTTTGGGACATCATGTCCAAATTATTTTAGTATAAGAAGGGTCTAATTTTAAACATTGTTTTGCTATTTTTTAATAAGACCCAATTAAGACCCAATTATTCATATCTAGTTCAATATAATAGAACATCAAAATCTAATTGATTCTAACATATCAGACTTAGTCTTATATCTTTTGAGAGTTCAATTGAATTCTTTTTTTTAAGAGAGTCCAATTGAATACTTTAAAAAAAAAATGAGTCCAATTAAATTGTTAATATTTCTTTGTTAACTTAATCAAATCGTCACTCACTCTCTCGGGACTCCGTCAGAGTCCACTTTCTTTGTTTAACCCAATCCAATTGAATTGCTAACCTTTCTTTAATGGTAATAATTTTTAGAACAATACTCAAGTACTGACCAGTCAGTACTCAAAATACCGACTCTATCAATAAGAGTGTAACATGTGGCCCAATTTGTGAGATAAGTTTAAAAAAAAAAAATGTTGTGTGCTACACCCTTATTCATAGGGTTAGCATTTTAGGTACTGACTGATCAGTACCCAAACATTGGTCTAATTTTTATATGGGGTCCGATTTTTGTTAATAACATTAAATGACTCGGCCCCAAAATGTGTATATATGGCCTTGGAGTGAGTGATAATCAAGAACAAGGCAAAATACAAGTATCAACTCAAACAGGTGGTACAGCTCATGGAAAAGGAGAGCAAGGAAAATGAGGACCAACCTCAAACAAGTTTACTACAATGTTAGCATTCCCAATCAAGCTAACATCAGGGTGATCAAAGGAAGATCGAATGGTGTACAGAGAAGGTTGCATCAAATTCTATACACCTGATATCAGAGTAGCTTCTCCCACATCATGGCAGGAAATTCCGTTGGAAGTCATAACAAAATTTCCAATCCCTTGATCTTATCCAAACCTTTGATCTTATCCAAATTCTTATTTGATAATTGTAAAGTGCCTATAAATATGAGCCGGACCTCACAATATTGTAATCGTGAAAATTTAGTAAAATTTCTTATAAGCTTAAAGCTCTCTTCTACTACTCTGTTCTTCTTTTCTTCTCTAAGAAGCTTTACTTCAAACACTTAGTTTGCACATGGCGGAACTTGTGAATATCCTCAAAAGCAAAAAGAAGTATGTGAAAATTGTAATACCGGTTTTTTATAATACAGATCCATCAGACCATCACATGTCAGGAATCGGCCAGGGACTTTTGTGGATGCCTTTGCTGAGCATGAATCCCGGATAAAACAAAGGAACCACCGTGACTTAGTTTTTTTTTTTTTTTTTTTTTTGATAGGAAACCAGATTTATTATAGAAGAAAGTATATATAAAGGTGAACAAGATGTCCGTAACTAAAAAACCTTTGTGGACAAAAAAAAAATACGACTTAGTTAATGAAGCTTCAGCCTACGCTGCAATCTCCGAGTGATGACTATAAACTAACAGCACCCAGGTTAGTGGTGTAAAAATGGGCCGGCCGGTGACAGACCGGTCCGGCCGGCCCAGGAAGTTCACGGGCCGTGCTGGGAACGGCCTGTGAAGGAAGAGGGCCAGGCCGCGGCCTGGCCCCGGACTGGCAGCGTGCCGGGCCGCTGGGAGGAGGCCCGGCAGGCCAATCCGGCGTGCTAGGCCTGTCGGACAAGCCTGGCGGACCGATCCGCCGGTCCGTTCGGCCCAATTATTATTATTTATTTATTTATTTTCAAAAATCATCCAACGGCTGGAATTTTTTTCTAGCCGTTGGAGGAAAAAAAATTACCAAAACCCCCCTAAAATCTTTTAAATTACATTTTGACCCACAAATCAAATTTTTCTATAAATACTTCCATCCATTTCATTTTCCATTAACTCTCTCTATCATTCTTTCAATCTCTCATTCTCTCAAATCTCAATCTCTAATATATTCTCCAATTCTCTAAACTTTTCCATTCAATTTGGTTATTACTCTCTCTACAAAATTCTCTACATTTTCCACCAACACACCAAATTTTAAAGGTACAATTTTGTTATTACTTTTGGTCTAACATATTCTCATAGTAAATTTATATGTTTATGTTTATATTTGAGTTACTTAATGAAAACATTATCTATTTAGTTAGTTAGTTTATCAATTTTTGGGCTTTAATGTTAATATTATTTGTTTAGTTTATTAAGATTTTTAAGTTTAGTAGTAATTTTAATAATTGTTATTAATAAATTTAGAAAGTTAATTTGTATTACTGAAATTACTTTTTGTAATAAGTAAATGATGAATGTTAAGTGTAGTAATTACGTTTGATATTGTTTTTTTCATAAATTATAATTTTTCATTTGTAGATTATGTTAGTAAATTTAAAAGTAGTGGTTCAAATCATCAATTTTATGTTAGTAAATTTATCAATTTTATTTGTAGTAGTGAACTAGTGAATTTAAATTTTTTTGTCAGTAGATTATGATTTTTTTGTTTATTTAATTTGTTTTTTAAGTAAATTAATTATTGTAAGTGTCGTATTAGTTATAGTAATTATTGTTAGTAAATTAATATTACTGTTAGTAAATATTGATTTTTAATTTGACTATTAACTACTATAGTGCTCATATTTTTATTCAGATAATGGATTCTAACCAGCAGCCTTATTTTCCAGACGGTTTGAATATGCTCAACGATGAATTTGATATTTCAGAACCGACCCATACTCAAGCGGGACCTTCTGGTTCCGACGTTACACCAACATCACGTCCCAGAAAATTAACATCAGATGTGTGACAATGTTTCAACATAGTCCAAATGACACTCCCAAACGGGGCGTCTGGCCTCAGAGCTAAATGTAAGTTTTGTCATAAGGATTATGCTACAAGTACGGGGGGAACCGGATATTTGAGACGGCATATGCACAAATGTATGCCTGCACATGGACAGGTAGACACTACAACCCAGACGCAACTTCAACGGCACCCAGACGGGTCCGTTACGACGTGGCAGTTCGACGCCATGCACGCTAGAGAGTGCTTGGCACGATACATTGCACAAACTGATTAACCGATCAGTATTGGTGAGAGTCCATTTTTTAAAGAATTAATCACATCTGCATATAACCCCCAATATGAACCTGTTTCTATAACCACCACTAGAAATGATTTGATACGATTGTTTGAAACCCAAAGGGATAACTTAGTTGCTGAAATACAATATTTAAGTGTCTCTGTTGCATTAACTTATGATATTTGGAATGCATGTTCCAAACAGGACTATTTATGTGTCACGGGACACTATTTAGATTCTGATTGGAGGATAACAAAAAGAATTTTTGGTTTTCGTCCTATGGATTTTGCACATACCGCAGAAAACATTTTTAATGTCATAATGGAAGTTTTAGAAACTTAGGAAATCACGCATCGCATTCTTTCAATCACATTTGATAATGCATCTGCAAATACTAGCTCTATTGCATTGTTTGTTGCAAGAAATATCCCACAAGATGGAGGTTATTTCTTCCATCAACGGTGTGCATGCCATATTATAAATTTAGTTGTACAGGCTGGTTTAAAGCAGGTAAGCGACCAAATAGATCGCATCAGAGATGCCATTTCGTGGATTTGCAGTTCTAATCCTGGATTCAGTGAATTAAAGAGACATTGTAAATTAAACGGTCTCAAACCCCGACGATTCCAAATTGATATGCCGGTAAAGTGGAACTCTACTTATTTAATGTTGCAAAATTGTTTAAAATATGATACAACCATTACATGTTTTTATAACATGAAATTGACCGAAACAGGACAACTTAGTCCATAATTACTTACCACAGACGATTGGTATATGGCAAAGATTTTTGTTCAATTTTTAAAGATTTTTTACAATACCACTGTAACTCTTTCCGGGGTATATTACCTCACATCTTCCCAGGCAATCCATCAGATAGTGGAAATGTCTGAACTGTTAAAAAGTTTTAGAGAAGATGAACATCTAGGCGCTGCAGTTGTACAAAGTTGAAAAAATATTGGGCTAACATTCCCCTACTTTATGCCTTAAGTGCTATAATAGATCCCAGGGTAAATTATCTGGTTTAGAAGTTTTGCTTGAGTTTATTGGTATTAATTTGTCAATAGATTATTCAGAACAAATTACTGACATTCGAACCAAGTTGTTCGAGATTTTTCGTATTTATGAGACCAGGTTTGGCAACATTGACATCCCCCAATCAACACGACCGGAGACAGAGCCGAAGCAAACAAGTTGGAGCCTTCTGAAACGACGAAAAAAAGACAAATGAGCAAGTACTTCTTCAGGGCAAAGATCTAGCCCATCTTCTTGTACCGAACTTATTAGGTACCTTGAAGCATAGTTCGATGCTGTTGAAGACAAGGAAGAGTTTGATTTGTTGTTATGGTGGAAGACCTATACGTAGAGGTATCCAGTTCTGTCACACTTAGCACGTGACGTACCGGTTATTCCAGTGTCAACGGTGTCTTCAGAACAAGCTTTCAGCACCAGTGGACACATAATTGAACCAAGAAGAAGCTGTTTGTCTCCAGAGATGATGGAGGTATTAACATGCCTTCGGGATTGGGAGCATGCTAAAAAAAGGTTACAAAATCTAACTGTAGATAAAGAACTTAATCTAAATTTCGACAATCTATATATTGATGACCCTTCAGGTAGTGGCCAGGGCCAGAACTAGGTTATACTTTTACATATGTATTTATTATATACTTGTAAGTTGTAAAACGGTTGCTCTCTTTTTCCCTTACCAAGTTTTTATCCCACTGGGTTTTTCTTGATAAGGTTTTTAATGAGGCAATCATGTAGATATGTATTACTGAATTCCATAAGTGAAAAATAATTAAAAAATAGTTCGTTCTCTTTATTCATTTCAAATCCTAATAATTGTTCGTTCTCTTCATTCATTTTAAATTCTAAACCCTTAACCATAAACTATAAATCCTAAACCCTATACCCTAAATCCAAAAAAACGTAATTTGGAAAAAAAATTGGACCAAAAAACTAACCCGCCGGACCAAGCCCGTTAGGCCTGGCCTGCCGGACCTGGCCCGCCCGGCCCGCCAGAAGGGACCGGCGGGCTAGCCTGGCACGGCCAGCCTGAGGCAGGCTGGTGTGCCGTGCCGGACTTGCTTCTCCGAAAACAGGTCGGGCCGGGCCGGCCTGCGACACCCTCGCGTGCCAGGCCCAGCCAGGCCTGTTTCCAGAAATGGACTGGCCAGGCCGTGCCTAATGGGCCGGGCCAGTCCATTTTTACACCACTAACCCAGGTTAGCAAACATGAATTTTGATAAGCAAAGTTTAAAATTTTCACTTGCAAGAAACCAAAATGGGCAAAAAAAAAAAAGTAGAAGAAGAAAGAAACTGACAGAGACGCACACACAAACGCACCAATAAAAATGAAAATTACACCAATGACAGAGCATGTTGAAGTGAAAATTATTCATATTTTACCTGCACTAATAGCACCATCTGTTTGGATAGCTCCACGAATAGCTCTTCCATTTGGTGACAGTATCTCTCTGCCCAATCCACTCACCACCTGCATGATTCGAATTATTTAACATTCAGGCATCATATTTCTAACTTTTACCTGTCAACTTTACTACATTGAAGTAGTATGTGATTAATGGCCAAGGAAAAAATAAATGAAATCATACTATGCGATGTGTTATCATTTGCAAAATTAGATTAAAACGATCTTATGAGTTTCAAGCACAAATCAAGCTAATGATAAACCAGTTTGTCTTATGAATTACTAGAAAAGACACCAAAAGTCCTTGACTAAGTACTCAATATATTAAGAAACATTTTCAGATATTTCATTCAATTCAAGGAATTTGTCAATAATAAATTTCATAATATTCATAATATTTATGATATTAATTATAAACTAAACCCCCATTTAATCCTATTGTGAGTGAGATTTGAACCTTATATATATATAAGAAAGAAAGTTCACCCCTGTTGTTAGAGTGTCTTCAAATCCGTAAGGATCCATTCATATATACATACATATATATATATATAAAAGAAAGGAAGAAAGTTCAGTGTCTTCAAATTCATACATACATATATATATATAAGAAAGAAAAAAAGTTCACCCCTGTTGTTAGAGTGCCTTCATATATATATATATATATAAATATATAAGAAAGAAAGAAAGTTCACCCCAGTTGTTAGAGTGTCTTCAAATCCATAAGGATTCCCAATGGCAAAGCAGCTATGGCCTACATATAAATCATGTGATGTACCAAGAACAATGGGCTTCAATTCATAACCTACAACATCAACCTGTATAGAAATTAGGTCATGCATTTGCAGTTGCTTACCAAATAAAAAAATCATGCACCAGCGAAAATTCAACAGATTAAACTTAATACAATGCAATTACTCATAAAAATAGTTCGCCATGTCAAAGGGAAGCAGAATTCTAAAGGATGCATTGTGTGCTTCTGGAAGCCTACATGGATTTCTTTTGTTTTAATTAATTACACGCATACAAAACTATGTTTATCAATCTTATTGCTCGTCACATTTAGTAAGAGTTAAAGCTTTGTGTCATTTCCTAGTCTTTTTCTTTAAAGTAACCCATTAGTTTATTAATTACAAAATGATACTAACAGTTTCACACAATTATTTTCAATTTAGTCCATACTCACACAATGACATGCAAGAATTAGGCTTATAGCCTTCTATAACGAGGTAACTCATAAAACTTGCCTCGAAATCACTGTTGCCAGAAAAGTTTACTTGTGAGATGGTACCATGTAATTTAGATGGATTTGTATTTCTCAAATATCAATCAAGAGTGCAAAACAATCGAAACAAAATAGGTTAGAGTGGATACCTTCAGAACAGCCAAATATCATAATCTGGATCATAACCGACAATCTTGCCATCCTTGGAAAAGCTATTGCCCTTGGCATCAACCAGAAGAAACTGCAAAGAAAAAAACCAAGAAAGTATCACAATTCAGCCAAATGATCATTACACTTAAAGAAGGGCAATTATCTGCATAGTTAAGGTTTGTCAGAAACAAGTGAAGTCACAAAACAAAGATTATAACTAGACAAAGGAAAAATCTTACAACACTGAGATCCACTTTTATCCATGGCCAATTTAGATACAACATGGTAATTAGTGACCTGTCAATGTGACCAAATTTATCCCAAATGAAGCCTAAACCATTGACTTCGATTTTGTGTTTTCTTCATCAATAGGCAAGACTTCATTAGAAGTGCTATTTGGGATGTTAGCTAATTCAAGATCTTGAATAGAAACGACTGAAGGTGAAGTTTCCTACAATAATTTTGAAAAAGAAAGTCACTATACTGTTACAGATACATGGTAACAGGGAACAAATTTAAAAATTAAGAAACACACACACGAACAGGCAAGCAAAGACATTAAAATCAATACTGTCACAACACATAAAGATAAAGGAAGAATTAGGGAAAGCTGATAGAATTTATGCTGCCCTGCAACATCCTTTAGGAAAAGAACAGGCCAATAACTTCTTCTCTCTGACCCAAATTTAATAAATTGTTTCTAACCTGACCAGGAGTGATTACTGAGAATGTCATAATAAAATTCTAGCTTAGAACAACAAGAGACCATAAAATTGGTGTGATTGAAAGCAACTTTATATTGGTTTTACAAAATGCCAACCCAGATAATCCATAAGTTAAACAACTAGTATAGCTGTATAGCCCTAATTATTTGTTCCTTTTCTAACTTTCACTTAGGTAATTTGAACTCAAATCTTTTAAGGAGCATCTCTATACCTACTCTTGAGAAAGACATGGGTGGGACGTGTACAAATGCAACTGCTCAGTCAGAGCAGGCATTCGCATTCCACATTGGTGTGCAACTAATATATGATTGGATAGGCACCAACCCCGTGTCATGTGACATGCTGTGAGTGTGCGAGCGCCTATCCCAAGCAAGTTTTTCTCCCTAATCTTAGAGTATGCACGACAAAAAACTAATATGATTTAAGAACATGAGAGAAATATACCATGTTGCCTCAATATTATCGTCACAAGCGCTGTGAAGCTTTTCTCTAAGAAATGAAGTCCAACGGAATTGTTTATTCTATATAAGTTGCTAATAAACATACCCTAAATGGCTAAATTACCCACATTATAAGCAAATAGACTATAATTTTATTTTATTTTATTTGTGAAAAGAACTAATAGATTATTAACATACAATTGAAACCAGTACAAGGATTCGAACTGAAAATTCATCTTTTTCTAAATTAAAACTAGCGAATAGAAAATAATAAATTGAAATAAAAAGTTGAATGTGGCGGAAGAATCGTGTTGTGGCTAAAATAATAAATGGAAATACTTGAGTCAGAGAGAAGATATTTTGAGGGAATACATGTTTGCAGAAGAAATACAAAAAGAGAAGTTCGATGGATTGACTTTTTACTGTCAAAATTAATTTAGCAAATTTTTTTTTTATTTTTTTATTTGCAAAAGAAAACATAAGAGAATCGAAGAGAGAATCGATTTATTTATGGTGATAAAAGTTATTTATTGTTTTTTTAATGATAAAAATTACTTTTAAGTTTTTACTGTAATTAAAAAAAGGAAAAAAAACCATGACAAGATTACAAGACTATTATTGGCATCTTTACACTATATAAATGCATCGGTGACTAGGGTGTAGGGATGACAAAATCTTCGACCCACGCCAACCTGGTGCAGCTCTGATCCATTTAAGGTAGGTTTAGAACATTTAAAACAAGAATTGGGTCAGTAACGTGCCAAACGTTTTGATCCGAATCTGTAACCATGTCAAGAATGGGTCAAATCATTATACCTTAACCCACTCCATTATGATTGATCTAGTATTTATATAATTGGTTTTTGAAATATTAAAAATATGAAATGAAAACAAAACTAGAACAAAATATAATTATTACTTTAAAAAAAAATTACAATAATTTAGGATCTGAGGAGAGGGATAAACTCGAACTCACAATCTCTTTGTATAAGCGTGAGAGGTAAACCATTACGTCATCCTCATTTTGTCAAACTCTATTATAGTAATATTTTTACCTTTTTGCCTAATTAATGCTTGTTCGGTTTAGCTTTTTAATGTATCAAAAAGTCTACAACGTCTATTTGAGTTTTTGTAGAATTATATGATTGGGCTTTTGAGATTTTTTATTTTAAATTGAATAGAAGGTAGTAGAGTTGAAATCTCTACTAAGTAAAAGCTTACGGGGAGGTGCTTCTCCAAAATCAAAATATACATTTAAAAAAAAAATTCTACCAACAAAAAAACTATCATTCTTTTTTTTTAAAACTCTATTCTAATATTACAAGTAGATTTTTTACCAATAGAGGATTTTCAAAAACTCAACCAAACAAGTTCTTAATGTTTGAATTTAATGTTTATTAAATTTAGATATTATGTTCTATTAAATTTAAGTTATATATGAATTTTAAGTGTACGTTAAATTTTACGTTTACATATATAGTAAATTTTGTATATTTAGTGGTTTGATACTTTATTTTTTAGTGAAATGAGTTAGTTCGGTTTGGATACGAATCATGCCACCTAATTCGGTTCAGCATGATGTTTTGACATTGCCCTCCGGACACTTTTCGAAGAATAATGTTAAACACCCCACCTACAGTCCCATCACTTCCATCCAAACACATGTGGCAACTGATATGTCACTTGGTGAGTGGACACACATTAATTGGTACTTATCTCTCTTATCAATGTATTTACTCACCAATTAATGGTTGTTCACTCACCAAGTGACACCTCCCCAACTGTCACATATGTTAGGATGAAAATAGTGGAATTATAGATGGAATATGTAGCATTACTGTATTTCGAATTCGAATTCTCCTGATAATAATAGATCACTAAAGAACAACAAAATTAACAATAGTTATAGACCATTATCATTATGGCCGGTAGTGAATATCAAATATACATTATATTAATAAATGTAATTGACTTATTTAAAATATATTTATAATTTACTTGGAAAGATCATTAGAGATTTCGCCATACTGCTTGATGCTTGTTAGGGCATCTCCAACCCGAATATTGGTTTTGGTGCAACTTTTACATTAAAATAGTGCAACTGTTGCACTATTTTACTATTATGTCTCTAACCTACTGTACCAAACTTTACTCCAAAAAGAATATGTCCTTGAATATTCCCTTTCTTTTCCTTTTTTTTTAATATTCTTTCACCTCATAATTAACATAATATTACAATACGATAAGAAATTATGAAATTAATACACTAAAAGAAATTAAATTTAATTAGGTAAAAAATGAATTTATATTTTTTAATTATATACTTCATTTTAGTTTATTATAAATGTTAATAACAATAATAATTAAATCACATTAAAATCATTAAATGATAAAAAGGATCAAATTGAAATAAATTTAATCGATTAGGGTAAAATTGTGATTAAATAAATTCTTTAAATAAAGGATATATTCATAATACATTTTAATAAATAGTGTTAAAGGGTGATTATTTAAAAATTGAGGATCAGAAAATAAAAATAAAAATAAAAATAGCACCTTCTTTTTCACAAAACAACAGTATTGTGCACAAGATTGTGCGACACTGTCCTTCAGCAAATAGAAAACACAGTAAATGATGCTGGATTGAAGCACAAATCTAGTGGAAGGAGAAGCTCTTAATACATACATAACTTAGCATAAATGTTAGAAGAAAATTTATGTATCATAGTAATATAATTTTAATATCATCTCATAATCAATATATTAATATACATATAAACTTAGCATATGAATCATGACACAGCATTACAGCTACACAAAGTTACAAAAAATGAATTTGAAATCTTTACCAACTATTACAGTGAAATAATATAAGAAATATAAGGTAACTATCAACTAAAGCTATATAATTAAAAGAAACATTAAATTAAATATTGATTTTGAAGATTAGTTGATGACTGTATCTGAAAAATGTTGTGGGTTCGAGTCATACTCCAATTAAATCTCAAAATATTGCAATAGTTAAAAATAAAAAAAATCAATTGATGATTACATCAAAAAAAAAAAAAAATCTTTTGGAAACTTGCGTTCATAGCAATTGTACATTTGTACTAATCTGAAAATAGAGCAATCATGTTTAAAATCATATAAATGATTTTACTAATATAAAAAGACCTTAGAGGTGCAAGGCTGAATGCTGATCAGCTTATTATAGAAAGTTTATAGGACTTTTTAATTTTTTTAATTTTATATATCTTTAGTTTTTTTATCTGTTAATTAAATTTCATATGAGACTATACATGTATAGTAGCATAACTCTTTGAATTGATAATCATATTGTTGGACCGAATTACAACTCAAAAGGGGTGAATTGAGCTTCTTGTAAATTAAAATACCATTTTAGTCACAATATGCAACTCCAAATTGCTTGTGCACTTGTGCAAATGTAAATATATGAACAACATGAGTAAACTGCATAATTAAAAAGGCTAATGGATAGAGAAATATTTAAACACAAAGATTTTTACATGTTCAACCAACCAATATACATCCATTTATGCCTTGAAGCCCACCAAATCTTTATATTGCAATTTGACACCTTCACCCAATCTCAAGATTATCTCACTCTCACTGAAGTTATAAGATAAAAACCAAAGGTAATTTAATCAAATATACAATTCATAAGAGCAAAAAAAAAAACTAAAATTAATTATTATTATTATCAGGATTAAATTTAGAGAAATAAAGAACTTTTTCTTTTCATTTATAAGTTTGTATCATAAAATCTTTAAAAATTAACAAAATATTCACATAAGTAAGTTACTAATCTTTGTTTCAACAAATTAACCTATTAAATAATTTTCTTAGATGCTAAACTAATCAAATTAATCCCATAATAAGTTTATGTTAATAAAACTACTGGAAAATCATAAAAAAATTATAGTAGGGGAAGAAAATATATGAAAATATTTATTGAAAAAGACAACTACATATCGCTCTACACAAAAAGTAAAAGTCCAAAGCATGATCTGCACCGACTTCTCTCAGTATATACTACACGAAATATTACAAAGTTGAAAAGAAGACATAGAAAAAGAAAAAGAAAAAGAAAAAGAAAAAACTAAACTAAATTCAAGGGAAGTTAATTTCCATCTCTTTGGAGCCGAATTTGTCTGTTGCAGCTTCGAATAAACTCTTCAACTCTCCTGTTCAGATCCTCGTCCGACATGTTCGAAAACTCATCATTCTTTTCCACTATACTTTCAGCAGCTGGCTCTTGAATATCATCATCATCATCATCTTCTTCTTCTTCCTTTTCGGTCTCCGAATAATCTGAAGTACTACGTGTAATGTTCTTGCTGACCACTACTACTCTTCTGGGTTTCTCAGACTTGCTACGTCTATAATTCTTCTTCTTTTTCTTCTCGTCATCTTGAAAACTCTCTGTAATCTTTTCTGGTTCGCTCCGGACAACAACAATTTCCAACGCTTTTTCTGGGTTTTCTTGAAAGCTCTGATATTCAACCTCCTCTTTTTTGGGTGAAACAAAAGAAGAGATACCAGTACTAGTAGTAGTAGTACTCCTTGCTAATTGGCTATGCATGACATACTCTTCGTAAAGATCGTGCTTGTTTTTCGTGGAAGAGAAGGCGCTGTAATCGGCGGCGATGATGAGAATGAGAGTGTTGGAGATGAAGAACCAGAATTTGTTGTTGTTTAGAAAGGTTGAAGGAGAGAGGTTGAATATGTAAAATATCGACATGTAAACAAAAATGGAGAAAACTACGAAAGATGTTGTTCCCTTTGCTCTTTGAGGGTATTCTCGGTATTTAGAGGTGGCTCCAGAATGTTTTTCATCCCAAAACGGTAGCGTTTTCGCGATGGCCATGTCTACAATAGTACAGTGGAGCAGAAGAAGTCGAAAGAGAGCTTGTGGTTGTGGTTGTGACTTGTGAGTGTGTTCAGTGAAGTTACAAAATGGAGGGCTTTTATAATTATCATTTATCAACTAAAGGTGGCAAATGAATGAATGATTGGACCTCTAAAATCACAATTAACTCCTATTACTTTTTACATATTTACTAACATGTCCTCTTACCTTTTCAGACATTGGTTAGACTTTACCTCCACAATTATTTTTTCTACCAAATAACAGGTATATCTATTCTTACAAGTTACAATACATGGTATACATATTGCCACATATATTAGTAAATAATCATGACATGGCTTGAATACTACAAACATGAAAGTAGAAGGGTAGACCATTGTTGTGCATAAATGTTCTCAAGGTCATATCGGTTAGTGTTTGAACTCATGAAAAATATAAAAAGGGCATATATATATATATATGTTACCCATCTTATATATTGGATGTATAAAAGTCCGATCTAAGCTCATAAAATACATGTCAAGTGCTGAAATAAACGTAAAGTCACATGTCGAACACTAACGCGGAAAAAACTGAACTAGGTTTCTACATGGCTGATGTTTGATAATTCATCAAAAACAAGTTGCAAAGCCGATTGTTTACCCAATTTTATGCTTGAGTCAATAAAAAAACTTATCTTCGATTATTCAACACACCCAAAATTTACCTCAACAACCATCGAGTTAAAAGTGAATATACATTGTATATTCATTATATGTTGATTGCGTCTTGAGGTTAACAAAAATCAACTTTGACAAATGGTTTTATTCAAATATTTCAAAGTTCAGAAAATCTTGAGATTTAATCAAGACTTGTTAATATATGTCGTCAAAAATTTGATTAAAACGTCACGTTAATAATGAAGATAGATCTAATTATTTCTTAATTAAAATCGGACAATCATGACGAAGTAGAAAAGATGGTTAAAATACAAGTCATGATACACGTAGCAAAACTGAATTTTACGAAAAGTTTTATTTAATTTTAGGATGAATTATGGATTTAGATCGATGGCGTATGAGAAGTGATTTGCTGTTTTGAGTATAGCGATATTAAGTTGCTCAAACTTATCCACAGTGCCACCTAACACCCAACTCAATACGGAAGGTGTACCAAATCATGCATTCCATGTGTCCTTTCCCGATTATGGCTCCCACCTTTCACAAACTCCATGATCAAATAGTTTTGATGGTTGGGATCATCTTGCACGCAAGACCAAGTAACAGGTCCACTTTTCTCTTCAATTAACCATAAACAAACAACTTAGGCTTTACTTTATTATGATTGATTAATCACTGCATCATTCAATATCTAGTGTATCTCTCCAGCGTTAGTATTGGGGACTTGAATCCCATTGCACATTTTTAATAAATACATGTGAATAGTTTTTTCACTAATATTATAAAATAGATATTCGGATTATATATATCAGATAATGATTACTCTAAACATATTATATACGAAACTCATCGGACCTTTTAAATTTGATAAAACTAGTTCCTTTTTTATATATAACAAAATGTAAATTTACCTCTCCAAGTGTTGATGATAGATGTGGGAAGATTATTTGAATGGAAATTAAAAAAAAAAAAGATTAAAAATCTTGATGGAAACATTTCATGGGCTTCTTGATCTTAAGCAGATAATTGTTGTGGTGGACCCAAGTGTTAATTTGTTGTTTAATTGATGGTCCTGCGATATAGTTTTATTAATAGGACTCGGACCCTACAATTGTGATTCTCTATTGATTGAGCCGCCATTTGTTGGGTCCCAACTCTCTTGGATGTTTTCCATGTGTGATGTGTATTATTGATTGATTCAAGTCCAAGAACACAACAATATTACAAACGTACAACTTATAACTCAAGCAATTGTGTATTCGGGTTTTTATTTTTTTGTCAATAAAATCAGTAAGTGCGAGAGACCCCTCTCTTGAATTGGAAATTGTTTTCCGAACTGTACTGGTAGCTATTGATATCGTCAGGATCTTGACTCGATCAGTGTTTTTTAACGTATTAGAAATTTTTTAGTATAATTGTATCCTAGTAATAATATATAGTAATAATATATTATGGTTCTCTAATGAGTTAGTTCAAAATCTGAAAATGAGGGAATTAAAGGATCTTAAATTTGTTACAATAAAATGATTCTAAAAAATGGAAATAGAATTGAAGCTTTATTAAAAGATGGATACAAACTATAATTTAAAAAATGGGAAAAAATAGCTTTACTTTTAGATTATAAAATAAATTTAAGATTATATTATATTTATATATAATAATTCTCATATCAGTACCGTCAGACTTAATTATATCAGAACCTTCAACCACAACCATTTATTCACAGTGGGTCCACAGTTCCATATTAATAAATACTCATACTCATACTCAATGTGTAGCTGTGGTTGTACGTCCTTACCTCTTATATTAGGACCGTCCTTACCAGAGAACCACTATATATATAGTCTTCCTATTGTCATTTCGAACTGATAAAAAATAAAATATATCATTTTCTTACATATCGACCACTGGATTGAAAAAGATACTTTGACAAGTGTATGTATCAAAGTTAAAGTATTTAAATCAAACGGTCTACATATAATGAACTGAAATATCTTATATCAGTTCGTCTTATATCGGTTCGAATTAATAATATATATATATATATATATACACCACAATCAACCAAGGAATGCATGGTTTCATTTATTTTTTTTAAGTGGAGAATTGTATTTAGATTGCTATGAGAGGATCATGTCATGCCATAAATTTCAAGTCTCACGTTTATTATTAAATCAAAAAGTGTGAGGAGACGATTCATTTGTAGGGAGTGTTACTTTGAATAATGTTTGTAGTAATTGATTTCGTCAGATCTAATCACCCCTATAAATCGATTGGTGTCCTGTTTTTTTTTTTTTTTATAAATAATATCATAACTTCAAAATTTTATTTTTTAATCGTGAATGATACATGTTTCTTTAACATGTCATAACCATCTCATTCTCACAAGTCATGTGTTATAGATCATGGATGTGTATCTTAATGATTACAGTAATGAAAGATTATTGTACTTATAACAACACATCATCATAACATGATCCGGTTGATTTTTTTTTGGTGGATGGTAATATGGTTTTGTGTGATTTGTTTGTTAAATATAAAAATTACAAAGATTGGGAAGACATCATGTCACTTGCTGATTAGTTAATCACTTAATCCTCTCTCTTTCAGTATCGTGATCAAATCGACAATTTAGATTTTAATCATTTTATAATTAACCCCACTTAATCATGTTTTTATGTTTTATGACTTTGAATAAAAAAAATTAGTAACGAGAGGAACACTCCAAAGACAGCCGGACAAAACCATCAGTTCCGTGTGTTGACAATAACATTTGCTTGATTTACGCCGTACGTTTCCGATTTTGATATGGGTAGTCGATTAGGGTAGAGTCATCAAATTTTGTATAAAAAAATATATACTAAAATACAATATTCAGAGGGGTCAAAGTAACAAATTTCACAAT
Source organism: Dipteronia dyeriana (assembly GCA_032871835.1). Taxonomy (NCBI): domain Eukaryota; kingdom Viridiplantae; phylum Streptophyta; class Magnoliopsida; order Sapindales; family Sapindaceae; genus Dipteronia; species Dipteronia dyeriana. The sequence continues at coordinate 79,125,978 of CM065301.1, read as the reverse complement.
CCCTTTAGCCCCCTAGCTACCACCCCATTGGATTCACCATGGACAGTTGTCAAGCGTTCGATCTTAGATTTTTGAGAAATAGTAAAAATACAAAAAAATATACCTTCTACGGAATGCTGGTTCGAAACATTTAACGGTTGATTTCGTAAATTAAAGATTGATGTATGCTTTTGCGTTCTTTGTCTTCGCTATAAACCAAGTAATAGTTGGTCCAAATTATCATTAAATGCCAATATTTGATTAGTGAAAAGCATATAATGAATAATGATAATATAATCATATGGAGATGATGATCTGATCAAGTATCAGACCATGACTGATTGACTTCCAATAAAGCTAATAACTTTATTTGATATGCCATGTAATTAGTGATTGTTAATTATTATAAAAGAAAAAGGATGATTGAGATCATTCTTTTAAAATTAGTCAAGAAAAACATCATTTACCACCGCCTAATATGTCTTGATAATGACCGGTGAAGTGTGCTCCTTTAACATGATAAATTGACAATGTTACAAATTCAAATATTGTACCACATGTGATATATATAATATATGAGTAATATTACATTATTCAAAAAATTTATCAAAATTCATACTCCAATTATATGGTCTGTGAATTATCAATAACATATTACTTACTACATCATATCGTGATTTGTATGATGTTGAAACTCACGTACCACATTATACTTGAACAATTTTTTTAGATAACCAACATTACTTGTAAGGTTCTTATAAAATTATTAGCAACACATGACATTATATTTTATGTTTATAAAAACCGAATTGATTGAAATGTTTAAGTAAGTGAGAGTTGACCGGATAAAACCAGTTTGATTGTGATCAATATTTGTTGGGCTACGTATACCTTAACTACATTAAATAAATGTAAGATACGGTATGGACTATTATATATGTGTGGACCTAGTATTCGTTTTAGGACTGGCCATCCTATTAAGGTTGAGAATCCTTTATGGGTTAGGATTCTAGGAAGTTATACTATATATAGGGGGTCCCTACTCTCACTTATAAAAAGTATTACAGAATTGTCTTCCCATTAGACAATCTGAGAAAGGTGAGTAGAGAGTAGAATATTGTTTTAACTATTTTCTTTGTTTTATTTTCAGGTTGGTTTTCTTGGATTATTCAGTGGATTCGGGAAATTAAGGTATGAATTCATGCTTATGTATTTAATACTAATATACATGTTTAATTACAAACAAGTCTAATAGTGGTATTAGAGCCTCCGTACTTTTACATGAGCTGAATATTAAAATCTTATAATTATTCGTCTACTGTTTTGATACATGAAGATATTGATATATGTTGAATCCATTAGAGAAAAACTTTTGTTTGATGATTTGTTTCTATATAGAAATCTGATGATAGGATTCGACCAGTGTATGAACAAGAATTTAGGTTTTAGATTTAAATCACAGTTGTGCAAAACCAAAATCGATGGTCTGATAATTGAAGGAATTGACCACACAATTACTTGGCTTCTCACCAGACCCACCAGTGTTTGGTTTGCTCTTGGGTCGATGGGTTTTCAACCCAGACCCATCTCTCTCCTTCTTGGGTCATGCCCAAACCCGGTCGTCGGCCACATCACAACCAACCCATCGTTTCCTTTTTCTGATCCAATTCGTCGGTGAACCAAGTCGATCGACCACGTGAATCGATCGCCCAAGACACACGCTTGGAGGCCGATCGATTGCAATCCACACCGGGATTTCTTCGTTTGAGATCTGGGGTGGATTGGGTCCACGTTGCGCCGCCGTACGTTGCATTTAGGCGACAGATGGGTTGTGGAGGCGGCGACGAATGAAGGTTTAAGGTTTCCATGGCTGAGTTTGCTTTAGGCCATCTTTTGAGAATTTGATATTCTTGAGGGACTGATTTGCAATTATTTTGGGCCTTTTGTAATTTGATAAAATTATGGGGTTAATTTGCAATTACCAAAACTTACTGGACCAGTTTGTAATTTCAAACTAGTTTTGGGGCTGACTTATAATTAATGAAAAGTTACAGGGTCAATTTGTAATTTTCAAAAGTTTTGGGCTAATTTATAATTATTAAAACTTACTAGGTCAGTTTGTAATTTTGATGAAATTTAGAGGTCGATTTGTAATTACTAAATCTTGGGAGGCCTTTTGTAATTTAGCAAAATCATGGACAGTTTTTATAATTTTCCAAAAGGGTTTTGGGAATAATTGTAGTTGATAATCTTTGTGATTTCGGATGATTATATTTCTACGTAGTAGACTAATCATTAAGTTTTCATATTGATTATTTTGTTGAGATTAATAATCTGTTTTGTATATTCTCATGAATCGGATGATTATGTTTTTACGTAGTGGTTAATCATTTCGGTTTTGAGAATTTGGTTGGCTGATGATTATTAATTTGATAGTTTTAATAATTGATTGAATACTCTTGTAATTTGGATGATTATGTTTCACGTAGTGACTAATCATTAAAGATTTTGAGATATGCATCGGTAATCAATTATTAAATTTGAACTACAAAAATGAAAATGCTTGTGTTAATCATCTTCGTAGGAGGGTTATCACATGTGATAGGTGGTGTTCTCTTCGTAGAAGGTTCATCATCTTGAGGAATTCATTTATAGAATGTAGTGATCTTTGCCTAATCACATGTTGAATTTTGTTTCTATGAATGTTTTGACTGTTATCTTATGAGCATGAAATCCTTTGTTTTGATATTCAGTTTTCAATGTCAACAACTTTGCTTCGCAATTGTCTGCTATTAAACCTTTGGATGAGACTAATTTCGAGGAATGGAAAGAGACTATCACTGCTGTTCTAGCTCTTTAGGGGATAGACATTTCGTTACGTGAGAAGAAGCCTTCTAAACTCACTGATGAGAGTATTGCTAAACAGAGGTCTTATCGAAAGAAGTGGAAATAGTCTAATCGAAAATGTCTGATGATCATACGTTTGTCTATTGCCAAAACTATTAAGAAGAGTATTCCAAAATGTAAGGATGCAAAGGCTTTTCTTAAAGCTGTGAGTGGCAAGTTCAAGAAACGAAGCAAGGCTGAGAGGGGAAAGTATCTGAGCCAGCTGGCTACAACTGTTTATGATGGTACCGGTGATGTTCGTAAGCATATTATGAAGATGACTAATATGACCATGAAATTAAGGGATTTGGATACCGAGATCTCTGACTCTCACCTTGTATGGCAAGTCCTTGAGTCTTTTCCAAGTGAGTTTGATGTTCTGAAAACCTCTTATCCAGAGGCTGAATGGACTTTGGACTAAATGACTATTATTGTGGTCCATGAGGAAGAGACTATTTACAAAAGTAAGAAACAAAGTGCTCATATGGTTACTCACAACAACAAGGGTAAGAAGAAGTTCAATGGGGGTAAGAAGTTTAAACATCATGGAAAGAAAGTTGGCAAGTCTAATGGGTTCATTAAGGCTAAGGATTATGACATGAAAGGCAAGTGTTTCTGGTGTAGCAAGAAAGACCATATGAAAATGGATTGCTTCAAGTTTAAGAAACACATAAAACATACCCATTTGGCTCTCGTATGTTTTGAATCTAATTTGGTTGAAGTCCCTTTGAATTCTTGGTGGGTTGATTCTGGAGTTAATATTCACGTTACGAATTCTTTACAGGGCTTTAGAAGTAAAAGGAAACCAAGGGATAAAGAAGCTGTCATTTTCATGGGAAATGGAGAGAAGACTTTAGTTGAGTTTATAGGAGTTGTTAGATTACCTTTAGCTTCAGGAAAGTTTTTAGATCTAGTTGATGTTGTTTTTGTTCCTTCTCTCAGACGTAATTTGATTTCCATTTCTAAGTTGGATATTAGTGGCTATCGTTTTGAATTCATTAATTAAGGATTTGTTCTTTATCATGGTTCTCTTCTCATTGGTTTTGGCAGTTTGTGTGATGGTTTGTATAAATTGAATTTACACTATGATTTTGTTGGCGAATGTTCTCGTTCCGCTGTTGTGATAAATTCTATCATTGGATCTAAACGCCAGAGAGAAAATTGTTCGTCCATGTTATGACATAGACGTTTAGGCCATATATCCAAAGATCGAATTGAAAGATTAGTCAGAAATGGTATTCTTGATTCACTTGACTTTTCATATTTTGTGTCTTGTGTTAATTGTTTGAAGGGTAAAATAACAAGAGCTAAAAAGAAAGGGTTACCAGAAGTCAAAATTTGTTGGAAATTATATATTCCGATATATGTGGGCCATTTTCACCTGTCGTACTTAGTGGATATAAATATTTCATTTCTTTCATTGATGATTTCTCGCGTTATGGTTACATCTATCTCATTCACGAGAAATCCGAAGCCTTAGATATCTTCAAAATATATATAATACTGAGGTTGAATTGAAATTAGCAAATGTGTTAGATCTGATCGTGGGGGTGAATATTATGGTAGGTATGGTGAAGCTGGTTAGAATTTCGGTCCGTTTGTGAGGTTTTTGCAAGAATGTGGGATTGGTGCTCAATACACTATGCCCGGTGAACCTGAACATAATGGAGTTTCTGAGAGGCAGAATCGTACATTAATGGACATGATAAGAAGTATGATCGGTACGAGTTCTTTGCATAAATTTTTATGGGGTGATGCATTAAAGACGATAACTTACATTCTTAATAGAGTTCCCAGCAAATCTGTGCCTAAGACTCCGTTTGAAATATGGTTTGGTTCGAAGCCAAAATTAAATCACATGAGAGTATGGGGATGTCCTGCGGAAGTGATGTCTTATGATCCTAATTTGAAAAGGCTGGATTTTAAGGCAGTTAGTGCATTTTTTATGGGATATGCGGATAAATCAAAAGGATATAGATTTTATTGTCCTACATTCTCTATGAGGATAGTTGAATCTAAACGTGTTGTATTCTTGGAGGAAGGTAATGAAGTTGAGAAGAATATGCAAACTCAGAATTTTGAGTTTAAGGAGGACAAATCGAGTAATCCGACATCTTCTACTTCATTAGATATTGTCATTCCACCTCTCTTGGAGCATCGTGATGATTCTCTATCTGAACAAGAAGATGAGCCTTTACGAGTTGTTGTTGAACCTCAACCGGTTATTTATGAGCCCAAGCCAGCTCTTGATGAACCCCAACTAGTCGTTGATGAGCCACGACCAATTGTTGATGTTCCTTTAAGGAGATCTCAAAGGGTCTGTAGATTTTCCATTCCTGATGAGTATATTGTTTATTTAAAGGAGCATGATTTTGACTTAGGAGTGGATGACGATCCTAGGAATTATGATCAAGCTGTCCAGAGCCCTCAATCGTCAAAATGGATGGATTCTATGATCGATGAACTGAGTTCTATGGATACAAATCGTGTTTGGGATTTGGTTGAACTGCCTGATGGTTGCAAGCCCATTAGCTGCAAATGGGGTTTTAAGACTAAACGAGACTCTAAAGGCAATGTTGAGAGATATAAAGCTAGACTTGTAGCGAAAGGGTTAAGTCAAAAGGAAGGTATTGATTATACCGAGACTTTTTTATCTGTCTCTTTGAAAGATGCCTTTAGGATTATTATGGCCTTAGTTGCTCATTTTGATTTAGAGCTGCATCAAATGGATGTGAAGACTGCTTTCCTAAATGGAGATCTCCTAGAGGGTGTATACATTGTGGAACCTGAAGGTTTTTAGGCGGTTGGAAAGGAACATATGGTTTGCAAGCTCAGAAAATCCATTTATGGTCTGAAACAAGCTTCAAGACAATGGTATTTGAAATTTGATAAAGTCGTTACATCATATGGTTTTGTTGAAAATTCGATGGATCATTGCATATACCTCAAGGTCAGTGGGAGCAATTTTATTTTTCTTATACTTTATGTTGATGATATTTTGCTCGCCAACAATAATTTGAGGTTGCTGTATGATACCAAGAATTTTCTATCTCTTAGCTTTGAAATGAAGGATCTTGGGGAAGCCTCTTATGTCCTTGGTATTGAGATACAACGTGATAGGTCATGTGGTTTGCTTGGATCATCTCAAAATGCTTACATTGATAGGGTACTAGAGAGATTTAACATGAGTGCTTGTTCTCAGGTGAGGTACCTATCGTGAAAGGAGATAAACTTACGAAGCTACAGTGTCTCTAGAATGAGCTAGAACATTCTCAAATGAAAGATGTCCCATATTCATCTGCGGTTGACAGTTTGATGTATGCACATGTTTGCACACGTCCTGATATTGCTTTTGCAATTAGTGTACTTGGCAGATTTCAAAGTAATTCCGACATTCATCATTGGACAACAGTAAAGAAAGTTATACGTTATCTACAGTGAACAAAGGATTTCATGCTCACTTATAGGCGTTCAGAACTATTGGAAGTTGTTGGCTATGCAGATGCGGATTTTACTGGTTGTATAGATGATATAAAATCCACTTCAGGTTTTGTGTTTATGCTGGCTGGTGGAGCCATATCGTGGAAGAGTGTCAACAGACACTTACAACTTCATCTACTATACAAGCTGAGTTTGTGGCATGTTATGAAGCAACAATCCAAGCAGTTTGGTTACGGAATTTTATTTCAGGGTTACAGATTGTGGATTCCATTTCTAAGCTATTGACAATCTATTATGACAATTCCGCAACTGTTTCTTTCTCTAAGAACAATAAAAGGTCTTCAAGATCTAAACATATAGAGATCAAGTATCTTGTGGTTAGAGAGAAAGTTCAAGAGTTGCAAACTTCTATTATTCATATTGTCATAGAAGAGATGATAGTTGATCCCCTAACCAAAGGACTATCTCCGAAGGTTTTTAAAGGGCATGTTACCCGAATGGGGTTGGTAGATAATTATGATATGCTTGGTTAGTGGGAGTTATGTTTTTGTTTTATATTAACTGCAGTTTTCTTTTAAATAAAATTTTATTCTCGAGAATATATTTGTACATTGTATATGTATGTTATTTGCCATGATATGCGCACATGTATATTTTTGTTGTGGCAGATTATCTCAAAGCTTTTGACTTTGATGGGGCACTTCACTCATAAGGTATAAAGTTTTCACTGATGAGTGAATATTACTTAAGACAAAAGGATTTGCCGTATTAAGGGAGGTTGAACTCATGGTCAAAGTGTTTGGTCAATAAGTGTAAAATGCTTAGGACATTAAGTCTGTTCGTTTTAAACTGCTTCGTATTATGCGAAGTTAGACCTATATGGAAATATGCATGATGATCACATTTGTATGTAATTTTTATACAACACATACATACCATTTTACCCGAGTAGGTAGAGCTAAGGTTATTTTGATTACATATGGTCTTATGTTGATTAAAGATGTAATGATCTATGTAGTTGGATACTTGAGGTTCTATTAGACTAAGGGGAAAGAAGGTGGTACTCTCTTAAACATTTCTTGTGGCCACATATAATTGTTTGTCAATTCAGAGAGTCGTTTTCTAAAATGAATTTTAAAATCTAAAATAATAATGTCTATGTAGCTTAAGTGGGAGAATGTAAGGTTCTTATAAAATTATGAGCAACATATGACATTATATTTTATGTTTGTGAAAACCGAATTGATTGAAATGTTTAAGTAAGTGAGAGTTGACCGGATAAAACCCGTTTGATTGTGATCAATATTTGTTGGGCTCGGTGCACCTTAGCTACATTAAATAAATATAGGATATGGTATGGGCTATTATATATGTGTGTGCCTAGTATTCCTTTTAGGACTAGTCATTCTATTAGGGTTGAGAATCCTTTATGGGTTAGAATTCTAGGAAGTTATACTATATACAGGAGGTCCCTACTCTCACTTATATAACGTATTACAGAATTGTCTCCCCATTAGACAATCTGAGAGAGGTGAGTAGAGAGTAGAAGACTCTCTATTGTTTTAACTATTTTCTTTGTTTTATTTTTATGTTGGTTTTGTTGAATTATTCAATGGATCCGGGAAATTCAAGTACGAATTCATGCTTATGTATTTAATACGAATATACATGTTAAATTACATACAAGTCTAATATTACTCATATTATATATATATATATATATATATATATATATATATATATATATATATCAATAATATATAGAGTAATACTAGGTTTCCTAAATTTTTTTCAAAAAAACTTCCCAAATTATATGGTATAGTGAGTTGTCAACATCACATCTCTCACCACATAAACTCATGGTTAATAAGATGTTGACAACTCAACATATCACATAATTTTGGATTTTTTTTGAAAAAAAAATTTGGGACTCATATATATATATATATAATTAAAAAAAAAAAGTCATCAAGAAAAATGTCTCTTAACTATTGACTGTCAAAGAGAGGGGGATAGACTGTAATTAAGGGCATTTCTTATATATTTTTCCATATCTTCAAAACAAAAGGTAAGTTTGAGCAATTTAACCATGTTATTATAATTGAAAATTGTTAATTTATTTCTTTTTGTTTAAATAAATAATTTCTAATTCTTAATTCAAATATAATAAAATGAGATGTGTTTTAAGCTCATTTTGTTTACTGTTTGTAGATTAAAATAACGAAAAAGAAAAAGAAAATAGATAAGGAGAGATATATTTAAGTTAAGGGATACCAGAAAAAAAAATAATTCAAGGATTATCTAGAAAAAAAAAATATATATAACAATTGTTTTATTATTATTTTCTCATATCTGCTCTAGCCGTAGAACTCAACTTTCTCCCCCGCTATTCTTCTATTCCCTCGAGCAAAAAAAAAACCACTATCCCTTTATCCTTTCTTGTTTTCCTTTCATAAAATCAAGCTTCATTTTTTTTTCTCTTCCTCTTATAACGTTAAGCAACTCTCATATTTTCTTCTGGGTTGTTTTCCATCCATAAAATTCACTATGATTGAAGGTTTTACCTGTTTAAAGATCCATAAATCACTTTACAATCAATTTGTATTCTTTAAAAGAAATTAAAAATATTTTGAAATTAATATTTAAAAGAGAAAATAAGGTTTGAGAAATTATAAAGGGTTATATATATATATGAATATAATATGATTTTTTTTGACAAACCATACTAATTTGGGTGTAAATATAATAGTTTTACTTATCCTTTCTTCTTGGTTCTCACATTGTAAGCTAGTTTTTGGGTTGAGTTAGTCCCAAGAGTTAATTATAGGGTTAGGGTTGCTTCACACTTATCAATTGCACTTTCTTTTAATGTCCAACCAATGTATGACTCAATTTGAACATACGAATTGAGTGAACAAGTTAAATACTTGTGAGAGAATGGATAGGAGCCTCACTACTTCTCCTCTCGTCTCTCAACCATTTTTGCACTGTTCCTTCTCTTTCCCCAAACCAAATTTTTTCCATAAGTAACTTCTCTAGATAGAAGACTTGATGGATGAATTTCTAACTTCTTACTTCAAATTCTTCTTTTATATTCGTTATTCATTTAAAACTGAATTATTTAAAGAGTTTAAAAAAGGTTTTGATTGCACTAACTCACCCTTACTTTATTGAATCTAGCAAGATTTCATAAAGATACTTTAAATTAACCTCAAACATTCATTGCCATCAAGTTAATCGGTTAATTTTAACAGTCAACTAACATTGACCTACGGAAAACCAAATATACCCTTGCCAAACATAAAAAGAATTAATTAAAAATTGAAAAATAAATAAATAAATAAATAAATAATATATATAATATCTGCCGTCTACGGAAACAACCACAATTCGCGGAGGAGCCTCCTCCACAAATTGCAGGGTATTGATCTTTGAGATCGATGAAGACCTCTTTCAGTAAGTAGAAGATCGTAAAGATCTCTTGTTTCTTTCAACAGTAGAGCTCAACCACATGTAGATTATCTTGTTTTTTTTTATGTAAAATAATTGATTTTTCAATTTTAATTAAAAAATATTTTATATTTAAGATGATGTGGTAATGGTATATTTGGATTTCCAATTGTCAAAGTTAGTCAACCATTAAAGTTAACAGACTTGATTTGATGACAGAGGAGTTTCCATTAATTTAGGATATCTTTTTAAAATCTTGTTAAATGTAATAAACTAAGGATAAATCAGTGCAATTAACCTTTTAAAAAATCAACAAAGAAATCAGCCACAGCACTGCTTTATAATTCTTCTTTTCAAGTCTAGTGTCTATACAGCTTCACCAATCAGCCAAATTGAATATGTAATTAATGTCATGATTTTTCTTAGCTCAAACCATTTGGTATGTGTTATATTCACACATTTATCTTCCGATTATTTCATTCCACCTCCATATAAAATGTGTCTTACGATATTCATACTTTCTATATGTTACTTTTAAACTCTATTTGTCAGGTTATAATATTATTTATAAGCAATATTTTCAGGTTAATTGAATTATTATATCCAACACACTATTTCTTATAATGTAAAAATGAATCTAATTAAAACAAAACTAATAAAAAATTAAATTAATAAATCTATTTTGAATAGCAATATATATATATATTTTATATTCAACGTCGGCCAAAAAAGATTGGTATCATCAGGGGACAGAGCCAAAAATTGTTTTCAACGAGAACGTTATAAAATAATGAGTTAGATAAACATATATATTAGAGGGTATGTTAAAAGAATAAAATTAATAAAAAATAATGTTAATGTGTATCAGTTTGTCAATTGATATATTAATAGTTGGAATACAAGTTGAGATATAGAGTTGAAATATCTAAAATTACTCTAAAAATAATATATATATACCTTATGGCTTTTGATTCATGGTTCAATAATGCTGTTTAAGAGTTAGAGATTAAACTAATTAAAATTTAAATCGTACTCCTAGTATCTTTATGACATCCAAAAACTAGTTTAATTTTTAGAACTAATAAAAATTATTTGGTAAATTATTTTAATAGTTAAATATGAATATATGTCTATATATATATATATTTGGTTGATATATTTTAATTATATAAATTAACACATGTTGATTATATTAAATAAATAACATGTCAAAAGTGTGACATGGTATTAGGGTAAGATAAGTAAGATCGGAGAAGATAGCAAAATTATTTGAATAAGAAAATAATGTTAATTAAGATAGAATATATATTTTATAATTCGGTTTTAATTTATATTTAAGATACATAGAAAAAAAAATACTATTTATAGAATCAAAGATATTTTTTATGTGATTTGAGCGAAAAATATTAAGACTTCAGATATGAAAAACAAGCTCTAAATGTCTAGTTTACATTAAAAAAAAATTGTTTTAAAAAAATAAAAGTTAAAATAGGAAAGCATAAATATCTGAAAATGAAGGATTTTACAAAAAATTACAGAGTCAAAATTGGACATTTTGAAAACTTCAGAGGAGCAGGGCCCCCTCTCGCTCTATGCTACCTCCGTCCCTGGACCCTGGGTATCTTATCAACAATTTTCTACGCCGACTGTGCTCTGTGCATACAATATCCTAACAATAAGGTATATAGGGGCCGGGCACAATCCAGTTTCAACTAGAATCGAACCAAACTAAAAATTTCAACATTTTGAAAAACAAGACCAGTTTCGACCAATCTCTTTTTCAGACGAGACCGAACCAAATTATATTGGTTTGGTTCGGTCTAACGGTACTTGATTTGGACTTTACTTTTGTAATTTTTATACAATTTAAAATTTATATCAAATGATCCAACATTTTAAAAGAAAGATATGGCATGATAAATTATTGAGTAATTCATATATAAAATATAAACTGAACTAAATAAAATATATTCAAATATAAAATTTAAATATCTTTTTAGACCAAATAACGTAATAAAATGAAAGTCAAATAATAGGTTATTGGTGGTTGAATAAAACAAATATAAAATAATAAATTAGGGTTTTTCACCTTTGATGTTTTAGTTTTTAAGTTTTATTGAAAAAATTTGGATGTGATATACAATAAAATAAAATAGGTGTACTAAAAGTATTCGGTTTATGGTTCAGTCCAGATTTGAAAAATTTGAAACCATGGACTAGACCATACAATACGGTTTTATTATAAAAAACAGCACTATTTTTTTTAAAGTAAAAAACTAGACCAAACCAAGCCGCTTGGTTTGATTTGGTATGGTTCAACGATTTATTGGTTTTTTCTTTGTCCAAACCTACTATATAGTTTAGGTTATTTCAACGTCCATGATCAATCGAATTTCCCTCAAACTTTGAAATTCTACCACTTCTCTCGATTTCTTCTATCATCTATTTTTGTTTTATTTACTTTTTCTTTCCATTCCATTAGGTCTTGGGTGTGAGTTGGATTGATTCGGTTTTCATCCAAAACGGTCCATGACTCACATATAATCTATTTTCAATTTTTTTTAATCGAATTGACTTGTAAAAATAGGTTGGCTCAATCTGAAGTGAATCTGTTTTTTTCGATTTGATTTGGTTCGGTTTAAAATAGTTTTGGGTTTTTTTTTATCTAATGAACATTTTACCTATGTTTTTAACTATATCTATTTAATAAAATTTTAATATATATCATTAACGTCGAAATTTCATCACCTATCCAATGGAGAATTCTTAAGACATTTCTAAGGGAAGTCCTTTTTGGGCCTCTCCAGGAGGACCCCCTTTGGTACACTCTAAAAGAATCCCGTCAGAATCTCCTCTATAGGATCCTCTCCGAGAAGGTCCGATTGACACCATGACAGGTATGACCCCTCTCTGCAAGATTCTCTTAGGATCCTTTCCACGAAATCCCCTTAGAATCTCCTCAGTGAGATTCCCTCATGATCCCCTCTAAGAGATCCCCTTAGGATCCCCTATGCAGATCTCCTTTCGGGATCTCCCCTGCAGATCACCCCTTGCAGCAGTTCTGCACCAGTGCATCTCCCATTACAGTATGTTTGCACTAGTGCAGTTCCTCAACAGTAGATCGCTTCTGTAACAGATCTCTATTAGGGCCACCAGATCCCCTAGGTAGCAGCTCGTCTCAAATGAAAAGTTTGGGTTAAAACATGATATATGAGTTGTATTCCATGAGAAGAAATGAGTTAAAATGACCATAATCCAATAGAGAGATACACTGAAGACCGTAAAAATAGTTTTTCACCATTTTAAGAGGGACAATGGGGAACTGCGACCTGCATCTTTTTGGTAACTTTTCAACAACATTAATTGATTATTAGCAACCCTATGTGCAGGGTATTGTTCAAGAAGCCATCTAGACATCACCCTTCATTAGGAAGTCACCAAGATAACACATAATCTTCTCGTCATGACCATGTATTGTCAAAAGAAATGAAAATGACTTTGAATATGAGAATTTCTCATTAATTCAATGAATAAATAGTACAGGGATTTTACGTGCTCTTTGTGGAAGAAGCTTTTTGATTTTTTTTTCTAATAACAAACTAAACTTTTTTACTAATCAAAAGATTACACGTGTACATTTAGTTATACCAGAATTACAACTAACTACAAGCTTCTTCTTCAATGGTCTTGACATCCCCCCTCAAACTCAGAGGTGGAAGTTTTTCAACTATGAGTTTGTCTCTTAACAACAAGAACCTACTACTTGATAAGGCTTTAGGAAAAATGTCAGCAACTTGATCAATACTTGGAACATGTCTCACTTCTATCTGCTTCTGCATTACTTTCTCACGAACAAAGTATAAATCCAGTTCAATATGCTTGGTTCTAGCATGTTGAATAGGATTAGGTGACATCATTACTGTACTCAAATTGTCACACCAAATTACTGGTGTTTTAGGAGTTGTCGTCTCCAACTCAGTGAGCAAAGACTTGATCCAAGTTAACTTAGAAACTAGATTAGCCAAACTTCTATATTCGGCTTCTGTACTTGATCTTGACAATGTATAATGCTTATTAGAATGCCATGACACTAAATTTGAACCATAATAAACACAATAGCCTGATGTAGATCGCATATCATCTGAATCTGAACCCCAATCAGCATCACAAAATCCGGCTATGTCCAGCTTAAACGATACTTTCAAGTGCAAACCATAATCCAATGTACCTTTTAGATATCTGAGTATTCTCTTCACTGTTTTCCATTGAGATTGCAATGGTTCTTGTATAAATTGGCATACACGAATAACACTATATGAAATCTCAGGTCTTGTAATGGTTTCATACTGTAATGCACCCACCACACTTCGATATAGTTGCACATCTTCTACTAGATCGCTGTCATATCCAGAATGCTTTTCACCATCAGTCATCGGAGTATTTAAATTGTTTGCAAATTGCATTTTCACTTTACACAAAAGATCCAATATGTATTTACTTTGAGAGAGATGAAGACCTTCACTGGTTTTATGCACTTGGAAACCTAAAATGTAGTTAATGATACCTAAGTCCTTCAAAGCAAAAGCAATATTGAGTTGAGAAACCAACTTTGTCAGTACTGCAAAATCATTTCCAGGAACCATGATGTCATCCACATACACTAACAAGAAAGTAGAATGTTGAGAAGTTACTCTAATGAATAACGATTGATCTGATTTTGATGAGACAAAACCAAATGAAATCAAAGCTGAGGTTAATTTATCAAATCAAGCTCGATGAGCTTGTTTTAATCCATATAAAGCTTTATGAAGTCTACAAATCAAACCAGGTGACTTAGGATCGTGAAAACCTAAAGGTTGCTCCATAAACACCTATTCTTGAAGAATGCCATTGAGAAAAGCATTGATAACATCTAATTGACGAACTGGCCATCCTTTTGAAAGAGCAATAGTGAGCATAATCCGAATTATAGTAGGCTTTACCACATGACTGAAAGTTTCATTGAAGTCAAACCCTACAGTTTGATGAAAGCCATTAGCCACCAGCCACCAGCCGAGCCTTGTACTTATTCACTGAGCCATCTGGATTCTCATTCACTTTTAACACCCATTTGCATCCAATAGCTATTCTATCAGTAGGTAAAGGCACAAGAGACCAACTTTCATTTCGGATAAGAGCCATAAACTCATCAGCCATAACAGCTTTCCATTGTGGCTGTTGGAGAGCATCATCAACAATGCTAGGCTTTTTAGAAGTAAGAAACACCTTAGGCTTAAAGACACTAGCCTTAGACTTGGTCTTCATTCGATGTGTAATTCCACTTATAGTTGTGTCAGTAGATAAAACAGGAGCAATCACAGTACTTGTTGGATGACAAATAGATATTGGATATGGTACAATCAAGACAACATCCTGGTCATGAGTAGACAAAATAGGAGTAGAAGAGACAGAACTACTATGACTTATATTTAGAGGTTCAGTATGTATAGAATAGATGAAGAATGAATATAGAAAGGAGGTGATGCATGCATATGAGAACACATCAGATCAGAATGTGAGATTGAAGATACATGTGATATTTTAGAAAATAGGAAAAAAGACTGATTGAAGACAACATCTCTTGAGATGTAAATTCTACCATCTTTAGCAAGACACTTATAACCTTTGTGTGTCAAGCTATAACCAACAAAGGTACACTCTTGAGACTTAAATTGAAACTTATGTTTGTTGTATAGTCTTAGATTGGGAAAACATGAACAACCAATTTTTTTTAAAATAGAATAATCTGGTTTAGTTTTGAACAAAACCTCAATAGGTGACTTGCCTTTTAACAACGAAGTAGGCAACCTATTTATCAAAAACACTGAAGTTCTAAAAGATTCATCCCAGTATATTAAAGGCATATAAGCTTTAGCTAAAAGGGTCAAACCAATTTCCACAATATGCCTATGTTTAAGCTCAGCTACCACATTCTATTCACTGGTTTTATGACAAGAAGATCTATGAGGAATACCATGTGTTTGCAGAAAACTAGTAAAGGTTTGATACTCCCCTCACCAATCTGTTTGGATAGCTTTGATCTTAGACTCTAACTGTAGTTCAACTTGAGTTTTGAAATTCATGAAAGTATCTAAGCATTTGATTTATTTTTAAGGAGATAAATCCAAGAGTATCTTGAGTATGCATCAACAAAATGAATATAGTATTTGTAACCACGAGATGATTGTGTAGATGAAGAACCCCACAAATCCTGAATGCAGTGATTGTAAAGGTGCTGTATATTCAGTATTTGAATTAGGAAATGGAAATTTATGCAATTTTCCTGAACAACATGCTGAACAAAAGGAAGGTGGAATTTTATTGACATTTGGAACATTACAAGAATTAAGAACAGTGTGAACAATTTTAACAGACGGATGACCTAACCTATTGTGTCATAGATAAACAACAGAAATAGTAATATTAAAAGCAGGCAAGACAAGTGAAGTGGTTGAAGAAGATAATGCAGAAGGCTTTATTGCTGACACTGAATCAGCTGTTGTTGTGACCATAGTTGTGGAGCGACTGAGCTGTGAATTGATAGTTTGAGTATGTGGTTTGATATTAAAAGACAAAGAAGATGAGTGAAAAGCGTACAAACCATTTTAAGAGTACCTTGCATAAGAATAGCTTTAGACATTTGATCTTTTACAAGACAGATTTTGGGATGAAATTCAAAGAAAACTTGATTATCATGAGCAAATTGAGACACACTAATAAGATTTTTGGTTATAGCAGGAACATGTAACAAATGATTAAGAGAAAGACACTTTAGAATTAAACTGGGACTAAAAAGAGGAATGACCAACATGTTGTATTAACAAACCTTGACCATTAGCTATATGTACTCGATCATTTCCTGTATAATCTGCCTTGTTAACAAGATTAACTGTATCAGGAGTAATGTGATTGATGGCACCTGAATCTGGATACCAACTGCTGTCACAAACTGATTCAGGCGTGGCCATACAAGCAACAAGTTATGCTGTCATCTGAGGAGAATCAGAAATAGAAGAACCACCAAACTAACTAGGTCCAGAATTAGGACCTTGAAAATTAGAGTGAAAATGATACCAACATTTCATCACAACATGGCCAAATTTACCACCCAATTGACATTGTGGCTTATTACCACCATTCCAAGATTGTCTTCCTCTATCACAACCTCCATTCAAACCACCTCGATTAGGCTGAAACTGATTACCACCACGACCAAATTTATAATTGGAATTATAATTAAATGTTGGTCAAAAGTTATTTCAAGAACTAGGTGTGAAGTTGGAATAAGATCGTCTGTTTTGATTAAAAGACCGAGTAACAACATTTTCAACATTTTACAAAGCAGAGTCTAGTGTCTTAAGATTCTTTTCAATTCTAGATTCTTGAGCTAACAACAACGATTCAATTTCAGCTACTGTATATTCATCCTTACGAGAGTTCACAGATACAACAAACTTATCATATTCAGACGAAAGACCATCAAAAATAACATTAATGTGATCTGAAGTGGAAAGAAAATACCCAACTGATACGAGCTGATCAACTAAATTTTTTATTCGAAGCAGATAATCATTGATTGTGAGATCACCTTTCTTGGTATTCTGAAGTTGTGTCTTGAATTGAGAAACCTTCGTACAAGCCTGTAATGCAAAATACAAATCTAGCGTGTTCCAGATCTAAAAGGCAGTATCACAACCAACCATACGAATAAGAACACCTTCTGTCATCGATGATCTTGTTGCTCCCAATCCAATAAATCACCATTAACCTGACCTTTGACCTCATCTATAGCGAAAAGAAATTTTGGTGGAATGGATGATGGACCATCGAGAATGAACTTCTGAAGTTAGTCACCTTTAATGGCTGCCACTACTTGTTGACACCAGAGTAGAAAATTACCATTGTCAAGTTTGATAGAAATAAAGTGCTTAAAAGAAACTGGAACGAATTTGATCGAAGAACCTTCCATAGAGATTGAATCTCGTTGATCTTCCATGTTTAAAGGACTGGCTCTTAATACCATGTCAAAAGAAATGAAAAGGACTTGTCCTTTTCATTTCTTTTGACATGTATGATTCCATGTATGCTCCAATTCCACGTGGCACGTTCTTCACCATCCAAGGCATATGCCCATATGTGGAAACCATGTGTACACTTTTGTCAAACACACACCCTCCGCATCATTACCTAAGTTCACTATATAAGTACGTGAAATCCTTGGTCTCACTTAAGGGTTCCCTTCTCCTCCACGAACTTTCTATTCTGGAACATTTTAGAGTGATCTCCAGCACACTTATCTCTACGAGAGACCATACATTTGATAGAGAGACCTTCTCCAAAGGGGCAGCCCACGTGCTCCCTTCCTTGATAAATATTTTATACTACTTGACTACTTATGTAAGCTTCTCGGAGCAAATGTATTTACTACTTGGCTACTTGTGTAAGCTCTCTAGAGCATTTTCCCCATTATTGAATATATAAAGAGTTACTATTTCTCCTCTATCTCCTTTATCATACATGTATGAGATCTAAGCTTCGACCTTAATGGCCTTATTTACCATATCAACTTCTATACATGGTGAGTCACATACAAAAAGGGGGCAAACCCTTTGGATTTACTAGAGAGGATTCATGGAGCCGTGGAGTCCTCAATAGGCCTTTTTAAGGGGCCAAACAACCTTCTTGAGGACTTGGCACCAAAGCTAGAGGAGCACCACAAAATCCATGCAAAAAACCAGAGGAGTACCGCTGGACCCACCAGAAGACCCTTAGAGCTCTACAAGCTCATCCGAGGGGAACATATACCTTATCCAGAGATCCGACACTAGGACTAGAGGAGCTCGGAAAAATACACCATAGAAAACATAAAAGCTCCACATGACCAGCCAAAAGAGTTTGAAAGGGCTCCGATCCCCAATCGGAGGAATCGAAACACGATGAGTCACCTACGAGTTGTCTCATCCTTTGTAACCACCTTCATTATGATGAGAACCAAAGAGAAGACCTGAGATTAGGGAGCGGGGACTACGGACCATGAACCGAAGATCGGAGCGGGGAGTGGGGAATGGGGACTAGGGACCAAGGACTAGAGATGGGGACTGAGGCCAGATACTAGAGACCAGTATCAAATACTAGAGACTAGTACAAGAGTCTCAACACACAATCTCCTCTCCTTACCCTCCGGAGGGCCACCCGTACCTCTCGGCTATCTGTTGTACGAATAGTCTCCAATGAGATTTTTTAAATAAAATATATTATAAAATGTTTATATATAACTCAACAATTTCAAGCATTAAAAAAATATTTAACTTAATAATATAAACTAAAATCTAAACAATCCATAATACATTCCATCATAATTCAAAATATAGTCAATATTCAATAATACTCATAATCATAATTGAATGCTAATAACATAGGTGTGTATGAAGAGTTAAATAATATATCTATTTATATTTAGTTTTATAATATATATATATATATATATATATATATATATATTATTTACTTGGTTTATCCGGTTGTGTTCGGTTTTGGATAAGGCAAAACCGTCCATGACTTGCATAAACTCCGTTTTTGTTTTTTGTTTTTAATTGGATTGACTCATCTTAACAAGGTCACTCGATTCGAATATGTAGGTTTGGTTCGATTCAATTTATCTCGGATCATAAAACCATGCCCACCCCTAATTCCATTAGACAAAATAGACATGAAACAAGTGATACTACAATCCTGGTGTCTCATTTCTGCTTCTTTCCTGGCAGATCATCATCACCTATCATCAGAAGGGCTAGCAATCAAAAAGAAGATAAACCATGCTTGTTTTTCAGACAAAGATTTCTACTAAGAAATATCAATATCCATAATTGAAGATATGCAAAACGGTAGCATCAGAAACACATAAATTGGTTTGGAGAAAGATACACATGGAAAGCAGCAGCCATTTAAAAAAGTAATATCTCGTAATTACAAAAACTTTAATCCTCGCAAACATAACCAACCCTTCAAATTTAGGATAAATCATTTGAATGACAATCCTTCAACTGTTTCAGTGGGATTGTAAGAGACCACCTTATAACCTGGTTGCAGCACGAGGAGGGTCTCAATCAGTCTTAACGTGGTCACGAGTGATCTCCTTGAGGGAGCGGCAACCACTTAATGCCATTGTCAGCTCAAATTCATCTTGAAGCATTTCAAGTGCTTTTCTCACACCAGCCTCGCCTTCAACAGCCAGTGAGAACATTACTGGCCTTCCAATATGAAATTCATACAAAAGAACAATTGAGTAAACATTTACTAACCAGTAAACCAACTTCTAGCCTATGTCATTGCTTTTTATATACTCCACAATGGTGAATTCACATTTATATACATACAAATATTCCGGATGCTCCTAGAGCCAATGCCTTGAAGACATCTGTTCCACGTCGTACTCCACCATCAAGAAAAACAGGAACTCGGCCTTGTGCAGCTTTGACAACCTGTGAGTTTCAACAGAATTATTGAATACAACAAGTATGGAATTCACTTTAAACAACATTAAATTCAGTGACTGTTCCAGTATTGATGCAAATTATAGAAAATGAAAAGTGGAATTAACTTAAAATAAGAAAAACATAGATTTTAGACGATTTCAAACTATGATGTATGTTGTATAAATATTCTTGAAACATTTCATTAACCATAAAACCACCAAAATATCGAGAAAAGGAATACTAGATATAATAACAAGGAAAAAAAGCACAAACCATGAAAAATAGTTCATGCAAATGATGACAAGTATTGAAAAATAAACTTGACCTCAGCCAACCACTTTCAGCCAACCACCTTCCCGTCCACTTTTAGAAACCGGCCATTGATATGGCTCCAACTCCCAGCTGCTTCCAAACAACAAATTTGACTTCATTGTTTTGCATTTATTTTGTTTGTAGTTTAACTCATCTCATTTTCCTATATAAAGGGATGAAGATTGTATTAAAAATGTGTGGAGTGGTGAATGAAATATAGAGAGATATAAGAAAAGCTTTTCTCCTTTCATTGTTTGTGTTCGAAATCTCTCTCAGAGGTGCACCACAAGTGACCTCAACCATACCATCCCACCAACAGGAAGTAGGAAGATGATATCGATTAAGAAAAGTATTCAATCGAGCAAATAAGGAATATGAGAATTAGAATTTAGAAACAATTTAAAATGCAAACAAATGTACCTCTTCCAAAGCCATAATAGTTGCAGGGACATAATCTAGCTGGCGAGCTCCATGGTTGGAAACAATGATTCCTGTAACTCCATTTTGTATTGCTATCCTGGCTGCATTATCATCATAAAAGGGTTGAATCAAATGATAATATTGTTAAGAATTCCACTAAAAAAAAAAGAGAACGGCGAAGAGAACTCTATAATCTCTTGATGAAGAATTTTGCTTACTATCCTCAACAGTAGTGACACCCTTCACCAGAATTGGCAATGAGGTGATTGTTTGAAGCCACTTCACATCCTGTTCAAACGGGTAAGCTTTATCAAATGCCAGATTGACACTTATCCAAAAATTACTACGTTATTGTCAACAAATTTTGAAAAATGAAAGACATGTTACCTTCCAGCTAAGTGACCGGTCAACTTGGCTAGCCACATATGAAGCTAGTTCAGAGTCATTGGCCTACAAGGTCACCCAAAAACAAAAAAACTGTAAAAGAACAAGTATCGCATATAGGAACCATAACACTAAATCTAGTCAGCCATATATCACCCACCTTATCCATCGTGCCAATATCCAAGCCCTCAAAATTCTTCAAGTTCAGATTAGGTGGAAAAACGAATCTATGAGGAAACACATTAAATTAATATAAATTATCATTGTAATATTATCTTGATATTTCATTGAATGGTGAGATGACTAAACTAAATCTTTGTAGACAATGTTTTTCGCTTTTCATTACGCTTTGAAAGATTATTCACTTGTTCTTGATGTTAGCTTCCCTACGGCCTAGCCTTAGAGTATCCACAGTAAGGGCAACTGCCTTGAAACCAGCCCTTTCAGCTCTCCTCACAAGTTGTGAAACCACATTCCTATCTTTGTACACCTGCATTGTAAAGAAAGCAATTATTCATCAGGTGAATGATATAATATGGCATGAATACCTCATGAGGGATCATTTAGTTTAATGTATAAAACATTTGTTCCCTGGAATAATTTAGAAATCTTTTAGAAAAGGTATTTAGCATCCAACAACTCCTTGAATATATAAAGGTTCGATCTATTGAGAAGACAACAAGCTTGACTTCATTTCCACATAGAATAGCTTCATGAGAAAAATATAATTTTTATAACAAAAAAGATGATTTCTTAAACGCACATAGAGTTGGAAAAAGCGAATGCCAGGTTCTGTTGAAGCAACCTCCTCGACATTGGAAGTAGCCCACGAGGAAAGTGTCTTAATCAACAATCATGCATAAATTGAATAAGGAAGTCAGCATTGATTATAAATTATAACGATAATGCATAGAGCATAGCAAGCCCCTATTTCTTATCATATAAGCCAAGCTATGAATTTTTTTTGTATGATACAACTGCAAATAAAACAAAACTGTCAGAAGCAAACCATAATAGTGCCAGCTGCCGAATCTGCTCTTGCTGTTGCATACTCTCCTGCACAAAATACACTACTATGTTTAGACATAAATATGTATTTATCTTGTTGGTGTTTGTAGATTAAATACATTTAAGAAGCAGCATAGAAAATTATATGACTTTTATGTCAAATGAACTATATGGACCTCAAAATTTTATGTTATCTCTCCAAACACTGTTCAAATTAAGGGTCATGCTACTATAAAGAATAAATATAGTCTTTATTTGTATGGTCGGGTTTTGACTTATCAGTTATTCAGACAGTTTTGTAATGAACAGAAGTATGCAATAAAAGACCTGTAGTCATACATTTAGTATTTTATCTACATTTCTTTTTATTATTATGTTAAAAGCAAGTATTTTCTATAAAAATTAGTCAAAACTTATTTATCATGTTAGGAAAAGTGTAACACCCAAGACCTCCCTCGTACCCAAGAGAGACGTCGGGGTGGGTCTCATCAGCAGCTCACAAGGACCTCCCTCGTACTCAAGAGAGGGGTCAGGGTGGATTTGTCAACGTCAGTACCAATGATAACTTCATAGAGCTTCCAAACAACACTCAACAATTGGCATTACAGGGTTGTCATGATATTGATATTCTATCAAAAGTGACAGCTCTATCAAACTTGACCAATTTAAAAGAATGCTATGTCTCCCGTTGCGATGGTTTGGAGCACATCACATTGGCAGAAAAGGATTTTTTTTCCAAGCCTTGATAAATTGATCCTATGGAAGCTGCCCATTTTAAGGTCTATTTGTGATGGAACTGTGGTTGCTGGGGTCTTTTCAAGTCTAAGAACCTTGCATGTTCACAACTGTAATAACGTTAAACTTATTGTCATTTGGGATGATAAAGTGCCTAGAAAATCTTGAAGAGATTGAGGTTTGGAATTCCCGTTTGATAGAGGAGATAATTGAAGGAGAGGAAGTGGGTGGTGTCCTTCCTGTTATAACAATTCCAAGGCTACGGCACATGTACTTCTCTACATTGCCAGAGTTGAAATGCATTTCTTAGAGTTTATTTATTTGTAACTCACTGGTATCAATTGATGTATGGGATTGTGGGAAGCTGAAAAAACTGCCTTTCTCAACAGCCAATAAGCCATTCTCCCTCAAGCACATTACAGGAAGCAAACAGTGGTGGGATAGCTTGGATTGGGATGAGTCTAGTGCCAAAACTTGTCTAAAGCCTTTCTTCAAGGAAGATAAGTAAAAAGCAACTTGGAACTCCAGGGTTTGATCTTAAGTGGGGAAGAAGGATAATCTTACAATGCTGAAACCGTTGCTTGATTTATGGCTTCTTTGTCACAACATTGTATCTCCAAATTTAAACTCACAAGTTCTGCATCCAAAATATGTGACTTCAAATGACTACTTGAGATGTGTATCATATAGTGTTGTAAATCACCTGAAACAATATGACTTGATGTACTTCTGAGGTTGAATTTGAGTCCTTACTAAGGATTACTGCCTATCAAGATCAATGGCTCAGTGCCTTCCGTTTTTACGACTCACTAGAGGTGGGCAGACAAGGTGGAAGTGTGGGGATGCTCAGCTATTGTTTCCATGAAGAATACAAAGTATTTGAAATTGTTTTCCCCATCCTTAGTGGCTGTGCCTCTAGAATCTGGCTTTTTTATTGACAGTTGACAGTTGAGACTTGAGCTTGGTTTGCCTGCATGCAGAATTTCAGATTCAAATGTGATTTCCTCCTGCTACCAGTGAGTTTCAATGTTAAAGGAGGTAAGATAGAATTAACAGTTTTTGCTGGTAGATTTCTGGCAACATTAGAGACCACTTAAATCATTTTAGTTGCCAGGAAGGTCAGTTTTTCACTTTTTCTTGATATCATTTGTAGATTATATGCTTCCATGAATAAAACAAGAGTGATGCAACAATTATTGTGTGCTCATTTTTTTTTCACCTTTCCTATTAAATCATTTTTATCAATAAAAACTGGATTGCAATGTATACTTTAAATTTTGTTTTTGCTTCAGTCTATGACACATTTGTTTGTTTTTACTGCACAACTATCATAATCTGTCTTGGTTCATAAACCACTAGTTTTCATTATGAAATTTTATCAAAAAATTTAAATTAACTTTTTGAGCTTTTGCTTATGTGCATAGATGAACTAGAGCTGCTTGATTTTGAAAGGGTAGTGAAAGCTTGGTTATAAAATTAAGGGATATTAAGATTTTAATCACTCTAGTTTCTAGTTTATGTTTATCTGGGTTTGGTCCACTAGTTTTTTGAATTACTAACTTTAGTCCTTCAGTTAGGTTTTCCGTGAATTACTAACTTTAGTCCTTCAGTTAGATTTTCCATGAAATATAACAGAATGACGTTGTCAGCCTGTATAATGACCAATACACCCTTACTAATATTTTATTTTGGAAAAGACAGTTATGCCTTGAATTTTTTATGTTATGGGAACAATTTGAAAGTGTTTAATGACCATTTTCCCCTATTTTTATATTTAATTAAATAAAAAATAAAAAACAATAACAAATTAAATTTAAAATAAATAAATATATTTAAAAAGAATTAAACAAATTAAATCTTCAACATTCAACCCAGAATCAACCCAGAAAACTCATCACCATCGATCATCGCCATCATCATCTACCATCGCCATCATCTACCATCGCCATCATAATCGATCATCATCACCAGAACTTCTATTCATCATCATCATCATCAGAACTTTCAATTTTTCTAATTGTCATCAATAAAAATTGAAAAAAAAAAAAATTGGATCCATCAAATTTGAATCCAGACCGCATCACACCACCAATATCATCAATTGCAGATCTGTCATCTCTAGTGCCAAACCAGTGCAATCTGGGTTTACTAGCCTCCCACCACGCTCCACCGCTGATCTGGGTTCACCAGTGCCACCACCACATCACCAAACCACCCACCACCCCCAGTGCAGATCTGGGTTCACGATGCCACTACCACACCGCCAAATCCAATGGCCAGAATCGTTTGGATCATATCAAATCTCATTGATCTCTCATTCTCTCCCTCTCTTAAAATTTCATCTCTTTCTGTCTCACAAAACCCCTCACTAGGTCGATGGATCGATCATCATCTTCTCCTTTCTTCTTTCTTCCTCTTCTTTCATCTTCGACCCACTCTCCAGATCGATCTCATCATCTTCTTTCTCCTTTCTTCTTTCTTCCTTCTTCTTTCTTCTTTCATCTTCGTCTTCCTCGATTTGTGTGGTGTATGGTTTGTGTGTTTGATTTGTGGTGTACTGGACTGGTTTGATTTGGGTGGTGGCGGTGGCTACAGCGGCTAGGGTTAGGGTTTGGCGAGGGTGGGTTGAAGAAAATGAAGGGAATGAGAAGAAGAGAGAGATCGAGAGACTGAAGAAGAGAAAGAGAAAATGAAGATCAGACTGTGTGGTGTGTGGTGTGTGGTGTGTGGTTCTGTTTTTATTTTTTATTTTTTATTTTAATTTAATTTATTTATTTTTGATAAATTTATAATTTAACTAAATATATTAATTTAATTCATTTTTTTAATTATAAAATTCCAGAATTACCCTTCTTGTAGAAAGGCTTACAGAAGCAATAATCGAATTTCCCATAATGCCCCTTTGACCTAACGGAAGTCAACGAAAAACAAATGGAATTTGACGGAAATGACTGAATTATGTATTGTCAGAAAACTACTGGACTGAATTAAGTAATTCCAAAAACTAGTGGACCAAACCCAGATAAACGTAAACTAGATGGATTAAAATCTTAATATCCCTAAAATTAATATTGTAATCGCAAAGCCTTTAATCATTCCAAATGCAACCTAACTATTATATATTATATATGATATATTTAATTATTTATTTTGAAATTATTTATTATTAATTATTATATTATGTGGTCAAATGTTAACGAGTAATTGAAGTATTTTTACCATATTCTTTATTTCAATTATTAATAAATAAATAATTAGTAAATTGAAACAAACCCTCATGACGTTTATCATTTTACACTAAAAAACAACTTTATCTTTAAACACTAAAAAACAACTTTATCTTTAATTGGCATTTACCCCCTCTATCATTAGTCAAACTTGGTCAAATATTACTGTTGAACAAGCTGACTATTAAAAATACCAAAATGCACATTAAATATTAATTAAAAAATTAATGTAAAAGATCAAAATGCCTCTCATATCTCAAAGTTAAAAAAAAATCTTTGGAATTTTTTTTGAAAGAATTAATCATTATTTTTAGTAATTTTTTTTCTAAATGTATCTCCAACCGTCAATCACAATTTTGAACGGTTGAGATTAATAATTGAATTTAAAAACATAAAAAAAAAATTAAAAAAGAAAAAGAAAAAGAAAATTAGATATTCAGGTTTTAATATAGTCAAAATTTTAAAAATAAAACAATTTAAAAAAACTGAATATATTTAAAATAAAAAAAATATGGTTCTCCATCGTCTATATCAGATGGTGAGATGAATGGTGGAGTTAAATATAATTTTTAAAAAGAAAAAGCTGAAAAAACAAAACAAAACAAAACAATATCACCTCCCTCGATTACCTCCCCTGGTTCACGGCGGGGAGGCTCCAGCTACAAACAAGGGAGGCCCCTGTGATTTCGAAAAAGAGATCTTGGATCCATATCCAGATCGTTAAAGGAAAAAAAATGAAAACTATATTGGTAGAGATCCAATATGGATACCCACCAATCCAGAAATCTATCGATCTCGATCGAACTCCATTATGGTCGATGAAGATGGTTTGACGATCTCATCTAGATCTCTATCAATCCAGATCTCAATCGACCACAATAGAGATCTATCTCCATTTCTCTATTGTGGTCGTTGGAGATGAGTCCATCTTCGTCGCTTCAGTCCATCTTGAGTGTTGAGTGACAAAGATGGTTTGACAATCTACTTCGAATGAGATCAGATTAAGGCTCCGTTTGGGTGAGCTTTTTCAAGTAGATCTTTTAGGAGTATATCTTTTAAATTAGACCTTTTACAAGTAGCGCTTTTAATAGAAAGATGTTGGTCGTTGGTTGTCAATTAGAATAAGTTTTTTTAAATGGTAAGATTACCAAAATATTCAAAAACTATTTTAAATGATAAAGTTATATTAGACTTTTTAGTGTTATTAGAAAAACTCAAAAATATCTACTTAGAAAAGCCTAAAATTTGAGTTTCTCAAAGTAGACATAAAACAGTTTTTTTAATCATCTAAAAGCTCTACTGGGTGACAACCAAACGACACAAGATTTTTTAAAAAGAGCTTTTTTAATTAAAAAAGTTATTTAAACCAGTAGACAAGCTCTTCCAAACGGACACTAAGACCTCCTTTGGTGGAGTCTTCTCCATCAAAAACGATTAAATCCCTAATGTTAGTTGACTTTATTTAAACATAAGAAAATAATATATAAAAAAAATTAACTTCTTGCAAAACTATAAAATATATTTTAATAAAAATTAATATCTATAGAATTTTAAAAAATAAAAACAAAATAACATTTAATATAGAATCAACAACTATAGAGAAGACATGCATGTTATTGATATTGATAATGTACAAGTGTATTTAAGTATCTCCTTCATATATTTTTTTATTAAAAATAATTTTGTTTTATTTTTAGTTTTTCTGATATTATTGTTTAGTTATAGTTTATTTTAAATATTTTAAGTTTGTTTTAATAAAGACAATATATATATATAGGTTCTCTCATAAGGGATCAAATATTTTAATTTCGGTAAAAACCACCATGAAATCACATCCATTTTTATGAATTTTGATTTGAATTTTTATGTAGATGATAAATTCAATAAAATCTAACTATTAATAAAATTTAAGAATTTTTCAAGCAGTGCAACTATTTTTCTTGAATTTTCTTACGTTTAACATTTTTCCAGATACATTTATATTTAACCAAATCGGGATAAATAATAAATAATTTTTGAACCCGGCTAAAAGAGTAAATATGACAATTTTTTTAAAATTTGGATTGCATTTTACTCTCTCCTTGCAGATCTTCCTACTTCTCACGGCCAACAAAGTCATAGATTCAATAATTTGATCGAGGAAGTTTTAAAGAGACGTAAAGAATTGCTTTCTCAAGAATGTTCAGACGATGAAGCTTTTAAATCAATGTATTCAGATGACGAACTCAATTAGTCAATTCTAAATGCTCAAAGCATAAAAAAAAAGTGTAAATGACTGGTACTACATAGTTAGCTTTTTATGTCAATATTATTTGTTTGGATTTTGCTACTGTTGTGGCTCTTGCACATGTGAATTAAAACTGGAAGTTATGACATTATGCATGAAAGTAGATCATAGATTTAGATAGAATGGCGATTCCTGAGGAATCCACGTTCCATGCTTTTTCACGATTACTGTTTTTCAGACCTTAAACTTATTATTTGCGTTCTTCCAGTATTATTGAATTTGAACCTTTCTTAAGATGTATATTCTGTATATAGTTGAAAAGTTGCAAAATTTTCATAAAATTAATACTCTCTCATCTCAAAGCCTTTCATTCCAAATGCAATCTAACCTTCAAATCTCAAGAAAAGTTGCTTGTATGACAGTCCTTTAACTTTTCAATGCCCCAAATTATTCCATCTAACAAACGGCTCCATAGTACATCACTAATCTTGAAAACGCCATTTATACACAGTTCCACATCACCTGGGTTGCTAAAGTAATTGAATCGTACAATTGGGTTAACCCTGACAGAGATTCTACGCAGAATGTCCCAAACCTTATAACCTGGCTACAGCGTGAACAGGGTCCCAATCGGTCTTGATGTGATCACGAGTGATCTCATTGAGTGCGCGGCAGCCACTTAAAGCCATGGTTAGCTCAAACTCATCACGAAGCATTTGAAGTGCTTTTCTCACACCAGCTTCACCTTCAGCAGCCAGTGAATATACTACTGGCCTTCCAATCTGAAATTGATATGGGTGGAAGAAATGAGTAAATATTAATAACCATAGGCCTTAAATCTTGGTGACAAATTCCATATGGAGAATGACCATAAGACAACAACTTAATCTGTATACTTCTACTGAGTTTTCAAGTATTTCAAGAATCAACTATGTTTTGGTTGAAGCAATGTCTAATTTTCACATTCACTTATTTCCCACACACAGAGAGAGAGAGAGAGAGAGAGAGAGAGAATCCATCATGGTAATTTTGCAAACATATACGTACAAATATTCCAGATGCTCCTAGAGCAAGTGCCTTGAAAACATCTGTTCCACGTCGTACACCACCATCAAGAAAAACAGGAACTCGGCCTTGTGTGGCTTTGACAACCTGTAGGTTTCAATAGTCATTAAATGCAAATAACAAAGGATTCAATTTGAAGAACTGTGATTCCAGTAGACGTTCCAGCAATGACCCAAAATGAAACAGAACTATTTTAAACATCAAAAACCTTACATTTCAAGAGTATCTTGTCAAGATTATTCTCTAAACTATTTTAATAACCAATGAACTAAACAAAATCTAGAG
Source organism: Dipteronia dyeriana (assembly GCA_032871835.1). Lineage (NCBI taxonomy): Eukaryota > Viridiplantae > Streptophyta > Magnoliopsida > Sapindales > Sapindaceae > Dipteronia > Dipteronia dyeriana. Next base: position 79,096,045 of record CM065301.1, on the reverse strand, counting down.
AGCAGCAGTAATAACAAGTTCAGGGCATTTATGAGATAGTTAATGATTTGGAAAAGTATACAAAAAGGTAAAAATGAGCAACACAAGAATTACAACCTTAGTATGGTAAGATTAAGTCCATCATCTTTATGAAGAATTATGTGAAATTGAAAATCTAGAAATTTTTTGGGAACTAAATATGATTACAATACATGCAATGATGTGATATGCAAACAAATGTACCTCTTCCAAAGCCATAATAGTTGCAGGAACATAATCTAGTTGGCGTGCTCCATGATTGGATACAATGATTCCTGCAGCTCCATTTTGTATGGCCAACCTTGCTGCATTATCATCATAAAAAAATTGAATCTCATGATAAATTGTTAAGAAGTCCATTAAAAAGAGAAATAAAGTACAAATATTATTTCTTCAGGCCATAGTTCGCTTACTATCCTCAGCAGTAAGAACACCCTTCAACAGGATTGGCAAAGAGGTGATTGTTTGAAGCCACTTCACATCCTGCAAAAATGCCATGGTTTATTAGTGACATCTATCAAAATATTTTTATGGTACAGTTCAAAAATCTAATAATCAAAACATCTTACTTTCCAATTAAGTGACCGGTCAATTTGGTCAGCGATATATGAAGCCAGTCCGGAGTCATGTCTCTACAAGGTCAACCCGCAAGAAATGTGAAACAAAAAGTGCCATCCATGGTAACCATAATACTAAAATCATTTTTCTAGGTCACCCACCCGGTCTATCTTGCCAAGATCCAAGCGCTCAAAGTTTTTTAAAGTCAGAAATGGAGGCAAACTAAATCTGCGACGAAATCCATAGAAAAATTAACTATGTTCATGAAACACAAAATTAATTTCTTGGTCTTTGTTGTCACTCTCTCTTTTTTAGAGTGCTTAAACACTATTGCTTGGTCTTTTACTAATAGCTTAAGCATTTGAGTCTAGTGTTTTATGACATCTTTCTTTGATCAATAAATATGGGACGAAATTGAATTAATGAAGAATTTCTTCGTTAAGTTGTACTCTTTCGAAATTGGGATGACTAAACTAGATCTTTCTAGACAACTTTTTTTTTTCATTTCACAATGCTTTGAAACCATATTCACCTATTCTTGATGTCAGCTTCTCGACGACCAAGTCTTGGAGTATCCACAGTAAGGGCGATCGCCTTGAAACCAGCTCTTTCAGCTCTTCTTACAAGTTGTGCAACCACACTCCTGTCTTTAAATACCTGAATTTAACATAGAAAAATTGTTCATCGGTTAAATGAAACAAATTGGTATGGATAGTCCAAATGGATCACATAATTCAGTATTTACAAATTGACCCATGAAAGATTTAAATTATGAACTAATGAAGGCGATTAGCACCTAAGGACTCCATGAATAGATACAGGTTCACTCCGTTATGAAGATGGAGAACTTGCTTTTATTTCTAAATAAATATCATTGTCAAGTTTTAAGAGATCAACAATTTTTTATAGATAGACTTCTTAGAATTAATGTTAGCAGTTTATGTTTGCAAAGTTGGTAGGATTACTGGTTCCAGAGTCATTCAAGCATCCCCACATGCTTGAGAAAGTATTGAAATGAGATCCATGAATAATTTACAAGTAGCAAAATTTAAGTAACATGTGATTACAAAATCTAAACCCTTAATGTTTTAAATTTTGAAACCAGAAAATTATATCACAATACGGTCAGCATCAGAAATTGAAAAATGACCTCTCAAACTCACATAGAGCTGAAAGAAGCGAATGCCTGGTCCTATCGACGCAACCTCCTCAACACTGGAAGTGGATAAAGTGGATAGTGTCTGAAACAACAAATCATGCATAAATTGAATAAAGAAAAAAAAATATAATTATAATGACAAGCCATATTGATTTGCATTTAAAATCCACACTAGGAACACAGTTGTAAAATACAAGTTAAAGCAAAGTGATGAGAAGCAAACCATTATTGTGCCAACTGCTGATGCTGCTCTTGCTATCGCATACTCTCCTGCATAAAATTCGCCATTATGTTAAGATATAAGCGTCTTTACCTTGTTTGAATTCATAAGAAAAAAATCATAATTGTAGAAGAGAGAACTAGAGAAGCATGAGCTGGAAAAACAATTGCTTTTCCTATCAAACTACTACGAGACCTGAAACATTGGCATTACTTTGGAACAGTAGTCCATTTGATTATTTTCAATAATGTAAATTGTTCAAGTGATTTCTTCAAATTGTAGTAACTAAGTAAATAAAGGACAACGAATAGGGCTAGTTGTAAGGTAAAAAAGAGTCACATTCATTTAAAGTCACTAGACTAATGCGTTTCTAATTGTTCAAAATATTATCAAAATTAGATACTACACATTATTCTTACATCATTAGAAAGCATTTGGAATTGGAAGCAACAAAATATTTAATTTCTCCTGAAGATAGATATTACATATTTCTGCATGAACTATTATAATCCCTTACAAGACAATGCCACATTGAACTTGTTCTAGGATCATATTTTCAGTAAATTTGTTTCTAAGGGTACTTTAAGATCAATAAAGCATCGACATCAATATCATCACAAGTATCACATAATATGTATCTTTTTGATGAATGTATAACTCTATAAAAGCATATTTGAAGCCAACCAATGCACATGGATGCATACATGAATTAACTCACTGTATCCACTCACTCCGAATATTATCAATTCAAAGAATACCATGTGCAGAGAAGAAGTTCACGAAGCAGGAGCGTATACCTTCTGGATGTGCCATTTTCTGCATTGCTGTTGGAGCAATCATGATGGGCATTGAAATCTTGAATCCCAAGACAGTAGTGGTCATGTCAATTTTGCTTACATCAATAAGAATGCGCGGTCGGAACCTATTTTTGTTAAGGAAAAAAAAATCAGAAACGAAGATGAGGCAAATTAAAGAAAGAACATGCTTTAATCAGAGGTTGAATTGCTATAAATTGAAGAACTTACAGAATTCTAGAGAATGCATTCCGGTTTTCCTTAAGAGTCCACTGGTCCTCTGCACCAGATGCATAGTAGTCATAAATCATCTTCGGCAATTTCTCCTTAGCAATGGCCTCATACTCAGTCACATTAGTTATCTCCATCTTTCCAATTGATTGTTTCAAGCTATCTTTGTATAATCTGAATAAAATTTTGGAAATAGTGAATTGGGATTACATCAATTTCGTGTGATGTGATTCTCACATCCTTAGAATCAAAAGCAAAACATACAAGGCATGTGGATGGCACTACAAAGAATATAGGTAAAAAAAACTAAGGCACAAACAACAATACAATCTAAAACCCTCAAAACCAGAGTCACTACTAGAATTATAATTTATAATTGAGTTGCATGAAATAGATTTCAGGGTAGAACCCAACAAATAAAATTCCATATTCTTGATTAATAGAGATTAAAATACACAAATGAACATGATTCAATCACTTGCAGCGGAAGGCAAAGAATATGAAACCACAAAGTGAGATTAGCAAATTTTATATAAATCCATATCTCAATATACAGTATGAAGATCGCAAACCACTAAATTTTTACATGAATTTGATCAGACCCAAATGACAATTAATTAAAAAAAACTGATCTTGATACCAGCAAGCTCTAGTATATAAGATCTTACCAACTGGAAATAAAAAGGCCGCCTCCACCTGTGAATGATTCTGTGAAGTGTGGAGCCACCACCGTCGTTTTATACTCCTTTTATATTTTCATTAAAATATGCATTAAAGTAATTGCCAATTTGTCATACTCAGCTTACTCCAATCAAATTTGAGTACTACGGACACAAGTCTCACCAAACTTTGAAATTCTGTCATTTCCCCCACTTTCCTCCTCCGTCTATTTTTGTTAATTTTATTTCTAATGGATTTGGTAAATATTTTAAACGCAAATCATGAATTAAGTTTGTTTACTCATGTTAAAACTTTCGATTACTATAAATAAAAAACATATATGAATATAGAAATCAAAATTTTATTTAATATTCTATCAATTTTTTTTAAGCTAATGTATTCTAACCCCTTCTCTAATTTCCTTTAATGAAAATTATCTCTTTAATCATGAGAAGTATCTCTTTAATCCAATTCATTCTATTACTATCCAAATTGAATAACGTTATAATCAACACTATTTAATAAGATGTGAGCATGAGAAAAGTATGGTACATGTCCAATTGTTTTTATGTTATGTGATATAAAATTGTATACGTTTAGCTATACTATAAATTAAAACGTGATATTAGTGGAAGGCAATCAAGCATATAGTATGTTGGGCAAACTAAAGCAATTTTCATGCATGTGAGAGCTCTTGTGCAACAATTGAGACTGCTTAATATTTTGACTTGACAGGAAAAAGGGAGATACTACAATCCTGGTGTCTCATTTCTGCTTCTTTCCTGTCTGAGACTGATCATCATGGCTAGAAACCAAAGAGTAGCCACCTACGTGTGTGTGTTTTTCAGACACATCTTCTACTAAGAAATAGCAATATCCACAATTCAAGATATGCAAAAAGGTTGCATAAAAAAAAAACAATACATTGTTGGTTTGGAGAAAGAATGTACATGGAAAGCAGCAGCCATTTATAAAAGTAATACAGTCATTACAAAAACCTTGATCTTCCCAAATATAATCAACCCTTGGAATTTGATAATCATAGGAGTTAAAAAAAATAAAATTACCAACCAAAAGAACATAGAGTTAAAAAATGACTTGTAACCGTTAACCTATTTCTTCTTCTTCTTTGGAACACCTGAATTGACAACAAAAAAATTCATGAACCCTAGAAACCAATTATAATCACAAATTCTAAAATCAAACACTTATAAACCCTAAAATACAGTAAATTCAATAAAAATGCACAATGAGATCTTCTAGCATGCTTAACAATATATATTCTTCCAGCATAATCCAAACTCTTGTATCATTTTGAGTTGAGCTATATCCCAAAAAATGTACAAAGAAAACTTCTAAAACAAAGCTTGTGTTAATTATAAGGTTTACGTACGGATAACAACAGCATTCATATACTTTCATCAGTATATAACCTGGTTTTGACTGAAAAAGAACTTCATAGGGTTGATCTTGAAGAACAAGTGTTGGCATCCTGTTAATATGAAAGAAAATACCTAAAAAGGGTTGAGATAAAAGAGTAAGCCTAGTATCTACTAGATGTCAATGTTTTCTCTCAACAACTTCATTCTGTTCATGAGTGTGAGGACAACTTTGACTCAAAATAATACCATGCTGCTTTAAGTAATGTTGAGCACTAAAATTTCCTTACCACAATCATTTTGGAAAAGACTTCATTTAAGAGAAAAATGTAGCTCAACTTTATCTTTATAGTAATAAAATGCCTGTTGAACTTCCAACTTGGAATTGCGCAAAGTTATCCAAGTACATCTATTGTAAGCATATCCCCACAAAGCTTACATAATATTTGAAACCAAGAGAGGAAATTATAGGAGATGGACTTCATACGTCAAAATATAATACTAACTGCAATGGTTAAGAATACACATAATTAGAGGACTGAAAAGATAATTTATGAGACTTGAGTTGACAAGACGAACAATAGAACTCATCATTCTAAGAGTAGGAAATTGAAGCTTTGTTGAGAACTTGTTTTACAATATTAAAGGTCAATTATTGCTTCCATGTGATTATTGTTGTTAACTTGTTATTGTTGAACAAAAACTGGTATCAAACAGGACAGCAGAATGTTTTACCTGTGCCATGAAAAAGACTCTGAGCTCTGTTGTCTTTACCAAGATGGGTTACTTCCATAAAGTGAGCTGATTCCGAGTAAATCCGCCACGAGAGCTAAGAAGCTCCCTCTCATTGTTGTTCCACAGCAGAGCACAGACTTGAAAGCCGGTATCTATAGAGTACAAGCAAGCATCAGTGTGGGTGTTCCAGAACTTTATAGACCCATCACCGCTCATCCTCCAGTTGCCAGCAAATTGGCCTGGAAAGGAGACCAAGCAAGAGTCTTGACAGCAGAAGTGTGTTCCTCCAACCTATGACGCCATTGTGTGTATCTTCTATCCCATATGTGGAGGAGATTGTCATTGCCTCCACTGGCTAGTTGTTGGCCTGAGGTCGACCATTTCAAGCCACAAACCCCATGGGTGTGACCTCTGTAGGTTTCAACAACAGGTTCTCTAACTCTAACATCATTGATAATGACATACCCATCCATACCTCCTGTTGTGAGATTTGGTTGTTGATCCATGCCAGTGAGAACACTCTTGATCGGTGTCCACCTCTCAGAGTTCGTAGCTGCACAAACACAACAACTAGGATCAAAACAGGGAATGATGACCGTTGTTTCATCACCTCAAAGAAACCATCCAGAAAGTAAATTTAAATTGAAAATTTCATCTCAACCTCTCTATTAGCAGTGGAATCAAATAGTTGTACTTGAGAATTGTTCAAGCCAATAGCGATGTGACGACCATTGGGTGCCCAACTGACATTGTTGACAGGGCCATTTTCAACACCAGTGTCATGTTCACTAGAGATGGAAGCATCCCACAAGTGGACTTTACTTACAAGAGCAATTGCCAAATCATTGCTGCTTCCCCAATCCAACCAATTCAAGTAGTAATTATACACAAGATCAGGAGCACACAATGCTTTCTCAGGTGTCTGTACAAATAAATCAAACACACCTGAAAGAAAATCAATCAAGCACTTACTTAATGTAATGAATGACCCATACTTGTAGCAATGTCTTCATCCACATTGCAACAAGCTTTAACTTGTTCAGGGAACTGGTGGATTCGCCTATACCAGCATAATTATGGAAGTCCGGCAAAATATGCAGTGTCTTCATACTTTGTAACTTTCCATACTTAGTAACAATGTCTTCATCCACATTTCTCTGTACATCAAAACTACCAGAATTCAGACCTAGTGAACCCAGACTGCTCGCTCCTAAAGAGCTGACCAAAAATGGCTTCTCCATGGTTACATTTGAAGAAGTCCCAGATCTACCAGAGGATCCAGCACAAGAATCTGACTGAAATTTCTCAGGATTCCAAGTTGGAATAGGTGGAAAATGCTCACTTTGCAAACCAAATTGATCCAGTGGTTCGAAAGATCAGCAAAGCCCAATTTCATGTCTGTTAAGTGGGTTTGAAATCTCAGCAGTGTAACAAATTTACTTTCCTTGTAATGCCTGTGTCATCATTCTGTCGGTATAATTGGAAACAATGAAGGTTGACTAGATTTACTTGACTTGGTAGATTTTGGGACAGGAAAGTCCAAGATTTTAAGTTGTTCCTCCTCCCACCTATCTGCCAAATCTTCTGATGAATTATACTTCAAGAATTTAAAGCTAGGGTCTCTAAGCATCGCACTCCAATTGCCTCGTCCATGACTGCGAACACCAATCCAGAGAAAATCAAGTTCATCTTCAGACCAGCCATCTACTATTGATTTCTTCTTATACAAGTTAGATCCAGACCCAATCCTCACAAGCTGATTATTTTCAGGAAATTAAGAGAATGTGGACAGCATTTGACCCAAACCCAATGTGGGAGGCACTTCCTTCTCTAGCTGATTATATCTGGGTGCATCTTGCGGTGGAAATTTTAAATTCGGCAACAATGGCATTGCTGGGAGGTACTTTCATAATTCATTTACAGCTTCAAGTCTGGTTTCCAGTTAGAAGTTAGCAAGTCAATAAGTCATGGTGTGGAATCCCTATGCTTGTGGCAGGAAGCGGAAATCTAGCCAGCAATTTCTCCTCAAAAGGTAATTTAGGTGGCATCAACTTTTATCGAAAATCAGTAAAAGCAGCAGAAGAACTTTCTAAATGATCAGAAACCTTTCCTTGTGAGACAGGCAGAGGATACTGCAAACAGAAAAACATTGTAAAAATTAGGATAAAAGGAGCAGAATATATATATATTTTTTGTGAATTGGACACAGGGATAGATAGATAGATAGATAGATAGAGAGAGAGAGAGAGAGAGAGAGAGAGAGAGAGAGAGAGGGTACCGGGATAAACGGAACTCAACTGTCTGGTATGAACAAATTGAGAGTTTGTTACTTTATTCTTCTCCATATGGAGGCAATATATAGGAAAAAATTACAGAGTGAGAATCACGTAATTGATCTCCTACGATCTCTGCAATTAATCTATTCAGTCCCCTATAATCCGCAATTAGAAGATTTGTCAACTATTAGAAGATTTGTCAACTATACAATAATAATAAATATATTCTACATTAATACTGAAATATTCTAACACCCCCCCTCAAGTTGGTGCATAGATGTCACTCATGCCCAACTTGTTAATTAAGTCATGAAAGTTCCTTCCATTGATAGCCTTTGTAAGGATATCTGCAAGTTGGTCTTTACTTGGAACAAACGGAAGTTCGATTATCTTTTCTTCAATTTTTTCTTTGATGAAGAATCGATCGATCTCCATATGCTTAGTACGATCATGTTGTACAGGATTATTAACAATCTGAATTGAAGCCTTATTATCACAGTACAACTTCATACTACTTTCTTGATGAAACCCCAAATCGGTCAATAAATTCTTTAGCCATAGTAGCGCAGAGATTCCTTGGGCAATTCCTCGAAACTCAGCCTCAGCACTGGATCGTGACACAACTGTCTGTTTCTTACTTCTCCAAGTAACCAAATTTCCTCCTACAAATGTGAAGTAACCGGATGTAAATCTTCGGTCACTAGCATTCCCTGCCCAATCAGCATATGTATACCCTTCGATGCCTAAGTGTTCATGTCGAGAGAACATTAATCCTCTGCCAGGAGCTTCTTTCAGATACCTTAGGATTCAAAGAACTGCGTTCATGTGGCTCTCAGTGGGAGCCTGCATAAATTGGCTCACCACACTTACTGCATAAGCAAATATCGGGACGGGTATGTGAAAGGTAGATAAGCTTACCAACAAGTCTCTGATATCTTTCTTTGTTTGTCGGGGTTTGATCAGGGTGACCTGGACACTCACATAACATGTGATTTTGATCCATAGGGGTATCTGCTGGTTTGCTAGCAAGCATCCCAGTTTCTGTAAGCAGATCAAGGACATACTTTCTTTGACTAAGGAAAATCCCATGTTTTGATTGGGCTACCTCAATTCTCAGAAAGTATCTTAACAATCCCAAATCTTTCATCTCAAACTCCCTAGCCAAGTAGCTTTGAAGAGCAGTCATCTCCAGATCATCATTCCCTGTAACAATCATGTCGTCAACATAAACGATCAATATAGTGATCTTATCACCCCTTCTTTTGAAGAATAATGCGTGATCAAAGTTACTTTGATGATATCTGAATCTTCTCATGAACGTACTGAATCACCCAAATCAAGCTCTAGGTGATTGCTTTAATCCGTAGAGAGCCTTCTTCAGTTTACATACTTTACCATTCTGAGACTCAAAACCAGGTGGGAGTTCCATATAAACTTTTTCACTGAGTTCTTCATGTAGAAAGTCATTCTTCACATCGAATTGTTTCAATGGCCAATCCAAGTTAGCTACTAGAGAAAAGAGTACCCTAACGGTATTTAACTTGGCTAGGAGCAAAAATCTCCTGATAGTCAATCCCGTAAGTCTGAGTATACTCTTTGGCAACCAGCCTAGCCTTGTACCTTTCAATTGAGCCATCTGCTTTATGCTTGATGGTATAGACCCATCTACACCCAACAACCTTCTTTCCTTTTGGTAGATCCATTACCTCTCACGTGCGGTTTTTCTATAGGGGTATTATTGATTTAGTCCCTATGTTTTTTTCGATTGGTTTTTTTTACTCATTTATTCAATTTTCACTGGATTGGACCTATGTTTTTCAAAACCACTCATTTTTGTCCTTCTGTAAGTCAAACGTTAGTCTGAACTAACGGAAAGCGTGGTATTTTAGTCATTTCCAAATATTTATGTAATACTAATAAAATTAATATTATAAATACAAATTTAAATATGATAAATAATGAAAAAAAAAACATTTCATAAATAAAAAAACCATTCATTCAAAAAATAAAAACAACCAAAACAAAATCAAATCTAATCTTTCTAAGAACCATCATCCTGAGAACCATCATCAAATATCATCCAACTCACCAAATCTTCCTGAGAACCATTATCAAACATCTCCATTCTCCACAAACCAAATACATAATCAAAACACCACCACCACCAATCAATATCGGACCACCATCACCACCGGATCTACAGTCCTTCATCATCACCATCGAACCACCATTACCAGATCGCTGAGAACCATTATCAAACATCTCCATTCTCCACAAACAAAATACATAATCAAAACACCACCACCAATCAATATCGGACCACCATCACCACCGGACCACCATTACCAGATCGACGATGCGGCTCCTAGATCGATCGACGATCTCCTCTGCTCCCCAGATCGATCGACGATCTCATCTGCTCCCCAGATCGATCGACGATCTCCTCTGCTTCTAGATCGATCGACGATCTCCTCGGCTCCTAGATCGATGGATGGTGTGAATCAAACACCAACAACTGGGTTCAATTTGATGATGGGAGGAGTGGCTAGGTTCGCGGCGGTCGCCGTTAGATGGAGAGACAGAATCAAGAAGCTTCTTTTGGGTTTCATTTTTGTTGAATGGAGAGAGAGATCGAGAAAGAGAGAGAGAGAAGTTGAGAAAGACAGGGATGGTGAGAGAGAGCGAGAAAGAGAGAGAGCGAGATGGAGATCATCAGTGGGTTTCATTTTTGGTGTTTGGGTTTCATTGAGGTCATCAGATGGAGATCATTAGAGAGAGAGAGATTGAATCAGTGGTTGAGTTTCATTTTTATTGAAGATCGTGTTTGAATTTTAGTGAATTTTTTTGGTGATCAACAGAAGATGATCTATATTCTTTTAAGTTTTAATTATTTTTTTTTATTAGGTGGAGATCCTATCTGGATCTACACCTAATAAAAAAAAAATCTTAAATTTAATTGTATGATTTGCTGGGTTTGGGTTTTATGGGATGAAGATATGGTGTGGTGGTTTATTGATGGTGGGTGATTTGTGTGATGAATTTAAGGTGGGTTTTATTTCCAGATTCAAGATAAAAAAAAAAAACCAGTTTTTTTTTTTTTTTTTTTTTTGCATCTATATTAATTTTTTTTAACAATTTCTATAAATATTTATTCTTTAATATTTTAATATTTTAATATTTTAATATTTAAAGTTAAATTGTAAAAATTGAAAAAGTTAAAGGGTGAAATGGTCATTTGATTTCAGTTGTAAAATGGTCAAATTTCTTTTTCTGTGACGATTGACCGTCAAAATTCTTGTTAGAAGGACCAAAATGAGTGATTTTGAAAAATATAGGGTCCAATCCTATGAAAATCGAATAAGTGAGTAAAAAAAAACAAACGAAAAAAACATAGGGACTAAATCATCTACACCCAACAACCTTCTTTCCTTTTGGTAGATCCATTAACTCTCACGTGCGGTTTTTCTATAATGCCTCAATCTCTTCTTTCATGGCTTGTATCCATTTCTGGTTAGTCAGGGCATCCTACAATTTACTAGGAATAGATACAGAGGATAATTGATGTGCAAACGTTTTGAAGGACTCAGAAAGTCTGAGTTGAGGTATAATCAGTAATAGAATAAAGAGCTTTACTACTTGCTGGAGGTTGCTCAGAGGAGAAACCAAAACGTATAGGTGGTCTATGTTCTCGACTAAGATACCGTCGAGTGGGTAAACTGGGGTCAGGATCTGTGTGATTTTTACTAGACAAGTCATTAGATAAAGTAGAGAGTTCAGGAATTATCTCAGAAGCAATTTCCACCTCAAAGTCTGATTGATGAACTAGTGTTGGAGAAGGAGAATTAAGGGATTGTGCCACCTGTATGGGAACTAACTCCTTCTGTTTCTCTTTTCCTTTATTTCACTTTTCATACACTTTCCAAGTTGGTTCTGTCCTTTCAGGATCTCACTTTTTTCTTCAGAAGATTAACTTACGGGCAAACTAATAGTGTATGTAGAAGACTCGGGTAAACTAATAGATGGGGACTCAGGTAAACTAATGGGCAAACTAATAGATATACCATTGTCTACCGTATAAGACTTCTCTTCATGGTTCGAGTTCCCCCCTGAAGAGGAGTCTCCGAGGCAAAGTATGCCTCATTTTCTCAAAACATAACATCCTGCGAAACAAACACCCTACGAGACGGAGGATGGTAATACTTGTACCCCTTTTGTGAGCTAGAATACCCTATAAAAACACACTTAAGAGCACGTGGGTCTAACTTTCATCGATGAGGAGTATGGATATGTATATATACTACACATCCAAAGACTCGAGGAAGAACATGTAAGGCAGAGTTAACATCACAGAAATGAGACAAGGATTGCAATGGAGTTTGAAAAGACAAAACACTGGACGACATGCGATTAATGAGATATGCAGCAGATAATATAGCGCCACCCCAAAAAGATTTAGACATATGCATTTCAAGTAGTAAAGATCGTGCAACCTCTAAGAGATGACGATTTTTACGCTCGGCTGTGCCATTTTGTTGTGCAGCATGTGCACAAGATGTTTGGTGGATAATACCGTTTTGTAAACAAAAGGTTTTGAAATTATGATTGATATATTCACCACCATTATCAGAGCGTAAAACTTGTATTTTCTTATAAACAATGTGTAGATCATGTGATAATTTTTTTGAAAAAACATCACATACATCACTTTTATTTTTTAAAAGGAAAATCCAAATCACACGTGTGCAGTCATCAGTAAATGTAACAAACCAACGCATACCAGATATAGACACAACATTAGTGGGACCCCATACATCAGAATGGACAAGAGAAAATGATATTGATCTCCTATTATTATTACTAGAGGGAAAAACAGTATGACAATGTTTTAACAAAACACATGTTTCACATTGAAAATTATTTTGACCAATAAACGAGGATGGAAATAAAAACTTACGGTACCCAAATGAACAATGTCCTAAGCGTCTATGCCAGAGACAGATATTACTATCCTTATCAGAGTTGACTTGTACTACTCTATGAGGTTGGCTAGATGAACGTGAAGAGCCCGGAGTACTATTTGTTGTAAAGTAGTACAACCCCCTATTTCCCTACCAGTTCCAATCTTCTTCTTAGTGTGAATGTCCTAAAACACACAATGAGTAGGCCAGAAGGTGATAGTACAGTTAAGAGATTTAGTGATCTGACCGATAAAGAGTAAGTTATTAGATAAGGTAGGCACATGTAAAACAGATGACAAGTGTAAAGATGGCATTAATGATACACATCCAGCCCCATTAACCGGAGTGGGTCTACCATCAGCATATGACACACTACATGTTTCGATTGAACTATGATGACTAAATTTTCGAGAATCAAAAGTCATGTGATCTGTTACACCAGAATCAATTATCCAAGTATTATTACTAGAAATTGTAGAAGACTGAAAGCAGAATGAAATGTACCTAAGCCGGACATAGTAGTAACGAAAACAAGAGAACAAAAAATACTCGAAGAATTTGGCAGCGGAACAATAAATCCGGCAGTCGGATTAGTAAATCCGAAGTTTGGCAACGGAACAATAAATCCAGCAGTCGGTACAGTGAAACCGGCAGTCAGAACAATAAAAATATTGTAGACGAGTACTGTAGACGAACACTGTAGCAAAGTACTGTAGACAATCAATGTAGCAAAGTACTATAGACGAAGAAAGATTTTTTTTTTTTTTTTAAACAGTAACAACAGAGGAGAAACCTAAAAATTTGTTTTAGGCTCCGATACCATGAACAAATTGAGAGTTTGTTACTTTATTCTTCTCCATATGGAGGCAATATATAGGAAAAAAATACAGAGTGAGAATCAAGTAATTGATCCCACGATCTCTACAATTAATCTATTCAATCCCCTATAATCCACAATTAGAAGATTTGTCAACTATTAGAAGATTTTTCAAATATACAATAATAACAAATATATTCTACATTAATATTGAAATATTCTAACATAGTATGCTACTCCTAAGGGCTAAGACGATGTTGCAAAATTTCAGTTGATGCATCTGGCAACTTTGATTTGTCTGGAGTACTCTCCCGACCTTTTACTTCTGTCTCAATTAAAGTTCCAGAGTTAGGAGCTAGACTTCTGGTCTAAAAGCTGGCCTGCTTTGTCTGCCATTGCATCTTGAAAAGTTTCTTTGTGAAGACTCTAATATATGAGCATGCACACAGCCCCAAAACAGGTAACAAATTGTTGGCAGGCAGTGAGCTTGTATTGCCTGTGCCCTTACTCTTTGGTGCATCTGATGACCGAGTAAATTTTTCATCCTTCAAGTCTATTACTGAAGACTTCTCTCTCACATCTGGAACTGATTCAGCCACTCGATTACCATTTTTGTCATTGGCAGGACACTGGGTGTGTAACTCAGGTCCAGGTGTTACGTCACTAAAAAGTGAATTAAATCTTGAATTTATACCGTAATGCACATACTTTCACCTGCCATGCATAGCAACCACCTTTGAGACCTCCCCTCTGGTTTACTCTCAGGTTTCCAACTTATTTACAGCAGTGTTCATTTAAAAGGTCAAATAAAATAATCTTCCAGCTCACTTATGCCACTTGATATTGAAACTTATCATTCATTGATTCCCATTAATTATTAATCAATGTTTGTGAAACTCCTTTTCCATTGAACAGCAAATCAAACATGACCAACTCTTAAAGATTTACAGAAGAAATGTTCAACCGGGATATATTGGTATTCATGTGTAGTATGATTAAATTCAATTTACGATATCGTCTTATACTTTGCACTCTATCCTTCTTAACATCAGCATTCCAATTATATTGATTGTGCAACTGACTACTGACTTCTCTCTATCTCCCTCCCTTTCCATCCGGTGGTTGTCAAGAACAAATTCATCATTTCTTTGGCTGTTTTGTTGAAATTTTTCAGTGTATCGCAACCTAGTATCTTTATGCAGTTGATTCTTAGGCACAATTAGTCCAACTCTCTAATACGGAAAACTAAATCTTAAATTTAAACTTCTCTCAGAAATAGTGCAAATACCTTTTTCTGTCAAAACTATTACTCCTGTCTGTCTAAAAAACTAACTTCAAAGAAACTAATATTGCAAACATATTACAGAACCAACATAACAGTACAAAATAAGAAAAAGGTCCTGGCCTCACACAAAAGATTGTTTTGTGCACATGTGAGTAAAATTCATTCTTAATTTCACACAGCCACCGATGAATAATTACTTATAAAGTTAAAGACACAAGCATAAGACCTCACCTTTACTGAGCCAAGCATATCATTCTCCGAATCCCCTTCAGCAACATCTGTTGAACCAGATTGAAGGTTTGAATAGTTGAGCAATTTCGATATTGCATTTATGCACATCAAACTCATTTCCAAGTACACTTTTAATAGCCAAAAAATCTTTAAATGATTCAGGTGCATCACTCAAGAGATTTTATGTATTTGCAAGACCTTGTAATTCATATATAAATCCTAAATATAGTACAAGCTTTAATAATGCAAAAATAACAGTGTAAACCAATATCCAAAAATCAGAATAAATTTCACCTGTTCTGGCTAAAACCCTAAATTAATTACTTTAAATAAAAACATTTCAGTTAATCATTTGATCAGATAGATCAAGACTTGCTATAATGGCGCTAAGCTATCAAATTCAACTGTTAAGGACTAGAGATCCTAGTTTTCTGGCCGTAAGTTACCATAATACAGTAAGGCCAACCTGTTGTGGAACAGATGGCCGAGTTAACGTTCAGCTTCTGTGCAAGGCTTAAGAGCCTCAAGAGGAGTTTCGTAGGTTCTTTTACTTGTCAATCCATTTAAACATCATCAATCAATGACATAGTTGGGAGCAACAACTAACCTAGTTTCTCTTACTTGTCAATCCATTTAAACATCATCATTAGTCATATTGTGCAGATATGAACTCGTACAAATGCAGCTTCCATGACTACTAAGACTATATAAAATTTAGATTATGAGGAACCGAATGATACCTCAATGCAGAATTCCCCAGTTTCTCGTTCTCTGGCCACAGTATCAGATGATGAGGGCACGTATCTGATTCTCATCATCTGATACTAGTACAATACATGTGAGCAAATGGCTCACGGGCTGCTTTCGGAGCAAGTTTAGCCACTTGGGGATCCCCAAAAACATTCCAAAACCTTAATGTTTCGTCTGCTGCTGCTGATGCCACTGTGCAACCATCTGGGCTCTGAAGATAAAAGATGTTATCAGGATATATTCATGAAGCCAAGTAAAACTAAAAGGTTGATATCAAACAGGACAAGAGACTGTTTTTACCTGTGCCAAATAAAGGACTCTGGAGGTATGTCCAGTAAGCTCTGCTGTCTTGACCATAGATGGGTACTTCCATAAAGTGAGCTGATTCCGAGTAAATCCGCCATGAGAGTTAAGCAGTTCCCTCTCATTGTTGTTCCACAGCAGAGCACAGACTTGAGGGCCGGTATCTTCTATAGAGTTCAAGGCAGTATCTATAGAGTTCAAGCAAGCACCAGTTTGGGTGTTCCAGAACTTTATACACCCATCACCGTCTAATCCTCCAGTTGCCAGCAAATTTCCCTGGAAAGGACACCAAGCAAGAGCCCTTACAGTAGAAGTGTGTTCCTCCAACCTATGAAGCCATTGTGTGGATTGTGTGGATCTTCTGTTGTCCCAAATGTAGAGGAGATTGTCATTGCCTCCACTGGCTAGTTGTTGTCCAGAGGGTGACCATTTCAACCCACAAACCTCTTGAGTGTGACCTCTGTATGTTTCAACCACGTGATCTCGAATTCTCACATCATTGTTAACGACGTTCCCATCCATACCTCCGGTTGTGAGGGTTTGGTTGTTGTTCCATGTCAGAGACCCTACTCCTGATGTGTGTACACCTCCTATGGTTCTTAGCTGCACAAACACACACAACAAATAGGATCAATACAGAATGTAAATTCATCTAAAACCTAAAAAAACAAAAACATATATCCATCTAGAATGTACCTTTCTATTAGCAGTGGAATCCCATATTTGTACTTGAGAATTGTTCAAGCCAATAGCGATGTGACGACCATCGAGAGCCCAACTGACACTGGTGACAGGGCCATTTTCAACCCCAGGCATAAGTTTACCAGAGATGCAATCAACCGAAGCATCCCACAAGTAGACTTTACTGTTAAGAGCAATTGCTAAAACATTGCTGCTTCCCCAATCCAGCAGATTCACGCAGTAATCATCCAGAAGATCAGGAGCATCCAATATTTTCTCAGGTTTCTGTACAATCAAAATCAAAATAATAATTAGATTAAAAGAAAATCAAGTGACCCATTACTTAAAATAATGCAATGGATTATGACCCACCTGAGGAATATGTCGTCTGCGAGGTTTGGTGGGTTTAGAGTGATGAGTTCCACTTCCAGAGTGTGATTGTGGGATGAGTTCAACTGGGGTCGGTGGCTTGTTCTTGAAAGCAAGAATCCGACCGCGGTTCATATTAAAGATCTCCGCCAGTTGCCTCCGGTATGCCTCCCTGGACGGCGAGCTCATGCCAAAGCAAGAATTTGGGTTCGGGTCCTCTTTACCTTTCTTCTTGCCTCCGTTAAGCATGTAATCTGCATAATTAAAGTCCATGGCGGATCTGTTCGGTATGAATCTGTCCAACTGCGATCAAGAAAACATCAATAAGATGTCAAAATCACAATAAAACAAAAACAAAACAAAAAAAAAAGTGCCCAAGATTCGAAATTCCTAACATTTTCATCAGATTTTCTGTGAAGAAGCAGTGGGTATCTAGATTTTCTCTTCAAGTTGGAAGAAGAAGAACCTGAATCCATAACAAAATATATATACATATATAGGGAAAAAAAACACAGAAGAGCCTGCAAAACAGAGAATTAGGTTAAAGAAAACAAAGAAGAAATAATATGCAGAGAAGCGAGAGCAATTGGTGAGTGAAGAGATCGCTTGAGAAAACAGAGAAGAGAAAGCAATTGGTGAGTAGCGCAGAGAGAGCAACGGCTATATATATATAAACCTTGTATGACAAGGAATTGTGATCGGTTGCAGATTTGTTACGCGCGTGAACAAACAATTGCTTTCTTTAATACTATTAACATTTTATTTTGCAAGCACACCTACATATACCTATTTTGTTATCTAATTGATGGGGTAATGGTAAATTATATAATCTCACCCTGTGCTTTTGGATTTAAGGCAAAATATACAAGAGATATCATTAATTACAGTCAGCCCCTCTCCCTTCAACGGATTTAACAGTTGACTTTAAGGATAGAGAGTAAGGGGTCATTTCACCTATCCACTACAAAACATAATTCTAAATAATCTCAGAACTCTTTATAAATATAAATCTACCTCATGAAGATTATAAAAAAACTCATAATTCTAAGAAATTATAAAAAGTTTCCAACATCAGTAAAATGATTTAAAAATAAAATAAAAATTCAACGGTTAAAACTATAATTACTGATTCATAGGAAGTGCAAATGTTAATTTATGGGAGAATAGGAAATAAGCTTTTATATTTGATTAAATGACAAATCAAACCCTCTAGTTTGAATAATTAACGAAAAAACTTCTACCGATAGTTGAATCAAATATAACAATTTAATTATTTTACTATAAACTAAGTAAAAAAAGGAAATATAATAAAAATATACTAATAATGATAAAAACATTTCCATAACAAAAAAAATATATTATAAATAAACATAAAAGATAAAAAATAAAAACCAAACAATATATATTTGGTATAAGAAACAATAACGATGGAGGGACATGCACATTACCAAGATGCATGTGTTTTAAGCATCTCATCAATATATTTTTATATTTTAAAATAATTTTATTTTTATTTTTATTGATTTTATTGCTTTGTCATAGTATATTTTTAAATATTTAATTTTTTATAAAGATAATTTTTTTGTTTTTTATTTTCAAACATATTTTTAGTATATTATGATTTTTTTTTATAGTTCAATTATTGAAAAATACTTAAATAATTATATTTCATTAGATTTAATAAAAATCAACTAATGGTAGGAATTGTTTTGATGATCGTTTAAACCAGAGGGTTTAAGTTGGTATTTGATCAAAACATTAGTGGATTATTTAAAATTCTCATGTTAATTTATTTACTTAATCTCATCTTTATTAATGTGTCACTCTATTTAATTATATTTATCTTCATGTCTATGTTCCGATAAGTCATCACCTCTACCTCTGTCTTGCTTTATCCGCTCTCTGACTCTCTCTGTCTATATATAGTAATGAATTTATAAATTTTGATATTATTTATAATTAACCAAATATCTATTCACACTCCGTATCAAATATCTATTCATACACAATTTTAATTTTTCTTATTGGTAATAACAATTTTATTTTTAATTTAAATTAATAAATGACAAAAAGTTATAGTGAAAATGGTGAGGAATGTCACATTTTTTTTTTGTGTTGTAATGATATCACCAGTTTAATAACTTATGTTCAAAAAGCACCTATTATGGTGAACTACCCAAATTGCTCTTAAAATTTATCTTTGTGTTTCCATCTACACTTTAAAAAATAAATGTTGTCTGAAAACCGATCTCCTTATTTTCTTTTATGCATTTCTGACTGGTTTAACAATGTATCAATTTGTGTATGAACATGTAGTCTCCTGAATTTGCACGAGGTTTTTTTTTTAATAGTCTGAGATTTATTCGATTGTTCCGAGCTTTTTTTGTATTGGTTCGAGCTTTTTTTTGTATTGATCCGAGCTTTTTTAAAAAAAAATTTATGAGCTTTTTTTCTACTGGTTCGAGCTTTTTTTCTATTGGTCCGAGATTTTATCTTTTTGACTATTTGCAAGATTTTTTGGAAAGAATTCGAGCTTTTTTTGTATTGGTTCGAGCTTTTTTTGTATTGGTCAAAGCTTTTTTTCTATTAGTTCGAGATTTTTATAAATTTTTTTCGAGCTTTTTTTTATTGGTTCGAGTTTTTTTTTAAATTGGTCTGAGATTTATTTTTTGTTGAGTTTTTACTATTTGTGAGAACCCAGAATCATTCTCAGATATTTTATCAACACACAACAGATCATTTTTTTTAAAAAAAAAAAGCTCTGGGGGCGCTGCCCTCCACCCTCCCGTGAGCTGACTGGGCAATTCGGCCACCGCGAGCTCGGTAAGGAGCTCGACCCCTGAATGTGTCTACGTATCATCTGAGTTTCAACGGAATTTTCTCTCTCTATTTCACAACTCTCACTGTAAAAAAAATGAATGAAAGAAATCTGATGGAACAACTATTGGGGGCATTTTTGTTCGTTCACTATAATATGTGCTTTTTAAACATAAATTATTCAAACAATGATAATGTTGAAATATCACCTCTAAAAAGTACTATATAATTTTTGAATCCAAAATTATACATACACCAGTAAACATATCTTCGAAATACGTACCTCTCTTTCACTTTCTAACATTTTTATAAACCCTACACGTTATAATTCTTATCCTTTTTTTCACATATATTTGAAGTTTTATTTGTTTGAAGCAATGAATAGTGTTATTATGCGGCTATAAGCAAACATTAATTAAAAATTAACTTTTAAATTAGTCTTAAACTAGCAATTTTTTTTTATTTAATATATACTTGTATAAGAAAGAAGAAAAACTCTAGAATTGTTTTTTTTTTTAATGGGAAGTTTTTAGAAGAAAAAAAAGTGAGTACAAATTATAAAAAATAATGTCTATAACATCACTAGTAGGGGTGGACACGGTTCATCGAACCGAACCTAATTGACCCGGATCGAGTCGAAAAATAGTGTTCGGTTCGGTTTTAAGGTTGAATTCGGTTCAATTCGGTTCGAACCGAATAAACCATATAGAATATGGGTCGGTTTCGGTTTTGGACCTTTAAAAACCGAACCGACCCGACGAACCGAATATAAATACATAAAAAAAACTTAATTTTTCTTTCTCATCTAGACCCCATCTCTCTTGTCTCTTCCGCTGCATCTCAATCCCCATTTCTCTCTGTTTTCTCATACTCAGATCCATGTCACTCTCTCTCACACACACATCGCAACATCTCTCACATGGTCTCCGCTGCACTCGTCTCTCTTCCGCGGCTCCCCCTGGACTCATCAATCGTCAAGGTTTTTTTTTTCTTCTTCTTTCCGCGACATCTTTGTCTCTATGTTTTCTTATTCTATTTTGCTTTCTTTGTTTTATCTTTAATGGGAGTTTTATGTTGCTTTCTTTCATGGGTGTTTGAGATGACAATTCTTTCTAGATCTAGCTCTCGAACCTCACATCGACTTTGATCTGCTCAAAGGAACAAAAATGGTTGAGAAAGGTAGCAAAGGTAGGAAGGAGGAGGCCAACACTTATGAGAACACCATCAACCTACACAAGAGACTTCATGGATGGTAAGATTTACCATCTCTTTGCATGCGTAGATAGATACGTAGATGAATATATGTATGTATAACTGTATATGTATATTCATGTGCATTTTTGTGTTTGTGATTCACTGATTTGTCTAGATCTAGTTCTCTGAAGGTTTTATTTGAGTTTTCGTATTATTTGTCATTTATGTTGAATGTATTATTTCCCTAGATCTGATTTGTTTGTAACCGAGTGTAGTATTATTTTTTGTCTTTATAACTAATTGTTCTGGACATTTTTTTTATGGGTTCTTTTAAGTGATGCAGATGAAGATGATTGAGAAGAAATAAAGGTAAGAATTTAATTTGGTATTTGCTTGTTTAGTTAATTATATTTTCATTATTTACAGGTGAAGATTTTGTTTTCCATTTCAATTAATTTTGCAGGTCGGCAGGTCCAGTGGCTTTTGATTGTGGTAATTATAATGGAAGGTCCAGTAGTTTTTAATCTACAACAGACCTATGAGTTTCTAAGAAAGGTATCAGTACCAAGATAAAAAAAAACAAACATCAATTTCATGGTTCAATCAAATTTATTGTTAATAGTTTGTAAATTGTTGTTATGCAGTGGCTAATAGAGCACCCTCAGTTCTTAAATAATCAACTCTTCAGTGGCGGGGACTCTTACTCCATTTTCTCTATATATAATTTTTTTTTCCTTTTATTAGTTAATTATATTTTCTCTATTTACAGCTGAAGCTTTGAAGTGGAAGAAATACATGGATTACATTTGAATTATTTTTTTATGTTTTATTATATTGCGGATTGTATTTGAAGTTTAATTAATTTATGGATTGTATGTTGGATCATGTGTGTGATCATATTTTATTTTGGATTGATTTTGGACAGCTATGTAATTGGACTGATTTTTTATTTTATTAACTATGTAATTGGATTGATATTTTGGACAGCTATGTATAATTGGATTGTATGTTGGATTATGTGTGAATTGTGATTATATTTTATTTTAGATTGTATTTTGAACAGCCGTGTGATTGGATTGATATGTCATATGTTATTCTATTACAATTATGTAATTGGATTGATATTTTGGACAATAATGTATTTGTATTGCATTTTGGACTGATGTTTTACTCTATGTAATTGAAGTTATCTACTTATCTGGATTTAATTTCTGGATAGCTATTTTTAATACTTTTGAATTTTGATTGATTTGAACTGTATTTATATTTGTATTTATGCTTATGTGTTAATTAATATGGACAAAATTTGATTATGTAAACAATATTTCAGTTAAATTTGAACTAGAACAATTGTCTAAAGGTCCAACACGATAAGTGAATAATAGCCGGTAAAAGGTAAAAATGAAATGAAGATTTTTTTTTTTTGTAAAAAAAAAAACAGAAGCCCAATAAGCCCAAAACCGAATCGAACCAAACCGAATCGAACCGAACCGAATCGAACCGAGAAAAGGGTGTTCGGTTCAATTCGGTTTTAGGGTTCAATATGGTTCAAACCGATTCACATATTTAAAAACCGAATTTAATTCGGTTCAATACGGTTTTGGACAAAACCGAACCGCGCCCACCCCTAATCACTAGTGTTGATGAATTGCCCCCCCACTTGATTTCTTCAAGTAAAGAGTATTGCCCCCCACTTGATTTCTTCAAGTAAAGAGTGTCACTCATGACTCATTCCATCCCAACAAATAGAGTTGATATTACTACGAAAATCTCTCAAGAGAATATTACAAAAATTAACGAGAATGTGTTTGATATGAATTTGATAACTCAAATTGGCTCCAATATCAATGAGATCATACTCCATATTGATGACAAAAGAGTTGAATTTATAAGCAAAATATGAACTTCTATCTTTGATTTTGATGTTCCATGTTATAAGTAATATTTATATTTTGGTTGATGTTATTTATATTATTATTATTATTATTGTAAATATGAAATAAAGTAACTAGCACAATATTTAGCATGTATAATAGAAGGCTTTATTGTTAAAAAAAAATAATAAAAAAAAAGGCTTTTTATAATTAGACAAACTTCGGATTTGGGCCGCCCATTAGCCCATTTCTCTTCGGCTTTAGGCCCAGCCCACTAAACATGTCTCAACAGTCACTCTGTTTCTCTTTGGTTTCGCGGCTTTCGCCGACTTCAACACACCAACACCATAGTTTCGCTACTCTGCTGCAAATAATGATTGATTATTATACTTAACGTCAAGTAAGCTCTCTATCTGCCATTTCTAATTCGAAAAGTAGCAACTTTTTCATGAGGGTCTCGACTGTTAACTTGTTTTCTTTAATTAAATTCATCAAACACCATCACTTCATTGGGATCATGGACAATATTTCTTGAAGCTTTAATTTTGTAAACTTCTTGATGCTTCATTTTGTTTAAGGAAATGAAGGAAAAAGGGCATCAAAACTTGCTATGTGTAGTGCAGCCGTGTAGGATGAAAACTTGAAATAGAAGAGCGGAGATAATCTATAGATGAAACGAAAATGGTGAACAAATAAATAAATAATTGAATGATAATTTTTTCATTGTAATAATTTATATTCTCCATAAAGAATAAATAATTCAAGATGATTTTTTTTTTCAATGCATTCATTGTGATTCTGTGTAATACCACATAATTGAGATTCTTTTTCACTTTATGTTTTAATTTTTTGATGAAAAGAATTGAGATTCTTTAGATTCTCTGTAAGTTACAAAAAAAAAAATTATGGGTTTTACACGTTTTACACAAACAGATTTTTTCAAATTGTCTTTCATAATCTTTGGCCAATTCTATTATTGAGTATTGTTTTAAATTTTTTTATAAATTTGTTAATACTACTTTTAAAATAATTTTTAATCTAAACTATTTGAACAATAATTTAAGTGTTTAGGATTAATGTTTTTTTTTAATAATTTACAAAATATCCATAGATTTTGAGGTGAAATTCATAATATTTCGAGAATATCATGAGATTTTTATGAATGTTTCGAAATCGACTATATATTTACCCCATTTCCATATTGTTCCCTTCAAAATATAGACATATTGATGGATATATCAATATATCTATCAATTTTAAGTTCATTGGCTGCAACCATTGCAATGCTATGGAATACCCTCAAAACATCGTGGGATATCAAGTTAAAAACGACATGAGCTAGTCAAATCAAGGATGCTGAAGAATACATGTTATGTGATATCTGAAGATAATATATTTAGTGCTAGTGTTTTGATACTTGCTCTTACAAAGTTTCCACATCTCTTCTAACACACCCTTTTAACTAAACAATATTGCAATCATTATGTACTTAACCATTTGAGAATGATTTTTCTAAAAATAGAAAAAGAAAAAGAAGCAATGTTGTAGGTTGACATGATACAAGAACATGATAGAAGGAATTCTCAAGAAAATTTCAGATGAAGAACAAGTCATAGTCACTTAAAACTCTTGTTGATCAAAACAAGTTGAAAAAAGAAGGCAAACTATAACCAGATACATGAAGTTAAAACAATACATAAATACAAATACCAGATATGAGAGCCTTATTGATTCTGACCATTAATTTAATCATGCAATGTGTTGCACCAGAAAATGGCATTTCCATGTCATTTAACAAAACAGTAATGATCAAAAATTCAAAATCTATTATCAAAATTACTAACAATCACTGATATTGAGTTACAATCATCAGCACATTTTAAACATTTTCATCATCTACAACTACAAGCACAACAAAGTTATGTCCCATGCATACAGCCATAGAGATACCACCACTGCAATATACTCACTAGAATTGGATTCAAGCTAATAAAACTGGATTAACTTTCGTTATCAAAAATTACAAGTTTTCCATTTTATACAAAACCACAATAACTCGAGAAGACTGAAAAGTTTGTTATGGAAAATCCATGCTAGTCTAGTATTCCAACTCGGTTAAACCAGTGGCATGGTTCTGAATAGGAATTTTAATCCTTCCTGAGTTCCATGTATTCACGGCGAATACCATCTGCATTTAAGACGACGATTTCAAGCTTGTCTCCCTGTTACACATCACACAAATGTTAGAATAGAGGCACACAAACTGTAGATGAAAAACAAAAGGACTTAGCATCAATAGTAAACAATATAGGCCAAAATGAAAAGGTCTTGCTCTTCTTATTCTATGTGTAGCACATATCCTTGATGAATATCCACTCATAAATAACGTGATAACATACACGTAAATAGATAGCAGTGAGATCTCCATTCTACAATCAGAAGAAGCCTATTACTGATTCAAAATAACTCACCGTGTAAATATCTCTCTCAGTTGCTGATGCAAAACAAGTTTTGACCAAATCAACAGCTTCAGTTTCTGAAAGTGGAGTAACAGCATCCTGAACAGGTACTGAATTTTCAATCAGGATATCAGACTAAAAGCATGAAGAGTATGTGATGCTGAAATATTTCAAATTAAGAGAAGTACCTGGGCAGGCAATAAGAGTGGACTGGGAGACTTCAGTTGATTATCCAGAAAAGGCATGATTAGCGTTGAACCGGAACCTTGGCAACCATACCCAACCCTCTCATAGGAACCAACGGCATCGTATGTGTAGACACAGCCCTTACCGGAAGTTTTGAATAAGACAAGGATCCACAAGTTAAGAGCGGAAGCTTAAAACTGGGACTTAAAGTTTGTAACAAGATTACCTTCAGTGTCAAGGCCACCCAAAACATTAAATGAATAGTAAGGAAAGAATCACTTATAATAAAGAGTGTTGGAAAGCAGCTGAGCCATCACAGGGCAGCTCATTTGCTTATTGTGTTGGTGCTGATAGATCTGTTTTTCACGGAAAACCCAATTAAGAGAAATGTGAATGGCGTCAGTGCCAATATATACTATCAGGAGACTTGGCCCTTAAACAGCATGTGTATTTGAGGTTACAAGTTTATATATTACAACAAAAGACTACATTCATAACAAGTTCCATATATAAGGTGTTCTCGAGAAAACCAACACACTCAAGAACATTTATTCAGTCTTCATACCAAATTCTTCCCAAGGACAATAACAACACCGAAAAGTTTAGAGTAAACCTAAGTAAAACAGACAAGAACCAACCTATAAAAGGAAAATCTCAAAGCATATCATTTACACACACATATATGAGTAATCAACAAAGTGGCAATGTAGTAATTTGAAACCGAAGTTATAAGACATTGGTTATATGCCTACATCTAAGATAACAAACATCAAATGCTCTTCTATGGCAGAAAATTTTAGATTAAAAAAAACTATCATTAGAGTTTTGGAAACTCACCAAGTGCCTTGCAGCCAAGAACTTTTGTAAGGCTTTCACATCGGCTTGAAAACCAGAAGAAGCCATCAAACTTTTGTCAGCCCTGCCAAATGTTACAAAAGTACAGAATATAAAAGACAAAATCATCATCGTGGGTGCCTCTGACAAAACTTCTAAACCACACAACATACCCAAGAGCACAAGGGCCTTACTAACAAGTATAGGAACCCAACACCTTATAAACCTAAATAACATAAAAAAAAATGCCATTCCAAAATCAATCAACAGTGTAATATGCGGCAAGGAACTTAAGTATATGACACAAAATTACTCATTTCAGTTTTTTTTTTTTTTTTTAAGGTTACAAAACTGCTGGGACCACAGGCGTTGAACCGTAGTGGTGGAGGCTCCCAAGGGAGAGTCCAACCACATTGGCAAGAGGCCTTGTGCTACTCATTTCAGCTTTTATTTGGCATTAGTTTGGGCAAATTCTGGGTAGATCAAAATTGTTCATCAAGTATAGTTTCCTTCTTATATCTTAAAGACTGAGATCACGTTTAACACTCTTGCAAGCATAAAAGCAAAAGAATACGGTGTCGGTGTGTCCGTGATATAATTGCTTTAATGCAAAACTAAACGAAAATTCGTACGCAAAACAAAAAAAAAAATCAAATTGTTACAATGTCTAAAACATTAAAGCCCAAAACACATATTCAACAGTACCATGTTGAAATAATATCAGTATCTACTAAAACCCTAATAATTGAAATTTGAACTTAAATAATATCAGTAACTTCAATGCCAACCTAGAATAAGAATCAAATAATAAACAAAACAAAAAAAATAAAAAAGAGATATGTAATTAGGGTCCATACAGGTTACAGATTTTGGAGTACTCGCGAGTGAGGATACTATAACCATTTGACATTCGAGTATCGGCCGCTATAACACAGTAATCGATTCCGGCAATCGCAACACAAGATCTGCGAAACAGACACAGTCACACCGAGAAAGCTTTAAACTTTATTTTTTTTTCAAAAAAAAAAAAAAAGTATGTATGCAAGCAAGCATATGAAGAGAGAAAGAGAGAGTACCCTCCATTGTTGTCGTACGGAGACCAGTTGGCGGCCTGCTTCGACATGGTGAGTGAAGCAAGAAGGTAGGGAGAGATTGTTTTTTACGGGGGCGGAATCATGATTTTGGCTTTTGTGGGGGCCAATATAAAAATTAATATTTATAATTTAATTTATCTAATTTTACTTTGATTTCCATTTTAATTACATAATCAAGGAGATTGTGAGAAATTTTTTCTTCCTTTTGAGTTTTGCCAAACCGATGTCTAAATTATTATTATTATTTTGTACAAATCCATGTAAATCTAATCTTTTTCTAATAACACTATGATTGGATTGATGAAAAAAAAAATGGAAATGAAATGAGAGGAAAGGGTAATGTTTTTAGTGATGGTTTTTATGGATGGTTATGTATGGATGAGTATGAATAGAAAGGAAGGAAAAGGAAACAAATGGGGTTAGATTTGGAATATTGAAAAAAAAAATCATTAACTTTTAATTTATTTCTCTCATTTTCCATATAATTTTGGAGAGAAACTAAATTGGATAAAACAAGAAGAAACAACCCCCTTCATTTCCTTTCCTTCCCTTTCATTTCTTTCTCATTTATCAATCCAAACAAAAGATAAGAAATTTACACGTTATTATTTTATATAAATCCAAGTAAATCTAAGCTTTTTCTAAGAAGGGATCCTGCATTTTTAGTTTTCTAGTGTATTTCCGGGAATGGATGGTGCTCCAACAACCAAAACCAAGTCTATCAAGTTTTTTTTTTTTTTTTAATTTTTCTTTTTAAAAATAAAATTAGTGCCCATGTTAGACAACACACTGCCTTGAATGGCAGTATATAATAAATGATTATATAATTAAGGGTGTTGATATTGCCACCCATTTGGAATGACAATGGGTTGGGTTCGGACGAGTTTAGGAAAAACCAAAACTAAATCCAAACCCATAAAAGAAAATGATATCCAAACTCACCCACGAAAGAAAATGGCATCAAAACTCACCCACGAACCCTCGCAATGTAGCGGGTTTGGGTTTGGGTTTCACCCACGGATTTTAACAACATCCAGATCCGTCCACAAACTCGCGAACTCCTGGTGATTTGTTGTTTCAAAGCGACTCACCCCTGTGTGTGTAACTCGGTCCGAGTCAAACAAGTTGCTGGCAGCTATTCACGTTAGTTTTCTTCTTTTAGACTTCAGAGAAAATGAAAAAAAAAAAAAAAGTAAAAGCAAAAAAAGTTTAAAAATACCGGAAAAGAAGAATATATGGAGAAGAAGAGTTTTAATTTTGAAGAGAAAAATAAATAAATAAAATAAGTTGCAGAGAAAATAAACTGGAAGATGAGTTTTAATTTTGAAGAAAGAGTGTGGGGGTTGAAGATCGAGAAGAGAAAAAATGAAAACTGATAAAAAGAAAAAGAAAAATAATAATATAAGGTATTTTAAAATCTGAAAAGACAAAAAATGGGATCCAACTGCATGTGATGTAAGACAAAAATAAAATATAAAAGTAATTATTATAATTTTATTTGTTAAATAATTATTAAATCAAACAGGTTCATGAGTTCGGGTTTGGTTTTTTTTTTTTCACACCCGAACCCGTAATGAGTTGAGGTTTCAAATCCAAACCTATTAACGAGTTATATTTTCACATACTAAACACTTTCCAGACGGGTCGGGTTCGGACGGGTCCTACGAATTCAGGTTTAATTGTCATTCCTACGACCCATACACCCATATCTATAATTTTAAAATTAAACAATTACCGTAAGCTCCCATCTAATGCCTCTTAAATTATTAATACACCGATTTTTATAAAAAAATATATATTTTTTATTCCAACCTTTACGGATTAATAAGTCATCATTGATAGTCAAACCGTGATTTTTCTCTTTATATAAAAAGAAACTCTCCTAAATACATCAATCTACGTCTATCAATTAAAAAAAATACTTTTCACTTTTTGTTTATCAATAAAGTTCATACCCAGACAAAAAAGAAAGACAGAAAATAACAAAGAAATGAATAAGTTTGTATGATCGAAGCCCTTCAAAAAAGAATTTATGTTACTTTATTATACGATAATCATGCAATGTTATGAAATTTCGATACTTGAAAAAGAATTAAGGTTTAACAAGGGTTTATGATAAGTTTTTTTTTATTAAAGATATATAGTTGAAGATATGATAGATGTAATAATGTTTTTGTTTATTTTTTAATTAAAGTAGTTAGTTTTTATTGGTAAATTTATATTAAAATATTTTTTTAATTTGTCCTACGATTCAATTACCTAAACCTAACCCTAACTATGATGATCAATTTGATGATATCTTAGAGTTTGTCGTTAAAAGGATAAAAATTATGTTTTTATGATGAATGTTTTTCTTAAGTGTTAAAAGGATAATTTTAGAAAAGAAAAAAAACGAAGTGTATTTATAATTTTTTTTTTAAATTGAAATTTTTAGAATGATGTGTATTTACAAAATGAGTGTGAAAAGAAAAAAAAATTGTCATGAGAAAATCTCATGATAAAAATAGAATAGCATTTATATATATATAATGTTAGAAAGAGGTGTTTCGTGTGCCTATTTTCAAGACCGACCCGTGACGGGACCCAGCCATTTGATGGGCCCCCCAATTGGCCAAATAAACTTCTTCTTATTTTGGGATCTCTTTCTTCAAGATCTAACAAGTTTAGAGCATCACTCCTCTGTACCCAATATATTTAAAAGGCCCAATCTCAATCCTCAAATATTTATTTTCTTGGCCCAATTAACATACTTCTTCATCAGATTATCAAAACAAAATAAGAATCCTAATTTCTAAATTATAACAGTAGAAGATTACGCATTTCTATTTGATAACCTGCTATACTTATTATTGTTGTTACTTCATTAAGTCTAGGCTTGTAATTTTAAACCGTTATCTGCCTCTTTGAATCCATTATTCTGCCTTCCTGACTTCGTCTTCAACTCTTCGATATGCTAATTTTGTTTCACACGTCACAAGTTCACAGGTTCAAGTTTTTTACTTGGTTAGTTGGTTAGTTGGTTAGTTGCTTGTTATTTTAAATTGTTATTATATATTTATATGTCGCAGTCAATTGTCTTCAGAGCTTGTTTGGGATAACTTTTATTTTTGGCTTTTGACTGAAGAAGAAGAGAAGTAAAAGCCTGAACTTCTTAATAACTGCTTGGATAATATATTTCAGAAAAACGTTTGTATTTGGAAGAGCTTTTGAACCTGTTTGGATGGAATTTTTAAAAATAACTTCTAATTATGATATTACTTTTTTACCCTTATAAAAGAGCTTTTGAATATGTTTGACTGAAACATTTTAAAAAATCTATTCTAATTATAATTTAACATTTGCATCTTTTTTTTCTTACTTTTGTATGTTATTAGTTGAGTAGACATTATGTATATAATAAAAGTTTACTTCTGAAGGAATAATGTAAGGTTTTTATTTTTTTATTTTTTTTCTACTATATTTCAAGAAACAATTCCACTCAAAGAAATGAAGTAATAAAAATTCACTTAAAATTACTAATACATTTATACATATTAGTTTACTACATATTAAGTATGACAATTTTAAATAAAACCTTACATATAAAGTTGATAATAAAATTATACAATCACGAGTTCTCTAGCAATTCTATCACGAACAACCCCCATCTCACTTTCATCTATTGTTAAATTCATATATGATTCTTCGTCCTCGGACATGTAATCTTTATCTTCATTATATGATTCAAATTCAATATCTGCAATGGCCTCTCTTCTTATGAAATTATGCAAAGCCATTGAAGCATTAACAATGGTTAACTGCTTATCAAATTTATAATTAGGTATGTGTTGTAAAATTTTCTATCGTGTTTTCCACACACCAAAACAACGCTCAATAACACTTCGTAATGACGAATACACATAATTAAATGTTTCTCGAGATCCTGTTGGTTGACCACTAGTACGAAAGACTGTGAGAGGATATTTTTCACCTTTATACGGAGCTAAATACCCCTTCATATTTGGATATCCAGTATCAACCAAGTAGTACTTATCTGCAATATCCACATACATCATTAATCAATAATATTCAAAGTAATATATATACAATATTTAAAAATACCGATTAAAAACAATATCACATACCATCTGGAGGTATAGGAAATTTTAACTCGATGTTTCTTATTACCTCTAAAAATATACGTGTATCATGTGCAGATCCTTCCCATCCCTGCCATACAAATGTGAAAAACATATCAAATCCACACACAACCATAATATTTTGGGTAGGAAATCCTTTCCTACCAATATATGGAATTTGTTCATCCACGGGAAGTGACACACGAATATGGGTTCCATCTATGGCTCCAATGCAATCCTAGCAATTATCAGATGAATTAAAAAAAATAACGTTAGTTTACTTCTGAACAAATTACCAAGTATTCACAAATTATTTAGATACAAAATTACCTTAAAACATGGCCAATATTTGGGATTACTTCGAATGTAATTTGAGACTTCATTAAATTCTGTAGGTGGCCTAATTTCATCAAAAGCAACACATGGTCATTTTCTCGAGGACAATTCCAAATTGTCTACTCACAGTTTCATCCGAATGCTGAAATTGTTCTTGAATAATTCTGTTTCCAACACCATGCCCCAAGGTCATTAAAAACATACCAACTGCCTCCTCGAGCCTAACTTCTTTAATGGATGTTAATCCGTAACTTCTTAATCTATCACATAATTTGGTAAAAACGTGTTTCTCCATTCGAAACTGCTCTTGACAACGTCGATCGTTTCCATTCAATATCTCCATCATGAACATCCATCAAGTACGGGGTGAATTTCTATATGGTTCTTTAATTAAGAAATTATTGTGGTGATATACCGTTGCTCTAGCAACACTGACAACAACTTCATTAAACTCAATCTCATTTATAATGGCTTGTTCAACAATTTGTTCTTCAATTTCTTCATCTGAATCAATATTTATGCTGCACTATATTAAACAACACCAATTAAAAACCAATTTCAGTGGTACTAACATTTTTGTGTCAACTTGGTTGGTTTTGACTGATCAAGATCCAGTTTAGGATCTTTAAAAAAGATCTAGTATAGGTCTATATAAATGAATCCTATATGTAAATAGTTTATATATATATATATATATATATATATATATATATATATATATATAAGCAAGCACCCCAAACAGGGTAAACAATAGAGAACGACAAAACAGAAAGGAAAAAAAAACAAACAGGCAAAAGAGACATAAGGTGGCTATATCCGTCAAAATAAAATTTCTAATGCAGACAGGAGATTACTCCAGTTAAACTGTCACACTAACACCACCCAGACAAGACATCAAACTAGAGATATCAGTCATGTTTTTTTGTTATAAAACACACTCTCAGACACCTAATTCAACATTAGGTAGCAGTATTACAAAATTCATTAGTTTAATGAACAAACTACAACAAAAAACAAAAGCAAAAACAAAAGCAAAAGCGAAGCAATTCTTTTGCTATTATGATACCGAATGAAAGAAAAAAAAACCATAAATAAAGTATATATCACTAGGTCATAAACAAACATCAACAAGTTGTTTATATATATATATATAGGGGCGGAGGAACGTGGAGGCCGGTGGGGGTCATGACCCTTACAACCCAAAAAAAAAATCATAAATTTTAAGTAAATTTTCTTTATAAAATAAGATATTGTAATATTGTATATTCAATTAACCATATATTCCACTGTCAGTCTTGTTTTTTACAGCATCAATTAATTTTATTTGTTTTTTAACGATAAATGTTTAGTCTTGCTACTTTATACTTAAAAATATTATTGTTATAAATTATAAGGAAAAACCTACTTGTATCTAATTTTATGTTTTTATATTTTACATATAAAAGAAAGAAAATATACTGCTTTTGGATTTGATTTCCTATACATCATCGATCAGTCTATCCTATATATACACTTCTTTTTCTTTTTTTCTTTTTTAATTTTTTCCTTAAACATTTTTATTCTTTGTGCTGCAAATAAATTCTTCTCATTCTACGGTTCATCTATCCAAATAATTTCAGTTACAAGATTACAAATTAATAAAAATTTTAGGTTTATTTTTCAGTTTTGTATTTGTTATTTTCTTAGGTTATTAATATGATTTTGCTATATTTATTGTACTGGTTTGTTATTTAAACGTTTATTTTTTTAAAATTATTTCGATTTTATTATAGCTTAATTTTGTTTGGCCCTCAGAGGCGTAGCTTAGATGGTAAATGGACATAGAGCTTGTGCAAGTGACTCTCAAGTCCGCGGCTTGAATCATACCAATTGCGAAAAACTTAAAAAAAAAAATCTAGTATAAATAGATACAATAAAAAAAAAGTTAATGTTGTTTGACATATTAAAACCTCAGAAGCCTATTCATCTTTGTCAACATCTAGAAGATGACTTTCTTACAAACTCTTTAATCTTGTATATTGAAAGGAAAATCACATTGATTTTTTTTTTTTGAAGTATAAATCACATTAAAACTTAGTATAGATTTGATTGATGTTGGAGATTTAAAAGAGTAATCGGTTCATTTTGATTCATAAAACCAGTAAATATTTTATTTATTAATTAATTTGTTGTATCATTATATATGGGACTAGATGCTATTACATTTTATTTTTTCAATAACTAGTTTTTTAAATTTTAGTATATTTGTCATACATTAATTTGAATATGTGTTTTAGTCTTGGCCCCCTCAAAACGGAAATCCTGGCTTCGCCCATATATATATATTTACATATACAAAAAGTGTCAAGTGTCTTGTAAAGAGACAACCGTTAATGATATACATCTTACAAAATTTGTCATACGTTACCATAAAAGATTAGTTCTTTTCAAAATATGTCATTTCTACAAAAGCTTCATTTTCCTTCACATTTAATTGTCTTCATGATTAAGGTTGTTGATTTTTCAACCACTGAATTTGGTATTCATGTTCCCTTAGAGCCACAAAAATCTCCCTATTTGCCTTCTTTGTGAACAAACTAATACCCAATTTGAAAAGAGGACTCATCGGTTCACATTCCGGTAGAGTAACTAACTTATCAAGAACTTCTTGAATACTAGAACCAGGTGGATCAGTTCGTATATAAGAATTCTTATTCTTAATACTATTACAAAGATCCTCAAGTTGCTTGGATAACTTCGAGGATGTGAATTGTTTTTTTTTTTCCTTTCTTGAATTTCTTTCTATTTGGTGCAAGTGTTTTTTGTTTGCGGTTGCAACATTCTACTTCATCCTCATGAACAGCTTCTTCAGAGTCTAAACTAACATTATCATCAATCATGAAAGCTTATGAATATAGAGGAGGTGTTAAACCAGAAGTTGGTGCCCAAGCCCTATCTCCAGTTGCAGTAACATCTTGAAATAATTCATCTATCTTGAATACATGCTCCAAACCTTTGACACGAAATTTTGAAGCTTCTAGATATTTCTATTATAAGTTTGAAGTTAGTTTAATTGAGTAAGTTAAAATATAAATTACAATAATAATATTATTATTTATAAATACCTACTTGTAATTTTGCTTCCCACCATTCATTTGAAGCATCAATAGTTTGTCTCTCCATGTCCCAACCGAGTCCGGTTTCTCCTCTTACCAATGAATCCCAAAGTTGCCACTCTTTTTTCACATTGTCCCAATGATTTTTCAGTTGCTTTCGATCATATGTTCTACCCGTAATCTTATTAAAGTTTTCAATAAAGTTTTTCCAACATTGCTTACTTAGATGTGTTCCATTTCTATTACCGGCTCTAACTTGTTCTATAGCCAAATCAACCCAAATCTCATGTGTCGGTGGATCCCATACTGCTTTTGCTTTTCCTTGTGCTCCCTCATTTGCCATCTACTTTAAAATTAAAAAGTTTTTAAGCTACTTATAATTACAAAATTACACACAAAAGATAGTAATTATCCACTGATATACAAACTATGTAAAAAAATACTCAAAATCTGTAGAATCATGTAAAAATAGCAATAGTGAAAAATAAGGTTTCAATGCTTAGGGACAGTGGAGTCTATAAAAAGGCTCAACCATTGTCAAATTTACATATCAACTTTCGAATAGATTATGACAAAGTAAGAGAAACATGACTCTATACTTCACAATAAATTACTTTATTATAATTATTTCATAATAAGACCTACTATTACACTCAAATAATTGAGTATCAAAGGAGACAAAGAAAAGCTCTACTCTCAAAACACTAGAAGTGCTTGAAAACCTTTAAGAAAATCTATATTAAAACATATAAGAATAACAGAGTAGATGATCAATATAGCTTACAGACTTGAGAGCATATTTGGATTTCTTTTTCTTTATACTGGATAATTACATTCACACACATATCGTGTGTTTATATACAGAGTTGAAGATTAATCATGATTCTAACAACTTCCGTAATTTGCGGAGAGTGCATATGATGTGGCTAATCTGATGTACCATATTAAAACTTACATATAGCTGACCTCAGCTGAATCAAGTCAGTTAGAAAGAGCGTAAACTTTTACCAAAATGAAGAGAGAGCAATCAGCTGTGATGTGAGTGTATATTGCTAATTGTGGACCTGTCATCAGACACAGCTGATTGCTTTTGATATGGCTCAACATCCCCCCTCAAATGAAGCTTGGATTTATCCAAGACGAGTTTGTTCCTCAAAAGATTGAACCTACCAATGCCAAGTGCCTTAGTGAGAATATCAGCAGGTTGAGCTTCAGTTGGAATGTACCTGACATCCAACTCATTAGCCTGAATCTTATCTCGAATAAAATGAAGGTCCAACTCAATATGCTTAGTTCTTGAGTGAAATACTGGGTTCTTTGCCAATGAGCCAGCTCCAGTGTTATCACACCAGAGAACTGGAGGTGATGAAAGAGGTATTCCAATTTCAGACAGTAGAGCCTTTATCCAAATAACTTCAGCCGCAGCTAGAGTCAAAGCCCTATACTCTGCCTCACAACTCGATCGAGCGACCACTTTTTGTTTTTGAGAACTCCAGGACACCAAGTTACCACCAAGGAACACGCACCACCCACTCGTAGACTTCCTATCATCAAGATTACTCGCCCAATCAGCGTCGAAAAAACCTTCAAGATGCAATTGTGTGGCTGCTAATGAAGGCTTAAAATGCAGTCCAGTGGTCAAAGTGCCTTTAATGTATCTGAGAAGACGCTTGCAAGCCTGCCAATGTACACAAGTAGGTGTAGCTAAATACTGGCTCAATCTATTTACAACAAAAGAAATGTCAGGTCTAGTCAACATAAGATACTGCAGTGCACCCACAGTGCTTCGATAGAGAGTTAGATCCATGAAAGGATCCCCATCTTCCTTAGACAGCTTGGCACCAGTTGACATAGGAGTTGGACACATTGTACAATCAGTCATCCTAGTTTTTTCCAGCAAATCAGATGCATATTTGCTTTGAGTTAAACTAATTTCATGATCAGTCCTAGAAGCCTCAAAACCAAGAAAATAGTTGAACTCACCTAAGTCCTTCAAAGCAAAAAACTTGTTCAAGTCATGTACCACCTGAGATAGTAATATAGAGTTGTTACCAGTCAACAATATGTCATCGACATACACTAAGAGAAGCACCACACAATTTTGTCTTCTGAATATAAAGAGAGACGTGTCTGCCTTGGAGTTTTTGAAGCCCCAACTCTCTAAGGCTGACTTCAGCTTATCATACCATGCTCGTGGTGCCTGTTTGAGGCCATAAAGAGACTTAATAAGCCTGCACACATAACCCGGATGTTGCTTATCCATAAAACCCTCCGGTTGTTCCATGAACACAGCCTCATTTAGCTCACCATTTAAGAAGGCATTATTGATGTCCAATTGTCTAATTGTCCACTTATGAAGAACAACAAGGGAAAGGATTATTCTAATGGTAGATGACTTTACAACTGGACTGAAAGTTTCTAAGAAATCAACTCCTGCTGTTTGGTGAAAACCCTTTGCAACAAGGCGTGCCTTATACCGCTGAATAGAGCCATCTTGGTTGTGTTTAATTCGAAACACCCGTTTTTTCCCTACCACATTCATATCATCATGTCTCGGAGTAAGAACCCAGGTATGATTCCTTATGAGTGCATCATATTCATCGTTTATTGCTAATTTCCAGTTGGGATCAGCCAAGGCATCAACAACTTTTGTGGGTTCTCTGATGGTTTAAGGAACATCAGATATAAAAGCATTTGGTGCAGTGACACCAGTTTTGGATCTAGTAATCATAGGATGTATATAGATATTTGATTTTGGAAGGGAATGAGTGACAGTATCAAGAGTATTATGCACAGGAGAGTAAGGCAAGTGAACTTGGAGAGGTATTGCAGGGAGAGAAGGATCAAGATGCTTAGTGAAATGTGAATGGTGCTCATGACTGGCATTAGACAAGATAGAAAGTGGTATA
This sequence comes from Dipteronia dyeriana, assembly GCA_032871835.1. NCBI lineage: Eukaryota > Viridiplantae > Streptophyta > Magnoliopsida > Sapindales > Sapindaceae > Dipteronia > Dipteronia dyeriana. Next base: position 79,057,705 of record CM065301.1, on the reverse strand, counting down.
CTGGACTTAGAAGAAACACCTTTACCAACATTACTATCTCCTGTGAACAAAGTCTTGTAAGGAAAATCTTGCTTATTAAAGGTAACATTCCTAGAGATATATATACGACCACTGGAATGTAGACATCTAAACCCTTTGTGACAATCACTAATCCAATAAAAATGCACTTATCAGAGTGAAAATCAAATTTATGCCTATTATATGGCCTGAGAAGAGGAAAACAAGCACAACCAAAAACCTTTAGAGAGTGATAATTGGGAGACACATTGTACAACCTTTGGAATGGAGAAATATGACCAAGAATATGAGCAGGAAGTCTATTTATAATATGAACAGCAGTGTGAAAAGCATCTATAAAATGAACATAATACTTATAACCAAGTGGAGAAACATGGGGAGAAGGCCCCCAAACATCAGTGAAAATGAGTTCAAGAGGTGCTTTGTAAACTGTTTTTGAGGAAGGAAAAGGCAATTGATAAAGTTTGCCACATTGACATGCATCATAAAAATCTAATGAAGTTGATGCAGTGCAAGGTAGATTTAGGCTTCTCAAGATTTGTTTTAAAACAGAAAAAGAAGGATGTCCAAGTTTTTTATGCCACTGAAACAAAACAGAGTTCTTGTCATTCGACTTGAAAGTGTTGCAAGACTTTATTGTATTTACATTATAACAAGAACTTTTTGACCACATATCTGCACAAATATTTGAAGAAGCAACGTTACTAGATTGAGCTGTATCAATCTTTTTACAAACACATGCTGAATTCGACAAACACCTTTGACACAGTATTTATTTTTGACACAAACAATGCATGAGCTTTAGCAGATGTAGACTTGTCACTAATTGACGAAAGGTCCAGCTGATAGATGCCATTTTTCAACCCTCCTTGCAGCAGAACCTTCTTCGTATTCTTGTCCTTAATCAAGCAAAAATCAGTATTAAACTCTACTATAACACCATTGTCCCTAGTGAATTGAGATATACTTAGCAAATTTTTAGTTATTGCTGGGACATGTAAGATGTTATTCAAGAGTAGAGGCATATGAGGTGTTGTGTGTGAACTTAATGAAGAGAAACCAACATGAGAGATTTCAAGTTCAGCTCCATTATCTACTGATAACTTCTCTGGTCCCCTGTAATCAGCTTTGTGAGTCAGATTCTGTGTATCAGAAGTGATGTGGTGTGTAGCACCGCTGTCCATGTACCAGGATAGGTCCATCACTGAAGCTGGTGAGGCAATATAGGCATTTGCATTGGAGAAATTCCCATAATTCTGCACCGGCATCTGACTTTGATTGTTTGACGCATTTACATTATACTGACTCATGTGTGCTTGGAAACCTGAATTGTTGCCTTGATTTTGTTGATTCTCTGCTTGTTGCACAATCTGCATATTTATGCCTTGAAAAGATTGATCAAAACGCTTGCAACATGAAGATACAATATGTCCAGTTTTACCACACAACTGACATATAAATCTTGAGCCAGGTCTGTGTCCATTTCTTCCTTTGCCTCTACCTCTTGTTCAACCACCTCTAAAATTGTTTCCTCTAAGCATATTGAGCAGAGGAATTATTAAGTGTATATTGAGTTGAAGCATTATTCATGTCAAGAGAAGCAACTGCACTATGCTTTACCAATCTGCTCTCATAACTCATTAGCTGATATTGAACTTCTTGAAGGCTAATCTTTCCTTGTCTTCCAGTTATACTAACAACTACAACATCATATTCTAAACCTAAACCACCCAAAATTTGCCAGATTAACTCAGCCTCTGTCAATGGCTGGCCTGCTGCAGTAAGATTCTCACTTAAATTTTTCATTTTTAGGACAAAGTCACTCACAGATAAACTTCCTGTCTTGGTATTTTGTATCTCATCTCTTAATTTTAGGACTCTAGCTTTTGATTGCTGAGCAAAAAGACTCTCAAGAGTTTTCCACACTTTATTGGAGGAAACACAATGAGTTATGTGACCGAAAACAGTCGCACTTAAAGTTGAAAAAAGCCAACATACAATCAACTGATCTGCCTTCTTCCAATTGATAAAATCATCATTTATAACTCTATCAGATTTACTTTATTGACCTGATTGTATATACTTTGGTGGACAAACTCTAGATCCTAATACAAATTCTCTAGATCAAATGCTTTAATAGCAGGTAGAACTTGCGATTTCCAGAAAAAATAGTTACTCTGATCTAGCTTTATAGGAAGCTTAAAATTGAGACTGGAAGAAAGTGACGAAACCTGTGATTTCAACTTTCGAGAGCTAAATTGATTTCTCTTTCTCTTGCTTAAAGAATCTGATCCTGAGTCTGAATCTCCATCTGATCCTGAGTTTGAAGACATCAGGACTGCTAGTCTTGATGCTCTGATACCATGAAAACCTTTAAGAAAATCTATATTAAAACATAAAAGAAGAACAGAGTAGATGATCAATATAGCTCACAGACTTGAGAGCATATTTGGATTTCTTTTTCTTTATACTGGATAATTACATTCACACACATATCGTGTGTTTATATACAGAGTTGAAGATTAATCCTGATTCTAACAACTTCCGTGATTTGCGGAGAGTGCATATGATGTGGCTAATCTGATGTACCATATTAAAACTTACATATAGCTGACCTCAGCTGAATCAAGTCAGTTAGAAAGAGCGCCAACTTTTACCAAAACGAAGAGAGAGTAATCAGTTGTGATGTGAGTGTATATTGCTAATTGTGGACCTGTCATCAGACACGGCTGATTGCTTTTGATATGGCTTAACAGTGCTATCTGTGAACCAAATACAAGCAACTAAAAGAGAATTATGTTTGGCTAGTTATCTTACATTTTTTTTGAAATAAATTCATTTGTCTTTTCATTTCAGGATATCTAAGATCAATAAATGTCTTACATGTATATATACTTGAGACAACTATAGTACTAATTTGATAATCAATCAAAATATAACTCTTTGAATGACTTAACTTTTAGAAACTACAATACGTAATGATACAAGTTTTTTTTTTTTGAAATAACATATTTATTAAAAGGAAAGACCCTACCAAGAACCAAGACAACCAAGGACCAAAACGAAAAAGAAAAAAGAGAAAGACCAGGTCTTTGCAAAACAGAGCAACAACAACACAGTTAAACAGAGAACAAACAAGAGAAGCTACCACACGCCCCAGTCAATAATCTCCCAATCCAAAGTAGTACCATACAAGTTAATTGGAACAAATGCAAATATTGACATAAAGACTCCATCCAATCATGAGAGGAAAAACCAAAATATCTTCATACCGAGAATGCAGCTACCCAGAATGCAAACATTAATAGCTACCCAGAATGCAGCAGGAAAACAACAAAAACAAATAAACAAGCAAACATCAATTGATATCGATCACATTTCGCAAAATCACACATTATTGAATAAAAATAAAACCACTTTCATTCTCTCATTTCAACACATAAAACAAACTGTGATTTTGTTTTAGTAGCAGACGATAGAGTAGCCAGCTGAAACGAGTCAAATGCCTCGGATGACATGCCAATCTCAGATAATGAGCCTTGCCTGGCAGGTTATGGTCAAGATGAAGAAAGATGATTGCTTTACAGCTAAGGGAAGGGTTGACTCCAGTCTTCTATACAAGACAGTTAGGACACATGGGTAGAGTAGGAGCATATATTCGAATTATGCTTTCGAACATGTCATATTAGTAGGACAAGAGAAGAATGATAATTCTTTACCTCATGAAGACAAGAGAATAATATTAGTTCTCTGACTCATGAAGACTAGAGTTGTCACGTGATGAGTACAAAATATGGTATCTTGGCAATACCACCTACAATCTGATAGACACAATTTAAAACATACTTGTGAGCATTAGAAGTCTTTTTTCAACCTTTCACACAGCTATCAAAGAACTCAACATTAAACTTGTGAATCTTTACCGGACAAAATAGATAACAAAAGATGGAATCTATTCGCAAATTCTTAAGATGTACTTGAAATGCAGGTAGTAAATTCAATTCGCAAAACAATTCCATTATCTCTTTAGACAGCAAGACAAACCACCAGTAGATAACATTAACATAGCAAGATCCACAAAACATCAATGCATTACTTAATCAAACTACTTGGGAACTAAGCAAACTAAGTAAAGGCAAATGAGATTCTTGCCTTCTTCTTATTCGATTCCGAATCAATAATCACAAAATCTAAGATTACAAGTCTACCACTTTCATTCTCTCATTTCAACATAGATGAGGCATTTACAATTTGTTTTCTTGGAAATAGAATTTTACAAAGGAATATAACATAACATATCAATAAGAAACTTACAAAAGTGTAGCTTGATCTGTAGATTAACCGAAATGAAGAAATTAGAGCTTTGAATCCTTCCAAAATTTACGTTTTCAGAGCAATGACGAGTAATTTTCAGTAAAAAATTGCTTGAATCTTTCTAGAAACACATTGCAAAGAGTTGATTTGATGATATAGTAGCTATTTGGGAGATTAGAGAGATTAGGGTTCAATGAAAAATTGGGGAAAAAAAGAGATGATCGATGTGAAAAAAAATGGAAAGAATAATAATGTGTCTGAAATTTAGTTTGTTATAAATGTAGAAAAAGGTAAAACTGGTATTAAAAAAAAATCATTAAATTGTTCACTTGCTTTCTAGCGTGTTTTCCAGAAGCCATTTCAGATGCACCTATATTGATGCTTCCATTAGAAGAGCTTCTAAGCTCAAGAAGCTCTTTTGTTATTTTATCCAAACAAATTTGGACTCTCAAAAGAGCTTTTGAGCCTTTCAAAAGCTTTCCCAAATAGGCCCTCAGTCTTCTACTCTTCTTCATACTTTATTAATTTCTTTTCTTATTTAATTAACATAGTATCATAATTCTATAATCCTATTTGTCTATTTTTTTAAGCTTTTCAAAGTTAAAACTTGTTAATTGCTGATTGTTTTATTTTCCTTTGTGTTATGAAGTATGGTTGTATGAATTATTATCGTGTGTAAGTGGGAATTCTGTACAAATTCCCACTTCACAAGGAAACAAAAAAAAATCAATAAAATATAAATTCAATTTTTAGTAAATTTGTACCGGTATATAATATGTGTGTAATCTGTTATATACATGTGTTAATTTGTTAGTGTTTTTAGATTTAAGTTTTATCTAACATATTTTATACTTTATATTTTTAGTTATTTTTATATAGAACCCCGATTTTTGTTAATATCAATAAATGGATGGGGCCCCAAAATATCTGGAGACGGCCATGTCTATTTTTGAAGTGGAGATGAAGCAGCAGGTGGAAGCAACAATAGTGTAAGAAATGTTGGAACCCCGTTCACCGGTAACGCTGCGAAAATGGGTTTTGAAAAAAAAATTATATAGATCGTAATCTGTATCTGAGATCAGTGAACTTGGGATCGTAATTATTTTCAAAACTAATATATACAAAACTGTTACAATAATAAAATATATGTATATATACAGGAAGAAATCAATATCAAAAAGAAGATTAATAAACCATACCAATGTTTGGAGGCTTCTTTACTTTACGATATGCTTCTGGTCTGTACCAATGATCTTCTCACTATATCCTAGGACTGGTAACTGCGTGTGGACGTATCACGGGCTCGAGATCTTAGAATGGAAGATGAAGAAAAACTAAGAAACTCTTTCTTTATTTTTACTATACAACACTTACACTATTTTCATCTCATGCAAACTTTGATATATGTGTTGATACGTGTTTTACGCACACACTAATTACTTCAAAAGCAAAAATGATATGCGCCTAATTTTTTAAACAACTAAATCATTGCATGTGTTGATCAACCAAAACAAAACTATCTTTTTTTTTTGTCTTTTTGTGCGTTGACCCAATCCACGGATAAAATAAATAAATTATCTTATGCATTATCACGCCCTCATTTCAAATAAGCACTGATGCGTATATTTTGAAAATCAAAATCATGTCATCAGTTATCTCTTGTGCAATTTTAAAAATCAAAAACTGTTGATATCGTCTTTTTCAAAGAAAATATATCAGATATATTTTATTTAACGAAAAAAAACTGATCAAATATTTATTTGATTTTTAAAAAAACTTTTAAATAAAAAATATCTCATATCTTTTATTTAAAATAATTAAAAATTAATTTTGAATTTAAACATTTTAAATTTAATTTTAAATATTTAATAAAATAAAATAAAATAATCATATTATCTTATTCTATCAAATATCAACTAACACCCTCCATTTAGTGATTAACAACATAATTAAATAATCTAATTATTTAATTTATATAATCACCATTATCCATTAATCAAATAATCTCATTATTCAATTAATTCCCGAATAAATACGTGTCACTTTCATAACACTATTAATTGGACAATCCAATTAATTAACCGTGACCCTTGTTACCTAAATCGAACGGGCTAGCAAGGGGACCTAATGGATCCACAATATTTTAAGCTCCAATAATCATCGGAATCATTAATTAAACTCTTTAATTAATATTTTTTGATCATTAACTCTGGTGTTATTCCACTAAAAACCCAAAGCTGCACTCTCTCAACTGCAGACGCTTTTACACAACCGATACAACTCGGTTTCCATCGATATAGCTATTACATATGGTGTGATCCTCCACAGTAGTTCATAATTAGAGCTGGGTCATAATATTCGTTATACCCCTCTAATTACATATATCCTTTAAGTACCATTGATTCTCTAATGGACAATAAATCCTATTTCCTCACAGAATTAGGAGAACGCTCATATTGTCCAAGCCCGGAATCAATCCTTAAGCGAACCACCATCTACTTCTCACAAGAATGAGTGGATTTCACTATTGTGTACAAACCTTCCCAGCCACAAGTCACACCGTAATCCCAACATACAGAACATATTGATCAGGAAATGCATCTGATCTCACCCATGGTATATCAAAGACCGCGATCTAACCTGAAGGAGTCGATAAGACACTCAGGATTAATATCACCCACATATAGCCATCATTAGTTGATATATATGAATCTCATCGGTAAACGGATCTTGGTGTGAGATTCATATAGATCATGACCCAGTCCTATATGATCACATCATACAAGGTGCCTCCATTCCCATATCTCATAGAATGATTCGGGATAGAATCACTGTACATTACGGAATGGACCGCAGCTATAGATTAACCACAAATAAAGTATATTTATTTGCTATCTATGGACTCTTTAGATTGCACGTCTCTTACTGTATCCATATGTATATGACACTCATATACACAGTTCGAGATTACATCCAGCAATCTAGGATGTTAATATGTGCACAAGTTTATAAAATAAATAAAATAACAAGAATGAATTGAACCTTTCTTTTTATTTACTTCATAAATCCATTTACAAATTATATGTTTAGGACATAAACCCCAACAAGAAAGTGGAAGGTGCATGGTGGTGATGGACCCTAATGGATGCAATCTGCTTCTCGCAAGCAACGCTCCCTCCAGATGAATAATGGAAATGGAGCTTGTGTGAACAAGCTTAAAGAGGGTTATCAATGTGTTTGTTGCATCAATCGTTGGGGAAACAGTCTCACGAGACCATACAATGAAATTGTATTATTTATATTGAAACATAAAAATATAGGGTGTTGCTATTGGCACACCCTACCAGCCTATTTACTCATTGAATCGAAAATAACCTCCAAGCCATCCCACGATTTCAAAGCGGACCGAATATGATAAATCAAGTTGATATGCTCAATACTACCAAAATCATTATTGTTAATCCAAAACATGGCAACCTTTGAATCGCTAACAATCAAGGTCACGAGGCCACGGAGAGAAGGTTCAACAAGACATAGGTTGACAACCTTATTAATTGCCAGAATTTCAACTGAATTAGAGTCCATATACCCTACGAAGTACTGCACTACCCCCTAGTCGACCCGTCAACATTGAATTTGAAAGTATCCATCGAATGCAGAATCCAATCTTTAATCACAGACTTCTTCACCCTCTTCGAATCCATGTAGAGATCTTTCACATTAAGCATCAAAGAAAAAATAGAATCAGTCACATTATTCATAAAAATTTTGAGCCACCACACAACCCTAAACCTCACCAAGTCAATGGCATAAGCTAAAATTGGATATTTGTTCTCGAAAACCTTCTGAATTCTAAACTCCCACACGGTCCAGATGACCGAACTTAGGAGGGACAACCACACTATTTCACTCTTCATAGCTGGGCAAAGCCCTATCCACCAATCAAACCAATCTTTTACTGAATTATTGGGGCACCAACTGACACCCCACTAATCCATACAGACCTTCCACACGCTGGAAGACCATTAACAATGCAAGAATAAGTGGTTGACAGTCTCAACTTCGGTAATGCACACTAGGCAATCCAGGCCCTCTAGACGATCCATGCCAAATATTTGATGCACCTCTTTAACCAACACTTTACCTTTATAAAGTTGCCAGAGGAACACTTCAATTTTCGGGGGGCAAGCACCATTCCAAATAACCCTTTGAATAGATGATGGCCTAGTCGAGATCCTTTCTAAGCCACGCCTGAATGAACTCACAGAGAACAAACCATTGGGGTTGAAGTTCCAAGCTAGAGCGTTTGGTGTCTGGATATGGAGAGAAATATAGCCCACGAAAGTTTGAAAGCTAAGCCACTGATCTTTTTCTCAGTCAAACAACCTCCTTTTAGTTTGAACATCCCAAACCCATTCATCTGAAGATCAGCTACCAAATTCATGTATACAACCACTCTTCTTAACAGCCAGAGAATAGACTCTAGGGAAGGCATCTTTCAGAGACTTAGAGTCCCATTTGATCTCTGTCCAAAAGTCAGTTCTATCACTTTTGCCCATCACCACGTTGAACCTTCCTCAAACAGCCTCGATGATGGGTTACCTACCTTCAAAGGGTTATGACTAGCCCTTGCAAAAATGGAGTCGTTTTAAGAGGAATTCAAACCCGACAGTAAACTATAATTATGAATCTCATACGTTGCCACAATAGTCCTTCTCCACAAAGTTTTTTTTTTCTCTGTCAAATCTCCAAATCCATTTGGCTAGCATACCATTGTTTTTATCAAGGATCCTCCCAATGCTTAAACCTCCATTAGCCTTACTTTGCACACCTCCAACCATTTAACCGCAAGAATCTTCCTCTTTACCCCTCCATCGCCCCAAAGAAAGCTCATTTGACTCTTCTCAACCTTAAGAGCCACTCTAACCGGTATCTTGAAAAATAGAGGAGAAATAAGTTAGAATGCTAGCAATAACAGACTTAATCAACACTACTATACCAAGTACATTAATTGTGTTGTCGTGTCTAATTCCGAATTCGAATTGATGGCAGAAGAACTTTTAATGAGTCAATTTATCGCATCAAAGATGTTGTTCTGGTTAACTTTTGATATAAACTTTTCCAAATTTTAGCACCTGATCTTTACCAAACTCATGTTGCCTCCCAGATGCGAAGACAGTGAGAGAGAGATATGAACCAAAAGTGAAGAGAGAGAGAGAGAGGGTGATTGGGTTTTGGTGTTCGTGTTGTGATGCTGGTTAGGGTTTGAGTGATTGAGTTGTGGTGCATTAAGTTAAGGTTTGAGTGTAAGAAATGGTGGAATATGATTATGATGACCGATAAATGGTGGTGTTATTTATTTTTTTAAATTTGTTTTTATTTTTGTAATACTTCAAAAAAAAAAAAAAGTTTTCATTTTTCTCAAAAAAATTTGTTTTCATTTTTCTTTAATTTTTATGTTTTTTTTTTCAAATGGAAAACTAAATTTATTTTATTTATTTTTAAGTGGAAATAAATGGTCAGATGTAAAGATGTTATTTTATTTTTTTTCTGCAACGGTTGACTATAACAAATCTGGTTAGAGGGAACAAATTGATGGGTTTTAAAAAATATAGGGACTAAACCATTGAAAAATAGATTTTCAGTTAAAAAACAGATAATTAGAAGCAAAAAAAAAAAACATAGAGAGCCAAATCTTAATATCAAATAAAAAAACATGAAGCAATTATACAACTCTAAAATAATATATAATAACAATAAATTTGGAAATTACTTTTTGTCATTGATCGGTTATATAACATGTAATGTTATATTCCTTCACAAAGACATTTGTAAATGAGAAACAAATCGAGTATTGTCGATCAACTACTTCTGAGTTCTGACCATATTTTTTTTATTTCGAAGTTAAATCGAATTGTCAAACAATTCTCTTCAAAAAAAAAAAATTGTCAAACAATTAAATTAAATTAAATAATTTTACTTTGCTGTACATCTCAACAATTAAATTAAATCTATCGTAAAGTTGATGTACGCGGAATCGGTTTTGTAAATTCCGAAATTGTATTAATCAGAATTAAGAATCTTCTACTATAAAATTATATATGATTAAAAAAATATTAAGAGAGTAAACATATTTACTAGCTAGAAAAGAAAAGAGTAAACATATATAGCGACAATATTAAAAGAATAAACATAACGACATATAATATATCGTTACCATATTTTATTTCTGTTTAAATTCCACTTAATTATTCAATCATTAGACTCAGCTAGGGTGCCAATCTAATGAATTATGCATATAAAGCTTGAATTCCTTGAATATCATCAGCATTCAAACCCTTTGTAGCTCCAGCACCCAAATATGGCCACATAATAGCTGCCTCAACTGTGGAATGATCTAGCCCCAACACGTGCCCTAGTTCATGCAAACCAACCGTCATCAAGTCCACTCCACCCTCCACTACACCGTTTACCCATGTCTGGTTCAAGTTGAAGTGAAGTTGCCCATACGTTGGGGCAAATGCATGCGCATACGCGCGAGCCCCTGGCCCACTAAATGGACAACAATCTCCATGATCCCCTCGATAAAAACCTATTTTTATATCAGCGGTACCAAAATCGTTGATCTTTTCATACTTGAAGGGTGTGTATTTGCCCCATTCTACAAGCGCCCTACGGATGGGTTCACTAGCGTCTATTGGATCACCGAGTTGAAGTGCATAGGTGATTGTAGTTTTGTTGGAAGGCCATTTAGGGTTTCCTGCATACAATTTGTAACGAGAATGGAACTGTGAATTATTATTCATTCGTGACCTAATCATACCATGATCTGGCACCCCACATCGTGGCCTTGACATCATTGTTATTGTTTCTGAGTCTAGAAATCCAGTAGGGTTAAGGTTGAAATTGGTTTGGTAAGTTTTGATGGCGGATTCGAGCTTTTCATCGAAAAAATCATCATCATCATCATCATAATTGATAGTTGAAGAAGACTTATCATGGTAGCTCAAGTAACCAAATCTTTCAAGGTATTTCTTGACGTATTTGATGCCATTCACTTGATCACCCTTTCGATAACCTTCCAGATTCTTTAGATACGTAAATGGAGAGTTTTTCACAGCAGCATGTGAATGGGAATGGAGTGGTAATAGGATAATCGTGAGAAGGCAAGTGAATGCAATTACGAACAAACTTTTAGATGTCATCATACAAGAGAAATTGATCGAGCAGTTGTGTAGAATATATGTGAGTATGATTATATTTATATCTCCCCAACTAAATTGTTATTTAATATCAGATTAATTCCATTCTACCTAAATCCATTCATTGAGATTGTAATCGATTTACTTGCTTTAAATGAATGGATCAGGGTGATACCATATCATTTGAACATCAGATTTTGATATTAAATTTAACCAAAGTAGTATTGCTGTATTAAGTAGTTGTTGTGATTCAATATTGAATATGATCATTATTTAGAAGGAATTCATTTTGTCATTATTAAGGAAGATCAATTTAATGCACAATATCACTCTGTCAATGCACATAATTCTCTATAATTCTTTCCATCATTATCTTCCTGAAATCATGCTAATATTTTGTTTCCCTAAACCGAGGAATGTGTAAAGATTCTTTCCATTTTTCACTTGTACGGTTTGCATATAAATGGAAGTAATAGCAGAAAGTGAGTCGACGATTTGTCTTTCACCAATAACTTTGTTTCACAATTTTACAGTAAAGTCGGGTCAGGTTTCGGGTTAGAAAAACAGCCCAACCCAACATAGTGTTTTATAATACCGTATCTTTGTGTTATAAAGCTCCAAAGTGCCTTTCAAGCTTTGAAATTGTAGGACATCACAATAAAATTTACATTATTATATGGAAAAAATATTTATTTTCTACCCTAAATCTTGTTTGTTGTTGGTGAATTTTGGTTTATACCAAAAACTATAAATGTTACAAATATTTACTTATACTTATACCATGATAATATAATATGTAAATGATAATTTAACTTGGCCCATGTAAATGATAATTTAACTTGGCCCCCCATTTTATCGATAAATTAATTTCTTTCCTATTTAGTTATTTATTTTGTCAAGACAAAATCAACCCCTTTTAGTATTTTAATTTTTTATGATTTCATATATTATTTCATAATCTAATCTATATATGGTTTCAACAACTACACATTTACAATATACTAATTTTCAATCACTGGATTTCGATCCAAAAGTCTATAAAAATCAAATATTTGAAAATTTAAAAGAAATTAAAACTACATGAAAATAACATCATCTTGTAATTACCCCTACAACTTTACATGAACTATATAGTAGTTAACATAGTTTTTTTAATCGTAGTTTTTCGATTTGACAGTTAAGATTATTTTTATGAACTTCTAAGATTTTAGTTTTGAGGTTATAAATTAATAAATATTTTAAATTTATTATCCAAGCTTGTGTTATTATAAATCTATTATTTTGTTAGGTTGTTAATATAGGTTTGATAAATCTATTATTTCACTCATTTGCTATTTAAATTTGTTCACAAATATTTATAAGTTAATTTGGTTTAACATAAATATTATAAAGTTAAATTATAAGTGTATCAATAATTGTTTTTTAAATATAATAATAACACAATGATATTCCATCAATACAACAAGATGAAAGATCATTTTTTTTATTATATATATTTAATAGAAATCGTAAAGAAATTTCAATAAATTTAGTTATAGATGATTTTTTTAGAAACAAAATAGAGTCAAGTTTCATTTTGATTCTCAAAGGTAGTATGATTATTAATTATTATTATTATTTTTTGTATCATTACCTTAAAGACTAAACTATTATATTTTGGTATATTAATATATTTTTCTTGGGTGACCTTTGATATTATAGTTTCTATCTTGACGACCCCCCCCCCCCCCCCCCCCCCCAACAACACAAAAAAAAAAAAAACCAAAATCCTAGCTTCACCCCCTACATATACTATAAAATATATTATATTATATAATATACATAAAATATATTATATTATAATATATATAGGGCACTTTGATCATTTAAATCTCTTATCCCATCTTGTCGTAACCATACCAAACGCATAACATTACAAATAATAGTTCTGTTCCAGACATTCCAAACATAGTACGGAACAACTGTCCTATCCCGTTCCGTCCCACCCTAACTCATCCTGTCTCGTCCTCGTACCAAACGCACCATAAGGGCACATGTTAACAGCTACAAATTTACTTAAAATAGTGTATATTTATTGTATTGACAAAAACAATTAATGTAATTAATAGTTTTATTTTTTAGAATATTTTTAGTTGTTACCATATGCCCTTAGGGCACAGATTAACACTAACATTTAAAATTATAAAAATCAATAAATATAATTAATGCATTCAATTTATATAATATTTTTTATAATTTAAAAGTATAAAATACAACAATTAATGTATTCAATACAATTATTAACTTATATTTTTAACCAAAAAAGCAGCGTTTATTGCTTTGCTAAATTTTGGTACAAAGTATAATATATGTCAAATTTGACACGATATTTAACACTACATTGAAGCAAGTTTTTTTATTTTTATTTTTATTATGTCCTAAAATATATCATTGGCATAGTAAGATATGTCAATGCTAATGCCAAATTTGGTACAAAAAATAGTAAAATGTTATATTTTGCACATATAGTAATTCTCTCATAAGGGCTGCGTTTGATACGAGTATGGGACATGACTGGACTGGACAGGATAGGACAGGACAGAACAATTGTTCCATATTATGTTTGGAACGTCTGGGACAGAACTGTCAACTGTTCTATTGTATGTTTGGTACGATTGGGACATGACAGAAAAGAGGTTCAAATGACTAAAATACTCTTATGGTCATGCCTAATGTTTATAAACAATTTTATTAAGTTTGAAGACTAACTCATAAAATCTGGAAAACCATACTCCAACATAAAATTACAAGATATGGCAATTATAACTCAAGATCTGGAAAAATGATCACAAGATCTGGAAATTATAACACTGAAAAATGAGCACACTCCACATAAACAAAAATATGGAAAAAATGATCACACGATCTGGAAAAAATACTCAAAGATCTGGAAAAAATACCCAAACAAACTGAAAATTTCACTTCAAGGACTTCCATCGAATATATCCACTAATTCCCATATGAGGAAACAAAACAAGGATTAGAATAGCCAATTCCCAGTTTGATTTGAAAGCAATTACCAAGCCTCCAACTACTGTTGCAATGTTCCGAACAAGCAAAGCCAGTGCATCTCCAACCAAACTTCGCACCGCAACTGCATATGTGGTAAGCCTTGTACCAATTGCACCACTAGAACACTCATCTTATCAAACCAACTTATCTCTATGTACACCACTTTCTCAAAACACATTGATCGGCGACGACAAGCCAAGAAACACCAAACCACCATCATCAACACCAATAACAAGCCAAGAAACACTGCACCAAGACCAAACCCGAGCACGGATTCAGACCACCAGATTCAGACCGAGTGATACGACAGCGTGAGAGAGGCGAAGATAGCAGTGATTCGGTAATGTTTGCCTGCGCCGGCAAACCAAGTCGGTGACGAAACTGGAACCCAATCGCCCAGATTCCCCAAAATTCCCCAAAATTTGTTCAATTCCACAAAAATCATCCACAAAAATCATCCTAATAATTAATTTGTTCTTAAATCAATTAACACACAAAAAAATCTTGAAAAGAAACAGAGAAGAAATGAAAAATCTGGAAAAATTGATTTCCCACAAATAATCATCATCATCCTCATCATCCTCATCATCATCATCGACGTGATTTGGTGTCGATTTGGTGGTGGCAGTTCTCCGGTAGGAAGATCATCGTGATTCGACGGTTTTTGGGTTCGCCGGTTTGGAGAGAAGACCAGTGATCGGGTTGGAGAGCAGAGAGAAGAGAGAAGAGAGAAGAGAGAAGAGAGAAAAGAGAAAAGAGGAAAGAGGAAAGTGGGGAGATAGGGGTTTTAATTTATATAGTTGTAATTTTTGGAAGTTTTGAGGGTAAAAATGTCTTTTCCAAACTTGTCCCATGCATGGGACAAGTCTGGCCTAGGGTGTGAGGTGGGACAAGCTTTCATGGTTTTTGTCCCATGTTGTTCTGTCTCATCCCATATTAATGGCACACCAAACGTGGGACAACAAAAAGTTGTCCCGTCCTGTCCCACGTACCAAACGCATCCAAGAGGTCCCTTATTTTAATTTCGGTAAGAACTTTGATGAAATCACATCAACTTTTATGAATTTTAATCTGAATTTTTTATTGATGATATGTTCAATGAAATCTACCTATAAATAAAATTTGAAATTTTTCAAGCGCTACAACTATTTTTCTTGATTTTTTCTATATTTTGTCTATTTTCTGATGTCTTCATATTTAATAAAATCAGGATAAATCGTTGTAGTAATTGAAAAATTCTTAAATTTTATTGAACTTATCATTCACAAAAAAATTCAGATCAAAATTCATAGAAATCGACGTGATTTCATCAAGGTCTTTACCGAAATTAAAATAAGGGATCCTTTATATGAGAACCACTCTTGGCACATCATTTTAACATTGTACTTCAATGCAAAGTTCTATTTGATATGCTATTTTTTATTTTATTGAATGCATTGAATTTTTTTTTTTTTTAAAATCAATCTCAATTTCCTCTACCCAATTTATTAATTTTTTATTATTTAAAATTTAAAAGTCATAATATACGGCTTTATTTATTGTTTTTTTTTCTTTTTGCTAAATTGCATAATGATTTATAACATTGCATTGGAAATAATATAATATAGCATTGTATTGATGATGCTATAAGATCATCTCTAATATATATACTAATGCCAAATTTGGTACAAAAATTAGTAAAATTGTTATATTTGATACATCATTTTAGCATTGTATTACAATGCACAATTTTATTTAAAATACTATGTTTATTATTTTATTTAAATTATATAAGTCAATAAATACAATTAATGTATTCAATTAAAAAAATATATTTTAATATGCAAAATTATAAAAATCAACTATTAATGCATTCATTACAATTATAAAATAACATTTTTATAGTTAAAAAAATATCATTTATTGATGTGTCAAATTTAACACTAGATTGGAGCACGATTTTTTTACTCTGCTAAATTATAGCATTAACACAATAAAATAGCACTAAAGTGTAGATTTGGAGATGCTCTAATTGTTTTGTTTTATAAAACAATATTATTTTATTGTACTCTACAATTTCTTTTCATATAAAAATAAATTAGTATTATCAAACCATCATCTCCAATGCATATGCAAATGCCAAAACTAAATTTAACACAAAAAATAGAAAAATATTACATTTGACACATAATTTTTAGCATTATACTCCAATGTAAAATCCTATTTGGTATGTTATTTTTTATTTATTTAAAATTATAAAAGTCAATAAATGCAACTAATGTATTCAATGAATGCACTGAATATTTTTTTAGAATCGTTTAAATCTCAATTTTCCTTATCAAATTTGTTAAATTTTTATTATTTAAAATTAAAAATATCAATAAATACGACTGCATTTATTATTATGCCAAATTTGGTATTGGAACATGTTTTTTTTTTTTTTACTTTTTGTTAAATTATAACATTGGCACGATAATTTAGCATTGTATTACACAAAGTATAGTATATACCAAATTTGACACATTGGACACACTATTCTTATATCGTGAAAATAGAATATAAAGATGTTGTTGAGATTTTTTAACTAAGTATAATATTGAATATATTTTATTTATTTTGAAAAATTTTATCTGTTACATCCATTTAATCAATAAAATAATAAGTATTTTAATGAAAAATAAATACTTTCAAATAATCAATTTTTATATATAATTAATATTTAATATAATAGTTAACTCTAAATAATTTTATAAAACAAAATAATAACATTATACGACCAATTAGCCAAGTACCTCATAAGACAAGGTTCTTTTAGCTTTGTGTTCACGGTTGCTGTGGTCAGTAGAAAGATTGAATGAGTTTCGAAGAAACTAAAAAATACAACAATATATTTAATAAATAAATTAAATGATAGCAGAGTAACATAATACAGTCATTTTTTTTTCTTTATTTTCTTTTCTTCAGTGTCCATAAAACCAAACTAATTGATATAATCAACTTGTTTTTTTGGTTAATTTCTCTAAGGAATGCATCCAGACTCTGAAGGCGATGATCATGATGAGAGACATGCTGGGTTAGTCTATCTTTTGATCAATAGAGTTTGAACTATATTTTGGACTCTGGCATTGTGTGTTTGCTAGTTAAGGACCCATTCTGCTTGTGATGGTTTTTTTAAAGATCTATCTGGAAGAACTTCTGTTGATTGGATAAAAGGTCGGGAAAACATATTTTTCTCTTGGTTGGAGACGGATTTCAGAGGAGGAAAGTCTTGATCATAATTGGAAGCTATAAAACATGGTACATGTTGAGGAAAAGGCGGAACAATTGTTTTTGGTTCCACATGTAAAAGTCCTTCGTCTTGTAGGATTTGCAGGGCTCTGTCATAGATAGGAAGAGGTTTAGTTTTGATAGGGTGTAATACTATCCAATGACTGTTAGGATCATCAGACTTGTAAGGCCTGTGAAAAGGCTTGCATGTTGATCTGGGAACCTTTGAACATTTTCTGGAATCACAGTTTGCATCACACATAATAGGATCAACATCCCATTTGAAATGACCATCAATCTTGTTTGTGTAGACAGGAGACCCATCGACTTGGAAACTATGGATCGAAATGTCATCCTCAAAAGTGATTGGTTGTATCATGAGTGATTGGAACATTGAAGGGGTGCTAGAAGAAGCCTTTGATTTTTCAACAGTCTCATAAATAGTTTTTTTATGGAATCATCTTGTTGTTTGGCATATTTTGTATCTGAAGCAATGACTGGAGTGGTGTTCTGGAAGGACTTTTCATAGTTAGTTATCCATTCAAGTGGCATAACCTTTTTGAGTTGATGTCTGGGCAATTGTTTAGGGATTTGTAAGAGGGTAGGAATTTCATCCTTTATTTCTATAGCGATGAAAATAACATCTTCAGTATGGCCAGAAATGGGTATATCAAGGGTATGATCTTGTAGCCTGTAGGCAATTTGGTGGTGAAGGGTAGCCATATAGGAATTTGGTTGCATAGGAGCACCTAAAATCTAGAGTTGTACCTTGAAACAACTGTCAAGATTTTGATCTTTGAGAGGAATGTTAAAATTGGGGTAATAAGTGAGTGATATGTTGTCTGCATGAAGAGTGGTCAAGCAAGTGCCAATAACTATATTATTCATACTGTTTGTAGATAGAATTGAGCAGAGCAACTTCGACAGTTACTGGTAAACCTATTCTACCATGTAAGGTGAGGATGAGACGAATTGCACCAATATGTAGATGGGAATATCTCCGTCTATAACCGTTTAGCGTTTTCCCCCTTTTTAGCGGCCTTAACTCATCAACGACCTAATCATGGTACTTACACGCCAACTTACCAAAGACAGCCAATGACCATAAGCCAAGATTTCAACATTCTTTCTGTTGTGCACGATCCTCTGCCTGAGGCAAACACAGAGCATACTTATAATTTATATAATAATATATATTATTAAAATATCAATATTATATTTATATAATATATATATATATATATAATATTCTAATATTTTATTATTATATATAATAATATATAATATATTATTATATTTAATAATACATATAATATTACATATAATATATAATATAATGCATAATATTTATATATAGTAATATATATTACAATGTTATATATTATATGTATATTATAATATATATATGTAATAATTATAATATTATATATATATTATTGCTTGAATGCTTTAAGTTCAAGTTGGAAGTAAATTATTCTGGAATATGAATATATATATAAGGGGCACTTTGGTCATTTAAACCTTTTCTCTCATCTTATCCTAGCCATACCAAATGCATAACATTACAATTAATAGTTATGTCCCAGATATTCCAAACACAATACGGATCAACAGTCATGTCCCGTCCCGTTCCGTCCTACCATGTCTCGTCATGTCCCGTCGTCATACCAAACGCACCGTAATGACACAAGTTAACAACTACAAATTTACTTAAAATAGAAAATATTTATTGTATTGACTAAAACAATTAATGTAATTAATAGTTTTTTTTAGAGTATTTTTAGTTGTTAGCATGTGCCCTTAGGGTGCGTTTGGCACCCAGATAGAACATGACAGGACGGGACGGGACGGGACGGGACGGGACGGGACGGGACAGTTGTTCCATATTGTGTTTAAAATATCTGGAACAGAACCATGGACTGTACTATTATAAGTTTGGTATGACTGGGATAGGACATAATAAGTGATTCAAATTACCAGAATATCCTCAGTATTTATTTGATTGTATTAAATAAATATTTTTATATATCATATTTAACATTAATAATAATATTGTAATTGAAAATTATTTTTATATAGAGTTGGTTGGATTTCATAGAGAATTGTATGAAATTTATTTATTTGATGGACTTATAAAAAATAGAAAATAATGAAGAAATAAAAAATAATAATTTTTTTTTGGAGTTTTTCCCCAGATCTTTCCATTGTTTTTTTCATCTTCAACCTTCATTATCTAGAATCTGTTCTGAAATCAATTAATTCCACAAATCAATTTCACAATACAAATTAATATGTTCTTACAAACCACCAACAAATCAATTCCACCCAGTCAACACCAAAACACCAATAAATTGAAAACAAATATGAAAACAATTCGAACCAAACCCAGAAATCCAGCTTCAATCCGACCAAACCCAGAAATCAAACCAAACCCAGTCAACACCCAACCACCATCATCGTCGACCAAACTAAACCACCGTTCACAACCAAATCCAGTCATGTTTATCTAGAAAAAATGCTCCAATTCAAACAAATCAAACAAATCAAAAACTGGTTCAACCAAAAAATTAAAACCCAGATCGCCAAACCAAAAAATCAAAAAACGACAACAAATCAAAAAATTCTCCAAAAACTAAAACCCAGATCACCAAAAAATTAAACCCAGATCGCCAACACCCCTAAATTAAACTGAAACCCAGATCGTCAAAATCCGCCAAAAACTGAAACCACATCGTCAACACCCCTCAATCATCGTCAACACCAAATCCAGTTCCATCCACCATCATAACCACCACCAAATCAAACAAACCCAACCATCAACACCGAATCCAGCTTCAATAAAACCTAGAACAATCTCGGCGGCCTTGGTTCGGCGGTGTACGAGCGTACTGATTCGACGGCCCTGCTTTCAGTCAACACCTCAAATTACAGCTCTGGTTCGACGGGAGAGAATGAGATCTCTGCTCCTCGCCGTCGGCCAAAGAAGAGAGAATGGAAAGAGAATGGAGAGAGAGAGAAGCATGAGAATGAAGACATAGAGAGAGAGAGAGAGGCGTGAGAATGAAGGGTTGAGTTTTATTTTATTATTGGTATTTTTGTAATTTTTGCAATATTTGAGGGCAAAAATGTATTTTCCAGACTTGTCCCATGCATGGGACAAGTCTGGCCGAGGGTCTAAGGTGGGACAAGATTTTATGGATTTTGTCCCACCTTGTTCCGTCTCGTCCCGTCCCATACTAATGGCGTGCCAAACGTGGGATAAGAGAAAGTTGTCCCATCCTATCCCGTCCCATCCCACGTTCTAGGGCATATGTTGAATACTACCATTTAAAATTATAAAAATTAACAAATATAATTATTGCATTCAATTTATATAATAATTTTTATAATTTAAAAGTATAAAACGCAATAATTAATACATTTAATACAATTATAAAATTATGTTTTTAACCAAAAAAGAAGCGTTTTTTGCTTTGCTAAATCTTGGCACAAAGTATAGTTGGCACAATGTATAACATATGTCAAATTTGACATAACATTTAACACTACATTAGAGTAAGTTTTTTATTTTTATTTTTACTATGTGCTAAATTATAGCATTGGCACAATAAGACTATCTCCAATGTATATGTCAGTGCTAATGTCAAATTTGGTACAAAAAGTATTAAAATGTTATATTTTGCCCATCTAGTAGTTCTCTCATAAGAGATCCTTTATTTTAATTTCGGTAAGAACTTTGGTGAAATTACATCCATTTTTATGAATTTTGATTTGAATTTTTTTTATTGATAATATGTTAAATGAAATCTAGTTATGAATAAAATTTGAGAATTTTTCAAGCGCTATAACTATTTTTCTTTAATTTTCCTATATTTTGTCTATTTTCTGATGCTTTCATATCTAGCAAAATCGGGATAAATAGTTGTAGTGATTGAAAAATTCTTAAATTTTATTGACAGGTAGGTTTTATTGAACTTATCATCCATAAAAAAATTCAGAATAAAATTTATAGAAATCAACTTGATTTCATCAAGGTTCTTACTGAAATTAAAATAATGAATCCTTTATGTGAGAACCACTATTGACATATCATTTTAACATTGTACTCCAATACAAAATTCTATTTGATATGCTATTTTTTATTTTTTTTTGGATGTAATGAATATTTTTTTAAAAAAAAAAAATTCAATCTCAATTTTCCCTACCCAATTTGTTAAATTTTTATTATTTGAAATTTAAAAAGTCAACATATACGGTTATATATATTTTTCTATGTACTAAATTGTATAATGATTTATAGCATTGCATTGAAAATGGTATAATATGGCATTACATTGAAGATGCTATAAGATCATCTTTAATTCATATACCAATGCCAAATTTTGTACAAAAATGATAAAAATGTTATATTTGACACATCATTTTAGCATTACACACCAATGCACAATTCTATTTAAAAAACTATTTTTATTTTTTTATTTAAATTATATAAGTCAATAAATACAATTAATGCATTCAATTAAAACAATATATTTTATTATGTAAAATTATAAAATCAACGGTTAATGCATTCATTATGATTATAAAATGACATTTTTGTAGTTAAGAAAACATCATTTATCGATGTGTCAAATTTGACACTACATTGGAGCATGGTTTTTTTACTCTTCTAAATTATAACATTAACACAATAAAATAACACTGAAGTTTAGATTTGGAGATGTCCTAATCTTTTAGTTTTATAAATCAGTATTATGTTATTGTACTCTACAATTTCTTTTCATATAATTTGAACAATGAGACGATATGGAAAATAAAATAGTATTATTAGACTATCTCCATTGCATATACTAATACTAAAACTAAATTTGACACCAAAAATAGCAAATATTACATTTGACACAACATTTTTAGTATTGTACTCCGATGTAAAATTCGATTTGATATGCTATTATTTTATTATTTAAAACTATAAAAATCAATAAATACAATCAATGTATTCAATGAATGCATTGAATATATTTTTTTTTAGATTTTTTTTTATCTCAATTTTTCTTATCAAATTTGTTAAATTTTTATTATTTAAAATTAAAAAAAGTCAATAAATACTACTGTATTTATTATTGTGTCAAATTTGATATTAGACTATTTTTTTTTACTTAATGTTAAATTATAATATTGGCACGATAATTTAGCATTGTATTACACAAAGTATAGTATATACCAAATTTGACACATTGGACACACTATTATGTTATCGTGAAAATAGAATATAAAGATGTTGAGATTTTTCAACTAAGTATAATATTGAATATATTTTATTTATTTTAATTTTATTTATTTATTAAAATAATAAGTATTTTAATTCAAAATAAATACTTTTAAATGATCAGTTTTTATATATGATTAATATTTAATATAATAATTAACTCTAAATAATTTTGTAAAACAAAATAATAATATTATACAGCCAATTGGCCAAGTACCCCATAAGTCAAGGTTCTTTTAGCTTCTTGTTCACGGTTACTGTGATCAGCAGAGAGATTGAAAGAGTTTCGGAGAAACTAAAAATTACAACAATAAATTTAGTAAATAAATTAAATGTTATCAGAGTAATGGAATACGGTCATTTTTTTTTCTTTATTTTCTTTTCTTCAAACCAAACTAATTGATATAATCAACTCTTCTTTTTTTTTTTTGGGTTAATTTCTTGTGCTCTTTGATACAGGTGCTAATCTAAGGCACTGTTTATTCAAGATATAGATAGATTACAATCACATCAACTAGATAAATATGATCACAAAAATTTTGAGTAGGTACTACATTGTTTCGCAGGACTGATTGTTCAAATGAAATCCTAAAAAATTAATTGAGTTTTGGAATTACAAAAGGTGGAGCCATATATATCAATTCAGCTCTATTGTTATAGTTACTTGGAGATGAAATATTATAATTGGTCGATTAGAATCATGTTGCTGTCTGCAATTTTAGGTGCTTCCAGTGCATATTAGCTATGTTAATTGATCTTTTTACATTTCAGTACTCCAGGTGAGAAATATGATCTTCGATCTGATTCATGTTCTTCTTCATATTCGGTCAACCCATGTGTGTGCTTCTGTAAGCTAAATAAACGTCTCAATTCCTGCAATATCGATCGATGAGATGAGTCGCGGAAGGCAAGCTAAATAATCGTCTCAATTCCTGCAATATCGATGAGATGGATCCAAACCATAGAATCACCGTGGAATGAGTTGCTTCCGATAGTTCTGTAACATAACTTCATTTTATTATAAAGCATCACGCTGATTAAAAACGTTCGATGTTGTTTCCTGTTGAGATATTTGATCATGTTCTGGATACATTTTTCTAAGTAGATTTTGTCAATATGATTCCAAAAAAAAAATACAGGTAATTTTGAAAGTAAAAATTTGGTGGAGTGTCTATTTCTATTATAGTGTACTTTTTTTTTTTTTGTTTTCTTCTTAAAATATTATAATAATTTAAAATTTTAGAATGAAAAAAAACTTAAACCTATAACTTTATGATATGACCTGGTGTGAGGCACGTAACATAGTAGTGTACCTGTGCCAGGTTTCTTCATATGGAGTTAAAATGGCTAGTCCAAATTTGTCGTGTTCTCGGAAAGAATTTATTTCGTTTCCATGTGAACCAAACTTCACTTTTCATATTTAGGCGTTGCGTGGGAAAGTGAGATTTCAAAGATCTATATTTTGTAGTTTCTACTTACTACTTAACAGGCTAGCCATGTGATAAAGTTTAACTACACAAAAGATTACTAAAATAGAGATTGTTACTAATTCACCATGTTGCTTTTGTTTTTTTGGTTATAAATCCAATGGCACTTAAATAAAATAGAAGTAATTTCACTAAAGTCTCTACTTTTTGGTAAAATACCATATATTTAAACGTTTTTATTATATTAGTAACTTTAAAAAAAAAAAATACATCACGTTAGTCTATTTGGTCAAAATACTAATGGTCAACTCTAACTAAATATATATATATATATATATATATATATATATATATATATAATTTTACCCTTATTAAAATGATTTATTGAGTTTCAAAAATAAATAATATCAAAATTGTTTATAAAAATAAATAAACAAAAAAAATATTTTCTAAAAATGAAAATAATAATAATTAAAAACAGAAAAAAAAACTAATGGAATATGGAAAATATAAGGTTAAAATAAATAATAAATTGAAAGTACTTTTTTAAAAAATTAAAATTATTTCAAAAAATCAAAATAAAGCTTTTTCTAAGAAACGGGATAATTTCACTAAAGTCTCTACATTTTGGTAAAATGTCATTGTCGTATTAACAACTTTAGTCCCTATTTTATTCAAAATAGAAAAACTTAATGAAATATTAGTCAAACTTAATGAAACTAGGGTTATTTTGGTCATTTAAATAATAAATTAAAAAAATTAGAAAAAGAAAAATAAGAGGAAATTTTCTTAAAAAAATCAAATCAGATCAAATCACCATTACATTTGAAAATCAAAATCGAATCTGATTCGGGAATTTTTTTTTATAAAAAAATAGATTTAGTAATCTTAAAAAAAAAAAAATCAAACAAATATCATCATCATTCACCAGTTCACTACCACTCATCTTCTACATTCAAACCATGACCTAATCCACCACAACTCAAACATCAAAATCCTTGCTACAACCACCTCTCAAACACTAAAACCCTAGCTACCGTCGCCGCCAAAACCATATTGACCTCCACCCTCTATGAATGTCGATCTCCTCCCAACCGCCACGTATTCTCTCTCTCTCTCTCTCTCTCTCTCTCTCTCTCTCTCTCTCTTCACATCTGATGCTTCACGTACACATACATCAATTAATCAAGGGTACAACCAGGCTCTGATACCAATTGTAGAAAAAAAAACGGTTCAAAACGCAACGGAAGCGTGAGAAAATGAAAATTAGGGTTTGCGTATAAATAAAAAAAATCCCCTTTTATGCAACGAGAACCTTAACCCTAGATTAATTGATGTATATTAAAGTATCGTAGGTTTTTTTTTTTAACAATTGAACAAGCGCCGAATTGATTCCGTAAGATCTACCAATCCAATTACGAACTTGAATCACCTAGGAGTGTGGACTCCCTTTCTTTAAATTGTATACCTGAGGATGGAGACAAAACAAAATCTTTTCTTTGTTAGTTACAAATATCTCCCAAGAGAAAAAATCCAACAACGTCCGGTCACATGTGAATTATCAATCAATTTAATTAAAACTCGCGTGAACCTTGATTCGATATCGTACACAAAACCCTTATGATGTAAAGGATACTAGTGTACTATTGAAAACAAAAACGTTCCTTTTTTTTTCTCTACTTGACTGAATTCACACACTATTGCTTAGAGTTGGTCGAATTTTGTCCAGAGTAAAAACCAAAATTTCTCCCTCAAAATTCTTTCTTGCTTGGACGAAAACTCTCTTTAGAAATTCCCAAGTTTGGGCGAAATTTCTCTTGCAATTTCTTTTGGGCTGGCCGAATTTCAAACTCATATATATAGGATGATTAATCATCTCCTAAGAAGGATTTACTTGGTTGGTAAGAATACTTTCCTTATATGGATTTATTTGGTAGTTAAGAATCCTAATCTAAAAGGAATTCTATCATCATCTTATATATATACATATCTGGCCGAAATTCATACAATAAGT
Source organism: Dipteronia dyeriana (assembly GCA_032871835.1). NCBI lineage: Eukaryota > Viridiplantae > Streptophyta > Magnoliopsida > Sapindales > Sapindaceae > Dipteronia > Dipteronia dyeriana. Next base: position 79,031,164 of record CM065301.1, on the reverse strand, counting down.
ATTGGGAAACTTAATTCTTTTCTTAAGAAGGATTTAATTGGTTGTTAAGAATCCTTTCCTTAGGTAGAATTACTTGGTGGTTAAGAATCTTTTTAAAAAAAGAATTCTATCCAACACCAAGACTCCTAATCCAACTCAATAGTGTGTTTGTAACCATATTAAAGACTTCCTAATTTGATTAGATAAATAATTCATTTTATTTATCTACTTATCAAATATAGTCTTTAACATTAACTATACTACCAACAACAGTATAGTTTTAGGAGACCATCTCCTACTAGGAAAAAGATTTTGATTTTTAATTAAATAATTAATTAATCAACAAATTAATTAATTTCTATTTAATTAAATAATAAAATAAAAATAAAAATAATATATTTAAGCTATTCTTAATAGCCTTGTCGCCTATACCATATATATGGACCGTATATTATTTTTCTTATTTTATTAAATCCATTGGACCTTAATAAAAATTCCACATGTGAACTAGACATATTCTTACAAAAAGAAACAAGTTCTCATGCCTTAATAAAATTCTAGATGGACCCCTAAATTGGTCCGGTAGAATATATCAAGTGATCCATGCAAGTTCGTGTGAATTAGGGATCTTGACGGGCTATTCAAATTTAAGCTCCAATAGACACAACCCAATCACAATCAACAAATGATTCATTTAGGTCCGATCTATTTAATTTTAGTTCATTCCACTAAAGAACTAAAATTGAACTCTTAAATAAAGATAGAATAAGTTGATGTTACTCACTCATACCCTAGACAACCTTTATTGAAGAAAGTGTATCCTCGTGAAGAATACCAGTAATCGCCAAGAGCTCATAGACCGTCCATAGCTCTCCAAGTTACCATATTTACTCATATGACCACATTTTGAACTTGGATAGTTTGACTTGTCCAGAAGCCATGTTTCAATAGACACTATTGAAAACTTAACGTTAAGATTTAATATCCAATACCTCAAAACATCCATATGATGGTATTCTACTCTCATTCAATAAATGGAGCCATGATGTCCATATCTATAAATGAAGTCCTCTATTGATTAACAAATGAATACCACCAAACTATGGAGGATAAACTATGCTATATAATCGTACTCATTGATAGCTCAAATGATAACACTTGCAACCATAAGTCCATCATTTATCTCAGGATTAAGATAGACTCTCTGATTGTCTTCAAATGAAAACTTTTACCCATTAACGGTTCTAGATAAAGTATTTCATTTTGATCCTATTCAATGCACCCAGTGCACTAGATTCTTTTGCCCAAAGACACCACACTTTGATGATTTTAGATTCATCATAACACATTTGATCCCACTCAAATGCTAACAAAAGAATCTACAACTTTGACAAGATAAATGCGCCCAACCTTCTATCTTAAGTTGTGAATATTATTCAAGACTAACTAAAGAATTGTGTCTACCTCATACATATCTAGATGTATGAACAATTCTTCTTTTCTTATAGTCTTTTGACCTTATGATTATTTACTTTTGACAATTATAATAATTAAACTATAAATGCTATAAGATTTGTTAAACTAGAAATCACTTTATTCATATGAAAAGATTGTTTATTACATTATTATACTCTTGCTATCGAGCATAATCCTGTCAGCCACAGCTGTGACTGACAGTTACATGTAGAGCATTTCTCCTTCCAGGGGTTTAGATAAGATTGGTACTTTACCTAGGTACTCCTTGATCTTTCTGAATGTCTGCTCACATTCATCATTCCATTCTACCCCCTTGCCCTTCTTGATTGCTCTAAAAAGTGTAAGCATTTGTTTGTTGACTTGCTAATGAACCGAATCAAGGATGATAAACAGCCTGTAACCCTTTGAATTTCTTTCAGGGTCATTGGAGACCTCATATCCTCCAATGTTCTTATCTTCTTGGGGTTTACTTCAATTCCCCTCTGATGAACTTGGTAACAAAGGAAACTTCCCGAAGGCATTCCGAAAACACATTTCTTTGGGTTAAGTTTCATGCTAAACTTCCTTAATATCTCGAACGTCTCTCTGAGATCTTTTGCATGTTTTCCGAATGTTGTGATCTTTGTTAACATGTCGTCCACATATACCTCAATATTTCTGCTGATCAGTTAGGCGAACATCTGGTTTACTAGTCTCTTGTAGGTTGCCCAAATATTCTTAAAACCAAAGGGCATTACTTTATAACAGCATAACCCTTGGTTAGTGGTGAAGAGGTTTTGTCTTCATATGGCTCAAATATTCAGATCTAGTTGTAACCTAAGTTATCATCCGTGAAGCACAATAATTCATGACCAGTTGTTGGATATACCAGCCGGTCGATCTGGGGCAAAAAGAAGTTATCTTTCAGACATACTTTATTGAGGTCAGTAAAATCTACACACATCATTCATTGACCGTTCTTCTGTTTCACTAGCACCACGTTGGCAACCCGCTCGGGGTATTGCACCTTGCCTATGGATCCTATCGCCAATAGTTTCACTACTTCTTCCTTGATTTCCTTGCTTCTCTTCAGGTTAAACCGCCATCTCTTTTGGATGAATGGTTTTCGATCAGGTCAACTGCTAGGCAATGAGATATTATCTTCGGATCGATTATGGGCATATCTTCATGTTTCCATATGAACGCATCCTTGTATTCTTTTAGCTGGCCAATCATTCCATCCCGAATTTCTCCCTTCAACCGGGCTCCTTAGTTTCATGGTCTGATCAGGATTGCCCTTGTGTCAATTATGACTTTCTCAATCGGCTCATCTTCTTGGGTTTTCTCACCTTCTAGAGATACCTCCATTGGGTCCAGGTCGAATGGGTAGGCGTTTATACTGTAACATCTCCTTTATCCATTTTCGGGTTTTCCTCATCTCTTTAGATATCTATTTGCATTATGCCTAGTTCTGTTTTTTCCCTGTATACAACTAGATTGGCCATTCTCACCCACTCTTGGGAACTTTTCATGACACCTACCCCAATTTCTGTTGGGAACTTTAATTTCAGGGCATAAGTGGCAGTCACATCTTTCCACTTGTTTAGGAATGGTCTGCCCAGCAAGGCGTTGTAAGACCAATTTTCCACATTCACGACCACAAAATCCAACAATATTATCTTGGTGTAAGGAAAGCTTCCAATCTCTACAGGTAGCTTCACTGTTCCACACGATCCTACTTCCGCTCCCCCAAAGCCTCTCAATGGGAGTTTGAGTGGCTAGAGGTCTTTTTTTTTTACAATCCAAGCTGGTCGAATACTTCCACACTTAAGATATCTATTGAGCTCCCATTGTCGATCAACACTCTTCTCACTTCATGTGACCTACGCAAACTGACACAGTAATGGCATCGTTCGGCCTTACCTCTGTTCCCTGTGTGTCTGCCTTGGTAAAGAGTATCGGGTCCCATCCTTGCTTGAACATTTTCTAATCAGGGCCCAACAGATTTACTTCCAGATTCCTCTGACCATTTATGACTTCTCTAACTTCGATCATTCTCTCACGATTGCTACCCCTAGTGTGTGATCCACCAAAGATGGTGTTAATTACCTCACTGTCCAAATTTCTTCTGGGACTCTTTTGGCTTCTATAGCGTTCTTCCTTTAGGGTGTCTTTATATTGGTCATCCCTACTTCTAAGGACCACATCCTTGAGATGTCCCTCTCTGATAAGTTTTTCGATGTAGTCCCTCGACTAATAACACTTAGAGGTTTCATGGTCATTCTCCTAGTGAAATCTGCAGTATTTGGTGGTGTCTCTCCTAGCAAAGCTCGACTGTCTCGGAGGATTTTTATACAAATTCTTATCTTTTATCACATTCAAGATTTCCTATTGTCTCCTAGCCAACGGGGTGTAATTGGTGTATTGCCTTTTAAAGTGCCTACCACTTTTATCGTCATCCTTTCATCCATCCTTACCCTATCCTTCATTTCCTTTCTAGTCCCCTTTGCCACTATTCTTCAAGTTGCTATCTTTAGTTTTTTGGCTGCTCTAGGGCCGACCCCCATGTATGAGCTTTATACATGGTGCTATCTGTTGCTCCTTCGCCATGGCATATCCTCCGACATAATCTATCATGCTTGCATATGTGGTTGGCCTTTTCTGTCTCAGGCTTAGCGTCAAGTGGCTATGCTGCAGACTGTTAATAAATTCGGATACCACCGTGTAATCATTGGGATTCTGTACTTCTGACATTTTCTGTGAAAACCTAGTTAGTTAATCCTTGAACTTTTCATCCTACCCCTATTTCTGTGGATTTATGAAGAGTTGAGAGTTGCATATGAGGGGAGTCTGACTCGTTGAGGGGGAGTTAACCTATTTAGGGGGAGCATTTGCATTTGCATTGTTGATGCATGTTTGCTTGTTTCTATTGTATGTAAATTGCTCTTGCTTTTATTTCTTTGATCACCTCACATACACTTATCTTGGAAAGTGTAGTTATTTTGTTTTGTAGGGATGTTGATTCTACAAGAGATGGATGACTTGATGATCTAGTTTATTAGGCATCTCTTTGTAATGTAGAAAAACTTTGTTGACCCCTGTTTTTTTGTTTTGTTTTTTTTTATGAGTGGTGGTTTTGTCACGAAATAGCCAAAGGGGGAGATTGTAAGTTCCTCAGTTTTTGATTGGCTCATTTCGTTGACAACCACATTTGGGGATTAATGTGTAAGGGTAGTTTATGCTATCATTGCTCACGACCTAGCTTAAGCTTCAAAAGGTAAATCACTTGCTTAACCTTGTTTGGAGAGTTTTAGTGCACACATACACTCTCATGCATGTTTTTGATCATCTTGCATGAATGCTTAATTGTCATAATTGTGTGTCTTTTTGCCATAAATCTTGCTTGGGTGTTTGATGCATTTTGTTTGCCTTTAAAAGAGGATTTTCCTCTTAACCGTGGCTGGGACCGCTCCCTGTGTATTGCCTACGCCGCGGTCTGTATAACGGTGTTTACTAGAGGTTGCACGTTGTGGCTACCGCGGCCTGTGCATGTTGCATGCACCACAGGCGTTGCATGCACCGCAGGCGTTGCATGCACCGCAGGCGTTGCATGCTGTCGGGACCGTGGTCTATGCACCTTCATGTACAACGGTCTACAGAGCGGCGTTGTCTAGGCGATGCACCGCTCTCTATGCCACGGTCTGGACACTTGCCTATACCGCGGTACAACCAGCGGTCCTGACGGGATTTGGTTGCTCTTTGTCCAAAACGATGCCATTTCGTGTATGGCACATTATATATATGTTCTCTTCAATTCTCTTTGGCTTTGGGAGTCCAAGAAACCATTTTTGATTGACCAAGTTTTTCTTTGAGAGAGAAATTGACTCCAAGAGAGAGAGAGAGCTCTCAAGAACTAATCTTGACTCAACCAAACTTCAATCCTTAAGCATATAGCATCTTCTTGCATCTACCAATCATGGATTTTCTTGTTTGTCTTTGACTAGGTAATCTCTACATGCCCTAGAATCTTTTGTTCCATTCTTATGACATGTATGCCTAGGTTTAACAATTATTGTTGATTAAGTGTATGTTATTGAGGTTAATTGCATTTATAACATGCTTGGATTGTTGATTGTTGGTTGAGATTTATATTTTGTGATAGCTAGGATTTGTGACTATTTTTCCCTTCTACCTAAATCATTATGCCTTGCATTTAGATACTGTTTATGACTCATTGATTACATTTTATGATTGCATTATAGTCCTTGCCATACTTAATGACAACTTGTGTTGATATGGCTTTTGTGATAGCTAGCATTTAGGTCATTATTGCCTCTAGCTAATTAGGTCATATAGATTGCATTTTGATGATTGCATTTAATGACCATGCCATACTTAATGACAACATATGTTGAAATAGCTTTGTTTCATAACTAGGATATAATGTTGCATAACTATATCTAATTAAGTCTTTATGAACATCCATTTAGACATTAATATCTAGGAATTGTACTTAGTGACATTCTTAATTTCCTAGATAATCATTTAGTGTTTCCTAGCATTACTTTCATGTTATATTTTATCATATTCACTTAGGTTGTTTTGACTCTTCATTGAGGTTAAGTCTTGTGACTAAGTGGTTAGTGCACAAGCAAATAGATCAAGAATCACTATTAAGGCATGTTGGGTAGAGTGAAAGGGTTAGTAACTGGAGGGTGTGACGGGAAGTCAACCTAGGTTGTAAACTTTCATTCAATAGTGGATTTGAGGATCAAGTGTGGCGCACATATCAACTCGTGGTTTTTCCCATTTGGAGGGTTTCCACGTAAATATTGTGTGTTGTTATTGTTTTAAGCATAATTGATTTTATTGAATGCTTGTTGGTTCGGGGTAATTTGTGTTAATATTGATTAATCAAAAAATCAGTAATTGATTCTATTAAAACCTATTCACCCCCCCCCCCCCCACTCCCTCTAGATTTAGACACACACATTCTTTAGGGAACTTTCAATTGGTATTAGAACCGGTGCCTAGATATACTTAGGTGATCTGTGCACTGTGTGTGTCTTGCCTTGTGCATTTTGTTTGCTTGCATCTTTTGTTTATTGCATTTCATTTGCATCTCATTTATAACCCAAACACTATGACTGACTTTGGGGTGAGTAATGAGGGTGTGTCGGATGTGAGACCACCATTGCTCAAGGGAGATAATTACTCTTCATGGAAGAGAATGATGGAGTCGTTCCTTTTGGTAATAGATGATAAAGTTTGGATGGTGATTGAAGATGGATACACACCACCAATCATAACCATGGAAGATGGAAGTAGTAAGCCTATTGGCCTATGAATCTAGATGGAGTCCTACATCCGTATCGCCGAAGAAGCAAAAACGCATAGCATTGAAGGCCTCCAAGGTTGAGAAGGAGGATGGTGACTCGGATGAAGACTTGGCTCTAATGGTGAAGAGATTCAAGAAATTTATGAATCTTCACAAGAATGACTCGAAGAATAAGTTTGAGCCAAGGAAAGAGAAACCTACAAGAAAAGACATTCAATGCTATGTGTGTAGCGACATCGGTCACATTGCTTCCAAGTGCACTAATTTGATGAGAAAGAAAGAAAAGGTGGTGGTCGCTTTATCAAGTGAAAGTAGGAGTAAAGAAGATTCCTTATGTGATGAGGAGCTTGCAAGAAACTACTTGGCTTTTGGAGCCTCCTTTGTGGAAGATGTAGAAAAAGGCAACAAAGCCTTAACTAGTGACCTTGAAAAAGGAGTATATGAAAAAGTAGCTAAGAGAGTGTTAAGTGAAGCTACTTATGTTGATGATGCCATCATGGCAACAAGTGACACTAGTGATGACTCTAGTGATGAGAGTTCTTCATCTCACTCTACAAATGGAAATGTAGATAGTATGCACCTTAAAGGGTTCTTTGAGCATTTTCAAAGCTTAAGGTTTAATATAAAGAAAGAGGTTCGAAGGCTAAAGGAAGAGAACCTCAAGCTATCAACTGAAGTGACTCATTTAAGTGAGAAAGTGAGAAAGTGAAGAATGGAAGAAAGGTGGAAGAAAGCTTGAAGGTGGAGCTTAGAGAAGCTAGAGAGTTGATTGCTAAGATGACTTCGAGTACGTAGAAGCTTGACCATATGTTAGGAATTGGCAAGAGGCCAAGTGACAAGAGAGGACTAGGGTTTGAAGATGACAAGAAGACCTCAACTCCTAGCAAGATGGTATTTGTTAAGAGCATGGACTTCAAAGAACCTCTTCCTCAACTTCATCCTAACAAGAAAATTGAACTAGGAGAGTGTTCTAGAAATGTCCAAGTCAAGATGGCACCAAGAAGTCAAGCTCAAGCTCAACTAATGAGAGCACTTCAAGCAACTATATCTCAGACAAAAATCCATCAAGCCAAGAAGCATTTCCTGCATGCTCAACAAAAGAAGCAATCTTCTCCAACTCGATAACAAGGGAGAAGAGAATCAATACCACACCAAAGGAAAGCTCAAAGACATGTGAAAGCATCTTTGTCCTCACATAGGAATGGTATGGCCCCTCATTTTATTCATTCATGTCATTTTTGTGGTGTTGATGGTCATATTAGACCAAATTGCTTTAAGTACATTAACATGTGTAGAACTAAGAGCATGATTGAAAGAAAAAGGGCTAGAGCCCATATGTGTGTGCCTAAGAAAGCTAGTGTTAATGATTCTAGGAGTAATATGATGATCTTGACCACTAGGATTGACAACGTGTCACCTAAGTGGATTAAAAAAAAAGATTAACTCACATGCCACTGTGCTAAGGGTTCACCCATAGGCTCAACTAGGTCCAATGGACCTGGTAAGTCTATAGGGACTCATATCCCCTCTTGACTTGTTATGATTGACCCCATATGGGGAGCTCAAGCAAAGAGAGCAAATTGGCATTGCATTGTGCTCAGGATAATAGTTATACTCTTTTATTAATTACCTGAGATGATTGGTTGTATATATTTTTTTTTATAAGTGTGCAACTTTGCTTAACATGCAATCCATGTCTTATTTATGACCAAACATGCATTTTTGGACTAGGAGAATTGATTGGAAAATACATTTTGAATGACCTAGAATTGATCTCCATGACATGATGATTATTTCTATAACATGCTTTAAATTGATATGCATGATGAGATTTTTTTTTTGAATGCTTTAAATGAATGAAAAAAATTTGTGTGTGAAAGCAATTATGAGACTTCAATCAATAAGGATCTTGTATCCATTTCAAGGATTTTACAATTTAAAAGTCTCTCTCTCTCTCTTTACTTGTTGAACAAGGCTACTATCATACGGGCATTCCACTCGAAAAAATAAAAAAGGTTGCAATAGTCGCTCATGTCTTATTTTGCTTGTAAAGTTTGATATAGTTGTTCTTAAAATTAATTTATTTTACAATCTATATCTTGCTTATTCCATGACAAAGGGTGAAATTGGTTTGAATTCTCTTGGAAACCCTTGTTATTTTGCTTTGCCAAATACCATATTTTGATCTTGAATACAACTTGTCTTGTATGCAAAGCATTCGTTCACACATTTTTTTAATAAAACTCCTTGATTCTCTCTTCTTAATTGAGTTGCTTAAATTTGTTTATATGGTTATACAAATGTCTTGTTCCATAAGCTCTCATTGCTAATGCCTTCTTAAGGGGATACTCATTTGTCTATCTCATGACAAAAATGGGGAGTAGTGTGGATTTAAGGGGAGTTGAGAGTTGCATATGAAGGGAGTTTGACTCGTTGAGGGGGAGTTAACCTATTTAGGTGGAGCATTTGCATTTGCATTGTTGATGTATGTTTACCTGTTTCTATTGTATGCAAATTGCTCTTGTTTTTATTTCTTTGATCATCTCACATACACTTGTCTTGGAAAGTGTAGTTATTTTGTTTTGTAGGGATGCTGATTCCACAAGAGATGGATGACTTGAAGATCTAGTTTATTAGGCATCTCTTTGTAATGTAGAAAAACTTTATTGACCCCTGTTTTTTTGTTTTGTATATTTGTGAGGATGAATTGTGAGTGGTGGTTTTGTCACGAAATAGCCAAAGGGGGAGATAAAATGCTCAAAGAACCCTTCAAGGTTCATACTCTCTACATTTCCATTTGTAGAGTGAGATGAGGAACTCTCTGTTAGGGTTTATGCCTTAAAGATGTAATTTGTAAATGGATTTATGAAATAAATAAAAGGAAAAGTTCAATTCATTCCTGTTGTGTTGTTTATTTCATAACTTGTGCATAAATTTAACATCAAAGATTGCCGGATGTAATCTCGAACTGTGTATATGAGTGTCATATACAGATGGATACAGTAAGAGACGTGCAATCTAAGGAGTCCATAGATAGCAAATAAATATACTTTATTTGTGGTTAATCTATAGCTGCGGTCCATTCAGTAATGTACAGTGATTCTATCCCGAATCATTCATATGAGATATGGGAATGGAGGCACTTTGTATGATGTGATCATATAGGACTGGGTCATGATCTATATGAATCTCACACCAAGATCCGTTTACCGATGAGATTCATATATATCAACTAATGATGGCTATATGTGGGTGATATTAATCCTGAGTGTCTTATCGACTCCTTCAAGTTAGATCGTGGTCTTTGATATACCATGAGTGAGGTCGGATGCAGTTCCCGATCAATATGCTTCGTATGCTGGGATTACGATTTGGCTTGTGGCTAGAAAGGTTTGTACACAATAGTGGAATCCACTCATTCTTGTGAGAAGTAGATGGTAGTTCCCTTAAGGGTTGATTCGGGGCTTGGACAATATGAGCGCTCTCCTAATTCCTTAAGGAAATAAGATTTATTGTTCATTATAGAATCAACGGTGCTTAAAGGATATATGTAATTAGAGGGGTATAACGAACATTATGACCCAGTTCTAATTATGAACTACTGTGGAGGATCACACCATGTGTAATAGCTATATCGATGGACACCGAGTTGTATCGGTCTGTGTAAAAGCGTCTACAGTTGGGAGAGTGCAGCTTCGGGGTTTTTAGTGGAATAACACTGAAGTTAATAATCAAGGAATATTAATTAAAGAGTTTAATTAATGATTCCGATGATTATTTGAGCTCAAAATACTGTGGGTCCATTAGGTCCCCTTGCTAGCCCAATCGATTTAGGTAACAAAGGTCATGGTTAATTAATTAGATTGTCCAATTAATTGTGTTACGAAAGTGACACGTATATATTCAAGAATTAATTGAATAATGAGATTATTTAATTAATTAATGTTAATAGTTAAATTAATTAAATAATTATATTATTTAATTATATTGATAATTATGAGTTATTAATTAACTATTAATTGGAGGGTGTTAGTTGATATATGGATTTAGGTGAAGATAAAATAATAGGATTATTTTATTTTTACTAAATCATTTATCTAAGTATTTGAATTTAGTTTAAATTTAAAATATTTATTATCATTTTTAATATATTAGATATATTTAAAAAAGGATAATTAAAAGATATATATCAACTAATAATATAAGAGATTGCATTTGATACAAATTGGTGTGTACACATGAAACAATAGTTAAAAGAAGAATTTGCATAGGATGCAAATACTTGAAACATGCACATAAGTAATATATATTTATATGTGATAAAAACAAGTGGAGGTGAAAAAAATATTGAGATATATAAATCAAAAGCGTAATAGCTATATATATATTGGTTAGCAATCAGGAAAGAAAGCATTGTGAAAGTGCAACGTTAGATATATATATAAAGCAGCAGTGGGTGCAACGAGAGATATATATAAAAAGCAGCAGTGGGTGCAACGTGATATATATACATATATATAGTTTCATATTTTGTGTGTTTTTGAAATACATAGAAGAAAGAGTTTCTTCAATTTTCTCTACATCCTTCATTCAAGTTCCTGAGACCGTGACGCGCCCACACGCAGTTATCAGTCCCGGGAGATGGCGAGGAAGATCAAGTGGTTCAGACAGGAGCATATCGAAAAGTGAAGGAGCCTCCAAACGTTGGTAAGATTTTTTTTCTTCTGATTATATCGATTACAATTTCCTGTGTTTACATATTGTATGTATTAGTTCAGAAAAATATTTACAATCCAAAGTTCACTGGTCCCATATACAGATATGATCTGTATAAAAAAAAATTAAAATCTAGTTCCGCTGCGTGACCGGTGAACGGGGTTCCAACACTCTCATCACTAGAGTCATCACTAGTGTCACTTGTTGCCATGATGGCATCATCAACATAAGTAGCTTCACTTATCACTCTCTTAACTATTTTTTCATCTCCTCCTTTTTTTAAAGTCACTATTTAAGGCTTTGTTGCCTTTTTCTACATCTTCCACAAAAGGAGGCTCCAAAAGTCAAGTAGTTTCTTGCAAGCTTCTCATCACATAAGGAATCTTCTTTACTCCCACTTTCACTTGATGAGACGACCACGACCTTTTATTTCTTCTTCTTCAAATTAGTGCACTTGGAAGCAATGTGACCGATGCCGCTACACACATAGCATTGAATGCCTTTTCTTGTAGGCTTCTCTTACCTTTGCTCAATCTGATTCTTCGAGTCATTCTTGTGAAGATTCATAAATTTCTTGAATCTCTTCACCATTAGAGCCAAGTCTTCATCCGAGTCATCATCCTCCTTCTCAACCTTGGAGGTCTTCAATGCTATGCATTTTTGCTTCTTTGGCGATGCGGATGTAGGACTTTATCTAGATTCATAGGCCAATAGCCTTCCAATCACTTTGGTTCCCTTACGTGCCTTCTCTAGGATATTCCAAGCTTCTTGTGCATTTTTGGTGATTTGGATGAGTTTGCAGTGGTTCTCATCCATTGCACTAAGATGAGCACTCATTACCTCATCGTTCCACTTCGATGCTTCAATCTCTTGGGAACTCCATTGAGACTTAGGCTTAGGCTCACTACTTCCATCTTCCATGGTCATGATTGGTGGTGTGTATCCATCTTCAATCACCATCCAAACTCTATCATCTATTACCAAATGGAACGACTCCATCATTCTCTTCCATGAAGAGTAATTATCTCCCTTTAGCAATGGTGGTCTCACATCTGACACACCCTCTTTACTCACCCCAAAGTCAGTCATAGTGTTTGGGTTATAAATGAGATGCAAATGAAATGCAATAAACAAAAAATGCAAGCAAACAAAATGCACAAGGCAAGACACACACAGTGCACAGATCACCTAAGTATATCTACGCACCGGCTCTGGTACCAATTGAAAGTTCCCTAAAGAATGTGTGTGTCTAAATCTAGAGGGGGGTGAATAGGTTTTAATCGAATCAATTACAGATTTTCCGATTAATCAATATTAACACAAGTTACCCCAAACCAGCAAGCATTCAATAAAATCAATTATGCTTAAAACAATAACAACAGACAATATTTACGTGGAAACCCTCTAAATGGGAAAAACCAAGGGTTGATATGTGCGCCACACTCGATCCTCAAATCCACTATTGAATGAAAGTTTGCAATCTAGGTTGACTTCCCGTCACACCCTCCAGTTACTAACCCTTTCACTCTACCCAACATGCCTTAATAGTGATTCTTGATCTATTTGCTTGTGCACTAACCACTTAGTCACAAGACTTAACCTCAATGAAGAGTCAAAACAACCTAAGTGAATATGATAAAATATTCAAACATGCAAGTAATGCTAGGAAACACTAAATGCTTATCTAGGAAATTAAGAATGTCACTAAGTACAATTCCTAGATATCAATGTCTAAATGAATGTTCATAAAGACTTAATTAGATATAGTTATGCAACATTATATCCTAGTTATGAAACAAAGCTATTTCAACATATGTTGTCATTAAGTATGGCATGGTCATTAAATGCAATCATCAAAATGCAATCTATATGACCTAATTAGCTAGAGGCAATAATGGCCTAAATGCTAGCTATCACAAAAGCCATATCAACACAAGTTGTCATTAAGTATGGCAAGGACTATAATGCAATCATAAAATGCAATCAATGAGTCCTAAACAATATCTACATGCAAGGCATAAAGATTTAGCTAAATTGGTAAAATGGTCACAAATCCTAGCTATCACAAAATATAAATCTCAACCAACAATCAACAATCCAAGCATGTTATAAATGCAATTAACCTCAATAACATACACTTAATCAACAATAATTGTTAAACCTAGGCATATATGTCATACAAATGGAACAAAAGATTCTAGGGCATGTAGAGATTACCTAGTCAAAGACAAACAAGAAAATCCATGCTTGGAAGATGCAGAAAGATGCAAGAAAATGCTAGATGCTTAAGGATTGAAGTTTGGTTGAGTCAATATGAGTTCTTGGGAGCTCTCTCTCTCTTGGAGTCAATTTCTCTCTTAAAGAAAAACTTGGTCAATCAAAAATGGTTTCTTGGACTCCCAAAGCCAAAGAGAATAGAAGAGAACATATATATAATGTGCCCTACATAAAATGACATCGTTTTGGACAATGGGTAACCAAATCCCGTCAGAACCGCTGGCTGTACCGCTGTACAGGCAAGTGTCCAGACCGCGACACAAAGAGCGGTGTATCACCTGGACAACGCCGCTCTGTAGGCCGCTGTGCATGCAGGTGCACAGACCGCGGTCTCGACAGCATGCAATGCCTGTGACACTCTGCTTGGGAGATCGTGGTACATGCAACATGCATAGGCCGCGGTAGCCACAGCGTGCAGCCTCTGGTAAATACCGCGGCGTAGGCAATGCACAGGGAGTGGTCCCAGCCGCGGTTAAGAGGAAAATCCTCTTCTAAGGGAAAACAAAATGCATCAAACACCCAAGCAATAGTTATGGAAAAAAGGCACACAATTATAACAATTAAGCATTCATGCAAGATGATCAAAAACATGCATGAGAGTATGTGTGTGTGCACTAAAACTCTTCAAACAAGGTTAACCAAGTGATTTACCTTTTGAAGCTTGAGCTAGGTCTTGAGCAATGATGGCCTAAACTACCCTTACACATTAATCCCCAAATGTGGTTGTCAACGAAATGAGCCAATAAAAAACTGAGGAACTTACAGTTTCAAGGTTGACAAAGCTGATATGGATTTCCTTCCTTGGATATTTCCCATGAATTGCCTGGTAAAAGCTTTTATTAGTTCCTAATGGATCCTGCCAAAAGTCTTCCAAATCATCTGGATCCCTAATCTCATAAGGTCTGTGGGAACATCTAACACATGAGAGCATCATCATAATCATATTACGCCATTGTGCTTTGATATCTTCTGACATGCTTCTGCGGGTTTGTATTTAGCTTGAATTGCTCCACATATGGCATCCTGAACTGGTCCAAAAAACGGGTATGTCCTATAGAATCAACGAATGGACTCCTGGAGTTACCGATCAACAGGTTTCCCCGTCGACTTTGTCTTTGCTCTAAGGTCTCTATTCTTTTAAGAAAGACCTCATGCTCCCTTTTCGGTTCTCTATTCTCCTCAAATTTCTGGTGGATGGTGAGTCTGTATGCGTCCCTAGGGATTCACCCACTGATCTAGGCACTGTATGAGTTGCACCTGATCGTAGGGATTGGATCCGTACGTCTTATAGGGTAGTTTCTTCATCACTCGAGTCCGAACAAGATTTTTCCTTTGGCCATCATACCTATCTATTTGTTCGAGGTAGGTTTCTCCACCACCATACCTCCCCAAACCTTTCCGTGAACTGGACTCCTTATGCTCCCTAGTTCTCTGGTCTTCTTGGCGGTTGTCCTTTCTATGTGAACGTTCACTTCTTTCACGATGCTCCACCTTATCTCTTCCAGATTTTTGGGATGCTCCTAGTGTGGTTGCCACTATTTCAAACGTACTCTAGGATCCTAGGCCACCACCGGTGTAAAGAGCTGGTATGGTGAACTCAGGTTGGCAATGGCCGTTATGTTGATTCTTTGTCTAGCAGCATAGTCAATGATTTTTTACAGGGATTCCTGGATTTACCATAACGCATCTGGAGAAATACCAAGGGTTACATCTGTGGATGTAACAGTATCAGGTCTGGTAGATGGTGGAGTTCTTGGGGGCATATCTTCCCAAGCGATATTAACATCAACATGATTGGGGGTGTTAGCACTGTGCGAGGCATCAGTGTTTTGGGAAGATAGACTTTTGTCTCTATTGGTGGCCACGATATCTTTTCTTGTAAACTTTTTCCTGGAATTAATTATTCAAACTCAATGCTAGCGGAGGTTCACCTTCTTCTTCTAGCGCCAGTTGTTGACGGTGATTTTTGGATTAGGTTTAATTAATCACTCGTCGAACAAGTGAATGTGAATAAACAATTAAACTATGAATCGAAATAAATAAAAAGCAAACAAGGCATAAGATTTTACGTGGTAAAACTCCAAGGTGGGGAAACATCCACGGTTGTGGGCAACGGTGAGAAGAACTCACTAAGTTGAGAATAATTGCACACACAATCTCTCTTGCACTCATGTAAGTTTCATTAGCATTCACCCTTCTATAGGTGTTATTAAGGCCTATTTATAAATGCAAAAAACCATAAATATTGGTGTACAAGTAAAGTAAATTCCCGTAATGAAACCAAATTCTATTTCTTTGGAATCGTATTGTTTTCTTTCCTGTTTTGTGCTGCTCATATTTCAATTGCATTAGATCTCTCACCTGATTTACACTTTGATATCTATTTGGAAGCTTGTTTCCTTATCAGGATGTACTTCGAGATATCTTGCTCAAGTCAGATTCTTTCTCTGCGTATTAGAGTCGTAACTTTCTTAAAGTTGAGTGATGTCCACGTGTCATGTAGCCGGACACCTGTCAAACTCGACCAAACTTACTTTCCTCGATCAGTGGTTTTACCCAATCATAACCTTTCCCCCGACCATCTTGACAATCCCGATCGGGGTCTTCTTATTCGATCGTTTACATTATCTTGGTCGGGGTGTTTGACGGGTTTTCTTTTGTCAATTTGGGTCGATTTGGTTGACTTTTGATGACATGGCACCCCTAACCCTTGTTTTTTGCTGAAACATCATATCATCTGAATTACACCAATGACAGTATCTAATAAAACTTGGGAGTTAGCCAAGTTGCCTAAAGGAAAGAAAGCCTTACAGAATAAGTGTGTGTTTCAGATTAAAGAGGAACACGATGGTTCCAAGAGATACAAGACACAACTAGTAGTTAAAGGCTTCCAAAAGTAGAAGGTATTGATTATTTTAATTTTTTTTTCTCTTGTTGTTAAACTATCTACGATCCGGTTAGTGTTGAGTATTATAGAAGCAAAAAGGTTATATCTTAAGCAGTTGGATGTGAAGATTACCTTTCTTTATGGCGATTTGGAGGAAGAGATATATATGAAACAACTGTAAGGGTTTGTGAAAGTTGGCAAGGAAGAGTTGGTATGTAGGTTGACGAAGAGCTTGAATGGTTTAAACTAAAGGCAAAGAGACAAACATAATCGGTATAATCCATTTGCCGAATCGGACAACACACACCATCAGAAGAACCCATCACAAATATCACATTAAAAAATAAAAATCAACACTCAGACAAACAAATTCACAAATTCACAAATTCACAAATCACAAGTGGGTTTCTATCAATACATCACCAAATCACATGTGTGTTTCTTACAGAGTAGCCAATCGATAGAGAAGACGAGAACCAACTCCATCACCGGAGATGGAGACCCAAATGGGGGTTATAATTGAGGGATAGATTACGAGGCAGTAATTGGTGAATTACATTTTACTATAGCTTGATTTTAGTAGTAATTTATGTCTAGAATACTCTCTATATATACTTTGTACATATTCGAATGTGAAATGAATAAAAATAATATACTATTCATCAAATTATAGATGGTATCAGAGCCATCCCCAAAACCCATTTGTTTCATTCGTTCCATTTTTTTTCTTCTTTTCTTTCATTTTTCAAAACTTAGATGCATCAAGACTCAAAATTCCCCATTCATAGACCCGCTATCGCTCAGTCGGTTAGAGCCATTCCGTTGTTCCCCTGTTGGTCGTCACTACCCACCGTCAATGCCCTACTTGTTTTGTTCTATTTATATAAAATGAGTGAAAAAATTCCTGAGTCATCCGGGATTAAACCCATTCCGGTTGTAGTTCAATCAGAAGGGTTTTTAATGCAGGGATTACACTTACCAAATCAAATTACGACATATGGTCTTAGCTGATGGAAATGCAAATTATTGAAAGCGACAAAATCTCATACATTCGTGGTAAAACTAAGCCACCTGTAGAATCTGATGAAGGGTATGAAAAATGTTACGTCGAAAATCAAAAGGTCAAACGGTGGCTATTAATATCTATGTCTCCAGAAATTATGATGCGTTATTTACACTTACCCACTGCCAGTGACATTTGGAATGCCTTGTCAAAAGCATTCTATGATGGAAGTGATGAATTGCAAGTTTTTTCTTTGAATCATAAGGCCTTTTCTGCCAAACAAAAGGGGAGAATCCTCTCTGTGTATTATGGAGAGTTGACTGAAATTTGTCAAGAATTGGATCATCGTGATACAGTGGTAATGAAAGATCTAGAAGATGTCAACGCCTACCACAGGTCTATTGAACGATTAAGAGTTCACATATTTTTTGTTGGATTGGATGAGGATTT
Organism: Dipteronia dyeriana; assembly: GCA_032871835.1. NCBI lineage: Eukaryota > Viridiplantae > Streptophyta > Magnoliopsida > Sapindales > Sapindaceae > Dipteronia > Dipteronia dyeriana. The sequence goes on along the minus strand of CM065301.1, from coordinate 79,013,059 downwards.
TGATTCAATCCGATAAGAGATTTTGCATAGAGACCTAATGCCTAACCTGGATAAGTGTTACTCTTTAGTTCGACAGGAAGCTATACATAGTACAACTCTGAAAGGTGATTCTGGAGCATCTGAATCCAGTGCCATGGTGGCTCAAAATCAATCCAATCAAGGTCAACACGATCGAGCACGACTCAACAATGGTAGACCAACCAATGGTATTGACAAGGCTTCCTACAAATGCACCAATTGTAATAATACTGGTCATTCCAAGAGTCGTTGTTTTGAGCTGATGGGATATCCAGAATGGTGGGATCCTAGTCGTGCAAAGAAAAATCAACAAAAGCCTTCCACTGCGGCAGTTGTCCAAACAAAAATAAAAGATGAAGTTACTGACAAAGCCTCGACATTGGTAATAGATGAAGACAATAGTAAGGTTTTAAACATTTCTACACCTGTTTTGAATAGTACGTGGATAATTGATTCTGATACAACAGATCACATGACATATGATTCTAGACAGGTCTCACCACTCAATCCCTCTACACAAAAGTCCGTCTCTATTGTAAATGGAACTTCGACCCCAGTTATTGGGAAGGATCTTTGACTCTAACCGATAAATTAAATTTAGATTTTGTTTTAGTTGTTCCATCTTTAGATTATAATCTTTTATCAGTTTCTCAAATAACCACTACCTTATCGTGTATCGTAATTTTTTTGCCTGTTTTTTATGTGTTTAAGAACTTCTAAACCAGGAAGACGATTGGTTATGGTATTAGGCAGGGGAAACTGTATTACTTGGACTTGGAATCAAAAAGTACCGAAAGCTTACGACAAGCTCTAATAATGGGCGGTTCTAAAGATACAAGAAAGAAATAAATATGGTTATGGCATCACCGTTTTGGGCATGCTTCCTTTGGAAATCTAAAAAAATTATGTCCTAGTTTATTTGCAGAAGTTGACGATTCTAGCTTTCATGTGCTGTTTGTGAACTTGTCAAAAGCAATCGTGCTTCGTTTCCATTACGTTTGAATAAAAGTCCACTTCCTTTTATGATTATTCATTCTGATGTATGGGGTCCATTTAAAGTCACTACTTTGAGTGGGTCACGTTGGTTTGTAACGTTTATTGATGATTGTATCAGGATGACATGACTTTGCTTGATGAAATCCAAAAGTGAAGTGCACTCGATATTCCCAAAGTTTCATAAAACGATTGAAACTCAATATAATAAACAAAATTCAGGTTCTTCGTAATGACAATGGTAGAGAATATCAGAGTACTGAATTTCAATGCTATTTGGAAGCATAAGGAATGATTCATCACACAACTTGCTCCAACACACCACAATAGAACGGGGTGGCCGAGCTGAAAAATTGACACTTGTTGGCTGTTGTTCGAGCTTTGTTAATCGAAGGCCATATGCCATTATCTTATTGGGGAGAATCTCTCACTTATGCAGCTTATTTAATCAATCGGATACCCTCCAGCACCATCAATTCAAAACTCCATTCCAGACCCTTAATGATGCAGTTGTTGCCCTAGTTGTCTCAAATTTGACTCCTCATATGTTTGGTCATGTGGTGTTTGTACACCTACACAAGCATCAACGCACCAAGTTAACTCCTCAAGCGTTGCGATGTGTTTTTGTTGGGTATGCCTTTCATCAAAAAGGATATCGATGTTACCATCCTCCAACATGTCGATTATTTGTCACGATGGATGTTGTTTTCCAAGAAGATACAATGTACTTCTCTAAGCCTGAATTTTAGGGGGAGTACCAGAAGGAAATTCAAACTCTAGATTATGATGAAAGTGATAACTAAGATATGGGCAACTTGGATATGAGTGGTATAACATTGGATTCCAGTGGTGATGACTCATAGATTGAAAACAAGCAGGAAATGGGTGAATTGGATTTAAGTGGTATAACATTAGATCAAAGTGGTGATGAGCACCAAATAATCAAAGAAGTAAGTGATGAGCACCCAATAACCGAAGAAATGGGTATATCTCCAACTCAGCATGAAATCGAATTTCTGGAAAATATGGCTCTATCTCTGGTCACATATCATACCAATCGTTTACTGAAGATGTTCCTGAGCCATACAAAAGACAGTTGCCACAACGTCATTATGTGTCTAATCAGTGTTTGTCAGAATCAAACATGTCATTTGTGAATCAATTATCTGTGAATCAATTATCTGTTGTATCTATTCCTAACAGTGTGCATGAAGCCTTAGTTGATCCTAGGTGGAAAGCAGCTATGAACGAGGAGATGAAATCTCTAGAAAAAAAATGAATAAGAACTAGTTGATCCTCCACTAGGGAAGAAACCAGTTGGATGTCATTGGATTTACACTGTAAAGTACAAGGTTGGCGGCACAATTGAATGCTTTAAGGCAGGATTGGTAGCAAATAGATACACTCAAACATATGGGATTGATTACACAAACATTTGCACATATAGCCAAAATCAACACATATCGAGTTCTGCTGTCTTTAGCTGTAAACTTAGATTGGCCATTACAACAATTCGATGTAAAAAATGCTTTTCTAAATGGTGAATTATACGAAGAAGTCTACATGGATCTCTTACCAGGGTGCATGATACCCAAAAGACACAGCCAGAAGGTATGCAAGTTTAAGAAATCATTGTATGGACTGAAACAATCTCAGAGAACATGGTTCGAAAGGTTTACAAAATCTATGATAAGCTTCGGCTACCATCAAAGCAACTCAGATCATACTCTTTTCTTAAAAAAAAACAGCAAGATAATATCACTGCACTCATTATATATGTGCATAACATGGTGGTTACAGGAAATGATCTTAAAGAAAGAGAGGTCTTACAGAATTACCTATCCAAAGAGTTTAAAATGAAAGATCTAGGCCCTCTGAAATATTTTCTTGGGATTGAAGCCCGATCTAATAAAAGAATTGTTTTGTCTCAAAGAAAATATGCCTTAGATCTATTACAAGAGACTGGCATGTTAGCATGTCAACCAATTGATACACCAATAGATGAAGGTCTAAAGCTATGTGTTGAGGCTAACCGAGTACCAGTTGACAAAGAAAGATACCAAAGACTTGTAGGGAGATTGATATACTTATCTCATACCAGACCAGATTTGGATTATGCTTTACGTATTGTTAGCCAGTTTATGCATAATCCTGCAGAACAACATATGAATACAGTTATTCAGATTTTGAGGTATCTGAAGTCTTCTCTAAGAAAAGGAGTATTATTCACTAAAAATATAGACTTTCAAAGCATAGAAGCATATATTGATGCAGATTGGGCTGGTGATGTGGGTGACAGGTGATCTGCCTCTGGTTACTTTATCTTTGTAAGAGGTAATCTTGTGACTTGGAGAAGCAAGAAACAAAATGTTATAGCTCGCTCAAGTGCAGAAGTTGAATTCAGAGGTTTGGCAAATGTACTTTGTGAGGCATTATGGATCAGTTGGCTGACATCCTCAACAAAGCAGTCCCAAATTGAGTGTTCTTAAAGTTTTTAGACAAGTTGGGCATGTTGGACATCTATGTACCAAATTTAAGGGGGGGCATGGGGGGTGGGGTGTTGAATTATGTTATCATTAGCTGTACAGATTAATGTTATTTCTTCCTTTCCTATTTTAGAGGATTACATTTGATTATAAAATATTGTGAGGCTATAATTGGGGGATATATTGTAAGGCAGTAATTAGGGGATTACATTTGACTATAGCCTGATTTTAGTAGTAATTTATGTCTAGAATGCTCCCTATATATACTTTGTACATATTCAAATGTGAAATGATTAAAAATAATATAATATTCATCAAATTAAAAAGTGTTTTGGTTGAAGAAGATGAAGATTTTATTGATGAAAATGAAGGTTTGTATGGTTGAGAGATATCAGATATGCTTTCGATTTTGTTGAAGAATTGAAGTTGTGATGAAGTTAACTTTTTATTTTCTCTAGATCTCATCCATCTTTGTTTCTTTTCTCTTAAAATTACATTGATTTTTAATTTTGTATATTAAAATTTGAGATTATATTCCATTCTCTTTCCTTTTTTTTCCTTCATTTTTTTAAAATTGTGTTTTAGTTTTATATATTTGTATTCAATTATTGTGTTGCATGCAAATTTTCACCAACCGACAAGTCATCAAATTAATAGGAGTATTGGAGAAGAGATGTGCCACGTCGCCAAAAGCCGAAAACCTTCGTCAAGCGAATGAGTAGATAACATAGAACAAACTTCGAAGAGACTGGCTCGGGCAAAAGAGAACCTCACCAAAACAAGGTCATGGTCGGCAAAGTATCCTCCCTACAAAGATCACTCGCCTGAACGAAGGTTCAACACGCTTCATTAATATCCGACAACTCGAAAAGGAATCTCCCCAAGGTATGAGGATCAAGAATCATACTTCAACAAAGAAACAACCTTGTCTTTGACCGACTCACTACGATCCAACACAATCAACTACCCGAGTCAACCTAACCTTATCGACCCACAACTCGACTCTATAGGTCGAGCGCCCCGGCTTGTAATTCTTTACTATTTCCTTCACATATTTTTATTGAATTAAATCACGACTTGAGCGTCGGAGAGTCCTCTAAAGGAAACACCCCCTACCCGGCTCAACCTCCGCTCCTTTTTTCTTTTATTTCGTAGGTTGCCATTGCACACCTCGACGATTCAAATCAATCGTAGATTCAATCGACTACAGTATAATTAAAGAAATGATATTTTTGATATTAAGTTTATTTACAAATTAGAGATTTTTAAAAGAGAGATGTTATTGACAATCTACTAAATGTCTCTGTACACTCCATTTGAAATGTCATTTTTTTTTTTAACAACAACATTTTATTCATCAGCCGAGAGGTCGGAAAGGAAGAAACAGAACCAACAAGCAAAGCATAGAGAACCATAAAAGCCAAGAAGGGCAGCAGAAAACAGAAAACAAAGAACAGAGAACAAAGCAAAACGAAAACAGGAGACAAAGCAGCAAACACAAATCACTCCAAACACAGACTAGGATTAAAAACCACCTAAAACCCCCACACAAAAAGCACCACAATGTCGTTTTTAATGACAAGTTTATCCTTAAATAGAATTACGTACTAAAGAAGACAAAAGAAAGTTATAAATTCCAATGTTATTTTCTTTTCTCTTTTGTATTTCACAAACCATAAAACATTTTTTTTCCAGTATCATAAGAGTTTCTTTTCCATTGGTCAGTTTAATTTGAAATTGAAAGACTCGGTAAGGCAATAGTTGGTTAACTTGAGGAGAGTTGGCTATTTGTGCATCAATCTGCATATTCATCTTATGTGTATTCTTCCTCCCTCTCTTTATCTATCAGCAATACTAGTTTGAAGAGAATAACAATTGATTTATGATATGGAATATCTATTTTCATACCACAAAAAAAAAAGAAGGAATTTTTTTTTTCTAATAAAGTTTATTTTCATACCAAGAGAATGAAGGGGATTTATAAATCTTAACCTAGAATTTTAAAGTCGATCTGATGCTTTATGAGATTAAAGTTGATACAAAAACTTCTATGAAAATAGCAACACTGTTAGTCTCCATCTTTAACAGAGATTATATTTTTAAAATCTTCACTAAAAGTAGTAGGCTGCATTAGGTATTGACGTATTATATTCGGTACTGTGGTTTTGTTAACAAAAAACTTTTATGAGAAGAAAATGAGTGTTAAAAATTAAAAGTGATAATTCTGGAATGAAATTTGTGTTTTTATAAATTTTTTATATTTAATGTTTGTAATAGATCGTGTTTAGAAAAAGTATCAAAAGATAAAATGAGATTATAAGGATTTAAAAAACAATTATAGATATTATTAGTATTAATATCATTACTCTATATATAAAATAATAATAATAATAATAATAATCTCAATTACCAAAATAGAGGAGCTCCGATACACGTTATCGGTTATAGGTTTGTATGAGTGGTGAGGACTTGGATTTTCCGAAAAAAAATATAATCAGCCCAGGACAGGGATTCTCAACCCCTATAAATCCCACTTTTTGAGTTTGAAAAGTCAATCAAAACAACCAAATAGTTTTGTTAATTTTGAGGTCAATCAGATTTGAGAGAAGGGTGTGTAAAACTCGTTTTTACTGTTAGGTGACGCAATAGAAAACACAAAGGAATAAGATCGATGTCTGTTTTCTGTATTATCTTGAAATCCATCAGAAATAAAGATAAATGAATTTTAGAATTTTATTGAATCAAAAGGTAATGAACCTTTCGGCTTATTTTAAAACGATTAAACCCTAACCCAAATCCTTATTGGATAAGAAACGGGATTACATAGCAAAAGTTATCAAAAATAGCAAAATTACGATAGTTATGGAATTAAATGATACTAACGACCATAAACAAGTCAAAATAGATAGCAGATGATTCTGACTTGTCAAAGTCAACTTATGACTTAAAAAGAAACTTTCCTAAAATGACAAAACTGAAATTACGTGACCTAAACGATGGAATTTGACCGAAAAGGGACATGCCTCACTGCCAAAGGCAGTGAGTTGAAAACATCTCGTCGATTTGCTTCAAGTGAAGTCACATAACCTTGAATTTAGGATGGTCTCTCAATGCCATGTAGGAATCAACTACTTGTTCTACGTCAAAAAGATCTAAGAAATTGAGAACTAGAAGAATATCATTAATCATCCCCTTTTTCTCTCATGCACAATGATATCGATGAAGTAGATGGCGATGGGTGGAAAGTACACGAAAGTAGACAGAAGAGGGACGACATAGGCAAGAGGGGAGGAGAAGCCGCTATCGGGTCAGAGAAAAAACAAGTTAAAAAGAGGGAGAGAGTGAAGAATCAGAAGAAGAACGAGAGGTATATGAGGGGCTACTGGTGGAAGGGATAACAAAAGGAATACATAAAGTGAAAATAATCGTTGAGAAAAAGATGAAGAAGAAGGCTGCTGACATTGCCATTCTTTCAAAGAGGAAAAAGAAGGCCAATGTCATTAGAAAGCTTAACGAAAAGGATAATGGTAGACATCCATCCTTTTTATCCAACGTTTGCATCCAACTTGATGTGACAACTTACATGACACATCCTTATCAACTTCTAGAGCTTCCTACATAGACTGATTTTTTTTTTGTTATATAAAATTAGGAACAAATTGAATGGAGTTAAAAATTAGGGTTCGAAAAAAAAAGTATAATAATATGGCAATGTGATGATGTGGCAGTTGACAATGATGTGCCTTGTATAAAAAGGATAGATGTCTACCATTATCTATTTTAAATAGAGTAATGCTATTTTGTCTAAATTTGATGTCCAAGTGATGTGGCAACATTTTAATACATTCATTTAAATTATACAAATCTAATAAAATTTAAATGAATGAATTATAGTGTTGTCACGTCATTTGGACACTTGATTTGAGCATCAAATTTAGACAAAGTAGCTTTATTGTTTTAAATAATAAAAAATATTAAATAAATTAAATTGATTAATTATATTTGTTGAATTTTATAATTTTAAATAATAAAAAAATATTATATAAATTGAATGCATTAATTATTTTTTTTTTTCGCGTGTTCAAGTGGTTTAGCAACACTTTAATCCATTTATTTAAATCATGCAAATCTAATGTAATTTAAATGAATGGAATATAATGTTACCACATCATTTGTGCATTAAATTTGAGTACTAAATTTGGATAAAGTAATATTTTTGTTTTAAATAATAAAAAATATTAAATAAATTGAAAGCATTAATTATATCTGTTGGCTTTTATAATTTTAAACAAAGTAATGCTACTTTGTCTAAATTTGATACACAAATGATGTGGCAGCAATTTAATTTATTCAAATAAATCATGTAAATCTTATAAAATTTAAATGAATGGATTATAGAGTAGCCACGTCATTTTGACACTAGATTCAGACACCAATTTTGGACAAAGTTACATTATTGTTTTAAATAATAAAAAATATTAAATAAATTGAATTCATTAATTATATATCTTGACTTTTATAATTTTTTTTGTGAATTGGTTCACTTAATTATAGTGGTTGAATGTATAATTTTAAATAAAAGAAAATAGCATTTCAAATAGGATTATACATTGGAGTACAATATTAAAATAATATGTAAATATATTATTTTATTATTTTTTGTGCTAAATTTGGTATTGGCATTGTCATATACATTGAAGATGATCTTATATGTACCAAAATACAAACCAAAATGGATAATCGTTGACATCCAAACCTTTTATCCAACTTTTACATCCAACTTATGTGTGAGACATTGGATTTAAATGTTTTGACTTGGCTGCATACAATTGTTAAAGTATCTAATGGCACACACATAAGTTGGATATAAAAGTTTGATAAAAATGTTGGATGATGTTTATCATTGCCCAACCAAAATTCACCATCAACAAACATGATTTAGGGTGGAAAAGAATATTTTTCTATATAATAATGTAAATTTTATTCTGATGTCCTACAATTTCAAAGATTGAAAGGCACTTTGGAGCTTTATAACCCAAAGATATAGTATTATAAAACCCTATACTATGTTCGGTAGTGCTATCTTTCTAACCTAAAACCAGACCCGACTTTACTATAAAATTGTGAAACAAAGTTATTGGTGAAGAGTAATGTTACTTTATCCAAATTTGATGTCCAAATTTAATGTCTAAATCTGATGCCCAAATTATGTGGCATCAATATGATCCATTCATTTAAATCAAACAAATCTAATACAATCTAAATGAATTGATCATATTGATACCACATCATTTGGATACCAGATTTGGACAAAGTAGAATTATTTATTGGTGAATGACAAATCGTCAATTCACTTTCTGCTATTACTTCCATATATATGCAAACAGTACAAATGAAAAATGGAAATTTACACATGGAATCGATTATAGAGAATTATGTGTATTGACAGAGGGAGATTGTGCATTAACAGAGGAAACTAAATTTTGTGCTGAATTTTGTGCATTGACAGGGGAAGATTGTGCATTAACAGATTAAATTGATTCTTCCTTAATAATGACTAAACGAAATTCCTTCTAAATAATGATCATATTCAATATTGAATCACTACAATCATTTAATATTAAATAACAATATTAATACGGTTAGTTTTGGAATATTGAAAAAATAATTAATTCTAGATTTCTTCCCTTTAATTTTGGGATATTCGAAATTCATTCAGAACCTTTCCTTTCATTTATCTTATATTCCATCAAACCAGCATAGTGTTAGTTAAAGAGATATATAAAATTGAAAAGATTACAAACTTCACATATATTCCATACAACTATTCATTTTTATCTATGAATATGATGGCATCTAAAAGTTTTTTCGTAATTGCATTCACTACTTGCCTTCTCATGATTCTCCTATTTCCTCTCCATTCCCATTCACATGCAGCTATGAAAAACTCTCCACTCATATATCTAAAGAATCTGCAAGGTTATCGAAAGGGTGATCAAGTGAATGACATCAAATACCTCAAGAAATACCTTGAAAGATTTGGTTACTTGAGCTACCATGATAAGTTTTCTTCATCTATCAATTATGATGATGATGATGATCTTTTCGATGAAAAGCTCGAATCCGCCATCAAAACTTTCCAAACCAATTTCAACCTTAGCCCTACTGGATTTCTAGACTCAGAAACAATAACAATGATGTCAAGGCCACGATGTGGGGTGCCAGATCATGGTATGATTAGGTCACGAATGAATAATAATTCGCAGTTTCATTCTCGCTATGTATTCTTTGCAGGAAACCCTAAATGGCCATCCAACAAAACCATACTCACATACGCATTTAAACCCGGTGATCCCATAGATGCTAGTGAACCCATCAGTAGGGCGCTTATAGAATGGAGCAAATACACAAGATTCAAGTATGAAAAGATCAACGATTATGCTACCGCTGATATAAAGATAGGTTTTTATAGTGGGTATCATGGAGATAACGGTCCATTTGTCGGGCCAGGGGCTGGCGCGTATGCGCATGCATTTGCCCCAACGTATGGGCAAATTCACTACAACGTGAACCAGACATGGGTAAACGGTGCAGTGAAGGGTGGAGTGGACTTGATGACGGTTGGGTTGCATGAACTAGGGCACGTATTGGGGCTAGATCATTCCAAAGTTGAGACAGCTATTATGTGGCCATATATTGGTGCTGGAGAAACAAAGGGTTTGACTGCTGATGATATTCAAGGAATTCAAGCTTTATATGCATAATTCATGATACGACTTGGAGTTAAGGTGTGCAAAGCCCTAGCTGAATCTAAAGATTGAATAATTAAGTGGAATTTAAACAGAAATAAAATATGGTAATGATATATAGATATGTCGTTATGTTTATTCTTTTAATATTGTCGCTATATATCATTAAGTTAATAAGCATCCTTCAACCCTTTTCTTTTCTACCTAGTAAATATGTTTACTCTTTTAATAATTTTTAAAGGGATGAAAATTTATATAGCACTTTTTGGGATTGATTTGCACCTAAAGATGGGATTGGGACAAAAATACCCTCTCTCTCTTCTAAAATTTTCTCTTATCAGTCATCTTTTATTTATTTTTTCTTTTTTTTCCAAAATCTCCATTGATGGAGCTTGAGCTCCACCTCCGATGTCATCACCGGTGAGTTGATCGACAAAACCACCAGCAAAACGTCCGTCGTGCATCACCCGTTGTAACCGAAGTATTTGTTCGAGTTGTGTGGAGAGAGAAACGTAACCAAACCCTAATCGTTTTCAAACCTTCATCGTCAAATCTGCGACGATCTGTCGCGAATTCGATGAAACTGATGGCACCAACGAACTCAGCGTCGTCAAATCTTTCAGATCCGACTATTTCCGGAGTCAACCGACGTTGTCGGATTGTCAATTTCACCATTGATGGCATGTTACCTTCGCAAGGAAGAAGAAAGCCGAAAAAAAAAACGATTTTCACCCCAATAAGTCTCAAATGTTTTAAAATAAGTCTCGAATTTTACCTAATAAATCTCGAAATTGCGAGAGAAAAAAATACAAAGGAAAAACTTGGGTGAACTTTGATTTTGGTTTTGAATTTTACCAACGAAATGATAATGAATTAAAACAAAAAAAAATTCAAAGAGAAGTTTCTATGAGTTGTGAAAGGAGAGGGAGAAGGAGAAAGAAAAATAGAGAAATTAAAAATGAAAAATAAAAGAAAAAATAAGTAAGGGTATTTTAGTCTCACCTATTTTGGTGCTAATAAAACAAGAGTTATTATAGTAGGGATAGTTGCACAAGCCAAAATTGAAAGGGTGGGGGAATTTACAAAACCGATTCCGCCTACATCAACTTTAAAGAAATAAATTAATTGTTTGTGCAACTTTTATTTGGATAAATTACATTAACTTGCCCTGATTATATGTATAATTGTATTAAAATCAATGATCTTTATATAATAACATAAACATATCTTTGACCCGTTGACTAATATTTGACTACCGTTAGTATGTCAACCACCAAAAAAGGGAAATATCAGTTTTACCCTTTCTCTTGCCCTTGTATTTATATAGGTAAATTACACTAAGTTACCCCGGCTATATGTATAATTGCACTAAAACCCATCAAAATATCAAAATAACACAAACATACTAACATTCACAAATGAGAAGAATTATCATTGTTGCCCTTATAGAAATAACACTTAATTATATAAAATCAGTTAATTAATTAAAAATAAAAATATTAAAAAATATAATATATAAAAAGGTATGGTTGTGGATGTTTAGGAGGATGATAATGTTAATAATTATTATTATTTATTTATTTTTGATGATAATGATAATTTTTAAATTAATATCTTTTTTTCTTTTGATAAGTTGTTTAATTTTAAATTTTAATTAATATAAAATTCTTGAAGCAGCTACGTCTTATTTAAATTATTTTTTATATTTAAATCAAATGTGATTGTTTTAAAAAATTTATATTAATTAAAATTTTAAACTAAACAATTAATTAAAAGTTTGTGTAATAATATTAATTAAAAACAGACGTTGCTACTTTAAGAAATTTATATTAATTAAAATGTTAAACAACTATTTAAAAGGAAAATAAATATTAATTAAAAAAATTATTATAATCATTAAAAATAAATAAATAAATAAATATCATCATCGTCATCCTAAACATCCACAACCATAACTTTTTTATATATATTATGTTTTCTAATATTTTTATTTTTAATTAATTAACTGATTTTATATAATTAATTTAAAAGTGTAGTTTTCACACTGCCAATTGGTTCTTTGTAGTGTCATCTGGACTAGACGTATGCGGTATGCCGAGGTTGTACTTTCTTCTCAAGCGTTGTTATGAGTTACGTGAACCTGTACTCCATGTTGGTGAAACTGATGGTGGAAAGACCCTGCCGGTCATTTACTGAGTTTAGTATTAGGGTTGAAATTGTGCATTCTGAATTGCCAACAGTACTCAGAGACATCTGATTATATTGTGGTTTGTTGATATGGTTATGTTGATCTTCAGACAACATAACATCTGACCACTGTTATGTTGATCTTCAGAGTTAATGTGTCTATTGATCTTCAGGCAGATAACACAGAGGCACAGGATGGCATTGAGGATGAGAATGCAGATGAATATGGTTATGTTACTGAATTTGAAAAGGGAACAGCTCAGGCATTAGGTCCTGCGACAGCTGAGCAGATAGACACAGTTAAATGGCAGTAAACCTAAAGAGGATAGTCCTGCAACAGATAAACTTGAAGAGGATAGTCCTGCAACAGATCATAGAGACGATGCCACTGTGACGGAGATTGATAAAAAAAGCTTCTGAATCGCACCCTATAGAGCATCATGCCTCCATCCTCAAAAGTAAGATGGAGAAGCAGATGCAGATTTCAGATCAAAATAAGCCACCCACTGACGAGTCTCCAGAAGTTCATAGAGATGATGATGGTGGTGGTGGTGCTCAAGGAAGTCTGTCTGAGAGTCCGGTCTCTTTAAACTTTCTGCAAGTGACAATGAGCATAGAAACGCCCTAGAACTTGAGGTTTCTGACGATTTGAGGGATGAAGCTAGTGCTCTTTGGAGAAGATACGAACTGCAAACGACAAGGTTGTCTTAGGAGTTGGCTAAGCAGTTGCGTCTTGTTATGGAACCTTACTCTAGCAAGCAAGCTCCAAGGGGACTATAAGACTGGTAAGAGGATTAACATTGAAAAGGTATAGTAAATTTTACCTTTCAATCTTAAGTTGTACTTTAATGTGTTTAACATGAAAAAGGTACAACATAGTAAATGTTTTGAGGTAGGAATATTTAATAATAATTTTAGTTTTTTCTTATTTGTTAGGTTTGGGTTTACGTTATTAGATTTCATATTGGGTTTGTGAGATGGTTATATAGACCGTTCCATAACTGTTATAAAGGGGAGTTGAATATTTTTTAGATATAGAGTATGTTTTCTGGGTTTATTACAAGAGTCGTGAATTTGGTTTGAATCAGTTGATTTCTACTGCATCAAGTAGTATTAGAGCCACGATTGTGTTCCGATGGCGGTCACCAATGACAGAAGGCAACACCTGTTAAATGAAGATCAAGGGTGATATCGGACAAGTAGCGGCAATCGCGAAAGGCGCTTTGGGAGGGGTTGTGTCCAGACCTCGGCGGCAGTTGTTGGTGGCCGGAGATTTCCTCCGACACTGCTGTTTAGCGGCCCAAGTGATGGAGAACGCAGATCTCGAAGGTGGAGTTCCCACTAACGGTCCCGTTCACCATCTCTTCACAGGTATCACCTTCATCCACCTGCATCTTTATCTTCTTAACGGTATCCCATCCACCTCTATCACTCTCAACCTCCATCTTCTTCAACCCATTCACACACCCATCCATGCATACCAAATCAAACACCAAACCACCAATTCGCTAACATCCATGAAAGCAAAATTGATTCACCCCAAAACCCTTATACACAGTACCGTGAAACCCACAAAGCTCAATTCCTCCGATTCGACAAAACCCATGAAAATCAATTTGAAATGACCAAGACCCATTCCTGTTTCAGCCTTGAAGTTAACCCACCATAAAAATTAATTTCCACCATTTGCTTCACATCACCATCTTCACACTACTAACCACATTCCTATCAACATATTGAATTCCTTTACCTGCGACAAACAGAGACCCAAAAATATCTCACACCCATCACCAGCATCCACCTCCATCTTCATATTTTTCACCTAAACCCATTGAACGTCACCCACCATTCCATACAAAAACCCACACCCAAATCCATGAAACCCACTCACCACCTCATCTTCCAATTTAAGAGTCACGCACACGTGACCATCAAACACGGTTTCGTGAAACGCACAAACGCCCTAACCAAAAATTCAAGCACTCATCAAATCGATTGTTTAGCTGTGAAACCCAATCCACCAAAACCCATATTCACCAGCGGAATTCGGCTTCAACCCATGACTCTTGCAAGGAAGTTCAGAGTCCACAGAGAAGGGATTTGCTTGATTTAGAACTCCAATCAAGCAAAGAAAATCGTACAATTAGTTATGATCAACATGAGAGAATTGAAAAATTGAGAGACTTTTCAATTGTTGACACTCCTCACAAACCCAATGGCATTTTTATTCCACAAATAGGTCAAATCCAACCCAATTCTAATTCCAAACCCAAACCCACTTTTCCTGGAAACCGACCCGCAACCCTCATTGATATGATGCAATTTGTGTCCAATTGGTTTGATTTTGAGGAAAATGAAAATAATTCTTGTGATGCATCGAGAGACATAGTTGTTGATTGTGATAATAGTGTTCAAGAGAAGTTTGTGCATTGTTTTGATGTTAAAAATGTGGAGGAGAATGTTAAAAATGAGGAGAATGACAAAATGGTGTTGTTAATTTCTGAGAATTGTATCCAACCAATGAGAGAAACATTTGATCTTGGAGTAGTCAAGGAAGTTCACATTGAACCTAGAGATCAAGTTTTCGTAGGAATTAATACAATTAAAGTGCAACTTGAAGAATCGACAATCGAGAACGTTGTTTTTGTAGATTCCATATTGATGTCTCATGTTCTCATTAGCCAATTTATTGATACATTATGTATGAAATTTGAGAATGTCAAGACCAAAGGGGCAAGGAGACGCCGGTGGCAAATAGCTTGGGCATTTTCGATATTCCGTTGGATGATCGTTTTGGTGTCACTTTGGATTTGGGACGAACTTTGAAGGGACTTTTCCGATGGGGTTTACCACTCCCACAAGCCAAATAGGGGACTTCTCACCATTGACGTTCTACTGGTTCATTTTTTCTATGCTTCAACTGAACTCGAGATCGAGTTCCTTTCAAAGAATGGGTGAACTGGTGTAGGAAGATTTAATAGTAATTTTATTTTTTTCTTATTTGTTGGGTTTGGACTTGGGCTTTATGTTAGGTTTGTGAGATGGTCCTATAGACCATTCCATAACTATTGTAAAGGGGAGTTGTATATTTTTTGATATAGAGTATGTTTTCTGGATTTATTATAAAGTCATGGATTTGGCTTGAATCAGTCGACTTTTGCTGCGTCATTTTACCTTTCAATCTTAAGTTGTACTTTGATGTGCTCAACCTTGTTTCTAACATTAATGTTTCTTATGCTTGGATAATTATTAGGTAATTCCTTACGTAGCAACTCATTACTGGCAGGATAAAATTTGGTTAAGGCGAACCAAGCCTAACAAACGTGATTGCCAAGTTGTTATTGATGTTGATGATTCCCATTGTATGTCTTTGAGTGGTTATGGGGATGTTGCGATCGAAGCATGGTGACTGTGTAGAGCCGTGGCTCAACTAGAAATGGGAAACTTATCGGTTGTGAGCTTCGAAAAGAAGGGAAACATCAGATCACTACATGATTTACTGGAATGGCTGGCATCAAGGTTTGTCTTCTTGTGTTTGAGCATAGAGAAAAGTTAAATTAAATTTTATTGTCATCTAATTGCCTTTTTGCCGTAATGTTTTTTAATTTAGCCTTGTATGTTATGAAATCATGATTCTCTAGGTGCCTTCCGCACATAACTTCCCCTCTTATGCTCCTCTTTTCCTTCCTTTCTACAAAGATGTTTTTATTGATTTTTTGGCAATCATTTCTGCTAGCAATCATTTCTGCTAGCAGATGATATCTGGTTAGACGTTCAAGCAACAAAACACCATCGTAGATGAACCAGTTGTCGATCTGATGAAGTTCTTGGACAACATGCTGGATGTTGCTGTTGGAAAAGCTCGACTTCATTCTGGACAGAATCCATTACAGTAGCTTGTTTTAATTATCGGGGATGGGAGTTTCCATGAGAAGGTACCTCTTTTTTTTTCAATGTTAGATTATTATTAACGAAGATTTCTGGATTATGTAAATTTAACCACGCATCTAACAAAATAATGAAAATCAATAATCGAACATAAAGCAAAAAAATAAATCAAGCATGAAAACACAAAGGTTTAAGTGGAAAACCCAATAAGAGAAAAAACCAAGGTTGCCGGAGGCGATAAGGAAATAATCTTAACTGTGAGTATATTGTTTACACACTCTATCTCTCTTCATGTTCTTGCTGATGTAATTTTCATTAACCCCTTTAACGGGTGTTATTAGGGTCTATTTATATATGCATAGAACCCTAATTCTTGATATAAAAATAAGGAAAGTCATTATGATTTAATGAGACTCTAACTTATTTGAATCATTTTACTCTTTCTTGTTTCGCGTTCTCCATGCATTAAATCTCTTGCCTAATCTGGACTCTGATATCTATAAGGAAGTTTATTTCCTCATCAAAGTGTGCTTCAAGACACCTTATTTCAGTAAGATTCATTCTCTGTGTATTGAGATAGTAATTGCATTGAATTCAACGATGTCCACGTGTCATTCAGATGACCTTTTACCAAACCTGACCAAACATGAGTAATTCAATCCCGACTGTAGGTCTTAACCCCGACCATCTTAATAATCCCGATCAGATCACTTTTATCTGGTCAATCTAATTACCTTAGTTGAGTTACCTCAACCCGATTATATTGTCAGCCCCGATAGGGTGTTACGAGACCATCTTTGGTTAACTTAGGTTGGTTCAATCTGGTTGACTTTTGAAGACGTGGCATTCCTGATTCCCGTATATCCTGGTAGTTATGTTGACCTGTCATTCTTTCAAATTTTACCAATAACAATTATAAATGATAGTTTCTTAATGATTTGCTAATATCCATTTATTCACACATTTGATCAAATCAATACAGGTGAACTTGAAGCGATGGGTTAGGGATCTACTAAAAAAGAAGCGAATGGTCGCATTTCTGCTTCTTGATAGTCCACAAGAATCAATCCTGGACCTAAATATGAATATTCTCTTTCGTTTTTATTTATGATAGAGAAGCCGAGAAGGTTCATTAATACCTCCAATGTCATACTTGTCATTTTTTTTTCTGACATGTCAATTTGGCCTCCAAGAACTATCATTTCAGGGTAAAGACTAAAGAGATCATGGTTTCCAAGTATCTAGATTCCTTTCACTTCCCCTACTACATCGTTTTGAGGAAGATGAAGCCAGGACTGGGATGAATTTTGTACAGAAAAAAAGTGTATCATAACTGAGAATTGATAATAGTTTTGAATGGAAATATAGGTACAGTTCATTCATTTTTTGTATCACAAAAATGATATATAGCAGTTATCAGAATGATAAATGAAAGATTGGGGCTAATTGGCTAGGTTGATTCCGGTGATTTAATTTCCTTCAATCTGAATTAACTTCTTGTGATTAGGGGAGGCAAAATACCCCGACCCGCCCCAAACCTGTAGGGCCCCAGCCCGTTTGGGCCGGGTTTGGAGCAGAAAAAACGGGTTACGTGATGGGTTTGGGGCAAATTTCTTGACCTGGTCGGGTTACCGTATCGGGTGTGGGGCGGTCCCTTTTGTCCCGACCAGCCCCGTTTGACCCGTAATATAAATATATATATATATATATATATATATATATATATTAAAAAAGGTTGTATGTATTTTATATTTTTGTTTACATCATTTTGAGATTTGTATTTTATACTTTACGTATGAATAATGTTTATTAAACATAATTATTGTGTTATATTAAATTCAAATTTACATAAACAAAACGGGTCAAACGGGACGGGTTTGGGACACCCTTGCCCTGTTCGGATCGGTTTGAGGTAGACATTTTTTACCCGACCGGGTTACGGGTCGGGTTTCGGGTTTAGGGCGACTCTAACCCTCCCCGTTGCCACCCCTACTTGTGATTGTCCTTTTGGCCTTGTTTGGCATTTGGGATTGGACTAATCTTAGTATAATCCCATGTTTAGAAGCACACTGGACTGACTCTTTTTTTAGTGATTTAGTTAGTCCTGCGTAGGGATGGATGTGAGGCCTCCTTAGGGCGGTGAGGGTCCTCTTCTCTATCCTCGTTCATAAAACCTCCCCCCATCTCCTCCTCCAAACCCCATTTAGGGGAATGGGGATGGGGTGTTTAGGGAGGTTCCCCTGTCTCCCATTTCCTCCATTTTCAATCCAAAATTTAGAATTTGGGATTCAAAATTCGATCATTTCAATCGTTCAATTAATCCTCTTTTGATATCCAATCCAATAAATAATTAAAAATATATAATTTATTTAATTTAATCCAAAATTATTATAAAAGGATAATTTCACTAAAGTCCCTACTTTTTCAGAAAATATCCCATTTATAAATGTCTTTATCATATTAGTAACTTTAATCCCTCATTTTTTTTTTCAAAATACATCACTTTAGTCCTTCCAATAGTCAAATTTAGATCATTTTTGACTTAAAATATGGCACTTTTCAAAATGTTCCAAGTGTCAAAATATTATAATTAAAAAAAAATTAAAAAAAATTAAATAAACCCACCTGGGAGAAACAAAGAACTCCATCTCCATGAATCTGGAGCAGAATCGAGATACATGGAACTTTGTTTTTTTTTTCCTTTACCTCCCATAATTTTTCAAATCTCTTCCTTTTGGATCAAATCTCAAATCTCTTTCCTTCCATGGATTTCAAATTTCTTCCTTCCATAGATCCCAAATCTCCAAATCAACATGTATCGATTTCATTTTTTTTGTATTTTATTATTATTATTATTACTTTGTTGGGTTGATGTTCATGATTTTGGTGATGACTATGTAGATGGGATGAAGTTGGGAATGGGGATTGAGTTAGAGATGTTGTTGTTGATGGTGAATACTGGAAATCTACTTTCCTCCGTCTCTGTGTTTTGTTTATTTTCTCTTTTTCTTTTACTTTTTTTTCTTCTTTTTTTTTATTCAGTTTTTATTTTTTTTAAATAAAAATTATGCTAGATTAATTTAAGGGTGAAATCCATTTTAGTCCATCTAGTTTGACCTATTACATGAACTGGTCCATCTAGTTCCAGTATTATCTCATTTGGTGCTTCTGTAACGTTTTCCGTTGATAAAGTGATTTCTGACAAGGGCAAAGGGTCAAATGACCCTGCTGACTTTGATTATTGTTGATACTAGTTAAAAGACCATAATGCCCTCCAATTTCACCATTATACTAGTTATTTACAATTTTTAAACATAACAAAAATTTTAAAAACAATTATCACCGTAAAAAGAAAAAAATATTAAGATAAAAAATGGAGATCCAGATTTTTTCCAAAGAAAAAAAATCGTTGAATCTCATCTCTCGCATATCTAAATTTGAAGAATAAATCCATGAAACCTTCAATCAAACTCATTCAATAATACAAGCCCTGAATCTGATGAATAAACCCTTCAAACTTATCTCTTCTTTCACTCATTCAACAAAATTAAACCTAAGAACTAAACATCATCAACAACTGGTCTAGAAACTCAACACCAACTCTCTCTCTCTCTCTCTCTCTCTCTCTCTCTCACACACACACACACACACACAAACACACAAAAGTTGGGTTCGGCCCAACCCAGTTCACACCAACAAGCCAACACAACCCTATACCGAGAAAACTAATCTCACCCAACTTCCCACCATCGCCCATACATCACCACCACTACCACTACCACTACCACTACCACCATTAGAAACCAAAACTTCCATAAAACCGTCGAAAAACACACCATAATCGATGATAAGAGATCGATGCATAGTGGAGATAAGTGAAGATCGAGAGACCAAAATCTTGGAGACCGAAATGAGTGAGTGAGGGATCGAGGGATCGTGAGAGAGAGGTTTTAGAGAGAGAGAGGGATTCGTGAAATAAATTGTGTGGATTCGAAACAGAGAGTGTGGATTCGAGGGAGAATTCGTTTAAGGTTTATGGGTATTGTGTGTGGTGGTGGTAGTGTATGGGTGTCTGAGTGTGCGTGTGTGTGTGTGATGAACCATAGAGAGAGACAGATGACTATCCAAATTTTACGTGTGTGTGGTTGGTGGTGTCTAAGTTTGTGGGTGGGTATTTGAGGTTGGTGAAGTGGGTATGGTTGTGTTTGTGTTTGTGTTTGAAGTAGTAGATGAAGAAGAAGAGGATATGGGTTCTTGAAGAAGTTTTATTTAATCATTTTAATATTGAAGAGATGGGTTTTAATTATTTTATTATTTTAATATTAGTTTTTTAATTTTGTTTGAAAAATGTTTTTTAAAATTATTTTTAATAATAAATTTATTTAATTTAATTTAATTTAATAATTTTAACCAACTTTTACCATTATACCCTTAATGATATAATAGAACCCTAACATAATTGGATGACAGGGACAAAATTAAAGATTATTATGAAAGGTTTGGACCTATCAAGACAATACTAGAACTAGAGTGACCAATTTATGTAATAGGTTAAACTAGAGGGACTAAAATGGATTTAACCCTCAATTCAATTGTAAAATGTGTTTTAATTTCTATAATTATAAATTTAAAAACCAAAAAATTTGAATTAAAAAGCTATGAAAAATCGTTTATATATATATTCGTTGATTTCGCAGCTTCTCTACTGATCTACTCTCTCTCTATATATCTCTCTCATAAACTCACTCTGTGTTTCTCCCTCTATCTACATTTATGATATATTTTTTTAGTTGTTTTTCGTATAGGTTTTGTTGAAATTGAAGCTTGTGATTACTTCATTTTTGGATCTCAAATCTGTTTCATTATTTGTCTCTGTTCGTAGTCGAAGACTTCGAAGAAGAACCTTCAGCTTCTGGTGAGTGAGTCAGTCAGTCAGGCGCTGACTCGATGACTCGGTTTCTACGGCTTATTTATTTTATTTTTAAAAAATAAATTATTATTTTTTTAATGAAAATAAATTAGTTTTAATATTAAGATTGGTTTAGTTAGTTCATAAATAATAAATTTATATTTTATTTTACTTTTAGTGAAGGTTTTTATTATGTTATTTTTTTTATAAGGATGTGTTTGGACTATACATGTAAACATTAAGGTGTAATATTGAATAAGTTTAAGGGTAAATTCACCATTTTTTGTTCTTTTGAAAAAAAAAATGAAGGACCAAAGTTACTAAAATATTAAAGACTTTTAAAAAGTTGACGTTTCAAAAAAAAGTAAGGACTTTAATGAAATTATCTCTCGTACAAATAACTATAGTGATAGGTTGTGTTTATGGCCAGGATAGGACTGGGATTTGACTATTTTCAGTCAAATTACCCAATCTCATGTTTGTTGAATCCAAGTATCCATTACTATTTTTAGTCCATACTTTGTTTATCCCATCAGAAGAGGATAAAATAATCCCCTCCAAATCGATGGGATTATTTTTATCCCCTCCAATTTTTATTGTTTGTCTTCTTCTTTGATCAATTAAAACAAAAGCAGAAAAAATAATCTCAAATCCAAACATACATTCATCAATTTTCAATCTGTTCCTAGGAAAAAAAACAATCAATTTTTTTGAATCCCAATAAATCAAACAAACCGATAAAACCCAGAAAATAAACAAACCCAAAAATAAAAAGAAGAAAATGAAACTAACCCACGCAATCATTCAAACCCGAAAAATCATCTAAACCCAATCAAACCCGTAAAATCATTCAAACACATTCAAACCTAGAAAATCATCAAAACCCAGAAAATCAAACCAAAACACGAGTCACAAAGCAATTACAATAGACCACCATCGCCCTTTTTACCACCACAATTTTTGTAAAAAAAACAAACAAACAAACAAAAAATATTTTTAGATACGAAATTAGATCTCCACCAGATCCATCTATATAAAAAAAAGACAAAGAGAGAGAATGAGGATGAGAGAGAGAAAGTCGATCTCCTCTCAGTGGAGGAGAAAGACTTGTCGACGGCCAAGAGAAAGTAAAGAGAGCGATGAGAGAGAAGGTTGTTTGGGATGAGAGAGAACGTCTGAGAAAGAAAAGAAAGTTGTTTAGGAAAACTGGAAAAATGAGAGAGAGTTTAAGAAAGAAAAGAATGTGAAGGGTGTTTTTATCTTATAAATATGATTTAATTTTTTAAATTGATGAAAATGTTTTTTTTTTTAAATTAATACAATTCAATTATTTTTATCCAATCCCATCACATACCAAACATATGATTGGAATAATTTTAGTCTAATCTCATGTTGCACCACACATGGGAAACACTATAATTAATCCAATTCAATCATATACAATCTCATCTCTTAAAAATAATAATGCACCCATATAGTATATTACACATAAATATATGGTGGACATACATGAGTTTTTCTCATGTGGACACACAACTGTGAGCATACTTATAGCACACTTATTTACCTCGTCACTTTTTGTCAGTAAAAGCAATACAATTGGGTCAGATAATACTTACACGATAAAAGTTGATGAGGTATATAAATGTGCTAAAAATATGTTTACAGTTGTGTGCCTACAAGAGAAAACTCGGACATGGGTAGAGAGTAAATGAGTAACATAGTTAAAATGTTAAAGTTTTTTTTTTAAAAAAATATAAATATATATATATTGGGAAATAGGGAAATGGAGCCCCACCCCCACCCCTATTTAAAAAAATAGGGGTAGGGTCCCCCACTCCCATTAGGTTTTGGGGGCAAAATTTGCCCCCATCCCTAAACCCCATTTGGGGGTAAATTTTGCCTCCAAATGGGGGTGGGGTTCCATGGGGGAAATGTCCATCCGTAGCCTTGCGTTAGGTATGATTATTTTTTTTATGCCGATATCGATATTCATAAAACTTATTAGTACACCTATATTTTATTAAAAAAAATTATAAAAATATCCCAATATAAATTTACCAATAAGAACAAATTACTTTAATTAAAAATAAACTAAATACTATATACACTCATTAATTACGTTCATATCTTTAATTATATTTCTTTATTAAAAACAAAACTTACCTTTCAAAAAGAAAAAAATTATGATTAACCCTAACTTTTATGATAAACCATAATTAAACTCTAATTTTATTTCAAGTTTTAAACTTTCTCATTATCACAAGATTATCATATTATTTTTGTTTTTATTTCATGTATCGTTATAAACTATATCAATAAACAATATATATGTGTGTGTGTGTGTGTGTGGAATAGAGGGAAATAACACCAAATATGTTTGGTTTTGAGGGAATATCACCAAGTTATTAATTCTATGATTTTAGTACTAAAGTATGTGATGAGACTAAAATACCCTCACTTACTTTTTTACTTTTCATTTTTCTTTTTAATTCTCTCTCTCTCTCTCTCTTCTCTCTCTCATCTGATTTTTTATCAAATAATCAATGTAAGTCGGACAGACCTCAAATGGAGGTCCAAAAAACCTCCATTGTAGGTCAAAATGACCTCGACCTCCATTGGTGGTCGACGAAGAAGAAGATAAAAAAAAACCAAATCTGAAAATAAGTCTCGGCAATAATTCTCGAGTAGGTCACCCGAGACTTATTGTCAGTTACCCGAGAGTTATTTTCATATATCCGAGACTTATTTCCAATTCTCCTAGACTTATTACTACATGAGACTTATAACCAGCTACCCAATACTTATTTTCAGCTACCCAAAACTAATTGTTAGCTACTCTAGACTTATTTCCAGAATTTTTTTTAACGGAGGTCATTTAGAGAACTTTCGATATAGGTTAAAGGTCGTCAAAACGACCGCTAATGGAGTCGACCGTTTCGTCGACATCCATTGGTGGTTTGTTTGACGTCCATTGATTCATCAATGGAGGTCTTTAAAAAAAACAAAGGAGAGAGGGAAAGAAATATAAAAAAGTAAAAAATAAAGGGGCAATTTTGATAAAACACATTAATTGGTGTTATTTCCATAGAATTATTAATGCGGTGACTTTTACATTAATGGCCTTGGAAAGAGTGCTATATTAAAAAAGAACACACACACACACACACACATATATATATATATATATATAAGATAGTTATAGATATCAACAAGTTTTTTTTTAAGATAATGTAAATATCAGTAAGTTTTTTTTAAGATAGTTGTATAAATAAGAGAATTTCTGATTGAAAATCTCCTGACCCCATATACGGTTCCAAATATTCTCCTCTATAAGGCTTCTACGTTCAAGATATTTTCAAAATAAATTGGACCATCGTTAAAAGAGGATTTGATTCAAAAAATAATATGATTTTTTTTATAAATTTGGTCTGATAATAATTAAAGAGTGTTTATAAAAAATATGCATTAAAATATATATATTTATTTCATAAATTTCTCGACATTTTGGGTAAGATCAAGTGTAGTATATGTCCTTATCAGTTTAATATCTAATATGTGGGCCAATGGACTCACATGATATTAAATTTAGTTCTTAAGAGGTAGGATCAATCATGGTAGCTAGGCTACTGGGATTGAACCTTAAGTGTCGCCCGTGCGTTGCACCATTGCAAAGGTATGGCACACCCTAAAAAAAAAAAAAAAAATTGACTATATTTATTTCAATGGGGATACTATCTGATATTTGAAGGGTTCAAAAATTAAATGACACTTTTTGGAGGTGGTATTTCAACAATGTCACTGCTTTAATAACTTATATTTAAAAGACACATATTATGGTGAACGGATAAAAATACCCCAAATAGTGGTTCTACATTATATTTTTTTCATTCATTTTACAGTGACAGGGTTACGAAGCAGAGAGAAAAAGTCTAGTTGAAATCCAGGCAATCACTCAAACGGCGACGGAGTGGCGCTTTGCAGACGCATTCGGGGGTCAAGCTCCCCGCAAAGCTCGCAGTGGTCAAGCTGCCCGGTCAGCTCACTGTTTTTTTTTTGTCAATACTTAAAAGGCTCGAAATATAATTATAAAAGGTTCGAAGCTTTTAGTAAAAGTCTCGGAGCCTTTAGTAAAAGTTTTGTAACCAAACATGTAGGTTCGTGTTTTAAAAAGCACGAACCTTTGAAAAAAAGTCTCGAACAAAGTTTTAAAAAACTCGAAGCTGTAAAAAAAAAACGCAATGTTTTAAAAAAAAAATGCCCGGAGCTTTGAAAAAAAAGCTCGGGGTTTTTATAAAAAAAACTCAGACCTTTAATAAAAATGTTTGGACACTACAAAGTTTAATCAAACAAAGGTATTGCATGAAAAAGGCTCAGACGCTGTTTTAAAAAACACGAACCTTTGAAAAAAAAGTCTCGGACACAGTTTTAAAAAGCTCGGAACTGTAAAAAAAGCTCGGCGCTTTTTTTAAAAAAAGGCTCGGAGCTTTGAAAAAAAAACTTGGACACTACAAAGTTTAACCAAACAAAGGTATTATAAGAAAAAGCCCGGATGTTGTTTTAAAAAACACGACCCTTTGAAAAAAAAAGTCTCAAAAAAGCTCAGAGCTACAAAAAAAAAAAACTCGACGCTTTAAAAATAAATGGCTCAGAGCTTTGAAAAAAAAAACATCGGACCTTTCATTAGGGATGACCAATGGGGAAATGGGGGAGGATGTAGGTCTCCCCATCCCCAACCCCATTTTCCAAAGTTTAACCAAACAAAGGTATTGTAAGAAAAAGCCCGGATGTTGTTTTAAAATGCAAGATCCTTTGAAAAAAAGTCTCAAACACAGTTTTAAAA
Source organism: Dipteronia dyeriana (assembly GCA_032871835.1). Lineage (NCBI taxonomy): Eukaryota > Viridiplantae > Streptophyta > Magnoliopsida > Sapindales > Sapindaceae > Dipteronia > Dipteronia dyeriana. The sequence continues at coordinate 78,986,986 of CM065301.1, read as the reverse complement.
AGCTCAGAGCTATAAAAAAAACTCGACGCTTTAAAAATAAATGGCTCGGAGCTTTGAAAAAAAAAACTCGGACCTTTCACTAGGGATGAACAATGGGGAAATGGGGGAGGATGTAGGTCTCCCCATCCTCAACCCCATCCCCATTTCCATTTATAAGAATTCATGGGGGGAATTGGGAAATGGGGATGGGGACGGGTCCCCCCATCCCCAACCCCATTTAAATTTAGGGTTAAAAGTCATCATCATCCCCCCTCCCCTATTTCCCCATTTTCTCCCAAAAAAAATAGCCCAAATGGGGATAGGGGAGCGAGGGTTTGGAGCCCCGGGGTAAAATGGTCATTTCTATCTTTCACAAAAATGCTCAGATATTACAAAGTTTAACCAATCAAATTTTCTTAAAGAAAAAGTTCGGACGTGTTTCAAAAAGTCTTGGATTTTGTTCAAAAAAGCTCGAACATAGTTCAAAAGGTCTCGGAGCTTCAAAGTTAAATAAACATAATTTTCATAAACAAAAAGCTCGGACGTAATTCAAAAAAGCTTGGATTATGTTCAAAAAAGCTAAAAAATATTTTAAAAAGTCTCGAAAACCAAGAAATTCATCTTCATAAAAAAAAATCATCTTCGTCTTCGTATTGGATAGCAGAAGGAATGGATAAATTGTTACAAGACTCAGAATACCTTGTTGTAGTGAAACCCATTGACTTTCAAACAAATTGTAGATTGATTTTCAGATGAATTTATTGAAGAGAGAGGAGTTACTGTTTTCAATGATCAAAATGTGGAGATGGAAATACAAAGAAAATTAAAAATTGAATATTTAAGGGCAATTTGGATAGTTCAACATAATAGATGTCTTTTAAACTTAACTTATTAAAACAGTAACATCAGTGCAACGCATTAAAAAAATGTGATATTTTTCACCATTTCCATGATATTATAATGGGTATTTATAGTAATATTTATTTTTTAAATTTTAGATATAGATATACTTATATAAAATTGGGTGTACCGGTAAGTTTCGAGTGTCAATATCCGTACCTTTTTTCTTTTAAAACAGTAAAAAAATTCTATTTTTCTTCAATCCAGACAAAAAAAAATATCAATGTCTTCAATCAAATTCCAAAAAAAAAACAAAATCCGAAGGCAGAACTATTTTCCTTCAACAATCCATATTCAAACACACATCCTCCATCAACATCACAGATCTGTTCCATTTTCAATCAGATTCCACACTAAAAAACAAAAAACAGCCTGAACCGTGCTTCCTTGAGTACATGATCAAAGACGTGGGAGTCTGATCCCGTCGATGAGCTTTGAAGCTCTTTCTCTGTATACATTTATGTACAGACAACGTGAATGTCACACAAAACTTATTCAAATAATTAAATTTATAATATTATATATTTATCTTACACTCTATTCGAAATAAGGCATTAATTATTATAAGCAACTGTTGTTTGGATCCATTTTTTCTGGATAACAATATATTATAATACCATTTTCCCTGAGAAATTACATGCTTCTTTTCATGCCCCAACAAAAAATATTTTTCAACAATTATATATTAGTGAACCATAATAATATTGTAATCAAGCGGTACCATGATTCTATCGATTAATCTAACACAATGGTACAAAAACTGCTTAAAATTAAATAATTTATACAATTGGCTACCGATTAAAAAGAGGCCGTTTATGATTCAGTTTTAAATTTCAATGTATATGGGCATAGGTTTTTAAAAAATAAAGGTTATCAGTGACATTCTTATATATATATATATAATAATAATAATAAAATAATATCATCCATCCATTAATCTAATAGAATTTATTGTACAAAAACTGCTCCATATATAAAAGGTAACGTGCAAATTAAATAATACAACTGGTGAATTAACTAATCGAGGGGGTGATGATTTTAAAAGATTTTAAAGATTTTTATAATTGGATAACTTTTATAGATTTCATGAACTTTGATAGATTTTGAAGAATTTTCATAAATTTTCAATTTAAAAAACTTTCATAGACTTCTATTTTAAAGGGCTTCCATAGATTTTAATTTTAAAAAACTTTAATAGACATTTAGAGACTCTCATTAACTTTTAAATATATTATGTACTTTGTTTTAAAAATTATATATATTTTTTATGTCAATAACATATTTTCTATATAAAATCATCGTTAATTAAACTTGATAAAAACATTCATACCTATATATGTGATTTTATAATTTTGATGTGTTTTTTTATTATAATTTACCTTATAAAGACAATTATGCACCTAATTAGTCAAATTTTATTTCTTTTTTATAATTAGTTAAAGTATTATAAATTTTCTATTGTAGCAAACCGATAATAATATTAATGTTTATATGTCTCTATGAAAGTATAATTGTTGACGTCGTTTTCTGGATTGTATCAGAAAAGCCAACAAGGATTGGATTTCGGCTATTAATTCAAAGAGAAAGAGATTCAGAGAGAGTAACGAAAATACAAGTTTTACGTGGTAAAACTCCGATGACCGGAGAAACGTCCACGGGTGGTTGAAAGATCAACCAAGCCAAAATCCACTATGAAAATATGATGTTTACAAGCTCTCGATATCTCTTTCTTCTCTCTGTATTTTTCAGTTGCCTGTTGTGTAAGCTATATTGCCTATATATTTTCTGGACTAGATTATGGGTCTATTTATATGTTTATAGAACCCTAATCTGCTTTGTACAAGTAATACATGATCTTTGTATTTAATTGTGATTCGGCTACTTGCTTAAGGTTGATTGTCTTCTTTCCCGTTTCGGAGTCTTTTATGGAAATCGAGTGAGATTCTAGTAGTGCAGTTTAATTTGAACTTGTTTCCTTATAAGAATGTAGTCTTTGTAACGAAATCAAGTTGCTTCCTGATTGAGGATTCTTCTAGCTCAGTATTCTGTTCTCTTTGGATTCTTCTTGATGGATATCTTTGCGTATTTAATGACTTAATCCGTGTGAATTAAGCACCAAGTTTCTTACTCGGATCGCATTTATCCCGAGTAAGAATAACACATTGTTGATCCTGAATAGTGCTGTTTAAGCCCGAGTAGAAGATGCTTTTTCGTTAATCCCGATTACTTTTAATCGATTCAGAGTAATTTAGTTGATCCCGAGTAGGTCTTGCCATGCTACTTGTTTACTCGGGCTTTCTTCTCTTTAATGATACTTCGTAGTATATTTCCTGAGTGCCCATTTGGGCGTCTACCTGACAATTTTCTTCTTCCTGTCAATGACGTGTATGCTTGATGAAATTCACATACGACAATAACAATGAGTATAAAAAATCTATATAAAATTAATTCAAGTTTCTAAAGATAAAACATAAAAACAATACCTAGCTGTTGAATAAAACTCATGTCTAAAATGAGTAGTTTGATATTGATCATAATTATATTGAGTCAAGGTCACACGCGACTTTGATCATGGTATATTGTCTTGGTTGAATAGTGTTTTTTGTTTTTTATTATATTTAATTACCATAAATAAAGTTCGTTTAATCTGTTTTGGTGTTATTTAGCTATTTTGAAAATAGAAATAAAAAAAATAAAATATTTTATCTTTAATTAAATTGCCGTCTGTCAACAAAGGGTTGTTTTATATTATTTTTAGTAATTTTTTTTTGTTATTGATATTAATGTTTGTATGTTTTTTTTATGATAATATTTATACTTTTCAGAAATTATTTATTCTATTTTATTTGTAAAATTCGTTAAGAATGAGTATTTCTATTTTTTAAAATAGAACGCATACTTGGCCATTGGTATTTTCACTTGAATACACCTCCCTAACCCCCCTAAGTTGGCACTTTTGTATCACTCTCTCCATGAACGAGCAGAGGCTGCGCGCTCTGTCAACCGATTTGCTTGAGCTATTCGGTGGTGGGTTGTGACAGGCAATTGGGTTTTTTTCCGTCAAGTAAGCTCTTTCTATCTGCTGTTTATAGTTTCAAATTTCAAACTTTCAATGTGGGTCTCAGCTATTAAGTTGTTTTCTCTGAGGAAATACATCAAACACATTCGCTTCCAATCGGTTTCATCTCTTACCCAGTTGAAACCATCGTCTCCTTATTCTGATTTCGATAGCCAAGATAGGGAACAAATGAATATTAAAACCTTTGGCTTGAAAACAGTTACAGTAGTTGAGAATTTGAATTGCTTGAAAAATGAACCCAATGCTGCAATATCACATTTCGAAAACTTAAAAGGAATTGGGTTTTTGCATGATGTTTATACATATGCAGCATTTGTGAGAATATTGTGTTGTTGGCGTTTTAATAACAAGTTGGCTTCTATATTCATGGAAATTGTTAGGAAAGCGAATAACATAGATTTTGAAGTTACAGACTTACTTGAAGCAATTTATGATGACAGGTCAAATTCGTTTGTTCTAGCTTCTAATGCAATGGTGAAGGCTTATATTTCCCTGAGAATGTTTGACCGAGTTATTGATATTTTTTTCCCACCGAAGCGCCATGGATTTGTTTTCTCTACATTATCATTGAATTTCCTCATGAGCAAGTTGATTCAGTGTGGGAAAGTGGATATAGCTCGATTCGTTTATCAGCAGCTGAAGAGGTTGGGATTGAGCTTAAACCATTATACTTATAATCTTGCAATTAAGGCCCTTTGTAAGATAGGTAGTTTAGAAGAGGCAGCCGAGGTATTTGAGGATATGGATAAAGCTGGAGTAACCCCAAATGCATTTGCTTACTCTACTTATATAGAAGGACTTTGTTTGAATGGTAAGTCAGATTTGGGCTATCAATGGCTCCAAGAATGGAGAGTGACAAAGGTTCCTTTAGATACCTTTGCTTACACTATTGTGATTCGTGGGTTTTGTAATGAGAATAGGTTGAGAGAAGCTGCAGGCGTGTTACTTGATATGGAAAAACATGGGGTGGTTCCTAATGTATATGTATATGGTGAATTGATTTCTGGGTATTGCAGATATGGGAACATAAGTAAAGCTTTGTTTTTTCACAATAAGATGATGTCAAAGGGTATTGAAACCAACAGTGTGACTGTGAGCGTTATTTTAAAATGCTTATTTCAGTTGGGAATGACTTTTGAAGCTCTAAGTCAGTTTGAGGAGTTTATAAAAAGTGGGATTTTTGTTGACCGGATTTGCTACAATTTAGTATTGGATGCTTTGTGCAAACTTGGGATAGTAGAAGATGCCATGAAATTGTTCAATGAAATGAAGAAAAAGCAAATCGTTCCAGATGTTGTCAACTACACAACTCTAATTAACGGTTACTGCTGTCAGGGTAAACTTCTTGATGCTTTCAATTTGTTCAAGGAGATGAAGGACACAGGGCATCAACCTAATCTTGTTACTTGTAACATACTTGCTAGCAGGCTTGCTAGATGTGGCTATGTAAAAAAAGTATACGATTTCTTAGATTATATGAAGACACTAGGATTGAAACCTAATACTGTTACACTTAACATGATCATTGAAGGCCTGTGTCTGGGAGGTAAGGAAAAGGAAGCTGAAGCCTTTTTAGATAGTTTGCAAGAGAAGTGTTTGGAAAATTATCTTGCCCTTTGTAATGGTTACTGTGAAGTAAATAGTTTAGAGAAGGCCTTTCAATTATTTATGATGCTTTCTAGGCATGGAGTCATAGTAAGAAAAGGTTCCTGCTGTAAAATAGTGTACGAGAAACTTATAGATGTACTTTGTCGAGCCGGAGAAATGGGAAAAGCACGGATGGTGTTTGATATTTTGATTGGTAGAGGGTTCACTCCTGATTTGTTGACCTATACACAGATGATAAAAAGTTATTTCAAAGTAAATTGTTCGCTGGAAGCTTGTGATCTCTTCAATGATATGAAGCGGAGAGGGATCAAACCTGATTTGGTGACTTATAAAGTTCTGTTTAATGCCCATTCAAAGATAAATCCGAAAATTTCTTCCTTGGCAGATGCTATTCAAAGTAAATAAGATGCGGTGGATGCTTCAATTTTTTGAAGTGAAATGGAGAAAATGGAAATAAGACCTGATCTTTTTTGTTACAGCGTCATGATGGCAAGGTACTGTAAGATTGACAACCTTCAAGAAGCTTTTAGTCTAATGAAATGATTGATAGAGGACTAGAACCTGATGTTGTGATGCTCACTACTCTATTATCTTGCTTCTTTGCTGGAGATGTGGATAAGGTTGCAACCCTTACCAAAGATACATCAGTGATGGCTATACAACCAAATAACCTTTTGAGGTACATATTGAAGATCAGTCTATTGCAGAATCAACATGAAGGGTATGTTTGGCTTGCTGCATTGTATTGTATTAATTTTTAAAGATTTTTTTTGATTGAATTGTGCTATACTTAATGCAATCTTGTGTGGTGTTAGTTTATATTGAGGTTATAAATTAGTTATAAAATGTTTGGTGCATAAGTGTACTAGATTATAATATAATTTTTAAGATAATGAAAAATGAAACTTTAGTTTAAAACCAAATTTCCCTTATCTTAGATTGTAGGTTTGGTTGGTTTGATGCTCAATTCCGGTCATTTTCCTGAATCTTGGTTTGATGCTCAATTCTGGTCATTTTCCTGATTCTTGGTTTGATGCTCAATTCCAGTCATTTTCCTGAATCTCTCTCTCTCTCTCTCTCTCTCTCTCTCTCGTTTAAAACCAAATTTCTAGCTTCCTTTCCCTTATCTTAGATTGCAGGTTTGGTTGGTTTCATGCTCAATTCCGGTCATTTTCCTGAGAGTCTCTCTCTCTCTCTCACTCTCTCTATTTCTAGCTTCCTTTCCCTTATCTTAGATTGTTGGTTTGGTTGGTTTCATGCTCAATTCCAGTCATTTTCCTCTCTCTCTCTCTCTCTCTCTCTCTCTCTCTCGTTTTACAACTTATGTCATGTATTTACCTTGCATGTGCCCCGTTCCAATCCATGGAACTATGATTTTGTTTTCATTTTATACCTTTACGCATCACGAAAATTACATTATATACATCTTACAAATTTAGAACCGAGGGTGGGACACTGATAGATTCTCACTTGAGTCTCTCTCTCTCTCTCTCTCTCTCTCTCTCTCTCTCTCTCTCTCTCTCTCTCTCTCTCTCTCTCTCTCTCTCTCTCGTTTTACAACTTATGTCATGTATTTACCTTGTATGTGCCCCGTTCCAATCCATGGAACTATGATTTTGTTTTCATTTTATACCTTTAAACATCATGAAAATTACATTATCTACATCTTACAAATTTAGAACCAAGGATGGGACACTATTAGGTTTTGCATATGGAAGGTTATAAATTTATTATTTCAACATTCATTTCGATTCAAGATTTTGCGAGCTTTATTTTTTAGCTGAATAATATCACATTCAAGTGTCTGTTTCTGATTTTTAAATTTTACTTCATATATTTGGATTTGGTACAGTTCTTGTGGGTTAGCCTTATCATGGACACTCTTTGAGCAGTTGTTGGCTACCAGACCGCCATATGCTTATAGTTTCAGTTAGCCGAAGGTTTGAACTAGTAGTTTTTGCTGAATATGCTCTATTATACATGAATTGTTAAATTTGGTAGTCTTCAATATATGTAGAATGTGGCATTATGCTGCTAATCATATTGTGCTGTTAACGATTCAAATACTATGAACAGTGATTCTGGGAAAATTTTGACTGATTGAGGGATCAAATTTATTTTCTCATATGTTATCATGAAATTCATGGTTTTTCAACATTGGGCCAAATTTGAAAACTTAAAACAATTCACTTAGCTTCAGAATATACTGTATGTTTGGTTTTAAATATTTCGGCAATTTTTGGGCCTCCTTATGCTTCTGAATTCTTGGAATATCTGGAACAAAGAAAAGTTCAGTATGCTTTCCTTTTGCTTAGTGCTGGACATTGTTGAAATAGATATGCAGAATGTTACACACCTATTATAGACTGTAGTTGGCTGTGGTAGTTTGCTTGTCTGGAGCAATGCAGATTTCTTGTAGTTATATATGTTATTTTATTTTATATTTTATCTTAAGGTTGTACAAAAGTTCTTTTTCCTCTTATATTTCACAATTATGCACATTTTGCTTCTTAATTTCTACAGTTTATGCATGGCTTTGGTAAGTCACTTTTTTTCTTTTTCCTTTTTTTTTAAGTCTCCTCCAATATTCTTCTTCCATTATATTCTTGTCAATTTTCACTCAAAGAAAAACGGTGTTTTAGTTAGAGCGGAGACCCCTGTCTTTGACCATCCTTGTTGGATTCTTTGTGGTGATCTTATATCTACACCTTAATGGCTTAATGGCATGAATTAATTGTGCTTTTGTTTGTTCATGCAGATGAATGACCTTCGCACATATGGAAAGATGTTCTCCCATAACTCATGGTTGTAAAGAACAACAGGATTTAAAAACTCCAGTGAAGAAGATGAGAAGACTTGTTGAATTACGTTCTTGTTTTGTTTCTTTAAATAAACAGGTAAGCTGTCTCTTTTGAATTACATTCTTATTTTGTTAAATTACACCCGTCTATTAATGTATCTGGGCTGCCTTGATGTATTCTTTTACGTCTAGTTGCATGCCTTAATTGTATGCATCTGTTGTTTATCAAGTAAATACCTACTTGTTAATAATTATTTATAATAAAGAGGAGTCCTTAAAATCATTTGGTAGGATTTTGGTATGCCATTGACCATGGGTAGAAAATGATGCTGTGCCTTCACTGCCTTCAACATGTCCACTGCAGTTTGCTTAAAATCTGTTGGTGTTTGAATTATGATTAAAAGCATGATTTTTCTTCTGTTTCATATTACAGATATTTAAAGAGTTCAACGCTCAAAAGTCCGATGGATTCAGAAACAATTGATGGCATTGTAACCAATCTTCATACATGGGATGTTGTGGTTGTTGCTGTTGTGCATAGTAAACCCAAAGATGGAATATCTGTGATTGAGCTTAAAAAATTTATTGTTGAAGCTGACAGATTGATCCAACACATCCATAAACTGGGTCCTGAAATTCCCACTTGTGCTTTCAAAGCCTCTTAGGTGCCCTGGAAGTTGCAGCTTCCACAGAAAATGTATAATGAAGCTCAAAATTCTCTCTTTTTTATCTGACAGGAATTCAAAGCTTTTAGTCTCTGTATTTTCTAAGAGTTCTAACTTGCTGAATCCTGAATATGTTCATCATATATGTAAATAAATAATTTCTCTAAAATTTTCCAATATATAATTTCTTACTTCTTAGTAGACATAATTTAGTAACATCGTTTGCATTATTATACGTAACAGCTCTAGACACATTTTAATTAATTATTGTTTGCAAAGTCACAATTGAGCTATTACGATTAATTCAGAATTTGAAGGAGAACAAACTCGAACTGAACTTTAAATCTAGATGGGGTGTAATTAGATCAACCTTAACTTGTCAATCAACAACCACATCTTTGGTTCGTTACAAAGATTGTTTATAAGAAGCACCATCATGTCACATATCCGAATTGTTCATTCATATTTGGTTATTACAAAACACAATCTGAGTTTACACCAGCACACACTAGCTACGTTTTGAAGCGAACAGAGATTCGACTAGGGTGGCTTTTACAGCCAATATTACACACACACACACACATATATATATATATATATATATATATATCTCGCTGTAAAAGCAAGTGTTTCTTGTCATTCGGCCTCACATAAGATACTGATCAAGAAGAGCCAAGTCCCATCATAAAAATGACACTTTTTCCATTGAATACCTTGTTTTGACTACTGACACTTGTTTCCACATATAGTAACCAATTCTTCCTGTTTTCATTCTTTAGTCCCTTTTCCATGCACACCAACACCATCATCACTTTCATTTCTAGGAGGCAAAACCCTTATCAAGTCTACTGTCTTTGCAGCTTGTCTCACGCTGACACTGCTTCTGGTTATGTACTGATAGATAATATCAAACAGCTTGTCAAAAACCTGAACCATAATTTGGTTTCTTGGCTCTAAAACTGCCTTCTTCCAATGCTTATAATAATATCTGGTATCTCATCAGTTTAGTGATTGAATTGATTATACCTTCCTTCATAAATGGCTTCTTCTCTAGCTGTTTTCTTTGCTGGGTTGTTTCTTGTTTTGACAGGTGAGGTGATTGCAATGGTGAATATGAATGAAGATGAGCTTGTGGGGCTTTTTGATGTTATGGGTTCACTTCTTGATTACTCTAACTGGGCTAAACAGTACCCACTACCATGTACTGACACTCCATGGCCTGGTGTTGAATGTGAGATAAGTCTAGACAACTTTCCAACTTTTCATGTCACTAAACTTCATATTGGTCCTGATGTTATTGACCCACCTTGTAAAAACTCAGCTAATCTATCAGATTCTTTGCTCAAGTTACCTTACTTGAAAATCCTCTCCATTTTTAATTGTTTTGTGTCATCATCATCTCCGGTCAATCTTTCTCCAACTGTTTTTGGTTCACTCACTTCCTTAGAGCATCTAGCTCTAGAGTCTAATCCATCTCTCTCGGGAGAGATTCCTTCAACTTTATCAAACATTGTTAGCTTAAGAGTCTTGAGCTTATCACAGAATAGTTTGCAAGGAAAGATTCCAAAAGAGCTTGGTAAGTTGGTCAGTCTACAACAACTTGATTTAAGTTACAACAATTTTAGTGGTGAAATTCCTGAAGAGATTGGTGGGTTGAAAAGTTTGTCAATCTTGGACCTCGGCTGGAACAATCTTGAAGGTGTGGTGCATTGTTCTCTTGGTATGCTTAAGCTTCTTCAAAAGATTGATTTGAGTTCTAATAAGCTCAATGGCAGTCTACCTCCAGATTTAGGTAAGCTAAACAAGTTGGTTTTGCTTGACTTGAGTCACAATTTTATAATTGGTCCAATCCCAGAAACAATTTCTGGTTTAGAAAATTTACAGTACTTAATTGTTGATCACAACCCTATACATTCCACAATACCCTTTTTTGTTGGGACCTTGAAAAGTCTCACATCAATCAGTTTCTCAGGTTGTGGATTAACTGGCAGAATTCCTAGTTACATTTCTTCATTGAATACACTCACTGCACTCTCTCTTGACAACAACAATCTTAGTGGGTCAGTTCCTCCAAGTTTAGGGTCACTTACAAGTCTACACCAGCTAAATTTGAGCAACAATCAATTGAGTGGAGAGCTGCAACTACCAGAAGAATTCATTGATAGGCTTGGGAAAAGGCTCGATGTTAAAGGAAATCCTGGTTTATGTACTAGTAATTACAAGCTACACATGAAGAAAAACATTTCTATGTTGTATCTTCAAATCCCTCCTTGTTTGGAGAAACAGATTATTATTGGTGATCATGACGACAACAACAACAAAACTTTCCAAAATCATCCAGATGACACAAATGCTCAATGGCTGCTAGTGATAAATCAAAAGCTTCTCTCATCAACTATTGTTCTCTGTTGGGTCATTATTATCTTATTGTAACAACACTTTTCTTTTCTTTTTTTTGTGTGATTTAAGTGAATGTAATTAACAACACTTTTTTTTGGGTTTTTGGCTGGGGTCTTGTATGATCATGATATGATATATCTTAGTGAAAAGTGTTGTTGTCTGTACCAGCTTTTACAGAAAAAAGGAAAGAAAAAAAAAGTAGCGGAAGCGTCTGATCTGACACTATTGTGCATTGATCGCGAACCAATGAACCTGCAGATAAAAAATGTACAGAGAGAGTGAGAGAAGGTGCTGTCATTGTGAAATTGAAGTGTCCAAATCAGTGCTACATATAATGAAGCTGGATGATGAAGAATCCATTTTGTCTTTACTTCTATTCACTACAAATGCTACTACTGTTGTTACTAGTTCTCTATAGCTCCAATTTTCAAAGTTGTCAAACAATAGATTATGTTTTATGATAATCAAAAACCATTACTATCTATGGCTTAGGATTGAAGATGTTAATTTATCTTTTTTCATATATAAAAAAGAAAAGGTTCAAGTCTCATATGAACTTGTTACTAGAGTTGTGAAAGTTCATATAAATCATGAATAAGTCCAAGCATATCAAATGGGTGGGCCGGGCTTGACTATCAAGGCCCGTGGTTTTGGATGGCCAGACTTTCATAAGATTGAGGGTAGGGTCGAAATTAAAAAAAAGTGACTATATATACATCTCTGAAAGTTGTATATGCGTCTCTAATTGAATTTACACTCCGTAAATTTTTAAAAAGATGAAATCTTATAAGTACACCTCAGATATTACTAAATAATCAATACCTTTTAATGACGGCTGTTAAATCAATCCAAAAGTTACCGTTAAATGACTCATATTTTCTTTATTTTATATAAAGCAAAATAAAATGGGAAAATTAGCTATAAAAATAATAATAATAAGGAAAATTTAAAAATGCATAAACAACAAAAAAAATTGCACACATCTTCTTCATCTTCTTCCATAATTTTCTTATCACTTTGATTGCTAATTTCCCTTGCGAGCATGTTATGTTATGCTGTTTTTATTTTCTAGTTTATGTGCTGTTACCTTCTCCATCTTTTCTTGGGAAAATAATTAGGCTTCATCCTACAGCTGTTTTTCAGTCCGTTTTCGTTTTTATTTTTCAAAAACAATTTTGAATTCGAGTTCGTTAACCGTTTTCCATTTTTTTTTGTTAAATAATTAAAATAAAAAACAAAATCAGTATTAACAGTGAAATATTTGAAAAACACAAAATACTTGTTTTTGTTTTTGTTTTTCATTTTGTGTTTCACTTTTTTTTATTAAAAAAATCATTTTGTTTAACTTTTCTTCTTCTTCTTAAACGATGTTATCGTCACTGTTCTTCTGCTACTTCTCTTCTTCTTCTGCTTCTTCTTCTTTCAGACTTCTTCTTCTTCTTCTTCTTCTTCTTCTTCTTCTTCTTCTTCTTTGAGCACCTGACGTTGAAGGAGGTGAGCGACACCGATCTGGATCCAACGCCGGAGGACCACCGATATGCTCTTCACTATCGATCTACTCTTCTTTGTCGCCGATCTCTTCTTCTTTGCCATCGATCTCTTCTTCTTTACTTTCGATCTCTTCTTCTTCTTCTTCACTTTCGATCTCTTCTTCTTCTTCTTCTTCTTCTTCTTCTTCTTCTTCTTCTCCAATTTGGTTGTCTCTTCCTTTTTCTTCTTTTATTTTTTATTTTTTTGTTATAATTTTTTACTGTTATTTTTATTTATTAAAATAAATATTTATTTATAATTTAAGAATTTAGTTTTAATTAATTGATTTTTTTTATGTTTTTTTTAAGTAATTTGTGAAGTGTTACTTTTGTTTAATTTATAAATTACAATACAAAAATCATATTGGTTAATTATTTAATTAATCAATTTATAATTGTTATAATATTAAACAAAATGTAAATTTTGATATTTCAAATTTTGATAGTTTTCGGATAACCTATCAGACGCGTTTTTCCATTTTCATTTCTAAAATATAACTTTCAGTATATATTTTTCGGATTTCGAAACTGAAACAAAAAACACAGTTTTCATTTTCATTTTTCTTTTCGAAAAACGGCAAACGGAAAACGCTTACAGGTAGAGCCCTTATAATTTCTGAGTTTTTTCACCTTTGATTTGAGTTTTTATTTTTATTAATTAATTTTAATTTGATTTAATTAGTTAAAAAGTCTAAAAAGTAAATAGTTATAAGAAACTGTTATATTTTGAATTAAAATATTAATAATTTAATTTAAGAATAACGTTGACATTTTGAAAATATATACAATTTTAGAGGAATATAAATATCGTTATTCTTAAAAATAAAAAAAAAAATCTCTTTAATATTACATGTAAAATGAGATAATATCCGTCGGACCGTCCAAGCTTGTACATGTAAGCCCGTTGTGGAGAGGCCTCATGGGCAGGAGTCAGGACCGAGTCCTACCAAAATATTCAAGGCCCAGCCCACAATGGGCCTTAAAATTTAAGACGTGCGGTGTGAATTTATGATGTAACTGGCCTATCACACCAATTTTGATATAATATAAGTGTACAATAAAATTTTATTCCTTGAGGATTACTAAAAACTAGAAATTATATTGATGACCTCTATTCGCATATTTCACTCAAAATATTAATATATAATTTTTTTTATATACTACCTCCGGGTATGATGACTCAATCTTAGGATATTATCGAACCAAATAAATACCCTTTACCGTCAATATTCTTAAGATAATATTTTTTGACTAATTTGCGGTGATCCGGTCTCAATACCCTCAAAATCCACTCAAATGGAAAAACAAGTTTCTTTGACCATTGTATGGAATAGATTTATGGAGCCATATATGATCTCACCTCTGTTACATTTTACTACCAATTCTAAGGTACTTTTCAAGGAGTTTTAATTATAGATTGGACTTTTGCAGCATGGGCTTAATTTTATTAGGAAAAGTTGTAACAATACTTGACTTTCATATGATTTACCTTCATTCTTGTAAAATGTATATATAATAAGACTAGAATTAGAGATGCACTACTATATAGTACCACATGTATTAAGAGGTAAATGTGTATAATAAGAGTATGAGATTGGAAATAGAGGTATATTACCGCGTGTATTAAGAGTTGACGTATATAATGATATAATAATTACTGCATATGTTTGACTATAACTTCAATATTTCTTTAATTTCTAGCCTCAGCCAGATAATTTATGTGACAAGAATTGCAAAAATACGAAACAAAGTTGAACAAGTATTTTATTTTAATGTGGGATATTCATTCATATGAGTCTGCTTGAATTGAAAGATTCTCTTACGTAGACATTTTGTTTTTCACTACATATTTTATATATTTATGATTTATCTGAGGGCTCACCAACCAAAGAAAAATAAGATTATGTATATATAATTATATATTTACATGAAAGATGAGGCATCCATTAATTATATTAATCAATCATGCATGTAAAAGATGGAATGAATTAGCAATCCAATTTTGTTGGTGAATGGTGGTGGTGGTGGACCTCGGTAGATGTTCACATGCTTTGTTTGGTAGTGTAATTTCTTATCATCAATAGTTCAACCAGTCACTCCCTCTCTTATTGTTATCTCTTATAAATAAATTTAATTAATCAAATTATTCTTTTACAAATACAGAGTACAGTTGCACTAGAAACATGAATTACAGCCATAATGCAGTATTATTTTTTAAATTTTTTATAAATATCTAATAACGATAGTCCAAAAAATGTATCGAGACTCGGTAATACTGGAATCGGAGACTAATGTTTGTAATGTGCTGGCATTAGTTATATACATTAGAATTGAAACGGTAGATTTGCTGTCATTTCTTTCAATATGGATATTTTATCTGTACAACTGATTATGGTAATAATAGTTATGACTACAAGATAAGAGCAACTTTGTTTGATATTACTAGGGAAAAATCTTGAGCTATGATTTTTCCATTGCGATACTGTCACGTGATAAATTTTGTAATACGGTGCAGTCACAACCATCAGGATAGGTGTTGTGTTATATGTTGGTGGTGGATGCATGTTCGAAAAGAGACTGGTTTCAGTACGAGCATTCACACCGGAGAGAAACCCATGTTCTAAATTTGAAATTTCAAAGAAAACAAAATAAAAAAGATGATTTGCTGCATATTACTGATATACATTGGATAATGATAGTTGAGGAAAAATGTTTTCTTCCACACAAAAAAAAAAAAAAAAAAAAAAAAGATAATGAAATTTCCAATGAATCAAATTTGAAGTTAATTACTAACCTTGAAAAGCCAATCCTTAAAAAAAATATGAAATTTCCAATGAATCAAATTTGAAGTTAAATACTCACCTTGAAAAACCAATCCTTATTTAGCCCATTTGTCTTTACTCTAATTTCTTTATTATTATTTCCTCTCATTTCATCGTTTGCATATTGTATATATGTTTGTTTTGTTTGTTTGTACTACTTGAACAATTTTCACTTCTCTCTCTCTGAAATTTCTAACATTATCAGCAGCAGCAGCAGCCCTACACTTTAGCTGCCCTTCTGCTCTGTCTGTCTCTCTGATTGGTTAAGCAACCCAAGGTCTGTTCTTTTACTCTTCCATTCTTGGTTACTGTTTTCTTTACATCAATATCGTCTTTTTTCTTGTACTCGGATGTTGGGTTTAGTTTTTTTAAATTTATTGTCATCTGGGTCTGATCAGAATCATGTGTTAAGTTTAATGGTTGTTGTTATATTCATTATGTGTATTGAGTATGGTTTTGAATTGTTTTCCAGTTTATGTTACTGGGTTTCCGTTCTTGCCTTCAGTGACAAGTTATTGCAGACTCTATATTTGGGTTGTGTTCTCAGTGAAATGGAATTTTTTCAAGTAGAAAATTTTATATGTATATATATATTGCATGTAGATTAATTATGATTATACTATGTGATAATAGGGAAAATTTATTTCAAAAATTTAATGTTGAGTTCATGAAACTTTATTTGGGTTTTGATCTCTAAAATTATCTAGTTTAATGAAGACATAATTTCATGTTATCAGTATTAATCGTATATTGGATACTTGAAAAGTAACCGGTTATGTGGGGTTCACATCCTCTGTGATCAAAAAGCATGTAAAGTTGAAGAATCCTTCTTTTCATATTTCATGCTTATTGGATTCAAGAATCTTGCATAGAGTAGTACTTCTGTCACATAGTATAAACAAAAAGGCAGAATCTTAGCTAGAGTAGTCACAGGACCGCAGGAGATTTTATGGGCCCTGCGTGTTTTTCGGATTTAGAGGGTATAGTTTCTTGTTTCCTTCAACTGTTTTCCTTGGATTGGTACTTGGTACTTCTTCTCTTCCAGGTTCTCATAACTTGATCTTAGATTCCGTTTATTTGCATATTCTCTGTACTGTTGTTGTCTTCTTGCCTTATACCCCAGTATACTGATTCTAAAATTTATCTAGGTCAATCTTGGAAAGCCTTAAACAATCAATTGGAAAGATGGAGATTACAAATGTGAACGAGTATGAGGCCATTGCAAAGCAGAAATTGCCAAAGATGATTTATGACTATTATGCATCAGGTGCAGAGGACCAGTGGACTCTTCGGGAAAACCAGAATGCATTCTCTAGGATTCTGTAAGCTCTTCTATTCATAGCCATTCAATTCAACCTATAATGAATTTTCTTTTGGTTTATTTCTGTCCTATGATTAAGCATGTTCTATCACTTCTTCTAGTCATATTCATTTCTAAAGATACTGTTTCTTTTTCTTTTTCTTCCAAGAACAGGTTTCGACCACGCATTCTTATTGATGTAAACAAGATTGACATGACCACAACTGTCCTGGGATTCAATATTTCAATGCCTATCATGATCGCTCCTACGGCAATGCAGAAAATGGCTCATCCTGAAGGTATATGCCCCTGCTTGGCTGTTTCCATGAACCTTTCTTCTTTAAATGACTCATTGAATTGTTTACAATGATAATAAGTGAAATCTGTGAGTTGATACATTCATGGAGCATATCAGTTTGTGTTCATGAGCATAAGTTGGCTGTATATCTGAATACATAGTGGTCTATATACAAGGACACATAAAGCATGATATATGTACCTGATGATATTTACATTGAATGATTGAAGTTCCATGGATCTTAAGGTGTCCTTAAAATAATTTTACTGAAAATATGGCCCTACTCCTACCAACAGTTCAATTTGAAATTGTTTTGTAAAGAATTATAATAGTTCATCCTGAAATACTTATTATCTGTTTACCGGGAGAGGTCAAATAGCTTCTCTGCTTCCAAATCCTTTCTAACTGCCACTGATATGATATGTATGGCTAGTTTGATGTATTTTGAACTGTTAGAAACAAAAACTCTTGCTGAGCTCTTTAGCCTATAGGCACTACATATTCAAGAAGTTACTGGAACATTTTACGAGTCTCAAATATATTCAAATGGAACATTGTTTTCAAGTAAAACAGATGTTTTAAGTCTTCTTGTAGTTTCGTTCATATGAAAATCTTTTAGTTTTAACTTTCCATGCTTCCTTATTTTCTACAAAAATAATTTAATAATGAACCCAAATAAATAAACATCTATATCTGAACATTATAGTGTATCTTATGCAGGAGAGTATGCAACAGCAAGAGCAGCTTCAGCAGCTGGCACAATTATGGTTTGTTTCCTTCATTTTGCTTTCACTTCAATTTGCATTTGGTAATTTTGTTCCTAGTGTGGATTTTGCTGTTATACTATTCATCTTATGCATGATTTTTTGTTTCAGACACTTTCCTCATGGGCTACTTCCAGTGTTGAGGAGGTTGCATCAACAGGACCTGGCATCCGCTTTTTCCAACTCTATGTGAGTTTCAGAGATTATTTTTCACTTTCTGCTGTATATTTACTCTGAACAATGTGATATAATTATCTTCTACCAAAAGAACCTTAAATTAAAAGGGTATACATTTGCCAACCATATTTTACTTCATTTTACTGCTGATAAGCATTCATGGATCTCTAATATTGCAATTAACTGCTTGAGCAAGTTATGTAATCTGACCCCTGCTCCCCCCAACAGACACACAACATGACCCCCTACTGTTTGAAAAGGTTAATCATTCAAATTGAACCTAATAAAAACTTTTGTTTCCTTTAAAAATACACTCGAAATAACATATCTATTTTGAAATGAAAGAAAGCTATTTATCTTACCATTTATTGATTTATCCATGTATGATATTTATTCATGGAGTCCTTGATAACTAATTGCATCCATTGATGGTTCCTCAATTTCGAATCATTTATGGGTGCATATGCCTCTAAATGCTGAATTATATGAGTTTTCATATTAATTTAGATAATCTACCTCATCAATAATTGTTCTACACAAAATTCAGGTCTACAAAGACAGAAATGTGGTTGCACAGCTTGTGAGACGAGCTGAAAGGGCTGGTTTCAAGGCAATTGCCCTTACTGTGGATACACCAAGGCTAGGCCGTCGGGAAGCTGATATCAAGAACAGGTGAATGTTGTTTCAATGAATATATCATCTCTCCGTTCAAGATTTTTGACAGACGTTTTTCACTGTTTTTTTTTTTTTGTGTAGTTGTAGAGGATCCTCATTTTTTTTTTTTTGGTTTTATGGTCCCTTTAGCAGACTTGTGTTCATTTGGTTTTCTTTTAATAAATTTTGTGTTGCCTATAAAAGGAAAAAGTTAATCTTACAATGAGATTCCAGATTTATTTGATTTTGAACTAATCTATTGAATAAAGCAAGAGAAAAGGGAACAATAAAGACCACTAAGTTTAGTATCTTTCATGAAATGTTGATTTTTCAATGGATTTCCTCTCAGGTTTACTTTGCCTCCATTTCTGACCTTGAAGAACTTTGAGGGCTTAAATCTTGGCAAGATGGATAAGGTAGGTGACATATCATTGACTAATTTTTAGTTATGATTTTCTTGTATGATACCTTGTTTGAAAAATGACTTTGGGATGATCTTGTAGTCTGATGACTCTGGACTAGCTTCATATGTTGCTGGCCAAATTGACAGGTCTCTTAGCTGGAAGGTATGATGGCTGTTTCAAGTTTCGGAATTTTTGGACTATACAATGTAGAAATGTTTTTGATAATCCTCAATGCAGCATTTGATAAACTTCATTTGTGGCATTTGAACAGGATGTGAAGTGGCTTCAAACAATCACCTCATTGCCTATTCTAGTGAAGGGTGTTCTTACTGCTGAGGATGGTAAGCCAACTACTCTGAAAAGATATAATAAAATTCTCTTCTCCAACCTCTTTTGACTGTACTTAACCACTTTATCATTTGATTCAACCACTTTTTGATTGATAATGCAGCAAGGCTAGCCGTACATAATGGAGCTGCAGGAATCATTGTCTCAAATCACGGAGCTCGCCAGCTAGATTATGTCCCTGCTACTATTATGGCTCTAGAAGAGGTACATTTGTTTACATTTTACATCATTATATTTTAATAACATTCCCATAATTTTTACAAGTTTCTTGAATCTCACATAATTGTAGTACTTGTATTGCTCATTTCTTTCTAGATATATCTTTCTTAATTATTACGCATAGATAAATGTCTTGAACCTGACATAATAATGCTTCGATTTCATCACTTGCCGACTTGCATGAATTGCTTTTTCTAAACTCCTTTTCTGTTATATCTCTTGTATTCGTTTTCATCAAGAGTTTTTGTTTGTTCACAGGCTACTAAATATATAGACAATATTTATACAGTAAAGTCATCTAAGTTATTCACGTCAAATATAGCACTTGTCAATGTTGGAACATCAATGAAGTTGAAGTTGTTCAAATTGAATACAGTACTACTTTGGTCTAATGATTTTGTTGAAACTTGCAGGTCGTCAAAGCTGCACAAGGCCGAATACCTGTTTTTCTTGATGGTGGTGTCCGACGTGGAACGGATGTCTTCAAGGCTTTGGCTCTAGGAGCATCTGGAATTTTCGTACGTATATACATGAGAGATCACCATAAAGCAATGACATATGATATCTACCTAACCATTAAAAAGAGAAAAAAATGGGTCTCATTCATTTTATTTTCTTGGAAACAAATAAATGTGAAAATAAAATGAAAATTCAGCATGGCTTCAACAAAGCATTCATGATATTTTTTAAAGCTCAATTGAAGTATAAAATTAATCTGTTGACTTGATAGTACAGTCCTTCTTAATGAAGATGATTTTAAGTCCTCTGCTTCATAAACATGTTCTCAGTTATTCCTCTCTATAAATTTCAGATTGGAAGGCCAGTAGTGTTCTCACTGGCTGCTGATGGTGAGGCTGGTGTAAGAAAAGTACTTCAAATGCTTCACGATGAATTTGAGCTGACTATGGCATTAAGTGGCTGCCGCTCCCTCAAGGAGATTACTCGCAACCACATTGTGACTGATTGGGACACGCCTCGCGCTATAGCCAGGATATAAGATGGTCTCCTATAGGAATAACTGATACCCAATACAGGATTTGCCATATGAATAACTGTATCTCAGATTGAAGGGCTGATGATTATATTGAGACTGTTAAGGTTTTGTAATGACAATATTATTTTCATAAATGGCTGCTGCTTTACATGTACATTCTTTCTTCTTATTCTGCCCTTTGGCGCCTCACTTTTTGTGGAGGATTCTGCAGTTTTCTAGTCTGTGACATACATTATAATAAAATGGATTGAATTATGTTGGTTACATAAAAATTCATGAAACTTGTTTGAATTCATCAAAATGATTGAATTAACTGTATATTTCTCTTGTAAGTAATAACAGTTTATTTATGATTTAGGTGTTATTTATTAAATAGTGAAATTTTGTTAACCTTTGTTGAGGTTTAATCAACCTTTAAACAACACTTACTGAGTTTGAGAATTGTTAGGAATATATATATAAATATAATTTTTCAACTTTCAGCAAGTTAAATGCTTTGACTTAACTGTATGTACTTGTTAAAACATATTTTAAATTGAATGGTTCACATGCAACGAATTGATATATTTTATATCGGTTCGAACTAACAATAAGAATACTATATATATATGAAAATTTTCAAGTGTGGGATTCTATATAAATTTTTTGTACCAAACTAACAATAAAAATAATATATACATATATATATATGAAAGTTTTCAAGTGCGGGATTCTATAAAAAAAATTTGTACAGAACCACTAATTCCAATCGGTTGGAATCAACGTAAAATAATTTACACTGATTTCAATCGGTTAGAATTAGTTATTCCACATGAAAAATTCATGTGGGGTCTCGTCTTAGACGGTGGCTATATATATATTAGTAACTTTCAATGTGATTTTTTTTTCAATATTTATTTATAAATAGATTTTAATGAATTTATTATCCATAAAAAAATTCAAATCAAAATTCATTCAATTCAATGTAATTTCATAATGATCTTAACCGATATTAAAATAAGGGATACATTATGAGAGACTCAATATATATATATAAATTTTCAAGTTAGTGCACACTGATATAAATTCATCAGTGCGTTGGATGTGGACAATTAGATTTACATACTTTGACTCAAAGTGTATGCACTTGTCAAATATTTTCTATAATTAATAGTCCACATGTAACGCACGTGACACAATGTGAATTAATGAAAGAATAAGACCAATGAATGCCTTGGGAGTATTTTTGTAATTTTAGATTCCAATTTTTTTAGGTTAAATAATCCACATTACTCGATCAGTTCTTGTATGTTTTATATTATGTGATGATAAAAGCATGGTCATGCATACTATGTCATTTAGATTAGATGTGCCTAAATAAATATATTTGATATGTCATACATATATCATAGTCTAATATTTTATGTATTTTTTTAATATGATTAAAATGGGTATATACATAATTGACTATGAAAATGAGATTAGTTTTTTAATGGTTAGAAAAATTGATAATTCTCATTAATATTAATCTAATTATTAAAGAGTTTAATAAGTTAGATTAATAGGGTCATTTATTGTAATTAGGATTAATATGATTAATAACCTAATAATAAATTAACCAAATAAAGTATTAGAGTTTTAAGTATTAAAACTTGGTAAACACTAACATAATAATTTGATCTTAGTAAATAGTTTACAATGACTTAGATTATTCAATAATATATTAGATTCTTAATAGTTAAAAGTCAAACAATTTATTAGTTAATTAGAACTAGTTTCTAATAATGAATTAGTTAATGCCCTAGATAACTTGATTAAAGTTAGCCATTTGATCATGTAGAGTTTAGGTGCATTAACTGATAATAGAAAACCATATTTATAAAATAGTGAGTGGAAGATGGATATATGACATATATATCCTGCAGTCTCTATCATTAGTTCAACACCGTGAGATCCGAGTGGGGCCTCATGACGGCTTTGTTTTCGTCTTCCCTAAGAAGGGTTTCCACAAAGATCAATATCAAGGTTGACTTCCAAACGGATAGGATTTCTGAGGGTATTTCGGGATTGACCGACCCTAAGACAACAATTCTCAAGTTAAGTTCGTGAGATATGAAATGGTGGGTTACACTTAGGGGTGAGCACCAACCCGCCAACCCAACCCAACCCAACCCAACCCAACCTGACCAACCTGACCCAACCCGACTAGGTTAGGTTGGGTTGGGTTGCTTTTAAGATTGGGTTGGGTTGGGTTAATAAAATATAACCCAATCCAACCCGACAACCTGACATTAATAATAAAAAATAAATTAAATAATTTTATTTATTATTAAATCTATTATGAAATCTCATTTTTTAAAATATGTAAAAAATTTACTCATGCAATATTGATAATATTATAAATGATAAATATAAATATATATTTTTAAATATTTTATACCATAAATATATAATACATTTATTAAAACATTCAACTATATTGTCTTCATCTTTTGTGTTAATCACATTTGTTAAAAATACAATCATATTGTCTTCAATTTTTGTGTTAATTGACACATCCTTAATTATACTTTAAATCCTCATAGGATTTGATTAAGAATTTGGTAGAAAAAAGTCTAATAATTATATATAAACTCAAACTATTATGTTGGTTGAAGTAAATAATAGATTATCCAATTACGAGATATTCGATGAAGCAATTATAATTGTAAAATTGATAGGAAACTTAGATAAAGACTTTTCAAGTTGGATAAATTGTTATGTGATATGATATTATGGTGAAAATTTATTTTAAATTTAAATTTTGATATAACAAAATTTGAATTCAAATATTATTTTTTTCTATTGGGCTTAAAAAGCCTAACTCGATCAATCCATCCCAACCCAACCCGATAAATATAGGGTTGGGTTGGGTTAAATTTTACGTTGGGTTGGATTGGATTGAAAGAATTTCAACCCAACCCAACCCAACCCGAAAATGTCCACCCCTAGTTACACTCACGAAGGTTTTAATTAGGTTTTGTTAATTAAAACCTGACTAAATATATGATGATTGAATTATAGGGTATAAGAGTTATTCTAGAATATTATTTGATTGAAAATGTCTCGGTCCAACATGCAAAGACTTGATCGACCTTAAAGCGACACTTCTCTGTGGTATGTTGGATTGTTATGGTATAATAACTGGTTTTAGGGTAATATTAGACTTCTAGTTCGTTAAACATGTCCATGCATCATGTTTAAATTTATGTCAAAGCACTCGCACTTGTTTTAAATAAATGACTGAATGAATGTTTTATTTTATTTCAGCATTTATGTCTTCTGCATTACTTCAAATTCTCGCAAACGACAAATTAACTGGTGATAACTACACTAAGTGGAAACTTAACATTAATGCAATATTGGTCACCAAAGACCTCAAGTTTGTGCATACGGAGGAATGTCCTCCAGTGCCTGCTGTCAATGCCATACGAACTGTTCGTGAGGCATACCAGCGATGGGTCTCGTCTGATGAGAAGGCCTGAATATATCGGTTGGTTTCTATGACAGACGTTCTTGTCACAAAGCACGAATCAACGACTTCAGTATTCAAAATCATGGAGTCACGACAGAAGTCAATGATAGGGCCATTGACGAACCTAGTCAAGTGAGCATCATACTGACGGCTCTTCTGAAGAGTTTCGATCAGTTTAAGAGCAACTACGAAATGAACAAGTTAAAGTTCAGTCTTACACAGTTGCTCAATGAGCTTGCTACCTTTAAGTCCTTGACTAAGGGCAACAAAGGTAAGACCGGTGAGGCAAATGTTGCTGAACCATCTTCCTCCTCTGATAATAAAAAAAGGAATATGTCTGCTGGGAAGGCGAAGGGTAAGCCAAAATCCAAGAAAGCCCAAAGCAAAAAGAACGGTGCCTCCACCGACCAAGGTAAGGGAAAATATTTCCATTGTGACAAGGTCGGGCACTGGAAGAGGAACTGTCCTCAATATCTGGAGAAGGCATCTAAAAAAAAAAAATGAAAGGTAAATATGATTTACTTGTTCTTGAATCTTATTTAGTGGAAGATGATTCTTCACATTGGATAGTTTATTCAAGGGCCACTAACCATGTTTGTTTTTCTTTACAGTGGACTGATTCTTGGACACAGCTAGAGGAGGGAGCATTTTCAATGCTTGTGGGGTCGGGGGACGTTGTATCGGCCAAATTAGTGAGAATAATAAGATTACAATTTTGTAATAATAATAGTTTTTTATTATTGAACAATATGTTTTATATTCTTGGATTTACACGGAATTTGATTTTCGTTTCTAAATTGTTAGAACAATCATATTCTGTTTCTTTTAATAATAAGTCTGTTATTATTGGAAAGAATTGTCTGAATATTTGTTCAGGAAATGAAAACAATTTGTATATGTTAAGACCGTTAATTTATACTACACTGCTTAACACCGAAATATTTAAAGTTGAAAAATGAAAAACTAAACGACATAAGATTTCTCCAGATATTGACACGTATCTCTGGCATCTAAGGCCTGATCATATCAACCTTGATTGGATAGACAGACTAGTAAAAAACAGACATTTAAGTGAGTTAAAGGTTGACACATTACCTATATGCGAATCTTGTTTAGAGGGTAAGATGACTAAGAGACCTTTTACTAGAAAAGGGCTTAGAGCTATAGAGCCACTAGAACTTATATATACAGACGTTTACGGACCGATGAATGTTAGAGTTGGGGGCGACTATAAGTATTATGTCACCTTTATAGATGACTCCTCAAGATACGGATATATCTATCTGATGCAATGAAAGACGGAAACATTTGAAAAGTTTAAAGAATTCCGAGCTGAAGTTGAGAATCAATTAAGTAGGACTATCAAGTCATTACGATCAGATCGTAGAGGTGAGTACTTTGACGAAGAGTTTGAAGACTTCATGGTCGAACATGAGATAGTTTCCCAACTCATAGCTCCCAATACACCTCAACAAAATGGTGTACGGAGAGGAGAAATAGAACCCTGATGGAAATGGTGAGATCTATAATTAGTTTTTGTTGGAACCCCATTCACCGGTCACGTAGCGAAAGTAATAGTTTTAAAATTTTTAATACATATCATAATCTGTATCTGGGACCAATGAACTTGAGATCGTAATTATTTTTAGAACTCATACATACATGGGAAATTGTAATTAATATAATCAGAAGAAAAATATCTTACCAACGTTTGGAGGCTCCTTCACTTTACGATATGCTCTTGTCTGAACCAATATTACCAACGTTTGGAGGCTCATTCACTTTACGATGTGCTCCTATCTGAACCACTCGATCTTCCTCGCTATCTTTCGGGATTGATAACTACGTGTGGGTGCGTCACAGTCTCAGGAACTTGAATGAAGGATATAGAGAAAAGACTTGAAGAAACTGTTTCTTCAATTTCAATATACACACTTGCATTCTTTTCTCTAATTAATATATCACACACACTTGCCTTTTTGAACACAACAGAGCAAATACGGATGCCAAATCCAATTGACTGTTGCGTGTGTTTTATATTCTTTGATACAAACACACACACGACACACTTAACTAAATTGCATCTCATGTAAATACGCATTCACTTTTGTGTAAAAGAAAGTCGATGCTTTTAACTGATTCATGTTTTTTGTGTTTTAGTTTGATATCACTACTCATTCGTTTTTCAAAGAAACAATATATATATATATATATTATCTTTTAAAAAACTAATGATATCTTTGATTTTATCTATGATTTTTGAATCTTTTAAATGATATCTCATATCATATATTTTAAAAGATAATTAAATATTTATTTTGAATTTAAATATTTTAAATTCAATTTTAAATATTTAATTTAATAAAATAAAATAATCATATTATATTATTCTATTCAAAATCAAATATCAAATAACACCCTTCATTTAGTGATTAATAATATAATTAAATAATCTTATTATTTAATTTATTTAATCACCATAATTTATTAATTAAATAATCTCATTATTTAATTTAATTCATGAATAAATACATGTCACTTTCGTAACACAATTAATTGGAAAATTTAATTAATTAACCGTAACCCTTATTACCTAAATCGATCGGGCTAACAAAGGGACCTAATGGATCCATAGTATTTTGAGCTTTAATAATCATCGGAATCATTAATAAACTCTTTAATTAATATTCATTGATTATCAACTCCGATGTTATTCCACTAAAAATCCGAAGCTGCAATCTCTCAACTACAGATGTTTTTACACATGCCGATATAACTCGGTGTCCATCGATATAGCTATTATATATGGTGTGATCCTCCACAGTAGTTCATAATTAGAGCTGGGTCATAATGTTCGTTATACCCCTCTAATTACATATATCCTTTAAGTACCGTTGATTCTCTAATGAACAATAAATCCTATTTCCTCACGGAATTAGGAGAGCGTTCATATTGTCCAAGCCCTGAATCAACCCTTAAGGGAACTACCATCTACTTCTCACAACAAGGTGTTTATTCCACTATTGTGTACAAACCTTCCCAGCCACAAGTCAAACCGCAATCCCAACATACTGAGTATATTGATCAGGAAATGCATCCGACCTCACCCATGGTACATCAAAGACCATAATCTAACCTGAAAGAGTCGATAAGACATTCAGGATTAAGATTACCCACATATAGCCATCATTAGTTGATATATATGAATCTTATCGGTAAACGAATCTTGATGAGATTCATATAGATCATGGCCCAATCCTATATGATCACATCATACAAGGTACCTCCATTCCCATATCTCATATGAATGATTCAGGATAGAATCACCGTACATTACTGAATGGACCGCATCTATAGATTAACCACAAATAAAGTACCCAACTTTATTTGTTATCTATAGACTCTTTAGATTACACGTCTCTTATTGTATCCATCTGTATATGACACGCATATACACAGTTTGAGATTACATCCGGCAATATTGAATGTTAAATATATGCACAAGTTATAAAATAAACAACACAACAAAAATGAATTGAACTTTTCATTTTATTTATTTCATAAATCAATTTACAAATTACTTCTTTAGGGCATAAACCCCAACAATCTCCCACTTGCACTAAAGCATGTAAGGCATATCTCGTAACCCTAGACTATCTAGGTGACCCGAAAACACTTTAGCCGGTAAGGTCTTTGTAAATGGATTAGCATGATTGTCTTGTGAGGCTATCTTGGTGACGATCACACCTCCTCTTTGCACGATCTCTCTAATGAGAAGATACTTTCTTTCTATATGCTTCCCTCTTTTATGGCTTCTTGGTTATTTGGAATTAGTCGCATCACCACTGTTATCACAATAAAATGTGATGGGTTTATCCAGATCTGGAACAACTTCCAGATCACTCAAGAACTTACGGAGCCAAAAAACCTCTTCAGCAGCTTCACAAGCAGCTTCATATTCGGCTTCCTTGGTGCAGTCAGCAATGCAAGATTGCTTGATACTTCTCCACACAATGGCTCCACCACCCAGGGTGAATACTAATCCAGACATGGATTTCCTAAAATCCCTATCTGATTGAAAATCAGAATCTGTGTATCCTAAAGGTATCAAATCTTGTTCGGAATACACTATCATATAGTCTCTCATTCTCCGAAGATACTTGAGAATTGTCTTGACAGAAACCCAATTATCCAATCCTGAGTTGGACTGGTATCTGCTGACTACTCCCACTGCATAGCAAATGTTCGGTCTCGTGCATAACATATCATACATGAGACTACCTACTGCTGATGCATAGGGTACACGTCTCATATCCTCAACTTCTTGAGGTGTCTTAGAACATTGTTCCTTAGACAAGTAAACTCCATGTCTGGAAGGTAAATTACCTTTCTTGGAGTTTTGCATCGAAAATCGTACAAGAATCTTGTCGATATATAATGCTTGAGACAGTGCTATGAGTTTCCCTATAACATAACTAGTCTCTCCCAAATCTTTCATTTGGAATTGGCTAGCCAACCAGCCATTTACATCAGATAACACTCACACATCATTCCCAATGAGTAGGATATCATCTACATATATGACCAAGAAAACTATTTTCTTGTCAATGATGCGCTTGTAGACACAAGGCTCATCGACGTTTTGCTCGAAGCCATATGTTTTAATCACATCATCAAACCTAATGTTCCAAGATCTAGATGTTTTCTTAAGTCCATAGATGGACCTTTGTAGCTTGCAAACTTTTTGCTCTTGATCTGGAGACACGAATCCCTCTGGTTGCATCATATAAATGCTCTCGTCAAGATAGTCATTTAAGAATGCAGTCTTCACATCCATTTGCCAAATTTCATAATCGAAATAGGCAGCAATAGATAAAAGAATTCTAATAGACTTAAATATGGCTACTGGCGAGAATGTCTCTTCATAATCAACCCCCTCTTTCTAGGTATAACCCTTGACCACTAGTCTTGCCTTGAAGGTCTCTACATTTCCGTATACTCCAATCTTTCTCTTGTAGATCCACTTACACCCTATGGGTTTTATCCCATCCAGTAAGTCTACAAGATCTCAGACTGAGTTAGAGTACATGGACTCCATCTCGAGATTCATGGCTTTAAGCTATTTCTTTTTATCAGGATCCTCCATTGTCTTCTTAAATGTCAATGGATCATCCACACTATCAGCAAAGACAACAACTTGTCCCTCACCTATACCTAAATAACGTTCAGGTAGTCTCACAACCCTCTCACTATGTCTAGGTGGTAGTGTATTCTGGTCAGGAACCATCCGACTCTCAGATGTTTGTGGATCAACAACTTTTGTTGGTGAAGCACTAGTCTTACCGGGCTCCAACACATTCAATACAATCTTAGAATGAGGTTTATGTTCACTAATATAATTGTCCATAAGAAACGTTGCATTTGTCGATACAAATATTTTGTTATCTTTGGGACTATAGAAGTGTCCACCTCTGGTCTTTGGAGTATCTTAAAAACAGGCAGACAACAGACGTGGAGTCTAGTTTTCCACTTCTATTATTCAGCACGTGTGCTGGACACCCTTATATGCGGAAATATTGTAAACTAGCTTTACGACCATTCCACAACTCTAGGGGAGTCTTAGGAACATATTTGGATGGCACTACATTCAAAATGTATGCCACTGTTTATAACGCATATCCCCAAAAAGAATTTGGTAATGATGAGAAACTAATCATAGATCTTACCATTTCCATCATGGTTCTATTTCTCCTCTCCGCTACACCATTTTGTTGAGGTATACTTGGAGCTATGAATTGGAAAACTATCCCATGCCCGACCATGAAGTCTTCAAACTCTTGGTCAATGTACTTACCTCCACGATCTGATTGTAGTGACTTGATGGTCCTACCTACATGATTCCAACTTCAGATCAAAATTCTTTAAACTTTTCAAATGTTTCCGACTTCCGTTGCATTAGGTAGATGTATCCATATCTTGAGTAGTCATCTATAAAGGTAACATAATACTCATAACCACCTCTAGCTTTAACATTTATTGGTCTGCAGACGTCTGTATGTATAAGCTCTAGCGGTTCTTTAGCTCTAAGCTATTTTCCAGTAAAAGGTCTCTTAGTCATCTTACCTTTCAGACAAGATTCGAAGAAAAGTAAGGTGCCAACCTTTAACTTAATTAAAGGTCCGCTTTTTACTAATCTGTCTATCTGGTCATTATTGATATGACCAAGCCTTAGATGCTAGATACGTGTCATTATCTGGAGAAATCTTAAGTGGTTTAGTTTTTGGTTTTTCAATCTTAAACATTTCGGTGTTGAGCAATGTAGTATGCATTAAAGGTCTTAACACATACAAATTATTTTCATTAATTCCTGAACAAATATTCAGATCGTTCTTTCCAATAATAACAGACTTATTATTAAAAGAAACAGAATATTTTTGTTATAACAACTTTGAAACGAAAATCAAATTCCGTGTAAATCCAGGAATATATAATTATTACAAAAACGTAATCTAATTACGCCCATTGCTCTTGCCGACATGACATCTCCAAAATGCATAGGCATTGAGAAGGCTTCCTCCTATAGCTGTGTCCAATAATCAGTCAATTGCAAAGAAGAATAACATAGTTAGTGGCCTCCGAATCAACTATCTAGGGTAAAGAATCATCTTCCACTAAACATGACTCAAGAACCAGTAAATCATATTTACCTTTCTTGGACTTCTTCTTGTTTTGGGCTTTCTTGGGTTTGGGCTTACTCTTCGCCTTCCTAACAGACCTCTTCCTCTTCTTATTATTGGAGGAAGATGGTTCGACAAAATTTGCCTCACTGGTCTTGCCCTTGTTGTCCTTAATCAAGGACTCAAAGGTAACGAGCTCATTGAGCAACTGTGTATTACTGAACTTTAACTTGTTCATCCCATTGTTGCTCTTAAACTGATTGAAACTCTTCGAAAGAGTCGTCAGTATGATGCTCACTTGACTGGGTTCGTCAATGGTCCCGCCATTGACTTCTACCATGTTGACGTAGGACATCATGCTCAAGACATGTTCCCGAACTGACATACCTTCTTTCATGCGAGCGAGCATAGCGGAACGAATAGCTTTGTGTCACTTTTGCTCAAGCATAGCGGAACGAATAGCTTCATGTCGCTTTTACTCGGAGGGCTGCCCGAACATAGCTTGCAATGACTCCGTGATTTTGAATGATGAAGTCATTGCTCTGTGCTTTGTGACAAACATGTCTGTCATAGAAGCCAACATATATGGTCGGGCCTTCTCATCAGATAAGACTCATCGCTCGTATGCCTCACGAACAGTTCGTGTGGCACTGACAGCAGGCACTGACAGCATGCACTGGACGACATTCCTCTGTAAGCACAAACTTGAGGTTTTTGGTGACCAATATTGCATTAATATTAAGTTTCCACTTAGTGTAGTTATCACCAGTTAATTTATCGTTTGCGAGAATCTGAAGTAATGCAGAAGAAATTATTGTTGAGATAAATAAAACTTTCATTCAGTCATTTATTTAAAACAAGTGTGAGTGCTTTGGTATAAATTTAAACATGATGCATGCACATGTTTAACGAACTAGAACAACCTTAAAACTAGTTACTATACCACGACAATTCAACATACCATAAAGAAGTGCCACCTTAGGGTCGGTTAAGTCTTTGCATGTTGAACCGTGACATTCTCAATCAAATGATATTCTAGAGTAACACTTATTCCATATCATTCAATCATCGTTTATTCAGTCAGATTTTTAATTAACAAACATAATCAAAACCTTCATGAGTGTAACCCACCATGTCAGATCTCACGAGCTTAACTCGAGAATTGCCACCTTATGGTCGGTCAATCCCGAAATACCCTTAGAAATCCTATTTGTTAGGAAGTCAACTTTGGTATTGACCTTTGTGGAAACCTCCTTAGGGAGGAAGAAAACAAAGCTGTCACGAGGCCACACTCGGATCTCATGATGTTGAACTAATGATGGAGACGGCGGGATATATATGTCATATATCCCTCTCCCACTCACTATTTAAAAAATAGGGTTTTCTATTAACCGTTAATGCACCTAGACTCTACAGGATTAAACGACTAATTTTAATCAAGTTATCTAGCGTATTAACTAATTATAAACAAATTCTGATTAACTAATTAATGATTTTTAACAATTAAAAATCTAATCTATTAGTGAATAATCTAAGCCTTTGTAAACTTTTTACTAAGGTCAGATTATTTTGATAGTGTTTACCAAGTTTTAACTATTAAAACTCTAACACTTTATTCGATCCATTTATTATTAGGTGATTAATCATATTAATCTTAATTACAATAAATGACCCTATTAATATAGCTTATTAAACACTTTAATAACTGGATTAATATTAATGAGAATTACCAAGTTTTCTAACCATTAAAAAACTAATCTCATTATTCATAGCCATTTATGTATATTGTCCATTTTAATCACATTAAAATAAAATAAAATAAAATATCAGGCTATGATGCATGTATGACATATCAAATATATTTGTGTAGGCACATCTAATCTAAATGACATACGTATGCATGATAATACTTTTATCATCACATAATATAAAGCATATATGAATTGATCGAGTAATATGGATTATTTAACCTAAAAAATTAAAATCTAAAATTACAGAAATACCCCCAAGACATTCATTGGTCTTCTAGTAACTTTAGATATCTTTAAGTCTGATTCATCTCATGAATCCGAAACGAGAAATCTGCACAGAACGCACTAGGCAACACTTGCCAATGGAACCGTGCAAGACAATGTGAACGGTGCCGTGAACTAGTGGTGTAAAAATGGGCCGGCCGGCCGGCCCAGGAAGTTCACGGGCCGTTCTGGGAACGGCCCTTGAAGGAAGAGGGCCAGGCCGCTGGGAGGAGGCCCGGCAAGCCGGCCCGCCTGGCATGCCAATCCGGCGTGCCAGTCCTGTCAGACCGATCCGCCGGTCCGTTCGGCATAATTTTTATTTTATTTTTTTTTCAAAAATCCTCCAACGGCTGGAATTGATTTCTAGCAGTTGGAGGAAATAAAAATTACCAAAACCCCCCTAAAATCTTTTAAATTATATTTTGACCCACAAATCAAATTTTTCTATAAATACTTCCATCCATTTCATTTTCCATTAACTCTCTCTATCATTCTTTTAATCTCTCATTCTCTCAAATCTCAATCTCTAATATATTCTCCAATTCTCTAAACTTTTTCATTCAATTTGGTTATTACTCTCTCTACAAAATGCTCTACGTTTTCCACCAACACAACAAATTTTAAAGGTACAATTTTGTTATTACTTTTGGTATAACATATTCTCATAGTAAATTTATATGTTTATGTTTAGATTTGAGTTACTTAATGAAAACATTATCTATTTAGTTAGTTAGTTTATCAATTTTTGGGCTTTAATGTTAATATTATTTATTTAGTTTACTAAGATTTTTAAGTTTAGTAGTAATTTTAATATTTGTTATTAATAAATTTAGAAAGTTAATTTGTATTACTGAAATTACTTTTTGTAATAAGTAAATAATGAATGTTAAGTGTAGTAATTACATTTGATATTGTTTTTTTCATAAATTAAAATTTTTTATTTGTAGATTATGTTAGTAAATTTAAGAGTAGTGGTTCAAATCATCAATTTTATGTTAGTATATTATGTTAGTAAATTTATCAATTTTATTTGTAGTAGTGAACTAGTGAATTTAAAATTTTATGTTAGTAGATTATGATTTTTTTGTTTATTTAATTTGTTTTTTAAGTAAATAAATTATTGTAAGTGTCGTATTAGTTATAGTAATTATTGTTAGTAAATTAAGATTACTGTTAGTAAATATTGATTTTTAATTTGACTATTAACTACTATAGTGCTCATATTTTTATTCAGATAATGGATCCTAACCAGCAGCCTTATTTTCCGGACGGTTTGAATATGCTCAACGATGAATTTGATATTTCAGAATCGACCCATACTCAAGCGGGACCTTCTGGTTTCTACGTTACACCAACATCACGTCCCAGAAAATTAGCATCAGATGTGTGACAATGTTTCAACATAATCCAAATGAAACTCCCAAACGGGGCGTCTGGCCTCAGAGCTAAATGTAAGTTTTGCCATAAGAATTATGCTACAAGTACGGGGGGAACCGGACATTTAAGACAGCATATGCACAAATGTATGTCTGCACATGGACAGGTAGATACTACAACCCAGACACAACTTCAACGGCACCCAGACGGGTCCGTTACGATGTGGCAGTTCGACGCCATGCACGCTAGAGAGTGCTTGGCACGATACATTGCACAAACTGATCAACCGATCAGTATTGGTGAGAGTCCATTTTATAAAGAATTAATCACATCTGCATATAACCCCCAATATGAACCTGTTTCTAGAACCACCACTAGAAATGATTTGATACGATTGTTTGAAACCGAAATGGATGACTTAGTTGCTGAAATACAACATTTAAGTGTCTCTGTTGCATTAACTTCTGATATTTGGAATGCGTATTCCAAACAGGACTATTTATGTGTCACGGGACACTATTTAGATTCTGATTGGAGGATAACAAAAAGAATTTTTGGTTTTCGTCCTATGGATTTTGCACATACCACAGAAAACATTTTTAATGTCATAATGGAAGTTTTAGAAACTTATGAAATCACGCATCGCATTCTTTCAATCACATTTGATAATGCATATGCAAATACTAACTCTATTGCATTGTTTGTTGCAAGAAATATCCCACAAGATGGAGGTTATTTCTTCCATCAACGGTGTGCATGCCATATTATAAATTTAGTTGTACAGGCTGGTTTAAAGCAGGTAAGGGACCAAATAGATCGCATCAGAGATGCCATTTCTTGGATTTGCAGTTCTAATCCTAGATTCAGTGAATTCAAGAGACATTGTAAATTAAACGGTCTCAAACCCCGACGATTCCAAACTGATATGCCGGTAAGGTGGAACTCTACTTATTTAATGTTGCAAAATTGTTTGGAATATGATACAACCATTACATGTTTTTATAACATGAAATTGACCGAAACAGTACAACTTAGTCTAAAATTACTTACCACAGACGATTGGTATATGGCAAAGATTTTTGTTCAATTTTTAAAGATTTTTTACAATGCCACTGTAACTCTTTCCGGGGTATATTACCCCACATCTTCCCAGGCAATCCATCAGATAGTGGAAATGTCTGAACTATTTAACAGTTATAGAGAAGATGAACATCTAGGCGCTGCAGTTGTTGTCATGGAGACAAAGTTGAAAAAATATTGGGCTAACATTCCCCTACTTTATGCCATAAGTGCTATAATAGATCACAGGATTAAATTAT
Organism: Dipteronia dyeriana; assembly: GCA_032871835.1. Lineage (NCBI taxonomy): Eukaryota > Viridiplantae > Streptophyta > Magnoliopsida > Sapindales > Sapindaceae > Dipteronia > Dipteronia dyeriana. Next base: position 78,951,165 of record CM065301.1, on the reverse strand, counting down.
CTGGTTTAGAAGTTTCGCTTGAGTTTATTGGTATTAATTTGTCAATAGATTATTCAGAACTAATTACTGATATTCGAACCAAGTTGTTCGAGATTTTTCGTATTTATGAGACCAGGTTTGGCAACATTGACATCCCCCAATCAACACGACCGGAGACAGAGCCGAAGCAAACAAGTTGGAGCCTTCTGAAACGACGAAAAAAAGATAAATCAGCAAGTACTTCTTCAAGGCAAAGATCTAGCCCATCTTCTTGTACCGAACTTATTAGGTACCTTGAAGCACAGTTCGATGTTGTTGAAGACAAGGAAGAGTTTGATTTGCTGTTATGGTGGACGACCTATAAGTACAGGTATCCAGTTCTGTCACACTTAGCACGTGACGTACTGGTTATTCCAGTGTCAACGGTGTCTTCAGAACAAGCTTTCAGCACCAGTGGACGCAAAATTGAACCAAGAAGAAGCTGTTTGTCTCCAGAGATGGTGGAGGTATTAACATGCCTTCGAGATTGGAAGCATGCTAAAAAAAGGTTACAAAATCTAACTGTAGATAAAGAACTTAATCTAAATTTCGACAATCTATATATTGATGACCCTTCAGGTAGTGGTCAGGGCCAGAACTAGGTTATACTTTTACATATGTATTTATTATTTACTTGTAAGTTGTAAAACGGATGCACTCTTTTTCCCTTACCAAGTTTTTATCCCACTGGGTTTTTCTTGGTAAGGTTTTTAATGAGGCAATCATGTAAATATGTATTACTGAATTCCATAAGTGAAAAATAAATAAATAATCAAAAAATTGTTCGTTCTCTTTATTCATTTCAAATCCTAATAATTGTTCGTTCTCTTCATTCATTTTAAATTCTAAACCATTAACCATAAACTATAAATCCTAAACCCTATACCCTAAATCCAAAAAAACGTAATTTGGAAAAAAAATTGGACCAAAAAACTAACCCGCCGAACCAGGCCCGCCCTGCCCGCCAGAGGGGCCCGGCGGGCCTGCCTGGCACGGCACGCAGGCACGGCCCGCCTGAGGCAGGCCGGCGTGCCTTGCTGTGCCCGGCCTGCTTATCAGGAAACAGGCCGGGCTGGGCCGGCCCCTGACACCGTAGCGTGCCAGGCCCAGCCAGGCCTGTTTCCAGAAATGGACTGGCCGGGCCAGTCCATTTTTACACCACTACCGTGAACAATAGTACCCGGTGAACATTACCGTGAACAGTATCGTCGTCGTGCACATATCCAGTTCTTCATTTACAGGTTACAATTATATTTATTTACAATGCAATAACAGTACAAATAAATAAAATAAAAATTATACAACCCATAAACCCTAAATCCACAATACCATAAAAAATTACAATCAACCATAATTAAATTAAACAATTTGATTATAAACATTCATACAATCATAAAGATGGTGCATACACATTCATACATACAGAAGCATCGAAAACAATTTCATATTCTGAAAAATAAATTGGCTCTGATACCAATTGCTGGAATCTCGTTCACCGGTCACGCAACGGAAGTAAGGTTTAAATTTTTTTAATACATATTATATAGGACCAGTGAACTTGGGATCGTAATTATTTTTGGAACTCATACATACAATATGTATACACAGGAAATTGTAATCAATATAATGAGAAGAAGAAAATCTTACCAACGCTTGGAGGCTCTTTTACTTTACGATATGCTCCTGTCTGAACCAATCTTATCAACGTTTGGAGGCTCCTTCACTTTACGATGTGCTCCTGTCTGAATCACACAATCTTCCTTGTTATCTTCTGGGATTGGTAACTGCGTGTAGGCGTGTCACAGTCTCAAGAACTTGAATGGAGGATGTAGAGAAAAGACTTGAAGAAACTCTTTCTTCGATTTCAGTGCACACTTTTCTCTAATTAATATATTTCTCTAATTAAAAACCTCATGATATATTTTTATTTAAAACAAAATGTTTATTTATTTTTATTAAAAGATATCATCTAATTTGAATTTAAACTATTTAAATTCAAAATTTTAATATTTAATTTAATAAAATAAAATAATCATATTATCTTATTTTATTTACAAAACAAATATCAACAAACACCCTCCATTTAGTGATTAATAACATAATTAAATAATCTTATTATTTAATTTATTTAATCACTATTATTCATTAAACAAATAAACTCATTATTTAATTAATTTCCGAATAAATACGTGTCACTTACTCACTTTCGTAACACAATTAATTAGACAATCCAATTAAATAACCGTGACCCTTGTTACCTAAATCGACTGGGCTAGCAAGGGGACCTAATAGACCCACAATATTTTGAGCTCCAATAATCGTCGGAAACATTAATTAAACACTTTAATTAATATTCCTTGATTATTAACTCCGGTGTTATTCCACTAAAAATCTGAAGCTGCACTCTCTCAACTGCAGATGCTTTTGCACAGACCGATACAACTCGGTGTCCATCGATATAGCTATTACATATGGTGTGATCCTCCACGGTAATTCATTATTAGAGTTGGGTCATAATGTTAGTTATACCCCTCTAATTACATATATCCTTTAAGTACCGTTGATTCTCTAATGAACAATAAATCATATTTCCTCACGGAATTAGGAAGGCGCTCATATTTTCCAAGCCCTGAATCAACTCTTAAGGGGACTGTCATCTACTTCTCACAAGAAGGAGTGGATTCCACTATTGTGTACAAACCTTTCCAACCACAAGTCAAACCGCAATCCCAACATACGGAGTATATTGATCAGGAAATGCATCTGACTTCACCCAAGGTACATCAAAAACCGTGATCTAACCTGAAGGAGTTAATAAAACACTCAGGATTAAGATCACCTACATATAATCATCATCTCAACAACTGATATCATTGCAAGAAGTCAATTCGTGCAAGTGTGTTGAGAGAGAGAAGAGACATATATGCCCGTGAGATCATTATCTCAACAACTGATATCATTGCAAGAAGTCAATTCGTTTTGCATAAGAGATAAAAAATTGTATTTGTATTTCTTCTGTACGTGAATTGATATTAATATTAAAAGACATATCAGTACAAGTGTTGCTTGATATTAAAATAGATATCAATACATATTCCATATACAGACGTGTAATAGTGTGTGCATAAAACAGTGTATCAATTAAGAAAGATTGTATGCAAAAGTTGTGTGGAAACAAAAAAAAAAGAGTTTCTTCATTCTTATTCTATCTTCATCCTCCATTCTAAGATCCTAAATCCGTGACACGCCCACACACAGTTAACAGTCCCGGGATATAGCGAGGAAGATCGAGTGGTTCAGACAGGAGCACGTCGTAAAGTGAAAGAGCCTTCAAACGTTGGTATGGTTATAAGATTTTCTTCTTCTGATTAAATTGATTACGAATTTTGTGTATACATATTTATTTATTATTTTAATAATTGATATGTATGAGTTCCAAAAATAATTACGATTCTAAGTTCATTGGTTCCAGATCAATTATGATATGTGTTAAAAAATTTAAAACCTATTTCCACTGCGTTACCAGTGAACGGGTTTTCAACATATCTTTCCGGATAAACTGGAATCCACAAGAAAGAGTAAAACTCTGAAGATAAATTCTGAATTTTATTGATAAAATTTGATTCGTCTTTTAGCTTACAAGCCTATTTAAAGTAAACGAACTCTAATCCTTTATGAGCAAGGAAACAAACCTAAATTAAGGAAAATTACCAAAAATAGCAAAATCGAAATAATAATGGAAACAAATAATACTAAAGACCTAAGCCAGGGCAGAATTGACGGCAGCAATTCTAACTTATTACCAAAACAAATATTTCCTAAAATGGCAAAAAAACGACAGTTTCGGGGCTTAAACGATGGAATTCGATCGAAAAAGGACGTGCATCACAGCCAAAGGTTGTGAGTATCGTAGACCTTTTCAATTCGCTTCAGTTGTGCAAGTTTCGGGCCGACTCCGTCACCAGCTCTAGTAGAAATCATTTCTTGAATTTCGGGTGGTCCATCAAAGCCATAAAGGACTCCACCACTTGTTCTGCATAAGCACTGATGTAAGTTATATCAATACACACTGGAAAAAAAAGAACTATATATATATATATATGTCACATCTAATATCGTTAACAAGATATAAGATTTGGTCTCTTCTAACTAAGTAGACGTGTTTTAGGCCATAAGTGAAGGATGCTTGGGTGAAGCCTATAATACAAAGCAAATCTGTGAGGGTGAATGACACGCATGTGAATTTTAAAGCGGACAATATCCACTTGGTGGGCCTGAGGAAATTGTCACATCTTACATCTCTAGCAAGTGAGGTCCATGACTTATATATAAGCATTGGTCTCTTCTAACTAAGTATACGTGTTTTGGGCCATGAGTGAGCGGTGAATATCTACTTGGTGAATATCTAATTGGTAGGCGTGGATTGTTACAATATATATATATATATATATATATATATATATATATATATATATATATGTATGTATGTATGTATGTATGTATGTATGTATGTATGTATGTATATGTATCACAACTTCTTCTACCCATCCTGTATATTGTCCTTTTCGTTTCGTGTTGGAATATAAACTTATTTTATCAGTATATAGTAGACGGGATTTTACAAAAAAAAGCTTTTAATACTTATAGGAGAGAATAGATATTTATTTTTTCAATACCAATTTTACACAATATAGGGATTGGGGACAACCACTATTTATAATTGAAAAAGATTGTATAGAGTGAAGCGATACTCTGGGGTCTTATAAAAGAGAATTATTTCTTTCAATTGACTATTCATCTATTGTATTTTCATCTAAATAGGGACAAGAAAGTTCTATGGAAAAATGGTGGTTCAGTTAGATGGAGGAGTTCGTATAAAGGTGTGGGCTAAGTAAATTAATTGATAGTCTGGGTCCGAGTAAAAAAAATACCAGTGTAAGCGAGGTCTCGGTTAGAAATGATAAAGATAAAAACATTCATAGTTGGGGTGATAGTTCTAGTTATAGTAATGTTTATCATTTAGTTAGCGTCAGGGACATTTGGAATTTCATCTATGATGACACCTTTTTTGTTAGGGATAGTAATAGGGACATTTATTCCATATATTTTGATATTGAAAATCAAATTTGAGAGATTAACAATGATAATTCTTTTCTGAGTGAACTAGAAAGTTCTTTTTATGGTTTTCGTAATTATTATTAATGGATCTAAAAGTGATGATCCCGACGATGATCTTTCCATCTATAATACTAAATCGAGTTGGAATTATCACATTAATAATTTCGTTGACTCTTATCTTCAGTCTCAAATATGTATTGATAGTCACATTTTAAGTAGTAGTAACAATTACAGCGACAATTACATTTATAATTACATTTGTGGTGAAAGTAGAAATAGTAGTGAAAGCAAAAGTTCCAATATAAAAACTGGTATGAATGGTAGTGATTTAACTATAAGAAAAGTTCAAATAATCTCGATGTCACTCAAAATACAAGCATTTGTGGGTTCAATGTGAAAATTGTTATGGATTAATTTATGAGAAATTTTTGAAGTCAAAAATGAATATTTGTGAACAATATGGACATTATTTGAAAATAAGTAGTTCAGATAGAATCGAACTTTCGGTTGATCCAGGTACTTGGAATCCGATGGATGACGACATGGTCTCTCTAGATCCCACTGAATTTCATTCATAAGAGGAACTTTATAAAGATCGTGTTGATTTTTTTATATATATAGGATTAATAGAGATTGTTCAAACAAGTAAACTAAACAGGATTCCAGTCACAATTGGGGTTATGGATTTTCAGTTTATGGGCGGTAGTATGGGATCCGTAGTAGGCGAGAAAATCACCCATTTGATCGAGTACGCTACCAATAAACTTTTACTTCGTACTCTAGTGTAAGCTTCCAGAGGGGCACACAAGCAAGAAGGAAGTTCGAGCTTGATGTAAATGGCTAAAATACCGAGGCGAATGCAAGGGGGGTCCATAGGGCCCATGACCCCCCGTTAATAAAAATTTCACAAAAATTATTTATATGTTTAATTGCAATCTAGTCCCCCATATTATTAATAATATAGATTTATTCCATTTATTTGTGTCTAAGACAAAATCGATCTCTTTTAGTAATTTCATTTCTTATAATTTGATACACTATTTTTTAATCTAGTCCATATATGAGTTCAACTATTGCATTAATGGGTGAATTTTTAATCATTGGATTTAAATCAATTGAAAATTTACAAGAAATTAAAACTAAAAGGACATAATATCCTCTCGTAATTACCCTGTAACTATACATGAACTGTATAATGTTAAAACCGTATATATATATATATATATATATATATATATATATATATGTGTGTGTGTGTGTGTGTGTGTGTGTGTGTGTGTGTGTGTGTGTGTGTGTGTGTGTGTGTGTGTGTGTGTGTATTTTTTATTAGGTATTCACTAGAACAAATTAAGAGTTTCTTTACTATTTCATTATACAATATCTATCTTATTTTCAATATTTTATATGAATTATATATTTATTAATTATGAACTATTGAAAGATATATTGCATCAATGTAACAAAATGAAAGATCATTTTCTTTCAAATTCTTTGATTATATATATTGAAACGGAAATCGTAAAGAAATTTAAATAAATATGATTATAGATAACTTTTGAGATACAAAATAAAGTCAATTTTCATTTCGATTATTAAAATTATTGTCATTATTAATATTATTATTATTTTTATTATTATTATTATTATTATTTTGTATCATTACCTTAAAATCTAAACAGTATTACGCTTTGATATATTAATATATTTTTCTTATGTGATCTTTAATATTAATTTTTATCTTGATTCCTCAAAGCTAAAATCTTGGCTTTATCCCTACTAAAACATCTTCTGCTTTGTAAGATTATCAATAGAATAAAAAGGTATTCTATATATCAAATCTTACATCTACTACCAGTAGAGTAACAACTAGTTTTGTCATTTTTCGGATATCATTATTGCCGAACCTAATGCCTATATTACATTTACAGGTAAAAGAGCATGGAATAAGACAGTATCCGAAGCTTCCTAGAATAAGACAGTACCCGAAGCTTCCTAGAATTGTTACGTGGTACGATTGGATACTAGAATAAGACAGTACCCGAAGCTTCCTAGAATTGTTACGTGGTACGATTGGATCTAACAATTGTGAGAACTACTGTAAATTTTCCTTAAAAGGTCACTAACTTCATAAAGTTGAGTTGATCATAAGTCTGCGCATATAATAGATAAATAAAATATTGTTATATGAATCACTATTATAATTGATAATTCTTGAAAAGACAATGCAATATGGCATGATTTTATATTGGAAATACATATAAATTATCTACATACTGATGATCGGATGTGCCAAACTGTACCCTAATTCCCTAAAACAAGCATTAACTCATTACGTGACATATACAGTTGGGGTGTTATTTACTCTCACTGCAAGAGACTGCGAAACCCAAAAAACAATCCCTTGTAAAAATAAAAAAAAATTGCATACATTGGAGGGGGCATGAAATGGATGAGGAATGGTGAAGACTGAAGTGTGAGTGATAATTGGAGAAAACATCTCCGCACATGATTGAAGCAGACACGATCTCCAATACTCACCTTGTAAAACCAATCCACTCAACCACATTTTCTCTCTCATTTAAATTTTGATCCCCATCTTTTTTGTCTTCATGCTAAGCATTTGCATGAAGCAGATTTAGTCTCAAATGCTCACCTTGAATACCCAATCCACACACATCCACTGTCACTTTCACTATGTCCTGTATCTTTTGTTTGTTGCTACTTGCTACTACTTCAACACCTTGAGAGTTCACTCTCTCTTTCTCTCTATCATTTCCAGCTTTCTCTCTGTTTTATTGGATAAGGAAGCCAAGGTTTGTTCTTATGCTCTTCCATTCTTAGTTATTACTTGCTTCTTTGTATCTATATTAGCTTCTTCTGCTACTTGAACTTTCAATATATAATGTTTAGTAGAATTTATTTTCATCTGGGTGTGATCAAAATTTGAGTATTGAATGTGGGTTTAAATTGTTTTCCAGTTTTCTGTTATGTGATTGGAAACTGTCTATGTTTTTATCTGTCCCAAATGAAATTTTATCAAGGCTATGGCATATTCTTTATTTGGTTTAGCTTTGTTTGGAATTTAATCTCTAAATTAATTAGCTTTAAAAAATATATAATCTCATACTTTCTGTAGAATATAATGATGGATGCTTGAACATAATCTACTAGGTGGGATTCACGTCCCTGTGATCAAAAGCATGCAAAGTTGAGTTCTTGTCTCCTTGTTTTTATGTTTAATGGTTGTGGAATTCAAGAACCTTGCATATGAAATAGAACCATAAATTGGAAACAAAGTATAACCGAAAATGCAGAAACATGAGCTAGAGCAGTAGCAAGACTACAGAAAGTTTATGAGCCCTGTATGTTTGGTGGTTCTCTGAAGTTTCCTGGAATTTAGCAGAAATTTCTCTCAGTTGATCAGTCTAAGTTGCTGTTATGGAATTTCATACACTGGTTTCGACAGATTTAGCTTGTGTTGTTGTTTTTGTTCCATTCTTCATCCAATTTATTTATAATTTGCTTCTAGTCTCATAGGATGCTTCTTAGAATCAATATTTGCATATACTCTTAGAGTATCTCCGTATATAGTCTTCTTTTGCTTCTATGATACGAGAAACACTAAACATGAGAACAATGTAATCCTAATCCACTGTTTCTAAAATTATGTTCTGTTTATTCGTAGACAGCACGACTTAATCAATTGAAAAGATGGAGGAGATAACAAATGTGATGGAGTTTGAGGCCATTGCCAAGCAGAAATTGCCAAAGATGATTTACGACTACTATGCATCTGGTGCAGAGGACCAGTGGACTCTTCGGGAAAATCGAAATGCATTCTCTAGGATTCTGTAAGCACTTCTGTGCTTAACAATTCAACCTATAATGAATTTTTTTTGGTTTATTTCAGTCTTATGATTAAGCATGTTCTATCTTTTCTTAAATTCGTCATAATTTCGGATAAATATATTTCTTTTTTGGTTTTTCCCAAAAAATAGGTTTCGTCCACGCATTCTTATTGATGTAAGTAAGATTGACATAACCACAACTGTTTTGGGCTTTAAGATTTCAATGCCCATCATGATTGCTCCAACTGCAATGCAGAAAATGGCTCATCCCGATGGTATATTCCTCTGCTTACTGATTAATACTATGTTTTAGACATCTAAACTAACCATTTTCTATGTTGCTTTTGGATTTAGTTACTGCATTTCAAGAAATTACTGGCATATCATTCTATGTTGATTTTTTTTTTTAACTTTTGATTTTCTTGGACCCTGAAATAGAACTCGATAACTAGTCACTAATCCTGTTGCTATATTTATTCTTTATAGTAACATGACCCTTAATTTGAACACTGTTTGGAGAGCTAACACAGAATTTTGAGGTCTATATAGTTCATTTGACATAAAAGTCATATAATTTTCTCTGCTGCTTCTTAAATGTATTTAGACTACAAACACCAACAAGATAAATACACATTTATGTCTAAACATAGTAGTGTAATTTTGTGCAGGAGAGTATGCAACAGCAAGAGCAGCTTCGGCAGCTGGCACTATTATGGTTTGCTTCTCACAGTTTTGTTTTATTTGCAGTTGTATCATACAATTTTTTTTCATAGCTTGGCCTATATGATAAGAAATAGGGGCTTGCTATGCTCTATGCATTATCGTTATAATTTATAATCAATGCTGACTTCCTTATTCAATTTATGCATGATTGTTGATTAAGACACTTTCCTCGTGGGCTACTTCCAGTGTCGAGGAGGTTGCTTCAACAGGACCTGGCATTCGCTTTTTCCAACTCTATGTGAGTTTAAGAAATCATCTTTTTTGTTATGAAAATTATATTTTTCTCATGAAGCTAATCTCTGTGGAAATGAAGTCAATCTTGTTGTCTTCTCAATAGATTGAACCTTTATATATTCACGGAGTTGTTCGATGCTAAATACCTTTTCTAATTCCAGATTTCTAAATTATTCCAGGGAACAAAAGTTTTATACATTAAACTAAATGATCCGTCATGAGGTATTCATGCCATATTATATCATTCACCTGATGAATAATTGCTTTCTTTACGATGCAGGTGTACAAAGATAGGAATGTGGTTTCACAACTTGTGAGGAGAGCTGAAAGGGCTGGTTTCAAGGCAATTGCCCTTACTGTGGATACTCCAAGGCTAGGCCGTAGGGAAGCTGATATCAAGAACAGGTGAATAATCTTTCAAAGCGTAATGAAATGCGAAAAACATTGTCTACAAAGATTTAGTTTAGTCATCTCACCATTCAATGAAATATCAAGATAATATTACAATGATAATTTATATTAATTTAATGTGTTTCCTCACAGATTCGTTTTGCCACCTAATCTGAACTTGAAGAATTTTGAAGGCTTGGATATTGGCACGATGGATAAGGTGGGTGATATATGGCTGACTAGATTTAGTGTTATGGTTCCTGTATGCGATACTTGTTCTTTTACATTTTTTTTTTGGTGACCTTGTAGGCCAATGACTCTGGACTAGCTTCATATGTGGCTAGCCAAGTTGACCGGTCACTTAGTTGGAAGGTAACATGTCTTTCATTTTTAAAAATTTGTTGACAATAGCGTAGTAATTTTTGGATAAGTGCCAATCTGGTATTTGATAAACCTTACCCATTTGAACAGGATGTGAAGTGGCTTCAAACAATCACCTCATTGCCAATTCTGGTGAAGGGTGTCATTACTGCTGAGGATAGTAAGCAAAATTCTTCATCAAGAGATTATAGAGTTATCTTCACCGTTCACTTTTTTGAGTGGAATTCTTAACAATATTATCATTTGATTCAACCCTTTTATGATGATAATGCAGCCAGGATAGCATTACAAAATGGAGTTGCAGGAATCATTGTTTCCAACCATGGAGCTCGCCAGCTAGATTATGTCCCTGCAACTATTATGGCTTTGGAAGAGGTACATTTGTTTGCATTTTAAATTGTTTCTAAATTCTAATTCTCTTATTCCTTATTTGCTCGGTTGAATACTTTTTCTTAATCGATATCATCTTCTTACTTCCTTGTCATCATTTGCATGAACTGTTTTTCATGGTTTGTGCTTTTTTTCCTTGTTATTTTATCTAGTATTCCTGTTCTTGATAATTTGGTGGTTTTCTGGATAGTGAAATGTTTCAAGAATATTTATACACCATAGTTTGAAATCGTCTAAAATCTATGTTTTTCTTATTTTAAGTTAATTCCACTTTTCATTTTCTATAATTTGCATCAATACTGGAACAACCACTAAATTTAATGTTGTTTAAAGTGAATTCCATACTTGTTTTATTCAATAATTCTGTTGAAACTCACAGGTTGTCAAAGCTGCGCAAGGCCGAGTTCCTGTTTTTCTGGATGGTGGAGTACGACGTGGAACAGATGTCTTCAAGGCATTGGCTCTAGGAGCATCCGGAATATTTGTATGTATATAAATGTGAATTCACCATTGTGGAGTATATAAAAAGCAATGACATAGGCTAGAAGTTGGTTTACTGGTTAGTAAATGTTTACTCAATTGTTCTTTTGTATGAATTTCAGATTGGAAGGCCAGTAGTGTTCTCACTGGCTGCTCAAGGCGAGGCTGGTGTGAGAAAAGCACTTGAAATGCTTCGAGATGAATTTGAACTGACAATGGCATTAAGTGGTTGCCGCTCCCTCAAGGAGATTACTCGTGACCACGTTAAGACTGATTGGGACCCTTCTCGTGCTGCAGCCAGGTTATAAAGTGGTCTTTTACAATCCCACTAAAACAGTTGAAGGATTGTTATTCAAATGATTTATCTTAAATTTGTAGGGTTGGTTAAATTTGCGAGGTTTAAGGTTTTTGTAATTACGAGATATTACTTTTTTAAATGGTTGCTGCTTTCCATGTGTATCTTTCTCTAAACCAATTTATGTTTTGCTGATGCTACCGTTTTGCATATCTTCAATTATGGATATTGATATTTCTTAGTATAAATCTTTGTCTGAAAAATAAGCATGGCTTATCTTCTCTTTGATTGCTAGCCCTTCTGATGATAGGTGATGATGATCTGCCAGGAAAGAAGCAGAAATGAGACACCAGGATTGTAGTATCACTTGTTTCATGTCTATTTTGTTTAATAGAATTAGGGGTGGGGTGGCCATGATTTTATGATCCGAGATAAATTGAACAAAACCGAACCTACATATTCGAGTTGAGTCACCTTGTTAATATGAGTCAATCCAATTAAAAAACCAAAAACGGAGTTTATGCGAGTCATTGACGATTTTACCTTATCCAAAACTGAACACAACCGGATAAACCAAGTAAATAATATATATATATATATATATACGTATGTATGTATGTATGTATGTATGTATGTATATGTATGTATATTATAAAACTAAATATAAATAGATATATTATTTAACTATTCATAGACACCTATGTTATTAGCATTCAATTATGATTATGTGTATTATTGAATATTGACTATATTTTGAATTATGATGGAATGTATTATGGATTGTTTAGATTTTTGTTTATATTATCAAGTTAAATATTTTTTTTAATGCTTGAAATTGCTGAGTTATATATAAACATTTTATAATATATTTTATTTAAAAAAATCTCGTTAGAGATTATCCGTACAACAATTAACTGAGAGGTACGGGGTGCCCCTCCGGAGGGTAAGGAGAGGAGATTGTGTGTTGAGGCTCTTGTATTAGTCTCTAGTATCTGGTACTGGTCTCTAGTATCTGGTACTGGTCCCTGTCTCTGGTCCTTGGTCCCTAGTCCCCATTCCCCACTCCTCGCTTCCCGATCTTCGGCCCATGGTCCCTAGTCCCCGCTCTCTAATCTCTGGTCTTCTTCTTGGTTCTCATCATAATGAAAGTGGTTACAAAGGATGAGACCGCCCGTAGGTGACTCTTAGTGTTTCGATTCCTCCGGTTGAGGGTCGGAGCCCCTCCAAACTCTTTTGGTCGGTCATGTGGAGCTTTTATGTTTTCTGGGGTGTATTTGTCCAAGCTCCTCTAGTCCCAGTGTCAAATCGCTAGAAAAGGTATATGTTCCCCTTAGATGAGCTTGTAGAGCTTTAAGGGTCTTCTGGTGGGTCCAGTGGTACTCTGGTTTTTGGCATGGATTTTGTCATGCTCATCTAGCTTTGGTGCCAAGTCCTCAAGAAGGTTGTTCGGCCCCTTAAAAAGGTCTATCGAGGACTCCACGACTCCTCGAATCCTCTCTAGCAGATCTAGAGGGTTTGTCCCCTTTTTATATGTGACTCACCATGTATAGAATTTGATATGGTAAATAAGGCCATTAGGGCCGGAGCTTAGATCTCATACAAGTATTGTGATTGCTCCTGTTTTATCTACTGACACAACAACAGGTGGAAATACACATCCAATGAAGACCAGGTCTAAGGCTGTGTGTTTAAGCCTAAGGTGTTTCTTACTTCTAAAGAGCCTAGCACTGTTGATGATGCCCTCCAACAGCCACAATAGAAAGTTGTTATGGCTTATGAGTTTGTGGCTCTTATCCGAAATGAAACCTGGTCTCTTGTGCCTTTACCTACTGATAGAATATTTATTGGATGCAAATGGGTGTTCAAAGTGAAAGAGAATTCAGATGGCACAGTGAATAAGTACAAGGCTCGGTTGGTAGCTAAGGGCTTTCATCAAACTGTAGGGTTTGACTTCAATGACACTTTCAGTCTTGTGGTAAAGCCTACTGTAATTCGGATATGAACAATGTTTTCCTCAATGGCATTCTTTAAGAATAGGTGTTTATGGAGCAACCTTTAGGTTTTCATGATCCCAAGTCACCTGGTTTGGTTTGTAGACTTCACAAAGCTTTATATGGATTAAAACAAACTCATCGGGCTTGGTTTGATAAATTAGCATCAGCTTTGATTTCATTTGGTTTTTTCTCATCAAAATCAGATCAATCCTTATTCATTAAAGTAACTTCTCGACATTCTACATTCTTGTTAATGTATGTGGATGACATCTTGGTTACTGGAAATGATTTTGCAGTAGTGACAAAGTTGGTTTCTCAACTCAATACTGCTTTTGCTTTGAAGGACTTAGGTATCATCAATTACATTTTGGGTGTCCAGGTGCATAAAATCGGTGAAGGTTTTCATCTCTCTCAAAGTAAATACATATTAGATCCTTTATGCAAAGTGAAAATATAATTACAAACATTTTAAATACTCCGATGACTAGTAGTGAAAAGCTTTTTCCATACGGAAGTGATCCAGTAGAAGATGTGCAACTATATCGAAGTGTGGTGAGTACATTACAATATGCAACCATTACAAGACCTGAGATTTCATATAGTGTTAATCGTGTATGCCAATTTATGCACGAACCATTGCAATCTCATTGGAAAACAGTGAAGAGAATACTCAGATATCTAAAGCGTACATTGGATTATGGTTGGCACTTGAAAGTATTGTATAAACTTGACATAACCAGATTTTGTGATGTTGATTGGGGTTCAGATCAAGATGATATGCGATCTACATCAGACTATTGTGTTTATTATGGTTCAAACTTAGTGTCATGGCATTCTAAGAAGCAATATACATTGTCAATATCAAGTACATAAGCCGAATATAGAAGTCTGGCTAATCTAGTTGAGTTAACTTGGATCAAGTCTTTGCTCACTGAGTTGGAGATGACAACTCCTAAAACAGCAATAATTTGGTGTGACAATTTGAGTACAGTAATGATGTCAGCTAATCCTATTCAACATGTTAGAACCAAGCATATTAAACTGGATGTGTACTTTGTTCATGAGAAAGTAATGCAGAAGCAATTAAAAGTGAGACATGCTCCAAGTATTGATCAAGTTGTTGACATTTTTACTAAAGCTTAATCAAGTAGTATGTTCTTGTTGTTAAGAGACAAACTCAGAGTTGAAAAACTTCCACTTTTGAGTTTGAGGGGGGATGTCAAGACCATTGAAAAGAAGCTTGTAGTTAGTTGTTAATTCTGGTATAACTAAATGTTTACGTGTAAGCTTTTGATTAGTAGAAAAGTTCAGTTTGTTATTAGAAAAAAAAATCAAAAAGCTTCTTCCAAAAAAAGCATGCAAAATCCCTGTACTATTCATGCATTGAATTAATGAGAAATTCCCAGATTCAAAGTCCTTTTCATTTCTTTTAACAATACATGGTCATAACGAGAAGCTTATGTGTTATCTTGGTGACTTCCTAATGAAGGGCGATGCCTAGGTGGCTTCTTGAATAATACCCAGCACATAGGGCTGTTAATAATCAATTAATGTTGTTGGAAAGTTACCAAAAAACTGCAGTCGTGGTTCCCCCTTGTCCCTCTTCAAATGGTGAAAAACTCTTTTGCAGCCTCCAATGTATCTCTGTTGGGTTCTGGTCATTTTGACTCATTTCTTCTCATGGAATACAACTCATATATCATGTTTTAACCCAAACTTTTCATTTGAGATGAGCTGCTACCTAGGGGCTCTGGTGACCCTAATAGAGATCTGCTACAGAAGCGATCTACTGTTGAGGAACTGCACTGGTGGAAACATGCTGTAAAGGAGATGCACTGGTGCAGAGCTGCTGCCAAGGGGTGATTCGTAGAGGAGATCTTGAAAGGAGATCCGCATAGTGGATCCTAAGGGGATCTCATAGAGGGGATCATGAAGGGATCTCACAGAGGAGATTCTAAGTGGATCTCGTGGAAGAGATCCTAATAGGATCTTACAGAGAGGGGCCATACCTGGAGTGGTGCCAATCGGACCTTCTCGGAGAGGATCCTATAGGGGAAATTCTGACGGGATTCTTTTAGAGTGGACTAAAGGGGGTCCTCTTAGAGAGACCCACAGAGGACTTCCCTTATAAATGTCTTAAGAATTCTCCCTTGGATAGGTGATGAAATTTTGATGATAACAATATGTTGCGATTATACTTGATAGTAAGAGTATAATAATGTATTTGACAATCATTTCATATTAATAAAGTGATTTCTAGTTTAATAAATCTTATAGCATTTATAGTTTAATTATTATAATTGTCAAAAATAAATAATCATAAGGTCAAAAGATTATGAGAAAATAAGAATTGTTCATACATCTAGATATGTATGAGGTAGACACAATTATTTAGTTAGTCTTGAATAATACTCATAACTTAAGATAAAGGTTGGGAGTCTTTATCTTGTTAAAGTTGTAGATTATTTTGCTAGCATTTGAGTGGGATCAAATGTGTTATGATGAGTCTAAAATCATCAAAGTGTGTGTCTTTGGGTAAAAGAATCTAGTGCACTGGGTGCATTGAATTGGATCATAGTGAAATACTTTATCTAGAACAGTCAATGGATAAAAGTTTTCATTTGAAGACAATCGGAGAGTCTATCTCAATCCTGAGATAAATGATAGACTTATGGTTGTAAGTGTTATCATTTGAGCTATCAATGAGTACGATTATATAGCATAGTCTATTCTTGATAGTTTGGTGGTATTCATTTGTTAATCGATAGAGGACTTCATTTATAGATATGGACATCATGGCTCCATTTATTAAATGAAAGTAGAATATCATCATATGGATGTTTTGAGGTATTGGATATTAAATCTTAACGTTAAGTTTTCAATAGTGTTTATTGAAACATGGTTTCTAGACAAGTCAAAATATCCAAGTTCAAAATGTGGTCATATGAGTAAATATGGTAACTTGGAGAGCTATAAACGGTCTATGAGCTCTTGGCGATTACTGATATTCTTCACGCGGATACACTTTCTCCATTAAGATTGTCTAGGGTATGAATGATGAATATTAACTTATTTTATCTTTATTTAAGAGTTCAATTTTAGTTATTTAGTGGAATGAACTAAAATTAATAGATTGGACCTAAGTGAATCATTTGTTGATTGTGATTAGGTTATGTCTATTGAAACTTAAATGTAGATAGTCCGTTAAGATCCCCAATCAACACGAACTTGCATGGATCACTTGATATATTTTACCAAACCAATTTAGGGGTCCATCTAGAATTGTATTAAGACATGTGGACTTGTTTCTTTTTGTAAGAATGTGTCTAGTTCACATGTGGACTTTTATAAAGGTCCAATGGATTTAATAAAATAAAATAAATAATATATATGCCTATATATTCTCATGGGTGGCAAGGCTAATATATAAAAGCCTAAATATATTATTTTATTATTGTATTATTTAATTAAATAGAAATTAATTAATTTTTTGATTAATTAATAATTTAATTAAAAGTCAATTTTTTTTCCTAATAGGAGAAGGTCTCTTAATATTATACTATTGTTGGTAGTATAATTAATATTAAATATTATGTTTGATAAGTAGATAAATAAAATGAATTATTTATCTAGTCAAAATAGAAAATCTTTAATATGGTCACAAATACACTATTTAAGTTGGATTATGAGTCTTGGTGTATGAAATAATTCTTTTTGGAAAAAGATTATTGGTCACCAAGTAAATCCACCTAATTATAGGATTCTTACCCATCAAGTAAATCTTTCTTAGGAAATGATTAAGTCTCCTAAATTAAATATAAGTTGAATTCGGCCAACCCTATATATTTTAGGGCTAGGAATTCGGCCATCATATATATATATATGGCTTACATAATTTCAGCCAAGCTACGATTTTTTTTTGGTGAAAGAATTCGGCTACCATAGAATTTTGAGAGAGAAAATTTGTTTTTGCTATAAAACAAAATTCGATCAACTTATAGAAATAGTGTGAAGATTCGGCAAAGAAGAAAAGGAAGAAAGAACGTTTTATTTTCGATAGTATACTAGTAGCCTTTACATTAAAAGGTTTTGTGTACAACATCGAATCAAGGTTTACACGGGTTTCAATCAAATTGATTGATAATTCATAAATGACCTAACGTTTTTTGTTTTTCTTCTTAGAGGATTATTGTGACTAACAAAGAAGAAGATTTTGTTTGTTTTCATCCTCAGGTATACAATTAAAGAAAGGGAGCTCACACTCCTAGGTGATTCACGTTCGTGATTGGATTGGAAGATCTTACGGATTCAATTCGGCACTTGTTCAATCGTCACGAGAAAAATGTACGATATTTTTTATATACATCAATTAATCTAGGGTTAAGGTTCTTGTTATTAAAAAGAAAAAAAAAATTATACCAAACCCTAATTTTAATTTCACTCTTCTGTTGTACGATTTCCCCTTCACAATATATATTAAAATTTTATTAAATAGAGACAGTTAAAAACATAGGTAAAATGTTCATTAGGTCAAAAAAACCCAAAACTATATTAAACCGAACCAAATCGAATATAAAAATACATGTTTGATTTAGATTGAGCCAACCTGTTTTTAAGAATCAATTCGATTAAAAAAACTGAAAATAGATTATATGTGAGTCATGGACGGTTTTGGATGAAAACCGAATCAATCCTACTCACACTCAGGACCTAATGGAATGGAAGGAAAAAGTAAATAAAACAAAAATAGATGATAAAAGAAATCGAGGGAAGTGGTAGAATTTCAAAGTTTGAGGAAAATCTGATTGATCATGGACGTTGAAATAACCTCAACTATATACTAGGTTTAGGCAAAGAAAAAACCAATAAACTGCTGAACCAAACCAAAACAAACCAAACCGTTTGGTTTGGTATATTTTTTACTTTAAAAAAAATAGTACGGTTTTTATAATAAAATCGTATTGTATGGTCTGGTCTATGATTTTAAAATTTTCAAATCCTGACCGAACCGTGAACTGAGTAATTTTAGCACCTATTTTATTTTTATATAACACCCAAATTTTTTCAATAAAACTTAAAAACTAAAACATGAAAAACCCTAATTTATTATTTTATATTTGTTTTACTCAACCACCAATAACCTATTATTTGACTTTCATTTTATTACTTTATTTGGTTTAAAAAGATATTTTAATTTTATATTTGAATATTTTTTTTAGTTTAGTTTATATTTTATATATGACTTACTCAATAATTTATCATGCCATATATTTCTTTTAAAATATTGGATCATTTGGTATAAATTTTAAATTGTATAAAAATTACAAAAGTAAAGTTCAAGTCAAGTATCGTTAGACCAAATTGAACCAATATAATTTGGTCTAGTCTAGTCTAAAAAAGGGATTGGTCTAAACTGGTCTTGTTGTTCAAAATGTTGAAATTTTTAGTTTGGTTCGATTCTAATTGAAATTGGATTGTACCCAGCCCCTATATACCTTATGTAGAAATTGTGAGGAATGTCATATTTTTTATGTTGTGTTGTAATGATATCACCGGTTTAATAACTTATGTTTAAAAGGCACCTATTACGGTGAACTATCCAAATTACCCTTAAAATTTATCTTTGTGCTTCCATCTATACGTTAAAAAATAAAAGTTATATTCTCTTTCTAAAAACGTTATCTGAAAATCGTTCTCCTTATTTTTTTTTCAAGCATTTATGACTGGCTTAACAATGTATCAATCCGTATATGAACATGTAGTTTCCAGAATTTGTACGAGCTTTTTTTTATTCTTTTAAGACATTTTTTTTCATTTTTTCCGATTTTTTTTTCTATTGGTTCAAGCTTTTTTTTTAATAGTTCAAGTTTTTTTTATTGGTCCGAGCTTTTTTGGAAAGAATTTGAGTTTTTTTTTGTATTGGTTCGAGCTTTTTTGGAAATAATTCGAGTTTTTTTGTATTGGTTCGAGTTTTTTTTTATTGGTCCGAGCTTTTTTTTGTATTGGTCCGAGCTATTTTTCCTTTAGTTCGAGTTTTTTTTTTGTATTGATCCGAGCTTTTTTTTCCATTGGTTCGAGCTTTTTTTTTGCATTGGTTTGAGCTTTTTTTTTGTATTGGTTTGAGCTTTTATTTTTTTGACTATTTCCGAGCTTTTTTTGTATTAGTTCGAGTTTTTTTGTATTGGTCCGAGCTTTTTTTGTATTGTTCCGAGCTTTTTTTGTATTGGTCCGAGCTTTTTTTCTATTAGTTCAAGCTTTTTTCTATGGTTCAAGTTTTTACTTTTTTTGATTATTTCCTGTTTTTTTTTTAAAGAATTTGAGTTTTTTTTTCTATTGATTCGAGCTTTTATTTTTTTGACTATTTTTCAGCTTTTTTAGAAAGAATTCGAGCTTTTATCAACACACAACATATCAAAAATTGCTTTTGTTAAATCGAGTGAGCTTTTTAATAAATGTTTGGAGCCTTTTAAGTACTGACCAGAAAAAAAGAAAAAGCTTCGAGGACGCTGCCCCCTACCTCCCTACGAGCTGACCGGGCAGCTCGACCCCCGAATTTGTCTGTGTAGCGCTTGAGTTTCAATGGAACTTTCTCTCTCTATTTCATAACTTTTACTGTAAAAAATATAAATTAAAGAAATCTGATGGAATAACTATTGGGAACATTTTTGTCCGTTCAACATAATAGGTGTCTTTTAAATATAAGTTATTAAAAAAGTGACAATGTTGAAATGCCACATCCAAAAGCTATTTAATTTTTGAACTCTACACCTTATTGTTATGATATTGTATGCACATAGCACAGTCGGCGTAGAAAATGGTTGATAAGATACCCAGGGTCCAGGGACAGAGGTAGCATAGAGCGAGAGGGGTCCCCTGCCCTTCTGAAGTTTTCAAAATGTCCAAATTTCACTCTATGTAATTTTTTGTAAAATCCTTCATTGTCAGATATTTATGCTTTTATCCTTAATTCATCTTTTATTTTTTAAAAACAATTTTATTTTTTTATATATAAACTAGACATTTAGAGCTTGTTTTTCATATCTGAAGTCTTAATTTTTTCAATCAAATCACATAAAAAATATCTTTGATTCTATAAATAGTATTTTTTTTCTATATATCTTAAATATAAATGAAAACCGAATTATATATTTTATCTTAATTAATATTATTTTCTTATTCAAATAATTTTGTTATCTTCTCCGATCTTACTTATCTTACCCTAATACCATGTCACACTTTTGACATGTTATTTATTTTAGTATAATCAACATGTGTTAATTTATATAATTAAAATATATCAACCAAATATATATATATATATATATATATATATATATATATATATATATATATATATATATATATATTCATATTTAACTATTAACATAATTTACCAAATATTTTTTTATCATTTCTAAAAATTATACTAGTTTTTGGATGCCATAAAAATACTAGGAGTACGATTTAAATTTTAATTAGATTAATCTCCAACTCTTAAACAGTATTATTGAACCATGAATCAAAAGCCATAAGGTTTATATACATATATTATTTTTAGAGTAATTTTAGACATTTCAACTCTATATCTCAACTTGTATTCCAACTATTAATATATCAATTGACAAACTAATACACATTAACATTATTTTTTATTAATTTTATTCTTTTAACATACCCTCTAATATACATGTTTATCTAACTCATTATTTTATGACACTTCCATTGAAAACAATTTTTGGCTTCATCCCCTGAAGATACCAATCTTTTTTGGTGACAGATGTTGAACATATTTTATATATATTTATTGCCATTCAAAATAGATTTATTAATTTAATTTTGTATTAGTTTTGTTTTAATTAGATTCATTTTTACATTATAAGAAATAGTGTGTTGGATATAATAATTAAATTAACCTGAAAATATTGCTTATAAATAATATTATAACCTGACAAATAGAGTTTAAAAGTAACATTATAGAAAGTATGAATATCGTAAGACACATTTTATATGGAGGTGGAATGAAATAATCGGAAGATAAATGTGTGAATATAACACATACCAAATGGTTTGAGCTAAGAAAAATC
This sequence comes from Dipteronia dyeriana, assembly GCA_032871835.1. Taxonomy (NCBI): domain Eukaryota; kingdom Viridiplantae; phylum Streptophyta; class Magnoliopsida; order Sapindales; family Sapindaceae; genus Dipteronia; species Dipteronia dyeriana. The sequence continues at coordinate 78,929,210 of CM065301.1, read as the reverse complement.
ATGACATTAATTACATATTCAATTTGGCTGATTGGTGAAGCTGCATAGACACTAGACTTGAAAAGAAGAATTATAAAGCAGTGCTGTGGCTGATTTCTTTGTTCGTTTTTTAAAAGGTTAATTGCACTAATTTATCCTTAGTTTATTACATTTAACAAGATTTTAAAAAGATATCATAAATTAATGTAAACTCCCCTACCATCAAATCAGCCCGTTAACTTTAATGGTTGACTAACCTTAACAATTGAAAAGTCAAATATACCCTTACCACATCATCTTAAACATAAAATATTTTTTAATTAAAATTGAAAAATCAATTATTTTAAAGAAAAAAAAAAACAAGATAATCTACATATGGTGGAGCTCTACCGTCGAAAGAAACTAGAGATCTTTACGATCTCCTACTTACAGAAAGAGATCTTCACCGATCTCAATGATCAATATCCTGCAATTCGTGGAGGAGGCTCCTCCGCGAATTGCGGTTGTTTCCGTAGACAACATATATATTTTTTTTTTTTCAATTTTTAATTAAGTTTTTTTTATGTTTGGCAGGGGTATATTTGGTTTTCCGTAGGTCAATGTTAGTTAACAGTTAAAGTTAATAGATTAACTTCATGACAATGGATGTTTGAGTTAATTTAAAGTATCTTTTTGAAATCTTGCTGGATTCAATAAAGTGAGGGTGAGTTAGTGCAATCAACCCTTTTTAAAACTCTTTAAGTAATTCAGTTTTAGATGAATAACGAATATAAAAGAAGAAGAAGAATTTGAAGTAAGAAGTAAGAAATTTATCCATCCATCAAGTCTTCTATCTAGAGAAGTTACTTATGGACAAATATTGGTTTGGGGAAAGAGAAGGAACAATGCAAACATGGTTGAGAGACGAGAGGAACAGTAGTGAGACTCTTATCCATTCTCTCACAAGTATTTAACTTGTTCACTCAATTCGGATGTTCAAATTGAGTCCTACATTGCTTGGACATTAAAAGAAAGTACAATTGATAAGTGTGAAACAACCCTTACATGTAATTAACTTTTGGGTCTAACTCAACCCAAAAGCTAGCTTACAGGGTGAGAACCAAGAAGAAAGGATAAGTAAAATTACTATATTTACACCCAAATTAGTATGGTTTGTCAAAAAAAAATAATCATATTATATTCAATATATATATATATATAAACCCTTTATAATTTCTCAAATCCTAACTTCTTTTTTAATTATTAATTTCAAAATATTTTTAATCTTTTTTAAATATTAAAAATTGATTGTAAAGTGATTTGTGGGTCTTCAACGAGTAAAACCTCCGATTGTAGTGATTTTGTGGATGGAAAACAACCAAGAAGAAAATGTGAGAATTGCTTAACGTGATGAGACTGAAGAGAGAAAAAAAAATGAAGCTTTATTTTATGAAAGGAGGAAAACAAGGAAGGATAAAGGGATGGAGGTGTTTTTTTTTTTTTTGCTCGAGGGAATAGAAGATAGTGGGAGAGAAAGTTGAGTTCTACGGCTAGACCAGATATAAGAAAATAATAATAAAACAATTGTTATATATATTCTGAGAGATTGTTTTTACTATTTTGTTTCTCTATTGATTTAAAAAAAAATATTGGTTTATGGGTTGGTGCAAGCATGCAGCCGCAATTGAGTATGTGGATGAGAGTTAGGTTTTTTTTTTAAAAAAAAAAAAAATCATTTTACTGATGTTGGGAACTTTTTATAATTTCTTAGAATTATGAGTTTTTTTATAATCTTCATGAGGTAGATTTATATTTATAAGGAGTTTTGAGATTATTTAGAATTATGTTTTGTAGTGGATAGGTGAAATGACCATTTAGGAGTCGTTTGTTTTTTCCACTTAAAATTCAATGGGTCTGAATTATAATTATTAAGTTGTTTTGTTTGTTTTTTTAGTGGTAAAACAACTTAAAAATCCTAAAAAAAACAACTTAAAATAAAAAGTAAAAAATCATGACTTTTAACTTAATTGCAAATCAATGAACTGCATTAAATACAATCTAAAATATTTTATTCCGATATTATCCCCCCATACATAACATATTTCCAATTTCATCAAAATTACGTATGACATAGAAATCTTTATTTTAATATATTGTTAATTTTAAATAGCTTTAAAAGCTTTAAAAATAAAAAAAGAACACAAATAAAAAAGAACCCTAATCACTATGCATATTAGTGTTTAATATCGATACTTTATTATAATATTATGATGATGTATGTATGTATATATATATATATATATATATATATATATATATATATATATATTATAGTATTTTGTATCAGTTTTCCTGATGTCCTTATTATTTAAAAAAAAAACATTTTCTTTTCTTAGAAAAATGAAGTTTGTTTGTAATCAAAGATAAAGATCATGATCGTATGTGTTCATATATAATTATTATTATTGAATTGTTTTTATTCCATATTATATGTATAATTGTTTAACATAGGTATAAATGTAAAATTACTTATATTCAAACAATTTTATTTAAAAAAAAAACAAACGTGTTGACAATACATTCAGATGTGAGAAAAAAAATATGTCATTCAAGTTCAAATTTCAGTCCTTATTCAGTCATTAGAAAAATTCAGGTCTGTTCAGTTTTCAGATAAAAAAACAAACGACCCCTTATTCTCTATCCTTAAAGTCAACTGTTAAATCCGTTGAAGGGAGAGGGGCTGACTGTAATTAATGATATCGCTTGTATATTTTGCCTTAAATCCAAAAGCACAGGGTAAGATTATATAATTTACCATCACCCCATCAATTAGATAACAAAATAGGTATATATAGGTGTGCTTGCAAAATAAAATGTTAATAGTATTAAAGAAAGCAATTGTTTGTTCACGCGCGTAACAAATCTGCAACCGATCACAATTCCTTGTCATACAAGGTTTATATATATATAGCCGTTGCTCTCTCTGCGCTACTCACCAATTGCTTTCTATTCTCTGTTTTCTCAAGCGATCTCTTCACTCACCAATTGCTCTCTCTTCTCTGCATATTATTTCTTCTTTGTTTTCTTTAACCTAATTCTCTGTTTTGCAGGCTCTTCTGTGTTTTTTTTCCCTATATATGTATATATATTTTGTTATGGATTCAGGTTCTTCTTCTTCCAACTTGAAGGGAAAATCTAGATACCCACTGCTTCTTCACAGAAAATCTGATGAAAATGTTAGGAATTTCGAATCTTGGGCACTTTTTTTTTGTTTTGTTTTTGTTTTATTGTGATTTTGACATCTTATTGATGTTTTCTTGATCGCAGTTGGACAGATTCATACCGAACAGATCCGCCATGGACTTTAATTATGCAGATTACATGCTTAACGGAGGCAAGAAGAAAGGTAAAGAGGACCCGAACCCAAATTCTTGCTTTGGCATGAGCTCGCCGTCCAGGGAGGCATACCGGAGGCAACTGGCGGAGATCTTTAATATGAACCGCGGTCGGATTCTTGCTTTCAAGAACAAGCCACCGACCCCAGTTGAACTCATCCCACAATCACACTCTGGAAGTGGAACTCATCACTCTAAACCCACCAAACCTCGCAGACGACATATTCCTCGGGTGGGTCATAATCCATTGCATTATTTAAAGTAATGGGTCACTTGATTTTCTTTTAATCTAATTATTATTTTGATTTTGATTGTACAGAAACCTGAGAAAATATTGGATGCTCCTGATCTTCTGGATGATTACTGCGTGAATCTGCTGGATTGGGGAAGCAGCAATGTTTTAGCAATTGCTCTTAACAGTAAAGTCTACTTGTGGGATGCTTCGGTTGATTGCATCTCTGGTAAACTTATGCCTGGGGTTGAAAATGGCCCTGTCACCAGTGTCAGTTGGGCTCTCGATGGTCGTCACATCGCTATTGGCTTGAACAATTCTCAAGTACAAATATGGGATTCCACTGCTAATAGAAAGGTACATTCTAGATGGATATATGTTTTTTTTTTAGGTTTTAGATGAATTTACATTCTGTATTGATCCTATTTGTTGTGTGTGTTTGTGCAGCTAAGAACCATAGGAGGTGTACACACATCAGGAGTAGGGTCTCTGACATGGAACAACAACCAAACCCTCACAACAGGAGGTATGGATGGGAACGTCGTTAACAATGATGTGAGAATTCGAGATCACGTGGTTGAAACATACAGAGGTCACACTCAAGAGGTTTGTGGGTTGAAATGGTCACCCTCTGGACAACAACTAGCCAGTGGAGGCAATGACAATCTCCTCTACATTTGGGACAACAGAAGATCCACACAATCCACACAATGGCTTCATAGGTTGGAGGAACACACTTCTACTGTCAGGGCTCTTGCTTGGTGTCCTTTCCAGGGAAATTTGCTGGCAACTGGAGGATTAGACGGTGATGGGTGTATAAAGTTCTGGAACACCCAAACTGGTGCTTGCTTGAACTCTATGGAAACTGCCTTGAACTCTATAGAAGATACCGGCCCTCAAGTCTGTGCTCTGCTGTGGAACAACAATGAGAGGGAGCTGCTTAGCTCTCATGGCGGATTTACTCGGAATCAGCTCACTTTATGGAAGTACCCATCTATGGTCAAGACAGCAGAGCTTACTGGACATACCTCCAGAGTCCTTTATTTGGCACAGGTAAAAACAGTCTCTTGTCCTGTTTGATATCAACCTTTTAGTTTTACTTGGCTTCATGAATATATCCTGATAACATCTTTTATCTTCAGAGCCCAGATGGTTGCACAGTGGCATCAGCAGCAGCAGACGAAACATTAAGGTTTTGGAATGTTTTTGGGGATCCCCAAGTGGCTAAACTTGCTCCGAAAGCAGCCCGTGAGCCATTTGCTCACATGTATTGTACTAGTATCAGATGATGAGAATCAGATACGTGCCCTCATCATCTGATACTGTGGCCAAAGAACTAGAAACTGGGGAATTCTGCATTGAGGTATCATTCGGTTCCTCTTAATCTAAATTTTATATAGTCTTAGTAGTCATGGAAGCTGCATTGTACGAGTTCATATCCGCACAATATGACTAATGATGATGTTTAAATGGATTGACAAGTAAGAGAAACTAGGTTAGTTGTTGCTCCCAACTGTGTCATTGATTGATGATGTTTAAATGGATTGACAAGTAAAAGAACCTGCGAAACCCCTCTTGAGGCTCTTAAGCCTTGCACAGAAGCTGAACGTTAACTCGGCCATCTGTTCCACAACAGGTTGGCCTTACTGTATTATGGTAACTTACGGCCAGAAAACTAGGATCTCTAGTCCTTAACAATCGAATTCGATAGCTTAGCGCCATTAACAAGGGAGCAACAGTCTTGATCTATCTGATCAAATGATTATCTGAAATGTTGTTATTTAAAGTAATTGATTTTGGGGTTGTAGCCAGAACAGGTGAAATTTATTCTGGTTTTTGGATATCGGTTTACACTGTTATTTTTGCATTATTAAAGCTTGTGCTATATTTAGGATTTATATATGAATTACAAGGTCTTGCAAATACATAAAATCTCTTGAGTGATGCACCTGAATCATTTAAAGATTTTTTGGCTGTTAAAAGTGTACTTTGAAATGAGTTTGATGTGCATAAATGCAATATCGAAATTGCTCAACCGTTCAAACCTTCAATCTGGTTCAACAGATGTTGCTGAAGGGGATATGGAGAATGATATGCTTGGCTCAGTAAAGGTGAGGTCTTATGCTTGTGTCTTTAACTTTATAAGTAATTATTCATCGGTGGCTGTGTGAAATTAAGAATGAATTTTACTCACATGTGCACAAAACAATCTTTTGTGTGTGAGGCCAGGACCTTTTTCTTATTTTGTACCGTTATGTTGGTTCTGTAATATGTTTGCAATATTAGTTTCTTTGAAGTTAGTTTTTTAGACAGACAGGAGTAATAATTTTGACTGAAAAAGGTATTTGCACTATTTCTGAGAGAAGTTTAAATTTAAGATTTAGTTTTCCGTATTAGAGAGTTGGACTAATTGTGCCTAAGGATCAACTGCATAAAGATACTAGGTTGCGATACACTGAAAAATTTCAACAAAACAGCCAAAGAAATGATGAATTTGTTCTTGACAACCACCAGATGGAGAGGGAGGGAGATAGAGAGAAGTCAGTAGTCAGTTGCACAATCAATATAATTGGAATGCTGATGTTAAGAAGGATAGAGTGCAAAGTATAAGACGATATCGTAAATTGAATTTAATCATACTACACATGAATACCAATATATCCCGGTTGAACATTTCTTCTTTAAATCTTTAAGAGTTGGTCATGTTTGATTTGCTGTTCAATGGAAAAGGAGTTTCACAAACATTGATTAATAATTAATGGGAATCAATGAATGATAAGTTTCAATATCAAGTGGCATAAGTGAGCTGGAAGATTATTTTATTTGACCTTTTAAATGAACACTACTGTAAATAAGTTGGAAACCTGATAGTAAACCAGAGAGAGGTCTCAAAGGTGGTTGCTATGCATGGCAGGTGAAAGTATCTGCATTACGATATAAATTCAAGATTTAATTCACTTTTTAGTGAGGTAACACCTGGACCAGAGTTACACACCCAGTGTTCTGCCAATGACAAAAATGGTAATCGAGTGGCTGAATCGGTTCCAGATGTGAGAGAGAATTCTTCAGTAATAGACTTGAAGGATGAAAAATTTACTCGGTCATCAGATGCACCAAAGAGTAAGGGGACAGGCAATACAAGCTCACTGCCTGCCAACAATTTGTTACCTGTTTTGGGGCTGTGTGCATGCTCATATATTAGAGTCTTCACAAAGAAACTTTTCAAGATCCAATGGCAGACAAAGCAGGCCAGCTTTTAGAACAGAAGTCTAGCTCCTAACTCTGGAACTTTAATTGAGACAGAAGTAAAAGGTCGGGAGAGTACTCCAGACAAATCAAAGTTGCCAGATGCATCAACTGAAATTTTGCAACATCGTCTTAGCCCTTAGGAGTAGCATACTATGTTAGAATATTTCAGTATTAATGTAGAATATATTTGTTATTATTGTATAGTTGACAAATCTTCTAATAGTTGACAAATCTTCTAATTGTGGATTATAGGGGATTGAATAGATTAATTGTAGAGATCGTAGGAGATCAATTACTTGATTCTCACTCTGTATTTTTTTCCTATATATTGCCTATATATGGAGAAGAATAAAGTAACAAACTCAATTTGTTCATGGTATCAGAGCCTAAAACAAATTTTAGGTTTCTTCTCTGTTGTTACTGTTTCAAAAAAAAAAAAAAAATCTTTCTTCGTCTACAGTAAGTTACAGTGTTCGTCTACAGTACTTTGCTACGGTACTCGTTTACGGTATTTTTATTGTTCTGACTTCCGGTTTCACTGTACCGAATGCCGGATTTACTGTTCTGTTGCCAAACTCCGGATTTACTAATCTGACTGTCGGGTTTATTGTTCCGCTGCCAAATTCTTCAGGTATTTTTTGTTCTCTTGTTTCCGCTACTACTATGTCCGGCTCAGGTACATTTCATTCTGCTTTCAGTACTTCTACAATTTATAGTAATAATACTTGGAATGGTGTAACAGATCACATGACTTTTGATTCTCGAAAATTTAGTCATCATAGTTCAACCGAAACATGTAGTGTGTCATATGCTAATGGTACACCCACTCCGGTTAATGGGGCTGGATGTGTATCATTAAGGTCATCTTTACACTTGTCATCTGTTTTACATGTGCCTACCTTATCTAATAACTTACTCTCTATCAGTCATCATCGTACTGTTTTTCCCTCTAGTAATAATAATAGGAGCTCAATACCATTTTCTCTTGTCCATTCTGATGTATGGGGTCCCTATGATGTTGTGTCTATATCTGGTATGCGTTGGTTTGTTACATTTATTGATGACTGCACACGTATGACTTGGATTTTCCTTTTAAAAAATAAATGTGATGTATGTGATGTTTTTTCAAAAAATTTGTCACATGATCTACACAGTTTCATAAGAAAATTCAAGTTTTACGCTCTGATATTGATGGTGAATATCTCAATCATAATTTCAAAACCTTTTGTTTACAAAACGGTATTATCCACCAAACATCTTATGCACATACTCCACAACAAAATGGCACAGTCGACTGTAAAAATCGTCATCTCTTAGAGGTTGCACGATCTTTACTACTTGAAATGCATATGTCTAAATCTTTTTGGGGTGACGCTGTATTATCTACTGCATATCTCATTAATCGCATGCCGTCCAGTGTTTTGTCTTTTCAAACTCCATTGCAATCCTTGTCTCATTTCTGTGATGTTAACTCTGCCTTACATGTTCTTTCTCGAGTCTTTGGATGTGTAGTATATATACATATCCATACTCCTCATCGATGAAAGTTAGACCCACGTGCTCTTAAGTGTGTTTTTATAGGGTATTCTAGCTCACAAAAGGGGTACAAGTGTTACCATCCTCCGTCTTGTAGGGTATTTGTTTCGCAGGATGTTACGTTTTGAGAAAATGAGGCATACTTTGCCTCGGAGACTCCTCTTCAGGGGGGAACTCGAACCATGAAGAGAAGTCTTATACGGTAGACAATGGTATATCTATTAGTTTGCCCATTAGTTTACCCATTAGTTTACCTGAGTCCCCATCTATTAGTTTGCCCATTAGTTTACCCGAGTCTTCTACAGACACTATTAGTTTGCCCGTAAGTCAGTCTTCTGAAGAAAAAAGTGAGATTCCTGAAAGGACAGAACCAACTTGGAAAGTGTATGAAAGAAGAAATAATGGAAAAGAGAAACAGAAGGAGTTAGTTCCCATACAGGTGGCACAATCCCTTAATTCCCCTTCTCCAACACTAGTTCATCAATCAGACTTTGAGGTGGAAAATGCTTCTGAGATAATTCCTGAACTCTCTACTTTATCTAATGACTTGCCTAGTGAAAATCACACAGATCCTGACCCCAGTTTACCCACTCGACGGTATCCTAGTCGAGAACATAGACCACCTATACGTTTTGGTTTCTCCTCTGAGCAACCTCCAGCAAGTAGTAAAGCTCTTTATTCTATTACTGATTATACCTCAACTCACAGACTTTCTGAGTCCTTCAAAACGTTTGCACATCAATTATCCTCTATATCTATTCCTAGTAAATTGTAGGATGCCCTGACTGACCAGAAATGGATACAAGCCATGAAAGAAGAGATGGAGGCATTATAGAAAAACCGCACGTGGGAGGTAATGGATCTACCAAAAGGAAAGAAGGTTGTTGGGTGTAGATGGGTCTATACCATCAAACATAAAGCAGATGGTTCAATTGAAAGGTACAAGGCTAGGTTGGTTGCCAAAGAGTATACTCAAACTTACGGGGTTGACTATCAGGAGACTTTTGCTCCTAGCCAAGTTAAATATTGTTAGGGTACTCCTTTCTCTAGCAGCTAACTTGGATTGGCCATTGAAACAATTCGATGTGAAAAATGACTTTCTACATGGAGAACTCAGTGAAAAAGTTTATATGGAACTCCCACCTGGTTTTGAGTCTCAGAATAGTAAAGTATGTAAACCGAATAAGGCTCTCGACGGATTGAAGCAATCACCTAGAGCTTGGTTTGGGCGATTCAGTACGTCCATGAGAAGATTCAGATATCATCAGAGTAACTTTGATCACACATTATTCTTCAAAAGAAGGGGTGATAAGATCACTATACTGATCGTTTATGTTGACAACATGATTGTTGCAGGGAATGATGATTTGGAGATGACTGCTCTTCAAAGCTACTTGGCTACGGAGTTTGAGATGAAAGATTTGGGATTGCTAAGATACTTTCTGGGAATTGAGGTAGTCTGATCAAAACATGAGATTTTCCTTAGTCAAAGAAAATATGTCCTTGATCTGCTTACAGAAACTGGGATGCTTGCTAGCAAACCAGCAGATACCCCTATGGATCAAAATCACATGTTATGTGAGTGTCTAGGTCACCCTGATCAAACCCTGACAAACAAAGAAAGATAACAGAGACTTGTTGGTAAGCTTATCTACCTTTCACATACTCGTCCCGATATTGCTTATGCAGTAAGTGTGGTGAGCCAGTTTATGCAGACTCCCACTGAGAGCCACATGAATGCAGTTCTTTGAATCCTAAGGGATCTGAAAGGAGCTCCTGGCAGAGGATTAATGTTCTCTCGACATGAACACTTAGGCATCGAAGGGTATACATATGCTGATTGGGTAGGGAATGCTAGTGACCGAAGATTTACATCCGGTTACTTCACATTTGTAGGAGGAAATTTGGTTACTTGGAGAAGTAAGAAACAGACAGTTGTGTCATGATCCAGTGCTGAGGCTGAGTTTCGAGGAATTGCCCAAGGAATCTCTGAGCTACTATGGCTAAAGAATTTATTAAGCGATTTGGGGTTTCATCAAGAAAGTAGTATGAAGTTGTACTGTGATAATAAGGCTTCAATTCAGATTGTTAATAATCCTGTATAGCATGATCGTACTAAGCATATGGAGATCGATCGATTCTTCATCAAAGAAAAAATTGAAGAAAAGATAATGGAACTTCCGTTTGTTCCAAGTAAAGACCAACTTGCAGATATCCTTACAAAGGCTATCAATGGATGGAACTTTCATGACTTAATTAACAAGTTGGGCATGAGTGACATCTATGCACCAACTTGAGGGGGGTGTTAGAATATTTCAGTATTAATGTAGAATATATTTGTTATTATTGTATAGTTGACAAATCTTCTAATTGCGGATTATAGGGGACTGAATAGATTAATTGTAGAGATCGTAGGAGTTCAATTACGTGATTCTCACTCTGTAATTTTTTCCTATATATTGCATCTATAAGGAGAAGAATAAAGTAACAAACTCTCAATTTGTTCATACCAGACAGTCGAGTTCCGTTTATCCCGGTACCCTCTCTCTCTCTCTCTCAATCTATCTATCTCTCTCTCTCTCTCTCTCTATCTATCTATCCTTGTGTCCAATTCACACAAAAAATATATATATATTCTGCTCCTTTTATCCTAATTATTACAATGTTTTTCTGTTTGCAGTATCCTCTGCCTGTCTCACAAGGAAAGGTTTCTGACCTTTTAAAAAGTTCTGCTGCTGCTTTTGCTGATTTTCGATAAAAGTTGATGCCACCTAAATTACCTTTTGAGGAGAAATTTCTGGCTAGATTTCCGCTTCCTGCCACAAGCATGGGAATCCACACCATGACTTATTGACTTGCTAACTTCTAACTGGAAACCAGACTTGAAGCTGTAAATGAATTTATGAAAGACCTCCCAGCAATGCCATTGTTGCCGAATTTAAATTTTCACCGCAAGATGCACCCAGATATAATCAGCTAGAGAAGGAAATGCCTCCCACATTGGGTTTGGGTCAAATGCTGTCCACATTCTCTTAATTTCCTGAAAATAATCAGCTTGTGAGGACTGGGTCTGGATCTAACTTGTATAAGAAGAAATCAAAAGTAGATGGCTGGTCTGAAGATGAACTTGATTTTCTCTGGATTGGTGTTCGCAGTCATGGACGAGGCAATTGGAGTGCGATGCTCAGAGACCCTAGCTTTAAATTCTTGAAGTATAATTCATCAGAAGATTTGGCAGATTGGTGGGAGGAGGAACAACTTAAAATCTTGGACTTTCCTGTGCCAAAATCTACCAAGTCAAGTAAATCTAGTAAACCTTCATTGTTTCCAATTATACCGACAGAATGATGACACAGGCATTACAAGGAAAGTAAATTTGTTAAACTGCTGAGATTTCAAACCCACTTAACAGACATGAAATTGGGCTTTGCTGATCTTTCGAACCACCGGATCAATTTGGTTTGCAAAGTGAGCATTTTCCACCTATTCCAACTTGGAATCCTGAGAAATTTCAGTCAGATTCTTGTGCTGGATCCTCTGGTAGATCTGGGACTTCTTCAAATGTAACCATGGAGAAGCCATTTTTGGTCAGCTCTTCACTAGGTCTGAAGTCTGGTAGTTTTGATGTACAGAGAAATGTGGATGAAGACATTGTTACTAAGTATGGAAAGTTACAAAGTATGAAGACACTGCATATTTTGCCGGACTTCCATAATTATGCTGGTATAGGCGTATCCACCAGTTCCCTGAACAAGTTAAAGCTTGTTGCAATGTGGATGAAGAAATTGCTACAAGTATGGGTCATTCATTACATTAAGTAAGTGCTTGATTGATTTTCTTTCAGGTGTGTTTGATTTATTTGTACAGACACCTGAGAAAGCATTGTGTGCTCCTGATCTTGTGTATAATTACTACTTGAATTGGTTGGATTGGGGAAGCAGCAATGATTTGGCAATTGCTCTTGTAAGTAAAATCCACTTGTGGGATGCTTCCATCTCTAGTGAACATGACACCGGTGTTGAAAATGGCCCTGTCAACAATGTCAGTTGGGCACCCAATGGTCGTCACATCGCTATTGGCTTGAACAATTCTCAAGTTCAACTATTTGATTCCACTGCTAATAGAGAGGTTGAGATGAAATTTTCAATTTAAATTTACTTTCTGGATGGTTTCTTTGAGGTGATGAAACAACAGTCATCATTCCCTGTTTTGATCCTAGCTGTTGTGTTTGTGCAGCTACGAACTCTGAGAGGTGGACACCGATCAAGAGTGTTCTCACTGGCATGGATCAACAACCAAATCTCACAACAGGAGGTATGGATGGGTATGTCATTATCAATGATGTTAGAGTTAGAGAACCTGTTGTTGAAACCTACAGAGGTCACACCCATGGGATTTGTGGCTTGAAATGGACGCCCTCAGGCCAACAGCTAGCCAGTGGAGGCAATGACAATCTCTTCCACATATGGGATAGAAGATCCACACAATGGCGTCATAGGTTGGAGGAACACACTTCTGCTGTCAAGACTCTTGCTTGGTGTCCTTTCCAGGCCAATTTGCAGGCAACTGGAGGATGAGCGGTGATGGGTCTATAAAGTTCTGGAACACCCACACTGATGCTTGCTTGTACTCTATTGATACCGGCTTTCAAGTCTGTGCTCTGCTGTGGAACAACAATGAGAGGGAGCTTCTTAGCTCTCGTGGCGGATTTACTCAGAATCAGCTCACTTTATGGAAGTAACCCATCTATGGTAAAGACAACAGAGCTCAGAGTCCTTTTCATGGCACAGGTAAAACATTCTGCTGTCCTGTTTGATACCAGTTTTTGTTCAACAATAACAAGTTAACAACAATAATCACATGGAAGCAATAATTGACCTTTAATATTGTAAAACAAGTTCTCAACAAAGCTTCAATTTCCTACTCTTAGAATGATGAGTTCTATTGTTCGTCTTGTCAACTCAAGTCTCATAAATTATCTTTTCAGTCCACTAATTATGTGTATTCTTAACCATTGCAGTTAGTATTATATTTTGATGTATGAAGTCCATCTCCTATAATTTCCTCTCTTGGTTTCAAATATTATGTAAGCTTTGTGGGGATATGCTTACAATAGATGTACTTGGATAACTTTGCTCAATTCCAAGTTGGAAGTTCAACAGGCATTTTATTACTATAAAGATAAAGTTGAGCTACATTTTTCTCTTAAATGAAGTCTTTTCCAAAATGATTGTGGTAAGGAAATTTTAGTGCTCAACATTACTTAAAGCAGCATGGTATTATTTTGAGTCAAAGTTGTCCTCACACTCATGAACAGAATGAAGTTGTTGAGAGAAAACATTGACATCTAGTAGATACTAGGCTTACTCTTTTATCTCAACCCTTTTTAGGTATTTTCTTTCATCTTAAAAGGATGCCAACACTTGTTCTTCAAGATCAACCCTATGAAGTTCTTTTTCAGTCAAAACCAGGTTATATACTGATGAAAGTATATGAACGCTGTTGTTATCCGTACGTAAACCTTATAATTCACACAAGCTTTGTTTTAGAAGTTTTCTTTGTACATTTTTTGGGATATAGCTCAACTCAAAATGATACAAGAGTTTGGATTATGCTGGGAGAATATATATTGTTAAGCATGCTAGAAGATCTCATTGTGCATTTTTATTGAATTTACTGTATTTTAGGGTTTATAAGTGTTTGATTTTAGAATTTGTGATTATAATTGGTTTCTAGGGTTCATGAATTTTTTTGTTGTCAATTCAGGTGTTCCAAAGAAGAAGAAATCGGTTAACGGTTACAAGTCATTTTTTAACTCTATGTTCTTTTGTTTGGTAATTTTATTTTTTTTAACTCCTATGATTATCAAATTCCAAGGGTTGATTATATTTGGGAAGATCAAGGTTTTTGTAATGACTGTATTACTTTTATAAATGGCTGCTGCTTTCCATGTACATTCTTTCTCCAAACCAACAATGTATTGTTTTTTTTTTATGCAACCTTTTTGCATATCTTGAATTGTGGATATTGCTATTTCTTAGTAGAAGATGTGTCTGAAAAACACACACACGTAGGTGGCTACTCTTTGGTTTCTAGCCATGATGATCAGTCTCAGACAGGAAAGAAGCAGAAATGAGACACCAGGATTGTAGTATCTCCCTTTTTCCTGTCAAGTCAAAATATTAAGCAGTCTCAATTGTTGCCCAAGAGCTCTCACATGCATGAATATTGCTTTAGTGTGCCCAACATACTATATGCTTGATTGCCTTCCACTAATATCACGTTTTAATTTATAGTATAGCTAAACGTATACAATTTTATATCACATAACATAAAAACAATTGGACATGTACCATACTTTTCTCATGCTCACATCTTATTAAATAGTGTTGATTATAACGTTATTCAATTTGGATAGTAATAGAATGAATTGGATTAAAGAGATACTTCTCATGATTAAAGAGATAATTTTCATTAAAGGAAATTAGAGAAGGGGTTAGAATACATTAGCTTAAAAAAAATTGATAGAATATTAAATAAAATTTTGATTTCTATATTCATATATGTATTTTATTTATAGTACGTTTACTAATCGAAAGTTTTAACATGAGTAAACAAACTTAATTCATGATTTGCGTTTAAAATATTTACCAAATCCATTAGAAATAAAATTAACAAAAATAGATGGAGGAGGAAAGTGGGGGAAATGACAGAATTTCAAAGTTTGGTGAGACTTGTGTCCGTAGTACTCAAATTTGATTGGAGTAAGCTGAGTATGACAAATTGGCAATTACTTTAATGCATATTTTAATGAAAATATAAAAGGAGTATAAAACGACGGTGGTGGCTCCACACTTCACAGAATCATTCACAGGTGGAGGCGGCCTTTTTATTTCCAGTTGGTAAGATCTTATATACTAGAGCTTGCTGGTATCAAGATCATTTTTTTTTAATTAATTGTCATTTGGGTCTGATCAAATTCATGTAAAAATTTAGTGGTTTGCGATCTTCATACTGTATATTGAGATATGGATTTATATAAAATTTGCTAATCTCACTTTGTGGTTTCATATTCTTTGCCTTCCGCTGCAAGTGATTGAATCATGTTCATTTGTGTATTTTACTCTCTATTAATCAAGAATATGGAATTTTATTTGTTGGGTTCTACCCTGAAATCTATTTCATGCAACTCAATTATAAATTATAATTCTAGTAGTGACTCTGGTTTTGAGGGTTTTAGATTGTATTGTTGTTTGTGCCTTAGTTTTTTTTACCTATATTCTTTGTAGTGCCATCCACATGCCTTGTATGTTTTGCTTTTGATTCTAAGGATATGAGAATCACATCACACGAAATTGATGTAATCCCAATTCACTATTTCCAAAATTTTATTCAGATTATACAAAGATAGCTTGAAACAATCAATTGGAAAGATGGAGATAACTAATGTGACTGAGTATGAGGCCATTGCTAAGGAGAAATTGCCGAAGATGATTTATGACTACTATGCATCCGGTGCAGAGGACCAGTGGACTCTTAAGGAAAACCGGAATGCATTCTCTAGAATTCTGTAAGTTCGTCCATTTATAGCAACTCAACCTCTAATTAAAGCATGTTCTTGATATGAATCATATGTGTGCGGTTGCATGGGTTGCATGGGTGGTACATGTAGGCAAGACCAAGTCAGATTGTTGTTGTAGTGTGATAGTGTTTTATTGCACTGAAGTCGGTCATTTAAATAAACAGTTGTTTAGATTGGAAGTGCTCCAGATCTTCAGCACCCACTAGTTAAGATTTCTTGTTTTATTGCTATTTTCTTGCTTACCAGTTGTAACCAGTGTTGGCCAATTTAGGCAGCAATTGAATTGATTAAAGGATACCAGACAAAATACAAAATACTTTCCCAACCTCCTCTCTTCTCCTTCTCTGCTCTTCCCCAAATTCTGTTCTTATCAGTTCTTTCCTTAATTTGCGTCATCTTCATTTCTGATTTTTTTTTCCTTAACAAAATTAGGTTCCGACCGCGCATTCTTATTGATGTAAGCAAAATTGACATGACCACTACTGTCTTGGGATTCAAGATTTCAATGCCCATCATGATTGCTCCAACAGCAATGCAGAAAATGGCACATCCAGAAGGTATACGCTCCTGCTTCGTGAACTTTTTCTCTGCACATAGTATTCTTTGAATTGATAATATTCGGAGTTAGTGGATACAGTGAGTTAATTCATGTATGCGTCCATGTGCATTGGTTGGCATCAAATATGCTTTTATAGAGTTTTACATTCATCAAAAAGATACATATTATGTGATACTTGTGATGAATGATGATATTGACCTTGATGCTTTATTGATCTTAAAGTACCCTTAGAAACAAATTTACTGAAAATATGATCCTAGAACAAGTTCAATGTGGCATTGTCTTGTAAGGGATTGTAATAGTTCATGCAGAAATATGTAATATCTGTCTTCAGGAGAAATTAAATATTTTGTTGCTTCCAATTCCAAATGGTGTAAGAATAATGTGTAGTATCTAATTTCGATATTATTTTGAACAATTAGAAATGCATTAGTCTAGTGACTTTAATACCTTACAACTAGCCCTATTTATTGTCCTTTATTTACTTAGTTACTACATTTTGAAGAAATCACTTGAACAATTTACATTATTGAAAATAATCAAATGGACTACTGTTCCAAAGTAATGCCAATGTTTCTGGTCTCGTAGTAGTTTGATAGGAAAAGAAATTGTTTTCCCAGCCCATGCTTCTCTTGTTCTCTCTTCTACAATTATGATTTTTTTCTTATGAATTCAAACTAGGTAAAGACGCTTATTTCCTAACATAATGGTGAATTTTATGCAGGAGAGTATGCGATAGCAAGAGCAGCATCAGCAGCTGGCACAATAATGGTTTGCTTCTCATCACTTTGCTTTAAAACTGTGTTCCTAGTGTGGATTTTAAATGCAAATCAATAGGGGACTATTATGTTCTATGGCTTATCATTATAATTATATTTTTTTTTCTTTATTCAATTTATGCATGATTTGTTGTTTCAGACACTATCCACTTTAGCCACTTCAAGTGTTGAGGAGGTTGCGTCGACAGGACCCGGCATTCGCTTCTTTCAGCTCTATGTGAGTTTGAGAGATCTTTTTTCACTTTCTGATGCTGACCTGTATTGTGATATAATTTTCTGGTTTCAAAATTTAAAACTTTAAGGGTTTAGATTTTGTAATCACATGTTACTTAGATTTTGCTACTCGTAATTATTCATGGATCTCATTTCAATACTTTCTCAAGCATGTGGGGATGCTTGAATGACTCTGGAACCAGTAATCCTACCAACTTTGCAAACATAAACTGCTAACATTAATTCTAAGAATTCTATCTATAAAAAACTGTTGATCTCTTGAAACTTCACAATGAATGTCATATTTATTTAGAAATAAAAGCAAGTTCTCTATCTTTATAACGGAGTGAACCTGTATCTATTCATGGAGTCCTTAGGTGCTAATCGCCTTCATTAGTTCATAATTTAAATCTTTCATGGGTGCAAACAATTTGTAAATACTGAATTATGTGATCCATTTGGGCTATTCATACCAATTCGTTTCATTTAACCAATGAACAATTTTTCTATGTTAAATTCAGGTATTTAAAGACAGGAATCTGGTTGCACAACTTGTAAGAAGAGCTGAAAGAGCTGGTTTCAAGGCGATCACCCTTACTGTGGATACTCCAAGATTGGGTCGTCGAGAAGCTGACATCAAGAATAGGTGAATATGGTTTCAAAGCATTGTGAAATGAAAAAAAAAGTTGTCTAGAAAGATCTAGTTTAGTCATCTCAATTTCGAAAGAGTATAACTTAACAAAGAAATTCTTCATAAATTCAATTTCATCCCATATTTATTGATCAAAGAAAGATGTCATTAACCACTAGACTCAAATGCTTAAGCTATTAGTAAAAGACCAAGCAATAGTGTTTAAGCACTCTAAAAAAGAGAAAGTGACAACAAAGACCTTGAAATTAATTTGTGTTTCATGAACATAGTTAATTTTTCTATGGATTTCGTCGCAGATTTAGTTTGCCTCCATTTCTGACTTTGAAAAACTTTGAGGGCTTGGATCTTGGCAAGATAGACCAGGTGGGTGACCTAGAAAAATGATTTTAGTATTATGGTTACCATGGATGGCACTTTTTGTTTCATAATTCTTGCGGGTTGACCTTGTAGAGCAATGACTCCAGACTGACGTCATATATCGCTGACCAAATTGACCGGTCACTTAACTGGAAAGTAAGATGTTTTGATTATTTGATTTTTGAAATGTACCCAAAAAATATTTTGATAGATGTCACTAATAAACCATGGCATTTTTGCAGGATGTGAAGTGGCTTCAAACAATCACCTCATTGCCAATCCTGTTGAAGGGTGTTCTTACTGCTGAGGATAGTAAGTGAACTATGGCCAGAAGAAATAATATTTGTACTTTTTTTCTCTTTTTAATGGACTTCTTAACAATTTATCACGAGATTCAATTTTTTTATGATGATAATGCAGCAAGGTTGGCCATACAAAATGGAGCTGAAGGAATCATTGTATCCAATCATGGAGCACGCCAACTAGATTATGTTCCTGCAACTATTATGGCTTTGGAAGAGGTACATTCGTTTGCATATCACATCATTGCGTGTATTGTAATCATATTTAGTTCCCAAAAATTTCTAGATTTTCAATTTCACATAATTCTTCATAAAGATGATGGAATTAATCTTACCATACTAAGGTTGTAATTCTTTTTTTTCTCATTTTTACGTCTTTGTATACTTTTCCAAATCATTAACTATCACATAAATGCCCTGAACTTGTTATAACTATCAGTTGCCTGAACTGCTTTTGCCACTTTTCCTAGTCATTATCTCTTGCATCCATGTTCTCTAGATTTTGTTTAGTTCATTGGTTATTAAAATAGTTTAGAGAATAATCTTGACAAGATACTCTTGAAATGTAAGGTTTTTGATGTTTAAGATAGTTCCGTTTCATTTTGGGTCATTGCTGGAACGTCTACTGGAATCACAGTTCTTCAAATTGAATCCTTTGTTATTTGCATTTAATGACTATTGAAACCTACAGGTTGTCAAAGCCACACAAGGCCGAGTTCCTGTTTTTCTTGATGGTGGTGTACGACGTGGAACAGATGTTTTCAAGGCACTTGCTCTAGGAGCATCTGGAATATTTGTACGTATATGTTTGCAAAATTACCATGATAGATTCTCTCTCTCTCTCTCTCTCTCTGTGTGTGGGAAATAAGTGAATGTGAAAATTAGACATTGCTTCAACCAAAACATAGTTGATTCTTGAAATACTTGAAAACTCAGTAGAAGTATACAGATTAAGTTGTTGTCTTATGGTCATTCTCCATATGGAATTTGTCACCAAGATTTAAGGCCTATGGTTATTAATATTTACTCATTTCTTCCACCCATATCAATTTCAGATTGGAAGGCCAGTAGTATATTCACTGGCTGCTGAAGGTGAAGCTGGTGTGAGAAAAGCACTTCAAATGCTTCGTGATGAGTTTGAGCTAACCATGGCTTTAAGTGGCTGCCGCGCACTCAGTGAGATCACTCGTGATCACATCAAGACCGATTGGGACCCTGTTCACGCTGTAGCCAGGTTATAAGGTTTGGGACATTCTGCGTAGAATCTCTGTCAGGGTTAACCCAATTGTACGATTCAATTACTTTAGCAACCCAGGTGATGTGGAACTGTGTATAAATGGCGTTTTCAAGATTAGTGATGTACTATGGAGCCGTTTGTTAGATGGAATAATTTGGGGCATTGAAAAGTGAAAGGACTGTCATACAAGCAACTTTTCTTGAGATTTGAAGGTTAGATTGCATTTGGAATGAAAGGCTTTGAGATGAGAGAGTATTAATTTTATGAAAATTTTGCAACTTTTCAACTATATACAGAATATACATCTTAAGAAAGGTTCAAATTCAATAATACTGGAAGAACGCAAATAATAAGTTTAAGGTCTGAAAAACAGTAATCGTGAAAAAGCATGGAACGTGGATTCCTCAGGAATCGCCATTCTATCTAAATCTATGATCTACTTTCATGCATAATGTCATAACTTCCAGTTTTAATTCACATGTGCAAGAGCCACAACAGTAGCAAAATCCAAACAAATAATATTGACATAAAAAGCTAACTATGTAGTACCAGTCATTTACACTTTTTTTTTATGCTTTGAGCATTTAGAATTGACTAATTGAGTTCGTCATCTGAATACATTGATTTAAAAGCTTCATCGTCTGAACATTCTTGAGAAAGCAATTCTTTACGTCTCTTTAAAACTTCCTCGATCAAATTATTGAATCTATGACTTTGTTGGCCGTGAGAAGTAGGAAGATCTGCAAGGAGAGAGTAAAATGCAATCCAAATTTTAAAAAAATTGTCATATTTAAAGGAAAAATGTTAAACGTAAGAAAATTCAAGAAAAATAGTTGCACTGCTTGAAAAATTCTTAAATTTTATTAATAGTTAGATTTTATTGAATTTACCATCCACATAAAAATTCAAATCAAAATTCATAAAAATGGATGTGATTTCATGGTGGTTTTTACCGAAATTAAAATATTTGATCCCTTATGAGAGAACCTATATATATATATATATATATATATATATATATATATATATATATATATATTGTCTTTATTAAAACAAACTTAAAATATTTAAAATAAACTATAACTAAACAATAATATCAGAAAAACTAAAAATAAAACAAAATTATTTTTAATAAAAAAATATATGAAGGAGATACTTAAATACACTTGTACATTATCAATATCAATAACATGCATGTCTTCTCTATAGTTGTTGATTCTATATTAAATGTTATTTTGTTTTTATTTTTTAAAAATCTATAGATATTAATTTTTATTAAAATATATTTTATAGTTTTGTAAGAAGTTATTTTTTAAAAAATATTATTTTCTTATGTTTAAATAAAGTCAACTAACATTAGGGAATTTTTTTTTATGGGTTTTGATGGAGAAGACTACCAAAGGAGGTCTTAATATGATCTTATTCGTAGTAGATTATCAAACCATCTTTGTCGCTCAACGCTCAAGATGGACTTAAACGACGAAGATGGACTCATCTCCAATGACCACAATAGAGAAATGGAGATAGATCTCTATTGTGGTCGATTGAGATCTGGATTGATAGAAATCTAGATGAGATCGTCAAGCCATCTTCATCGCTCAAGATGGACTTGAGACTTGAGCGACGGAGATGGATTCATCTTCATCGACCACAATGGAGTTCAATAGAGATCTGGATTGGTGGGTATCCAGATTGGATCTCGACCAATATAGTTTTCATGTTTTTTTTTCCTTTAACCTCTGGATATGGATCCAGGATCTCTTTTTCGAAATCACAGGGGAGGCAAGACCTCCCTTGTTTGTAGCTGGAGCCTCCCCGTCGTGAACCAGGGGAGGTAACCGAGGGAGGTGATCTTATTTTGTTTTGTTTTGTTTTGTTTTGTTTTTTCAGATTTTTCTTTTTAAAAATTATATTTAACTCCACCGTTCATCTCACCATTTGTATCAGAGGGTGGAGATCCATATTTTTTTATTTTATATATATTCAGTTTTTTAAAATTGTTTTATTTTTGAAATTTTGACAATATTAAAACCTGTATATCTAATTTTTTTTTCTTTTTCTTTTTCTTTAATAAATTTTTTTATGTTTTTAAATTCAATTCTTAATCTCAACCGTTCAAATTTGGGATTGACAGTTGGAGATACATTTAGATAAAAAAAATTACTAAAAATAATGATTAATTCTTTCAAAAAAATTTCCAAAGAATTTTTTTAAATTGTGTGATATGAGAGACATTTCGATCTTTTACATTAATTTTTAAGTTAATATTTAATGTGCATTTTGGTATTTTTAATGGTCATCTTGTTCAACAGTAATGTTTGATCAAGTTTGACTAACGATAGAGCGGGCAAACGTCAATTAAAGATAAAGTTTTTTAGTGTTTAAAGATAAAGTTTTTTTTTTAGTGTAAAATAATAAACGTCAGAAGAGTTTGTTTCAATTTACTCATTATTTATTAATTAATAATTGAAATATAGAATATGGTAAAAATACTTCAATTGCTCGTTAACATTTGACCACATAATATAATAATTAATAAAAATTAAATATATCATATATAATATATAATAGTTAGGTTGCATTTGGAATGATTAAAGGCTTTGCGATTACAATATTAATTTTATAACGAAGCTCTCACTACCCTTTCAAAATCAAGTAGTGGAAAATGTTTGGGAAACATTGGAAAATATTTCATCTAAGAAGATTCAATTTTGGCAGTCTTTCTGCTCTAGTTCATCTATGCACATAAGCAAAAGCTCAAAAAGTTAATTTAAATTTTTTGATAAAATTTCATAATGAAAACTAGTGGTTTATGAACCAAGACAGATTATGGTAGCTGTGCAGTAAAAACAAACAAATGTGTCATAGACCGAGGCAAAAACAAAATTTATAAGTATACACTGCAATCCAGTTTATTGATAAAAATGATATAATAGGAAAGGTGAAAAAAAAAAATGAGCACACAACAATTGTTGCATCATCTCTTGTTTTATTCATGGAAGTATATAATCTACAAATGATATCAAGAAAAAGTGAAAAACTGACCTTCCTGGCAACTAAAATGATTTAAGTGGTCTCTAATGTTGCCAGTAATCTACCAGCAAAAACTGTTAATTCTATCTTACCTCCTTTACCATTGAAACTCACTGGTAGCAGGAGGAGATCACATTTGAATCTGAAATTCTGCATGCAGGCAAACCAAGCTCAAGTCTCAACTGTCAACTGTCAATAAAAAAGCCAGATTCTAGAGGCACAGCCACTAAGGATGGGGAAAACAATTTCAAATACTTTGTATTCTTCATGGAATCAATAGCTGAGCAACCCCACACTTCCACCTTGTCTGCCCACCTCTAGTGAGTCGTAAAAACGGAAGGCACTGAGCCATTGATCTTGATAGGCAGTGGTCCTTAGTAAGGACTCAAATTCAACCTCAGAAGTACATCAAGTCATATTGTTTCAGGTGATTTACAACACTATATGACACACATCTCAAGTAGTCATTTGAAGTCGCAATATACTTGTCGCATACTTGTCAAGCTGACCATTAGACACCTTGTGAGATCCACTGCATATTTTGGATGCAGAACTTGTGAGTTTAAATTTGGAGAGATTCAATGTTGTGACAAAGAAGACATAAATCAAGCAACGGTTTCAGCATTGTAAGATTATCCGTCTTCCCCACTTAAGATCAAACCCTGGAGTTCCAAGTTGCTTTTTACTTATCTTCCTTGAAGAAAGGCTGTAGACAAGTTTTGGCACTAGACTCATCCCATTCCAAGCTATCCCACCACTGTTTGCTTCCTGTAATGTGCTTGAGGGAGAATGGCTTATTGGCTGTTGAGAAAGGCAGTTTTTTCAGCTTCCCACAATCCCATACATCAATTGATACCATTGAGTTACAAATAAATAAACTCTTCGAAATGCATTTCAACTCTGGCAATGTAGAGAAGTACATGTGCCGTAGCCTTGGAATTGTTATAACAGGAAGGACACCACCCACTTCCTCTCCTTCAATTATCTCCTCTATCAAACGGGAATTCCAAACCTCAATCTCTTCAAGATTTTCTAGGCACTTTATCATCCCAAATGAAAATAAGTTTATAACGTTATTACAGTTGTGAACATGCAAGGTTCTTAGACTTGAAAAGACCCCAGCAACCACAGTTCCATCACAAATAGACCTTAAAATGGGCAGCTTCCGTAGGATCAATTTATCAAGGCTTGGAAAAAAATCCTCCTCTGCCAATGTGATGTGCTCCAAACCATCGCAACGGGAGACATAGCATTCTTTTAAATTGGTCAAGTTTGATAGAGCTGACACTTTTGATAGAATATCAATATCATGACAACCCTGTAATGCCAATTGCTGAGTGTTGTCTGGAAGCTCTATGAAGTTATCATAGGTACTGACGTTACATCCTTGAATTTCTACACTACAAGTATCTCTCGATATAGGTGAAAAGCTAGAGAGAAGTCCTATACCAATATGGTAGCTTCTAAGCATTTGCCAATGTCCGGACCTCACATAGCTATTGAAGCTGTATGGATCCTCGAAAGAAAGTCCAAGATTAGCTAGTTGTGGCAAGCTAGTGATTTCTTCAAATTTTGCTCCCTGGCTTGTGTCTTGAGAACCCAAGGACCATCTCCATCTGCTTTTAAACACTGATAGGTTTTCCAAACGGGACAGCTTTGAGATCACCCCAGTAGGAAACATTTCTAATTGTTCTGTGTAAGAGAGATCAAGGCGCCTGAGATTGACCAAACCTTTAATTTCATGTGGCAACCCTTTAATCAAGCTATATGAAAGATCCATCACCCTCAGCTCCTTGAGTGTTTCCAGGGAAGGTAGCTCTTCAAGATCACAATAGCATAATAAGAGTGAACGGAGGCTCTTTAAGCAGGAAATTGAATCAGGAAGTGACTTGATTGTAGTACCAGATAGGTCAAGGACTCTGAGTTCATGCATGTTGATAAAGAATGAATCAGGAATACTACTGAGAGGTTGGTTCCCCTGCAGGAGCAAGGTTGATAAGTTTGTGCAATTGGGATAATCAGGTAGAATCTTGATGTAGTTTTCCATAAAAGACACCTTTTCAAAACCTTCAATCCATTCCCTTGGCAATGTTTTCAATCCAAGACCAGCTTTTACCATAAACCGGGGACTCTCCCTTGTGATTCTTATTGCAATATCCCTCACTAAATCATGCATTTTCACCCATCCTGTTCCAGCACTCTCCAGTAAGCAAGCATCTTTAAGTTCCTCTAACATTGCATGCCCCTTGTTGACCTCACTCTCTCTATCTCCCACTTCATCTATTAACCCTTCCGCCATCCAGTACTCGATTAACTCCTCAACCTCAATCTTGTAATTATCAGGATAGAGTGCACAGTACAAAAAACAAGCTCGGACCTTATCATTTCTTAAGTGACTATAACTAAATATTAGGCGCCCAAAGACATATTCATCCATGCCTTCGATTTCTGCTCGTGAAGTCTTTAGTTCTTCCAATGCATTCTTCCAAACTCTAACATTGTCTGTTTTCCTCATGGCACGTCCCACAGTGATGATTGCAAGAGGCAAACGACCACATTCCTCTGAAATCATTTTCGCTATTGGTTCTATTTCAGGAGAAGAAATTGCTTCTTTTCCAGCTTTATCAACAAACAATTCCCAGGCCTCCTCCTTAGAAAGGACATCGGCTTTGATTTCCCTGTGTGTCTCCATGCCTCGACAAACATCCTTAAGCCGTGTAATGATTACCAACTTACAACCATTTTCTTTATTTGGTTGAGGGATTCCCACTTCATCTAAGGCAAAATTATACCATAAATCATCCAAAATGAGCAAAAAACTATTCTTTCCCAAAAAATGCTCATACAACATGGTTGATCTCCTAATCAAATTTGGCTCATGTGACAGGTCCAAATTGACAGAACTTGCTATGTCAGTCTGCAACTGCTCCAGATTATAGCTCTTTGATGCAGTCACCCAAATGACATTTTCAAAAAGTTGTGAATCACTGAGAAGATTGTTCATATGCATCATGGTGGTTGTCTTCCCAACACCACCCATACCATACACACCTATCCTGTTGATATTGACATCCATGAGACATTCCCATACCTCATCCAAAACCTTCATCGGAGTTATTTTACAAATCAAATTGGCTGTTGGCATAATCTTTCCTGTATCGAGTAACATACTAACAAATACTCCATGCGGAAATACCCCTCTCATCTTTAGCTCATTCACTTCTTTAGCAAATTGTGCAAGACGCTTTCCTAATTTATAACGTGAAAAACAATTAGGAAAACAGCATTTCATGCATTTTCCTTTCTCAATAATTTCATTTTCTATGCTACTCACTTCATTTGTTAACTTCTCCACATTCTTAAGCCATAACCGAACCTCATTTCTCAGCTTCTTTCTTGGGTTTACCATTGTCCCGGTAATTTCAATTTTGATGTCAGATTCTTGAGCATTCAGATCTTCCATAATGACATGAAGTGTCTCTATAAGTTGCTCTACATTTTTCATATAATAAAACCGTCTAGATAGCGGCACCCTTATTAAATCTAATAAACCTACGGTAAGTCCAACAATATCCATTATCACTGCATTAAGACAAATGAGCATAAACAACAGGGAAAAGTCAATGGAAGATCAGAAAAACAAAATAAAATAAAGAAGTGATTGCAGCCACATAATAGTCTACATCACAAACAGGTTTTGAGAGTTGATGCTCATAATAAGCAATACAAGCAACACTTATTTTCAAAAATATGTTTTATTTCACCCGAGAGACATATATGCCATTATTGCCATCAGATGAGCTAATGTCTCAAAAGAAGACTGAGTTTTGTTTCTTAATGCTTCTTAAAGGTTGAGTTTTGTTTCGTGTTTTCCAAGTTGGAGGCACTCATAAGTGGAATATCTCATTCCTAACACCCAAATAAAGATGTAGATACCTAGTAAGCTAGAAGAAATCTAAACCACAGTAACCCACATAAGCATGGAAAACCATCGCAGCACATAATCAGTGTCTAGAATTGTTCTTTAATAACCTTTTCCACAAATGAAAATTTGGCACAAAACCCCCATCCAATCCCTTTAGGACAAGTAAATGAAGGCCTGATAAAGCCTTTCCTTGACCAAACTAAGGCAAAGAAGACGATGTCTAAGGCAATTGAAAATCTGGTTTAAAAAAACCACAAAAATGGCAATGTTCAACCCATATGCAAAAAGTAAGCAGATGAAAAATATGGACCAAGCAAGACCCTTTAATGGACAGTGGAAAATCAATTTGATTAATACACAGTTGTTGCTGTAGAGACACACAAAACCATTTATAATGGTTTTAACTTTTCGGTTCAGGTATCAGCTATGTTAAGTCAAGGAAATGAAAATCTGGTTAAAAACCCACAAAAAATGGCTATGTTTCTACCCATATGCAAGTATATGCAAGTAAATGTGTGAAGTGGATGAAAATTTGGACCAAGCAAGAACCTTTAAGGATGTAAGCAGTTATGCTAAGAAAGCACATCTAGTCATAAAAGTTAAGATTTCTTTTTATGAGGGCAAGTCAAACTGGAAAATTTACACAAATTCTCTTGATCTCAAGTCACCAAATAAAGCAAATCGTTTCCTTTTAAACAAATAAATCACTTAACAAAGAAGATTCAAGTGAGCATCATCAGCAAGTTCAATAATGCAATAAACAATTCCCAATCATCATCAACCCAGTTTGTTGAAAACTAGCCTGAAATTTATAATATAAATAAGGTAGCACAGATGTTAATGGGAATTATAATGGCACTAGTGAGTTTTACCTCAAATTTGGAAAGCAGGATACAACGTAGATCTACCCAAGTCGCCTCCAGCAACAGAGTTGGCCTGAAGAATATGAGAGTTTGATAAGCCGAGGACACATTATTGATATAAGTTTAGTTTGGATTGAAATTTGTATTAAATTTTTAAATAACATTAGTCTTTTATTATTTTAGAAGGAAAAAACTTCTAGTAGTTTTCTAAAGCAGAGTGCCATTTATATTAGTCGACAGAAAACAACCTTTGATGTTTTGCTTTGCATCTTCTTTTTGGAAAAATGGGTCATGCTGCCGTGTTCTATTTGTATATATAAATACAAGAGCCAATAACACCAAAACACTAAATCTATTAAGTACATCTCGTTTTCGTTTTTATTTTTTAAAAACGATTTTAAAAACACGTTAAAAAAAAAATATCAATATTAAAAGTGAAATATTTAAAAAATATAAAATATGTGTTTTTCATTTTTCATTTTTATTTTTCATTTTGTTTTTCACTTTTTTTATATTAAAAAAGAATCTTAAATTATTAATTGTGTTGTTATGCGTTTGATATGACTAGGACAAGACGGAACAAGATTTTTAAATTATCAAAGTGCCCCTCTTATACTATATATAAATACTATATAAAATATTATATATTATATATTATATTATTATTTATATACAATAATATTAATACATAAATATATAATAATATATTATATAATATTATATATATAATATCAAATATTATATATTATTATAATATGTATATATATTATGCAATTATATTTTTATTATATAATAATATATATAAATTATAATTATTTATTTATAATTTAAGAGTTTAGTTTTGATTAATTCATTTTTTTTATATGTTTTTTTGAATTAATTTTTGATGTGTTACTTTTGTTTAATTTAAAAATTATAATACAAAAATTATATTAGTTAGTTATTTAATCAATTTATTTATAGTTGTAATAATATTAAACAAAATACTAAATTTGATATTTCAATTTTTGATAGTTTTTGATTAACCTACCAGACGAGTTTTTTCCGTTTTCATTTTTAAAATACAACTTTTAGTATTTGTTACCAGACGCGTTTTCAGAATTCGAAAATGAAACCAAAAATACTGTTTTCATTTTCATTTTTATTTTTATTTTTAAAAAATAGCAACTAAAAAACCCTTACAGAACGGGCCCTAAATCTACGTGAGATATGCCTTTTTATATTCGAAAACAACTTTGAAATTAACTGATATTTTATGGAGCGATCGGAAATACTTACCTAGATGGTCGTCTAGGCCCCATCTAGACGTTAGGCATTATCAATCATTCTAATTAGGATAAAATCATTCATATTAGACTGTGGGTAAAAAAACAAATGATTTGATTAATTTATCAACTAATTTTTACCGATTAATTGTTTAGGAGAAGTCAAATTCATTTTTATATCTTAATTATTCCGTCTAAAATTTGAATATTGATTTTTTTTAAGAGAATGAATATTGGTTTTATATGTAGGAAAAATAATTAAAACTAAATAAATTTCCAGCTGTTTTGTTGTCGTCCAGACATTAGACTGCTGTCTGACTAGCACCTAGTGTTTAGTAGAACATTGATATTGATCTCTCATGCTGTTAATCAAAGTTGGTCAAACATAATATATATATATATAAGGATATTTTTGTCATTAAAAATACGTTGAAATAAATAAATTAGGGAATTCAAAGAGTTTTGGATTTATGAAATGTTAAGGAGATGAATATGAGGAAAGATATTATGTATTATCAGGGTCGGCCCATGGGCCCAGCAAACCTAGCATTTTGCTAGGGCCCCCAACTGATTCAATTTTCTTTTTTTTTTTTGGGATTCAGAACCCAATATATTTATATATAAACAGGGCTTAAAATAAAGAAGTGATTCGACCCAATATAGTAATGAATCAATTCAATTAAAAACAAAAAACCAGGCCCACAATCCAAATGCCCAATAAACTTAGTCATTCCAAATGCCCAATAAACTTAGTCATTGTGATTCACTTATTCTGATTTCTAAACACCACTAATTTATTTAAAACAAAAACAAATTTCTTTACTCATTTTACTTACTCTTTTTTGTTTTTTTGGTCTTTCATATATATATATATATATATTTGGTTTGCTTCGTTTTGATTCTGGTTTATGCCTTTCTGCTTTGTGTTTGTGTGTTGTTATTTGTCAATATTGAAGAATTGAAGATTTAAAGGTATGGTTTTTGTTTTCAATTAATTTCTACATGTTGATTTTGATTCATCTTTTAATTATTTATTTTATTTACAATAGTAGAACATTGTGTGTTGTATTATATGTAATGGCTGAATATGGTTAAATTAATTTGGGTTTAATTTTTTTTCCCTAGTTCTTCTAAATACTACCATGTTTTGCTTTGAAATAATTTATCATGTAATATAGTCATGTAGATTACAGCCTTACGGGTGTTATTTTGAATCTTCTAGCTTTGATTCTTTTAATCTTTTTGCATAGAGTCTCAGGACTCTTTAGTAAGCTGAAGATATTGTTTCATAGTCTATTTTAACATTTATTGTTCCAATTACAATTGCTACTACGAAGAGCAGCTTTTTAAAGTTGAAGTTGATTAAAAATTATAATCTGTCAACAATGTCAAAAAATAGATTGAGTGGATTGACTATGTTATCTATCGAGAAAAAAGTCTTGATGGTAGTAGTATAATTAGTGAATTTGCACTTCGGGAAATAAAAAGAATAGAAACATAAACAATGTTTTGTTTTTATGTTTTTAGATACGATAAATCTTTTTTGTTTTAATTTATCTGGAATACAATGTATTTGATAAATGAACAATTATTTATTTATTTATTTATTTATTTTTAATTATATAGGGCCCCGATTTCTGTTAATATCAAAAAATCGCTCGGGGCCCAAAATGTCTGGAGACGACCATGTGTATTATTCTAAAGATTTGTGTACAAGTGTTTCTAAAACTTTTTATCTTGTTTAATATATAGTTTTAATTATGAATAAAATTGTCATTAATAACATGATATCAAAATGAAGTGAAAAATTATTTGGTGGATTGGCTGAAGCATTGCTTAAATCATTTTTGGGTAGTAAAAGTAGCTAGTTTGACAAAAACGGAAAAAGAA
The DNA here is from genome assembly GCA_032871835.1 of Dipteronia dyeriana. Taxonomy (NCBI): domain Eukaryota; kingdom Viridiplantae; phylum Streptophyta; class Magnoliopsida; order Sapindales; family Sapindaceae; genus Dipteronia; species Dipteronia dyeriana. The sequence goes on along the minus strand of CM065301.1, from coordinate 78,898,183 downwards.
AAAAGAAAGTTCAACAAATTTCATTTTTATTAAATAGTAAGATAAACATATAATATATATGTATATTTATAACATATTAATATATATATATATATATATATTTTTTTTTTATGTAAGCAACATAATTTTAATCGTAATAATATATATGGTAAAAATGTGTGATGTATATTAATATACTATAAATATATCTATATTATATGTCTACGGGAGAAAAATAGTAAGTAGTACTATGTAATTATGTAAAATTACAAATGTGCAATATGGGTTGGCTGTAAACGACACTCGTAAAGTATAATAACGTGCCACAAAGGGTGTAGTTCATCTGGTATATATATATATATTTGGATAAAATTGGATTAATTTAGAGGGAAAAAGCATCACAAGGCGATCTTATGTTGAAAAACCTCTAGACATTATTCATCTGGTAGATGGACGAGCTTAGAATTTGGACAAATAATTTCAAATTTAAGGGTTTGAATTCTACTGATAATCAAAAGTTTCAAAGTATATATATATATATATATATAATCTAGACGGGTAGATATATAGTATATAAAAAAAAGTATAATAACGTTTTAGGAGTCGTCACAACGTATGTGGTTTATAAAAATAAAAATATAGTAATATGTAAAGTTATGTCATTTGCAAGGAAATGCGTTGGATGGATTGGATGCATGTATGATGTATCACAAAATCAATCAGATAGGGTCCTAACATTTTTTTGTGGGCTGGTGCTAATTTCAATAGAACTGGGCTCTCACAGGCCTAGTTAAAATTGATATGTGCCTATGTGCCTATAAGCCGATAGACTTTTTTTTTTTAATTGCTCCACCCTATAAGCCCTTTCTATAACGTCAATGTGCGTTTGGTACGTGGGATGGGACGGGATAGGACGAGATAACTTTCTCATGTCCCATGTTTGACACGCCATTAGTATGGGACGGGACGGGACAATGTGGGATAAAAACCACAAAATCTTATCCCACCTCAGACCCTCGGGCAGACTTGTCCCATGCATGAGACAAGTCTGGAAAAGACATTTTTACCCTCAAATATTGCAAAAATTACAAAAATACAAATTATAAAATAAAACTCAACCCTTCATTCTCTCTCATTTTCACGCCTCTCTCTCTATGTGTTCATTCTCACGCTTCTCTCTCTCTCTCTCTCTCTCTCTCCCTCCCTCCATTCTCTCTTCTTTGGCCGATGGCAAGGAGCAGAGATCTCAGTCTCTCCCGCCGAACCAGGGCTACGATTTGAGGTGTTGATTGAAAGCAGGACCGTCGAACCGGTGCGCTCATACACCGCCGAACTAAGGCCGCCGAGATTGTTATAGGTTTGATTGAAGCTGGGGTTTGTTTAATTTGGTGGTGGTTATGATGGTGGATGGAACTAGGTTTGGTGTTGACGATGATTGAGGGGTGTTGACGATGTGGGTTTCATTTTTTGGCCAATTTTGACGATCTAGGTTTTAGTTTGATTTAGGGGGTGTTGGCGATTTGGGTTTCATTTTTTGGTGATCTAGGTTTGGCGATCTGGGTTTTAGTTTTTGGAGAATTTTTTGATTTGTTGTCATTTTTTGATTTTTTGGTTTGGCGATCTGGGTTTTAATTTTTTGATTGAACCGGTTTTTGATTTGTTTGATTTGTTTGATTTCTTTGAATTGGAGCAATTTTTCCAGATGAACATGACTGGATTTGGTTGTGAACGGTGGTTTGGTTTGGTCGACGATAATGGTGGTTTGGTGTTGACTGGGTTTGGTTTGATTTCTGGGTTTGGTCGGATTGAAACTGGATTTCTGGGTTTGGTTCGAATTGTTTTCATATTCGTTTTCAATTTGTTTTCGATTTGTTGGTGTTTTGGTGTTGACTGTGTGGAATTGATTTGTTGGTGGTTTGTAAGAACATATTAATTGATTAAGAACATATTAATTTGTATTGTGAAATTGATTTGTGGAATTAATTGATTTCAGAACAGATTCTGGATAATGGAGGTTGAAGATGAAAAAAAACAATGGAAAGATCTAGGGAAAAACTCCAAAAAAAAATTTATTTATTTTTATTTCTTCCTTATTTTCTATTTTTTATAAGTCCATCAAATAAATAAATTCCATACAATTCTATATGAAATCCAACCAACTCTATATAAAAATAAATTTTAATTACAATATTATTATTAATGTTAAATATGATATATAAAAATATTTATTTAATAAAATCAAATAAATACCGAGGATATTCTGATAATTTGAATCACTTGTTCTGTCATATCTCAGTCATACAAAATGTATAATAGTACAGTCTATGGTTCTATTCCAGATATTCCAAACACAATATGAAACAACTGTCTTGTCCCGTCCCGTTCCGTCCTGTCTTGTCCCATCTGGGTGCCAAACGCACCCTCAATGTGGACCTGGATCCTAATAAGATATGTACACCACCTGAGCTAATGAAGAAATATGTCTAATATGTAATAATTAAACGAGTTTAATAGTTATTAGTAATTAATCTAAAAGTTCATACAAATTCTCATTAATAATGAGTTTTTAAAATTGAAAAAAAAAAAATCTTCGTTTAATTATTCATTAACTGTTTCAGTGTAATAACAAAGCTAGTATATCTTCAAATTATATGATAAATCTTTTAGGGTTTGGGCTCATGGATTTTGCTACTGTGATAACTATAAGTATACATGTATGTAGTTACAACTTATAAGAGAAGAAGGTTCACGAAATCTTTACAATTTTGTTTTCTTAAAATTATTAAAACATTAACTTTTATCCATCGTTAAATTTCAAGCCAATGAAAATTTAATTACCTTATAGCTATACTATCATAGCCCTTGATTAATATACATGAAGAGTAACTATATATCCAAAAAAAAAAAAACTATACAGGGTGGTTGATAGAAAGTCTTATAACTTTGTTTAATATATTTTTATTTTTATTTTTATTTATTGGATTAAGATCTAATTAATATGTTGTTTAATAGTTTTTGATAGACCACTTCCCGTAACGGCAACTCAAACCATAAGACATTGACAGTTTAAATCAACGTTTCAACCACCAAACCATATTGAACAGTGATAAGATCTAATAAATATTAACCACCACATTACTGGTTTTGTATATTAGGATAACCCAATTTTCTAACACAATTACAAAACAATAATTTTCATGGAAAGATTGATCTGCAGATAAATAAAAAGAGTAGAGCGCGCAGATGTTTTGTTTAACTACTTCAATTTTATGATTTTATTTTCTTCTTATTTTTGTGAAACCATTTAATATTACACTTAACAAATTATACATTCTAGGTGGCTGCAGCCTGTTAAAATATAATTCACTACCAACTTATTGACTTGTTTTGAAATGTTCAGAGTCGATTTATTTACAGGAGTTCCTTAATGGGAAAAAAACAACAACATTTAACATTTAGGACAAAATGAGAGCAAGAAGAGGCATAGAACATGCATGAGTTATGGTGAGAGCTGTAAACTGAATATTGGTAGCTACAAACATTACAAGAAGCTAGCAAATAGCAATAGTGTTGGAGCAGAGTATTACAATATTATTGAATCTTGATCTTGAATTAATAGAAGCAATTTTAACCACTAATTTCATGCCTACTCTGGCTCAAGTAATACAAGTGCATGTGCAGGGCTCGTGATGCTTCATTTTTTTCTATTTCAAGTTTTCTCACGTTTTCCATGCAATTCCTGCTTATATTATTACAATTAATTTCTCTATTTTTGATCTGTTGATATCTTTTAATATTTTTTGTTAGGTGTTTTGGTGGTGATGCGATTCCATGTTGTTTGGTAGATCAAACTTAAAACTGTCATTTGATTAGGTCAACCACCCGACACAACACAAGCACAGCTTATACAGTTATACGAAACCACAGATCCATCCATCCAAGCCTCTTCTTCTTCTACATGCTTGGAGTTACCTTAACACGTGCGGCCCACAACAATCACATACATTTTTTTTTACAAAAAATTACAATAATTTGAAAATTGGGAGAAGGATAGACTCGAACCCACACCCGACCTCTTAGTGCAGGTGATGTGAGGCCAAGCTAATAATCACATACATTTCAAGTATAATTAATACATTATTAGAATTCTTTGTAAATAAATTATTATCTTCGTAAAAGTTCGATTTGCATTGTGTTGTTAGAGATCTTTTACACACAAATACTTGGATTCAAGAGTAAAAAAAATTATTACCTTAACCCCATGACGATCATTTTAAGACAAAGTTATAAGACTTAAAGGGTTAAAATGGACAACACATCGTGGATAGTAACCTTATATATCTGATTTCAAAAAGCATTAATGTTACTTTTGGATTTGCATCAAACTTGGAGGAGACTTTTAGATTCAACTCAATAAATAAAATATGGATTGTGTTCAGGCAATGCATGTTAACAAACAATATATAGTGTTGCTTGTTACAAAATAAAATTGCATAGACTCCCAAAATAATATTACATATTACTTGTTAATGTATATCTTAATAACACCCGTTAACACAATCCATAAAAATATATCTAGCCTTATATCAGCAAAGAGAATGACTGAATGAGATTTATCGTTGTTGACTGTTAAATTTATTATCAATTGTGTATAAAAAGAAAATTAGTAAGTAATTAGGAAATATGCATGTGTAACACATGATTATGCAAGTATACATAAATAGCATCTTCCTTTACAATGTATGTTCTTGTCAAAATTAATGTCGATATATATAGCAAACTTATAAATGAATTAATGGTGGTGAAATCATGCATTTAAGATATTGCATTTTCATGTTGTGCAGTGCTCTCGAGATACACGTTTCATTAATAAAAAAATCGTGGCATGTTACATGCTTATAAACCACTCTTCACATGTTCAGTGCGAGCCTGCCTGCTTTTGTGCTTCGCATTTTCTCTATATTTAATTAATTATTTCATGGGATATTGGGATTAGCTATTAATTAAAGTGTGTATTATGTTCTTTCTGTATTGTTTAAGCACCTAAATTCAATTTTATTTTTTTTAAGATATAAATATACATCGAATTCCGATTCACCAAGGGTACGTATTTTTTTTCTACATTTTCAAACCAAACTGTGTGATTTCTAGATAACTTTATGAATAAAAGATTATTAGAATTGAGTTAATATGCGTAGTTCATAATGCATATATAGATACTTGATAGCAATAAAAACTTAGTACTTATGACGAGCCGGAAAAAATAGAGAGAGAAATTTATTTTGTTTGAGATAAGTTTTACTTCAATCAAGGTCGTCTCTAGATATTTTGGGGTCCAAATCATTTAATGATATTAATAAAAATCGGGGTTTTATATAAAAATTAGAACGATGCTTAGGTATTGACTGGTCAGTATCCAAAATACTGACTCTACCAATGGGAGTATATCACGTGTCTTTTGTTCTTTTATTTTTTACATTTATCTCACAAATTGGGTGCTGATAGATCAGTAGGTGAGTATTGTTTTAAAAATTATTATCATTAAAGAAATGTTAGCAATTCAATTGGATTAGGTTAGCAAATAAAGTGGACTACCACAGATTCACGGAGTGAGTGGATGACGATTTTAACTAGGTTAGTAAAGAAATGTTAGCAATTTAATTGGACTTTCAAATAATGTAAAATTAAGTTTAATATGTTAGAATTAATTGGGCTCTGATGTTTATTTCTATAAAATAGAACTAGATATGGATAATTGAACCTTATTAAAAAAAAAAACAAAGCTATGTTTGAAATTGGACCATTTTTATACTAGACATGAGGCTCCAAAAGAAGAAGTAAATTTGACCATTTGGGGACCCTAGTACAATGTTGGGTTTACTATACCTACGGGCTGATCCTGACTTCAATTACAGATTGGAAAATGTATTTAATTAGAAGGGTTTTTATACTTAAAAGAGCTTTTGAAAAGGTTTAGTTAGAACATTTAGAATATTTCTACCTATAATATGACATTTCGTCTTAATTAGAGTAAATAATATATTTATATTTATATATTTGTGATAAAAATGTATAATATAACTCATTTTTACTATATTTTTCAACAAAAAAAAACAATTTATTAAAATTCTAAAACAATAAAAATTACCTTGAAATTAAAAAATATATCAAAATAATAAATTGATAAAATTAATCTGGAATAAAAAAATATTATTGAAACAACAAAGTGATAAAAATTAGTTTAGATTCAAAAAATCTATTAAAATAATAAAGTCATAAAAATTAATCTGAAATAAAAAAAATCTATTAATCAAAATTATTCTGAAATGAAAAATTGTTTTAAAATATTAAAAAGATAAAAGTTAATTTGATTTTTTTATTAATATAAATAAGTAATAAATTAATCTAAAATAAAATCTATTAAAATAATAAAGTGATTATAGGTTGAAAGTCAAAAAGAAAAGTGTAAGGTGGAATATGGTGTTTGGGAGGAGATTGTTTTTGGTTTGTTTTTTGAAAATTCAAATTGTGTTTCGTTATTCATTAGAATAAGGGTGAAATTAACATTTTAAAAATTTTATTAAAGGGAAAACAGCTTCTTTTTTAGTTTTTTTAGTTTTTTTTTTTAGTTTTTGTTTTTGCTTAGAAAGAGAAGCAGCAAGGCTCTAGCTTCTATCAGTACATAAATCATTTTTTATAAACATGAAAAATATATTAAGTCATTAAAACAGGAAAATATATTAAAAGATCGTAATTTTTACCTAACTTTTGACTATATAATATTGGTTCAATGGTAAACCCCTCCATTTATACACTAAAGGTTACGGTTCGAGTCTTTCTCCTCTTTAAAAAAACCATGAATTTATATAATAGTGTAATGGTTAAAATAAATAATATATAAAAAAAAAGGCAATACTAAGATGTACCAAAAGGGTACAAATTAAAACATTATAAAAGGAATGTCATGATAAGTGTATCGGTTAAAACACTATAAAATGAAAATCATAATATATTTATTATCATTTTTTGTGAGTATGGACAATAAATACAATGTGGAAATGGTGAGGAATGTCACATTTTTATTGGTCAATTGCAGTGATGTCACATTTATAATAAGTTAAGTTTAAAAGGCACCTATTATGGTGAGCTACCGAAATTGCCCTTAAATAATCGATATTTTATTCTTTAAAGGTTGTCGTGTAATAAAGTTGTCTGAAAATCAATCACCTACTCCATTTTTTCTTCACAAAACTAGCTTCATTCCAGATTTATTGTATTCCAGATATTGCACATATTCCAGATTTTACACAAGAAGGTAAAATAATATTTCTGATCTTCATTTCCATTTTTTATTGTATTTCTATGTGGTATAACACTGTATGAACATTTATGAACATGTTGTCTGAATTTTTTTATATTGATGTCCTGGAGTTGTAAACTTTTTACAAAGAATGAATGAACATGTATACATATTTTTTTTGTATATATATTTGGACGAGTTGAGTTGTAGTGGTGCAAAGAAGTTTATAATCTTGGACATACAAGGTGAAAATGTTTTAAAAAAAGGTCGAAACATTTGTAAAAAAGCTCGGAAATGTGAAACTAAGTCTCGATCAAATTCTAAAAAAGCTCGATTCCCTGGAAAAAAGGCTCGATCCTTGGCAAAAAAGGCTCGATCCATCAGAAAAAAAGCTCGATCCCTGCCAAAAAAAGCTCGATCTCTCACACAAATAGCTTGATCCCTCACACAAATAGCTCGATCCCTTTTGAAAAAGGCTCGATACAGCACAAAAAAAAAACACGATCCCTCACAAAAAAGCTCGATTCCTAAAAAAAAAAAACTCGATCCCTTTCAAATAGGCTCGAGGCATATGAAAAAAAGCTCGAGCCATATATTAAAAAGTTCGATTATGTAGAAAAAGAGCTCGGTCTTGAACAAAAAAACCTTGATCCCGTTAGAAATAGCTCGGTCATGTACAAAAACGGCTCGATCATGTACAAAAAAATCTCGATCCGTTTTAAAAAAAGCTTCATATCTTACACTTTTGATTTTTGTTTAATCCTTTATAATTGTAAATTTAATATGAATTTTTTTTCCTTATTAATGGTTTTTGATGTTGGTTTTGACAGGACAATGGATAGGGTGAGAATAGTCATATCTTACAACGGTCGTTGGAAGCAATTACCAGACGAAAATCAGAGGTATTTAGGTTCCGATAACCAAGGTTTGTATGTGTCAAAGAATTTGAGTTACGACGAACTGGTGTCGATCGTGCAAACTATTGTGAAGTTTGATGAGAACAAATACAGTGCTGAGCTACAGTCTCTATCAATTGTTTCTGGGACTACATGTCGTACATTTATAAGAAACAATGACGATGTTCAGTTTATGCTAGGGGAAGATAGGGTGATCCCTCAAGTATGTGTTAGTCTAATCGAGAGGCCAGCGGGAGGTGTCGTTGGTAAAGATATCCCTCATCCTGATAACACCCAACAATTTTGATCGTCAGACGGAAGCAACCAGTTGTTCACAGAAAGAAATGGGATTGATGTTCCGGAAAACATAAGTGTTGTCCCACCGGAAGTAGTCGCCCATGATAATAGACCGGAACCTCAATTCGACGATGTATTTGGTTGTCATATTGAGATGAATGGTAGAGAGTACAACCACCAATACAATGAGTTCTACAATGACATCAACAATAAGGAGAATACAACACTGAATGTTGGGGTGAATCATGAGGTGGATAATGAGGGCAATTTAAATTATGTAGAAAATGTAGAGGACAATCAGGATGATGTAGAACCTGTCAAAATGGAAAGACGTGTAAGACATGTACACAGATTTAGTTTCAGTGCACCAGATATAGTTGGGACCTTCGAGGAGAGGGCTAATGTAACTGCAGATGATTCAAATAATGCAAGAACATGGGTTATTCCAGGAGCAGAATCATACTCGTTTGGTATTGGTGGAAGAAGAAACTTGTTTGAAGATGAACCTACAAGCATGATATATAAAGGCCAGTTTTTTACAACGAAAAAGGATTTGAAGAGACTAGTAGGCCATTTTGCAATGCGGCAGAACTTCGAGTGGAAGGTAAAAAGGTCCAATAAAACAACATTACATCTAGTTTGTTTGATGGGAAATTGTACGTGGAAGTTAAGAGCGGTGAGGAGAGATGAAGGCACATACTTTCAAGTAAGAAGTTTTGTCAACGAACACACTTATCCGTTAGAGGAAATTCACCGCCGGCACCGACAAACTAGTGCAGTCACAATTGGAGAAGTTATTGCACCTAGACTTCAACAACAAGATGGTCGACTAATGGGTCCGAAGGACATAATCTCCGACATGAAATCAATGTATGGAATCCAAATCATGTACAGTAAGACACATGCCGCCCTCGATTATGCGTCGTCACTGACATATGGAACACATGAGGAAACCTTCCAACTGCTTCCATCATTTGGTTACGTTTTGGAACAACAAAATCCCGGCATAATCACTGACTTACAGTGCAACGAAGATGATACATTTCTGTACTTCTTCATGTCGATTGGTGCCTCACTTAGAGGATTCCGAACGTGTATGCGTCTAGTCATTGCCGTTGATGGTACCTATTTGAAGGAACGATTCCGGGGTACAATGTTTGTTGCAACAACACAAGATGGGAACGAACAGGTGTATCCAATTGCTTTTGGGTACGGCGACTCAGAAAACAATCTTTCATGGGAATGGTTTTTGGATTGCTTGAAGGGTGCCCTATGTCATATTGATGAGCTAGTTTTCATTTCCGATAGGTATGCAAGCATTGAAACAGGGATTTCTAAAGTGTTCCGATAGGTCGCCATGTCTCTTCTTCGGAGAGGACAACTACACAATCATGTAGAAGATGTGGACAACCAGGGCATAATTCCAGGAGATGTTCTAATCCACCGATGATTAATGAAGGTACAAGAAGAGCTGTTCCCGATGAATATCGCCGCAAGTGTAGCATCTGTCATTCAATTGAAAACAACAAACAAACGTGTCCTAACATTGACTCTAATAGGGAATGAATGACAATTTTTTGATCACATTGAAATTTTTTGGAAGTGTATCATATTGTAATAATTTGGAATTGCAATAATTATTTATTAATGAATGAATTAATATTAATGAATGAATAATGAATGAATTAATATTCATGAATTAATTACATGTCTGTGTACAACTAAAATGGTAATATATAAAAAATCACTTGGCGGGCCTGGAGTTAGCAAAAATCTCCACAACCATTTTTTCCCGAATCATCCTCATGTCATCCTCTGACCAATCAAAAGGCATTCGGTTCGCCACTATATACTCGATAATTCTCAAAGTATGGGGACCACAGTTACCTCTACAATTCGGGACATAAAACACCATTAGAAATCGTTCATAAACAATATGTAAACACCTGAATGAAATAGAATGTCTTACGATTTCTTTTGTTAGGGGACTGTAGAAGGATGCACCAGACTGACCGAGAAGGGCTTATTTTCCCGAGTGAACGCCCGACGCCCAGGACGCCGTGCTGTGTGGAACCCTGCGTCACTCAACATGGAGGGTAAAAACCACCGTAATGGCCGGACCTGCTGATGCCTGATCTGATAAGGGACTTCCTGTCTCCAGGGGTCATAAATATCAATCTTCATGTGACAAAGGTCGACGCTCACCACCAGCCAATGTTGGGCCGTAACGTTGCACGGAATCAGCACCTGTAATAGTTTGTATGCCGTGTTAGCTGAGGATATACTTACAATTTTTTTTTTAAATCATCTCAATCATGTAACACTTACCTGGTCAACCTCTTGCCATGGGCGGTTTCCACTCGTGGTTGCTCCACGGACCGTGAGAAGGTCCTCTTCCAACCATCGGGACTGTAACACATTCCACCTTGCCGTGCTCACAACACCGTGGGAATCACGAGGCATCATCCTCTCCCACATGTACAACATAAGTGGCTGTACAAGCATTGACAAGATCGTATTATTAATACAGAAGCATAAAATCCGATGTGATTCCCAAATGTTATAACTACTTACATAAAATTGTGTATCCAACACGTTGATCCTCTGGTTGTACACATTGTGGAATCCTCGCTGACGCTTGCGTAGAATATTTAGGTATGCATCCATATGCTGACAAACAATAAAACCACCGTACTTGTTAACAATTCAACAATACTTACACAAAAGTTAATATGAAATATAATAAGTACGTACCTTGTCCTCCAAGTCAATGAAGTTGGACTGCATACGCACGAACCATCCCGTGGTAACCGGTGACAACACGTCCACATCATGTCTGTATAATGATTGAATTACCTTAGCTATACATAAATTAGAATAAACAAGAAATGTACATCCATTTGTATTATAAAAAGTTGGACTCACTGTTCCCCGTTGATGTTCCTCTTGAAGGCCTTGTATGCCGCTAGGTGGTCACCGTCCACTAGTCTGTGGGGGTCAAAAATGTGTCCCACGGACTCGAGCCGTGTCTTTAACCTCTTTGGACAGCATGGATCTGTGTAAGGGTTCACCAACTGCCATCCGCGCTTACCTAAACGCTTCACAGAGGGAGGGGACAGCTCCGACGCCATGGACTTGCTGGGTGGAGGAGTGGACCGCTCCGACGCCACGAACGTGCTGGGTGGGGGAGGGGAACGCTCCGACGGCACCGTCATGCTAGGTAGGGGAGGGAACCGTTCCGATGGGACGGACATGCTGGGTGGGGGAGGGAACCGCTCTAACACCACGGACGTGCTGGGTTGGGGAGGGGACCGTTCCAACGGGACGGACGTGCTGGGTTGGGGAGGGGACCGCTCCAACGGGACGGACGTGCTGGGTAGGGGAGAGGACCTCTCCGATGCCACGGACGTGCTGGGTGGGGGAGGGGACCACGGTGGTTGAATCGATATCCTAGGAGGTGGGGGGAATGACGTGCTGCGAGATAGGGGGATCGATGTGATGGGAGGTGGGGGGGACCCTTGAGCCTGGGTGTCTGTCCCCCCTATAAACCTATCAGTCGACCCTCCGGGACTAAATAATTGATCAGGAGGTGGGGCTCATCCCGGTGTGTACTTAAGGCCGAACCTTGAAGTCCCCGGATCATATCAAGTAACAATCGGTGTTGCTGCTGACGATCCTCATCACTCTTTCGGATCATATCCAACAACTCCAAGTGTTGATGTTGTCTATCCTCGTCACTCTTTCGGAGGGCTTCACGCACATCGTTCAACATTTCAGTCCACGGAGCCTGAAATCATGTCTACAATGTTAGTACAAAACTATCAACACGTGTTACTAAAAAACACTTAACTTTGTTTTCAGTTGACCTTTCCATCACGTCCAACGCCCCCAAGGGAATCCCCTGCAGATGTACCATATCCGGGGTAGAAAAACCGAACCCGCCTATGCCTATGCCTATGCCTATGTCTTTCTCGTTGAGGGTCTATCTCATATCCCTCACTGTCACTGGGCCTCAAACCCCCAGCAGCAGGCTCAGACCCCTCACTGTCAATGGTTCTGTCTATACCACTGATCCCGCCTAAGGTGGTCTGATCAGGGACCTCAGGCGGCATATCATCCATGTCATCTTCCACATACATGCTCCCCCCCCCCCCCCCGTCTAAGCAGGCATAGTGCGGTGCTTGTCTCTCAGCTGGTGTCGGCACCAGTTCCTTGAGCGCAAACATCTGAAATATTAGTTAGAACAATGTCATTGTACAAATACTAACTAATAAAAACATTAACAAAATAGATACATACCCTGGCTTTGAATATCTTTGCTAGCTTCTTCCCTTTCGATTGTTTGGTCAACTCCCACTTCAAAATACGGGGAGTCAGATCAGTAACCCTTCGGACACCGACCTCTTTGGCCAACTCAGGGATCACCTCCAAAGCAAATATTTGCATCATAGATAAGTACGATAAGTATCCATACAATTTTGGGCACCAACAATAAAGTACAATTTGTAGTTCGAACTTCTTACCAACAGGGCATGAGAAAGACCGTATATGTTGTAGGTCTCCACCCTGTGTACATCAACGCCCTTTTCCTGCCGGCGTGGCTCGAACCCGTCTTTTCGCCCGTCAAGCGCATGCTTGAATGAGTGAATAGAATGCCTGTACACGTAGGCACCCCACGGGAACGGGTCGAACGCATCTAGGTCCTCAACCACCCGAAACTGCCAAACTGGAATCTTGAATCTCTCATCCACCCCCATCAGTATCCAGTTCAACATATATAAGAGGCAGAGCTTGACAGCATCGTACGCCTGTCCGAAATCTGTGCGGGTGACAACACCCCTAATCTGCTCCAGCGACACCTCCTCGGCTCTAGGAAAGTACTGCTCATGTATGCCATTCTCCACTGCTGCATACATTGTGGTCTCTGGTACAACTCCAAACCGCAGTCTGGTGATCAGGTAAAATTCCACCTTCGAAAACCTCACCGACTGGGTTCCTAACATGAAGTGCATCTCATTTGTGGGGCCATTATGATGGAGCTCCCTCAAAAGAAACCGATGGATAATACTACCTGAAAACTTTATCTCCCTATGCATCGTCAGGAAATGCCCGAAACAAGATGCCATGAACCGCCGACGGTCTTCATCTGTAAATTCTACAGGGACACGGTTCAGCGCATCGTCTATATGGGCGAGGGCATCAAAATGGTTGTGTCGTGTCAGTTTACCCTCGTACCAGTATTCTTCTGGAGTTTTAAGTGAATCACTCAACCTAATTCTCATCTGCAATGTAACAGAAATACAACATCATTAGACAAAATTTTATTAAAAAGCTCGATCCCTTTCAAAACAGCTCGATTGCTTTACAAAAAGTCTCGATTCCTTTTCAAAAAGGCTCGATCCCTTTCAAAAGAGCTCGATTGCTTTACAAAAAACCTCGATTCCTTTTCAAAAAGTCTCGATCCCTTTCAAAAAGTCTTTATCCCTTTCAAAAAAGCTCGATTACTTTTCAAAAAGGCTCGATCCCTTTTCAAAAAGGCTCGATCCCTTTTCAAAAAGGCTCGATCCCTTTTCAAAAAGGCTCGATCCCTTTTCAAAAAGGCTTAATCCCTTTCAAAAAGGCTCGATCCCTTTCAAAAAGGCTCGATCCCTTTCAAAAAGGCTCGATCCCTTTAAAAAAAGCTCCATCCCTTTTAAAAAAAGCTCCATCCATTTTTAAAAAAACTCCATCCCTTTTTAAAAAAGCTCCATCCCTTTTTAAAAAAGCTAGCTCCCTTTTAAAAAAGACTCGATCCCTTTTCAAAAAAGCTCGATCCCTTTAAAATAGGCTCGATCCAATTCAAAAACAACTCGAACCTATTCAAAAAAGCTCGATGCCTTTTAACAAAGGCTCGATCCCTTTTCAAAAACGCTCGATCCTTTTCAAATAGGCTCGATCCAATTCAAAAACAGCTAGAACCTATTAAAAAAAGCTCGAAACATATTAAAAAAAGCTCGATTCCTTTTCAAAAACGCTCGATCCCTTTCAAAAAGGCTCGATCCCTTTTAAAGAAAGCTCGATTCCTTTTCAAAAAGGCTCGATCCCTTTTAAAAAGGCTCGATACCTTTTAAAAAGGCTCGATACCTTTTAAAAAGGCTCGATACCTTTTAAAAAAGCTCTATCCCTTTTTAAAAAAGCTCGATCCATTTTTTAAAAAGCTCGATCCATTTTAAAAAAGGCTCGATCCCTTTTAAAAAAAGCTCGATCCCTTTCAAATACGCTTGATCTAATTCTAAATCAGTTCGAGCCTATTCAAAAAAGCTCAAAACCTATTCGAAAAAGCTTGATCATTTTTAAAATGGCTCGATTCTTTTTTTAAAAAGCTCGATTCATTTTCCAAAAACCTCGATCTACCAAAACCTATTTTTCACGACAAAAATAGCTGAATAATCAAATAAGCTCAATTTTCTTGAAAAAAGTCTCAAAAACCCAGATTTCATCTTCCTCAACTGATATTCAACCAAATTACAAACTCTAACCTAAACCACAACCATTCTCACATCTCTATTTTAACCGGTTTCTACAATTCCTATCAACAAAACTCAATTCTAACATGTAATGCAAGTTAACAACAACAAAAACGAGGAAAAATAATCAATCTTACCTTTGTCAATCGCAGCTCTTCCGGTCACTTCACCGTCGATTAGTTTTCCGTCGGTTTGACTGTTGCTTCTCTCTGACTTTGAAAACGACAACTTCCTCACTGTTAAAATATTTCAGGGAATTTTTCTCTCAAACGCTCTTTTGGTGTCTTTTAAACATACATTAGTAAAGTTGTGATATTTGCACAACATACCCCTCAAATAGTACCAATATTTTTTTAACCCCTAAAAATAATATGTTTCTTTTCTTTTATAATGTTTTAACGTGTGCCTTTATAACACATATTAATACTACGCATATATAAAAAGTATTTATTTACCTGATTTTCGCTTGGGTGAGCAGTGATTTAATATTATGAGATTATTAATTATCACATTTTTCATGAAGCAATTTAAAAAAAAATGAAAAACGTTAGGATACGTACAATATAGAGAGGTGTCAATATATGCATCATGCATGCAAGGCAGCGCAAAATTAATTACTAAAATTTTCAATCACACGTGTCTCGCTTTGGTCGCCAAATTTGCCCCAAAAGACTACAACTTGTGCACTGCCCCAGTAACAATTAAACACGTGAACAAATGCACAACATTATTCACAAACCATAATTAAATAAGAGGATAATAGTCACCTTAGACAACCCATTCCCATTTTATTTATATTTCATTTTCTAATTCCAATATTCAAGTGCCAAATATATGTCGTATAGGTTTGCTAAAATATGCTTAAATGTTGTATTTGTTTTTTTATTTATATAAATAAAATAAAAATTGATATCAATTGGATCATAAATCTATCGAGATCTGACGATATCAACTGTTATAAATATGATTGGTAGAACAACTTTACTATGAATAGATATCAAAATAGAAGATATATCAAAAAAGATATAATCAAATTTTTTTTATCCATTTTAACCCTTAGAGTGGAGAAAGAAAAGTCTTTTTGTGTTTACATGTGTGTTGTATTTTTTAGTTTTTGCTTTGAACAATTACAACTAGTTTAAAATTTGGGAATTGGCAGAATCTATAATTTTATAGTACGGATAGGAGAAGTAAATTATTAGACCAATTTCGAATATTATTATTTATGTTAAATTAGTGGGAAGCTTCTAGAAAGTTTCAAGGAAAAAATCTTGAAATTTCGATGGCAAATATTAAATGATCTGATGAGATATTACAAGGATAAATGTGGAATTTTGCAAAAGGAGAAAAAGAGAGAGATGACTCATGAGCAGCCGCAAAACACATGCCGACACATGCCGAAAAACACATGTTGTAATGTCGTTGCTGCAATTCACATTTTTACCTTTCTAAGTTATCAAAAGGGTGTGACAGGCCGCCGCCAATCTCCAAGTCTAATCTAATACCGCTTCAAATCAACCTCTCAATTCTCTTTACATATTACTTTTACAAGTATATATGATTATTTTATATACGAGGCCATGTGCCATGAGGGTTTTATTATAGATAATTGGGATTTGCACTCTTTTGATTGATATATATATAAAACTTTAAGATGGTATATACCGATATAAATTCATTAATACGTTGAATGTAAATCATTAGATTTATATATTTTGATTCAAAGTATATACATTTATCAAAAATTCTCTATAATCAATGATTCACATACAACGCACTGATATAAGTTATATCAGTACACACTGACAAGAGAACCACTATATATAGTGGTTCTCTAGTAATCATGTACTGATATAATAAGTTAAGGATGTCTAATCACAGTTATACGTTTATTTGGATGTAGATATTTATTAATATGAGATTGTGGACCCACTGTGAATGTATAGTTATGGTTGAACGTCCTCATATTATAAGGTAAGGATGTCCTGATTGATGAAGTATTATATATATGTATATATATTGGAAAATTTTGTGATAAACTTTTATTTTGAGAGCACAAATTGAGTATTATAAATTCCATAGAAATGGAAGATTAAAGTGGATTCGAATTCTCCTCCATGAGAACTTCGAAATGGTATACTCAAATTCACAAAATGGTTAATAGATGAATGAGAAATTGAGTCTCAAAGTGGACCCATTGTGTAGGGATTAAAATGAATATCACATTGCTTAGGGAAATCATTTATATGTAGTTTATAAGTGAATGCGTGATATGAGCTATCAACATGTGTGGCATAGAGGCTCTCTCGCGCGCGCGTATGAGGGTGCAAATCATGGACTCCGAACCTTTGAATGCACGACTCGTGTGTGGGTGCGACCTGCGTGGGTGCGACCTGCGTGGGTGCGACCTGCGTGGGTGCAACCTGCGGACACGAATGCCGCTCTGATTGAACGTTTTTTTATTGTGATGAATAAGGAAAACTTTAATTGTTTGAATTCTGATTTCTTACTTGATCACTAAGAATACAGAATCAAGTTTTAATTAGAAGTAAATCTCTTTGGAGAATAATATCTAATTAAATTATTTCCTTATTAAATCAAAAACGTAATTTTCTAAAATAATTCTGAATTAATCCCAAAACCATAGTGTTTCGGTTTGGGTATATAATAGCTCTAATATTCTGTTCGATATACAAATATACACTTAATTTTGAGCAGCCGAATTCCTATTCTTCTCCTCTGTTTTCTTGGTAAGTTTAAACTCGATTTGAGTTAGCTAGTAGTGGTGTGCTTTGGCCTACAACTATTAAACCGTTGTATCCTAAGAGACAACCGCCTAATACACATACGGTGTTGTCCGATAAAATTATCTTAAGGACACCGTGTAAACACACGGGTCTCGGTTCTAAAATTGTTTATAACTAATTTTCTTATATTGTTGCTTTTTGATTTTCAGATACCAGTCATGTTTGTTTTGGAATTACGATTAACTATACATATACCATTAAAACCAATCTTGATACCATAGTCCATATGCACTTATTACATGTTTTGTTTTTAATTTTTGCAAATATATATATACCATTAAACCAATCTTGATACCATAGTCCATATGCACTTATTACATGTTTTGTTTTTAATTTTTACAAATATATATATATATATATATATATATATATATATATATATATATATATAAACACAACGTGGTTTCGACTTTCGAGTAAAGAAAATAATAATAAACCTTGTATGGTAATATTAATATTTCAAAATAATGAACAAAAAATGCATGTATTTGAATCTTATTTTTTAAAACATAAATATCGTCTCAATTCTCAAGCCTATTTGTTGGATCTCTTAAAGGTTTATAAAACAATCCTTTCACACCAATCTTGAGAGAAATTCAAGTAATTTGTATTTTATACATGAGTGGGTGGATGACCACAAAACAAATAACTGCAATTAGATAATATCTATTTTTTTTTAAAAAAAAATTGAATCTTATTTCTTAAAATATTTAATAAATAAGGTATTGAAAATATTTTTTTTTATCATCATAAAATTGTAAAGTAATAATATTTTTTTTGTAAGAAAAGCTAATCCTTACCAAGTTACTAACTAGCAGCTTTTAAAATGAAAGCAACATTTGGTTCCCACTCCTTACCAAAATTTTAGTTTAAATACTCAAGTATTTGTGCATTCAAGGAAAAGAAAAACAATTCTAAAGTATTTTGTCTTTTATCTTTTTGACTTAATTTAAAAAATATGTAACAAAGAAAAAGGTTTTTCACATATACTGTGACATTGCATCTAAACCCTTTTTAAAGTTCAAAATTGTACTTTAACATTTGAAAAGTGTTCAAACATTCCTACATGAAAAATTGTCTAATTTTTGAATAATATTTGGTTTTTTTAATGATGTAACTTCATCGCAAGGAGCCCAATTATGTAAGTTATTTTTCTGTAGACATATTAATTATATATACATATAGAGTAATGATATGACATGTGAAGTGTCAACATTTTATAAATTATGAGATTATGAGTTGATTGATACGATGTTAACACTTTACGTATCACATCATTTGGGATACAATTTGAAAAAAAAAATTGGAACGTCTTGCATTATATATATAATGAAAAATGTTTTTGACAAATTTCAAAATTTCATGACAAAATTTTCATTAAACTTAATTTTTAGAGCCATGAACATACATTTGAACTTAAGTTAGATATAGAAAATGAATACAATAATTTATAAATGTTTCACAGCAAATTATATAATTTCAATTTCTTGAATATTCTAACTTTTTGTATATCTAAAAACTTCAACCTAGTTAAACATAAAAAATAAAAAATCTTCAACCTATTGAATTTGAACCTCACGTTCAATTATCTTTCATCTTATTTTTTCCTGTTTTTTTTTTTAAGTGAAACACCTATAAAAAAAATTAACAAATCTTGTTTATACTTAAATGTTACTAGATTATTTTTTTTTTTTTTAAAAAAGGTATTAAGAGAACTGTTGGAGATTTTCGAAACCGATGATCGCGGAATCGTCTGCCTAATATATACCCATAACTCATAGCAATTAATAACGTTAATAGCAGAAAAAATAGATGAGAGAAAATAAACCAATCACAACACAAGATATATGTGGAAAACTCAAATCGGGTAAAAAACCATGGGCTGTCGGGCTGTCAGGACGACAGAAAATTCCACTATATGATAAATTGTTACAACCATATATTCTAGGATTTTCTCTCACACCCAAACCCCAAACCATGCTCACAAGATCCTTACCAAAAACCTCACAATATCCCTTAAGTCTCCCCTGAATATCACCCACGGATCTCTAACTTGATCCACTGATATTCCCTTTTATCCCTCCCCGGATATTCCCACGGGTCTCTCACCCGGATCTCTCCACTACTCTCTGATGTTACATGATGTTCTTTTTGCTCCACCTAAAATAACATAGATACAAGGTTTATTTATACTAGTTACAGGGAGTTTAACATAAAATGAAATCTTACTCCTAAACGTACAAGACTTACTTGTTGCACATAAATACTATTTCTTATTTATGACAAGTCTTCTTGTTAAGGAGAAATCATTTGCCTTCAAGTATAAGACTTTTCTATTCTTCGTGAAGACAAACTCTTTCCTTTTCTGATTAGCACAAGAACTTCCAGAAGAAAACATCTTTCCTATTTTTCTTCGTCTTCGTCTTCTTCTTCGTCTTCAAACCTCCCTCAAACACTATCTTCAACTTCCAAACGTTATCCCACGTTTCCAGGAAGTTCCACATCAATTGAGTCTTATTTGGTTAATATTGGGTTCACTTGAGAATACGAATCAAAACCTAACAAGAACTTCCTTTAGTTTGGACCACACTATTTTAAAATATTATGAATAATTTTAAAAAAATATATATAATAATTGAGGATTTAAAAGAGAAATATGGAGATTCAAACCCATAAATCTACAACTGGGTGTGACCACGTAACCAACCTATCTTGTAAAATATTATTCAAAATTCTTGACAACATTTATCTGATTAAAATGTTTAGACAGACAAAAAAAAAAAAATACCGACAAATAAAGTACGAGAAACTACGGGACCCATGAGTCATTGATACTCATATCACTTGTAATAAAATAGAAATTAATTAATAAATAAAAAGACAAGCGAGAGAAAGGCACGTGGATGAATATGAAAAAAGCATATGCGGAAGATGAAAAACCAAAACATATGAAGTGGCGGTTTTTCGGTACAATTGGCGATTCATAAAATAACATAACAATACATTGCATGTTCCACGTGCTAATTAAATTGTTTATTTTTTCTCTGTCTGGTTTTTGTGCGTTACGTGTTTAATTATTAATTATTAATTATTAATTAATAAATTAATTTGTCACAGTCGACACCACCACCGCCACATGTATATAACTCTCTTTCCTTCAAACTTGCTCTACCCAACTTTGTCTCTCTCTCTCTCTCTCTCTCTCAAAACACAAAGAAGAAAAAAAAAATCCCCATCAGATTATTGTAATTTCGATCTCTTTCTCTTCTTA
Organism: Dipteronia dyeriana; assembly: GCA_032871835.1. Taxonomy (NCBI): domain Eukaryota; kingdom Viridiplantae; phylum Streptophyta; class Magnoliopsida; order Sapindales; family Sapindaceae; genus Dipteronia; species Dipteronia dyeriana. The sequence goes on along the minus strand of CM065301.1, from coordinate 78,877,127 downwards.
AATTGATTCTTTCAAGATGAAGAGGAATTGCAGTTTGGAACTCCGCCTTCTTCCGCCATCAAATTCTCTTTCCTCCGCCGATTTCAGCACCGGCCACCGTCACAACCGCCACAATTCAACCCCACAAAACCAACAGAAACAACTAACCATTTTCTACGGCGGAAGGGTCTGCGTTTGCGATGTTACAGAGTATAAGGTTTGTAATTTTTTTTTTATTTTCTTCCCCTGTTTTTTTTTTGCATATATAGGAAAATCCCGCACTAAAAAGTTACTAAATTTATATAATTTTGATTTATTGTGGGGTGTGAATTAAATGTGTGAAATGGTTTATCATGAATTGCAGGCAAGAGCGATTCTAATGATAGCAAGTCGAGAAATGGAGGAGAAAATGAGAAGCCCAAGTAGTGGATCGTCGTCGCCGTTGCCGTTGACAATGTCGCCACCGGTAACACCGAGTATTCAATCACAATTATACAGTCCTGTTCCTCCGACGGGTCTGTCGATGAAGAGATCGCTTCAAAGGTTTCTCCAGAAGAGAAAGCACAGAGCATACCCATATTGATCATCAACAATCACAAGATCATGAACACAATTAAAAATGATGATGATGATGATAGATGTTGTTTTACAATTATATGGATTGATTTCACATTTGGGTCAAAGTAAATTATGATCATCATCGTGTACGTGTTCATTGATGGAACACCAGTGATTGTGGGGACTGGCTAGGATCTATCAGGCTAGCTACCATGGAATTCACATTTGTAAAATCAGAAAAAAAAAATATTTTTTGTTTTTTTTAATGAATATTTTAGCAACACGATCTAACATTTTACATTCTGGGATCTATCATCTACATTCGGTGATTTATTTCTCTCCCTCTATATACATTTGAAAATGTACTTAAAATGGGATTTCTGGGCTATTTTAATTAAGGGATGAATTAATATTTTATTATTTTTGTGGAAATTAAAATTGGACTTGTCATATTACAGTTACAATCGTCGTAGATGGTATATATATAAAAAAAATACAGACGATTATTCTATAAAAAAAAAAAGTATGTTTGTATCTAAATATAAAATAACATTTTTTTGGAGGTGTCTTTTCAACAATATTGTATTTGTTTTAATAATTTATGTTTAAAAGACATTTATTACGGTGAATAGATAAAAATATCCCTAACAGTTGTTCCACAACAGCTTTATTTCATTCGGTTTACAGTGTCAGTGTTGTGAAGTAGAGAGAGAGAGTCACACTGAAACCCAGACAATCAATCAATCGATCGACGACGGAGTGATACTATGCTGACATACTCAGGGGTTGTGGTCCATGCTGAGCTCTCCGGTCAACTCTCGGGGGGTCAGGGGGCAACACCCCTAGAGCTTTTATTCAATTTAAAACCCAAATTGGGTTTCGGTTTTAAATATTCCATTGTTGAAGTTGTTGAGGGTTGGGATTTTCGAGTGGGGAAGACGATGAAAAGTAAATCGGTTAGTGAAAGTCTAGGAGCATGTTCTAAAGTCTCGATAAAAGTCTCGAATTGATAAAGCTCGAATGAAGTTATGGAGAGTGTTATAGAAGTCTCGGAGAGTGTTACAGAAGTCTTAGATAGATAACACTCGATAGAAGTTTTGGAGAGTGTTAAAGTAATCTAGGAGAGTGTTAAAGAATTCTCGGAGAGTGACATAAAAGTCTCAGATAGTGAGACACTCTATGAGACTTTAGTGTAGTTTTCTATAAGCTTCTATAAGTTTCAATAAGCTTCATAAGCTGATCAAATCCACTCGAGAGGTGAGAGCCATCATTATGTTTGACCTAGAGTTTCGTTGATGGTCTAGAGTCTCATTGATTCTATCTGTAAATTTTATTGCTCAGTATTTATATTTTTTAAAGTTGCATAAGATCACTTATCTTATCCGTTTGATATTCACAAACCGATAAGATAAGTGATCTCATGTAACTATATGAACGTCGAACTAGTTGAAGAAGTTGAATTTGGATTTGAAAATATCTTCCAAATATTAAAGTTAAAAAAATAATTAAAAAATAAAGACATTTTTGGAAGTCATTTATTTTGATACATTTTAAAGATAGTGTTAAAAAGCAAATTCAAAAAAGTGTCAAAACGTTACATAAAAAAATATGGTTTTAACAGTTAAAATGTGTAAATGATTATTCTAAAAAAGAAGAAGAAGCATGTTAAAAAAAAAACTGCGTAAATGAATTTCTTTCTCAAGATGTGTAAATGATTAAGCTACTAAATTGTATAAAACTTACCCCTTCAATTTTATTGATTTGTTCAATTTAATTTTGATTGTTAAAATGTAAAATAAAATATATAAAAAAAACTAAAAGTATGTCTCACAATTTATTGCCATTGTATCAATTAGCTAGTTAAAAAAACAATTCTTGTACTACATATATTTTGTATTGATGATATAGGTGGAACTTTATAAAAAAACAAAAAACAAACAAATAAATGTGTATTGAGGGGTTTAATTACTACCGGATCAATCATATCCCGGCAATTATATCCAAACTAAATACTCTTATTTTCCAACGTAAGAATTAAAATTTTCAATGTAATCTGACCAGAATTGGAATCCTTAACGAATGATATATGTTTTCAAGTGGCTGGAATTCCATCCAATATTACATTAAAGGAAATAAATTGGATTGGATGAACAATAGTACTCCTAAAGAAAATAACAATTTAATTCTCAAATCAATCAACAAGATGGATTTCAGTATACATATCCAATTAACATTGGGGACACATGATAACAAATGCACAAGATGTAACTTAAACTCCCATCACAAATGTGGAGTACACACTGCAATACAAAACTGGATTTTCTTGTGTACACACTGCATTACACTATCTAGCTAAAAGATGATGTGATCCAATTCGATCAATATAAGTGAATTTTAAAAACGATCAAAATTCATTATGTCAATTCAGTAGAGGATAAGTACTCCTTTTCACATAGTGATTAATATTGAACTTTCAAGTTTGTAATTGAAATTGTCTATTCAAACAGTAACAAATGCCAAAATATCTTCTTCTTTTTTTTTTAAAAGAAAATATCAAAAATGTTAATAACATGAATAATGATTAATCACAAGAAAATCAAGTTTTGTTAATTCCAAAACGTGCACGCCACTCTAATTACTTTCTTTGTGAAAATGCTACATAATTACCTTCATCACTTTGATAAGGCGGTATGGCCGCCTCTAACCTAAAAACCCATTTCCATGAAACTTTTACATTAAAATAGTGTACCTTTCAGACTATTTAGTTTTTCTATCTTCAACCCACTGTACTGAATGTTACACTAAAAAAAAATATTATTTTGAATGATCCCTTTCTTTCCTTTTTTTGTTTTTATTTTTATTTTTTCGTAATTAATATTTCACCATATAATTAACATAATATTACAATAAGTTAAGAAATTATAAAATTGGTACATTAAGAAATTAAATTGAATTAGTTAAAATAATACACTTATTATTAAAATAACTTAAACATTACATTTCATAAAATAAAAATGAAAAAACATAAAAATAAAAGTACATATTGATCATCATTTAATTATCTGAATTATTTTATTAAAATAAATTCATTAAATAATAAAAAGGACCAAATTGAAATAAATTTAATTGATTAAGGGTAAAACTGTGATCAAACAAAACCTTTAAATAAAGGATATAATCAGAATAAATTTTAATAAATATGTTCAAATTGTAATTAAGTTAAATTTTAGGGATGAAAAAAAATTAAGGGCGATTTTTTGCGCCAGGTTGTGCAATACTGTTCCAGTGTTCCTAAAGCAAAAATGGCGCAACAAATACGGCTGAGTTGGAGATTGGTTTTTACTGTAAATTGGTGTTTTGCTGTAAATTAGAGCTAGGTTAAAGATGCCCTAACTCTTAAAACAAATATTTGGATTTTTTTTTTCCTATAATTAATGAACTCCCTTATTAGGAAATTTAATCTTCTTTTAAAATTAATTTTTGCATTTATTTCACATATTGACGGTGATATTATAAATTAAATAAAAATAGAAAAAAACATTCTAATTCTAAACGTTTGTTTTGCTCCATTTTCTTGAAGTTGTTTGATGAGGAAACAGAGTTTTTTAACACTTTTTTAAGTTGGTATTGCACGTGAGACACTACTTTAATAACTTAAGTTTAAAAGGTACAAAAGTAATTGAATTCCAAAAATGCTCTTACTATACACATTTCTTAATTATTTTTTTGACTTTAACTTTTAGAAGATATTTTGAAGTTATCTGAAGATTCACTTCTCTCCCTAACTGTCTTAAAGTGAAAAGTTATGTAAACTGAAATTCAAGTTCTTCTTCTTCTCCAACGAGTTCGCCATTCATATATATAGTTACATAAGTTCACTCATCTTACAGTTTGTGAATATCAAACTGATAAGATGAATGATCTTATGCAACTTCGAAAAATACAAATACTGAGTAACTGCAATTTAAACAAGGTATAGTATAATGATGGCTCTCGCCTCTCGATTTCGATTTCGGTGAAAAACAGGGTATTTAACTTGAACGATTTGATTTTGAATACCGATTAGATTGGAGAAAACGATGAACAGTATGAAAGTTAGTAAAAGTCTCAGAGCAAGTTAAAGTTTCTTCAAAAGTCTCGGACAGTGTTATAAAAGTCTCAGACAGTGTTATAAAAGTCTCGGACAGTGTTACAAAAGTCTCGAACAATTTTCTATAATAGGTTCCGAGACTTTTGTATAAGTTTTGTGAGACTTTTGAATAAACTGTAGTGTCCGAGTCTTTTATAACATGTTCCGAGACTTTTGTAACACTGTCCGAGACTTTTGTCACACTTTCCAAGACTTTTGTAATATTGTCCGTACACTACCCAAGACTTCTATAACATTGTCTCGGAACACAAAGTCTTAGAACACAATCACTAAGTTACTATTCATCATCTTCCCCACTAGAAAATCCAAACCTTCAATAACTTTAACAATGGAATATTCAAAACCAAAACCTAATTTGGGTGTTAAATTGAACAAAAAGCTCTGGAGTGTTGCCCTCTGACCCCCCGCAAGCTGACCAGGGAGCTCAGAGGGAAGTTCGACCCCGAGTGCATCAGGGTAGCCCCACTCTGTCGCCATTCGAGTGATCGTTTGGGTTTCAATGAGACTTTATCTCTTTATGTCACAACTTTGTCACTGACTCACTGTAAACCGAATGAAAGAAAGCTGACGTGGAATAACTATTTGAAGTATTTTTGCCCATTCACCATAATAGGTGTATTTTACATGTAAGTTATTAAAACAGAAACGGTGTTGAACTCGTTGTTTGATTGCATATATAATAGATTTAAATAATAAAATCCCAAAGTAATAGAAAAAGATATATATGGTATGATTTAATTTGATGATATTAATTAGTAAGAAACCCAGCCATATTAATGTGATAATATATATTATAATAATTCAAGATTTGAGAAGTAATACATACTAGTATTAATAATCTCATGGTTTCTCACGGTGTAAATGTGATTCACAAACCATTTAGTCAAGCTTATAGTGTCTTTAATGATATTATATTTACTTTCTGTGCTGTCTTCATTTTAAGCTTGCTACTTTTTTTTTATTATGATCAAATTTCAAGAACTTTATGGTATGGGCTGTTACATAATACTTGTAAAAGTTACTATATATCATGTTGACATGTTGTAGACATAAAGTTTGACTAATCAACATGAGATCATTTATATATGTTCCAGTACAGGTGCAAGTCAAGTTAGGTTGCATTCGGCATTCCACCAATATTATTTGTGCTTCATAATTTATGAAATGAAGGACTTGCCACCTTACAAACATGTGTCAATATCTTATATTAAACCATTCTTTTATAGAATATTCTTTTATAGTATTAATCTATAGTAAATGTTGAGACAAACATGTGTTAAGACTTGAGAGAAATATTCGCTTGCAACTAATTATATCTTCAAAAGTAAATGTTGTTTTTAATATTGAATTCTTACCGATAAGATATGTGGTATTGTTTGTATATTATTAGGAGAGGTGAATATTCAGCCTCAAGTTGATGTGATAAAAAAAATATTAGATATTATCAATATGATCGTTTACTTTCAGAAAGCCTGTTGCATAACCCTTTTTTTTAGATTGACTCAGTAAATATTTATGATTGTCATTAATTTTTCATATATTTTTAATAAGGAAATAAAATAAAAAGAAAATAGAAAATAAAATTAGACACGTCATTCAAATAAGATATGTTTAAAACGGAAGAATCGAAGATTATATTTTAAGTTGATTGTCTATCAAGTACATATTAATACCATATAAAAAGTAAGTCTTTTGATATTATTATCATGTTAACAATAATTCATATACAAACTAATTTTAGATCGAATATGCCCTTAGAATAGGTTTCAAATCGTGGGCTAAACCTTTTAATTCTATATAAGATAAGATACACATGGGACATGGCCATTGGCGTTGACAATAGATAGAAATAATGATAGACTGATAGTTATATGGATTTGATTAGATATAAAATGCAATTCTTTTGTCATTTAAAATGAGGTACCAATAAATATTAAAGAATATCAATGTATGAATTCATACATTCTTTCTCAAATACCAGTGTCGTGACTAGTGAGATTGAGGATATATACAAACCAACGTTTTGTTGAGCGCACGTCAATTCAAATATATGTCCAAGTATTGCAATATATTTCAAAATTATAATTATATATATATATATAATTTTATGCTAAAAAATATTCGATTTCATTTTTTTTATGGATAGTGTTAACTTATACCACTAAAATACACGATAAAATCAAAAAAGTTACTATAAAAGAAAAAAATTATTCATCACAATCAATGTATTTATTCTTTTACGGTGATTGATTTTTTTTTTATATATAGTATTTTTTATGGGTTTATCTTGTGGTTTAAGACACTGGTTAATAATTTTTTTTAAGACCTGGCAACGAACGAATCAAAGGCCTATTGAAACCTATCGAAATCAAACAATATATATGTAATCTGAATATCTATACTCAAAACATTGAGAAGAACGATCCCTAAATATACTTTTAAAATATATATGGTTTGACTTGAATGCCATCGGGCCATCACTAATGTGAGAAGGAAGACGTACACCACATAAGTTAAGAAGGTATATAATTATCATATAATCAAACTTAGTGGAAATATGGGGAAGAGTTGTGCTAAGGATAGTCACTTAGGCGATCGTCCTTATGTGACACCCACTAAAATTCATAATATGAATTTTCTTCGATGCCCGGTGCAAAACACCCTTTCTTGACCAACATTCCCAAGCAACACACACTGAATATGTGTTGCCTACCAACTGCTCGATGAAATACAACCAAACTTCATAGTCACTAAGCCTGTTATGCCACACACTGTCAAGCTTGTTTGCTCTCCCATCCAAGCTTATGTCAATTTCCTAGCCAAGTTTGTATACCCCCAAACCAAGCTTATTTCAATCACCTAGTCAAGCTTGTTTGCTCCAAACCAAGCTTGTTTTCAACTTGCTTTGATGATCCAGCAACACCAAGTATCTCGCACACTAGGTGTTCGATGATTTTCCAACCACAACCCAACACTATGATTGCATGACACTAGCCACATAACCAACAAGCAAAGTACACAAGAGGCCGAAATGCAAACATCACACTCACACACTGTTTGCACTAATTCTCAACGCACACAATTGATGTAACTCACACATAGTTAGGTATAAGCAAGAACAAACATAAGCCTTTACGAGAGTTCACTCCCAACCCGATCAACGCTCTTATTAATTATGAAACTTTTTACAATTGCTCGTATGATCACTACAACAATAGCTCTTTCTAGCTAGTTAGTGTTTATATACTTTACAATGTATTTATAGTGCACACAATCACACTTACAGTTAACAAACCTTAACTGTTAGGCATTGTTGGACCAACCAACTTTTAACACCTAATAAACAAGCCTATATGGATCATTCTGAGTGTGTCACCTCAAGGTAAAGACTTTGTCTTCATAGAACTACAAGTAACCTCCCAAATAACTGCCCTATATTAGCCATCAGAAAGTAACTCCCACTATCCCACACATCTGCCAACAATTTTCAAACATGCCACATAAAACTACTAGTAACCGCCACACATGCCTCTCACATGCTTAGGCCCAAATGCCTCTCACATGTTGCTTTAACGTGCCTTGTACATGTTACTCATTATACATCCAACACAACATCCTACCACCAAACATAGCACGCAGTGCACCAACTTTGCCTATCGTAAATCCAACCAAAGTCATCTTTCGCATGCCAATCTTGTTTTCTTGCACAACACACACCAAATTGCACATGCCAAGCTTGTTTCTCACACACAACACATGCTAACATTGTTTCTTGCATATGGTTCACACCATTGTTCCAACACTCCCTTACCTTACCTATGCCTCATTGTTGTACAATTCCAAGCCAACTAGTATCACAATCCAAACTTGTTTTCACAATGCCAACCTACCAAAACTCGTGCATTGCTTACTCCATTCAAGCCATGCCACCCAACATGTCTTGCCCAATGTAATACCACCAAACATGCCTTGTCATAAGGCTTGATGCACTAACACTAAGCCCACCATAGGCCTCTCTGCATATGTTCATTTTTTGGGGTGTGCCAGACCTCCCCAACTTAAAACAACCAATGTCTTTGTTCAGAGATTCTTCAAGCGCCCTTTTTGCCTTGCTTTCAACCTGTTCAAATAAAGCTCCTTAAAGAAACTGTCTCTCATTTTTCCCCTTTTACTGAGAAATGATCTCCAACCGTAGAAACCTTAGTCCTTGATAAGCCATCATCTAACCCAAAGACCCATCGCTTAACACAGTCTCATCATGACCAAAAATCACTCTATCTTCGCTTCACAAGCTGCTTAGACCCCCTCTCAACCCTTGAACAATCTTTTTGTTTCCTCCGAAATTGAACAGATCCATTACAAGAATTTTAGATGCATGCAAGTCATCCACCACCCTCTTCGATTCTACCACAACATTAAGTTTGGACTTCGATTATACCACACATTTTCCTCTTTCCAACATATGCTGCTCTCTCCTCTATCAGAATAAACCACTTTCTCTTACTCGTTGAAACACTCATATGCTTGTATGAAGCAAAGATGTTCACCATCATCAATAAAATGCCATGAAGGTAAGGAATCATACTCACATTGGCCTTCACAGAGAGCTCGTTGCAAAATACTAATTCGATGTCATCAAGAGGCACCATATTCACCAAGCATGTTCCTTGCCAAGACCACACTCTTAAGTTTGTTTCAGTCACACCAAGTACCCCCATAGAACTTGAATTCACAACCTTCACTCGGCTGTTGCTGCTGCTTGACAAGTTAAACCCTAATCTGTTCACCGTGTGCTGAGCTAGGAAATTGTTGTCTGCATCTGTGTCCAACAAAGCCCAAATCTGTTTACCATTGACTTATGACATCATCTGCATCAAGCCATTTTTTCTATTGCTTTTCCATCCTCATTGTATTTAGTAACTGAATGTGATTAACTCACACAACATCAACATCTAAGTCAGAACTTTCAACTTTTTGGTAAACCAAAACACTAATTTTCTCATTCATGGGAAAATCTCTTGCACGATATGGACCATTACAAATAAAAACAACTTTGGAATTTTCTTTGAACATGATCCTTCCTCTTTATGGTCTCGGTTTATTTCTCCTTTTTTTTCCATCGACCTTCTTTTTCTAGTCTTTCTCGTTGTTCTTATTGAACTTCCTCAGAACTGACCTCTCATTGTCAGTAAAACTGGATGTAGACTCGTCGAAATAGAAATCAACTAGGCTCTCTACTACAACCATAACCATAGGAATGTCATTCACTCATTGCCTTCTCAACTCTGCTTATGACCATTTTAGCAACCCTGTCATGAAGTTGAACAACTTGTCCTCATCTGACATGTTTTGGATGTTCAACATCAATGAACTAAAATCTTTCACACACTCATTCACAGAGCATTCTTGCTTCAGCTTCTTAAGGGACCCCTTACAAAACAGCTCATGTTGCATGGTAGGAACAGATCCTTCAACTCCTTCGTCAATACCTCTTATGTCTCAATCTTCAGTCTACATGCATTAAGGTCATCAGCTAACCTTGTACGCCACCCCTGTTGAGGTTTATGCCCTAAGCATGTAATTTGTAAATGGATTTATGAAGTAAATAAAAGGAAATGTTCAATTCAATCTGTTATGTTATTTATTTTATAAACTTGTGTATATATTAACATCTTGGATTGCCAGATGTAATCTCAAATTGTGTATATGAGTGTCATATATAGATGGATACAGTAAGAGACGTGCAATCTAAAGATTTCATAGATAGCAAATAAAGCTGGGTACTTTATTTGTGGTTAATCTATAGCTGTGGTCCATTCCGTAATGTACAATGATTCTATCCTGAATCATTCATAAAAGATATGGGAATGGAGGCACCTTGTATGATGTGATCATATAGGATTGGGCCATGATCTGTATGAATCTCACACAAAGATTCGTTTACCGATAAGATTCATATATATCAACTAATGATGGCTATATATGGGTGATCTTAATCCTGAGTGTCTTATCGACTCCTTCAGATTAGATCGTGGTCTTTGATATACCATGGGTGAGGTCAGATGTATTTCCTGATCAATATACTCCGTATGTTGGGATTGCGGTTTGGCTTGTGGTTGGGAAGGTTTGTACACAATAGTGGAATCCACTCATTCTTGTGAGAAGTAGATGGTAGTTCCCTTAAGGGTTGATTCGGTGCTTGGACAATATGAGCGCTCTCCTAATTCCATGAGGAAGTAGGATTTATTGTCCATTAGAGAATCAATGATACTTAAAGGATATATGTAATTAGAGGGGTATAACGGATATTATGACCCAGCTCTAATTATGAACTATTGTGGAGGATCACACAATATGTAATAGTTATATCGATGGACACCGAGTTGTATCGGTCTGTGTAAAAACGTCTGCAGTTGAGAGAGTGCAGCTTCAGGTTTTTAGTGGAATAACACTGGAGTTAATAATCAAAGAATATTAATTAAAGAGTTAAATTAATGATTTTGAGGATTATTGGAGCTCAAAATACTGTGGGTCCATTAGGTCCCCTTGCTAGCCCGATCGATTTAGATAACAAGGGCTACGGTTAATTAATTGGATTGTCCAGTTAATTGTGTTACGAAAGTGACACATATTTATTCGGGAATTAATTGAATAATGAGATTATTTAATTAATAGATAATGATGATTAAATAACTTAAATAATGAGATTATTTAATTATGTTATTAATCACTAAATGAAGGGTGTATGTTGATATTTATTTTTGAATAAAATAAGATAATGCGATTATTTTATTTTATTAAATTAAATAATTTATTTTTGAATTTAAATAGTTTGAATCCAAATTAAAATCAAATTAAAGATATGAGATATTTTTTATTTGAAAGTTTTTAAAAATCAAATATGGATTTGATCAATTTTTAAAATTTTATATATAAGATATATTTTATTTAATAAGGTTAAAATCACTTACTTATATATATATTTTTAACAAAAGATAAATTGAGGAGTTGGCTTTTGGTTAAAAAAAAAAAAGGCTAGTGACTGAAAGTTTCTGTGAGTTATTTTGTGCAAGTGTGTGCATGAACAAACACCACAAGGAGAGAAAAGGTTTTATGTACAAGTGTTGTTCATTAATATAAAGAAAGAGTTTTTTTTTTATCTTTTCTCTTTTACACCCTCCATCCTAAGTTCCTGAGAATCGTGACGCGCCCACACACAGTTACCAATCCCGGGAATAGCTAAGAAGATTAGTGGTACTGACCAGGAGCAAATCGAAAAGTGAAGGAGCCTCCAAAAGTTGGTATGGTTCTATTTTTTTTATTGATTACAATTTCTTGTATTTACATATATATTTTATTAGTGTAATATTTTTTATATGTATTTGTTCCGAAAATAATAACGATCAAAAGTTCACCGGTCCTAGATACAAATTACGATCTGTATATAAAAATTTTAAAAACCCGTTTCCGCTGCGTGATCGGTGAATTTGGTTCCAACAACCCCAACTTTGCATCCCCTCCTAGATACATGTTGGTGATGTTCACTTGTTCTCTTTCGGGAATTCTGATAGCCTTAAAGTATTGCTTCATGTCCCATAAGAAATTCTATAACTCCTCAATATTTTGACTCTCTTGAAAATACTTCGGTTCAGGCACTTTGATATTTGAAACTGATCTTTCTTGAATGTGGTTTGGACTATTATTAAGTGCCCTCCGAAGTACCACAATCTTGTCCCACATTGCCATCATCTGCTCTATCAAACTATAAACAACAGAAGCTTGCTCCACTCGAACAGTGTTGAACCGTGACTCTAGGTCATTCAGCAAATCTTTGTATATTAGTTGGAGAAACATAACTCTTTCTCTAGTCTCCATACCAAAAAGTGTCAGATCAGTGAATTTCTCATCATATCCATTCTTCTAGTCGAGTGAGTCTCTCCTTGACTTCTACAAGTGTCATTGCACAGAAAATGAAAAGAAATTAAGCCAACCTGAATTTTACGTAACACCAACTGTGCTCTGATACAAATCCCTTATAAATTTTCTTCGATGTCCGAAGCCAAATACCACGCAACAACAACCGTGCTTTGATACAAATCCCCTATGAATTTTCTTAGATGTCCGACGCCAAACACAATTGCTTCACTAGCCTTCCCAATCAACATATGTGCAATATGTGTTATCTACCAACTGCTCGATGAAATACAGTCAAACTTTACAGCCACCAAGGCTGTTTTGCCACACACTGCCAATCTTGTTTGCTCCTTCAACCAAGCTTATTTCAATCTCACAACCAAGCTTGTTCGCCCCCAAACCAAGCTTGTTCTCAACATGCTTTGATGATCCAGCCATACCAAGTATCTCACACACTAGATGTTCGATGATTTATCAACCACAACCCATCACTATGATTGCATGACACCGGCCACAAAACCAACAAACAAAGTACACACAAGGCAGGAATGCACATAGCATGCTCACACACTATTTGCATTAATTCTCATCATATAATCAATGTAACTCACATATAGAAAGGTATAAGCAAGAACAAGCACAAGCCTTTACGAGAGCCAACTCCCAACCCAAATAACACTTTTATTAATTAGGAAACTTTTTACAATTGCCTATAAGATCACCATACAATAACTTTCTCTAGCTAGTTAGTGTCTATACACTTTACAATATATTTATAGTGCATACAAACACACTTACAGTTAACAAACCTTAACTGCTAGGCATTAATGAACCAACCAGCGTTTAACACCTAATAAACAAGCCTACATGGATCATTATGAATGTACCACCTCAAGCTGAAGACCTTTTCTTTATGAAAATGTAAGTAACTGCCCAATAACTGCCCCATATCAACCATTAGAAAGTAATCGCCACTATCTCATAAATCTGCTTACAACTTGCACATATGCCACACAAAACTGCTAGTAACTGCCGCACATGCCTCTCATATGCTTGGTCTCATATGCCTCTCACATGTTGCTCTCATGTGCCTTACACATGTTACTCATTGCACAACCAACACAACGTCCCAACGGTAAGAATAGCATACAATGCACCAACACTACCCATCACTAAGTCAACCAATATCATCTCTCGCATGTCAAGCTTGTTTTCTTGTATAGCGCATACCACATTGCACATGCCAAACTTGTTTCTTATCAGCCAAGCTTGTTTCTGGCACATAGTGTACACTAATGCTGCATTGTGCACACGCCAACACCGTTTCCTGCATATGGCATACACCAACGCCCCATCATTGCCTTACCTTGGGGCCTTGCTTATGCCTACTTACTGCATAATGCCAAACCAACTAGTATCACAATCCAAGCTTGTTTTCACAATGCCAACCAATCAAAGCCCGCACATTACATACTTCATCCCAGGCATGCCATCTAAAATGTCTTGCCCAATGTTATACCACCCAACATACATTGTTTTAGGCTTAATGCACCAACACCAAACCCACCATAGGCCTCACTGTCTATGCTCATTTTTGGGTGTGTGACACGCCACCCGTTGCTTCCACTGCCGACACGTATGTTGTTTTGTTTTTTAAACATTTTAGAATGAACAACAAAGGAAAGGTCATGCTTTTATAGTTAATTTTTTTTTAAAAAAGTCACTATACAATATTACCCTCATCTTCTCCGACCTTTCTTACTTTTTTTAACTAACAGTTTTTACTTATTATTAAAAAAAAACACAGTTCTAACTTATTAATTAATGAAATATGACTCAAGAAAATTATATTTTTTAACTTTATTTCATCACACAATTCACAATTTGTTTCAATTTCTCTTTTCTGTTGATGATTTTATTTTTCATATGGGTACAAGCTAAGAATCACTATAAGTAACAAGCTTATGTTAATATAAAAACAAAAAACTTATCTACAAAAATCCTCACCTTTAATTTTCTCATTACAATCATCCATTAACATTCCACCATCTCGTCAATTTCCTCTTCTTCATCAAAAGCCCAACTTATCCTCTTTATTTTTAAAACCCACGTAAATACAAGGTATTTGTAAGACACTGATTTTGGGTATTGGTAAGACAATGCTTTTAGAAACCGATCTCACGCATGAATTGTTGGATGTCAATTGCTCGAGTATCATTGAACAAGATTTTTCTGAATAGAAGAAATTGTCACAGATTTACTACATAGGATGTAATTTTTTGTGTGTATAAAGATTTGTATCAAAGAAAGGTATTTTTTTTAACTTTTTTTCGTCATTTTGATTTTTACTTGGACACCAAGAGAGGTTGGAGTAGACGAAGTCTTTGTCATTTTTGCATAAGAATTGGTTTTCTCTTTTCATAAAAGTGATGTTGGATGACAGTTTTGAAAATATAAGGATTTAGAAGGTACTTTAATTATCTTATAAAAGAGAAATATGAAGTCTAAAATATAACTATGTAAAAGAACGTGTCGCCATTGGAAGCGGCTAGTGGATAAGGAATGTATTTAACACAGCTAATTGTGGGAAAATAACATTGTTTCTTCGTTGACTTTTAAGAGTAATACTAGTTTAATAAGTTAAGTTTAAATCACATCGACATCTTCTTATTTTATTACGTTTTTTTTAATTTTTAGGTTTTTTTTTTCAAAAACCTACATTGAAGGTAGACATAACGTCGGTTTCGATTTGATTTGGTTTCTGTTTCGAAACCGACAGTTCCTGTTCCCCGATTTCGGTCCTGTTCAGGCGGTTCCGATGTTCGGTTCCTCTCTTTTTTTCTTTAAAACCCACTCCCCAATTGATTTACCCAACCCAAAAATTTTCCCAAATCAACCCTCTCTCCTCCTCCTTTCTCTCTCACACAAATTAACCTAGATCTTCGTCTCTCTCTCTCTCAAATTAACCCAGATTTTCTGGCAGTTCGATTCTGTTTTGCTTGGATCGATCATCATCTTCTTTTTTTTTCTTCTTTCTCTTTTTTTTTTTTCTTTGTCTTCCTCGGATCTTCGTCTTTGATTGATAGTTGTGTTTGGAGATTTCTGGGTTTGTGATGCTGTTGATGATGGTGTGGTTTGATTGATAGTTGGGTTTGATTTTGTGTTTCTAAATTTCTAGGTTTGTGATAGATCATGGAGATTTTGGGTTTAATTTTTGGGTTTGGGGGTGGTGTGGTGTGATGGTGATAGGTTATGGGTTTATGTTGCTGTTGATGGTGGTCTGGTGTTGCGAGGTGGTTCTTGTGAAGATGATGGTGATGTTGTGGTTGCGGTGATGGATGTTGGGTTTGGGGTGGGGTGGGGTGGGGTGGTATGGTGTTGAGTCTGGATGAAGGTGGGTTGATATTGGGTTTGAGGTGGTGTGGTAGTAGTGACTGATGACGTCAACGTTAAAAAAAATATGGTATTGAAATTTAAGGTTCTAGAACTGGAACCAAACTGGCGGTTCCAGTCTAGTTCCCAATCCAGAATCGATTTTTTTGTTCCGATTCCGGTCCGAGACCATGGTTCCGGTTCAGTTCCATGGTTGGAACCGAACCGACGTCAAGCCTTATTGGAGGTCCTCCATCAATGGAGATAGAACATACTTCCAATGGAGATCAAATACCTTCATTTGAGGTCTGTTCAACCTCCATTGGAGGTCGATGAAGAAGATGAACAAAAAAATATTGAAAATTTTCTTGTTTGCCTAATAAGTCTCGGTAATTACGAATATACCTAATAAGTTTCGAAAACTATAAAACAAGTTTCGAAAACATGAAAATAAGTCTCATGAAAGAAAAACGCGAGACTTATTTTGTGAATGTGTTTTAAGGTATTTTTGTCAGATCCACATTTTAGGTTCTATTAAAACTTAAGCTATTAAGTTGTTAAAAATCTTAAAACTCACTATTTAGAGAGTGATATTGAATTTTCAAGCCCACCACTAACGTGAAAAGGGAGACGTATACCACCGAAGTTAAGAAGGCATGTGATTATCATATAAGTAAACTTATGGTAAGATCAAAATACAGTAGCGGTGACTTGAATCTTAAAAATTGTTAAACCGAATGAAAGTAATTCACAACCGAACTATACATTGGGTGGTGATATAGTTGCATATTGTTTAAAATACAAAAAATATTCCAATTTGATAGAAAATCAGTAGATTTTTAAAATTATAATTAAGCTTCCCAACTCATAATTGAATTGAATTTATAGTACCTAGTTGCTTTTTAAGTCCAAGAACCCACCCACGTTTTATTTCTAATATAATAGGTGAGAATAATGGTGTAAAAATGGACTGGCCTGACCCATTAGGCACGGCCTGGCCAGGTTCGTTTTTGGAAATGGGCCGGGCCTGGTTCGGCATGCACAGGAGGCCCGGCACGGCACACCGGCGTGCCTCAGGTGGGCCGTGCCAGGTCGATCCTGCGAGCCTAGTCCGGCGGGCTAGGCGGGTCTGGTCCATAATAATTTTTCAAATTAAGTATGTTTGGATTTAGGGTTTAGGGTTTAGGATTTGAAATGAATAAAGAAAACGAACAAATTTTTATTTATTTAATTATTTTTAACTTATGGAATTCAGTATTACATATTTACATTATTGCCTCATTAAAAACCTTACCAAGAAAAACCCAGTGGGATAAAAACTTGGTAAGGGAAAAAGATTGTAACCGTTTTACAACTTACAAGCAAATAATAAATATATATGTAAAAGTATAACCTAGTTCTGGCCTTGACCACTACCTGCAAGGTCATCAATATATAGATTGTTGAATTTAGAATAAGCTCTTTATCTACAGTTAGATTTTGCAACCTTGTTTTAGCATGCTCCCAATCCCGAAGGCATGCTAATACCTCCACCATCTCCGGAGACAAACAGCTTCTTCTTGGTTCAATTATGTGTGCACTGGTGCTGAAAGCTTGTTCTGAAGACACCGTTGACATTGGAATAACCAGTACGTCACGTGCTAAGTGTGACAGAACTAGATACCTGTACGTATAGGTCTTCCACCATAACAACAAATCAAACTCTTCTTTGTCTTCAACAACATCGAACTGTGCTTCAAGGTACCTAATCAGTTCGGTACAAGAAGATGGGCCAGATCTTTGCCCTGAAGAAGTACTTGTTGATTTGTCCTTTTTTCACCGTTTCAGAAGGCTCCAACTTGTTTGCTTCGGCTCTGTCTCCGATTGTGTTGATTGAGGGGGTGTCAATATTGCCAAACCTGCTCTCATAAATACGAAAAATCTCGAACAACTTGGTTCGAATGTCAGTAATTTGTTCTGAATAATCTATTGACAAATTAATACCAATAAACTTAAGCAAAGCTTCTAAACCAGATAATTTAACCCTAGGATCTACTATAACACTTATGGCATAAAGTAAAGGAATGTTAGCCCAATATTTTTCAACTTTGTCTACATGACAACAACAACAGCGCCTATATGTTCATCTTCTCTATAACTGTTTAATACTTCAGACATTTCCACTATCTGATGGATTTCCTAGGAAGATGTGGGGTAATAGACCAGAAAGAGTTACAGTGGCATTGTAAAAAATCTTTAAAATTTGAACAAAAATCTTTGCCATATACCAATCGTCTGTGGTAAGTGTTTTTGCTTCAGTACGGCCTGTTTTGACCAATTTCATGTTATAAAAACATGTAATGGTTGTATCATATTCCAAAAAATTTTCCAACATTAAATAAGTAGAGTTCCACCTCACCGGTATATCAGTTTGGAATCGTCGGGGTTTGAGACCTTTTAATTTACAATGTCTCTTGAATTCACTGAATCTAGGATTAGAACTGCTAATCCAAGAAATGACATCTCTGATGCGATCTATTTGGTCGCTTACTTGCTTTAAACCAGCCTGTACAACTAAATTTATAATATGACATACACACCGTTGATGGAAGAAATAACTTCCATCTTGCGGGATATTACTTGCAACAAACAATGCAATAGAGCTAGTATTTGCAAATGCATTATCTAATGTGATCTAAAGGATGCGATGCGTGATTTCATAATTTTCTAAAATAGAAATAATGACATTAAAAATATTTTCTACGGTATGTGCAAAATCCATAGGACGAAAACCAATAATTATTTTTGTTATCCTCCAGTCAGAATTTAAATTGTGTCTCGTGACACATAAATAGTCCTGTTTGGAACATGCATTCCAAATATCAGAAGTTAATGCAACAGAGACACTTAAATGCTGTATTTCAACAATTAAGTCATCCATTTGGGTCAAACAATCGTATAAAATCATTTCTAGTGGTGGTTCTAGAAACAGGTTCATATTAGGGGTTTTATGCAGATGTGATTAATTCTTTATAACATGGACTCTCACCAATACTGATCGGTTGATCAGTTTGTGCAATGTATCGTGCCAAGCACTCTCTAGCATGCATGGCGTCGAACAACCACATCGTAACGGACCCGTCTGGGTGCCATTATAGTTGTGTATGGGTTGTAGTGTCTACATGTCCATGTGAAGACATACATTTGTACATATACCGTCTCAAATGTCTGGTTCCCTCCGTACTTGTAGCATAATCCTTATAACAAAACTTATATCTAGCTTTGGGCCCAGACGTCTTGTCTGAGAGTGTCATTTGGACTATGGTAAAACACTGTCACACATCTAATGTTAATTTTCTGGGACGTGATGTTAGTGTAATGGCGGAACTAGAAGGTCCCGCTTGAGTATGGGTCGGCTCTGAAATTACAAATTCATCGTTGAGCATATTCAAACCGTCCGAAAAATAAGGCTGCTGGTTAGGATCCATTATATGAAGTAAAAATATGAGCACTATAGTCGTTAATATTCAAATTAAAAATCAATATTTACTAACAATAATATTAATTTACTAACAATAATTAATAAAAATAATACCACTCTTACAATTATTATTTTACTTCAAAAACAAATTAAATAAACAAAAAAATCATAATATACTAACAAAAAATCTTAAATTCACTACTACAAAAAAAATTGATAAATTTACTAACAACACATATGAAATGAAATGCTACACATAAAAATCTTAATATGCTAATAAAACTTATTAAAATTAACCACTACACTAAAAATTCATAATATACTGAAAAAAATATTATAATAAACAACTACACAAAAAATTCATAATTTACTAACAAAAAATATTAAATTCAGTACTACAAATTAAATTGATAAATTTACTAACAACAAATATTAAATTAAATACTACACATAAAAATCTTAATTTACTAATAAAACTTATTCAAATTAACTACTACACTTAAAATTTATAATATACTCACCAAAAATATTAAAATAAACAACTACACTAAAAATTCATAATTTATGAACAAAAAATATTAAACTTAACTACTACACTTAACATTCATAATTTACTTATTATAAAAATTAAATTCAGTAATACAAATTAATTTTCTAAATTTACTAATAACAAATATTAAAATTACTACTAAACTTAAAAATCTCAATAAACTAAACAAATAATATTAACATTAAAGCCCAAAAATTGATAAACTAACTAACTAAATAAAAACGTTTTCATTTAGTAACTACAGTCTAAACATAAACATATAAATTTACTATGAAAAAATGTTTGAGCAAAAGTAATAACAAAATTGTACCTTTAAAATTTGGTGTGTTGGTGGAAAATGTAGAGAATTTTGTAGAGATGGTGTCATATGTGAATTTTATCGCATGTACACGTCATCAATAAAGAGGATAAATTGCCAAGTGGATATCCGAATAGGCATTAAGAAAATATCCTACAAGACATCGCCAAAGAAGAGAAAATCCGAGTAAGCAGATGTTGAATAAAACCTACTCAGGGTCAATCAAATGCTTGAGATCAGTTAACGACACTCGGGACTGGTTAAATGACGTTTCTACTCGGGATCAAATGGCTCTACTCGGGACCAACAGGTATTGCTCTTACTCGGGACAAACATGATGAAAATCAAATAAAATCCCCAGTGCATAGCTCACGTGGATCAAGTAATTAGGATGCACGGAGATATCCATATCAAAAAGGAATCACAATAAAAATAGAATATTAAACAGGAAAGGTTCCCAATCATGCAACAACTTTACTTCTTCAAAAAGACTACTCTTATAAGGAAATAAGTCCAAATCAGACTACATTACTAGAATCTCATTCGATGTCAATACAAGACTACGGAACAGGAAAGAAGATAATCAGCTTCAAACAAGTGAATAATTGTAATTAAATACAAAGATCCATTACTTGTACAAAGCAGATTAGGGCTCTATAAACATATAAATAGACCCATAATCTCGGCAAAAAAGATATAGAGAACAATCATAGAAAAATACAGAGAGAAGAAAGAGAGATCGAGAGCTTGTAACATCATAAATTCATAGTGGATTTTGGCTCGGTTGATCATTCAACCACCCTTGAACGTTTCTCCGATCATCGGAGTTTTACCACGTAAAAAACTCGTGTCTTGTTTACTTTCTCCTCCTCTCTCTCTTTAAAATCACAGTGGAAATCCAATCATTGTTGGCTTTTCTGATACAATTCAGAAATCAACGTCAACGATTGGCACTAGAATGAGGGTTGAACATTCGACTTGATTAAAAACAATGGAAGGAAGCAGAAGCAGAAGCAGTTTCGGGGATGTCCAAAAATCTCCGGATAACTTCCATGTTGGCAGTACCTCACTTGATCTCACTGCAACAACAGAGAACCAACCTACATTCCTGAAAAGAACCTTACTCCAATCAAACGGGTTGGACGTGAAACATCTAAAGAGGAACTACCACGCTAGAAGCAGAACAAGGATCAGACAGTCCGTACTAGACACCGCAAACATGACCGGCATAGGGATCGGTCGTCATCAGAAGATAGCGATCGGTACCATCGTAAGCGTCATCATGGAATCATAAGTGAAACCCAACATCAAAGCGAAAAACCTGAAAGAGGAATGACAATCACTCAGCGGTTCAACCATCAGGGAGGTCCGGTGGGAAACAGGGACGTTGTAATCCAAAGCCTAACTCGAGAAGTCGAGAACAATAGACGACAGATGGACGCATTGGTCAGACGTTATGGGTGTAACGATTTATCTGATAATGATTCTGACAGTCCATTCATCAGGGAAATCTTACGGACTCCATTCCCAGAAAGGTTCAAGATGCCGCACGTGGAGCAATTCAAGAAGGACACAGACTCAAAAGAGCACTTGAGACGCTATAAAAGTGCCATGGCTCAGTATGTTCACAATGAACCCTTACTATGTCTCAACTTTCCACAAACTCTGGGAGATATGGGTTCAAGGTGGTTCGGGAGATTGCCCTTAGCAAGCATCAGAAATTTTAGTGAACTGAGCAGGAGCTTCTCAAGGCAATTTTTGAGTAATGTTCACAAGAAAAAGTTAGTGGCTCACCTTGCTCAAATAAAGCAAGGAAAAGATGAGTCACTGAAGAAATACCTGGGGAGATTCGGCCAAGCGGTATCAGAAATTGGCAGTGCAAACGATGAAGCAATAATCTCTGTATTCATCAACAATCTGCAGAATGGACGGCTATCTTTTGATTTAAGAAGAGCCCGTCTGACCAGATATGCAGACATAATGGATATGGCGGGAGGATATGCACTAGCCGAGGAAGAAGAGTTAGCCACGGGAGGATGCTACATGCATGGAGGAAAACTCGAACAGAAGGACACCGAGTCCAAAGGGCAGAACCAGAAGGGAAAACATAAAGGAAACGACAAAGAAAAGAGCAAGGACGGGGGTAACGGGCTTAATTCCGAGCAGACCACAGAAAAATACCAAGGACGATAAACCAACTACACCCCTTTAAAAAAAAACAGGAGGAAATCCTGGTCATTCTAGAAACAAATAATATGGTACAAGAGTCACGCCGTCAATCTCAGTTTGCTCGGTGAGATACAACCAAATACTGCAGATTCCATAAGGAAACCGGTCATGAGACCTCCAAGTGTTACCAGCTCAGAGATTACATAGAAACCCTCATTCGGGAAAGACATTTACAGGATGTGATCTTAAAAAGGGATGAAAAATCAAAAGAAAAGAAAGAGATCAGGGCCGATCACAGCTCTGGTCGAAGTCAGAGGACCAGTCCAGAGGCCAATCAAGTAATTCATACAATCTTTGGAGGACCATCCACTGGAAGAAGTAACCGAGAGCGAACTCAGGAAATCAGAGAAGCATTAGAAGTAAGAAATAACTTTGATATAAACTCGGTCGAGCTAGACCCGACGAGGGTAAAGGAAGAATGGGACCCAATAACATTCACAGAAGCAGACTCACACGGTGTTGATGTTCGGCCAAATGAAGCCTTGGTCATAAGTGCCCGGATTGGTCACCGGAAAGTCAGGAGAATCCTGATAGATAATGGAAGCTCAGCAAACATTCTCAATGTAGCCGTCTACGATCAACTCAGGTTAGACTGAAAGAACCTACAACCCTTCCATACCCCACTCAGAGGATTCAGGGGAGTTGAGGTCAGATCACTCGGGACGATAAAGCTACCTGTGAAGATTGGAGTGGCACCTTGCCAGAGAACTGTATTGCTCTACTTCGTGGTGGTAGACTTGGACAATTGGCCATATAATGCACTATTGAGATGACCATTCCTGAATAAAACTAAGGCCGTAACAGCCACTTAAGCCTTAATGTTCAAATTCCCAACCGAACAGGGGGTCGGGGTAGTCAAGGGATCCCAATAGATGGCCCGAAGAGCTAACATGTCAGTATACTAGGACAAGAATGAACAGGTTTGCACTATAACACAGCCGAGTCAGAATGAAAAGCCACTATCATTCGAATTAGATCCAAAGGAAGAGCCGAATGAATCCAAAACTGAACCGGTAGAAGAAATCACCTTTAAAGAAAATGAACCATACAAAAAGGTCAAGATCGGGGCTAACCTGGAAGGAAGAGTCAAACAAAGCCTCATTGATCTACTTAAAGAATACATGGATGTGTTCGCTTGGAGTCATGAAGACATGGTCGAGATAGATGCCCGAATAATATCTCACCATCTCACAGTAGACCCGAATGCAAAACCGGTGATACAAAAGAGAAGATCATTCAATCTTAAAAAGAGTCAGACAATTAAACAGGAAGTAGAGAAGCTACTCGCTGTAGAATCGATTAGAGAGGTCAATTACCCTCAACAGGTGGCTAATGTAGTCATCGTCCAAAAGAAGAATGGACAATGGAGGATGCGAGTAGATTTTACAGATCTGAATAAGGCGTGCCCGAAAGATAGTTTCCCACTTCCGAGGATAGATCAGTTAGTGGATTCAACATCAGACCACG
Organism: Dipteronia dyeriana; assembly: GCA_032871835.1. Taxonomy (NCBI): domain Eukaryota; kingdom Viridiplantae; phylum Streptophyta; class Magnoliopsida; order Sapindales; family Sapindaceae; genus Dipteronia; species Dipteronia dyeriana. The sequence continues at coordinate 78,853,150 of CM065301.1, read as the reverse complement.
AATTGCTAAGTTTCATGGATGCTTATTCCGGGTATAACCAGATCAGGATGAACAAGGCCGACGAAGAAAAAATAGCATTCACAACTGATCAGGGTTTATACTGTAATACAGTGATGCCCTTCGGATTGAAAAACGTAGGAGCAACCTATCAAAGGTTGGTCAACAAAATCTTTTCACGGCAAATAGGAATGAACATGGAAGTATACATTGATGACATTTTGACCAAGAGCATCGCAGCAGACAAGCATACTTCGGATCTGCAAGAGACATTTGATGTCATAAGGAAATACCAGATGAAGCTAAATCCAAACAAGTGTTTATTCAGAGTTCCTTCAGGAAGATTCCTGGGATTTCAAGGTCACCAAAGAGGAATCGAAGTCAACACTGAGAAGATTCAGGCCCTGCAGAAAATGTATTCACCAAAGACACTTAAAGAAGTGCAGCGCCCAACAGGATGCTTAGCTTCCTTGGGAAGATTCATCTCAAAAACAACAGACATATGCTCACCCTTTTTTAAAGTAATCAAAAAAGGAAAATGACTTGAATGGAATGAAAAGTGTGAACAGGCTTTTCTGAAAATCAAGGAATACCTAGGGCAGGCACCCATCCTCTCAAAACCACAGATTGGAGAGATACTCAAGTATATTTATCAATCACAGAACTAACAGCAAGCTAAGCCCTAGTTAGAACAGAAGATATAGTACAGAAGCCAGTGTACTACACCAGCAAGACACTTCTACCAGTCGAAACCAGGTATTCACAGGAAGAGAAAATGGCCCTAGCATTAGTTTTGGCAGCAAGAAAGCTAAGGCCATATTTTCAAGCAAATACAATCCAGGTTCTCACCGACTGCCCATTAAAGCAAATTCTATAGAAGCCAGAGATTTCAGGAAGACTGACTAAATGGGTTATCGAGCTAAGTGAATTCGACATCCACTATGTCCCTAAGAAATCCCTCAAATGACAAGCAGTGGCAGATTTTATAGCAGAGTTTACAGAGCCAACCTAGAAGCAAAAAGAATGTTGAGCAAAAAGTTCCCATGGAAATTGTATGTAGATGGCTCTTCAAACACTCATGGTAGCGTGGCAGGGATCGTAGTATGCACTCTAGAAGGAGATAAGGTTGAATGTGCCCTGAGATTTGATTTCAAAGCAACCAACAATCAAGCCGATTACGAGGCACTCTTAGCTGGACTCAGTCTGTATAGCTCTCGGGGCGGATGAAGTTGAGATATTCAGCGATTCACAGGTAGTTGTCAACCAAGTCTTGGACGAGTACCAAGCCAAGGATGAAGGCATAATAGCCTACCGTGACATTTCAAAATAGCTCATCTTGAAATTCAAGGAATACAAGATGACCCAGATCCCCAGGGAAGAGAATGAAAAGGCAGACGTATTGTCCAAACTAGCGTCAGCAACAACCACAATCAGACCAAAGACTATTCTGGTTGCGCATCTCCTCAGACCAAACACAGCTGAACTGAAAAACTTAGAAAATTCAGAAATCCAAACACTGCCTGATGGTTGGATGACTCAGCTGAAAAGGTTCCTGGAAGAAGGTATGCTTCCGGAAGATCCTTTACAAGCAAAACGTATCAGGTATAGATCAACCTGGTACACATTGGTTGGAGGAGAACTATACAGAAGGGGGTAATCCCGAACGCTCCAAAGATGTGTGTCAGAGGCAGATACATATCGGATATTACAGAAAATCCATGGAAGAGTTTGCGGAAACCACATTGGGGGTAAAAGTTTGGCACATAAGGTACTCAGGCAAGACTATTATTGGCCTACTCTATTCTCAGATGCACAGCAGTGTTCAGAAAGTTGCAATACTTGCCAAAGAATTGCTAATGACATCCGACAGCCCCCTGAGCAGCTCAGAAACCTCACGTCCCCATGTCCATTTTCCATGTGGGGTTTGGATCTAATCGGTCCAATACCAGCTGGGATATGGGTGGAGCGAAGCATGCCATAGTAGCTGTTGACTATTTCACAAAGTGGGTAGAAGCTGAATCATTAGTGCATATCACTGAAGCAAACACCATAAATTTCGTGAAAAAGAATATACTTTATAGGTTTAGAGTCCCAAGCACTATAATCAATGACAATGGCACTCAGTTCGATAACCTGAAATTCAGACAGCTGTGTAAAGAATACCAGATTGCCAATTACTATACCAAACCTGCCCACCCTCAAACAAATGGGCAGGTAGAAGCAATGAACAAAATCATCAAGCACACAATCAAAGCAAAGCTAGATGCCAAGAAAGGAAGCTGGGTTGAAAAGCATCCCGAAGTATTATGGGCATATCGGACAACAGCAAGAACATCAACAGGAGAGACTCCATTCACTTTAGCGTTTGGAACAGAAGCTGCTATCCCTATAGAAACATCGTATATGTCACCTCGGGTCAGGTTATATGATGAAGATCAGAACGTTGAAATGCTATTACAAAGTCTAGATGAGCTAGAATAGAAAAGGGAGAAGTCCCGAAAACGAAATATGGCATATCAGCAAAGAGTAGCTCGCCACTACAACTCTCACGTTCGGGTCAGAAAATTCTAGCTAGGAGACCTGGTGCTCAGGAAGGTGTCATTGAACACAAAAAATAAAGCTACAGGATCCCTAGTTGATAAATGGGAAGACCCGTACAAGATCGAAGGAATAGCTGGCCATGGAGCATATTGGATTGCACGACCCAATGAAGGGGATTTACCCCGACCATGCAATGCCCAATATCTGAAGATTTTATATCCTTAAATTATTTTGTTATTTTTTCTAGTCAGGACAATTTTAATTAGGATATATATTAGCTGTGAAATTTAAAACTTTACTAATTTTACAGTTATAAATAAAAAATCAAACTCTGGATTTCAAAAAGAAAGCATATGATAATAAGAACATATGGAAGACAAGCATGATAATAAAAACATGCAAATAGAATACTAAGGACCATTAAATCTAGAATGGGCGGAGAAGCTCGAAAGATCATTCCAGCCGAGTAAGGTCAAATGACCTTAGCAAAAAGGCAAACCCGATGCACCAGCTCGGGACGCTATCTGGAAAAATTCCGATGAAATGCGTAGCTGTGTTAAGCAATTCAGAAAAAGGCTTAACGATTCGGTAAAACCCTTGCACATAAAAACTGGGGAGACGTCCTCGGTAATGAATAAGGGCTCGGAACATATGATTATGGTGAGTCATGATGTAATGTTCGGGTAGCAACCGTGTATGAAACACAAGTATAAACCTACTTTTCTGTTTTAAGATGACACAGTTAATAATAACAGCCAGTTTAATAAGATACTTGGCATTATTCGGGTGACAACCGGTTTAATAAGATACTCGGAGAAGTTACCCGAACATCAGAGTTGGCCAGTTTAATAAGATACTTGGCATAAAGATTACAACAGTCAGTTTAATAAAATACTTGGCATTATTCGGGTGACAACCGGTTTAATAAGATACTCAGAGAAGTTACCCAAACATCAGAGTTAGCTAGTTTAATAAGATACTTGGCATTATTCGGGTGGCAACCGGTTTAATAAGATACTCGGTTAAGTTACGCGAACGTCAGAAAAAGCTGGTTTAATAAGATACTCAGCAACCATAGTCAAGTTAAAGAAATTTCACGAAGCAATAGAATCAAAACACCATATTCAGAAAAGCTACTCAAAATTTTACTGATCTTTCAAAATAATGGTTACAGTAAGAACTCTTTACAAAAAATTGTTTACAAAGAGTACAAAAAAAATCCTATATACAAGTCAGGAATGTGAGGATTTAGAGCCCTTGCCAATACTCGGGTCAGACACCATCTCGTACTCACGAAACAAACTTTTGTTAGAAGGCCAAGCAATTGTGTCGACTGAGTCATCCATCCATTGGCTGTAATCCTCTCCTAGAATCGACTCGACATCAGGCTCCACACCCTCCACGATCGACTCTTGACTGGCATAGAAGGTCGAGAGGGAATGTTCGGATGGAATCTCTAAATGCATAGGATGGGGCTCTTTGCCTCGGCTACGGCAGTAAGCTCTCCATTCCTTCATTTGAGTCTGAAGAGACTCCAAGGACCGATCCACATGATGTTTGATTGACAGCTCCCAATTGGTTCGGGCCTTTTCAGTTGCCCGATTCTTGACTTTAAAGAATTCTCCAGCTGAAACCAGCCCTCGTTGAAACTCCCGAAGGAGAAGAGCATCGTAGGCAGGGGATCTTTTGAAACGATCCACCCCTTGTACTTCAAGTTCCAGCCTGGCCTTCCGGGATAAGGATTCGACTGTCAACGCTTGGCGCTCTAGATCTTTAATTTTCTGCTCATACGCTGACTTAGACTGCTCCGCTTCCTGCTCGACCTTAAGCATTGATTCTTGGGCAGAAGACAATAAGGGCCTGTCCTGTAAGCGTTTTTCAGTTGCTATTTTTCGAAAATGAAAATGAAAATGAAAACAGTGTTTTTAGTTTCAGTTTCGAATTCCGAAAACGCATCTGGTAGCATATACTAAAAGCTGTATTTTAAAAATGAAAACGGAAAAAACGTGTCGGGTAGGTTAACAGAAAACTATCAAAAATTGATTACATAATTAACCAATATAATTTTTGTATTGTAATTTTTAAATTAAACAAAAGTAACACATCAAAAATTAATTCAAAAAAACATATCAAAAAATGAATTAATCAAAACTAAGATCATAAATTATAAATAAATAATTACAATATATATATATATATATATATATATATATATTACTATATAATGAAAATATAATTGTATATATTATATTAATATATATATATATATATTATAATAATATAAAAAATACATATTAAATACCATTATAATTTATATTATAATAATATATTATAATATTGCATTTTATATTATATTATATTATATTTTTTATATATAATATATTACATTATATACTATATAAATATATAATATTTGATATTATATATATAACATTATAAATATATATATCATAATATATATAGTGTTAATATATATATATATATATATTATAATATTATATATATATTATAATATTATATATATATTATAATATACATAAAATATATTATTTTATAATTTATAATATTATAATATATATAAAATAATTATAATATATAAATATATATTATTGCATGAATGCTTTAGTTCTAGTTAGAAATAAATTATTCTGGAATATATATAAGGGCACTTTGGTCATTTAAAAATATTATCCCGTCTTATCCTAGCCATATGAAACGCATTATAGAACTAAATGAAACAAAATGAAAAACAAAATATTTTTCTTATATATAAAAAAGTGAAAAACAAAATGAAAAACAAAAACGAAAAACGAAAAACGAAAAATAAGTATTTTATGTTTTTCAAATCTTTCACTTTTAACACTAGTTTTGTTTTTCATTTTTTTTTTCGTTTTTTGAAAATAAAATGAAAAACAGTTAACGAACACATTTTCAAAATTGTTTTTGAAAAATAAAAACAAAAACGGACTGAAAAACAGCTGCAGGACGGGGCATAAGTTCTGAAGTGATGTTGCTTTCTCTTCCGCCGAAGAAGCCCTCTCCTCGGCCTCCATCTGCTTTGCCAGACAGTGGTCGGTAAAAACTTGTGTAGAACTAACCTCCTGTTGATAAGCTGTTTCGACCCGAGCACGTCGATCCTCACTTTCCTTTAGGTGAGCTTCCAGACGCCTTATTCGATCAGCTTGATGTTGCTGCGTCTGAACTAGCTCAGCGAATTCGGCCACCATCTACAAAAAATGTTTAATTAAAAATCTGAATCGGGCAAACAAGCAAACCAATTAAAAGGTAACTTACATAAGATGCACCGTTGAAAAAATTCTGATGACGGACAGTCAGAGAGCCATCTCGAAAACAACTCCAACGGTTGTCTCTGATAAAAAACCGACCAGATGACATCTCCCGTAGCATATCCTGGGGAGAAGGATGTGAAGGAACCCTAGAGGGTTCAACCCCTAGATCTTCAACCTCGGGGGGAGAGGAACCCATGTTCGGCTCCGAAGCCTCCACATCCGCCGATGCTCCAACATCAACACTCATGTAAGTCTCAGCCACAATATCTTCATCGCTGGAGTCGATGAAAGAGACCACCCGAGGAACCTTGAGAGGATGATTTGGAGAGCTGATTGCCTTCCGTTTCTCACCTTGAGAATGGTGGAAACTGAGATCAGCTGCGGGATCCTCCTGAGTATCATCCTGGAAGGCTTTAAAAAATGCAGGACCTATGGGTACCTGTCCCGCAGAGGTATTACCTCCATCACCAGCTTCAGTCCACTCGGCAAGCTTCTCACCGAGACCTTCACTCTGCCTCTGCCCTTCTCCAGACAGCTGAGTATCAGTCGGGCCACTTGGACCACTAGTTTCCCCAACTGTCGGTTGGAATACGTCTTCAGGGACATCTTTGGGAACTTGCTCTTTAACCACATCAGTCTCCTCATCGGACTCAGGCGGGGCGATGCCCTCATTGCCTTGACCAGAAACTTCTTTCCTGCTCGCCTGAATAATTGACTTCACTTAGCGAGTCTGAAGATCGCAGACGACGTCCGTATCATACACTTAGAAGAAAAAATGAACCGCGTCAGAATGCAAAACAAAAAATATATAATGAAAGGAAAAGGTTACAAAAATCGCTTACATCGCATGGGGTTGCCCGAAATCTTTTCAAAGAAGCAGAACTCAATCATCTTCGACTAAACGAAGAGATAAGTCTTGCTCCTCTTCTCCAATGTGTGAACCGCTGCCCGAGCAAGTCTTGTCAGCTCCGCATCGCTGTACTCGATTTTCTTCTTGTTCCAAATCTCGGGGGAACAGGAGAAACAGGGGACCTTCAACGCCGTCCGAGTACCACCCTCAGCTGAAACAGTAACCTCAAGCCCGAGACTCCCTCCGATGAAAAACCAACTGTTCTTTCAGAACTTGTTGGACATAGAAAATCCCCATATAAAACCCCTCTTTTTAGGGTCATCGGAGATATCATCTTCCCGACTCACTTTTGTCCCCTTAAGGACCCAGCAATCTAGTGAATTAGACATGAGAAAGTAAGTCCCCGACTTGCCCAATTGCCTCAGTGTAAAGAAGTGCCTGATTTTATTTGGGGATGGCGGTGATAAGTTCATCCGGTTGTACATGTTCCACATGCACATCAAAATTTTATATCTGTTCGGGGCTAATTGACCCTGAGCAATCCTTGCTTCAGCCAGAAACCAGACAATAAATGGCTGAAAAGGAAGAGTGACGCCGCAACAGAGCATGGATTCGTAGATTGCCACCATGTCTGGGGGAGGATTCCATACAGCTCTATCACCCGCTGGAATCAGAGTGACCGAGTTGGGCAGATCGAATCGTGAACGATACTTTTCTATCTCGTCTGCCCCGACTACATTTGGCTCGATATCAAACCCACTCGGGCAAGTAGCAGAGAAAGAAAGGCGAGATGTTCTGAACGTCTCTTCAACGTCGATCTCGTTGACAGACTGTTCCCTAATTAGAATATCACCCGAGTGGTGCTTACGGACTTCACTTCTGCTTTGATGTTTTCCCATCATTCGAAGAGGTACCTTGTAATCAGAAATATCAGAATCAGAACTAGATGAAGAACTCGATACAAGGCTAAAAGTGACGTCAGGGTGAAGCCCAGAAACATCGACTTCTAAAAATGGAGGCTCATCAGCAGGGATTTCCCCCAACAATCTTCTAGTGCAAGAAACCAACTGGAAATCCCCACATTCTAATGCATCAAGAGCGACATTAAAAAGACGATGACGGGAAGATGGCTCCATTAAAAACTAACCTTGAATAAAGTTTGATGTAAGATCTTCAATGGAAAGTCACGACCTTCTGCGTAAAGAAATCTGGGTTTTAATAATTTTTTTCTGCTGAGAAATCTTTTAAGATTGAACCAACTCTGTCTTAGTGAAAGAATTTAAAGAAATAAAAGCATGAAACCTAGATCTCAAGGTGGGAAAAAACAATGATAAGGATTTATGACGTAGGCCGCATACGGGGAAGCGCATGAGTCATTTCCCATAAATGATATCGAAAAACGAAGAGGTAAGGGACACGTGTCAGAAAGAGAACTGGCTTTTACCGTTAGAACTCCAAAACGTCGCCATCATTAAAGATCTCGCATAAGGAGGCAAATCGAATTTGCAGGGTCATCATTAAAACACGTCATTATGACAAGATATTTACTCGGGTACTGAAAAGATATTGAAAACTAATTAAAATACTTTTGCCCAAAGAAACCTTGTTCAACAAAAATATCTTAAGGGGGTATTGTCATATGTGAATTTTATCGCATGTACACGTCATCAACAAAGAGGATAAATTGCCAAGTGGATATCCGAATAGGTATTAAGAAAATATCCTACAAGACATCGCCAAAGAAGAGAAAACCCGAGTAAGCAGATGTTGAATAAAACCTACTCAGGGTCAATCAACTACTCGGGATCAGTTAACTACACTCGGGACTGGTTAAATGACGCTTCTACTTGAGATCAAATGGCGCTACTCGGGACCAAATGGTGCTACTCGGGACCAGCAGGTATTGCTCTTACTCGGGACAAACATGATGAAAATCAAATAAAAGCCCTAGTGCATAGCTCACGTGGATCAAGTCATTAAGATGCACGGAGATATCCATATCAAAAAGGAATCCCAATAAAAATATAATATTAAATAGGAAAGGTTCCCAATCAGGCAACAACTTTACTTCTTCAAAAAGACTACTCTTATAAGGAAATAAGTCCAAATCGGACTACATTACTAGAATCTCATTCGATGACAATACAAGACTACGGAACAGGAAAGAAGACAATCAGCTTCAAACAAGTGAATAATTGTAATTAAATACAAAGATCTATTACTTGTACAAAGCAGATTAAGGCTCCATAAACATATAAATAAACCCATAATCTTGCCAAAAAAGATACAGAGAACAATCATAGAAAAATACAGAGAGAAGAAAGAGAGATCGAGAGCTTGTAACATCATAAATTCATAGTGGATTTTGGCTCGGTTGATCATTCAACCACCCGTGGACGTTTCTCTGATCATCGGAGTTTTACCACGTAAAAAACTCGTGTCTTGTTTACTTTATCCTCCTCTCTCTCTTTGAAATCACAGTCGAAATCACAGTCGAAATCCAATCATTGTTGGCTTTTCTGATACAATCCAGAAATCAACGTCAACAGAGAGTAATAATGAAATTGAATGAAAACGTGTAGAGAATTAGAGAATATAGAGATTGAAATTTGAGAGAATGCGAGATTGAAAGAATGATAGAGAGAATGAATGAAAAATGAAATGGATGGAAGTATTTATAGAAAAATTTAATTTGTGGGTCAAAATGTAATTTGAAAGATTTCAGGGGGTGTTTTTATAATTTTTTTAGGCTCCAACGGCTGGAATTCAAAATCTAGTCGTTGGCTGACATCACTGATGACGTCAGCCAACGGCTGGATTTTGAATTCCAACCGTTGGAGGGAATTTTAAAAAATAATAATAATAACCGGTTGATGTGACGGACCGGCGGACCGGTCCAGAGGCCTGGCACACCGGCTAGGCGTGCCGTGGTGGGTTGGCCAGCCGGACCTTGTACCAACGGTCCGACACGAGGCCTGTCATGGACCGGGCCTCGCCCTGGCCCTCTTCCTTCACGGGCCGTGCCAAGCACGGCCGGTGAGCTTCGTGGGCCGGTCTGTCTCGGACCGATCCATAATTACACCATTAGGTGAGAATATGATTATCTTATTTTTCTATTTTTGTTATATAATATTATGTTGATGGTCACGTGGATTTTCTTTTTATCATGTATTGTGTTAGTAGTTATCATATTTTTCTATTTTTGTTATATAATATTATGTTGTTGGTCATGTGGATTATATCTATATTGAAAGAGTTAGAACCCGGATTTTGAAAGGACTTAATAAGTCTAATTTTTAATGATTGAGAATTGATACTTCACTTAATTAGCATTATTTTATATAAAAGTATCCATAGCAGTGTATGAGTGTATCATATGATTCATTTAATAGTAGATTGCTATTCTAAATAGAACATTAATATTAATATAATATGTATTTGGAGTCGGCAACCCAGGGTTTATTATATTAATTAGTAGATTTCGTCACATTATTTGCATTATTACATTTTGTTTTTTTCCGTTCTGGTCTTCGCAGTAGAATTGTAGAACCTTTTACGCCGACAAATAAAACATGCTATATATTGAAAACGAGAAAGCAAGAGCAAACTGTGCGGCTGAAAAGTGAAAGTGATGTGCCCAAAAAACATAAATTGAATTCTTTCTTTGATAATAGTGATATAACCATTGAATTCTTATTTTCATAATAAGGATATAATCATTTCCCCTTTATTTTATTATATTAGAGATTTTACTTTCTATTTTACCTTATTTAGTTTCATTAATGTTCATTCTTCTTTCTGAAAAGTAAAATATTAAATACTTTACCCATCTAATTTCAGTAATAGTCATTATCCCTTTCTAAAAACCAAAATATTAGTCATTTTACCCCTTAACCGTTAGGAATTCCGTTAGTTAAGTAATTTGAACGTTAAAAAATCAATTAAATGACTTTATTATCCTTAAACACATGAGTTATGCTCCCTAATGATACCACTAATTGTTTTCAAAGAAAAAAAAATCAGAAATAAAAACTAATAAAAGTATTTTAAAAAATAGAATTGAAAATAAAAAATTAAAAAATTAAAAATAAAAAAAATCGGTATTTCAAAAAATAAAAAAAATTCAATATTACAAAATAAATTTTAATATTGTTTTAGTTTTTTACAATTATATTATTTTATGATTTTACTATTCTTTAAATGATTTTTTTTGTTTCTTTAAATTAATGTTATTTTAAATATTTTTTTTTATTTTTACATTTAATTATTTATATTAATGTTTGTTTAAATATATTTTTTAATTTTTTTAAAAAACACTTTTATTAGTTTTTATTTTTTGATTTTTTTTCTTTAAAAAAATTAATGATTTCATTAGGGGGCATAAATCATGTGTTCAAGGTTAATAAAGTCATTTAATTAATTTTTTGACGGTCAAAGTACTTGACTAACAGAATTCCAAATGGTCAAGAGGCCAAATGTATAATATTTTGGTTTTCAGGGTAGATAATGACCATTACTAAAATTATAGGGGATAAAGTATTTAATATTTTATTTTTCAGGGGGAGAGGAATGATCATTACTGAAATTCGTGGGGATAAAATGTTTAATATAACAAACTACAGGGAGGAAAAATGATTATATCCCTTCATAATATGATGATAGGCCTGCCAAAAAGCAAATACTTCCGTAAATATAAAGGTTTACTCATTAAACCACTCATTAAACCTCAGAATATGGCGGATTCCTTCTACTGAGTGAGAGTTACGTTCTGAACCGTGTAATTAATAGAGACTAATTTCACTGGGTTCTGCTAATCCCTTGACCTACATTAATGTCAACTTAAAAAAGAAGGGAAAAAAAAACAAACACATCTTTGGCAACAGGATAGTTGATAGGCCACAGAAATTAAAAAAGCAAATACCTTGATTGACACGAACGAAAAACCAAATTCTTCAATGCCTGCACACTTGCACACAGCGCACACTCTAAATTTTATTCATTGTAAACGTGCGCCAATTATAAGCCAAACCAATCGCTTTCAGAAGAATGTGTGCATCAAAGACAACTGAAAATGCAGAAGCCAACTCATATTCTTAGCTACCGAAATGTCTTGGATTTAGTCTACATATGATATGGTCAAGTCGCATACTTGGAAATTTGAGATCCAATATAGCCCCACCTGTTAGGTAGCCTAGCCTCACTCAACTTATTAGCACAACCAATTACATTCACATTTAATTTTATATGATAACAGATTAGTCTAACTACAGATCACAGAGACAGAGAGAGAGAGAGAGAATGCATTTGTAACACAACAATTAAAACTTGTTTAAGACGTAGAATCTTGCAGCTCATGGAATTTAATCAAATCACATCCTAACACGTTTTCTTTTTCCTTTTTCTTTTTATTCCATGACTTCAACACGCAACTTGGCCAATCTCATCTCATGCAACATTGGAAACTCAAATTTTAAGGCTAGATTTGGTTTGAGAGCCCGGACCCGTAATTTTTTTTGTAAAGCTCGGTGGGTACTGCCCTTGAGCTCTCGTCAAAGGGTTTAATAGGTTTAGATACTATGCCTTTTCAGTATAGTTATTGGTTAGTTGTTAATAATTGGATTACAATCCAATGGTGTAGAAAAATCAAAGATTTAGAATTTTTAAAAATAATAATGATAATTAAAAGAAAATAACATCTCTCTCATAATCTTCTTGGAATTATATAGTTCATATATACTAGCTAAATCCTAAAAAGAGATTCAATTCTTCATTCACAGCAAGAAAAAACCGGTGGATACTGTCATATATGGAGTTTTGAACTTATGAAATACATTTTTCAAACGTGTTCCATACAACTCTCTTTCAGAAACTTGTGCAAGGATTTCTGATTGTTCCCATTGATAACAAACTGAGAAAATGACAGGGCGAAAGCACCCTACAGTCCTTCAGCGAAACTGTATAAAAGGGAATAGAAAAATTAACAATAGTTAATTTTATAAAGATTTTGACAATCTTGAAACTAAAAAAATTTAACTTCAGCAAAATGTATAATTTTGACAGATTTTCTATTATGTTTTTAAAACAACATACTAATACAAGTTGGTAATCGGTTCGAGTTCCACAATACACTCCATGATTGTGACGGTGTGAGACATTTTCTTACTGTGGATAAGAGTATTGTCACATATATACTGTTTGATCAAGAGTCCCGACAAACCCATAATTCGAACTGTATTAGATTTTATTAATAAATAATTGTTTGAAGATTACAATTTTTTTATTTATTTGTTTTAAAAAAAAAGTGTTGTGCGCTTTAAACTACAGTGAAAGAATTGTCACTTTTAAGTTTTAACGATAATCTCTATATTCAGATTGAAATACATTTAATCAAACCACAACCTATCAGCTAAAAATACATGTAAATACCACATACTTCATGATCAGCATATTGTCATTTGTCTTACACCTTAAACTAGGAATGACACCACTATCCAATGTGGTTTGGTGGTAAGGGCGCTCATTCGATCAATGTTCTAAATTCGAGTCATCGCCACCATGTATGTATTTAAAAAATAAATAAATCAGGAACGACCTTTTCTCAACATCAACACTTGAAACACCTCAAGCAAACTTATTAAATCAACCAACATTTCAATTGTTTTTCACAAATTAACTCAGTATTTTAAAAGAAAATAATTGTAACATAAAAAATAATATGATAATCTAATAAAACCAGACCAAGATCTGGACCCAAGCAATGGTGTTTATGTTTTTTTTACATTAAAGTGCGTACTTATCACACATACATCAATTGTACAACAAATTACCCCATTTTCGGTGCTTTTATTGAAGAAATGCAGTCGGTTCATTGAAGAACTTCCATTCAAATTAGCAACACCTCCAGTAGATTAAATGTTTTGTTATGAATCACTAAGCATGGTGAACCCCGCATAAATTGGTAAACGCGGTAGTATTTTGTACAGAACGGAAGTAAATAAAAGAAGCATATCCTCCAATTAAACCGGATAATATAAATCTTACCTCAAGACCATGGCCAATTAGCATCTCTCCACTTAAACCACCGATTCCCACTGATTCTACCAGCAAGAGATCCCGGCTCACTTCCTTCCACTTGAAGATTATTATCATTCTTCCATCCAACTGCTGGACAGCATTGAAGTTTCTGATCACGAATCAAAGCTTCCTCCCTATATGCTGGGTTACTATACCTTGGATGTTGGACGAATGTCACATTTTTCCACCATAGCTTTAATGCCTATAAAAACAGTGAACGACAAATAACAAGTTAACTAAATTTTAAAGCATCATGAAATGTATTTCAATCTCAGTGTTTTTGTTTCCATTTGAATTTTAACTGTTAGGACAACTACCAATGTAAGGTTGTGTTTGTTATCGAAGAGTCAATAAAAAGGAAAATTAACTGTGCAAGAATGTTCTTAGGCAAGGAAAAAACAAATAATTTTCCGAATATTTTAATTCTGGAACCACTTTGGATTAGGGAAGAAAAAAAAACTCTCAAAACTGTGCATTCATCACTTAGTTGTATGAAAGTATCAATAATAGTAACATATGATAACTAAGGTTGACCATAGAAAACAAGAGACATGGCGTGTGGGGTTAGGTAAAAGGGCGGGGCACTTCTATCTTTTTATCATATTTTTTTCACTTTTGGAAAATATAATATTCCTATTAAACCCCGACCAATAGTCCAATCCCAAAAGCAAGATTTTATAATTGCATTATTGAACTAATTGAGGACAATCTTCAGGTACAATCAAGATTAAGGCAAAAAGGTAGGTGTTTAGTCATTCCAAAGTGTTTTATAAAAGCTTTGTTAATATGACTGATGCTAACACCGTGACCATAGCCAAGAGTAGAATAGCAAATTTTTCAGTCCCACTTACATGCCAATATATCCAGACAGCAACCTTATGAGGCATCAACCAGAAGAACATGACATGATCAGATACCACTGATGAAGATAACCTTTTAGCTTTCAAGGTAGCAACAAAATAGTCACCAAGTTCAGGGTGTTGAACTGAAATTGTTACAATCAAGTTCTCCCCAGGAACATTTGCCCTGATCCTCCAATTCCCGAGCATGTCCTGACATAATTATGCAAGAACTTGCTTAGTATAGAATTTCTATTCAATTCTAAGACTGAGCAAAAATGTTTCAAACCCCCAAGACAAAGCATGAATTTTTGATACAAGGACTATTTTTTGCACAATCTAAACTGTATGAATCTAACTTTGTTATAACATAATCTAATTTACCCCCTCAGACACAACTCTCCCCCCCCCCCACAAAAAAAAAAAAAAAACCCTCCCTCGCACTATATAATAGAGTATTAGAGTTTATCATGTGTTATCTTGTTTAGGTCTATGTCAATTTTTTAGGTCTTTAATCTGTTGAGTTGAGATAAGTATCAGGTTTCCTGTGTATCTATTTATGACACATTCGGTATTTTGAAAATTATTCAGCTATAGGCATAGTTTTAAAACTCAAAAGGCGGTGCGAGGCGGTTGCCTCGAGGCGGCAGCCTCGGTCAGAAAATGGGAAATATAATTTAAAAAGAATTAAAACAAAGTTAAAAATTATGATAATGGTTGATAAGGAAGGCGGTCAGAGGCGGTTAGAGGCGGACGCCTCAGGGCGTGGGAGGCGGGATTTTCCCTCTTCAGTGATGGTGCGGTCGCCTCAGCGCGAAAACTGAGCGAGGCGGGCTGAGGCGGCCTTGAAGCGGCCGCCTCAGTTCGAATTTTAAAACTATGGCTATAGGTCTTCAATCTGAGATCAGTATCAAATTTCCCATCAATCTATCTATACATGTCTATATCAGTGTCTTTATGCATGTATTTTGAAAATTATTCTAGAGTTTGAATCTTTGCTTAGAGTTGAACAGGTCTTATTTAGGTCTGTTAATCTATTAAGTCATTAATTTGTTGATTTAGGAGAAGCATTAGTCAAAATTCCCATCTATCTCTGCACATGTATTTTTAAATACGATTGAAGTTAGATTCTTGAGAGTTTTATAGGATTTCTATGATTGCTTTTCATCTTCTTCATTGTCCAATACTCCTCCATGGCTCCATATAAATATAATTTTCTTCTCAATAAACCATTAAAACTACATTCAAACGCAAAAAATCTCCTTCATTGAACAAACAACTCTTACACCTTATCTACACTAGTACACTACCAATTCACTGTTGTCAGATTCCTTCTCATAGCCTAGAACAACTGTCAAAGACTTGGCTTATTCCTCATCATTGCAACTTCAAATCAAACCATTCTTTCACTACATCAATACCCTAATTTCGCCATAAATTATGTTTACTTGTTTCTGCCATGTAACATATACTACACTACCAATAGATGAACATAGTTTCAAAAATTATCTAAAACATCTAAAACAAATATATTTCGAGATCCAACACAATAAAAAAGAAACAAAAAGTGTAAGATTTAAAGGAATGAAGGAACTTACCATAAAAGGACTGACATGCAATGGCTTTGCCACTAAATCAGAGTTGGGATTGAAAACAAATGATACTCTTTCGCCCCATGGTGTATTAGTTACCTGAAAGACCAGAAATCTTGTATAAGGAAGTCAAAACACTCCATCTGTAGAATTCAAGTAAAGCCATGTGATGGATATATCTTAATTTCATTTGTTAGAAAATTCTAACCACATTTTGAATTGTATTTTGACTCTCAATCATCAATAACAAAACAATTGAGGGATGTAATTATGTCAAAATATGTACTCAACACAACATGTGAAAATTAACAGTAAAAAGTATTTTTGAATGAGTAAGAAAGTGCATCTGAACTAAATGTCTAAATGCGAAGGATAATCTTAGATCAAGAAGTAACTTTGAGAATACCATACAACTTGCTCATTAATGAAGCACATGACTTACACACCTCAGCTATGCACTTCTTCAAATGCTGAGTAGATCCTTCCAAATCATAACAATAGTACAAACTCAAAGGATTTTGTTCATATCCCACACTACGAGGTATTGTCAAGAGGAAACTGCACAATGGATGTGAATATCAATTTTTGAAACAGTGAAACCCTGAATTATATACTACATGTAGAAGAAAAAAAATAAATACCGAAATATCAAGAATGAAAAAGGATCTGATAGCTTCTTAATATTTCGGGCATTGCCACTGAATAACATGATCCAATAGAATTAGATTTCCTAACAGCTAGATTCCTCAATTAGCAGTTTGATCCTTACATTTGCATTGACAATTCAATTTGCAAACATTAATTGATTACTTCAAGAAAAAGAATAAGGGCAAAGCTTATTCAGAAGCCAAAATCATAATCCCAAATATCACCAAATTATACCAAACATTTTCTATTTTATAATTCTCAAATGACCCCAAAGTCCACATCTTGAAGAGGTAAGACTACTCACTAAAACATGAAAAAAGAAGATATACAAAAACAAAAGGAGGTCCGAAGAAACAGATTTTAATAGTGCAATAACAAAACCAAGCAGCACAAGTAATATCAATTGATTTTGCTGGTTAAATTATAAATGTAAACTCAGGTTGACAAGCAAAGTCCGGCGTGTACTCTAAATTCAGTGAGATTACACAAAATCCTTCAAATAATAACACACCATTTCAATTCTTCACAGACCTGACTAATTTCAAAATTTAGTTAACAAACAAAGTAATTTTAAAATATAGTCAAGCTACAGGTTATAAGATGAGTTAAAATGTGTACACTGGCCCGTTAGTCTCGGCAATCCGGCGAGCTTCGTCGGCGGAGAGATGGTCAGGCGGCGGTTGGAGTGTACGATCGAGATCGATGAACGCATAGCGCACGGAATAGTTAAAAGCATGGTGGACGGGGCGGCGGCGCTCGTGCCAGACGGTGCCTTGGTAGAGGGAGACGGGGGAGTCAGAGGCGCGTGATGAACGGCCACGGCGAAGGAGCGCGTGGAAAGGGAGGAGGAGGAGAGAGAGAGCGAGGGAAGTGAAAAATGTGGAGACGATTGAGCACAAGAGATGGAATAATTCCATTCCGTCGTCGTTTTACTCAACTGATAACTCAAAAGTATATAAACTAACTATACAGTCATCGATTATATTAGGGTGAATTGTACAAACCTCCCTGAAGTTTGATGAAATACATTAACAAGTTCATTACTTTTAAATATCAGTAAAAAAAAAACACCAAAATCGATTTTGGTTAAATCTAATGAAATATGACTATTTAAATCCTTTACTAGAAATTGGATAAAAAAATATACTAACAATAATGAACCAACTTCTTAAAAAAAACTATGAGGTAAGTTATGAATAAAAAAACTTTAAAAATTAAAAAATATTAAAAAAACTAAATAATATTTTATATATAAACAAATGTCAAAAACTATGAAGAAATATACACATTTTAAAGATAAATATGTGTCTGTGAGTGTTTCCATCATAAAGTCTAGTTTTTTGTAATGGCTTGACTATATAAACAAAACACTCTTTTATTATAAGAGTAATGTTAGATTTTTTTTTAAATCTAAATCCATATTAAAATGATGTGGTGTGTGTATTTTTAACATCCTGTTAATAATGAAATTATATGGTGGTATGATTTTAACAACTCACATCTAATATCATTTAGATTTTGTATATGAATTTAAGCAATTGTTTTTTAAGTATTCTAACATTACTTTTTAAATAACGTTTATTTTAGTCTGTAATTAATTTTTAAAATTGGTTAAAAGCCGGTTATGATTTGAAACCTCAAATTTTAATTATTTTATATATTGTTACCCTCAAAATGTTCGTTTTTCCCTTATAATATTAACTTACCATTAGTCAAATCGTTAATGAAGGATTTTCAGGGGTGTTCATGTAATAAAATAAACTTGTGTCATAAAATGTAATATCAACAAAAATCATGTAGTTAATGCAATATTTTCAAAATAAAATTATAACAGTATTTTTTTTTACCATAATTCTGTTTGCGAAACAAAAAACAATTATTTTCATTTCAACCCCACGAGGCCACGACACAATCTCCTCTCTCTCTCTCGACTCGATACAGGACTGCTAAAATAACAGAGGTTTAGGGTTTAACTCAGTGAGTTTTGAGTTTGAGTTGAGTTCAAAATGGCCTTCAGACTCCGAAACGTAAAGTTGCCGCCCAACTCTGTGAGCTTAGAGGAGGCTCGGAGCCGCGTTTTCGATCTCTTCAGGTCTTCGCGCCGATCGATGCACGCTGCTACGATGGACGACCACAACCTACACGACGTCGTCTCCAAGTCCCAGCTCCACTCCACCATCGCTGCCGAGATCCGAAAAAACTCTCACTTCACCGAATCCAAGGTTCCGCCGCGCTCTTCTCATAATTTTACTCAAAAGTATTTGTTTGTTAAATTATATCGTATTTTTATTTGATTCTTATTGGTTACGAGTTACAATTTTCGGCGAGATTATTTTTTATGGGTGTTTTTAGGAAGAATTGAAGATGAATATGATTTCAATGCTTAATGTTGCCGATGCTAAAAATATTAGGTTTTGTTTCAAACGATATGGGTGTTGAGTGCCCTATAGGTTGCTTTGAATAGAATTTTAATAATGCAGTAACAATTATGATAGTCCAAGGACCCTGATTTATCTGGGTCCTGGATATTAAAAAATTATACCCAGACTAGCTTAAATAACGCTTGCAATACATGGAAAAACGAATCAAAGAACATAATGTGGCACATTTTGCTCGTACTTACTTTTTCCCACTGTTCTGTAGTAGAAGGAAATTTTGTTGAATTTCGGAATTCCAACAAAACAACTAACGATTCCATTTACTTCTATTAATTGCCATGACTTACCTCACTTTAGTTTTTGAGTTTTATTTGTGGAACATGAACTTGTATTGCTGCTTACTTTCGATATCCTAATGCCTTGTAAAATCCATGTTAAAACTTTTAATTTGCCCTAATGAGAAAATGAGGGGAAGATTAGAATGACTATTTCTTTGATATAGCTACTTGCTAAGTTTATTAATTAATGTTGTATCTGTATTTGCTATTAAGTTACTTTCTGATGATAATGCAGTTGGCCACGGTTTTGAGGTCAGATGTTACAAGATTACCTAGTGTTGATTCCAATCAGAAGACAAAGGTGAGACAATTGCTTGTTTTTCACTCCCTTTTTATTTTATAGCATATAGCTGCAGACTGATTTTTTCTTCAAATTATGCTGCAGGAAGTACTTGGAGCTTTTGGTAAGTGATTGTTACCCACTTACCCTAATTATATCTGTTGATTTATTTTGATTTAAACTCTTCTATGTGGATAACAGCCATCTTAAATAGGTTAGTGCAAGGAAATGGTGCGTTGGGTTTGTGTGTTACATGGTGGTAACTTTTTACTATTTAAAGAGGGAAACTATGGGAATTTTTTATTAGATTTTTGCATGTAGGACTCTTATGTGCTGTGCATTCATGGTGCTGAGAAGCCAGTGTTTGGGCAAATGATTGGGGTTTTGCAATATTATTTATTCCATTATCTTTTCTGGTTGACTTGGTCTCACTTTTTTCTCTTTGGAAACCAGGCCTCTCGACTCCGTTCGTGGGTGAGGGTTTCCAATAAATTTCAGTGTTCATGTAAATAAAAACGAGAGAAAAATTTACAGTCTCATTGCTTAATAATCAGTGCCATCTTCTTGCTTTCTGATAAAAAAAGAAAAATAAAAACAATGGGTTTCTTCTCTTGTTCTGTAGGTGTATATTTGTAAGCATCATCAATAGTTTGTCCTCTCAACAGTTGAATTTTTATATGACCATTATGCTTGAGAATACTACTTTTGTGAAAAACATGTACTTGTTTCTGTCCTGTACATTTGCTGTCTTGTCATGGGCGTAGTAGGAGAAACAGAATAATTGACTCAGAGGGGATGCATTTGAAGGAATGAATCATTGGGCATTTAGCTTCTATAGAATTTTGACTGACCAGTAACCAAATTTGTTTGCTAGACCTTTTAGTTGAAATCAGGCTAGCTGTCAGAGTCGATAGCTATGTGATGGCTACCAGCCTTTCTCACGCATTTGTTAACCAGATTTATGACAGTTTCAAAATTAAATTTAAATAAGTGATACACAAAGTTCATATTCACATTCACTTACAGACATGCAAATCCACTGTTAGTGAGGTGGAGGAGAGAAAATATGAGTATGTTTATCAATTAATATTTTATTTCCTTTTGTGGACTATATTTTGATTTTTGATGATACGTTTCACAGGAGTCTCTGCTCTTTTTAGACGTCAATGTACTAGGGGATACATTGTTAGCTGTCCATCACCGCTTCATCTCATAGAGAAGC
Source organism: Dipteronia dyeriana (assembly GCA_032871835.1). NCBI lineage: Eukaryota > Viridiplantae > Streptophyta > Magnoliopsida > Sapindales > Sapindaceae > Dipteronia > Dipteronia dyeriana. Next base: position 78,832,101 of record CM065301.1, on the reverse strand, counting down.
ATGGAGCAAACCCCATAACGCATTGTTCTGCTCGATTGTTTGCATCAAGAGCTTCCAAGCAGACGACAGAAACATCTTCTGAGGTTTGGATGTGAACTGAAGTTTTGAGCTCGTATCTGCAGTCTATCTTCTTGTTTTTGTTTGCTAATCTTTTGGCATAATATTTTGTTGGAAATGGCATCACCAGTTGATAAATGTTCGTGGTCCGGAATTTTGATCTGTTTAGTAAATGAAACAGAAAAACATGGAGTTTAAGACTCTTTCCTGTCATTAACCCCTGTCTGAGAGGTTCCTTAATCCTTATCGAAGTTTGTATTCTAAACATTTTACTTAACAGAAAAACTTAAAGAGCAACTCATCCTTTTACATTGTATTCGGAATGTATACAGAGCTAAAGGACGATCAAGAATGGACAGTTCTAATTGTATATTGTTATTGAACATAATGCTTTACTATCAAGAGTTAAAATCTTCATTCTGTTTAAAATACCTAATAGTCAGATCTTGCACACAGAAAATAGTGTAGTGTTCTCCATTGACTTATCCTCTACTGCTCTTACAGCCCAAAAAAGATGTATCTACTGTTGAGGACCCCTTTGACGATATTACATACAATATCCCTCAAAAGCCGGTGACATTTGCAGAGGGTGCTTCCTACAGTCTTATAATTCTTGCAGGGCTTGGGGTTGCCGGTGCTGCAGCATATGCTGTTTTCAAAGAGCTCATATTTGAACCAAAAGAGTAAGAGATTTCTTGTTGAATTATGTTGAAATCTTTAAAACTTTTGTCAATCCACCCTAATTTAAATTATTGTCTGTTTTTAGGTATAAAATTTTCAACAAGGCTCTGAAAAGGATTCAAGATGATGGTCAGGTTTGTCAAATTTACTGTATCTTTTTGCTGCAGCCACTTTCTAAAACACTGGTGGATACACCTATATATTCAGTTACTACAAGTAGCTACTACAGTTTAACAATAATACAAAAAACGAGAGTGGTTGCAAAGGCTTTTGTTTATACTAATATTTGCTGAAACTAACGCAAACATGTAAATGATGATTTGTTATTTATAAACTAAATGATGTTGTACTAGTTATCATTCATAAAAGTCTGCATTCTATTTTGAGTGTGAAGTAATGAATAGTAGTAAAAGCTTCTATGTTTATATCCTTTGTCAAAGACATTGGATGGTTGACAAAGATTGACTTTGCTTTGTATCAGGTAAGAGTGAGGATTGGATCCCCTATTACCGGCTATGGTCAGGAAAGTAGAAATCGTGCTGCTCGTCAACGCATTCCCAATAGGGTATTCACTGATGAATTCGGCATAGAGCACGTTGAGGTGACTCCCTCCTCCTTGATGACAATATTTTAAGTTTGTTCATGAAAACGATGGATAATTTGTCAGCACCACCCCATCACATATTCTAAACCTCCAACAAAAACATAAACAAGAATACAAGATATACACAATATGACATCCGAATGAATCGTTTAAGTGTTATATATTTGTCATTTCTCAAGTATGTCAAACTATTATTCTCATTTCAAACACGATGACAATAGTTTTCTCCAATCAATTATTACAATATAAAGATGTTCATTTGTATCCATGTATTGAATGATTGAATGTAGATTAATTTCTACATTCGCGGGCCTCACGGAGCTGGAAAAGTTTTCACGGAGATGTTCAAAGACCAGGAAGACAAGCAATGGAAGTTTACATACTTGATTGTTGAGATCAGTTCACCTTCCAAAGCACAATTGATGCTAGAGTCTTACATCCCATCAGCATCGTCGGCACTAGCATAAGATAAAAATCAGTTGGGGCATCATTTTGTATCAATGAAAGTGTAATTCTGACTGTTTTCAATTGATAGTCACTTGAAATTTCAAGTTTGGTGGAAGTGATTTGAGTTTTGTTTTTCTCCAATCACAGTTAATACAAATTTTGACTGCTAGAAGCGACGCGTTCATTCGCTCACGACCAAATCATATACTAATCAGTTTTGCCCTAATAAAAATATGTTAATTATTCTTGCATCTTGTGGTCCATAATATTTTTTGAAACAGAAATATTGGTGACATTGAGGAACATTTACGTTCAGTTTTCATTTCAACAGTTTTGAGGTATTATCATGATGTCAGAGATTTATCAAAGTATCGCAAGGCACCATGATTGTATGAGCTTTCTATTATTTGCAATTTGTCACTTTTGTAATGGAAAGGTCTTATAGAAATTGTGGCAAGATTAAATGAAATTGTTGCCACAATTCACTATTTGAAACTTAAACCCAAAATAATCTTTTTGGTTTCTTTAAATATCACTTTATTCACTATTTGAATTTGACAGAGAAAATTACCAAATCTAACCAATTAGAATATAGAAAATTTGTTTTTAACCTACTTTAATATTTTAATAGTTTATAACCATTTCGCAATAAAAAAATTCAATCCCTAACTAAAATATAAAAATACCTCAATCAATTAATTTTTTAATTTTTTTAATTTTTTTTCCTTCACTTTTCTTCCCTTCCACATCCAGTCTTTCTTCTTTCTGCTTTTTTTTTTCATTGTCCAGTCTTTGACTTCTTCTTCTTCATATCTTCTTCTTATTCTTCTTCTCCTCATCTTCACCTTCTTCTTCTCTCCATCTTCTCCGATCTACATCTCATCTTCTCCGATATGCATTTCATCTTCTTCATCTCTTCTTCTCCTCATCTTCTCCGATTTGTATCTTTCCAGTGCCGTCGATCTACTCCGGTAAGAGTAGATCGACTCCTATATTATTATTTTTTTCTTTTTTTTTTTTCTATTGAAAGATTTTGTTTTTATTTTTTGTTTCGGATATTAGGAAGTTTATTAGGAAGAATTTATTTTTTATTTTTGTTTTAGACATTAGGAAATTTTATTTTTTTCTTCAAATTAAAAAATTATAGGAAAATTATACAATTTTTTATATTGAAAATGGAAGAAGAGAAAGAAGGAAATAGGAGGAAAAGAGATGTAGTGGAAGAGAGAAGAAGTGTAAAGAGAAATGTATATTTAGATGGTTGCTTTTATATAGGGACGTAACGGTAATAGTATAAAAATTAGGTTATAAATAATTAAAATTTGAAAGTAGATTATAAACTATTACTCAATGTTCTAAAGGGTTACAAATGAACTTTTTTCAAAAAATAATCCCTTATAATTGACAATATACCATTTTAAAATTATGGGTAGATAATAATATATAGATAGGTGGCAGTTGATACTATTGTAGCCCCATTTGTAACCTAGTAAAAATTAACAGCTGCTTGTTATAGTTGGTTGGTTAAGGTTGGTCACCAACGATCTGTACTCTAAAATACTCTAAAATCTAAATCTCACTTCTTTTTTCTTTAAATAATGAACCATCTCCTATTAAGGGCAATCTTGTAATTCAACCACTAAAATGTTCACGTCAACGAACATATTCATCCTTTCGTGTCTTTGATGTTAATGCTTTCGATCAATCAACAATATTTTTTTTTCAAAATACAAGAATAAACCACAACAATAATATGTAGATTTCAATTTGATTCCCAACACATTTTTTACCTCGATCAAATTATAATTAACCATGTGTTAGTTTTATTCAACTTATGTTGTTTGTAATACGTAAAAACAATCTGGTTCGAATCTGCAGAACATAACAAACAGAAACAAAACGTTAGGGAATCGAGGCCTGTGTTTCACACGATGTCCTTAAGACAATTTCGCCGTATATAGTACCGTATGTGTATAGCGATTGTCCCCAGGATACAACGATTCAACAGTGGAAGTGCGAAGCACAACCACTCTCAGCGAACTCAAATTAGGTTCGAACTCAAATTAGGTTCGAACTTATCATGCACTGAAGAAGAAAACCGAGAAGGAGAGAAGAAAAAAAAAACTTCTGATTTCGTGAGTGCGAGAATGATTTCAATTCTAGAAGTAGACTAGGGTTTTTTTTTGTTTTTTATGTAACCAAAGTCAAAGAGATCAATTTAGAAATTGCTTAATTATTATGTTTTAAATGATAAAGGAAATTTAATTAAAAAATAATCTTCTATAAGATTTATTCCTGATTGATCATTGATTCTGATCACTTAGTGATCAAGTAGTATCAGAATCCAAAATTGATCATTGATTCTGATTACTTAGTGATGAAGTAAGTATCAGAATCCAAAGCGGAAATCAACTATTTTCGTAATCAAAAATGGAAATTTCTATTTTTCCTTATCATTTATTTAAAACGTTTGACTTAGGGAAAATAATTAATTCTTTCCTTATCAACAAACTGATTTAGGAAAAATTAAATTCAACATAGTAGTAAAAATTTGACTTAGGAAAAATAATTAATTATTTCCTTATCAACAAACTGATTTAGGAAAAATTAAATTCAACATAGTAGTAAAAATTCGGTTGTACTCTTACAGTCCAACCGGAGCAGCATTCGTGTACGCAGGACGTGCCCTTACACATGTTGATAAGCTACTATCACACAACTACTTATATACCACATATAAGTATTTTACCCAACCAATGTGGGATGCATATTTTCCCTACACAATGGGCTCATTTTGAGACTCAATTTCTCATTCACCCATTAATCGATTTGTGAGTCTGAGTATACCACTTCGAAGCTCTCACGAAGGAGAATTCGAATATACATTGATCTTTAATTTTCATGAAATCGATCATACTCAAATAACCCTCTCAAACCGGTAGTTTGTCACAAATTTTCCAACAATCCCCCACATGAATGAAATTGACCTAGGAGACATGAAAGATGACCTTTTGGTAAGTTCAAACGGTCGATACCTGCATAGGATATGTATGTGTTACCCTTTGAACCTTCCTTTGTAGAGGTGTGCTTACTTTACTGGTTGATCAGCAGATATGATATCCTTGAACTGTTCTGCCGTTTTGTGTAAACGATCACACACCTTACACAGGTATCTTCCTGACCCAATTTGGTTCTCATTTTTATGTTCGTTTTGGCCATGAACATGCGCCTGGTTTTGTGAGAGTCTCTGGAGAATATAGCTCTTCACTATTCTCTTTTAGAAGCGGCCACACTTCTCTCTCACATAGGTGATTTCTTAATTAAGAGTAACCCGGATTACTTTGCTCGGATTTCCATAGTTAGGAATTTCGACGCATAAGAATCATTAAAAACATAGTTTAACCTTTTCCTACGGGCATCATTGTTTCATCATAGGAATGGACTTGAGGGTAACCCCCACAGTGATCCAACTGAGTCTTACAACTTGGTTTTCCCATTGAACCTAGATCTTGGGATCTCCAATCAACTAGGTTGGGTGTCCATTGTATCGACTTTTTATCTAATGGGTTTTAGTCTCATTCCTCTCAATGATGTCTCAACTAGTTCTCTATTTAACACTTTAGTTAGCGGATCCGCAATGTTATCTTTTGACCTTACATAGTCAATAGTGATAACCCCAGTTGAGATTAGATGTCTAATGGTATTATGTCTTCGACGTATATGTCTGGACTTCCCATTATACATGTTGCTCTGTGCTCTTCCTATTGCCGATTGACTATCACAGTGGATGCAAATCATTGGCACAAGCTTTGGCCATATAGGAATATCCTCTAAGAATTGGCGTAGTCATTCAGACTCCTCAGCACATTTATCTAGATCGATAAACTCAGATTCCATTGTGGATCTGACTATACATTTATGTTTGAAGGATTTCCAAGATACAACAATACCTCATAGTGTGAATACATACCCACTAGTGGATTTTGAATCTTTTATATCAGATATCCAGTTCACATCAATGTATCCTTCTAGGACTGCAGGATATCTAACATAATGCAGCCCATAATTACGAGTGAATCACAAGTACTTCAGTACTCTTACTATTTCTTTCCAGTGATTAGTTCATGGATTACTCGTATGTCTAGTTAATTTGCTGACTGCATTAGCTATGTCTGGTCTAGTACAACTTGTTAAGTACATCAGACTTCTTATCACTCTAGAATATTCTAGTTGAGAGACGCTCTCACATTTATTCTTGGATAGGTGTAGATTTGTATATACTAGTGTTCTGGATATTCCAGAATTATTTTTGTTGAATTTTTCAAGAATCATGTCAACATAGTGTGACTGACTTAGAATGAGTCCGTTCGATGTCATTGAGATTTTCATTCCCAACATTACATCAGCTGGTCCCTATATCTTTCTTATCAAATCTTGATTTCAACATCTCCTTGGTAGATTTGATCATTTTATCATCACTACCAACAATTAGCATGTCATCAACGTATAGACACAAAATGACATATTCATTTCCAGTGTCTTTGACCTAAAAACATTTGTCATATTCGTTGATCTTAAAACCATTTGACATCATAACATCGTCGAATTTCTCATGCCATTGCTTGGTGTTTGCTTTAGATCATATAAAGACTTCACCAACTTACAGACTTTCTTTCCTTACCCTGGAGCGGATAACCCTCAGGTTGTTCCATATAGATCTCTTCATCTAGTTCTCCATATAAGAAAGTTGTTTCTACATCCATTTGATGTACTTTAAAATTTTGCAAAGTTGCGATTGCAAGTATCATCATAATGGAGGTTATTCTCGTTACAAGAGAATACGTATCAAAGTAATCTATGCATTCTCGTTGATTGGAGCCTTTAATTACAAGTCTGGCCTTATACTTATCAATTGATCCATCCGTTTTCATTTTCCTCTTGAAAATCCATTTGGACCCTAGTGGTTTACATCCCGGAGGAAGGTCCACTAATTCCCAAGTATGATTTTGGAGAATTTAATCAATTTTGGTCTTAATTTCAGAAAATCTGGACCAAAAGATTTTTCTGTCCCGACTCTTTTGCTACATCTAGGTTCATCCTCAACTTTTTGTTCTTGGTCCTCACAACTTTCAACATGTGTTCGTTTTGACCAACTTGTTTAATCATTGGATTTATATTGAAATACATCTTCAAAGAACGATGCATTTTAAGATTCCATTATCGTGTTTTTGTGTATATCTGGAATGTCAGACTTATACACTAAAAATCGATAAGCACTACTGTTATGTGCATATCCAATGAAAATGCAATCAACTGTTTTCTGACTTATTTTCACCCTCTTAGGTGTAGGTACAACCGCTTTAGCAAGACATCCCCCACATTCTTAAGAATTTGTAGGAAGACTTTCTTCCTTTCCAAAACTCATATGGGGTCTTGTCTATTTTCTAACGGGGTATTATTTAAAAGGTAATATAGCTTCACCCCACATGTTCTGAGACAATCCAGAACTTATCAGCATTGCATTTATCATTTCTTTCAAGGAATGATCTTTCTGTTCAGAAACTTCGTTTTGTTGATACGGTACAATGGTTTAATGCATGATTCCATGTTGTGCACATAATTCACCACATGGTGCTTTATACTCACCACCTCGGTTGCTTCTTAGTGACAGCAGCCACCAGAAGGTTTCACTTTAGGTCATCCATTTGGCATGAATCTTATGCAGACTCACTTGAAGCTCTTGGACTTGACTCATAACTGTCATGAAGTCCTTCATCTTGTACTCAAGAAACCGGCCTATAACAAACCTTTTGGATCCAATATCCCTGGTCTTGTATTTTCGGTCTAACGACTCCAACAGTTCTTTGGCTGGTTTTCTTTTAAAGAATATATACTATACAACGAATCTGACAGCCCGTTCAATATATAGTTTCGGTATAAAAATCCGAATGGTTCCATGCATCAATAGCATTCCATACCTGAACATCACGCCATTCACCACTATTGGGTTTAAGAGCTTTTTCAGTCAGGAACCCAGCTGGGTTCAATGTGGTCAAACAAAACAATATCTTTTGCTGCTACCACTAAAAGTTCGTGTGACTCACACACTGGCTCATCACTGATTCTACCATGTTTCTCACGAATGAGTTGATGGTCGGAGTCAATGTTGTCACACTTGGCAATACAATAGGCACTTAGCTCACAAGCAAAGAATTAACACCCTAAGTGTAATCCTACACTTGAATTATCATTTGAAGTTTCTAGTGGAACGTTCGAGTTCATGTTTGATTTATCCACCATGGTATCATGAGGAGATCAAATGAATTAATATGAAAATTAATTCTCATTAAAATTGGCAACATTAAAGTCAAATCAGATTGTTTTGAATTCAAAATTTAATATTTCAATTAATCTGGAATTAATAATTGAAATAAATCATCATGAAATTGATAATTACAATTTTGAAGTTCAAATAATTGATTTTGATAATAACCACCATTTTAAACTTACGTATCCAACTCGTTACCACTGTTGGTCTTATGAGCCTCATCAATTAAGAATCTAGCAAGATTCAATGTGGTCAGTCAGAGCAACATCTTTTGTTGCCATCTTTTGAAAGTCATACCACTAAATTTCTCTTGTTTCTCCATATGATTCATCATAATTGAAACTGGAGACACAAACGAATTCACCGTTTTGGTATTCATTTGACCCACAAAAGGGTTAACCATCGGGTCGGTCAACTGACCCACAATTGGGTTGACCACCGGATTCTCTTGAGCCACGCTCAGGTTCATAGTTGATTTGACAGTCATCTTACATAGAAAACCAAAACTTTTTGTTTTTTGTTTTGAACCACATATATACAATGATACAAACCATTGATCTATCACATCCGGTATATATATATAACAATTTCAGATACTGATATAACACAATCAGTTTGTTAATATATATCAACACCCGTGTACAACAATATATCAATAACTGATATATCAAATATAGTGTTTCAAACACTATTCTAGCACTTAAAATATAATATGTATATTTATAAAGCAGTGCTGCTACATGGTAAGATTATATAATAATATAATCAATTTATTCCAATTGATATCTAACACTGATATCAAACAATAATACTGTCTTTTGATTGACCAAAATTTTGTATTATTTAGTTCCACACATACCAGTACAACATACTAATATATCAATCGATCTAATTGCATGTTAATATATATCAACAATAAATATAACACATATAGATTAATCGATAAAATGATTTGAAAACCAGTGTCAATACTTAGGATTAAGTGAACTTAATATATATATATATATATACAAGTATATATATAAACTGGTTTGTACCTGGTTATATAAAGATATAATCCTTTTAACGGTTGTTTCAGATATATACTACAATTCTATATCTCTAAAATATCATGTATTTACACAACTCGTGTGTAAACCCGATATACTATTAGAATCACACAAATATCATATATATTATATGATAGTACCGATATCAATCAGTTGATATCAAACCGGTGAATCAATGATTGATTCTAGATTTCACAATTCAAATCACAATCAGTGTCTGGTATTACAGACCCGATTACCTAGTTGAAATCACAATTGATTTCCAAATCAGTGTCTGTTAATAGACTCAATTTTCCAAAAATTAAATCAGATTATTATGTGAAATCAGTGTCTAGAATTAGACCCGATTTCCACCGTTGTTTTTTTTTTCAAGTTTGTCACGATTTGAACCAGAAACCAAAACATGAAAGTTGTTTTTTGTAGAAAACGCTTTTGATAAGAGTTTAGAAGGGGAAAAGAAGGAAATTGTCTTAAGATTGTTGTTTGTAATACGCAAAAACAATCTGGTTCGAATCTGCAGAACATAACAAACAGAAACAAAACGTTAGGGAATCGAGGCCCGTGTTTCACACGGTGTCCTTAAGATAATTTCGTTGTATATAACACTGTATGTGTATAGCGATTGTCTCCCAGGATACAACGATTCAACAGTGGAAGTGCGAAGCACAACCACTCTCAGCGAACTCAAATTAGGTTTGAACTTACCATACATTGAAGAAGAAAACCGAGAATGAGAGAAGAAAAAAAAAACTTCTGATTTCGTGAGTGCAAGAATGATTTCAATTATAGAAACGTAGACTAGGGTTTTTTTTTTTTTATGTAACCGAAGTCGAAGAGATCAATTTGGAAATTGCTTAATTACTACGTTTTAAATGATAAAGGAAATTTAATTAAAGAATAATCTTCTATAAGATTTATTCCTGATTGATCATTGATTCTGATCACTTAGTGATCAAGTAAGTATCAGAATCCAAAATTGATCATTGATCATTGATTCTGATACACTTAGTGATCAAGTAAGTATCAGAATCCAAAACGGAAATCAACTATTTCCTTAATCAAAAATGGAAATTTCCATTTTTCCTTATCATTTATTTAAAACGTTTGACTTAGGGAAAATAATTAATTCTTTCCTTATCAACAAATTGATTTAGGAAAAATTAAATTCAACATAGTAGTAAAAATTCGGTTGTACTCTCACAGTCCAACCGGAGCAGCATTCGTGTACGCATGACGTGTCCTTACACATGTTGATAAGCTACTATCACACAACTATTTATATACCACATATAAGTATTTTACCCAACCAATGTGGGATGCATATTTTTCCTACACAATGAGCTCATTTTGAGACTCAATTTCTCATTCACCCATTAATCGATTTGTGAGTCTGAGTATACCACTTCGAAGCTCTCACGAAGGAGAATTCGAATATACATTGATATTTAATTTTCTTGAAACCGATCATACTCAAATAACCCTCTCAAACCGGTAGTTTGTCACAAATTTTTCAACAACTTATTCGTAGGTCTCGTGACAAGTAAAATTAATCTGGATTGACAACCGTTTAATGTGTCTCGATGGTAAGAGTGTTTATTAATCTAACAATTCTCTGTTACCGTATATGATATTTTAAAAGTATAAAATAAAAATTATGTAATAATTTTAAATATTCATATTTATATTTCAATTTTTTGTTAAATTTCATTTTATTATTTTGCTTGTTAGTCAATTGAATGATGCCCATAAGTTAGAAAATAAAATTTTAAAATACAATTTTAGGATTTAAGCATGCAAAACATCTCAATTTGTATTCCAATAATGAGTTGTCAATTTAATTCATCCAACTGAATAAATCATTATTAACATGAATCAATTTATTAATTAACGTCACTGGTTAAGATACGGAGATAAGTATCACTCATCACGAAAATGGTATAGGACTTCAACTATAATCTCAACATGTAGATGTGAAGGAATCCATCTCAACAAAAATTTTATTTGGACCATATATATATATATATATATTAAGGTATTACATATGAAGAGGATTCGAACTTACAATTTCATAGTATATGTGTGAGAGACTGAGAGATAAAAAGGTTTGTGATGTTTTTTCAATCTTTTATACTAGGTCCTAGACATGAAGATAAATAGATAATCAATTCGGTCGTTGTGGACGGATTCTGTAATGAATTTTTGAACATATTCTCTCTTTATCTTTTATTTCTCCAAAATCAGATTAGAGAAAAAGGAATCGAAAAGAAGTTACCAAAAACAATTGATTTTATTACGCAACAGCTCATGATATTCATATCGATCTATTATACGACCAAAACTCATCTCATCAACCTCGTCTAGAATTATAGGTTTGAATCCAAAATGTAACGTAATTAAAGTTAGATCCACAGTGTTACACCATGAGGCAAAGGAAAGAGAACGGCGATAGAAACTATGTTGGAGGTGGGGGCTATTAACATGTGGTAGCTTAGCTCATCTATATATATATATATATATATATATTTTAAGGGGGCTTCAATTAAATCGCCCAACGCTATGAGAGCAACATAAACCGGTAAACAAACAAAACTCAAACTCACTCACACACACAACACAAGCTTCTCACACCTCTGTTTCTCCGCCCATTCTTCTTCTTCTTTCTCATATAAATTCAAATCAAATCACTTCTCTTCTCTCTCACTTTCACAAATAAATTTTAAAAAAAAAAAGAAAAAAAAAATAGTCTCTCGTTTTCTGCAAATCCAATGGCCGCGATTTTCCAGGGATTGGGAGCTGCTACGGCTTTGTCACCGTCCAATTGCTTCGATTCCAACAAGCTTCACTTCTCCTCTCGCAGATCTCTTTCAGGTCTAGTGCTGTTTTACCTTTTTTTTTTGTTGCTTCAATTTCGAAATCATTTCAGTATTGAAATAACGAATTGATTGTTGATTTAGGAAGGAAAGCGAGCTTCTTCGTGGTCAGATCTGATGGAAGCGTGAATTTTGCTTCAAACTCTAGAGATCACAGGGCTCAACAAATGATCACCAATGCAGTTGCAGTTATACTCTTCTCGTTTTTCTTTCTTTCTTCGTTTGTTATTATTGTTGCTGTTGCTGTTGCTGCTGTTGTTTTTTTTGGTATTGTCTCTGAATTTACTTGTGTTTTTTCTTTTTCCGCAGACGAAAGCTGACAATTCTGCGGCTTCCACGAAAGCAGGGTAATTTTCTGCTCTAATTCTGTAATTGTTTTAGTCAGTGGTTCATGCTTTCAATTAGCTTCGATTTCTACTAGCAAGTTATTTTTATTAATCCTTTTATTGACCACCTCACCAATTGTTAATTTAATAGAGTAATAACAAATCATTTACATTATAATGGGGCTTACTCTCTTTTCATAAGTACTTAATCTTTTTATGTCTGGGTATATTATACTACTGAACCTGATTTTTTTTTTCTTGAAAAACTCATCCTAAATGATATGACAAATGATTTGTAAATGCCCCATCATTTTGGATTGGATTCAGTAGTATATCTTGGTATATTTTACCTCTCACATAGTCTCCTTTAATTTAATATCAGCTCTTTATAAATATAGTTTCTTCAATATGAATACTTTTTACGATTTCTCTGTTATTTGGACCAGAGTTTCTTTTGGATAGTAAATGTTAAACTTCATATTTTTTCTGTGTAAATGCTAAACGTTCTTTTAATGATTTCCGTTCAGTTTTCTTCATTATTGTGCACAAACCAAGATGAATTTAGTTCTTTCATTAATCCATGATGATGGAGTTTGTCATATATTTTTTATAGAATTGTGGGAGAATGTCTACAGACCTCCAACTTAAGTTTTAACAGACTAAGAGATAATATGTCATAAGATTGCCCTGATAAAAAAATAATAATGTTATATCGTTGTGCAAGTTCTTGCATTATATTGTATTCTATTAATAGACCAAAGGAAATTTATATGTTATTCACGAAATATTGCTTAGTCAATAAATCTTTCCCATATAATGCAGAGTATTGTTGGTCTTAACTTATGTCTGGTGTTTCACATGATTTTGTTAAAATATGTAAGTTCAATGTGTATCGTTATTTTGACAATTATTCAGAGTTATCTGTATATAGGATCAGCTCTGCTGGACTGACTGATAATTTTTCAAGTGCATGCAATATATCTCTGCAGTTACCTCTACTTAATAACTAAAATGATTTGAATGATATTATATTGACTAAAAGTAATTTATACCGAGAGCATCTTTTATAGCCATTATCTTCTATTAATCTGTGCCAGTGCAACGATTTCACTGATCTTAGTTCATGAAGTTAAATTGATTTCTATTCTCTTCTTAGGCATGAACTTTTGCTCTTCGAAGCTCTACGAGAAGGCTTGGAAGAAGAGATGGACAGAGATCCACACGTATGTGTGATGGGTGAAGATGTGGGTCACTATGGAGGCTCGTACAAAGTGACCAGAGGTCTGGCAGACAAGTATGGGGATCTCAGGGTTCTTGACACCCCTATTGCTGAGAACTCCTTCACTGGTATGGGTATTGGGGCAGCCATGACTGGCCTGAGGCCCATTGTTGAGGGTATGAACATGGGATTCTTACTTTTAGCTTTCAACCAGATCTCTAACAACTGTGGCATGCTCCACTATACATCTGGTGGGCAGTTTACCATACCCATTGTTATTCGTGGACCTGGTGGAGTTGGTCGTCAACTTGGAGCTGAGCACTCTCAACGTCTTGAGTCCTATTTTCAATCAATCCCGGGAATTCAAATGGTAGCATGCTCAACCCCCTATAATGCCAAGGGCTTAATGAAAGCTGCAATCCGAAGTGAGAACCCAGTGATACTTTTCGAGCATGTTTTGCTGTATAACCTCAAGGAGAAGATCCCTGATGAAGAATATATTTGTAATCTTGAGGAAGCTGAGATGGTTAGACCTGGGGAGCATGTCACTATTTTAACTTATTCCCGAATGAGGTATCATGTGATGCAGGCTGCCAAAACTTTGGTGAACAAGGGGTATGATCCTGAAGTTATTGACATCAGGTCGTTGAAACCATTTGATCTTCACACTATTGGAAATTCAATTAAAAAGACTCACCGTGTGCTGATTGTGGAGGAATGCATGCGGACTGGTGGAATTGGCGCTAGTTTAACTGCAGCAATCACCGAGAATTTCCATGATTACTTGGATGCTCCTATTGTATGCTTGTCTTCTCAAGATGTGCCAACTCCATATGCCGGGACATTAGAAGAATGGACTGTGGTTCAGCCTGCACAGATTGTGACAGCAATTGAGCAGCTCTGCCAGTAGTTGCAGTAGATGTGGTAACTCTCTTCTTTCTATGCAGATTATTGCCCTTGCTGCCTTCATTTTGAAATCTTTATTTAATTTCAGTTTATTAGCAATTTTGTGTTGTGAAAACATGCCAATGTTGATTAGTCGAGTTTGATGTTCTTGTTTTTGTTTACTGCAATGGTAAGTAAGGTTATTATTGCATTGTTCTTGGTAATTCAATGGAATTACCTTGTCTATGCACCTATGCGGAATTGCTGATCCTAGCCTCCCTAGGCATCTGTTAATCAAGACAAACCCAAGAAATTGGACTGATACATCCAACAGGAAAAAAAATGGGGTTATCCCCTGGTTATTCATACAAATTGCAGAAATTTACAAATCTAGTATTTTTAAGGATTCATGTTGATTGAAGGTTTACGTCCTGGTAACTTGTGGCTAATGTACGCTTTAGTTAAGCGAGGATATTGTTTCTTCAATAAAGGATGCTCAATTAGCTTCCTTCTATTAATTTTGTCGGTTCCTGATGAAAAGGAAATGGATTGTTCCCTTGGCCCATTTAACCTGTGGGTTATAGTTGTATAGAACTCTTGAGTGGTATGTTAGACATTTGATCTGATGATAAATTAAACCGAATACGGCTTCCTTGACACTGCCAGACTATATCAAAAATTTAGCATTATGTTAGGAATAGGCTGCAAGGTCTAAAGTATATTCATTCTCTGGGAGAGATGCTTTAGTGAGCTGATCAACACAAAAAATGTTGTGGTACGGGTAACCAATTACATGAGACTCATGCTGAACTAAATATGTAAAACCATTGTTCTTTTTCCCGAATGGAAATGTTTGCGATCAGGTAATCACGTCTTATCAACCTCTAAACCTAGAGCATATATTAGTCAGAAAGTCTCTTTTATGAGAACGATTAAAATGACAGTAATAATAAGAAGAAATTGTCAAAAATAGTCCTTTAAAATGTTTAATTATTGTTCTTTACTAAATGTATTGTTTTTCATATATCTTTTGAAATGTTGTTTCCCATGATTTTCGTGAAAATTTCTTTGCATCCCATAAGCAAACAATTACAGTACATTAATAACTTCGGATCTGGAGAAAATATCCGCCCCTCTTTCAGGTTGGGTCCAACGAGAAACAAAAATAGGGTTTATTTAACTCTTATTTCATGTTGGGCCCAAACCCAATACAAAATGAAATAAGGCCAACCTCTTTTTAATTAGGCCTGTTTCAATGATTTATTTTACGTTGGGCTTGGGCTTCGGCCCAATGTGAAATAGACTAACGTCTCTCCAAGTCTACTCCGATGCCGAACTGTTGTTTCCCGATGACAATTCATCTTCTTCGATGTTCCTTCTTTTCCGGTGCCTCTACTTGGCTGGAACGAATCTTCTTCCTCTCCAGTGCCGATCACTTCTTCCCATCACCGGTGTCCCTACTTTCTATATCTTCTTCTTTCTATTCTCTCTCTAGGGTTGTGTGTTTCACGTTGAGGTTGAGGTTGAGGTTGGTGTGAAGATTAGTGTGTTTTAATATTGGGGTACTTTGGACATTGAATATTTCACAAGATTAAATACATGAAAAACAATCATAGGTTGAAAACAATATTTAATAGTTATATAACTTGTATTTTTAATAATTGAAACAAGAGATTAAAGAAAGAGTGGTGCTATTGGTACATCCAAAACTAAACGATTTATGCCCCATTTTTTAAATTATTTTAATATTCTTTGTTTTTTCCTTTATTAAATGACTTAAATAGATATACATTTTTTATTAAAAAATCTTGTACAAACTAAAGCTAATAAAACCTCATTTTCCTTGTTTCAAAACCTAATGACAAAAGCTTTAATGACGTAAACTATTTCAAATCATTAAATATTTACTATTTTTATTCATATTTTCTTTCAGATATCGATTTCATATTTCCCATGTTTAGTGTTTATTGATTTATTACTATTTTTGTTTTTATTTTCTATTAAATTTCGATCTCATATTTACCATGTTTAATTATTATTTATTGATTTTATTGTTTCACATGTTTATTTTATTTTTATCCTCAAATTCCAGATCCATGTTTGCTACTTTTTTTTTTCTTCTGGTTTATTTTATTTCAGATCTTATAGGCATACTATAATTTGTATCATTTTTTTTATAGGTTTTATTCTGGATCTTTCAAAGTTAATTTAATATTATTTATATATAAAAAAAAACCACACAAAAATATAATCTTTGACAAAACGAAATCATACAAAAACTCTAACTCAATCGTTAAAAAAAAAACCATCAGACGATTAATATTACATTCAAAATCTACCACCAACAATCCAACTGACTACAAAAAAATTACATCTAATAAAGATGGTTTTACTATGAAATAAGAAGAAAAAAGTCATACGAATGGATGAGACAACTATATATAATGATCATATATGAAGTGTATTTATATTTATATATATATTTTTTTAGAAAAGATATGAGGTGTATTAAGTTTTAAAAATAAGTAAAAGGGTAGTTATGGAAATAAATCAAAAATAATAATAAAACATTATATAATTTTATATAAGGAAATCAAAAATTTAATAAGTGAGACATAAATAGTTCAGTAGTTTGGGTGCCGATAGCACAACTCTTAAAGAAATCAAAGAAAAATAAACAGACTAAAGATCAAGAGAAAAAAAATAATAATTAAAAAAAGATCAGTTAATGTGAAATAAGATACAGTTATTTTTGGAATTTTAGGGGTGTATAAAGATAATTATTGAGTTTTGAACACCCACACCCTATAAAAACGTATCTACATCCCGTTTTGTATATACATCCATATTAAAATTTTAAAATATTATAATTTGTAAATAAACTCTAAATTTTACCGAATATATCATTTCTCTAAATTTATTTATAAAGCCAAAAATTAATAAAAAATAAAGGAGAAGACTCTCCTTTCCTTTGCCTTTCAAGCCGAAACCCTCTCGCTAGGTTGAATTTAAAAGTGTTTTTTCAAGGAGTATTAAAAAGTATTCTCCAACCTAATTCAACTAATTACAAAGAAAAAAATAAAAGCCTTCTCACTTGATATGGAACCAGGAATCAGGCCCAGTTCACATTCTGTGCCAGTTTAATTTGTCCAACGAAAGAAGAACACAGATACTCTATATATAGTTACAACGTACAAGTTTATTAGTTATTGGATTTTAATCAAGAATTCATAAATATCAACAATTTGAAAAAGAAAAAAAAGAAAAGAAAAGAAAAGAAAAGAGAATAGAGCATTCTAATATATACACAGATAATGTATAATAGCAAAATCTTTCAAATTCAACCCTATATATATTTTTTTTTTGAAGGAATTTGCTATTGTATAGTTAGTTATGAAAGTGATCTGTTTTCTTTTATTTTATTTTTTTTAATTTTCAAAATTTCCCTATCTAGTAGTTACCTATCCCTATAACTATACAGATTATGGAAGAACCTAGACATGCAGTAGCATGACCCTACTTTGAATTGTTGTATTTCTCTCCGCCCGGATGTTTAGTTATATATGGTTTCTAGTTTAAATGTAATTTATTGATCATATCATATGTAATGGGATTTTCCTGAAATTTGAAGTTTCTTTTAGGGCTTTTTTAATAGGTATGGAGAAGTTGTGTGGCCATGTTGAATCTACAGGTTGTGTTCGATAGGTATGATTGAGTGCTCAGTATTTGTCTGTTTAATAATCCTCTCACATGGAATTCTTATATGCAATATAAGAAAAATCTTAGACCGTTGTTTAATTAATGAAGATAACCCAGCAAACTAACTCTAATGCAAGAGTTATTTAAAAAAGGTGTTGCTATATATATATATATATATTTCAGTTGTTAGTCCTATGATTCATTGAGGGTGAGAATGTGAACAATAAGTGGATTATTACCTGGACATCTTGTCCACAGCGCAGGTGCTGAGTATGTGAGCTAGTGACTCATTCCTGATTATGATAAATTGATAATGGTTGGTTTGGTCAGTTGTTACTGTCCATATATTGAAAAAAGCTATGGGAATTGGATGACGGAAGACTTTATTTGGACCAGTTTGATGTATGTTGAATTTGCAGGCTCCTACCAACCATTTATTTTCTGCACAAATGTGTCTTCAATTCAGAAAACAGTCTTTCTAGAGATGTTTTGTCTTCTGTTGTTGATCGAACATACAAATCTACCCAAGTGGAAGAGGAAGACTCATGGGGTAAAATTGGTTTATTCGAAATAATAATAATAATAATAATAATGATTGCCCACGTCTTTTTGTTGAAACGTGACGTGGTTGACTTAATAATAGGTTTCATCGTCAACACCATAGATGTCAGTGGATTTACTTCTCGGAAAGGTC
Source organism: Dipteronia dyeriana (assembly GCA_032871835.1). Classification (NCBI taxonomy): domain Eukaryota; kingdom Viridiplantae; phylum Streptophyta; class Magnoliopsida; order Sapindales; family Sapindaceae; genus Dipteronia; species Dipteronia dyeriana. Next base: position 78,813,242 of record CM065301.1, on the reverse strand, counting down.
GTCATGTTCTTGAGTCTTAAAGTCGTCGTAATTTAAACTGCAATTCTGTGAATTTAATTTTGAATAGGGATAATTATCGTTTGCTATTTATTTAGATCATCACGGTCAAAACTCATTAGATAGAGAATTGGTTTTAAAATAATTATTTTTTATAATACTGTGGTACTAATTATCATTTTATTAAATTTCATCTAGTCTATCTAATGAGTAACATTTTAGTAAATAAAAGGATAATATTAATCTATGAGTGATGTTTTTTACAAATCATTTTTTTTGTTTTTTTTTTAATAATTAATTATATTTAATGTGTATAATATGTATATATATGTATAACATATCTCATATATATATATATATATATCAAGTCTCTCATAAGAGATCATTTATTTTAATTTCGATAAGGATCTTGATGAAATCATACCGAGTTTTATGAATTTTGATTTGAAATTTTTTGTACATGATAAGTTCATTGAAATCTATCTACGAATTTTTTTTGAAGACTTTCTCAAGCACTAGAACTATTTTTTCTTGAATTTCCTATATTTCATCCATTTTTTCGATGCCTTCAGATTTAACAAAATCAGTAAAAATAGTTCTAGTACTTAAAAAAATGTCAAAATTTATTTATAAGTAGATTTCAATAAACTCGTCATGTACAAAAAAGTTTAGATCAAAATTTATAAAACTCAATTTGATTTCATCAAGGTCTTTACCGAAATTAAAATAAGGAATCCTTTATAAAACACACACACTCTCTCTCTCTCTCTCTCTATATATATATATATATATATATATATATAATTTCTTTTTTGTGAAGATTAAGACTATTATAGTCGATCGGATCTACAATTGATTTGATTTGTCGAGGTGGGTACTGACAACCTGTAAGAAAAGAAGAGAACGTAGGTTGAACCAGAACTCTTCGACGCTCAAGTCAGTAATTGTTTGATAAAATAACTTAAATATTATGGTATAAGAGAATAGACCAGTTTGCTCGATGTATACGATCGAGCTAATTGTCGATATAATTTGTTCAACTTGGAGAGTCAATCATGTTGGTTGTTGCTCGATCTGGCTATGGTCGATATCGAGTTTTACAGAGCTTGATCGATCGTATAGCCTGAGTTGGAACTATGGTTCGACTCGGGGATCGCCAATGATCGAGCCGATCGAAAGCTTGTGAGCTATAAGGTCTACCTGACATGGGGTGAGGACTAGAAATAAGTGCGGAGGTAAGGGCTCGTAAATGGGCCTGTGATCCAATTTTTGAACACTACAACTACAAAATCAAAAATTCTAAAAAATATATATGAGATAAGTTTTATATATTGGAGAAGATTAAGGCTACAAAATCTAATTTTTTTTTAAAAATATGTCGGAGATAAGTGGAAAAGAAATATATTTTTAAAAAACATCTAAAATAAATTAATATCATCCCCTTATTTATCAAAATGCAACTAATTGGATGGAAATGGATGAAATTGAAGACCATTAGTGTAACAGTGTTCGTAAAAAATGACAATTTTGAAACCGATTCACCAGCTAATGACCATTTTGATAGTGGTGATCCAAGTTGATGACCACTGAGGTAATTATCCCTTTAGAAGAATGCTTGAGTCATCAATGGAAGTGTAGCATATGACATTTTTTCTTTTACTTTTTATATTTATCTCATAAATTGGATCACGTGTTACACTCCCTTTGTGAGGTCAGTAGTTTGGATACGGACATTATTTTTTAATTTATATATTCCACTTAATGATACATTGATAATGCTCTCTTTTGGTCTTCATTATGCATTTATGCTACTTTTTTATAATACCTTTATAAAGGACAATAATATATGTGAAAACACATGTATCGGTTTAACGTAATTAACTTGATCTAGTGGTATATTTTAAACACCCAGACCATTAAGGTTGCAGGTTCAACAGAAACCCTTAATTGTTCAACAAAACAAAAAAACATAGCTCAGAAACTTAAATACAATTTTGTATAATAATGGTTTCAGGTCTGTGTTTTTTTTTTAAAAAATAATTAGGTTTTACGTAGTAGTTCACTTCACAAAAAGATAACCAGTCCTTGAATGATCTGTACATGTTGTATGGAAGACTCCATGGTCGTATTAAATATTTAAATAAGCTTTAATGTTTAAATATATGGGCGTATATGTAGAAAATGAATGCAGCAAATCCTTTTCGACCAACTTAATTAATTAGTTTTTTGTCCGAAACATGATTTAAACATGTCTAGAGACAGCATACAATCATTCATGGTGGGTACTATAATTACAAAATATCCTTCAAGATATGATTTGTCTCTTGTGTTGTCTATAAATCCATGTGAAAATCAATTTGGAATAGGTGGATTTTTATTGTTAAAAGTGCTTTCTTAAATATCAACTTTATAAATTTCATGTTCATATTGTGCCCAAACTTTTGATATAAAAACTTTAACCGATGTGCTTCTTTTGTCCTTTTCTTGGTGCACTTGTATCACAAATCACAATAGAGCTGCATTAATTCAAATATGCAATGCTCCACAAATCATACTTTTATGATACAATTAATCTTATTCCATTGATTTCTAGTTTAGAGTAATGAAATTTCAATATTATAAGGAATATATATATATATAGAAGTTCTCAAGTTAATTAGTATTGTATTTATTCCTTAAAAACACTGGATTTGTTTTGCTTAGGCAGAAAAACAAATAATTAACTCATATTCAAAAGGTAATCGATGGTTCCGACTATCTTTGGTTTTCACAACCTAACCATTTGTCATTTGATTGATTCATTTATAATTTTTCTTTTTCATTTTCATTATTTCAATTGCAGGATGCTCTAACAAAAATCAAGGATAAACTCTCGTTCTATGAAATCTATCTATGAATAAAATTTAATTTTTTTAAAAATATTACAACTATTTCTTTTAAATTTTTCTATATTTTATCCATTTTCTCTTATCTTCATATCTAGAGTATCTCTAATATAAATATATATTTTTGAGTTTCTAAATGATGTCACATCATCATTTCTGTTTATTATGGATCCACTTTTGAATTTTTTTTAGAGAAATACATATTCACACCTCCAATACAATTATATAAAATCAAATATACATTCATTTTATGACCAATTATAATAAAACAATTATAATATTCTCTCTCCTCTTTTATTTTACAATTAAATGAGTTTTAATATTATTGGTGGAATGAGTTAGAAATCATAGTCAGCATTTATAGGAAAGTTTCTATAGTTAGGAACTCAACTACATAATTTCTAACTTTTTATTTACCACATCATCTCTATATTGAAGTTAGATAATTACATTGGAAATAATTTTTCTAACTTTATAACTATCTATCATATGTTACGATCAATTTTATCTAAATACATATTTACATTAGAGATATTCTTAATAAAATGGAGATAAATATTCAAAATATTCAGAAACTCTAGTAAAACTTTAGATTATTATATCACGTGAATCTTTTTATGCATGCATTTGTATCAACAACCAGACCAGTTGCAATCCCAGTCAAGGCATTCACTATAGAATTTGGACATGAAAATAAATATTTGCATCCGTAGACATATCAGGATTCGAAATTATGAAAATATAAGTCAAAATATTCATAAAACAATTCAAACAATTTCAAACAATTATTTGGAACTAAATAATTAAATAAATAATTTTATAGATATCATTGGATATATCCATTAATATTCCGAATTATCATTATATATCTAATATGTTACCTGAATATCCTGAAGAATATATAATTTTAAATCATTACATATTGATATAATAATTACATAGTGATATAATCATTACATATTTAATTATATATATATATTATCAATTATATATATATATATATATATATATATATAAATATAGAGAGAGAGTCAAGGATCTTTTGGAAGGTTTTCCATAGTTACCCGAACACTAGCTATTTTATTAGCAATATGTATACTACTTTTTGACTTATGAAAATATAAGTCAAAATATTCATAAAACAACAAAAAAACAATTTCAAACAATTATTTGGAACTAAATAATTAAATAAATGATTTTATAGATATCATTGGATATGTCAATTAATATTTCGAATTATCATGATATATCTAATATGTTATCTTAAAATCTTGAAGAAGATATAATTTTAAATCATTATATATTGATATAAATCTATAAATATATGTTGATATAAATTTATCGGTACATATTGATATAAATTTATTAGTACGTTAGATATTAACATACTTTAACTCAAAATATATATATTTATTAAAAAAAATTTATATTCAATAAATTATATCATTATATATTTAGAAAAAAATTACTATATAATACTAAAATGTAAATAATATTTCAATACTAATCTATCGGTATTTAAATCTTTTTTCTTTTACATTTATTTTATAAGTTGGGCCACCTGCAATCCCATTCCAAGCATTGTTCTTGAAATATGGCTAAAATAATGTAGGATTTACTTTGTTATTCAGGAGGTGATGGGTAGAAAGGTAGCATGCATTAATTGAATTTCAGATATGTTTTTTTTGTATTAGTCTCCTGCAGGTCCATTCGGATGTGACTTCATATTTATCTCTTTTGAAATCCCATAAACCCATGTGAAAGGCACGTGGAATAATCAAACCTCAGTGTCGCCATTACTCCATAGCTGTCTCTATCGATAATTTGTCTATGTTTTAATATAGGGTTAATAGCGTTTATATTTCTTGAATTAAACGTGAAATTGTACGTTGTTTTTGAATTTTTTTCCTTAGTATTTTTAAACTTTGAAACGGATATTAAAGAAAAATTATATTTATATTAAAACTGTACATACATCTTGATCTGTTTGATTAATGTTTAAAAAAATTAAATATTTTTTAAAAATTATTTTTATTATTATTGTTGTTGTGGTTGTTTTTTTTAAATAATAATAATAATGGTAATAATAATAATAATAATTATAATTATAATAAACTTTAATAATAATAATAATAATAACAATAATAAACTTTAATAATATTTATTGACGTCGACTTATAGATGTATGAGAACAAACCAACAAAGATTGGATTTTAGCTGTGATTTCAAAGAGAAAGTGAAGGAGAAAGTAATCGGACGTAAGTTTTTTACATGGTATTGTATGTTGTCTTTTAAATTATACGTGAAAACGTATGTTTTTTTTGAATTTTTTTCCTTAGCATTAAGCCCTTTAAACTTTGAAACGGATATTAAAGGGAAATTATACATACATTAAAACTGTACATACACCTTTTGATCTGTTTGATTAATGTTTAAAAAAATTAAAAATTAAAAAATTAAAAAAATTAATTACTTTTTAAAAATTATTATTATTATTATTATTGTTGTTTTTTTAAATAATAATAATAATAATAATAATAATAATAATAACAATAATAATAATAATAATAATAATAATAATAATAATAATAAACTTTAATAATAATAATAATAATAACAATAATAAACTTTAATAATATTTGTTGACGTCGATTTCTGGATGTATGAGAAAAAACCAACAAGGATTGGATTTTAGCTGTGATTTCAAAGAGAAAGTGAAGGAGAAAGTAATCGGACGCAAATTTTTTACGTGGTAAAACTCTGATGATCGGAGAAACGTCCACGGGTGGTTGAATGATCAACCAAGCCAAAATCCACTATGAAATAATATAATTACAATTCTCGATCTCTCTTTCCTCTCTCTGTATTTTTCTATAATTGCTCTGTCTCTTTGTATGACGAGATTATGGGTCTGTTTATATGTCCGTAGAACCCTAATCTTCTTTGTACAAGTAATAAAAGATCTTTGTATTTTAATTATGATTGTTTGCTTGTTAGAAGTAGTTTGTCTTCTTTCCTGTTTCAGAGATTTGTATTGAGATCGAATGGGATTCTTGTAATGTAGTCCAGTTAGGACTTATTTCCTCATAAGAGCGTAGTCTTTTTGAAGAAATAAAATTGTTGCATGTTTAGGAACCCTTTCTGCTTGATAATTCTGTTCTTCTTGGAATTCTTCTTTGATATGGATATCTTTGTGTATTTTAATGACTCGATTCGTGTGAGCTACGCGCTGAGCTTCTTATTCAGTTTTCTTCATGCTTGTCCTGAGTAAAACATGATGTCAGTTGGTCCCCGAGTGACATCATCTGATCCCGAGTAGAAAATGTCACTAACTAGCCCCGAGTATCTTTATCTGACACCGAGTAGTATATGACGTCAGTTAACCCCGAGCAAGTATTTGTTTAATACTTGTTTACTCGGGCTTCTCTTCTTTAGTGAAGTCTTGTATGATATTTTCTGAATGCCTATTCGGATGTCTACCTAGCAATTTTATCTTTTTATCAATAACATGTACATCTGATAAAAGTTAAATACGACAATACCTCCATAAAATATTTTTGCCGAATAGATTTTCGTTTCGGGCAAAAGTATTTTAATCAATTATTTTTTATTTCTGTGCCAAAGTAAATGTCTTATCATGATGGCGTGTCTTAATGGTGACCCTGTAAATTCGATTTGCCCCCTCTCGCGAGATCTTCAATGATGGTGACGTTTTGGAATTCTGACGGCGAAAGCATGTTCTCTTTTTGACACGTGTCTTATGCCGCTTCGTTTTTCGATTCCATTTATTAGAAACGACCTTCGTGTGTCCCCGTGCACCGCCTACGTCATCAAATCTTATCATAGATTTTCCCGCCTTGAGACCCTAGGGTTTCGTGCTATCACCCCTTTAAATTCTTCACTAAAGGGTTGTGCTGGTCTATTCTAAAAACTTGAAAACCAGAAAATTTTCTTGCCCGCCCAGATTTCTTTACAGCAAATCGCCATTTCTCCGTAGAAGATTTTACGTTTCAGATTTCTTCATTTAAGGTTAGTGTTAATGAATCCGTCCTCTCGTCAACGTCTTTTTACTATCGCTTTCGAAGTGCTCGATCGTGGGGATTTCCAGTTGGTTTCCTGCTTTCGAAGACTATTGGAGGAAATCCCCTTTGATGAGCCGCCATTTTTAGAAGTCGACGTTTCTAGGCTTTACCCTGACGTTCAATTTTCTGTATCCAGTTCTTTATCTAGTTCTGAATCTGATGTTTCTAATCACACGGTACCTCTACGAAGGATGGGAAAACATCAAAGCAGTAGTAAAGTCCATAAGCATGGCTTGGGCGACGTTCGGATTAGGGAGCAAACTGTTAACGAGAATGATGTTGAAGAGGCATTCAGATTATCTCGTCTCACATTCTCTGCTGACCGCCCGAGTGGGTTTGACACCGAGCTGAATGTGGTCGGGGCGGATGAGATCGAAAAATATCGTTCCTGATTTTATTTGGATGACTCGGTTATTCTGGTTCCCTCTGGTGATAGAGCTGTGTGGAATCCTCCCTTGGGCATGGTGGCCATCTATAGATCCATGCTCTACTGCGGCGTTACACTTCCTCTTCAGCCGTTCATTGCCTGGTTTTTGGCTAAAGCAGGGATCGCCCCGACTCAACTGGCCCCGAACAGCTACAAGATATTGATATGTATGTGGCACATGTACAGCTGGATGAACTTGTCGCCGCCTTCTCGGAGTGAGATCAGGCATTTTTTCACGCTGAGGCAATCAGGCAAGACAAGGACTTATTTCCTCATGTCTAATCCATCTGACGGCTGGGTCCCCGAGGGGATAAAGGTGAATCGGGAAGTCGACACCTCTGATGACCCCAAAAAGAGGGGGATTGTATGGGGATTCCCTTCATCCAACAAGTTCTGGAAGAACAGTTGGTTTTTTACTGGAGGGAATCTGGGTTTTGAAGTCACCCTCTCAGCTGGGGAAACTCGGAGGGTGATGAAAGTTCCCCGCTTCTTCTATTCTCCTGAGATTTGGAACAAGAAAAAACTTGACATTAGCGACGCTGAGCTGACCAGACTTGCTCGGGCAACAGTTCGCACGCTGGAAAAGAGGAGCATGTCTTATCTTTTCAACGAGTCGAAAATGATAGAGCTCAGCTTCTTCAGCCAGATTTTGGCTTATCGCAGGCGATGTAAGTGATCTTTGTAACCCTTCTTTTTTATTGTTTATTTTTTGCTTTTCATATTCTGATGGGATCTTTTTTTTTTAATTGTATGATACAGACATAGTCTGCGATCTTCAAGCTTTCCAAGTGAAGTCGATTCTTCAAGCAAGCCGAAAGGAAGCTTCTCGTCAAAGCAATGATGGTATTGCCTCGCCTGAGTCTGACAAGGGAACTGATGTGGCCGAGGATCACATCCCCGAATATGTCCCCAAGGATGTTGTTCAGCCGGCCGTCGGGGAAACTACTAGTCCGAGTGGCCCGACAGATACTCATCTGCCTGATGATGGGGAAAGGCAGAGTGAGGGTCTTGGTGAAAGACCTGCTGTGCTGCCAGACACTGATGATGGAGGTAATAACTCCACGGGCCAAGTACCTTTAGGTCCTGACTTTTTTGAGTCTTTCCGGGATGATGCTCAGGAAGATCCCACAGCTGATCTTAGCTTCCACAGTTCTCGGGCTATGAAGCAGAAGGCATTCAGCTCTCCAACTCACCTTCTCAAGGTCCCTAGGGTGGTCTCATTCATCGACTCCAACGATGAAGATACTGTGGCTGAGATTCCCCGGAGCGTTGATGTTGGAGCATCGGCGGATGCGGAGGCTTCAGAGCCGAACAGGGGTTCCCCTCCCCCGAGGTTGAAGATCAAGAAGCTGAACCCTCGGGGGTTCCTTCATATCCTTCTTTCCAGGATATGCTGCGGGAGATGTCATCCGGTCAGGCTTTCATCAGGGAAGACCGCTAGAGTTGTTTTCGGGATGACTCCCTGTCAGACCGTCTTCAAAACGTTTTTAACGGTGCATCTTATATAAGTTATCCTCAACTTCTTTAATTGTTTTGTATGTTCGCCAGATTTTTAATTTGAACTTTTTTATAGATGGTGGCCGAGTTCACTGAGCTAGTTCAGACGCATTAACATCAAGCTGATAGAATAAGACGTCTCGAGGCTCAGTTGAAGAAAAGTGAGGATAGCCGTGCTCGGGTCGAATCGTCTTATCAACAAGAGGTTGGCTCTGCCTAAGTATTCGCCGACCATTGCTTGGTGAAACAGGTTGAGGCCGAGGAGAAAGCTTATTTGACAGAGGAGAATGCAGCATCACTTCAAAATTTGTTGTCCTCTGCCCAAGAATCCATGCTTAAGGTCTAGCAGGAAGCAGAACAGTCTAAGTCGGTGTATGAGCAGAAGATTGAAGATTTGGAACGCCAGGCTCTGACGGTCGAGTCCCTATCCAAGGAGGCCAGACTGGAACTCGAAGTGAAAGGGGTAGATCGTTTCAAGAGATCCCCCGCCTACGATGCCCTTCTCCTTTGCGAGTTTCAGCGGGGTTGGTTTCAGCTGTCGAGTTCTTCAAGGTTAAAAATCAATCAACTGAGAAAGCCCGAACCAACTGGGAGCTGTCGATCAAGAATCATGTGGATCGGTCATTGGAATCTCCGCAGACTCAGATGAAGGAATGGAGAGCTTACTACCGTAGACGAGGTAAATAGCCCCATCCTATGCATTTGGAGGTTCCATCCGAGCACTCCCTCTCGACTTTTTACGCTAGTCAGGAGTCAGTTGTGGAGGGTGTGGTCCCTGATGTCGGACCTATCCCAGGAGAAGATTAAAGGCCAGTGGATGGACGATTCGGTCAACACGATTGCTTGGCCTTCCAATGAAAGTCTGCTCTGCGAGTACGAGATGGTGCCTGACCTGAGTATTGGCAAGAGTTCAAAATCCTCACAACCTTAATTTTTGTAGATTTTTTCTTAAGTTGTAGAAATTCTTTGTAGCAATTCTTTTGTAAAGAATTGCGTAACAATTTTTGTAACGATTCTTTGGAGAGATTAATAAAATCCCGAGTTTAACTTTTCTGAACCGAGTGGTCTTAATCTGATTTTATTGCTCACGATTTTTTTAACTTGATTCTATTGTTGCTGAGTATCTTATTAAACCAGCTATTTCTGATGTTCGGGTAAGTTAACCGAGTATTTTATTAGACCGGTTTCGTTCCCCGAATAATTTATAACGCCAAGTATCGTATTAAACTGGCTGTTGCAGTCTTCATGCCAAGTATCTTATTAAACTGGTTAACTCTGATGTTCGGGTTTACCGAGTATCTTATTAAACCGGTTGTCACCCGAATAATTTTTATTGCCAAGTATCTTATTAAACTGGCTAGTATTATTAAACGAGTCATCTTAAAACAGGCAAGTAGGTTTATACTTGTGTTTCATACACGGTTGCTACCCGAACATTTCACCGGAATTTTTTTCGATAGCGTCCCAAGCTGGTGCATCGGGTTTGCCTTTTTGCTAAGGTCAATTGACCTTGCTCTGCTGACGTGCTCCTTCGAGCTTCTCCGTCCGTTCGGGAATCAATGGTCCCGAGTATTCTATTTGTATGTTCTTATTATCATGCTTGTCTTCCATATGTTATTATCATATGCTCTTTCAAAAATCCGAGTTTGATGCTTTTATTTTTCGAAATCCCGAGTTTAATTTTTATTCATAACTGTAAAATTAACAAAGTTTTAAATTCCACAGCAAATATCTAACCTAACTAAAATTGTCCTGACTAGAAAAAAGAAAAAATAATTTATGGATAGAAAATCTTCAGATATTGGGCATTGCATGGTCGGAGTAAAACCCCTCTATTGGGTCGTGCAATCCAATATACTCTATGGCCGGCTATTCCTTCGATTTTGTACGGGCCTTCCCACTTATCAGCCAGAGAACCTGCAACTTTATTTTTTGTGTTCAATGGCACCTTCTTGAGTACCAGGTCTCTTAGTTGGAATTTCCTGCCTCGAACATGAGAGTTGTAGTGGTGGGCTACTCTTTGCTGATATGCCATATTTCGTATTCGGGACTTCTCCCTTTTCTCTTCTAGCTCATCTAAACTTTGTAATAGCGTATCAAGATTATGTTCTTCATCATATAGCCTGACCAGGGGTGATGCATATGACGTTTCTATGGGGATAACAGCTTCTGTTCCAAACTCTAAAGTGAATGGAGTCTCTCCTGTTGACGTTCTTGCTGTTGTTCGGTATGCCCATAATACTTTGGAAATCTTTTCAACTCAGCTTCCTTTCTTAGCATCTAGCTTTGCTTTGATTGTGTGCTTGATGGTTTTGTTCACTGTTTCAACTTGCCCATTTGTTTGAGGGTGGGCAGGTGTGACATAGTAATTGGCAATCTGGTACTCTTTGCACAGATGTCTGAATTTTAGGTTTTCGAACTGAGTGCCGTTGTCAGTGATTATAGTGTTTAGGACTCCAAACCTATAAATTATATTCTTTTTCACAAAATTTATGGTATTTTCTTCTGTGATATGCACTAATGCTTCAGCTTCTACTCACTTCGTGAAGTAATCGACGTCTACTATAGCATACTTTGCTCCACCCCCTGTCCCGGCTGGGACTGGGCTGATTAAATCCGTACCCCACATGGCAAATGGCCATGGGGATGTGAGGTTTCTGACCTGTTCAGGGGGTTGTCGGATATCATTAGCAATCCTTTGGCAAGTGTTGCAACTCTCTGAACATCGCTGTGCGTCTGAGAATAAAGTAGACCAATAATAACATTGCCTGAGTACCTTGTGTGCTAAACTTTTACCCCCAGTATGGTTTCCGTAAACTCCTCCATGGATTTCCTGTAATATCCGTTATGCATCCTCTTTTGACACACATATTTGGAGTGCTCGGGAATACCCTCTTCTGTACAGCTCTCCTCAAACCAATGTGTACCTTGCAGATCTATACCTGATACATTTTGCTTGTAAGGGATCTTCCGGGAGCACGCCTTTTTCTATGAACCTTTTCAGCTGAGTCATCCAACCGTCTGGCGATGTTTGGATTTCTAAAATTTCTAAGTTTCTTGGTTCAGCTGTGCTCGGTTTGAGGAGATATGCAACCGGAATAGTCTTTAACCTGATTGTGGTTGTTGCTGACGCTAGTTTGGACAATGTGTCTGCCTTTTCATTTTCCTCTCTAGGATCTGGACAATCTTATATTCTTTAAATTTCTGGAGAAGCTGTTTTGCAATGTCACGGTATGCTATCATACCTTCATCTTTGGCTTGGTATTCGTCCAGGACTTGGTTGACAACTACCTGTGAATCGTTGAATATCTCGACTTCATCTGCCCCGAGAGCTATGCAGACTCTGAGTCCAGCTAGTAGCGCCTCGTACTCGGCTTGATTGTTGGTTGCTTTGAAGTCAAACCTCATGGCACATTTGACATCATCTCCTTATGGAGCGCATACTACAGAATTTCCATGGGAAATATTTTCCCAACATCCTTTTTGATTTCAGGTTTTGCTTTGTGAACTCAGATATAAAATTTGTCACTGCTTGCCCTTTGAGGGATGTCCTGGTGACGTAGTGGATATCGAATTCACTTAACTCGATAGCCCATTTGGTCAGTTTTTCTGAAATCTCTGGCTTCTGTAGAATTTGCTTTAATGGACAGTCGGTGAGTACCTGGATTGTATGAGCCTGAAAATATAGCATTAGCTTCCTTGCTGCTGAAACCAATGCTAGAGCCATTTTCTCTGCCTGTGAATACCTAGTCTCGGCTGGTAGAAGTGCCTTGCTGGTATAGTATACTGGCTTCTGTACTTCATCTTCCATTCTAACAAGGACTTCTATAATTGATAAGTACAAATGGAGTGTCTCTCCCATCTGAGGCTTTGAAAGTATGAGAGTCTGCCCTAAGTATTCCTTGATCTTTAAAAAAGCCTACTCACAAAAAGCCTGCTCACACTCATCATTCCATTTGAGTCCTTTTCTTTTTTAATTACTTTGAAAAAGGGTGCGCATTTGTCTGTGGCTTTTGAGATGAATCTACCCAAGGTAGCTAGGCATTCTGTTAGGTGCTGTACTTCTTTTAGTATCCTTGGTGAAGTCATTTTCTATAGGGTCTGGATCTTCTCAGGGTTGACTTCTATTTCTGTTTGGTGAACTTGAAAACCCAAAAATCTTCCTGAAGGAACTCCGAATAAACACTTGTTCGGATTCAACTTCATTTGGTATCTCCTCAAGACATCAAATATCTCTCGTATGTCTGAAGTATGCTTGTCTTCCGTGATGCTCTTGGTTAGCATGTCATCAATGTATACTTCCATGTTCCTTCCTATTTGCCGTGTAAAGATTCTGTTGACCAGCCTTTGATATGTTGCCCCTGCACTTTTTAACCCGAAGGGCATTACTCTGTAACAGTACAAACCCTGATCAGTTGTGAATGATGTTTTTTCTTCGTCAGTCTTGTTCATCCGGATTTGGTTATATCCCGAGTAGGCGTCCATGAAACTGAGCAACTCATGACCTGATGTAGCGTCCACCAACTGATCTATCCTTGGAAGTGGAAAACTATCTTTCGGGCATGCCTTGTTCAGATCTGTAAAATCTACGCACATTCTCCATTGTCCATTCTTCTTTTGGACGAGGACTACATTAGCTACCCATTGAGGGTAGTTGTCCTCTCTAATCGACCCTACAACGAGTAACTTCTCTACTTCCTGTTTGATTGCCTGACTTATCTCGAGATTGAATGATCTTCTCTCTTGTATCACCGGTTTTGCATTCGGGTCAGTTGTGAGATGGTGATATATTATTTTGGCATCTATCCCGACCATGTCTTTGTGACTCCAAGCGAACACATCCCTGTATTCTTTGAGCAGATCAATGAGGCTTTGTTTAAATTTTCCTTTCAGGTTGGACCCGATCTTGATCCTTTTATCTGGTTCATCTTCTTTCAAGGTAATTGGTTCGACTTGTTCTATTTTGGGTTCATTCGGCTCTTCCCTTGGATCGAATTCGAATGAAAGTGGCTCTTTGTTCTGACTCGGCTGTGTTATAGTACAAACCTGTTCATCATTCTTGTCTTTGTATACTGACAGGTTAGCTCTTCGGGCCATCTCCTTAGATCCTTTGACAACACCAACCCCCTGTTCGGTTGGGAACTTGATCATTAAGGCATAAGTGGCTATTACGGCCTTAGTTTTATTTAAGAATGGCCGACCCAACAACGCATTATACGACCAATTGTCTAAGTCTACTACCACGAAGTCGAGCAATACAGTTCTCTGACAAGGTGCCACTCTGATCTTCGCAGGTAGCTTTACCGTCCCGAGTGACCTGACTTCAATTCCCTCGAATCCTCTGAGTGGAGTAAGGAAATGTTATAGATTCTTTCGATCCTTCCGATCCTTCCGATCCAACCTAAGCTGATCGTAGACGGCTACATTGAGAATGTCTGCTGAACTTCCATTATCTATCAAGATTCTCCTGACTTTCCGGTGACCAATCCTGGCACTTATGACCAGAGCGTCATTTGGCCTAACATCAATGCCATATGAATCTGCTTCTGTGAATATTATTGGGTCACATCCTTCCTTTACCCTTTTCGGGTCTAGCTCCACCGAGTTTACGTTAAAGTTATGTCGTGCTTCTACTGCTTCTCTGATTTCCTGTGTTCGTTCTCGGTTACTTCTCCTAGTGGATGATCCTCCAAAGATGGTATGTATTACTTGATTTGCCTCTGGACTGGCCCTTTGATTTCGACCAGAGCTGTGATCTGCCCTGATCTCTTTCTTTGTTTCCGACTTCTCATCCCTTTTCAAGATTACATCATGTATATGTCTTTTCCGAATAAGGGTTTCTATGTAATCCCTGAGATGGTAACACTTGGAAATCTCATGACCGGTTTCCTTGTGGAACTTGCAGTATTTGGTATTATCTCGCCGAGCAAACTGAGATTGACGGTGTGGCTCTTGTACCATATTCTTTGTTTCCAGAATGGCTAGGATTTCCTCTTGCTTTTTCGAAGAGGGGTGTAGTTGGTGTATCTACATCGGTATTTCTCTGTGGTCTGTTTGACATTTCGCCCATTTCCCCAGTCCTTGCTTTTTTCTTTGCTGTTTCCTTTCTGTTTTCCCTTTTGGTTCTGCACATTGGACTCAGCGTCTTTCTCAGGTTTTTCTCCATGCATGTAGCATCCTCCAGTGGCTAACTCTTCTTCTTCGGCTAGTGCATATCCTCTCGCCATATCCATCATATCTGCGTATCTGGTCAGACGGGCTCTTCTCAGGTCAAAAGATAACCGTCCGTTCTGTAGGTTGATGATGAAAGCAGCGATTATCGCTTCATCGTTTGTACTGCCTATTTCTGATACTGATTGGCCGAATTTCCCCAGGTATTTCTTCAGCGACTCATCTTTCCCTTGTTTTATTTGAGAAAGGTAAGCCACTGATTTTTTCCTGTGAACATTGCTCAGAAATTGTCTTGAGAAACTCTTGCTCAGTTCACTGAAACTTTCGATGCTAGCTGGGGGTAATCTCCCGAACCATCTTGAGCCCATGTCTCCTAGAGTTTGTGGAAAGTTGAGGCACAATAAGGGATCGCTATAAGCATACTGGGCTATAGCTTCTGACTTGTTCTTTTGGGTCTGTATCCTTCTTGAGCTGCTCCACGTGTGGCATCCTGAATCTTTCTGGGAATGAAGTCTGCAGGATGTCCATAGTGAATGGGCTATCAGAATCCTCGTCAGATAAATCGTTGTACCCATAGCGTCTGACCAGTGCGTCCATTTGACGCCTATTGTTCTCGACTTTAGGCTCTTGCTTATGACGTCTCTGTCTCCCACCTGATTTCCCTGATGGTTGAACCACTGGGTGATTTTCATTCCTCTTTCTGGCTCTTCACTTTGATACCGGGTTTCACGTATGATTCTGTGATGACGTTTACAATGGTGCCGATCGCTATCTTTTGATGACGACCGATCCCTGTGCCGGTCATGTTTGCGGTGTCTAGCACGGATTGTCTGATCCTGGTTCTACTACTGGCGTGGTCGTTCCTCTTCTAGTGTCTCACGCCCAGCTTGATTGATTGGAGCAGAGTTCCTTTCGGCTTCCGGTGCATTTAGTTCTGGCCCTACTACAACCGAACGAAGCCTCGCAGGTGGGAGGTTAGGAGTTTGTGCTTCTTCTGCAGCCAATAGATCAACTCCTTTCTTTACTGCATCTGCCACCAATTGTTGCAACGCCTCTCGGAAGCGTTGTGTCAGGTCTCTACTGGTCAGAGGAACTTGCTGGATTGCCGTTCGGAATATAGGTTGGTTCTTTGTGGTTGCAGCATGATCTCGCGAGCTACTGCCAACATGAAAGCTATCTGGAGATTTTTGAACATCCCCATAACTGCTTTTACTTCTACTTCCTGCCATTATCTTTAATTAAATCGGAGGTTCAAGCCCCTCTTCTAGCGCCAATTGTTGACGTCGATTTCTGGATGTATGAGAAAAAGCCAACAATGATTGGATTTTAGTTGTGATTTCAAAGAGAAAGAGAAGGATAAAGTAATCGGACGTAAGTTTTTTACGTGGTAAAACTCTGATGACCGGAGAAACCTCCACGGATGGTTGAATGATCAACCAAACCAAAATCCACTATGAAATAATATAATTACAATTCTCGATCTCTATTTCCTCTCTCTGTATTTTTCTATAATTGCTCTATCTCTTTGTGTGACGAGATTATGAGTCTATTTATATGTCCATAGAACCCTAATCTTCTTTGTACAAGTAATAAAAGATCTTTGTATTTTAATTATGATTGTTTGTTTGTTAGAAGTAGTTTGTCTTCTATCCTGTTTCAGAGACTTGTATTGAGATCGAATGGGATTCTTGTAATGTTGTCCAGTTAGGACTTATTTCCTCATAAGAGCGTAGTCTTTTTGAAGAAATAAAATTGTTTCTTGTTTAGGAACCCTTTCTGCTTGATAATTCTGTTCTTCTTGGAATTCCTCTTTGATATGGATATCTTCGTGTATTTTAATGACTCGATTCGTGTGAGCTACGCACTGAGCTTCTTATTCAGTTTTCTTCATGCTTGTCCCGAGTAGAACATGATGTCAGCTGGTCCCGAGTGATGTCATCTGATCCCGAGTAGAAAATGTCACTAACTAGCCCCAAGTATCTTTATCTGACCCCATAGTAGTATATGACGTCAGTTAACCCCGATCAAGTATTTGTTTAATACTTGTTTACTCGGGCTTCTCTTCTTTGGTGAAGTCTTGTAGAATATTTTCTGAATACCTATTCGGATGTTTACCTGGCAATTTTATCCTCTTTGTCAATGACGTGTACATCTGATAAAATTTACATACGACAATATTAATAATATTATTAATAATAAACTTTTAAAATAAAAATAATAATTGTTATTATTATAATTTTAATCTCTTTCTCTTTCCCTAAATCCTAATCTCTACTATTCTCTTTCCTCAATCTCTTCTTCTCAAACACGCTGCGTCCAATCCCGCCCTTTTTCCCCAAACCCGATTTGTCTTTCTGCCCCATCACCACCGCATCACGACCGTCTCATCACCACCACCACCGATCCCCGACCAACCCAGAAATCTTCGTCATCGACTTTCTATGGCTTCACGATATTCATCAACCTTTTTTCTGTTTTTTTTTACAGATTTGCTATTCCATAAAAAAATTTTGATTTTTTTTTTTCGTTTGAGAATTTGATTAAGATTCATAAATAAAATGTGTTTCATTTTCTTTTTTTGGGATTTGATTAAAAAAATTGAAGCAGATGGAAGTGTTTGAGTTTAAAATGGTAGAAGATGGACATGTGTTTGATGAAAATTCTTTTACAGATGATACTGGAGGTGGTGGGCATGGCTGATTTCGATTTAGGTTTGGGTTTGGAGTGAGTTGTTGTGTGGTGGCAGGATTTTGGGGATGGTAATGGGTGATCACGTTTGGGTTGGGATTTGAGGTCGATGATGGGTGGATTTATGGTTCGTTGGAGGTGATGTTGAATCTGATGGGGGTGATGTTTAATCTAGTGATTGAATATGGTGTCTAGGAATTTTCCAAAATCCGAAGTTCAATTTTTTTTGTTAGACTGGATCTCCACAAATCAAACAAAATAATAAATAAATAAAATAAATTTAAAAATGGATTTAGTGGAGATCCATCCACCGTTCATCTCATGAACGGTGGAGATCTAGATTGGATATCTTCTATTTTTTTTTATTTTTTATTAAATTAATCCGAGTCATTTCACACTTTTTTTTATTGAAAGTTGACAGAATGACTACTTTTGACAATACACGAAATTAGTGGATGTTTATTATTATTATTATTATTATTACTACTACTACTACTAAGTTGACAGAATGACTACTTTTGACAATACACGAAATTAGTGGATGTTTATTATTATTATTATTATTATTATTATTATTATTATTATTATTATTATTACTAAGTTGACAGAATGACTACTTTTGACAATACACGAAATTAGTGGATGTTTATTATTATTATTATTATTATTATTATTAGTACTACTACTAAGTTGACAGAATGACTACTTTTGACAATACACGAAATTAGTGGATGTTTATTATTATTATTATTATTATTATTATTATTATTATTATTATTATTATTACTACTACTACTACTAAGTTGATTATTATTATTATTATTATTATTATTATTATTACTACTACTACCACTACTACTACCACTACTAATTAATGTTATTATTTTTTATTTTTAACATTAATCAAACAGGGCAACGAGTGTTTGTGTGATATTATTATATTTTTTCAGCTTTAATATAATTATTCATATAATCAGGATATGTAAGTATAATTTTTCATTAGCGTCCGTTTCACTTCTGTCAACTATTGTTAATAAATAAAAGTTTAGGGAATTTAATATCAAGAAAAAAAAATTAGATGTAACATATGATTCATGTATAATTCAGAGAGCAATGTTGTTATTAATCCTTTAATATAAATATTTATATTTAAGTGCTTTAGCCGAATATTTAAAACATCTACGAACTACACAAACATGGTGAAACGTTTAAAATATTATTATACAAAATGAAAACGTCAAGTCAAATTAGATAAATACGGTGAAACATTTAAAATATTATTATACCAATTGAATACGTAAGTCAAATTCAATGATGTATACTTTGAGTAGAAAATCTTATATACAAATGATGTAATACATCTTAACCAATGGGTATATGCTATATGATATAGAGAACTAGTTTAATTGATTTTTCATGAAGGACTGTATTATACCGGATGCATATAAGATTTTCTCTATTTTAAGACAGCAAACATTCTTTGTAATTTTCGAATATATATTACCAAATCTGACAAGGTGTATGGGACCAATGCATGTGAGCTCACCACTTGTAACTTACACCATTGGCGTTATTGACGGTGGTGTGAATGTGACGTATATTCATCAGGATTCAAATCCTCTTTCAACAAAATAGTGTTTATCTTTATGTATAATCAACTAAATTCTGACTTGATGGTCAGTTGGATCCTTGAGGAATTCAAGGTCACGGGTTCGAATGATGACGATGGGCAATGATAGATAGATACTTAAAAATAAAGAAAAATCAACTAAATTCACCAATATCAACCAATATCATATATATTTAATAATATATGGTAGTGTTTTGTTGTTAAATTTAGTTAGTTGGATACAAGATGCATCACCATTTTTTAATAAATGATTTGAATCCTATTTATTATTGTTGGATATATTTCTGAAATAACTCGAACGCCATTACATACTACCTCTGAAATATCACTTTGTAGTCCCGAACCCCACAGGACACCTAGGAACCATGGCCAACTGATCCCTCATCGATAACTTTGCATGTAAATTGACACTTGTCAGTCCAATAACGACATCTGTCAAAACTAACCGATAGGATAAAGACATGACACTTTTGGTGTCAGAGCAAAACCCTATATGTCGTAAAACATCAATAAATGAATGTTCGATAAATTAATAACCATATTTAAATAATAAAATCTTTCGGTTCCGACTCGAGCCTATGTACTAAATTAATAAAGTCGTTAAATGCATAGGATAATATTTTTTTTGAAGTCCTTTAGGTCCTAACGAATAAATAAATTAATAATTGATTAAATATATATAAAAGTATAACACATAAAAATTCGGGTTCAAAAATTAAATAGCACGTTTTGGAGGTGACATTTCAATATTGTCACTGATTTAATAACTTATGTTTAAAAAACATATATTATGGTGAACGCACAAAAATACCCAAAATAGTTGTTATGGTTTCTTTCATTCATTTTTTTTTACAGTGAGAGTTGTGAAATAGAGAGAGAAAGTTCCGTTGTAACTCAGATGCTACGCAGACGCATTCGGGGGTCGAGCTCTGAGACGCTACAGTGAGAGTTATGAAATAGAGAGAGAAATTTGTTTAACTTTGAATCTCCGAGACTTTTTGAAACATAGTTGAACTTTTTATAACTAAATTCGAGCTTTTTTATTTAAAGCTCCGAACTTTTTTCGCAAGTACCCGAGCTTTGTTTACAACTACCCGAGCTTTTACGGCAACTGTCCGAACTTTTTAAAAATAGATTCAAGCATTTTTTCACAAAAATCATCGAATTCTTTCAAAAAAAAATCGTAAATAGTCAAAAAAATAAAATCTCGGATTAATAGAAAAAAAAACTCGAACCAATAAAAAAAAGCTCGGAAAAGAAAAAAAAAGCTCGAAAATAAAGAAAAATAATTAAAAAAAGTTCGGACCAATAGAAAAAAAAGCTCGATTTTTTTTAAAAAACCTCGAAACAATAGAAAAAATCTCAGACTATTAAAAAAAACCTCGTGCACATTCTGGAGACTACATGTTTATACACGAATTGATACATTGTTAAACTACTCACAAATGCATGAAAGAAAATAAGGAGATCGATTTTTCAGACAACTTTTTTGGGAAGAGAAGACAATTCTTTTTCAATTGTAGATGGAAGTACAAAGACAGATTTTAAGGACAATTTGGGTAGTTCACCACAATAGGTATATTTTAAACATAAGTTATTAAATTGATGACATCATTGCAACACAACAAAAAAAGGGTGACATTCCTCACAATTTTTACTAAAAATTCATAATACATATCACTAAACTAATAGCATAACTTCCTTTCAAAAAATAAATAAATTAACAACTTCTATTTTCTCAAATCAAATATTTCTTAAAATATGCATGTATAGTCGTTTGTCTTTTCTTTGTATCGAAACTGAACTCAATTTGATCCTTAATTTTTTTGCAAATCATACACCATATTTGGTAAAAAAATTTTTTTTTGCATTTTATAGCAAGAAATTTAATATTACTACTGCTTGAAAGACCTCTTTTGAAGAAACACTTGGTAAAACACTGTTGTCTTCTGGATCATGATTATCAGTAGGCGTATTCATTATCCCTTGAATAATTTCTTCATCATTAAGCAATTCCATCACTATATCAATTTCACTAGAATAATTCAAAAGGTGATCAACATCCATCGTATTTCTATAGTATAGACCAGAAATGGCTTCACGTAATCCATCGATGTTTTCATCTTCACCAACTTGTGATTCAAAAGCCATATCTTCATCTGAACGGATCTTGCAAAGTCGAAAATAATTTGCAATGGTTGTTGTCTTCACATCAATGTTCTAAGTCACATTAATAAATTTTATAGCATTCAATATGTTAATATTTTCGGGATTTGTTTCTCCTACCTCGTAGCCATCCAATATGCTAGAATAGAAACAACGTCGATAATGAATTTTTATTACGTTTAACTTTGGTATTGTATGCATGTTAGCATGTACTAATTAATTTTATGTATTTACTTTTATGAATGTACATTATTTTTTTAACATTGTATTCATGTACTTATTAAAGTTTATATATATACATATGTAAGCATTTATTAACTTTTATGTACATATGCATCTTGGTCAAAAATATGAATAATACATGTACAAGTAAAAACATAATTTTTTTAAAAAGTAGTAAAACATAAAACTTTTTTTAAATTAATAAATATACATCTATCGAAAAATAAATAATCCCTCTTAAATAATAATTTTTTTCGGTTCCAAAGTTATTATTTTATAGGATTTTTACTGTACCGGACTGGACCTAGCTCAAAGGCAACCATTGGATGATATAGCATTTACCTATTTACACTCGTACAAGAGAAACCTAATCCTGTAAGAAGAGAACTCTGAAGGGCTCGTTTACATCGAACAACCGAAGGCATCTTTTCTATCCAACAATTATATTTATTTTTATTGAACTTAATGAGCTGAGATTCAGCCTTATTTATTTATTTATTAAGACATGGTTATGTTACGATAATCATGGGAGTCGGGTGGGAATATATTAAATTTGCTCCTGATCTTTTTAAGAAAGGAGTTTCAACAACTGCACTCTATATCAGAGATTAGACTCAATGTTTGTCGTATTGTACTCGTTTTGTTTGAAAGGGTAATCTCTCTTTGATTTGTCATGGCATTTGTGATTAGACTAAAATGAATATTTAATAATAGATAAAATTGGATAAATTTAAATAAAACGAAAATATTAAATATCATTTTTATATTTGGGTAGAGGATCGGATTTTTTTATTATAGATATACAGTTACATTTAAACTTGAGACCTCAATTTTGTTCGACTGTATATGGTATTAGAATTCATGTGAAATTCAGTGTTACAAATAATGAGATAACATCTGCTCACTCAAAAAACTAGTCCCAAATCACGTTGGATTATGTAATGCAATATTATAATTACATATTTCATAAGTGGCATAAAGGTGAGGAAATAACATTGCTTAACTAAAAAGTTAAGGGGCTTTCTATTTTTATCCGGAAAAGTGTTTTCATTGTTTATATTAAACTTTCTATTGAAGAGATAAATTTACCCCTACCACTTGCCACAAAAAAAATAATAATTAAAAATTGGATGTTTAATTGGTGGTGTGTTTAATTGAAGATGAACGGTGGTGTGTTTAATTGATGAAAACTGGTATTTTTAATTAAAGAAAATTGCTGATGTGTTTAATTGAAGAAGACGACTGATATGTTTAATTGAAGAGTATTTCTGTCTCATCACTAATGCTGGGTAAAAATAAAAACTTCACTAATTATATGGTTAGTTTTAATTTTAACCCAATAAAGTTACTATCTTTGATAAGATTGCTGATTCTAATGATTTAAATTTAATAATTATGTGGAATTATTGTACAAGTTCATTGGTGTAAGATGGAGTCCAATTGGCTGAGCATTAAGGTGCAAGGTGGCGTCCACGTAGGCTACACATTAAAGTTCTTATGGCTGAAATATGAAGGGTCTTAGTTGTTTGCTATTTATTTACTTTATTTATGTTTTGTTTTTAGTGTGTGGTGCATTAAGCTTGGGTTTGAGAAGCAAAGGGAGGTTAAGAGGAGTTTCTATAAATCATCCTATAAACCAAACACCTATAAACCTAGCACCTCATCATCAATCCAAACTGCAGCCCAAAAACTTCCCTTAAATCCCGAAGGTAAGAGTGGAGGAGGAGCTACACCAAAACCCTTCCTTTACCCTAATTCCATTAGAAAATGCTTCAAATGCCAATGCTTTGGTCACATAGCCTCTGATTGCCTAAACCGAAATATAGTCACCATTATTGAAGAAGGATTGATTCAGTTCATGAGGATTTGAATGAAGACTTGGATGAGACGGGGTGATGAATATAAGACAACCTTTAAAACGGACAAAGGACTCTACGAATGGCTAGTTATGCCATTTGGCTTATCCAATGCTCCAAGCACTTCCATCCGACTCATGACTACCATCTTTAAACCTTTCATATGTAAATTTGTTGTTGTCTATTTTGTTGACATTCTTATAGACTATGGGGGCTTATGTTGCTCACTTGGAAAAAGTTTTTGGAATTTTAAGAAAGAAGAAGTTGTATGCTAACTTGAAGAAGAGTCACTTCTTTACAAATAGTATTGTATTTTTGGGATATGTAGTGACTAATGAAGGAAGTAAAATGCATCCAAGCAAGGTGGAGGTCGTGGTGACTTGGCTGATTCCTATATCCATCCATGATGTAAGGAGCTTTCACGGATTGGTGTTGTTTTTATAGGAGGTTCATTAAGGGTTTTAGCACTCTTATTGCTCCTATCACTGAATGTTTGAAAGGAGGGGTGTTTCAATAGAACAATGAGGCCTAATCCAGTTTTGAAAATATTAAGAAGAAAATGACCAAGGCTCCAAACTTGTGTCTTCTTGATTTTGAGAAAGTGTTTGTGGTGGATTGTGATGCATCTAATATTGGAATAGGTGTTGTTTTGAGTTAAGAAGGCAAGCCCGTTGCTTTCTTCAACGAGAAGCTCAATGAGACAAAGAGGAGATATGCTACTTTTAACAAGGACTTCTATGCTAGAGTGAGGGCTCTTACACATTGGAGTCACTACTTGTTGCCAAAGGAATTCATTCTCTACTCAGGCCATGAAGCTTTGAATTACTTAAATAGTCAACATAAGTTGTACTCGAGACATGCCGAATGGGTGGAATTCGTTCAATCATTTACTTTTGCTCTCAAACATATGGCATGTAAAATGAATCAAGTTGCGGATGCTTTGAGTAGAAGACATGTTCTTGTTTCTAGTTTACAAACACATGTTTTGGGATTTGAAGTGGTGAAAGATTTGTATAAGAATGATCTTGATTTTGGTTCTATTTGGGCGGCTTGCTTGAAGGGACCCATGGATCAATATTTGTTGGCTGATGGTTATCTTTTTAGGGGAGTTCAACTTAGTGTGCCCATAGTTCCTTATGAGAGATCATAGTGAGAGAAGCCCACGCTGGAGGATTTGCTGGACACTTCGAAAGGGAAAAGACTTTAGCTTTTATCCAATAACACTTTCTTTTGGTCTAAGATGAATCGAGATGTTATGAAGGTGGTAGCAAGGTGTGTCGTTTACGACAAGGCTAAAACTCATGGGCAGAATACAAGTTTCTACACTCCTCCAATTTCGAAGGCTCCTTGGGAAGAAGTAAATATGGATTTTATGCTTGGGTTGCCATGAACTCGAATAGGCAAAGATTCCATTATGATGGTTGTTGACATATTCTCTAAAATTACTCATTTCATTGCTTACAATTAGACTTCAGGTGCAACACACGTGGATGATCTTTACTTTAGAGAAGTGGTGAAACTTTATGGAATTCTGAGATCCATTACTTTGGTTAGGGACTTTAAGTTCTTAAGTCATTTTTGGAGTACTCTTTGGAGGGAACTGGGGACTTAGTTACAATTTAGCCTTTCTTGCCATCCCCCTAAATTGATGGAAAAAATTAAGTTGTTAATCATTCACTAGGCAATCTTTTATGAAGTTTGGTGAAGAAAAACATTAGGGAGTGGGATCTACTGCTTGCTCATGTTGAGTTTGCTTTCAACAATTCCAAAAACCAATCAACCGGTTCTAGTCCTTTTGCTATTACATATGGACAAAACCCTATTGGTCCTTTGGATTTAACACCTTTGCCTACACCTAATATTTTTAGTGCAAATGCAGAAGATAAAGCTACATTTATAAGGCAAATGCATGTACAGGGAGCAAATTCTGAAACAAACTAAAAAGTACAAGTAACAAGCCAACAAGCATCAAAGATATGTAGGTTTCAAAGAGGGAGAACTTCTGTGGATACATTTAAGAAAAGAAATATTTCCATATAGGAAGTTTGCTAAGCTGCTACCAAGAGTTGATGAACCATTTAGAGTTCTTGAGAAAATTGGAGATAACGCCAACAAAATTGGGTTGCAAAGAGACAATGGTGTTTCAGCCATTTTCAACATGTCAGATTTCTCTCCTTATGTCTAAGATGATGATCCTCTAAACTCGAGGTCTAGTCCTCTCCAACATGGGGAGAATGATACGCTAGCTGATTCCAATTATTTTATTTTAATGATGATGATGAATTATTGTACAAGTTCATTGGTGTAAAGTAGAGTCCACATAGGCTGATCATTAAAGTTCTTATGGCTGAAATCTGATGGGTCTTAGTTGTTTGCGCTATTTATTTACTTTATTTATGATTTATTTTTAATATGGTGCATTAATGCTTGGGTTTGACTGCCGACATGAATATTTAATTTTTTTGTCTTGTTTTTTGTTCAAGAAAAGGTCTTTTGGATTTTCCTAGCATGCATGAAGGGTTGTTTCATGCTTATTTAGTGATGAATTTCTAATGAGATTATCAGATTATCTTAATGCAGCATGATCAGAATAAACAATGACCTTAGACCTTATCAAATATGATCGAAATTTTTCTAAGGCACTAACAACGACAATCAATTCTTTTTTTGTGGTGGAGTAATTTAATTGTGCATCATTCAAAGTGCAAGTGACAATTTATCTATCTGACATCTTAAAACAGCGCCTACAACATAGTCAGATGCATCACACATTAATTCAAAAGAAAGGGACCAAACAAGGGGAATGATTATAGGAGTAGATGTCAATTTATTTTTCTGAGTTTCAAAAGCATTCAAACAGTCAACATAAAAAACAAATACAATATCCTTGGTCAATAGGTTACTTAGAGGGCGATTAATTTTTGAAAAATCATCTATAAAATGCTTATAAAAATCTGCATGACTAAAAAAACTCCTCACACCCTTCCCCGAAGTGGGAGGTGGAAGTTTTGCAATTACTTCAATTTTAGCATGATCTACTTCGATACCTTTTATAGAAATAGCATGCCCTAAAACTATTCAAACTTAGTCATAAAATGACTTTTCTCCCAACTAAGTGTCAGATTAGTCTCCACGTATCTTTTTAAAACAAAAGTTAGATTATCAAGGCAATGGTCAAAAGAATTACCGAAAACAGAAAAGTCATCCATAAATACTTCATTAAATTTCTCTAACATGTCAGAGAATGTTGGCATCAAGCATCTCTAGAAAGTGGCAGGGGAGTTGCACAGCCCGGAAGGCATTCTTTGATTTGCAAAGATGTCGAAGAGGCATGTAAAATTAGTATTCTCTTGGTCCTCTAGAGCAGTGACAATTTGACTGTATCCTGAAAATACATCCAAGAAGCTGTATTAAGCATGTCTAGCCAAACGCTAGAGCATTTGATCAATGAACGATAAAGGAAAGTGATACTTTTTGGTTGCCGTGGTTAGCTTGCAGTAATCGATGCAAACTCTTCATCCTGTTGTCTTTCTTATGGGAATCAATTCATTGTTCTCATTAGCTACTACTGTGATTCCCAAATTCTTTGGTACAACGTGGACTGGGCTCACCCACTTACTATAAGATATTGGGTATATAATACCTACATTGAGTAGTTTTAGAACCTCCTTCTGAACTATTTCCTTCAAGTTTGGATTGACCCTTCGTTGAGTCTCTCTAGATAGCTTTGCATCTTCTTCTAAAAAGATTTTATGCATGCAAATGGAAATGCTTATTCTCTTAATATCCGCTATGGACCATCCGATGGCCTCTTTATGTTCCTTGAGCACCTTGATTAGTTTCTCTTTTTTCTCTTTTTTCTCTTTATCTAGATCGGAAGCTATAATTACTGTGTATATCTCATTCTCTCCTAAGAAAGCATACTTGAGGTTATAAGGTAGTTGTTTGAGCTCTAATGCAGGTGGAGAGCTCGTAGTTAGAATTATCGACTTGTTAATCCTTTCTTCAATTTCCGCACCTAATTCTTCAATTTTAGACTCTTCTTATATATTTCCTTATTGTTGAATTTCTTATGTTGGAATTTTTTTGTGATAAACTCTCATTTTGAGAGCACAAATTGATTATGATAAGTTCCATAGAAATGGCAGATTAAAGTGGATTCGAATTCGAATTCGAATTCGAATTCTCCTTCGTGAGAACTTCGAAATGGTATACTCAAATTCACAAAATGGTTAATGGGTGAATGAGAAATTGAGTCTCAAAGTGGACCCATTGTGTAGGGATTAAAATGAATCCCACATTGCTTAGGGAAATCACTTATATATAGTTTATAAGTGAATGTGTGATATGAGCTATCAACATGTGTGGCATAGAGGCTCTCTCTCGCGAGCGCAGGGGGGGGGGGTGCAAATCATGTACCCTGAACCTTCGAATGCACGACTCATGTGTGGGCGCGACCTGCGGACACGAATGCCGCTCCGATTGGACCGTGAGAGTCCAGTTGACCTTTTGCCACTTCCCTAAGTCAACGTTTTTGATTGTGATGAATAAGGAAAGCTTTAATTGTTTGGATTCTGATTTCTTACTTGATCACTAAGAATACAGAATCGGGTTATAATTAGAAATAAATCTCTTTGGAGAATATTATCTAATTAATTATTTCCTTATTAAATCAAAAACGAATTTTCCAATAAATAAATAAATAAATAAAATAATCCCGAATTAATCCCAAAACCCTAGTGTTTCAGTTTGGGTATTTAATACCTCTAATATTCTGTTAACCTATAGAAGAAAGAAAAAAATAATTCAAGTTTTCTTTTGAGCAGCCGAATTCTTTTCTTCTTTGGTTTTCTTGGTAAGTTCAAAACTCGGTTTGAGTTCGCTTGTAGTGGATAGTGCTTAGGCCTACCAATTTTGAACCGTTATATCCTGGGAAACAATCGCCTAATACACATACGATGTTGTCTGACGAAATTGTCTTAAGGACACCGTGTGAAACACGGGCCTCATATCAAACTCTGTTTTCAAACGTTACTTTATGTTTTCCTTGATACCAGTCAGGTTTGATTGTGAATTACGATTTACATCTTCATCATCCTCAAACATATCCTTTGTCTTTGATGTGACTATTACTGTTTGGTCGCGGATTGAGTCACGTGTTCCCAACCGTTATTCACCATTTGGTCCAGGTGTGAATAATGATCAGAAATCCATTAATTGTAAGAAATAAGAACCAAATTATATTATGTTGCCTTGGTCCAGCTAAAGATAAAATTTATTCATTCAAAAGATCATTAATTAAGATTATGTTTGGTCAACTCTAACTCTAATTCTCATGTAGTCTTAATCCTAAAATCATGTCAAATAATCATTCACCATTTGGTTCAGGTGTGAATAAGAGTTACAACTAATGAGGATTAAGCAGTTAAGAACAATGAATAAATCAAGAAATGAATTGAAGAAATAATAATATTATTCCTAACATGAGCATTCATAAAAGGTTCACATTGATTCCTTAGTTATAGAATTAGTTACACATCATAAAAATTAAAACAGATGAAAAAGAGAAGATAGAACTTGTTGAGTACTTCAAGTCTTCGATTGAAATCTTCTGAAACCTTCTTAGTCTTTGATCTTTGATGTGTAAGATGATGAGAGAATTGTGTAAGGTGTTTGTGAAAAAGAATAATGGTTGAGATGGCTAGAATGTATGTAATTCTTTAGAAAAAGAATGAGAAATATATATATAGGGGTCCTTCATAAAATAGGGTTTCAGAATTCCCTAGAATACAGGGAATGCCCACGATTGCTCTCTATACCACGACACAGACACATGCACATGCCGCAGTATGCATAACAGTGTGATTTCTGGGCTCTTACGCGGCGTAGACTACGACATAGATTGGTACTTGGAAGTGGTATGGACCACAGTCGGAAAAGAATGCATGCCTGGACTGTAACATTGGTTGTTCTGCGTTTGAAGCTCTGCATGGGCAGTGACTTACATAGGGGTGGTTGACAGTTTTGTCCCTTATCTTCTCGTTAAGCCTTATTCCTTGTAGAAATCATCGAACACCCCTCCTTTAAGGAAAATGACCTACACATGCTCAATAAGAAAATTAAATAACTCAATATACTCGAGATATAAGCTTATTACCTAGGAAATATGGGAGAAAAAAACATGTACAAAATAGACCGATTACATCACTCAAATCCACTATTAGGTTGATTGTAATCCCTTAATCTCTCTTTTTCAGTGTCTTTAAAGATTGCTCTCTCTTTCACTCTTGCATTCTTTCACACACCCAGTAACATAAGGTAACATTAGTATGAGAAATCCTCCTCGCTCAAGGAATCGTGTGTCACAGTAGTCTAGGACGCGCTCTGTATCCTACCCTATGGACCACAGAAATCCTCTGTTCTTCACTGCTCAGAAAAATGCGGTTCATTCCTCCTTGTCTTGGACAAAGTCTACACCGCGTGTATCCTCTGGAATCTACCGCCCATTACATCATGGTTTGTGCACTGTGCTCCATGCCGTGGGAATCCGGTGTAATTAACCACGGTCTACACTGCAGTTGGTACACCACGGTCTATGTCGCAGTTTCTTCAGGATTTTGATACTACAATTGATTTTTGGCTTCATAAACCTAACAATCTTGCTCCCACCTGAAGACAAAAACTTAAATAGGTGTTCTTCCTCTTCCAATGAATAGTAGATAGTTACGGTACACTCAATCTCATTTTTCTTCAACCTTGAAGACTCACTGAAGCTACACACAACTCTAGTTTCTCCGTAATGACTGGATTGGTTAACATGTCAGTTAGATTCCTACTTTTCTATGACCTTCACTAGTTTAAACACTCAATCCTAGATTAATGATCGAATGAAGTGGTAGCGAAGGTCTATATGCTTGGTTTCAGAATGGAACACCGAATTCTTGGCCAAGTGTATCGCACTCTAACTATCAATATGAAATACATTCTTCACTTGCTTGAATCCTAACTAAAATAACAACCCCGGTAACCATATCAACTTCTTGCTAGCTTCTATCATAGCCATATACCCCACCTTAGTTGTAGAAATCATCACTATCATCTACAACGATGACACCTAACTTGTAACGGTTATTCCTATCGTAAATACATATTATGTGGTGCTTTTCTTGTGATCTACCTCTTTAATAAAATTTGAATCCACATAACCTTCAAGCTTGATCTCATCTCTTCTGAATGTTAGACATCTCTCTATCATACCCCGTAAGTATATTAGGATTCACTTCATTGCTTCCCATTGTTGCTTGCCTAGACTGGATATGTATCTGCTTATAACTCCCACTACATGGGAAATGTTCGGTCTTGTGCAAACCATGGTGTACATCAAGCTTATAATGGTTGAGGCATATGGAACTCTAACCATGAAGTTTTCCTCCTCGTCTGTCTCAAGACTTTGCACCTTGGGCAATCTGAAGTGACTAGCTAACGGTGTTCTCACTAGCTTTGTATTGCCCATGTTGAACCTCTGTAACACCTTGGGAACGTATTGTGCCTGAGATAGCTGCAAAGTATCTCTCTATTTGTATCTACAAATCCTTAATCTCGAATTTGCTCGACAGTTGCTTCTTCAAATTGTTAATTTCTTCCAAATCTACACCAATTACTAACATGGCATCGACATAAAGTAGCAATATTATGCAACTCGGCATAAATAACAACAATGGTTAGCATTGCATCTAAAGTAGTCATTCCTTTACATGAACTCATCAAACTTTTTGTACAACTATCGGGGAGACTATTTCAAACCATACAGATTTTTCGTCAACTTGCAAACCTTTTTCTCATTGCTCTTATATATATCTTCCTCCAGATAGTCTTGAAGAAATGCAGTAGTCACATCTAACTGCTTGAGATATAATCATTCCACTGTTATAATTCTTAGGGACCATTTGGTATGGGGTCATCTTTACATGAGAATAAGAATCTCATAGCATTCCCGTGTTTGGTAGCAGATTTGGGTTTTTTATTTCCCGAGAAGTGAATCTCATGAGAATCACATTACCCCTAAAGGGGTAATGTGATTTCCATCTAATAAGTGGGTTTCATATTACCCACCATCTGATTTACACTGTGGGAACCATCCTCATTAAAAAATTATTTTTCTTTTCTTTTCTTTTTCTTCATTCTTCATGATGTTTCTGAAAATTAACACCAAAATCCCCAATTTTGTTTCATTGAAATACCTAATACTTAACTCTGCATCTTCAATTTTCAATCACGCAAACCCTTGTTCAAATCCCAATCCAGACAATCTATCAATTTCTTCTAAAAAAAATCAGTTTTTTTCTTTTATTTTCTTACACTTTCTCACTACCCAAACACTAAATTTTCAGATTTCAAAACCTAAGTTTCATCATCTAAACATTTTCAACTTCATCAAAATAAGATCTGCATCAAACACCATCACCAACACTAAAAAGAAAAAAAAATTGTAGCAAGTAGCAACAAACAAGATCTGAGTTTGCTCGATAATGACGATGACAATGAAGAGCTTTAATGATGACGACGACGAAGATCCCGATTGGACAGAGGCAATGATGATGACGACAAACAAGAATCCAGCCGGAGTCGACGGCGACAATAGGTGAAAGATCTGGGTTTTAGTTTCTTGAAGTGGATCTCTTTTCTTGAAAGAGATGAAAGATGGATCTCAGTCTTTTTTTCTTGAAATGGATCTCTTTTCTTGAAAGAGATGAAAGATGGCAAAGACAACATGTGGGTTTTTTTTAACCATATAAGTGGACTTCGTTTTTTTTATATTTTTTTATAATTTTTTAGTTTTTTAATAAAAAAACAAATTCCTATGTACAACCAAACACTATTACTTAATATTCTCATGCACAACTAAACACATGTATACAACTTTTTCAGGAATCACATTACTGGGTTTCACTTTTTCAGAAATTACATTATTTTGGTTACCTTATACCAAACGGCCCTTTAACACTAACTGGATCATAGTTAGTTTCACTATTGGAGATATTATATTGTTATGATTGTTGATGAACATGACGAAATAATGTTTACTCTCGACTGATGAGACTGAAGCTGGACCACAAGCATTCGGTGTACTAGCTCCAGCTTCTCCTTTAATAGTGCTTTTCTGATCTTCTTGAAGCACACCCGCTTCTGCTTCTCGAGAATAAGACTCTCATAGAAATCCATCTCAACGGATTTCAACTTTGATAGTTTACAACCCTTAACTACTCATGTTCCCAAACCTATGATGCAAAAGATTAGGATCCTCTTTACCTTTCGCCACTACGATCAAACCATACTAATCAGTAACTGTGTGAAGAGACAGTTCTTAGTTCCACAAATGAGTGTCATAATTGCTTTCGAGATCTTTCACTTATACTTGTGAAAGTTGTCATATAACCATCTGACACTAGCTGTTCTTTTAGAGATCAAATTCTTCCTCAATTTTGCTATGTGCCTCACATTAACAAGCTTCCAAACTAACCCATTCAATTTGATCCTCACATCTCCCCTTTTGGTATTGTTGTACGCTTGATCATCACAAAGATACATCTTGTCGAAACCTGGGAGATGTAGTTCTCTAATGACTCCTTGTGTGCGTTGGCATGGAAGGAATCCCCTAAGTCTAACACTGAGAACTCTGTCTCACTTTCTGAAGATCAGATAAGGCAATCGTCTAACTCCTTTAAAATATAGTTCGTACCATCGTACCATCTTCCCATCTTCTTTCTTGGTAGATCTACACTCACTCAAGTAATGACCCATGTTACCACAATTCCAACACTCAATATCCTTTTTGCTTCGTTGTTGGCTACTAGAATTGTTTCCCTGATAGCTCCTAGACTTGGATGTTCCTCTTGACTTTGATTTTCAATGTTGAAGATGATGCCCTAAATCCCTCTTCACACATCTTGACTGCTTCAGTCATGATCATGTTCATGTTCACAACGTGTTGGAAGTTATTTTCTTTTTCCCAAACGAATTGGCGATCGATTGATGCGTTGTCGTTCAACGCTCTGTTATCTATGTGAGAATAATTTCGCCTAACATCTCATCATAGAATACCATCGATATTGAGTTTATCCCATATGTCACCTCGTTGTGCTTGTTCAGATGATACTTAAAATTTTGATTTTCTGACATCTTCATAGTTACCAGTTTCCTATAAGATTTGTTGTCATCTCTTAACACTTGATGTTGAAAGCGACCAGACAAACTTAGTCAAATCGCTCATAGTGCTTTGCTGTCAAAGAGAATCCACTCTAAGATGGTCATGCCCTTTGTAATCTGTGACCAACCACTATGCCTTGGACATATCCTTCGGTTTCTCTACAGATGGTTCTCCATCTACATTTTTAGAAACTGAAATTTGTGTAATCGAACTTCTCAACCTTGTATGACTCATTCTTTGTCACATCTTCTTACCGAAATCACTTTCCTCAAGAATCCCTAGATTTATGTAAAACCCTAATTGGCCTAACCTGGTTCTAATACCAGTTGTTTTAAGGAATTGCAGACACACAAACCTAAAACTATAAGCAAATAATGAAAGAAACGAACGAAAGAAAAGAACACAAGAAATTTATGTGGTTCAGCGTAAGCCTATGTCCATGGAGTGAACAAGCACTTAATTCCACTACAAGAGTTTATTACAATCTCTCAATCTCTATATGTTGCTCTCTCTCTTTCTCTTGCAATTTCTCACACACCCAATAACATAGGGTAACGTTAGTATTTATTCTAAAGGATTATGGTAACCAAAACACACAAAGAAACCCTTTCTTTCCTCTCATTGTTTTTTGTATTAAAGTCAATGCATATGATAATTTGGCCCCTATTTCCTATTGTTTGCACTCGTTTGTATGGTATTTTTGGCTTTTTAACGTGTTTGTTGAGTTTTGTATAGGTAATCATCCAAAAAGAAGTGTTGAGCTTAATTGAAGAGTTTTGTAGGGTAAAGGGGCTAACATTGTAAATGATTGTGCTGATCGTTTAACTTTCAGAGGTCATATCTTTCTCCACAAACTGAACCGGATTTTGTGAAACAGCTATTCATACAGCCCTAGACATCTAGTTTCAGACAAACTTTATGATTCACGATTTCGAGTTTTCTAGAGCTGGTTACCCCCTTTTCAATTACTATTGAGTGAAGCTGACAAATTCAGTAGGCCCAAACTGCATTTCTTGATCGTATTTTCAATCCAGAGTTTTTTTTACAGCCCGAACCGAAATTTCACTCTGAGAATTTTTCTCCCATGAGTTATATGGTTAAGGACTGCATCTTATACTACAACTCTATTCCAGAGATTTTGGTGTCTTGTTGATATGATCCGTGACCATATTTCAGCCTTCCAGATCTTTCAAGTTACGAGATTTTGCCCTAAAATCATCCCACCTATAAATACCATCATTTTTTCTACTTCCCAAATCACCAACTCCCATCCAAGTATATCCAAAAACACCACTTCCTAACCAAAAATACCCAAGACTTCATTTTTACATACTTTTTCATCATAAACACACATTTTCCACTATGCATCACTTAGATCCACCAACTTCCACCCATAATTTGACAAGGGACTTGAAGAAGAAGTTAGAGAGAGAGAGACACATCAAGCAACAAAATAGATATATAGCTTTCTTCAATAGAGTTTCTTCTAATCCATTTATCTCCATTTATTTGTATTTAGTCATGCTTAAGCTTGTACTTAAAGATTGTATTTTTGTCACTTTTAACATAAACTAAATCTCTCTAGCTAGGGTCACAATGGATTCTTATTATGAATATTGAATGAAAAATATCTTTTTATTGAGTATGCTAGTTGATTGTTTAGTGAATATTTATGTTCGCATTGCTTTTAAGTGATAGGGCATCAGATGAGTGATCTTTGGTTGTTGTGTTAAGGACCAAGAGGTGACACACACAACGTGCTAGATTAAATGTCTATTGCAAGTTTAGTGAGATGGTAATATATGAACTTTCGTGTATAGCCTCTAATGTGTATCATAACTCTCAATGAATTTGTATGTATGTCCAATAGTCATCGAAAGATAGATTAATTTGTATATAAGTATATGTTTTTTTTTTAATTTGTATATAAGTATATGTTTTTTTTTGCTCGAGAGAGAATATCGTTGAGGATTAAGTGAATACAGCTTTCAACATTTACTTGTATCTCTTTGAATTGGCATTTAAAATCATTTGATAGGATTAATTTAGTGAAATTGGAAACCCTAGCTACCTCATATCGTTGTCTATATCACATCATGCTTTGTTAGTAGTTTTAGTTAATTTTCTATTTGAATTTGCATTAGTTTAGTTAAGTTGTAGAGTTTGTCATCACCATCCATTTATCGATTTTCCAAATAGTAGTGGACTTAACTGATTTCGGTACTTAGCATCCAATTCATCGTGGGAACGATACTTTCCTTTCACTATATTTCTTATACTAGCCTAGTCTGATTAGGGGGTAGTTTAAAACGTGTTAGTCTACAGAATGTGCCAAGGACCCTTGAAATCCTCTGTCCTTCGTCGCTCATAAAACCATGATTCATGCCACATTGTCTTAGCTGCGGTCTACACCACCTGTAACCTCTGAATCATCCGCTATTTACGCCACAGTCTATGCACTGCGCTCCAACTGTGTGAATCCTCTGTGATTGACCAAGTCAACATTGTGGTTGGTGCACCGCAATCTTTGCTACAGTTTCTTCCAGATTTCGATTCTTCAGTTGATTTCAGGCTTCTTAAACCCAACATGCATGTCTAGAAAATACAAAATAACCTATAAGTTTTAAAATACTGTGAATTATTAAAAACAATTAACATTGAAAAAGTCTAGAGACATTAATGGGAAGACTAAAGGGCGGTAAAGAGAGATTTTATTATGATGATATCATAGGTTTGATTGTTAGAAAAAAAAACACAATTAAATGGAAATGAAACCTATGTTGTGATACTCTAATGCACCTATTTAGTAACTATTAAAATCTGTGTTTTGTCTACTATATAATTATATATTGTGTGCAATAAACTCACATACAACACAACACAGTGAAAGGAAATTTGAACACAAAAAAACTTACAGTTTGTAGAGATGTGAGAATTAAATCAATCCAAGCCTTGTGATACTTACAATTTCCTTATGATAATTTTGCTCCCTCCACGAATATCGCTTAAGGTTATGAACAATTGTCTCCCAGGATAGAACGGATTTTATTCTTCAAGTTGCAGCACTTCAAACTTAACCGTCGAACTCAAATTAGTGTTTTGTACTCGAAACTTTTGACACTTTATTTTATGTAGAGAGAACAAAAATATAGAGAAAAATGAATTGAATTCCAAATGATTAGAGGGCATCCATATTTATAGACATCCTCGTACCTTTTCGAAATGACACATACCCTTTTGTATGGACATGTCTTTAAAAGAAAAGACATATTTTTAAGAAATGATACCATTTTTAATAAAAGGATACAACTCTTATGAAATGATACAATTGTTATGAAAAGTTACAACACATAACCAAATTTTATCATTCAATAATATAACAATTTCCAACAATTCCTCACATGAACCAAAAATTAAGTAAATGCAATACATATGACAATGCAGACACTTGTTCGAGTACAGGCAAAAAGGTACTGCATCAGGTTAAATAGCCTAGTGGCCTTGAATATTCTTTAGTGAGAAACTATCAGATTTACTAGCTAATCAATAGACGTGATGTCTTTGAATTGTCGGCCGTTTGTATAAACCAGACAATAGTAACCACACAATACCTTTTCTAACACAGGTGGTCCTTACATTTGTGTTCGTTTTGGCCTTGAACACCACCTAGTTGATGAGTGTTTTATAGAATTCAACTTTCAAATTTTATAGAGGCGACCCCTT
This sequence comes from Dipteronia dyeriana, assembly GCA_032871835.1. NCBI lineage: Eukaryota > Viridiplantae > Streptophyta > Magnoliopsida > Sapindales > Sapindaceae > Dipteronia > Dipteronia dyeriana. The sequence continues at coordinate 78,775,691 of CM065301.1, read as the reverse complement.
TCACTCACACAGGTGATTTCTATGAAGAGTATCCAGCACATACCCTACTTGTATATACCAAGTTACAAAAATCATTAAAAGCGTAACTTATCCTGAGTTTCGCGACTGATGTGCACTATCTCGTCTTTGAAATGGGTAGGGTTAAGAGTCTCCTTAGTGTAACTAAGTCACAAGCACGGTTCTTTTGTCCATTTGAACCTAGATCTTGGGATCTCCAATCAACTAGGTTGGGTTGCCACTATGGTGACACTTAATTATTTATTGGCTTTAAGCCCATTCCCCCTGATGAACTTTCCACTTGCTCTCTACTTAATCCTTTTGTCAGTGAATTCGAAAGATTTTCTTTTGACTTTATATAGTCAATGGATATAATTCCATTTGAGAGCAATTGCCTAACGGTATTATGTCTTCTACGAATATGTCGAGATTTACTGTTATACATATGACTCCGTGCCCTTCCAATTTCCGATTGGCTATCACAATGTATACATATAGCGGGAACAAGTTGTAACCAACATGGAATATCCTCCAAAAAATTGTGAAGCCATTCTACCTCTTCCCCTACTTTATCCAAAGCAATAAATTCAGATTCCATTGAGGGTCGAGTAATACATGTGTGCTTTGAGGATTTTCATGACACTACTGCTCCTCTAAAAGTAAAGACATATCCACTAGTGGATTTTGAGTCTTTTGAATTGGATATCTAATTCGCATCAGCGTAGCCTTCAATTACAACGAGATATCTTTTGAAGTGAAGTCCAAATCTTTGGGTATATTTTAAATATCTCAAAACCCTAAGAATCGCTTTCCAGTGTTCTTGTCCAGATTTACTTGTATATCGACTTAGCTTACTTATAGAGTAGGCTATATCAGGTCGAGTGCAGTTTATGACGTACATTAGACTACCTATTAAACGTGAGTACTCTAATTTAGATATGCCTTCACCATTATTTTTAGCGAGATAAAGATTTGCATCGAATGGTGTTCTTTTTGGACATATATTATACCTTTTGAACTTATCAAGAATTTTATCTATGTAATGAGATTGCGATAAAATAGATCCATCAGATGTTCTAGAATTTTTTATTCTTAGTATAACATCGGCAATACCTAAATCCTTCATTTCAATCGACTAGCCAATATGTGTTTGGTAGTTTTAATGATCTCAATAATACTTCCCATAATTAACATATCATCAACATAGAGACATACAATGACATATGTATTATGAGTGCTCTTGACATAAACACATTTGTCACACTAACATTAGAAATTCTAGTCCAAAAGACGTTGACATTCGTACCTACTTGCTACTTCTAGGCTCATTGTCATTTGACTCTTGGTCTATATTCTCTTGACCATCATTTGTCGTTTCAATATGATGTCTCTTTACCGTACTCGGTTTGCATGACATGTTATATGGAAATTTATTTTCAAAGAAAGTAGCATTCCTTGATTCAATAATCGTATTAACATGCACATCAGAAATCTCAGATTTATGAACATGAGAATGATATACACTACTATTATAAGCATAATAAATGAATACACAATCAATGGTCTTAGGTCCAATTTTAATCTTTTTGGGGTTAGGAACCGCCACCTTTGCAAGACGCCCTAACACTTTTAAGAGTTTATAACAAGGTTTTCGTCCTTTCCATAATTCGTAAGGTATCTTTTTAATTTTCTTATGAGGCACCTTGTTGAGCATTTAACTTGCGGAAAGCAAGGCTTCCCCTTCCCCCTCCCCCTACCCACAAGTTTTGAGGTAACCCCGAACTTAACAACAAGGCATTCATCATTTCTTTTAAAGTATGGTTCTTGCATTCAGTAACACCGTTTGATTGAGGTGAATAAGGAGTGATAGTTTGGTGAATAATTCCATGTTCTTTGCAGAACTCCTCAAAAGGTGATTCATATTCACCACCTCTATCACTTCTTATTACCTTTATTTTCTTGCCAAGTTGATTCTTAACTTCATTTTTATAGTGTTTGAACATCTCAATTGCCTCACCTTTGCTTCTAAGCAAATATACATAACAGTATCGTGTACAATAGTCAATAAAAGTAATAAAATACTTTTTCTCGCATCTAGTTTGTCCAAATGTTAAGTCACATATATCAATATGTATTAACTCTAGAGGTTCAGTACTCATTTCAACAAAATGAAATGGTGTTCTAATCATCTTTGATTCCACACAAGTCTCACACTTATTATTAGGATCAAATTCAAAATTTTGAAGTAAATTTAAATTAATTAATCTACACAAAGTATCATAATTAACATTTCCTATTCTACCATGCCAAATTTCATGAGACTCAATCAAGTAAGTATAAGAAACATTACTAGTAGTATTAATAATAGATTTTGCTACAATAGTCATTACATTCATCTTAAAGTGCCCATCGCTCAAGTAACTTTTTCCCACATATGTCTCATTTTTAGTGAGTACAAATTGAATTGACAAAATAACCAACTTAAAACCATTTTTGCTAAGTAACGATGCAGACACAAGATTCTTACAAATGTCAGGCACATGAAGAACATTGTTAAGAGTGACCTCCTTACCAGATGTTATTTTTAGAACCACCTTCCCTTGACCTTTAACTTTAAAAGTCTAAGAGTTTCCCATAAAAAGTTTCTCTCCATTTTCTATTGGTGTATAAGTTGTTAACATCCATTTGTTGGCACATATGTGGTGAGTAGCCCCGGAGTTAATCCACCACTCTATGAAATTCTCAACCAAATTACATTCAATACAACAACGGGAAGGTTTATGTCAGCTACACCATCTGAATATTATCTACTTTAGTTACATTTGCTTGTGCATTCTTGCTCTTGAAATTCTTTGGCTTGCGACAATCTTTCGATCGATGTCCTTGTTTACCACAGTTATAGTAGCTGCCTTTGAATCTCTTTGCATTAGTAGTTCATTAACTTGAACCTTCACTAGAATGCTTCATTTTATTGGTCTTTGGCTCATTCTCCACAACATTTGCTTTTGATATCATGGGATGATGTTGCCATTTTTCTTATCCATGATGCGATTATCTTCCTCACTTCTTAAACGAACAATTAGCTCTTCAAGTTGTATCTCCTTGCGTTTATGCGTTTATGCTTCAAGTAATTCTTGAAATCCTTCCATGATGGCGGCAATTTTACGTTAATTGCCGCTACTTGAAACGATTTGCTTAGAGACATATTTTCATCATGTATGTCATGCAGAATAACTTGAAGTTCTTGAACTTGACTGATCATGGACTTTGAATCTAGCATTATAATCCATGAATCTGCCTACAATGAATTTCTCGTGCCAGCATCCTCGGTTTTAAATTTTTTATCCAAAGACTCCCAAAGTTCCTTTGTTGTATTAGTACTACAGTACACATTATATAATGTGTTATCCAGGCCATTAAGGCTATAATTTCTACACAAGAAATCGGAGTGTTTTCATGCGTCCACAACGGCTACCTTCTCTTTATCAGTGTCATTTTCTTTAAGACTTGTAGCCTCTTCCATAAATAATTTCGTAAGGTCCAAGGTAGTAAGATAAAATAGCATTTTTTGTTGTCAACCTTTAAAATCACTACCATTGAACTTCTCGGGATTTTCCGCATGACTCACATTAAATGCATGAGAAATGTTACTTGATGCCATAATTCTATTAAAATTAAATTGACAGAATTGAGTTAATACACAAAGTATCACTTTAGTATGTACATATAAAAAATCTGTAGAATGTATTAATGTAGTAAAACAACTAACTCAATAGTAATAATAATAATACTAATAAAATCAATTCAAATAGTGACTAAGAAAACTGAACAAGCTATATATGATACAGATAGAGTACAACAGAGTATGTGTGTATATATATATATACATATATCTAATTGAAAATATTTGACTCATAAAAATGATAAAGTATTGTCAAATTATATGTACATGCATTAAAAATGGCAATCAATTTTATTATGATATCTAATACAAAAGCAATATATGAGTATCAATTATAAAAACCCAAGCCACTGTTATGGTTCGAAATTTTTGAGAAAACAATCAATATAGCAAACTATTAATGTAAGCTATAAATGTATGGAAAGAAAATTGTTTAATCAAACTACTTTGATTTTAATGTTTAATGAAAACAGCCTTGATTATGCAATATAAAAGAAAACACAAAAAATAAAAAACAAAATTGTCTTAAGATTGTTAAAATCTGTGTTTTGTCAGCTATATAAATATATATTGCGTGCAATAAACTCACATACAAAACAACACAATGAAAGGAAATTTGAACACAAAAAACTTACAATTTGTAGAGATGTAAGAATTAAATCAATCCGAGACTTGTGATGCTCACAATTTCCTTACAATTTTGATCCCTCCGCAAATGGTGCTTAAGGTTATGAACAATAGTCTCCCAGGATAGAACGAATTTCGTTCATCAAGGAGTAGCACTTCAAACCTTAAAGAACTATCAAACTCAAATCAGTGTTTTGAACTCGAAACTTTTGACACTTTTTATTTTATGCAGTGACGCAGTGAAAACGTAAAAGAACTAGACAGACGTCTAAGTTCTATTAAAACTGGAATCCACCTGAAAGAAAATAAGAAACAAGTCTGAAATTTTATTGAATGATCAACTGAATGAGCCTTTGGCTTACAAGGCTATTTAAAACGAAAACCCTAACCCGAATCCTTGTTGGACAAGAAACGGGGATTACATATCAAAAGCTGTCTAAAATAGCGAAATCACAAAAGTTACGGAAATAAAATATACTAATGACCATAAACAAGCTGGAATTAACGGTACACGGTTCTGCCTTGTCAAAGTTAACTTACGACAAAAAAAGGAAATTTCCCAAAAATGAAAGAACTGCTATTTCAGGGCCTAAATGATAGAATTTGACCGAAAAAGGTCGTGCCTCAAAATGAATTGAATTCCAAAACTTTAGAGGGCATCCATATTTATGGATATCCTCATACTTATTCGAAATGTCTCATACCCTTTTGTATGGACAAGTCTTTAAAGAAAATATATATCTTTAAAAAATGATACACTTTTATAAAAGGATACAAATCTTATGAAATGATACAATTGTTATGAGAAGTCACAACATTTAACCAAATTTTATTGATCAATAATATAACAATCATTAATTTGGTTAAAACAATATCATTGTACGTTGTCAATATAAACTATATACAATTTAACCAGATGACTGGTAATGCGATGTCATCTTCCTTGGTTTTATACATAGTGAAATTCCCTATGAAGTGTGTATGTCTAATAACCTAGGGGGGGGGATAGGTTTTAATCAAATTAATTACCAAATTTTCTTGATTAGTCAATATTCAAAATTCACTCAATAAAACAAACATACAACATCAAGTGTAAGGTGCGAAAATATAAATAACACAGGATGTATACGTGGAAATCCTTCAAATGGGAAAAACCACGGACTGTTAAGTGCGCCACACTCGATCACAAAAATCCACCATATGAGTAAAGGTTACACCCTCAAGTGATTCTCAAGCTCTCACTCTCGACAATCTCAGGCTATGGCCACTGTCACTCACCACTATTGGTTCAATCATTAGTGATATCCCCTGATAAACTACTCTTGGCGTGAACGCCTCCTACTCTACCCCCTTGGATCTTTTATAGTGGCACCCAACCAATTACTTGCCAACGCTTCCTTTGGTTGCAAAACTTGAATTGCTGGTGCACTATACACCGGTAGCCACAAGACTTAATTCTCAATGAAGAGTTCAACAACCTTTGTGAATATGTAAAAATATTATAAATGCAAATAATGCTAGGCAACATTAAATGCTAATCTAGGAATTAAAGAATGTCGCTAAGTACAATTCCTAGATATCAATATCTAAATGAATGCTCATAAAGACTTCACTAGATATAGTTATGTAACAGTATATCCTAGTTATCAAACAACATTTCAACATATGTTGTCATTTAAGCATGGCATGATCATTAATGCAATCATCAAAATGCAATTAATATGACCTAATTATCTAGAGGCAAATATGACCTGTATGCTAGCTATCACAATACAACAACCCAGATATCAACAACAGTCTCTACTTGTAATATAAATCCTAATCTAGAGGCATACAAGTCATAAAAGAGATATCTTGTTAAGATAGAACACAAGAATGATGAAAATGGTGTTCTACTTACCAAGTTACATGTGTTGATGAAGACCCATGCAATAAAACGTCCTAGATGAAGCTAGATGATGCTTGTTTCACGAAAGGATGATAGGTATTTGGGTTTTGGAGAGTTAATGAAGCTTGAACAAGCTTTCTCTCACAAGACTCTCTCTTTCTCTCTATAGGGTTTCTTTTGGTTCAGTAGAGATAATGCAAAAGAGGAGAAAGAAGGGTTCTTATAGTGGGTGTCACGAGCTGTGTGAATAGACAAAAATACCCATAAAAAGTAACGTAGTGCGCAGGTTCATACCCGCGCATGCACCAGCGCACATGACCTGTGCAGTCACACAAACCCGCGCAAGTGCATGCGCTATGACCTGATGCCGAGACATGAAAGTCACCCACCAATCCAATGCGCGGGTAACCTACCCGCACAGTAGAGACTATAAAAGCCTCTCTTTGCGCTACAAAGAACACACCATCGTGCACGTGCGGACGTATCCGATCAAGCAATGAAATACGAATTAAATACACACCAAACACACTTAAAACTAAGAATGAAATCTCAAATACATGTAAGTGTGTGTGTGCTTAATAATAAAAGCATGTCAATGTAAATGCATATAAATGAAATGTGAGTGTGTGCAACTAAATCTCTTCAATAAGAAATAAACACAAGTGAACTACTTCTTGAAGATCATCGGGATCTTAGACGCTTGCCAGTGATCGGTCTATTTCTATACATGTTTTAGGTTCCCATTTCCTATTATTTGTGCTTTGTTCTTGGTGTTATGAAAATGGCCAGAAATTGTAGAGAAAAGTGCACACAACACAAAAACAAAGATATTTATGTGGTTCGGCAATTGCCTGCGTCCACGGGAGGCAGTGAACTATATTATTTCAGAAATGATAAAAATAGAGTTTTTCTCTCAACTCTCATTGACTCTCTCTGGAAGCACTGAATACTGAATTGCTTCTTGCCTTGCCTTCCTTTGCTTTGCTGAGGGTCTTATTTATATGGGAAAGGCAGAGACAACCCTCTCCCATTTTCAACATGGTGGTTAATGGTTTCCATGAATGTGGTCGGGGGTTTGGTTTCCACATTGTCAACAATGTAGGTGGTCGTAGATAGAAGGTGGAAGTTGAGCCAATTTGTCAACAATCTCCACCTTGACGAGAATCCACCAATCAATGTTGCCTCCTTTACGCACTTAGGCGATGAGAGCTCGAGAGATATTGATCAAGTCCAAGCAATGCTAAAACTTGATCCCTGTTCAACCTTTGTTAACATATCTGCATGATTGTCTGTAGTTCCGATTTTCTGGAGTAGAATGTTCCCTTCATCTATTATTTCCTGAACAAATGGTAACGTACGTCTATATACTTGGTGCGAACATGATGGACTTGGTTATTTGCCAAACAAATGGCACTATGGCTATCACAGAAAATCTTCACACTTTTTCGAATAATACCCAAATCTTGATTAAACCACGAAACCAAATGGCTTCTGTGAAAGCTTCTGTTACAGCCATATACTCTACCTCAGTAGTAGACAGAGCCACTGTTGACTTTAAAGTTGATCTCCAACTTGCTGGTCATCCTGCCATAGTGAACACATAACCAGTAGTAGATCGGCGATTATCTAAATCACCAGCATAATCAGAATCAACATATCCTACGATATGTTTGTCAATCGTCTGATCTCTCTCAAACTTCAAACCAATATCTACAGTACCATGGATATACCGTAAAATCCATTTCACAGCTTGCCAGTGGCCATTACCAGGCTTGTGCATGTAACGGCTCACCATACTTACGGCATGTGAAATGTCGGGTCTGGTACACACCATCGCATACATTAAGGCACCAACTACATTTGCATAAGGAACATGATCCATTTCCCTCTTTGCATTATTAGTAGTCGGTGACATTAGTGCACTCAGCTTGAAATGTGGAGCCAACGGTGTGCTTACAGGTTTAGACTTGCTATCAATGCCAAACCTCTAAAGCACAATCTTCAAATACTAAGTCTGTGTCAAAAAAATGATACCTTTTTCTCTGTCCCTTTTGATCTCCATACCAAGAATCTTATTGGCCTCTCCAAGATCCTTCATGTCGAATTCTGAGCTCAATTGAGCCTTCAGCCTATCGATCTCCATATTGCTCTTAGATGCTATCAACATATCATCCACATATAAGAGCAAACGGACAAATGTACCATCTTGGAGTTTTCGAAAGTATACACGGTGATCAAAATGACTGCGTGTGTACTTCTGAGTCATCATGAAGCTGTCAAACTGCTTGTACCACTATCGCGGTGACTGCTTCAAACCGTACAGGGACTTGTTTAGCTTGCAAGCCCAATTCTCATGTCCTGGAACTTTGAACCCTTCTGCTTGAGGCATAAAAATTTCTTCTTTCAAAGTACCATGGAGAAATGCAGTCTTCACGTCGAGTTGAGCTAACTCGAGATCAAATTGTGCAACCAAAGCCAATAGGATCCGAATAAACAAATGCTTGACAACTGGTGAGAATACCTCATTGTATTCTATTCCTTCTTTCTATGCGTATCCTTTCGCTACCAATCTAGCTTTGTATCTGATGTTTTCTTTGCCATGAGCACCTTCTTTCTTGGCATAGACCCATTTGCACCCTATAGCTCTTTTTCCCTTTGGAAGTTGTTTCAGCTTCCAAGTTTCATTCTGGTGAAGTGATTTCATCTCCTCATCCATTGCCATCTTCCACTTGATATTGTCCATACAGTCCATAGCTTCTCTGTATGTGTACGGGACTTCATCATCAGTCACTGGAAGAGCGTATGCCACCATGTCTGTGTAACGAGCAGGCCTCCGAATATCTCTTTTCGGTCTGCTGATGGCAATAGATTCAGGTTGTTATCTGATCTCAGATAGTGGTGTTGTATCCTCCTCCTCAACTGATATCTCGTCCTGACTATCAAGATCATTATCAGGATGATCGACTATCGGAGAAGCCTTTTCTGACTTCTTGAGACTCTTAAACTCCACATGTCGTAGAGAATTTGGATTCTCATTCTCTGTGTGTCGAGGTGTCTACTTCAACATTGCAGATTCGTCAAAGGTAACATCTCGACTCATGATAATCTTCTTTGACTCAGAATTCCATAGTCTGAATCCCTTAACTCCTTCACTAAAGCCCACAAAAATAGCTTTCTTGGCTCGAGGATCCAGTTTGGATTCAGTAACATGAAAGTATGATGGACATCCAAATATATGTAATCGGTTGTAATCAGAAACAGGTTGTTCGGACCATACCTCCTTGGGAGTTTTTCCATCAAGTGCAGAAGCGGGTAGTCTCTTGACAATATGTGAGGCATACATCAAAGCCGCTTCCAGAATGCCTTGCTAAGGCCAGATTGAGAAAGCATACATTGAACTTTCTCAACCAAAGTACGGTTCATCCGTTCTGCAATGCCGTTTTGCTATGGCGTACCAGGAACTATAAAATGTCTGATTATCTCTCTATCCTGACAGTATTTCATGAAAGGATCTGATTTGTATTCTCCGCCATTGTCTGATTTGAGCCTTTTGATTTTTCTGCCTGTCTGGGTTTCAATCATCTTTTTCCATTGAAGAAAAATATCTAGAACTTCATCCTTACGCTTCATTGTATATACCCAGACATACCTGGAGAAATTATCAATAAAAGTCACAAAATAATGTTTACCTCCCAATGAAGTATTTTTGGAAGGCCCCCAAACATCAGTGTGAATGTAACCAGTGTTGCATTTATACGATGAATGGTGGTGCCGAACTTGACTCTCGTCTGCTTTCCCATGACACAATGCTCGCAGAAATCAAGTTTACCTGTCTCGCCACCTTTCAGAATACTTTGCTTCACCAAACCCTGCAAAGTTTTCTCCCCGGCATGCTCTAAGCGTATATGCCAGAGTTGGGAAGTATCAGATGGTTCATCGTCGGAACTACTGGAGACGGCTGCTCTTCCTGTGACTGTGTACCCATCCAGGAAATATAGATTTCTCTATCGAGTACCTTTCATTGCCAAGAATGCACCTCGTACAACTTTAAGGACTCCACCTTCCATGGTCACCTTGTAACTGCTGGAGTCTAAGACCCTTAGCGAAATGAGGTTCTTCTTCAAATCAGGGACATACCTGACCTCTGTCAATCATCTGGTTGTACCATCGTGCATCTTCAATTGAATAGTTCCTATCTCTTTCTTCCGACAGGTATTGTCGTTGCCCATAAGCATAACTCCCCCGTCAAACTCCTGGAAGCTTAAGAGCCAGTGCCTGTTGGGACACATATGATAGGAACAGCCGGAATCTAGAATCCATTTATTAGAATGGTTGTCTGATGATGAAACTGTAAAAGCTGAATCCTCTTCATCATCAGCGTTTTCTGTAACATTCACATTAGATTTGTCCTTGTTTGGACAATCTTTCTTCCAGTGCCCTTTCTGATGGCAATAGGCACACTCGTCCTTCGCAGGACGTCTGAATGATGATTCTCCTCTAGGCTTTGAGCGAGATGCTCCTCTTGATTTTGAGCGAGATTTACCACGCTCACTAGGTACTCCATATCTACTATTGTTTGTCCTGCCTCGGGAAATAGTCAGTGCTTCTGATGTTGAGTCTCTGTGATCAAGCTGATCCTTCTTCTGATACTCATTATTCACCAGAGCATTAGAAACGTCTATGAATTTAACCTTCCATATAACAGAGTTGTGATTAAGTGTTCATATGTATTAGGTAGGGAATTTAACAACAGTAGTGCTTTATCCTCATCGCTAATTTCAACATCTAAAATTTTTAAATCAGCGAGAATTTTATTGTAATTATCCAAATGCTCAATCATAGAAATACCTTTCTTATACTAGAATCGAAAAAGCTTCTTCTTCAGGTAGAGTCGGTACTCTATGCTTTTTGTCATGTACTTGTCCTCCAGCTTTTTCCAGAGACTTGATGCCATAGTCTCCTTCATGACAAAGTACTTCTGGTCCTTGGCTAGACACAACCGAATTGTTCCACAGGCTTGACGATTTACATATTTCCAATCTTCATCGGAAATATCCTTGGGTTTGGAACTTAAAGCAATATCTGATCCTTCCCGGAATAACAAATCCATAACTTTGCATTGCTACATGCCGAAGTTGTTGGTGCCGTCAAACTTCTCAATATCAAACTTTAAGTTAGATATCGAGCTCCTTTGCCAAGAACTACTGGTTGATGTCGAATTCTGAGGTTCAGTTGAATGTTACAAGTTTTCTCCAGTTTTTGGATCACCCATCGTGCCCGAAAACAGAGTTAATAAAGCCTGAGTAAGTCACAAATAGTACTTACAAGCAGAATTAGCTGAAACTGATAGCACGGTTACGTCCGAAATGGTCTAAATAGTTGGAAATAGGTTCGAATCGATCCAAAACAGGTGAAAATTGCACTGAGTTAGGTAAAAAACACGTTTGGACCGAGTTGACTCAAGAATATTCTGTTAGGCTAACGAATATTCTGATGGAAACGGAATATTCTCTGATGGAAATAGAATATTCTGACTGACAATGTGTCACTGACATGGACGGTAGCTGACGTGGCAGATGATTGTGCCAACATGACGGATGACTATGATGACGTCGCTGTTGACCAGCCCTAACTGAGATGATGTGGCGGATGCTGAGCTAACATGTCGGATGTGGACTGATCTGGTGGCTGTTTCCACTGACATGGAGGATGAATGGTGTGACTGTAAGACGATGTGACAGCTGACATGTCGGATGATGTGGCTGCTACAGTGTCATCTTCTTCCTTGAAAATTTGCAGAAAATCTTTTGGAAAATTTTTCAATGTTGACCGAACTTTGACCATAGCTAGAGAGTTCGTTAGAGCTCCATTTTAGATGCGGTTACCGGCGTTGGAATCGTATTTTCGAGAAGAACACAACGGTATCCTTCGGCCAGTGATTCGAGCACTTTAAAATTTCTGGACTTTACAAAAAACCAAAGCTCTGATACCAATTTGTTACGGAAATGACCAGAAATTATAGAGAAAAGTGCACACAACACAAAAACACAGATATTTACATGGTTAGGCAATTGCCTACGTCCACGGGAGGCAGCGAACTATATTATTTCAGAAATGATAAAAATAGAGTTTTTCTCTCAACTCTCAAGAACTCTCTCTGGAAGCACTGAATACTGAATTGCTTCTTGCCTTACCTTCCCTTGCTTTGCTGAGGGTCTTATTTATATGGGAAAAGCAAAGACAACCCTCCCCCATTTTCAACACTGGTGGTTAATGGTTGCCATGAATGTGGCCGGTGGTTTAATTTTCACATTGTCAACAATGTAGGTGGTGGTAGATAAAGGGTGGAAGTTGAGCCAATTTGTCAACACTTGGGTGTAGGTCACATTTCATTCAAGAGGTATTGGATGTTATTTTGGAGAAAAAGAGCAAAAAGTTGATTTTTGGAGCAATACAGAATAGCCAGATTGCGGGGCTAATATCTCTATGTTTCAATCAAATTATGTGTCCTACTACCTATTGATTGAAAGCCCTGGAAGCCTAGTTTCTGGCACACTTTATGGATCGCAATTCCGATATTCCTAGAAGAGGTTATGTGCAATTTAGTAACCAATGGTTAGTGCTGGAAAGTCAACCGCGGCCTAGACCGCTGTCCAGGCATGAGACCTACCCAGTGGTCTGTGGAGCAGTACATGGCAGAAGAATTCCACGGTCAGAACCGCGGTGACCTCCGGAGTGACCCAAGCCACTGTTTGACAGATTTTTGACAGAAAACCACTCTGAATTGGTCCAGAAATGTTCCAAAACTTCCAAAATCAAATTCTAATGATTTTAAAAGACCAAAACATGTTTGAGAAACTTCCTAAACTCAATTTATGAGTCAAACATCAAAAAAAGAAATTCAATTTAGGAAAGGATTCTCATTCCTTGTTTCATTTTACTTTCCCACTTGATGGATTTCCTAAACCTAAGAAGAATTGGAGGTTCACAAGGAAAAATCACCTATAAATACTTCTTATTCTTTGCAATTCAAGAAGAGATTCCAGCCGACACCACCACTCCATCACAACACATCACCTCACAACTTACAATCATCTTTACACATCGAAGATTCGAAGACGAAGAAAAATTCATCATTGAAGACTTGAAGAACTCATTAAAGGCCAAGATGAGTTTTATCTTTTCTTTCTCTTCTCTTTCTATTTTCATGATGTGTAACTAATTCCATTACTAGGGAATCAATGTGAACCTTTTGTGAATGCTCATGTTTATATTAATAATACTATTTCATCAACTCAATTCTTGATTTGATCATTATTCTTAATTGCTTGACTCTCATTAGTTTTAATATTTATTCACACTATAAAGCAAGGGTGGATAATTATTTGGCATTATTTTAGGGTTAAGATTATCTGAGAATTAGGGTTAGAGTATAGACCAAACCTAACCTTGATTAATGCTCTTTTAAATGAATAAATTTTATCTTTAGCATAGACCAAGCAAAGAATAGAATTTGGTTCTTATTTCTTACGCTTAACGGGTTTCGATCATTGTTCACACCATAGACCAAGGGTGAATAGTGGTTGGGAATACTTGACTCATCCCGCGATCATACGGTAATTTACAAATTAATCCATACATTGAGTTTTCATAATTGGGGATCATTGATGACCTAGTGTTTTCTCACCCTTGATCACAACCAAATCTTTTCAATTGTTTTCTTAGTTTTAATTTAATTTAGTTTTAGCTTTAAATCAAACTCAATTTTTTTTTCCATTTACTTTAATTTAGCTTTAATTAGAATTATTTTTAATCGATAAATCTCTAGTCCTCTTGGGAGCGATCCTTACTTGCCGTTGTACGATATCTTCATGATTCGTGTACTTGCGAGTATTGTTTTTATAACACGGTTTACAACAATCAGCCATCAAAAGCCTAAGCTACATATTACACATTGAATCTCTAATGTCATTTATCATGAAATAAGTCTATCATAAAATTGAGGTTCTTACAATCACTCTCTTTGGCTATTTTATGACAAAATCACCACTCATAAAGCAATCCTCACAATACAAAAAAAAATCCAGCTATTGTTCATGAGAGTCCATTCTACGTTATAAAAAGAGATACCTAAGATTCTAAGTCTTCAAGGTCTTCAATCTCTTCGTAGATCATTATACCTACACACAATAGCAAGAAAGCATTTTCCAAAAATAAGTGCATATGAGGTGAACAAATATAAAAAGCAATTACACTCAATAAAACAATATAAACAAATGCATGTGCAATGCTCTCCCTAAATAGATTACTCTCTCTCATGATATCTCCCCAAAGCAAAATTAATGCTCCCTCTCCTATATCTCTCAAGACTTCTCCCCCCTTTTTATCATGAGATAGGCATTGGAGCTCCCCCTTTCGGGTTGCTTTAGCAAAGAGAGCTATTCTCACAAATATATTGCATAATCATATACACAAACTTTATGCACTTTAAATAATTGAGAGAGATTCAAGGAGTTTGATTTAAAAAAAAAATGTGACAAGGATGCTTTGCAAACAAGACATGTTGCATTCAAATCCAAAACAAGTGGTATTTGGCAAATCAAACATCAAAAGGGTTTCCAAAAGAATTCAAACCAATTTGTACACTTTAGTCATAAGCAAACAAGATATAGTTTCAAAATTTTGACAATAAAGCAACTATATCAATTCTTAAAGGCAAATCAAGACATGAGTGACTATTGCACCCTTTTTGATTTTTTCGGATTATTATCCGTATGATAGTAGTCGTGTTTCACCATTAAGAAAAGAGAGAACACTAAGTTGGATATAAAATCCTTATTAATTGTATGGATACAAGATCCTTATTGATTAGTCTTCTCATTTTCACTCACACACATTTGCATTAAAGCAATCAAACTCAATTCATGCATATCATTTTAAGTATGTCATAATAAGCAAGTTCGCATGTCTTGGAGATAAATTATATGTCATTCAAATGTACTTTCCCAATTAAATCTCCTAGTCCAAAAATGCACGTTTGAATATAAATATGACATGGATTGCAAGTAAAGCAATATTACACACTTATTAAGAAAAATATATAAGCATATATGTGCAACCAAGAATCTCAAGCAATTAATAAAAGAGTAGAAAATTAATTAACTTTTTACACATAGCAAATCATGCAAGTTCGCTCTCTTTACTTGAGCTCCCCACCGAACCATAGCAAGGCAAGGAGCAAATCCCAATAGACATACCAAGTCCATTTGACATATTAGAATCTAAGGGAGAAATTTTAGCACAAGGGATAGGATACATATTTTCCTTATCCAACCTAGGATCCACTACATCATTTTTAGTGGTCAAGATTTTATCCTTACTAGGATTCCTAGGATCATTCAATTTAGCCCTACGGTTCATTTTCTTTTCTCTCATGCTTTTAATTTTACAACTTCTAATGTAGTTAACACAATTTGGTCGAATATGACCAATCATACCACAATAATAACAAGTAGGTATAAAAGAAGAATTCATACCATTACATTTTGATCTCATCTAGGCATGGCCATATTGATGAGGTTGTCTTTGAATCACTGGTTGGCTTTTCTTGAGAGCATTAGCCAGATGTTGGTGCCTTTGTGGTTGAGCATGAGAATTTTGCCTCGGAGGATGATTTGGCTTTGAGTGAGGCATCCTTAAAGGTTGAGGTTGAGCTCTTAGATGATTCACCCACATCAAGAATCTTCTTGAGGGTGTTGAGACCTAGGTGGACAAGTAGGAGCAATCTCCTTCACAAATGTAGGCTTGTCCAAGATGGTGTGGTCTCGTCATTTACAAAACCAAGCCCTCACTTGTCATTTGGCTTCTTGCGAAGGCTTAATATGTTGTCAATCATCTTCGATCCCGAGTCATCTTGGCAAGTGCATTCCATGCTTCATCAAGGTCATTCTTCAACTTGACATCATTTTCCTTTACATATCTCACTTCTCCATCCAAGTGAGTCACTTTTTCTTTTAGTTGAAGATTATCCTTTTCAAATCTAAGGATATCATTATCTTTCTCATTCAAAGACTTTTAAAGAGAATCAACCAACTCTTGATAATCAACCACATTATCACAAGAGTTTTCGGAGCGTGGGTCATCACTATCGAGGCTTCTCTTACTTGTGCATGCTCCACTTCGATTTCCAAACTCCAAGTCACCTATCTTGAACTCTTAAAGTGATATAAATTTGGTGGTGGCTTGTGTTTCTTCATGGTAGGAAATCGAAAATGTAAAGTAGTTGAGCTCATTATCAACCGAGTTTGTAGAGCACTCATCGACTACTTTAACTTTGCTATTACACCGAGTAGCGATCCAACTCCTCCATTCTTATACTTCAAGTTAGCACACTTGGAGGCGATGTAGCCAATTCCACCACATTCAAGGCAAGGATCATGTTTACGTGTCCTTTTCTTTTCTCATTCACCTTGGAGGTCATGCTCTTCTTCAGAGATTTTGTGAATCTTCTAAATCTCTCAACTATGAGAGTCATCTCCTCATCAGAGTCATAATCCTTCCTCTCAATATTAGAGGTCAATCTAGCAATACCCGTTCTAAGTGTTTCACTCTCACACATGGTGTTTGGTTAAGTGAATGAATGCAAATGAAATGTAACAAACAAATGCAAGCAAATGCAAGACACACAAACAAGAGCTTGGATCACCTAAGTATGTCTAGGAACCCGCTTTGATACCAATTGAAATTCCCTAAGAAGTGTGTATGTCTAATAACCTAGAGGGGGGGTGAATAGGTTTTAATCAAGTTAATTACCAAATTTTTCTTGATTAGTCAATATTTAAAATTCATCCAATAAAACAAACATAAAACATCAAGTGTAAGGTGCAGAAATATAAATAACACAAGATGTATACGTGGAAACCATCCAAGTGGGAAAAATCACGGGCTGTTAAATGCACCACACTCGGTCACAGAAATCCACTATATGAGTAAAGGTTACACCCTCAAGTGATTCTCGGACTCTCACTCTCGACAACCTCAGGCTATGGCCACCGCCACTCACCACTCTTGGTTCAATCCCTAGTGATATCCCATGATACAATACTCTTGGCGTGAACGCCTCCTACTCTACCCCCTTGGGCCTTTTATAGTGGCACCCGACCAATTGCTTACCAACCCTTTCTTTGGTTGCAAGACTTGAATTGCTTGTGCACTACACACTGGTAGCCATAAGACTTAATTCTCAATGAAGAGATCAACAACTTATGTGAATATGTAAAAATATTCTAAATGCAAATAATGTTAGGCAACACTAAATGTTTATCTAGGAATTAAAGAATATCACTACTTACAATTCCTAGATATCAATGTCTAAATGAATGCCTATAAAGACTTAACTAGATATAGTTATGCAACATTATATCCTAGTTATCAAACAATTGCATTTCAACATATGTTGTCATTTAAGCATGGCATGATCATTAATACAATCATCAAAATGTAATTAATATGATCTAATTAGCTAGAGACAAATATGACCTATATGCTAGCTATCACAATACAACAACCCAAATATCAACAACAGTCTCTACTTGTAATATAAATCCTAATGTAGAGGCATACAGGTCATAAAAGAGATATCTTGTTAAGATAGAACACAAAAATGATGAAAATGGTGTTCTACTTACCAAGTTACATGTGTTGATGAAGACCCATGCAAGAAAACATCCTAGATGAAGCTATATGATGTTTGTTTCATGAAAGGATGATGGGCATTTGGGTTTTGGAGAGTTAATGAAGCTTGAACAAGTTTTCTCTCACAAAACTCTCTCTAGGGTTTCCTTTAGTTCATGAGAGGTAATGAAGAAGAAGAGAAAGACGGGTTCTTATAGTGGGTGTCACGAGCTGCGTGAAAAGACAAAAATACCTACGAGAAATAGCGCAGTGCGCGGGTCCATACCCATCCACGCACTAAAGCACATGACCCGCTCAGTCACACAAACCCACGTATGAACCTCGCAAGTGTCCGCACAATGACCTGATGTCGAGATATGAAAGTCACCCACCAAGCCAATGCGCGGGTATTGCGCAGGTAACCTACCTGCTGCGGTAGAGACTGCAAAGGCCTCTCTTCACGCTATAAAGAGCACACCATCGTGCACACGCGACGTATCCGATCAAGAAACAGAATACGAATTAAATACACACCAAACACACTTAAAACTAAGAATGAAATCTCAAATACATGTAAGTGTGAGTGTGCTTAATAATAAATGCATGTCAATGTAAATGCATATAAATGAAATGTGAGTGTGCAACTAAATCTCTTCAATAAGAAATTAGGACAAGTGAACTACCTCTTGAAGCTCATCGGGATCTTGGACGCTTGCCATCAAAAAAGCCTATGCTACCTAGTACACATTGAATCCCCAATATGTTTTGTCATGAAATAAGTCAATCATAAAATTGAAGTTCTTACACATAGCAACTACAGGAGCATCATGATCAGCACCATGCATGAACATTAATTCTCTTTCAAGCACAGCTTTTGGTCTAGTCCCACAAGCACATCAACCAAATTCTGAAAGCAATTGTTGATGCTGGACTGTTTGTATAGGTGTTTGCTGTTGTTGTGGCTATGATTGTTGTGGCTATATAGCAAAAAGCTATTTTTGAATTTGATGATGCTGATGATGATTGATGAAGCTTATGTGGTTGTTGTGTTTGACTAGAGCCACGGAAAAATTCACGACTACTTTGTATAAATCAAACACATATATTGCAAGACATATTGCATGGCATATATATACATATATGACATTTTATATCATTTTACTTTCTTTTAATTTGATCTTACATTATATATATATATAAAAAAAAAATTATCTAACATACATGCACACGATGGTGACATGACTGTTTATTGATGATCATCTTCATTTATAGTTTGATTATGCTAAAAATCAGATTAATATATGGCAATGTTAAACTTTTGTTTCAAAAATAATTAAACAATATTTTGTTATTTGATTATAAATGGTGCTTAAAATGTTACAGTTTCTTAACCATATCTAGAATTGTTCAATTGTGCTTTAAAAAAAATATAAAAAAATTGTTCAACTGTTCTAAAATATTTATAATTTCTTGCCTAATTTGTGTGGAATCAACTTTTTGTTATTGTTCGGAATCGAAGCCATAAAATAGTTTTATTTATATGTTCACAACCTCCATAATACTTTTCCCATGAATTCTTATCATCTAACTTCAATCTAATTATACAACTATATCTTGAATTGTTCAATTGTGCTTAAAAAAAATGTTCAATTGTTCTAAAATATTTATAATATCTTGCCTAATTTGTGTCGCATCAACTTTTCGTTATTGTTTGGAATCAAAGCCATAAATAGTTATATTTATATTTTCACAACCTCCATGATCCTTTTCCGATGAATTCTTATCATCTAACTATAATCTAATTATACTTGCATGACTAAAAGTGTATATTGATACCATCAAGAGTTAATTGGCATTCAACTGGGAGGTCGAGCAATGGGATTATTTTAGGAGATGTCTTGACACTATCAAAATTCGTGACTTTATCCTAGATTCAATTGGATAGTCTTTATGCTCAAAAGGGATGTGTTGGGAATTTCGAACCGATGCTTGCGGAAGCTCCATGTCTAATATTCACTCATAACTCATACCAATTAATAATGTCTATAGCAGAAAAATAGATGAGAGAAAATAAATCAATCACAACACAAGATATACGTGGAAAACCCAAATCAGGTAAAAAACCACGAGCCGTCAGGACGACAGAAAAAGTTTCACTATATGATAAATTATTACAACCATATACTCCAGGATTCTCTCTCACAGCACAATCTCAAACCACGCTCACAACACTTACATGATCCTCACTAAGAAACCATAATATCTTCTAGTTCTCCCCTGAATATCACCCACAGATCTCTAACTTGATCCACTGATATTCCCTTAGATCTCATCCCGGATATTCCCATGGGTCTCTCACCCAGATCTCACTACACTCTAATGTTAAACGGTATTTCTTTTTTGTTCCACACAAAATAACCTAAATATAATGTTCTATTTATACTAGTTACAGGGAGTTTAAGATAAAAAGAAAGCATACTTCTAAATGTACAAGACTTACTTGTATCACATAAATATCATTTCCTTTTATGACAAGTCTTCTTATAAGTGTATTCATTTTCCTTCAAGCACAAGAACTTCCCAAAAGAACATTTTTCCTTTCCGCCAAAGATTTCCTGTTTCATGCACCCGCTTCCCAAACCGTTGCAAGTCACCTGGAATGGATCGCGTTCTTCATTTCTTCAGTTCTTATGGTTTTTAACCTCCCTAAAAAAATATCATTCCAACTTCCAAACGTTTTCCACGTCTCCAAGAAGCTCCACACCAGTCAAGTCTTGTTTGGTTCATTCGGGTTCATTCGGGTTCATTCGAGAATATGAGCCAACACCTAACAGGATGTGTTAGTGAAATCATTTTAGAAAGGTCTTGAAGGAGGAAACACATGCGATAATATGATTTTTAATAGCATTTGGTAAGGTATTTGCCCTCCAAAGATTGAGATTTTTGTTTGGAATTTGTTGTAAGGAAGAGTCTTGGTTAAAGATGTCCTGAATAGGTTTGGCATGCTTGTTGGCACAAATGTGGGTTGTCTCTTTGCTACGATAATGATGAGACAATTGATCATCTTTTCTTGAATTGCAATTGGTCTTTGAAGCCCTAGAACAGTTGTATGAATTAGTTGGGCATTGATTGTTTACGTTGCTATTTCGGTTCTAGAGTGGTTGAGAGGTTGGCAGGGCCTCTGCCCAAAGAAGAACTAGGATAGAGCTTGGTGATCACTACTTTTTGTAGTGGTTTGGATGATCTGGGAGGTGAGGAATGGGAAGGTGTTCCAAAATTTTGAAGCAAGCTGCTCTTAATCCATGGATATGGTGAAATTTAGAGTGGCTTGGTGGTTTATAAAATTTAGGAATGGTTCACAAGATCCCATCACCCTGATGTTAGAAAATTCTATCATATGGGGCCACACATGTGATCATTAAATGTGTTGTGCTATCTTTTGGTTAAGCCTAAATTAAAGTGATCTAATTAAGATTTAAAGTATTATGGCTTAAGGGTATAATTGTCATGGAATTAATGTGTAGATACCAGAGTGCTATTTCTAATTTGTTGAGGGGTCGAATTAGAAATAGCCAACATATAATAATTTGATTATTATATATATATTTAGGGTTATGGTCCCCAAATGACACGATACTTTTATTTTCTCTGTATCCCCATCAACAAAGCAAAATAGAACACGGTAGGGTTCATAAAGGTCGTGATAATTTGGAAGATCACAACCCATCTACCAACCTCTGGCAATGGATTCAGATACGCTTCCGCTTTCTAGATTTACTTTTTTTCTCTTGAATTGATATGGGTTATGTTATGTATATTAGGGTTTGGTTAATAATGATATATAAATATGTTTAGGTTATTTGGATTAATTATGTGCCTATGCATGTTGTTAGATTTGTGTTAATCGAAATTCTAACAATTGGTATCAGAGGTGCTCATAATTGATTCTTGAGGATTTAAGATTTGAATTTTCGGTATTAAAAAATAAAATCTGAACTTACTTTGTTTGCTGCGAATGATGCAGTTTTATTGTTTAATATGTGTTGAATACATAACCAAAATATTATTTTTTTTGTTTGATTTGTGAGTTCTGTGACATGGATTATTTGGGTTTTGATCTTTTGAATTTTGAGTTTTGAATTTTGACATAGATTATGTTTGCTGCTACTGCACGTTTTTGAATTATTAAGAAAAAAAAACCAGATGTTGTGTTGGAAATTTATCTGGGTTTTGTTTTGGGGTGATGGGTTATGAATCGGTGTTTGTCTTCGTCAAATGGGTTTTCACACCCAAACCGACCTACGCCCAGCCAACCATACCCATCGATTTCCTTCTCGGGTCAAGATCCATCGTTGGCCACACCAGGTCCAGCATCTCCTCTTATCGGTCAACGCGTGGTTTCCGATGAGAACCCATGCGTTTTACGACGACGATGGCGATCGTCGGGAGACCGCCACGATCTGGTTAAGATAGAACCAAGATCGGTCGCCGTTCGTTTCGTAGATCGGTGCTCCGTTCGATCGTCGATCGATTGGTGCGCTGCTGCTTGGCCGCCGTTTGTTGCTTTCTGGTGACATTCTGGTGGCTAAGGCGGCGGCAGCAAGAAGAAACTAGTGTTTACAAGTTGATTTTTGTCAGGCCCTTCTTTTGAAAATTCGAAATTCTTGAGGGACTGCTTTACAAATTATTTGGGCCATTATGTGATTTTAATAAAGTTTCAGAGTCAATTTATAATTTTCAAAACTTACAGGGTCTTTTGCAATTACAAAATTTTTTTGGGCAAATTTATAATTATTGAAAAGTTACAGGATCACATTGTAATTTTCAAAAGTTTTGGGCCAAATTTTAATTATAAAAACTTGAGGGCTTTTCTATAATTTTACAAAATAATGGACACTTTTGTAATTTTGATAAAATAAAATAAATTTTTATTTATTTTCATTTTATTTTAAGGATCAACTCAAATTCAAATATTTGGTGGTATACCTTTTATGATTAAATAAAGTAGTCAATCATTCTAAATGAGCTAATTAAAACAAGATGTCACCAAAGTGACCTCTCTTATGTAGATTGTTCATGAGGGATGTTGGATGTTCGTGTGTGTGTAAATTCATGCGGGTATTTACCGGCCCAAAGGAAGGTTAATACTTGATCGAATTGTACACACATCTGTGGTGGTAAACATGTGACGATTATAAGGTTTTACATGTGAATAATAAGTCGATCCAAAGATAGATTTATTATTTAACATAAATTATTGTCAATGTTTGATCACTACTAAAGGAGTACCACGTGTGTGTGTATAAATTCATGTGGGTATTAATCGGCCCAAAGGAAGGTTAATACTTGGCCGAATTGTACACACATCTGTGGTGGTAAACATGTGATGATTATAAGGTTTTACATGTGAATAATAAGTCGATCCAAAGATAGATTTATTATTTAACATTAATTATTGTTAATGTTTGATCACTACAACAAGAATACCACTTACAATTAATATTATTGTCTAAAGATTGATATTAATATTGTACTGGGTATCTTAAGATGAGACCGACCATTATTTGGTATATCTTTTATGGTTAAATAAAGTGATCTATCATTCTAAATGGGCTAATTAAAGCAAGATGTCTCCAAAGTAACCTCTCTTGTGTAGATTATTCATGAGGGATGTTGGATGTTTGTGTGTATGTAAATTCATGCGAGTATTAGTCGGCCCAAATGAAGGTTAATACTTGGCCGAATTGCACACACACCTGTAGTGATAAATATGTGACGATTATAAGGTTTTACATGTGAATAATAAGTCGATCCAAATATAGATTTATTATTTGACATTAATTATTGTCAATATTTGATCACTACAACAAGAGTACCACTTACAATTAATATTACTATCCAAAGACTTGATATTAATGTTGTGCTAGGTATCTTGAGATGAGACTTACCATTATTTGAATTTGTTGATCATTGTATTTGGTTATTAATGTGAGCATGTTTGTATGTTTGTGTTGATCACTTTCAAGCTAACGTTTTACTATATCTGCTAATACCAACTCTATACTCATGCTTAATGGGATCAACTTTAATGATTTGGAAGGAGAACATACTCATTGTTCTCGGCTGCATGGATCTAGACCTTGCACTTCGGGTTGAGTAACCCGCTTCTCTTACGGATGCAAGTTCTCCTGATGATAGGAAGAACTTTGAGAAATGGGATCGCTCAAATTGCATGAGTCTTATGATCATGAAGCGCGGCATTCCAGAGGCATTTAGCGGCGCGATATATGAAAAGATAACCAAAGCCAAAGAGTTCCTAGCCGAAATTGAAAAGCGTTTTATGAAAAACGATAAGGCAGAAAAAAGCACGCTTTTGCAAAGCTTGATTCTATGAAGTACAAGGGCAAATGGAACATAAAGGAGTACGTTATGGAAATGTCTCATATTGCTTCTAAGCTTATGGCATTGAAGCTAAAGTTGTCTAACGACTTGCTCGTGCATTTGGTATTAATATCACTTCCTGCACAATACATTCAGTTTAAGGTCAATTACAATAGTCAAAAGGAGAAATGGACTCTTAATGAGCTAATTTCTTACTGTGTGCAAGAGGAAGAGAGACTGAAGCGAGATAGGACCGAAAGTGCTCATTTGGCTAGCACCTCTAAGGATGATGGAAAATAGAGGAAGAATAATAAAGCTGCTAAACACCTTATGAGATTTGGACAAGCATAAAGCCTAGTCTAAAGCATTTTCACATTTTGGGATGTCCAGGTAAGGCAAGGCCTTACAGGCCACATTAAAGGGAATTGGACTCCAAAATTGTGAGCAGCTACTTTATTGGCTACTCTGAGCGATCTAAGGGCTATAAGTTTTATGATCCCACACTTCGATCAATTTTTGAAACGGGAACTGCAATATTTTTTGAGGATGTTGAGTTTGGGGGGAGAAATAAGGTTAGAGACATTATCTTTAAGGAAGAATCGGTTTCGATTCCTACTATCGCTTTTGACAATGTGCAGGTTTCTATACCTGTCATTGATCAAGAAGCGAATCTGGATCCTCAACCAGACAATGTTGAACACCCCCATTCAAGATGAGGTAATTGTTCCTGAGGGAAAAAACTTAACAACCTCAAGAACCAGTGTCATTAAGGTGATCCACTAGAGAAAGGAGAAATGCTATTCAGGACGATTTTTACGTATTTCTCCAGGAACATGAGGAAAACATTGGAATGATGGAAAGTGATCCAATCAATTTCCATCAAGCCATGCAGGGTTCCAACTCTCAAAAGTGGATTGATGCCATGAATGAAGAGTATAAGTCTATGCAAGACAATAAGGTTGTAAATGGATATTTAAAACCAAAGGGATTCGAAAGATAATGTGGAGAGGTATAAGACTTGTCTTGTAACTCAAGGCTTTACCCAAAAGAAAGGGATTGACTATAAAGAGACTTTCTCTCCGATTTTCAACGAAAGACTCTTTTAGGACAATCATGGCACTTGTTGCATATTTTGACCTTGAACTTCATCAGATGGATGTCAAGACGGCGTTTCTCAATGGTAACATTGACGAAACAATTTATATGGTGCAACCAGAAAACTTTGAGTCAGGAGACCCAAAGAATATGGTTTGCAAATTGACAGAATCCATTTATGGACTCAAGCAAGCTTCCCGTCAGTGGTACCATAAATTTCATCATGTGATTATCTCGTTTGGTTTTGAGTAAACGTTGGTGATAATTGTGTGTATCACAAATTCAATGGGAGTAAGCATATATTCCTGCTTTTATATGTCGATGACATACTGCTTGCCACAAATGATATAGGCATGTTGGATGAAACCAAGAGATTTCTATCAAAGAATTTTGAGATGAAAGATCTTGGTGACGTCTCTTTGTATTAGGGATCCAGATACAACGAGATCGCTCTTGGGGTATTCTTGGATTATCACAAAGGAGCTATATCGATATAGTGCTCAAAAGGTTTGGCATGCAGGACAACAAATCAGGTGACACCCCTGTCGCTAAGGGAGACAAGTTCAGTCTCAATCAGTGCCCTAAAAGTAACCTTGAAGCTAAGGAAATGCAGAAGATTCCTTATGCATCAGCTGTAGGGAGTCTAATGTATGCTCAGGTATGTACACATCTGGATATTGTGTACATTGTTGGTATGTTAAGCAAATATTTAAGTAACTCTATGATGGATCATTGGAAAGCAGCAAATCGGGTTATAAGGTATTTGAAGAGAACAAAATATTACATGCTCACATATAGGAGATCGGATCAGTTTGAGATCATAGAGTATTCGACTCTGATTATGCTAGATGTCAAGACAGTAGGAGATCAACATCAGGATACAAATACTTGTTAGCTGGTGAAGCTATATCTTGAAGGAGTGCCAAATAGACACTCATAGCTTCTTCCACCATGGCAACAGAGTTTGTATCATGTTATGAGGCATCCAACCATGGAATATGGCTGTGGAATTTTGTCATTGGACTGTGCATTCTGGAGGTTGTTGAAAGATCACTCAAACTATATTGTGACAATAAGTCAGCAGTGATATATTCTAATAACAACAGGAACTCATCTAGGTCAAATCATATTGACATTAGGTTCCTAGTTGTGAAGGAAAGAGTTCAGAAAGGACATATATCCACAGAGCACATTGGGACAAACTCCATGATAGAGGATCCGCTTACAAAAGGATTACCACCCAAGGTCTTTCATGAGCACACTGCTCATATAGGTGTTATTTTGTGTGAGGATATCACATTATAGTGGGAGTTTGTATAATTTTGTATTGTATTGCTCTATATTTTTATTTTGGATATATTTATGCATTTATGTATTTGGATATTTTTCTGATCAGAAATAAAGTATTCGGTTAATTACACTCTGTTACATTGTGTTAAGTTTTGATCTCACTAAGGAATAAAGTAGGACTAGTTGGAATAGACATGTATAGATCACATTGCATGTAATTTCCATACTACGCATCCATGATTGATCTATGTCATTTGGTTATGTTGGTATACGTGACCATTGATGTGTTTAGTCACGCTAAATGTGTGAAAGCTGATTTGATCCTATGTTGACATAATCAATGGACGAGATTGTTCGGATATACCCTAAAATTGTTATAGCAAAATTTTGGAGCTCATAAAATCATACACATTTGTAAAGTTACATATGTAGCCCAGTGGGAGATTGTTGGAAAATTCCATCATATGGGGTCACACATGTGAACATTAAATGTGTTGTGCTATCTTTTGGTTAAGCCTAAATTAAAGTGATCTAATTAAGATTTAAAGTATTAAGCTTAAGGGTATAATTGTCATGGAATTAATGTGTAGATACCAGAGTGCTATTTCTAATTTGTTGAGGGAGCCGAATTAGAAATAGTCAACATATAATAATTTGATTATTATATATAGGGTTATGGTCCCCAAATGACACGATACTTTTTTTTTCTCTATATCCCCGTCAACAGAGCAAAATAGAACACGGTAGGGTTCATAAAGGTCGTGATAATTTGGAGATCACAACTCGTCCACCAACCTCGACAATGGATTCAGGTACGCTTCCACTTTCTAGATTTACTTATTTTCTCTTGAATTGATATGGGTTATGTTATGTATATTAGGGTTTGGTTAATAATGATATATAAACATGTTTAGGTTATTCGGATTAATTATGTGCCTATGCATGTTGTTAGATTTGTGTTAATTGAAATCCTAACACCTGATTCTTCTTAATGTAGTAGAGTGTTATACGGATGAGAGCAAAGTAAAGTTTTTAGAAATAGTGGAATGGATCCCTCCATCGGAGGATGCTTTGAAGTTTAATGTGGACGGGTCAGTAAGGGTGTGTTTAAGGATCATAGAGGTAAAGTCTTTTGTATCTTCTCATGTAACATCGGGTTTTAAGATGCAAATACCACATAGATTCATGCTATAGCCAGAGTTTGTGATCTTTGTTCTTCTAGACAAGAGCTGGAAGGTAAAAATATTGTTTTCGTTAACGACTCTAGTTAGGTCACCGTTGCTTGGATAAATAACAGTGGTTGGGGAAATCTTAAGCATTCGGAGATGATTCTGGACATTCGAAGCAATCTCTGTAATATGGGACAGACCACTGTAGAATTTAGACCTAGAGCTTCCAACTCTTTTGCAGATATATTGGTAAAAAAAAGTTCTGGGAATTAAGGAGATATCATAAGTTAGAGTGATTTTTGAAGCTTGTTTCTCCTATTCTGGTTCCTGTTTTCGGCTTGTGTATTTGGGGGTTGCTGTATGGGTTGTTGGTGTTTTCTTTGGCTATGTTGTGGTCTTTATTGTCCTTTTTTTCGGGTATGTTCTGGTGTTTCTTTTTGTTTTTTTCATTTTCTTTCCTAGGTGTGTTCGTTTGTGTTCTTTTGTTGGACCTTGGTTGTGTTGGATGCTGATTTGGCTGTGTTGTTTTGCTCCCAGTTGTGGGGTTGTGCTCTGTTTTGTGTTGTTGAATAAAATTTTTGCTTCTAAAAAAATAAGAGTAATTGACATTGTCACCACGAGTTTAAAAATTTAATAGCACTCTTTAAAGAGTATTTCAAAACTATCATCAACTTAATAAGTTAAGTTTTAATAGCACCTAATGTGTAGACCTAACAAAAATGCTCTTAAAACATACACATAATATATCTCGTGTTTTTTTTCCAAGAATTTTTTTGGTGTTTTCGATACTTATTTTATATTTTCAAGAATTATTTTTTAATTTTCGAGATTTATTTTGTAGTTTTCAAGACTTATTAGGTATATTTATAATTTTGAGACTTATCAGATAAAAATGAAAATTTTCAAATTTTTTTTGTTCATCTTCTTCATCGTTCAACCTCCATTGGAGGTCTGTTTCATCTCCACAATGGAGGTTTTTGACAAAAAAAAACCTAGAAATGATAAAAACGTAATAAACAAAAAAGATGAGGGTATTTTTATATAAATTTAATTTATTAAAATAGTGTTACTCTTTAAAGTCAACAAAAAAGTGTTATTTCCCTCTATTTTCATACTAATTTTACATATAATATATTTTATTATACTATTATGTGAAGATATATATATATATATATTGAATATATATATTATTTATTAATATTATTATATATAAATATAATATTAATTATAGTTTTATATATACACATGTATATTATTATATACAATATATATTATATATAATTTATATATATATATATAATATAAATTATAGTATATATATATATATAAAATATAATATAATATAATATGGGCATTCTAGTCATTTGAATATCTTGTCTCGTCCAGTCCCTGTCATACCAAACACATAACAGTACAGTTAACAGTTAACAGTTTTGTCTCAGGCATTCCAAACACAATGTAGAACAATATGTCTTGTCTTGCCCTGTCCTGTCGTGTCCTGTACCGTTCCGTCCCATCTATGTGTCAAACGCACCTTATATTGTAGACATGTCGGCGGGAAAAAACCGTAACCGAACCATCATTTAAGGTTTCGAACCGGAACCGAAACCGGACCGGAATTGTGCATTGTAGCGGTTCCGGTTCTTGCTTTGGTAGAACCGTCCGGTTCGAATCGGACGGTTCCACTAATATATATATATATATATATATATAATTTTTTTATTTATTTTAGTTGTATTTTTTTAGGGAAACCAATAACATACATTTACAATTTTACTTTTACATATGTAATACTTTTTTAGTGAACGCAAAATAAAAAAATAAAAAAAAATCCGGACCATCGGAACTGCCGGAACCGTCGGTTCCAGATTAGGTTCCTCCAGAACCTGAAACCGTCAGTTTCGAATCGGAATCGGAATCTAACCGAAACCGAACCGACGACATGTCTCTATATGGTTTAGAGAGTTCATTCAGTCTTCCCATGTGTAAAATAATAATAATAATAATAATAATAATAATAATAATAATAAAAGAGTTAATTGTCGATTGTTTAATTTTACTTACGGATCTTGCAATCCAAAAAGCTAATATAGAGAGATGTGATATCCATTGATATGAATATATACCGTTCTCATGCATTTTGTGTTTTCAACATTTACTGAGTTTCACATTTGTTTATCTCTGATAGACATTGATAGACATCATTTACGTTTGTTGACTATGTTACTTTTTTTTTGGGATTGACAATGACACTTTGATTATTAATATATTTGTTTTTGCTTTTATCTTCTTTTTTTCCCCCACAAACTCAAAAATTTTAGATATTTATGCTATTATGCTGACGACACTTATCGGTAAAGATAATTATTCATTATATTAAATATCAATTCAAACAAAAATTGTTTAGTGTTTTAGTGTGTCTAAAAAAATATAAAGAAGGCCAAAGTGTACAGACACCTAAACCTAATAGAGGTAGTTGGTAACAAAGTGGGTCTCAAATAAGATTAGAAAATAAATGATTGAGTGCCTTTTTGCTGATTATAATTAATTATTCAGTTAATTAACTGGTAGAATCTACCATTAACTGAATAGAACTGGTCATGATTTTGAAGAGATTTTATAATAATTATAATGTCCGTTTACACATTTACTTATTTATTTTTTCAAAATCATCTTCAAACAGTAAAATTAGATGGAAAAACCTCTTTTCTAATTATATCTTGAAGTCGGATTTAGAGAGCTCATAACAATAGATTTTAAAAATATATATACGTAACAACAAATTTAAAATAAAAACTAAAGAAAGGGTAATGTTAACCTATATTCAAAGGTCACAGGTTAAGACACTATAAAGATAAGTTAAAATATATTTATTATCTTGTTTATGTATTTATTGTGATTAAAGACAATAAATACAATATAAATCTTACTTTCTATAGTGTTTTAATTTATAATTTAGAATACATTATAACAATACCATTAAAGAAATATTTAACTATTATAATAAACATTTTGAGTAAGGGGCCCTAGAGGATTCAACGCGGCTTATCCGTTGTAAATATCACTAGCTATGCTAGCCAGTACTTTCCATTAACTTCACCACAAACTTTAAATTTAATTGTCTTGATATTCTAAACAAATTGGTATTTGAAATTATTCAACTATCTTTTAAAATGAATGAAATAATTGAAAGATGCATGCATGTTTTCCTTTACTCAATTTAATCCAGTCTTCTCTTATCACCCATATCTATGTTGATTTTTAAAACAAAAATGTGTAGTGACAGTTTATGTTCGGTTATTAATTAAACTTGTTAATTTCTAATAATGTCAGTTGGACATGAGGATAAATATATTAATATTTGACCGACTACAAGCAAAGCAAGGCACACTTTGTGTGTTTCTTTTGGGTATTTTATTGTTGATAATTGGGTGTTTTGTTGGTCATCGCCCCCTCTCCCACTAACGAAAATACAAGGTTCTAGGATTAAGGTTTCTAAAATATTCTTTAATTTATAGCTAAATTAATTCTTTTTTTTCTTATCCTCATAAAGACAATGGAATTCAATAAAGTTGATATCTATACATCCAATGGAAGTGGATAAAGTAAGAGTGGCCACTCGCTCTCCTCTCTCTTTTTCTCTAACGTTCGAAAAATGCAAGTCTTAGTAGCAAATTCAAAGTAATTAAGAGTGGCCATGACCACTTATTTAAAAAAAGAAATCAAACACAAGAAAAAATAGTTTAATGAAGAAGATGATGATGTTGCATTAAGAGACACTGATTAGAGGAGTTTGGTAAGTGTGAAGATGACATAGTAAAGAACAATGTGTCATCTTGTCAATGAATACAACGTTTACGCGGACATATTGTTTATTATTAACTTATATATAATAATGTTCGTGCTTCTTCAAATTATTAAAATTAACAGAAACGAATAGAAAATTCAAAATAATAGATGTTTACATCATCTTATGCGTCACAGTCCATAAATTTCAGTAGTATATGATGAACTATTTAATTATCAACTTTTGCTGATCAGCTTGAAGATGAGAATGCAAAAGTGATCAAACGTGTGCTCTCCACTTGACCGAATGAAAATTACATGCGAAGCGGGGACGTGTCCGCCGCAATCATGCACACATACACTAGACACTGACACACAACACACATATGTTATATGTATGCATAAGATAATAGACATTTGAATTAGTGAGATTTCGACCTTTTTGTCAGGACGAACCAACAGCTAGCCAACCAATGGCGGCCCTTGTCGGACCCTGACACAACCATTTACTGTCTCATTTCTAGTTCTGCTTATAATTTGACCATATCTTCATATATGTATTACGTGGACGGCCTTTCATCTCCTATTTTGATTCGTTTTTCCATCTAATTTTAGTCCAATTAATTCTACAACTGGGGTTGCACGTGAACTCGATCCCTACGGTACTTATGTTTGTGTGCACGTAGGGTTTTTATTTTTATTTTTATTTTATTTTTAAAAAAATAGGTTTTCAATAATATAAGTTTTTATCCGTTTACATTAAGAAGAAAATTTTCATATATATGATTGACAAAACAATACCAATCAATAAATGCAGGTCATGTTGGATTTTGGTAAAATAGCTAGTTTAATTAATAAAAAATTCAAAACATTGTGTGTATAAGAATAAGGGTCAGTTTGGTATTACTGTAACTTTTGTAATAATCACTGTTAACTGTTTTGAAGAAATAATCAGCTATGAAATTAATAAGCAGATGTTTGGTTAATTGTATTTGGTAATTTTATTACAAAAATGATGAGATTAGTTACAATGACTAAAATGTACATAGGTTTAGACTATATATATTTTTTTCATTAATTACATAAATTAAGTGAATATTTAAGTAGAATATTTAAATTGGAAAAAAAAATTCCATAAGAACAATAAAAATATGTTTAAAAGATTTTATAAATCAAATCAATATTTAAATAGAATATTTAATTTTGAGATGAAATAAGAAATATAAATGATTTTAACTTGATTTCATAAAGATAATAACGATATTTTAAAAGAAGCATTAAATGCTGAAATAGATTATTCCATAATCACTTTCAAAAAGTAACCCCTCACCTACCTCTCAAAATCACTGTAAAACTTGTTAGATTATCAATTAATCACTTTTGAAAGTTTTACTAAACATAATTTTATGTTAAAATTATAAAATAATTTGATTTTAACTTTTCAAAAGCAATACCAAACTGACCATAAGTGTGCTAGTTTCAAGCATATTCTATTTATTACTATTATTAATTTTTTTACGGTTCCAATTTACGAATCACATTTTAAAGATTTTTTTTTTTCTGATATTGTATAAGTGTAGGAAAAGTTACTGATAAGCAACTTCCAGAAAGTAAGATGAAAATTAGGTATTACCGGCCAGGATCGGATCACCATGGAGACCAAAAATCTTTGAAGAAAAAGAATTAATGATGAAATTTATATTTTAATACTAAGTTTTAATCATTTAACCCCCAATTTTATTATTCTAGTTTTGCCCCTATTACCCGTGAAACTTTCATTGTTATGTTAGGTTTCGGCCACAAAAAGATATTTGTGTTCTTACAAGTAAAATATACGTTGACACCCCACCAATGTGGTGGGGTATGAATCCATCAATCAAATAATTGTGGGTCATAACCCCAGAAAAGACATTTTCTACATCATGCGGTATGTGTGCCACTTAATTGAATATTTAATGGTACACATATATTATGGTATTGTCATTAATTAGTAATCACTAACAAACTAATGTTTAGTGGTTAATAATGGTCTACTTTTTTTTTCTTTTATAGTATCTATATATCAAAACAACAAAAAATTATCAAAGATATCAACATAGTAACGATGGGTATTAAAAGTTTATTGTAGAAATGATTATCTACAACGGGCACATAAAGACCTATTGTATATATTTACATTAACAGTACACCTTAATAAAATATATATTAAAAACGGATAAATAAAGGTCCATCGTAGAAGTTTTACATTTACAATTGACATAATATGTTGTAGATTATAATAAATTATTACGGATAATGTCCGTTGTTAAAGATAATTGGTGGGAAAAAAATTTTAATTTTTCATTTCCTGCTAAAATTAAAAACTTTTCATTTCCCACCAATAACAAAAACTCTTTTATTTATACTTCTTCATTCTTTAAACAAAAATTCAAAACTTTTCATCTCCCACCAATAGCAAAACTCTTTTATATATACTTATTCATTCTTTAAAGGGTGCTTTTCTTAAATAACCATAAATTTAAGGTTTTATTCAAGATTATACATGTTCAATAAATTGATTGTTTTTATCCAAGAGAATTTATTTTTGGACAATAATGACCTTAGTGGAATGTAATATGTCATATTATTTGTTGGTTTTTTAAAATTGAAAAGAAATTAAAAATAAAATAAAATAAAAAGAGAAGAAAAGCAAGTCAAATAAGCTTATCTTGATTACAGAGAGAGAGAGACGTGGTTTTAGAGAGAGAGAGAGAGAGAGAAAGCGCAGCTGGTTTCAAATCGGTTTTTTAGAGAGAAATTGGTGTTTTGAAGACAAACGAAGAAGAGACAATGACGAACAGCAAAGACAATGAGACGAAGAGAAACAAAAGGGGGTTTGAAAGGGGTTTCCGGTTGAAGACGTAAGTGTTAGTCAAATTTGTTTCTTTTGGAGTGAGATAGAAAAAAGGTATGTTCTTGAATCAATTAGGGTGTTGTTGTAATTTAAATACGATTTTTTTTTTGGCTTGGTCATTGAATCAACTTTGATGGTATATTCTTGAATCAATTGGTTTGTTAAGTTAGGGTTTTGATTTGTCAATTGGTTCTTGCATCAGTTAGGGCATATATTTTTTTAAACATTACATATATTTGAGGAATTTCTGTAAGGGTTTTGCTATTAATGATTTTTATTTTACTTAATTATATTGTGTTTTTGTTTTTATCCACCAAGAATCACCCATTGATAATAGAATCAGTCTATGATAATAAAAATTAAAGATGAGAACCGTAAGAAGATGATAAGAATCTAGATACAGATTGAGGCCCGTATCCAAAAAAATAAAATTAAATAAGAGATGAGATAAAAAAAAGTACAAATTTATGTTATTATGTGGTGTGCTCATTTAGCATGGGAATTGCAACTTACAATTGTACTAAAATATTGACCAGGGGATATATACGTATATGCAGATAGAGATTGATTGATTTTCTAGGTTGAGAAGTGGTTTGTTGTGATTATCGAAGATGTGTTCAAACTATAAAATTGCATATGGTATTGAATGCAGATGGATATTAATAGAAATGATGCCCTGTAATTGTATTTGGTATACCCGAGAGATATATGGTCATATAACATAACGATAAACACTTACTGCAAACATAAATGTATATGCAAGATTGAAAGAGTGTTGCGTAATTGCAGTGAGTTAGACGACTTCAGGAGTAGCTGTTTTGGACATTATTTAGATATGCTAGAACAGGGTTATTTTTATGCCCAATACATACACAATTTGTTTGTAAGACAAATCAGACCTCCTGGTGTTAGCACAAACTAAGGTTAGATTTTGTTCTAGGGAGTTTTATTTGTGCATCGGTCTAAAGTTTGGTGAGCTAACATATATATTTTTTAGGAATATCAGGCGGTTACACTTGGTTTTCACTTTAAATATTTAGGTGGATTGCATTTGTTGGTGGACAACGTTATCGATGCAATGTATTGTACATCCATAACATGGGGATAGAAACATGCGTAACACAAACACTTTTTAGAACGTTGTAGGACCCTAAAGATGGATATAAAATGAACATGTAGATGCATAAATTTTCTATTGTACAAGCGAAAAAATGATCCTTATGAGAGAACATTTTTTCAAATATGTTGATGTTCTTGATTGCAATTTCTTTATAATTATTACTATTTCTTTGTCATTTTGGAATTACAAAATATGAATGTTTGACTTGTTTTTAACACCTTTGTTTTTCACTTCAGGATGCACTTGGTAAATATTGGGCTCAAATTCAGTTGGATATCCATCAATAGTTGCCAAGTATTTTCTATCCGACTATTTTGATGTTCCTCTAGATTAGACTTCATATGCAATCGGTGAGAAATCCCTTTGGGGAACGCA
Organism: Dipteronia dyeriana; assembly: GCA_032871835.1. Taxonomy (NCBI): domain Eukaryota; kingdom Viridiplantae; phylum Streptophyta; class Magnoliopsida; order Sapindales; family Sapindaceae; genus Dipteronia; species Dipteronia dyeriana. The sequence continues at coordinate 78,739,715 of CM065301.1, read as the reverse complement.
TTGGGCTAATGTTGAATTGGTTAGTTACTTGGATTATTCAATTTAATATTTCTTCCATTTGTCAATGATTTGAATATGAATTTATGAATAAGTCCATTAGATTGTCTCCACTTCAATTTCTACAGTAGGATAACGAAATCATCTTTGGCATTTTTCTCTACTGATTTGAACTAGGTTTGTGTGTACTCCAATGGGTGTTAATTTGATTTATCTTGAGCCATTAATTTCTTCTATTAATTTGATTTTGTATTCCAATGGCTAGGTTTAGATGAGTTTGTGTTATTTGATTTTATTATATTCATTCTTTTGAGTGATTTGAGGAAGACTAAGGTGTATTCCAACGATGAAAGATGTGTGATTTGATATTATCAAATCTTTTTTTTTTGAGTGATTTGAGGAAAACGAAGGGGTAATCGATAAAGGATGTGGTATTGATTCGAGTATATTGTTTATAAATTTATCGTGCAATGTAACATATATTACATCGTGTAATGTATTGGATATTACAACGTGTATTGTATTGTATATGACATCGTGTAATCATTTTGAAAATAGTTTTTACTAGTCTATTGTAAATTGTTTGAATGCAGATTGTGGACTAGCTTTTTTGCAAAGAGGATTTGGATTTTAATTGCCACTTGACTGATTAATTAATTATAATGTATGTTAACGTTAAGTTTGATTTGTTTGTACCATTAACGTAATCCCCATTGAAAATTAACTATTATACAATAAAATATGTGTTCGATTCCTCTTGTTGGGTTATCTATAGCTTTAAGTTTACAAACGAAAAGAAACCTTACTTGTTGGTTTTATGATTAAACATTGAGTATCAGTTGAATCACAAAAACTGAAAAGAAGATTATTGTATATATGTTGAACAATTATCATGGTGCTAATGTACAATTTGTTTGAATGCAGATGGTTATTACTGGAGAAGAAGATCTGGATCAGTATTTGATATACTTAAGAGATACATGGGCATATAACATAACGATAAACAGTCACTACAAACATAAGTTCAAACGTCAGATTGAAAGTGCGTTGGACGATTGCGGTGAGTTGGACGACTTCAGAGGCAGCTGTTTTGGTCATTATTTGGATATGCCAGAAGGGAGTTATTTTAATTGTCTCTTAAAGGCTCATTGAGAGCCAAGAACAAATATAAAGTTAAAAGCAACGGTTGTCAATAAGTTATCAATAATCGTGTAATGGTTACTACATTTCTTCGTGTAATGTTTCTTAATTTTCATCGTGTAATGTTTTCTAATTTTCATCGTATATTGTTTCCTAATTTTCACCATGTAATCTTTCCTATACCTGGTACCTGGTACCTAGTACCTAGTATACTGTCACAATGTATTTGGTACATGATACAGGAATTTACAGTAATAAATAATTTAATATGATTGAACATAATAAAACAATAACAAAACAGTAATATTAAAATATAAATTTAAGTTCAAATACATGATCTGAAATCTAAAATAATTAAATTCAACTACAAGTTCTGAAAGCAACCAGTAGAATAGGTTTAAACACCAATAACATCTTTATCATGCCACAAATCTCTTGTACTAGTCTGCCCTTGGGGGCATGTTCGTTTGTTATGACCTTGACATCCACAACCACTACATTTACATTATTTACGTGTTTGAGTAGGCTGGGTCTCGGTTGTATTTGACGTTGTAAATCCGAGGGGAGTTGGACAATTTTATCGATTATGGCCAGCTTGTTTGCACTACGAACATGTTCTAGATTTCTTTCCACGATATTCTCCGGTTGATGGAATCCTAGTCTTCTTTGGTCGGCCAGCCTGCGATAGGCATGGAGAAGCTTTCACAACTATTGAGCTGATTTCTTTAGGAACAACCCATTTGTTTTTATGCCCCGACTGGTCTAATAACTCTAGAATATGCTTCAGCCAAACTGGATTTCTTATAGTGATCTGAGCAAAATCGATGAATGGTTTTTTTACAAGCACTTAAAGCAGCCAATGCATGTTTACATGGCAACAAATCGATTTGGAATTCTCGACAACTACATGTCGTCTCAATAAGGTTTACTAGGTCGTCCTTATCACCATCCTTAACCAAGAATTCATTCCCATCGATCGGACGTACCGTAAACATAGTAGAATCTTCGTTACGTTAATCTAACAAAGTTGTTGCCCATGTCGTCAATTTTGAGCGTAAAGTGTCTGCATGATTCCGACGATCGTGGAACCATTTTTGCATCATATCCCGAATGAACTCGATCAAAACAGCCACAAGCATCTGATGTGCATGTCGTAGATATGAGTTTAAGTTGTAACACCCAGTTTTTCAGGCCCAATTGAAAGGCCCAATTTGAAAAAAAAATGGGATAAGCGTGAAGCAGAAAAGGCATCAGGTGAGTAAGCCAAGTGAACTGCATGGTTGACAGGCAGCTGTGAGCTTGGTTAATTAGCTCACAACTTCAGCTGTGTCCTTTCATAAGTATATATATATATGAGGATAAATGTTGTGAGAGCTAGAAGGCAGTAGAATCAAGCGGAAGAAAGGAAGGAGAAGAAAAGAGAAAAGTCAGTGATGCTCTCGTAATTTCATATTTCAGTTCTTCTTTGATATCCAGTATCTAATTGGATTTCGTGATTGATAGGGAAAGAAGTCGAAGGGAACCTAGCATACTCAGTCTAAGATAAGCTTGGCGTCTAAGTTGTGAGTGAATTAAGTTTCAGTTTTGTTTTTAACTCAAGTTTACAGTTTTATGCTTTAATTGCTGCAAATCATTTTAAGCTTTTTATTGCTTTTTATGATTGATGGTGAGTATACAGATAACCAAATATATATATTTATGCTTATATTAGCATTTAGAAACAGTATATATTATTTTTATGAATTATCAAGAAGAGATTATGATTTCTATAAAAGCACCATGTACCCTTCCCCAGTTATGATTATGGTTGGCTTTTGGGGCCGTTCTACACATGTGTTTGTCATGAGCCGCTCTGCATGTGCATGACCAGAGAAAGAGTAATAGAGTCGCTCTGTCCGAGCATGACCAGAGAAAGAGTAATTGAGTCGCTCTGTTCGGGTATGACCAGAAGTTATTCATGACTGCGTTTGCCCAAAGTATTTCGGCTTACGTATGGAGGATATCCCCGGTACGAATTTGGTGAAGATTAAGATTTTATAAAGTATTTATTCTTGTTCAACAAAGAGAAGCATTCAGTTTATTCAGCACGAAAGTAGATATATTTTCTTATACCATTATTACTGAATGCTTATTGTAAAGAGATTTAGAAAAGTGTTTTTAAAAGTTTTCATTCACTCACTGGGAGTTATCGATCATCCTTTCACTCTTAAATATTTATCCAGGTAGCTGCTCAGTTGTGCGGACTCAGAAGTTTTGAGGTGGGCCACTCGATGACATCATGAAGCATAAAAGTCATGCATTTTAAATTTTCATGTACATATTTAAAAATATGAGGTCGGCATGGTCGGGACGGTAGGCATGGTCGGGACGGTAGGCATGGTTGGGACGTGGTCGGATTTCTGCTCGGTCTGTTCGGCCTACTCGGCCCACTTGACCTACTAGGTCCACTTGACCTACTCGGTCCACTTGACCTACTCGGCCCACATGGCCTATTCAGTCTACTCGGCCTACTCGGTTTTCTTACTCGACCGTTTCATCTCCCACTCGGGATGACTGGTTACTTAGTTTTTAAAGTTGTCGGTTTTTGGTCCGAATGGTCATTTTTGATAAACTTTTTGTAACGGACAAAAATATATGTAAAGAAATTATAATTATGTACATTTTGTACTCTCCAGTATTCTCCTTACATTTTATTTGATTCAAACAAGTATTTCCGAATGGAGATTTCAGCAGAAAGTCCTTTTATTATGCTAGAGAATGTAGAGCCCATAGGGTTTCCCTCGTACTCAAGAGAGAGGAGTCAGGGTGGGTATTGTCATAAGCATTCTGCGATGTTTGATGTCAATATCGTGTATCTTCGTACCGGAGAGTATGCATAACAGCCCTTAATTCAATGTTGCAAGTAGATGAATCAATCCTCAAAATATCTTCTACTGTATTCATTAAGTCATCGTATATAAAATCACGAGTTACAAATACCATTTATGAATCACCACCCTCCTGGTTCTCACCAAACCACTGGGCACCGAATGAAATAATAAATCTCAACTCTCCCATTACTCTGCACAAACAGCATACCAAAACAGTATAATATTATTACACAATTTAATATATGTTTCATTGTACGGAGACATGTTAATATTATTACACGATTAAATATACATATCTTTACACGATAAAAAATTTCGTCGTCCAATGATTCTGGGTTAACAAAAATAGGGTTCGTAAAACATTCAAAATCGATTTCACATTCTGTTTTTATTACAAGAAAAAACAACATACGACCCTAGAAGAGATTCAAAACAAAAGCGAAAACAAAAACAAAAACAACATACCTTCGATTGCAAAACGACTAATTTCTAGACAATGTACATCTCCAATCGTTTTCTATATTGTAGAGAGAGAAGGTTGATGAGAGAGAGAAGGTTGATGAGAGAAAGAGTGGGTATAGAGATAAGGAGCAATTTAGGATAGAGATAAATAATTCATAGAGAGAGAGAGAGATGCTGATGAAAGAAACATATTATTAATATGTGTTTGAGAGATATAATTTTAAAATGTTTTTTCATTAAATTGAAAAAACGTTTTTCATTAAATTCAAAAAGTAAGGGTATTTTTGTAAAGTTACCTATAATAGTGAATAAAAACAATCAACTTATTGAAAGTGCATATTCTTGAATTCAACCTTAATTTAAGGCTATTTAATGGAATTCCCTCTTCTCTAAAACTATCATTTTCTTCATGTTATCACACTTTTGTCTCTCTCATTTAATCATTTCTTTTTTATTTTCTCCAAAATATGTTTCAATTCTATATTTCTATTGTTTTGATTTTCTTGATGTGTAATTAAAAGTTAGTTCTATTAATTTGGGTTTATGTTCTTTATCTCCTTTGTGTCTTACTCTAACACATATAATAATTTTTATAGTTTGATTTTTAAGATGTTTGCTTAATTAAAAAGAATTTTTATTTTTCTTGGTACTTTATTGTATAAGTTTATTTGTTTTATATATAACTGCTATTAATTCTCTTATTTTTATATTATTAGTTTTTAATTTATCATTTTATTTTAATTATGTAAGTGTTAATTTTGGTTTTATATAATTTTTTTTATGAGTGTGATAATTATTATTTCTTCACTTTTTTAGATATTTTTTTCTTTTTATGTAACACACAAGATTTCTACAAAAAAAAAAATCATTGATATTGAACTAGAGAAAGAATGGATGATTAAAATATGGATTCTAGAATCATATAAATTTATCCATAAAAAAATCGTATAAATTTCAATTTCAAAAAGCAAAAACAAAAATAATTAAAATTTATAGAATTTTCAGATGGGCAAAATATGAAATCCCCCAATATATTTAAAAAAAAAACATAAGAGTTTCTAAAGCTGGCAAAACCTGTTGTTAATACAGCATTGACAACGCGCGTTGACTGTGGTAACTACTTCATTTACTACAGTTGTTGTCCGTTGTAGATGACATTATTTATTACGGTTAGTCCCCGTTATCAAAACATGTTATTTTCCATCACAGCTAAATAGATAGTGGACGTTGTGTCCGTTTTAGATAAACATCTACAACGGGCATTGCCCGTTGTAGATGAACGATTTTCTAGTAGTGTATCTATCTATTTAGATCATGTATTTTTTTAATTTTTTTTTTGTTATTGATAGGATTCAAACCGCTGATTTGAAAATCATTTACCCAAATTCCAAACTCGCACATCTACCAGTTGAGCTATGCCTCTGAAGGCTAGTGAGTTTGTGTCAGGTTTGTAAATCAACTTTCATGAATCTTGTGTAGTTAGAGTGGGAAAGAATATGCTAAGAGATGAGGGATGGGTTGTGTGTTTCAAGTGTAAGCTAGGTTCTTTTCCTTTAAACTATCTTGAGTTACCTCTCGGTGCAAGACCATGTGCTAAGGCTTTTTGGAAGGATCTTATTAGTTGTCTCGAATCCCAGTTGGCTTCTTAGAAGATGTTAATAAAGGTGGTAGGTTGGTGATGATTGAAGCGGTATTGTCTAGTATCCCCACTTACCACATGTCAGTTTTTTAAATGCCTGTTAGGTTGGCTCTTTCCATAGAGAAATTGTAATGAATTTTTTTTTTTGGAGAGATAGGGTGGAAGAAAGAAAGATTCATTTTGTGGCTTCGGATACCATTTGTAAAAATGAAAAAGTTGGCGGTCTTGGGGTGGGAATAATTTTGGACAAAAATACGAGTCTTCTAGCTAAGTGGGTGTGGCGTTTTGGTAAAGATGTCTCCTCTCTTTGAAAGAGAGTCATTTGTGCTAAATATGGTATATCAATGGGAGACTTACAATGGGATTGAAGTGTTCTTCTTCTTGCTCTTTTTAAGTAAAAGTTGTCCATGTTTTATTCCACGAAGGTTCCTTGTCGAAGAAACTTCTAAAAGAGGTGATCAAGATGATTGTGGGCAATGGTGAGCGGGTTCGTCTTTGGAGAGAGTTAGTGTGGGATTCTAAGTCTTTGAAACTTGCTTTCCCTAGAATTTATTCCCTAGCTATGAATAAGGATGCTTGCTTGAATGAGTATGGGGTGTGGAATGCTCCAAGTGGAATGGGAAATCGCCTTGAGAAGACCTATTTTCAATTAGGAAATTGAGCTTTGAAGGTGTTTCTTGTCTTATCTTGAATGCATCTCATTAGGCATTTGGTTTCGGATGCTATTGTGTGGACACGTAGCTCCAATGATCTTTTTTTTCATAGGTTCCTTCCGAAGATATTTAGAACAAGAGAAGGTTGATAATAATTCTTCACTACTATCCTAAAATTTTCCTTTATACATAGCAAGGTGACAATGTAATTGCTAGTATATTATCAATCATCTGAGGACTCCTCTTCCTCTTCTACATCACTTGCACTCATCCATGCATTTTTATTGATGGATCTAATGCAAGCTTTCATTCTAGTTTACTAAAAGGAGTAGTTACCACTCTTCAAAGTGGAGGCCTGGCACTAGAAACACCTTCTGGCTTCAAGTCACCCATAGCTAATACGGATACTAGTACACCCTCAAGTTACCAAACTCATATGATCTAATCTATTGGAATGTCCTTAAATACCCTACCTACGAGCCTTTTATTAATGGAAGCTCGCACACTCAATTCCTAGATTTCCACTTGAAATCCTAAATGAGATTCCTTTACAATCTTTCATACGACAATGATCTAAGTGAAGTGCAAACATACAAACATGATGCAAACACAAACAAATAGAGTATATAGATCAAGTATACTTTATGTAGAGTTAGATCCAATCAAATCAAGCTCACAATAAAAATATCTAACTCTTAATAACATGGAATTCGAAATCTAAAATATGCAATTAAATCCTTACCCAAATATTCCTATAAAACTAAAAACATGTCAATTAAAGTTAGGATACTAAATCTACAATATCAATCACAACACTAGTTTCAAATCCGGTGGAAAAAATCAAAAGTTGAATTCCAAAAAAATCTCACTCTTAGAAAAAGTAGATTCATATAATAAAAATCATAATCAAAGTATTTTAATCCTAAAACATGTGATTAAAACCAAAAAATCAACAATCAAGCATAAACACAAGTTTTCTAGATTCTAGTTCATGTTTCTCAAAATTAGCATGAAGAATATTCAATTAAAAGATTAAGCTAATTTTGAAATCAATTAAAACAAGTCCAAAAATAGGATCCAAATCATTCTCATCACATTTCAAAATCAAACCAAGTGATTAGAAGAAACAATCACATAAAAAGATGAAGAGAAGATGATTTACGTATAAATTAAAGAACAGTCTATTAAAACAGAAGCAAATCACAAAATTTGGACTCTAGTCAACTCACTAAACACTTGGAACTTGTTCTCCTTTGTAAAACAAAATTTGTAGATTTTGAATCACAAAAATCGGATCTAAAATAAGTGAGATATCACAAAAACAAAAATTGACAAGTTACTTGAAAAATATGCACAAATTCAAATTTAAATGAGAGGGAACACAAAAGAGATTAGGGAACTATTAAAATGTTGACACCTCAACTTCCCATTGAGGCGCATGGCCACCATGAGGGCAGAGAGGTGTCTCTCCCGTGGAGGCCACACGTCTCTATGGGAGAGGGGCCCTTTGGTTATTTGCCATGGTCTCTTCCTAATTCTTCCCTTCGCGTTCCTATCGCATTTTCGACTGTTCTCCAGGCTCAGATCTCGAAATTAATCGAATGAGTAACCGAAATGCTCAGAATTCAAAAAAGAACATTTTAAATATATTTGAACATTGAATTCAATCATAATAATTTTGGATTTTTTAAAATACCCTCGAATAAAAAAAAACTGGAAATAACTCTAAAGCACACAAATCTTTGAGTGAGTAACCGAAACGTTCGGAACTCAACAAGGAATATTATGAAACATGTTTGGAATCCGAAAATAGTCAAACACAAACAAATAAACATAAAAATACACAAGTATGTTATTTTTTTAGAAATAATCCAAGAACATGCAATTTCATAAAAGTCGTTAATATAAATCTAATGTATATGCATACAATAACATGTGTGTACATTGTTCTACCAAATAAGTACAATGATACAAGGATGCAAATGAATGATATATGTGTTTGTGCATATTCCTTGCAAGAGAAGAAAGAAACTCAATACCTAAGCATCCAATTAAGCATTGTTCTCTTGAAGACGAAACTTGCATGCAAAGTTGCTTTCCTCCGTTAAATCTCGATTCGATCTCGAACCACCTAATCAACTAGGCAGTACAAATAAAAAGTGTTTTGTTATGGAATCAAGTCAGTATAAATCTAAAACCTAATAGTAGGATATAAGAGATATCCAATATAAAGTAGACAATCATTCGGATTGGTCGCTTTAAGGATATACTTTTATCCAACTAGTGAAAGATGGTGTTGCTCGAAGGTGGTTGAATGGTTCAACCCGTGGATGTTTCATCTTCGAAGGTTATCTAGTAAAAATAACGTGTCAAATGTCTCTAACTCAAACTCTCTTATATTTGTGTTTTGTGTTGTTTATATCTTGTTTAATCTATTAGTATTAAATATCTTTGTAAACAAGATTCTTGATAAGTTTGAGTTGCAAACACTTTGTTGAATCAATATGTGTCTCTTGTATCTTTTTGTATAGTGTTGAACATTGTATCTTGTGAAATTATATATCAAGTTATAAAGTTCTACTTAGTGAATTTACATTGTAATATTCAAAGTACAAATTATGGATTTTGCTTTGCATTGAAAATATTTGTATATGAGGTACATTGTCTCCTGTTATATGTATGTTTTAAGTGTATCACATTCTTTCATATTTGTGATTTTATGTTTATACACTAAGGGTGGTGATCGAATTGAGCTTACATGTGATGGTTGTTATCTAATAACAATTATTTTAATGGTTAATTTGTTTGCTCGTCGAGTTTTTGATAAAAGTCTCAAAAGAGGTTTAAAAAATAGAGTGTCAACCTATTCATCCCCTCTATTCTGTTTAATGCATAACCTTGTAGGAATTTCTCAAAGCAAACATCACTCGAATATATCTGATTCTAGCTACTAGTGCATAGGTATCGAAGTAATCTATTCCCTTTTTTGTTTAAAACCCTTAGCCATCAGTTTGACTTTAAAAGTTTGAATAGATCCATATGTGTTATATTTTCTTCTAAATACCCACTTAATGCTTATTGCTTTAGATTCTTCTGGCAAATCTACTAAAACCCATGCTTGATTTAACATTAATGAATACATCATATCCATTATAGCCTCTTTGCAAAAGAATGTGTCTCTTGAAGCCATTGATTCACTTAGAGTTTTAGGATCTTCTTCTACATTTAATAGAAAGGGTATTTTATTCAAAACTTGATTTCTATCTCCTTCTATTAAAAATACAATATACTAAGAAGAAGTAAAATCTAGATCTTACCACGTAAAAATGACGTGTCAAATGTCTCTAACTCAAACTCTCTTATATTTGTGTTTTGTGTCGTTTATATCTTGTTGAATCTATTAGTATTAAATATTTTTGTAAACAAGATTCTTGATAAGTCTGAGTTGCAAACACTTTGTTGAATCAATATGTGTCTCTTGTATCTTTTTGTGTAGTGTCTGAACATTTTATCTTGTGAAATTATATATCAAGTTGTAAAGTTCTACTTAGTGAATTTACATTGTAATATTCAAACTACAAATTATGGATTTTGCTTTGTATTGAATATATTTGTATATGAGATACATTATCTCTTGTTATATGTATGTTTTAAGTGTATCACATTCTTTCACATTTGTGAGTTTATGTTTGTAGACTAAGGGTGGTGATCGAATTGAGCTTACATGTGATGGTTGTTATCTAATTACGATCATTTTAATGGTTAATTTGTTTGTTCGCCGAGTTTTTGATAAAAGTATCAAAAGAGGTTTTAAAAATAGAGTGCCAACCTATTCACCCCCTCTAGCATGTTTATTGCATAACCTTGTAGGAATTTCTCAAAGCAAACATCACTCGAATATATCTGATTCTAGCTACTAGTGCATAGGTATCGAAGTAATCTATTCCCTTTTTTGTTTAAAACCCTTAGCCATCAGTCTGGCTTGAAAAGTTTGAATAGATCCATGTGTTATATTTTCTTCTAAAAACCCACTTACTGTTTATTGCTTTAGATTCTTCTGGCAAATCTACTAAAACTGATGCTTGATTTGACATTAATGAATCATTCTCATCCATTATAGCCTCTTTGCAAAAGGATGCGTCTCTTGAAGCCATTGATTCACTTAGAGTTTTAGGATCTTCTTCTACATTCAATAGAAAGGGTATTTTATTCAAAACTTGATTTCTATCTCCTTCTATTAAAAATACAATATACTGAGAAGAAGTAAAATCTAGATCTAGAGTCTTTTTTTTTCTTGCTCTTTGATTTTTTCCAGTTTCAATAGCAGTTTGAGGTTATTTTCTTTTTCTCCTTTTTAGAAGAACTAGAATCCAGATTTGATAAAAGTACTTGATTCTATTAGTTTCTTACTAGTAGTAGACCAACTAACATATAAAGAAGCTATGGTTTCATCTGAAGCTCTTTTATGGAAGGAAGGAAGGAATTAATAGTAAAGTCAAATCCATCAAGTAAAATCATACATGGCAATTGGTTGACTTACTGTTCGATAATAAGTCAGTAGGTTATAAATGGATTTTTTAAAATGAAATTGGTAAAAGAATAACGTCTATTAGGATATTGATTGTGATAAATTCTTTGCATTATATAAATATACATTATATGGATGTAAACATAACATTTCTAACCGTAGAATTAGATGAAGAAATATACATATAATAAATAGAAGGCTTTGAGGTAAAATAACAAGAATTAATGTTGTTAAAAGGCTTTGATAAGTAAAGGCTTTGTGGTAGAAACGTGACGAGTAGCACCACATGCACATCGTAAAATAGAGTAAAAACTTTCTGCCCACAAGCACGACAAAGCAATGCGACGTGTACGTCGAGGTAGATGCCGTCAGACACACCGAAAAACAGTGCCAGTACTTCAAATAGTTGTCTTTATAATAAAAACGATACAAACAATCCTTTTCGAAAGTTGTGACTTTACCAACAGACACACCGATCTAAAACTATAAATAGAAATATCATCCATTTCAAAATATAGAAGTTTTTGGAGAAATTTTTTGGAGTAATAATTAAGCACAAATTGTAATTCATTTAATATTTTGAGAGTAAAATAAATAAAGTTCCCTTGGTAATGAGATCTAGTGCTAGAAAGGCGCATAGTTTTATCATGGGAAATAGCCACCCGCAAAACTTCAACCATAACGAAAGGGTAAAAATATTGATTTAGGACAATGCAAAATTTGCAAACCTCTATCTTTAGAAATCAAGTTAGTGATATAATTTTATTGTATATAAATTTTCTTTTTGTATTTCATTCACACTAATCTTTCTTTTCTTTTTTTCTTTTTTGGTATTCATTTGTCGTATAAAATATTCTCTTCATCGTTTATTTCAAACCGTGATTGTTGTGTTTCCAACATAAACGCTATAAGCATGGCTGGAATAACTAACTACATGCAAAATAGGGGAAGGTTATTTCAACCCTTGCAAGGGGCACTAAAAATGCAACAGATGATGTTCAAGATGAGATGAGTATGAACAAGTGAAACGTGTGCTCTCCACTTGCTAGAACGAAAATAAATGCGAAGCTGGGACGTATCCGTCGCAATCATATACACATACACGCACAGGCATATAAATAACGGGGATTTCAATTACTGAGGCCTTTTGTTACACGTAGCCAACCAATGGCAGCCCTTGTCGGACCTTGACACGAATTCTTCTTTAATTTGTTCGACCATATGTTCGTAAATGTATTACGTGGACGGCCTTACATATCCTATACAGTATTTTGATTCATTTTTTGATCTTTAGTCCAATTCTCTAAGTGGGTTGCACGTGAACTCCCTCATGTGTGTTTGCATGTAGCCATGTAGGGTTTCAATAATGGATTTGCATTTCTATTAATTTCTTATTATTTTTATTCTTAGATTTAGTTTTTCAGTTGAGCATATCTTATAGAACGTAATTATTCTTGATGATTTGGCCTGTGACGCTCGATGGCATTCTCGAAATTTGTGCTTCCTATTATATATAGACAGCTAGATAACATTTTTTTTTATATAGCAATTATAAGAAGCTAGATTAATCTTCTCATTTTTTTATTGCCAACCATTGATCTGCTGCTGGAGAACAGAAATTGGTGACAGTTAACTTTTATACCGATTAAAGATCAATCAAATCCATCCATGTATGCCAATTTAATATAATTTCTTTGGGTGGTGACCCGAGTCGGGAAACTGTAAAATATATAGACAAAATAAAATAAAGTCACTGAAACTAATAAACAACTGATTTATTTTCTTGTTTGTGCCTCGTAACTAAAAGCTCACCATACAAATTCAAATTAAACAAACACTGACAATATACTTTATAGTAAGCAAAGCTTCAGAATTCAGATTGCAGAGAAGATAACAGCTTAGAGTAATACTTTTATATGCTAACAGCTTAGAGTAATACTTGTATATGTTATCGATATGATAAAGAGTAAAAGTGACAGCTAAAGCTTCCTTTTAAGCAACATATATCTATCTGTACAAAACTTGACAAAACCAATCAATAAACGCAGGTCATGTTGGATTTTGGTAAGAGTTTAATTAATAAAAAGAGTTGTGTGGATAAGAATAAGCCAGATCCAAACATAGTAATCTATTAATTATTTTTATTATTATTATTTTTACAGTTCTAATTGAAAGATATTTGTGTTCTTACAAGTTTAAATATCTGTTGATGCACCCCACCACATGGATGGCGTATGAATCCATGAATCAATAATTGCAGGTTATAATCTCTCATGAAGACATTCTCGATCTACATCATGGGGTATATGTGCCACTTAATTGAATAATGTGATACACATACTTTATGGCATTGTCATTTTATACTAACATTAATTTCGGCTAATAGTCGGTTATGGGCTACTTAATTACACTTTGATCATCGTATATTAATTATAACTAATTAATCTTATAATATAGATCCTTCCAGTGCTCCATCTTTTTCAATTGAGACATACACAAAAGGAACCAAAGAGTGTACCTATATGATGCCATTGCTCCACATCCGACCATTGCACAAATTTTCAAACCTTATAATTGTTTGCTACTGATCTTTCTTGTCTCCAACCTTTGACTTTCTTCAAGAAATAAAGAGAATCTTGTATGTTCGTGGAGTATGACCTGATTATATTGCAAAGGGAATTAATCATGTGTTCCATAAAATATATTGCAGAATTTACACGGGTGGTCTTCAATTAAACATTCATGTTAGTCTTGTATAAATAAACTTTTTTGGATTTTGGGTGTATGCATGAAATATGAAGTTGAAACATCTGTTTTTTTTTATAAAAAAAAAAGTATTTTACAAATACAAAAATTTGAGATTTTCTTTTTAGGGGGACTCGAACCCGCAACCCCATATAATAACACTCTACAAACTCTCTCCATTCTCCTCCTCCTCTCTCTATCATCTCTCACCGGTGCCACCTACGTCTGAGACGGCACCGCCTGACGGAGGAATTTCTTGGACCCGCGTTGCCTAGGTTCAACATCGCCTAGGCACAACAACATCATCACCAAAGCATCCCATCCTATCCTAGCGACAAATAAGAAGAATAAGAGGGATTGAGTCCCTTCATGTGTATTTTTAAAGCATTTATACTGTTCGATCTCTCAATAGATCTCGACAAATCCTTGATATGACTATTCAGTGTTAAAATTTATTATAATATTATATACTTAAAAATAAATCTTTCGAGGTAGTAACATGCAATCTGTAAAATATTGTCATTTCATATTGTGGAAATTGTTAAAACTAACCATATATAACAGAGAAAATTTGTTTTTAATCACAAACGAAAATTTATCCATTAATAACCATTTGTTTTAGAAATTACTTGAATGTCCTTATATAAAAATCATCTCTAAACACTCTTTTTCACTTTTTCTTTCTCTCTCCTCTCCTCTCTCTCTCCTCGATCTCTCCCTCTCCCTGTCGGTGTTGTGCTGACGAATCGTCGTTGGCACCGTCTCCAAGGCTAGTGAATCATATACGGCCTCCTATCTCTCACCAAACCTTTCTTTCTCTCTCCCGCACCTCTATATCCTCTCTTTCTCTCTCTCTCACGCGACATTGTCGGCTTGCCGGAGTGTCGGTGTGCCGTCATCTGGGATTTACGACCATCCAGCACCGCCATCGAACTCTCCCTTCACCGGTGATGTGATCTACAGAAATAAGAAGAAGAAGAAAACGAAAAAACCTAGAAACCCAGAACATTTCTAGTTTTAACATTTCAATTTAGTTAAGGTTTTAGGTTTTAACATTTTAATTTAGTCAAGATTTTAAGTTTCAAGATAAAACGAAAAACCTAGAAACTCGGAATATTTCAAGTTTTAACATTTCAATCTAGTTAAGATTTCAAGTTTCAATATTCTAATTTAATCAAGATTTCAAATTTTAAGATTTCATGTTTTTAGGCAAGATTTCAAGTTTCAAGTTTCTAGTCTTGATTTCAAGTTTCAAGTTTCTAGTCTTGATTTCAAGTTTGGTTCCGGATTTTAGTCATAATTTCAAATTTGTTTCCAGTTTTAAAGAGAAAAAAAAACAAATTCAGGGATATTTTTATAATTTATGAACATACACTGATTTTTTTTAAAAAAAGTGGCCGTTAACGAATAAAATTTTGAAAATGGTTATAAACGAAAGTTTAATGATTCTCGTGGTTATTTTTGGTTTCTCTCTTTCATATTTATAATAAATTAGTTGTTATTGCCAAACGTCAATGAGATAAAAATGATAGCGACTAACCTTGACACCCTTTATAGATATATATTAACCGTAGTAACGATAAATAAATTGAAGTATTAGAATTATAATTTTTTTTTAAAGAAAGACCTATCATCACTGAGGCCTTGATAACTATTTTTTCTACCTAAAGATTATATTTATTTTCATGTGAATGACATATGTTAGCTAGTACTTAGTTTTTTTTTAATGAAAATGATCATATAATTAAAGTGGATTGATTAATGATTATTATAAATATCATTATCAAAAGCATCAGCATTTTAACTAAAAGGGTAAATAAGTTAAAAGCATGGTAGTTATATATAGACAATCTTCAAATGTGAGTGGAGCCACTTCTATATATGTCAAAATAATTGGTCTTTTCAAAAAGTTGTCATGTGAGGGTAAATTATTGGTCCATGGGAAAGGAAGTTGTTAGAATGTTAGTGAAAAACTAGACAGATCGATTAAACTATTCTCGAATTCTTGAACCCAAAGATGAGTCGAAATATCAAGATTTTCAACAATTAATAAAATTGAGAGGAGAATTAATTGAAAAAATCCCTCTAAAGTTAGATCAAAACAAGTTAGAGAATCCACATGTGAACTTCAAGAAGATGAAATGAATCTCATATTAAAAAGATAAATAGCAAGAGAAAGGATATATATATATATTAATGGATGTCAAACCCGATATACTAGTTTTTTAGATTATAAAGATATCCACCAATATATTACAACTTTTCATAAACACAAAAAAAAAAAAAAAAAAATCTTTGAAATTTAATAAATCAAAAATAAGTTCCTAGTTTGGAATTAGGTAGAACTCACATTTTTTTTTTGAAATATTAAAATAATTTGGGGTTGGTGAGGGGATGGGAAGACTCGAACCCACAATCTTGTAGTATGGGTGTAAGAGGCATACCACTGGACTACCGTCATTTTGTCTAACTCTCGTTCCAATATTAGCTGAAACATTTCTTGTCATTAGAGGGTTTTTACATAATTGTGAAATCGTATGATTGTTTTTCAAGTTTGATTAAACTTTATATGAGTTTTTCAAAATTTCTCTAAAGTATTCATTTGATAATTTAAATGATGCATATGACACTTTCGGACACGTATCAACACAATCGATGTCTTAGCAAATTGATTTGTGATTATATTAGAGAGAGAGATTAAGAATTTAACCATATGTTGATCTCATATTTCTTCACCTTTTAATGATCTCATAAAACAGAATATTACACTGAATAGTTGGTTAGGATTTAATTGTTTTTCACTATTATATTTTCAACATCTAATCACATACTTTTTTTTAAAAATGATAGAATACTTGAGATCATAATGATCAAGTAAAATGAAAAGAGGATCCAAAGTTTCGACAAAAGATACCACTACTTACATACCATATCAAAAAGAAAATGCAACAAATTAAGTGTGTTGCAAGGAAACAAAATTATTAAAGATTTGGACATAGAATAGGATTATTTTTTGTTGTTCATGAATAACGTGTGTGAAGCACTCATGATCAACCACTTCGGTAGAGAATTAATTGTGCATTTTCTAAGTGGTTTCTCTTGAATGGAAAATGGAATTCTCCAAGGAAAATGCATAAGTCGGTGGAAAATCCATTGCAAGGATTACTAGTCTAGGTGCATGTTTTGTTAGTGAAAAAAAAGGATCAAAGTCCACTCATTCGGTGTCTGAGATTTCACAATCTCCATCAAACCATTAAAATTAAAATCATGATACATTAAATATATTATTTCAATATATTCATGAAATCACATAAGTATAGGTTTATATATCATGATTTTGAGAACTAAATTCTTATAATTATAGAAATAGATATTCAGAACCATCTCGATACAAACAGTATGTTAGAAGAATAAGAGATGACCTTTTGTGGGTCTTTGTCTTGAGTGATCTTTTTGGGAGAGAGACTAGTCGTTTTGGACAACCTGCGATAAAGCTTAGTGGGACATTTTACTATCTCTCTTCCAATGAGAACATAATTAAACATGCAACTGTCAATATTGCCCACAAGACACCTTTTGCAAAGTTATGGCTAATATTGATTCTGCGGCAAAATCATAATTTTACTTTTAAAATAATAATAATAATAATAATAAATTTCTTTCAAAATAATTGAGGATAGTTTACAGCATGCATGTGACTATTATTTGACGGTTAGCTTAAATAGTATTGTGCTTGCATGCCATTATTTGATGGTTGGCTACTTGGCTAGAATAGTATTGTGCTTGCATGCCTATTGCCGACAAGATTGCATAGCATATATCAGCCCTTCTTACACCTATTATAAATAGAGTAATGTTGAACATTCTAATATCTTTTTCTCAAAAATTCTACCTCCAATAATGTGATATACGGGATGTTAGTATCAAACTAATCATGATATTGTATAATAATTGATGTAAAACTGACACTTCATATACCACATCATTTAGGATAAATAAAAATTATAAAAAAATTAAAACACTTAACATTACTTTTATAAATAATATTGATTGTTTAAGACTCGTTTATAATGTTTTTATTCATTTCCACTTTTTTGTTGATTTTTTTTTTAAAATACTTTATTTTGAACAAAATACTTATTTACATGTGAAAGAAATAAAAGTAATAAATCTTGATAATGTAATATTTATTATGTTTAGATATCACTACAAAATGATCAATATTTAAAAACAATTATATTAAAATTATTGGTTAATAAACACTAATCAATTTCCATGGACTAGTCAAAAAAAATATATAATTATAGTAAACTTGCAAGATTAAAAAGTTAGAAAACAAGTAGAAAACTCTAAGGGGCCATCCTATAAACGTTTTTCGATTGTTGTTTTTCGAAAATAAAAATAAAAATGAAAACAGTGCTTTTGGTTTCAATTTTAAATTCCGAAAGCACGTCCGGTAGCATATACTGAAAATTGTATTTTAAAAATGAAAATGGAAAAAACACATCTGGTAGGTTAACTGAAAGCTATCAAAATTTAATTACATAATTAACCAATATAATTTTTGTATTGTAATTTTTAAATTAAACAAAAGTAACACATCAAAAATTAATTCAAAAAAACATATCAAAAAATGAATTAATCAAAACTAAACTCTTAAATTATAAATAAATAATTACAATATATATATATATATATATATATTAACATATAATAAAAATATAACTGTATATGTATATTATATATATATATATACATATTATATATTATAAACTATATTATAATATTATAATATATATAAAAAATAATTATAAGGTTTATATATATATATATATATATATATTATTATTGCATGAATGCTTTCAGTTCTAGTTGGAAATAAATTATTCTGAAATATATATAGGGGTATTTTGGTCATTTAAAAATAGTGTCCCGTCTTATCATAGCCATATGAAACGCATAATAGAACCAAATGAAACAAAATGAAAAACAAAATGATTTTTTTATATATATAAAAAAATGAAAAACAAAAACGAAAAAAGAAAAACAAGTATTTTATGTTTTTTAAATCTTTCACTTTTAATACAGTTTGTTTTTTTCATTTTTTCTTCGTTTTTCAAAAATAAAATTAAAAACTGTTAACGAACGTGTTTTCGAAATCGTTTTTAAAAAATAAAAATGAAAACGGATTGAAAAACAGATTCATGACGGAAGCTAAGGTAAGAACAAGTTCTTAGAAATGGATTTGGCTTTTCCGTGAAATAGGATTTGGTGCTTTTCTTGGTCTCAAACGAGGACCAATTACATTGCGAAGGTGAGTAGGCGGTGACGTAGAGCTGGGTCACCATCTAGTGATGCAATCACTTCAATGGGATCCATTTTCACCGCCAAGATACCTTTATTGGGATTCTCGCTCTCTAACCGGTTGTGAAGTGGTTGGTATTTCGGGTTTTGTGCTTTCTTTGTCGATTCAAATTCCGTTTAATCTTTACAAATTACAATCATTATTGTCTTTATTATCGCTAAATCATATGAGAATAAAAAAAATTGTCGGTCTTACTGCTACCATACATAATTTGAGTGCCCATATTTTAAAATATAAATATAATTTAAACACTCATTTAGTAAATATATTTTTATTTAAAATTTAAAACTTAATTTTAATATCGATAGTATTTTTACTGTAAAAGATATATATATATTTTTTTTAAATAAATATATTTATTTTAATACATTTTATTTATAAACTTTTTTTTTAAAATTAATATAACTGTAATCAAACAATATGTGTACAGTCCGGATACCTATTCTCATAACGGGAGATAACTATTCTCATAAATTCAGAAGAAAACTCTACACATATACCTATAAAATAGGTATCATGAAATTTAAACCCCTCATCACTAATGTGAAAGGGAGGTATACGATCAACTCTGCTATTTATCTCTTTTAAATTATTAGTAAACCCGACTATTTAAAAAAAAAAATAGAATTAGGGTTTATAAATAAGGTTTTTAAAAAATAAAATAAAAGATGTATAGTTGAAAATACTATGAGTGTAATTAATGTGAGTACATATTATTTAATTTATTTATAATTAAATTCATTTATCTTTATCGGTAAATTTATATTATGATATTTTTGTAAATTTTTTAATAAAATATGGTTTGCACAAATAACAATGGAATGATGTTATTGACAATCCTCTAATATTTTTCCACATTCTATTTTTTTTTATATAACAATTTTATCCTAATTACAATTACTAAAAAGTATAAAGAAATTCAAAATTAAATACCCTACATAACAATTATTATTATTATTATTATTATTATTATTATTATCATTATTATCTTTTTTGATACGGTGCAAAATACAAAAGAAATAGATTAACGTCTAATATCTATAAAAATTGGAATCCACCGGAAAAATGAAGAGAATACATCTGAAATTTTATTCAATAATGAACTGCTGAGCCTTTCGGCTTACAAACCTATTTAAAATAAAAATCCTAACCCAAATCCTTGTTGGACAAGAAATGTGATTACATATTTGTTGACGTCGATTTCTGGATGTATGAGAAAAGCCAACAATGATTGGATTTTAGCTGTGATTTCAAAGAGAAAGAGACAGAGACAGAGAAGGATAAAGTAATTGGACGCAAGTTTTTACGTGGTAAAACTCCGATGACCGGAGAAACGTTCACGGATGGTTGAATGATCAACCAAGCCAAAATTCACTATGAATAAAATAATTACAATTCTCGATCTCTCTTACTTCTCTCTGTATTTTTCTATGACTGCTGTATCGTATTATGTGACGAGATTATGGGTCTATTTATATGTCCATAAAACCCTAATCTTCTTTGTACAAGTAATAAAATATATTTGTATTTAATTATGATTGTTTACTTGTTCGAAGTAGTTTGTCTTCTTTCCTGTTTCGGAGACTTGTGTTGAGATCGAATGGGACTCTAGTAATGTAGTCCAATTAGAACTTATTTCCTTATAAGAGCGTAGTCTTTTTGAAGAAATAAAATTGTTGCCTGATTAGGAACCATTTATGCTTGATAATTCTGTTCTTCTTGGAATTCCTCTTTGATATGGATATCTTCGTGAATTTAATGACTCGATTCGCGTGAACTACGCGCTGGGCTTTTTATTCATTTTTCTTCATGTTTGTTCCGAGTAGAAAATGATATCAACTGGTCCCGAGTAGACAATGTCATCAACTAGCTCCGGGTACCTTTATCTGACCATGAGTAGTATATGTCGTCAGTTGACTCCGAGTAGGTTTTGTTCAATTCTTGTTTACTCAGGCTTCGCTTATTTGATAATGTTTTGTAGGATATTTTCTGAATGCCTATTCGGATGTCCACCTGACAATTTTATCCTCTTTGTCAATGACGTGTACAGTTGATAAAATTTACATACGACAATATTAAAAGCCGTAAAAATAGTGAAAGTTGTCTAAAATAGCGAAATTACAAAAGGTTCGGAAATAAAAGATGCTAATGACCCTAAACAAGCCGGAATTAACGGTATGCGATTCTGGCTTGTCAAAGTCAACTTATGACTAAAAAGGAAATTTTATAAAAAGGAGAGAACTGCGATTTCGGAGCCTAAATGATGGAATTTTGTCGAAAAAGGTCGTGCCTCAACGCCGAAGGTCTTGACTTCAAAAGATATCGTCGATTCCCTTCAATTAAAGTCATTTATTCTTTGATTTAGGATGATCCCACAAAACCATGTAGGACTCGGTCACTTGTTCTACATCATTTTTATGTTTCACGAACCCTAAAACAATATTTATCCGAAAACTATTTTGCCTTCGGATATAAACTGTTTTAAATATTTTATTTCTCTTTTAATTTTAACACATCACCGGTAAATAAAACAAAATTTTGCAAACACCCCAATCATCGTTATGACATCATAACACAAAAAAAAAACCAGAATAGGGAAAAAAAAATCAAAAAGAAAAAAAATTAATCATCAACATTCTATTTTAGCAACACCAAAAAGAATAAATATATCACAATCGAAAAAAAAAAATCTAAATTTGATAAAGAAAATTATCATTCAGTCGCCAAGAGCAAACAGAAAAACAAAATTGGAAGAAAATAAAATCAAAATCCATAATTGAAATAAAAACAAATTCTCAAGAATACAAACCATCCATTCATGTGTACAGAAAAAAAATATACTTGCCTAGACAGATTTTTTTTTTTTGATGTTTACTCTGGAAATTTTAAAAAAGAGTCAAATGAGAAAAAAAAATCTTGCCAATTTCAATATTCGTTGAAAATTTGTTTAAAATAAAATGTTTTTTTTTTAATTAGGTTTTTATTATGAAATGTCAAAATTTAAAATTGTTGATTTTGGGGAAAAAAAAAAGAGGGAGTGTATAGAATTTTTTAAAAATTAAGAATTTGAAATGAAGTGTATTTTAAAAAGGAATATGAAAAGAAAACAGTTTAATTATAAGAAGAAAATCTCGTAACAATATTGACACTCATTACATAATGGATTGAGCAAATTGTATTGAATCTCCCGTAAATTTGTTCTGCTACATCTAGAAACAACTTTATCATTAATCATCTGTTATGCCACATTTAATATTGTTTTTGAGAATTTCAAATCTGATTATTTAATAATTTTGATATAAAAAAAATGTTTAGTAAAATTTTTAAAAGTTATTATTTGAAAGTCTGGATTGATTTGACAACAATTTTGAAAAGCAGGTGATGGTTACTTTTGCAAAGTAATTATGATAGAATCTGCTATTTAATTTAATGAATCTTTTTAAATACTAAAATATTCATATTGACTTAATATAAATACAAATATATCTTTTGTTATATGATTCAGTTTTGTTCATCATTGATTAAATATAAGATTAATTAAAATATTTTTAAAAACAATTTGTTCATCTTCTCAACCTAATTTTAGAAAAAACACCTAAACTTAGAACTTAGAATAAAACCGTAAAACTCATATTTTTCAACATCTATTTCTTATTCTCTACCGTTTTTATTTTTTACCGTCGCAAACTCATCTAAAAATACAATTAATAAAAATTATATATAAAAAAGTGATAAAGATTGAAGTATTGCAATACAGGTAGCATCGTGTCAAGAAAAAGAAATCAAAAAAATATTATAATGAAAAGAAAATAAAGAAATAAAGGAAGAATCATCTAATTTTTTATTTTTATAGATTTGGTGTTGTCAAAACCCTAAATTTTTCAGTTGCCATGGAAGTTTGAGATTGAGAGATATGAAAAAAATAATTTTTATTTTGCTTGATAATTCAATTTCATATATGTTTTAGTCATTATGTAAAATCACTGCAATTAAAGGTAAAGTTTATCAACCACATGGAATACTGCTTTTAAATCCACAACAATATTAACTAAACAGTTATCTGATCAATTTCACATCAGATTATTTGTTCAGTACAACTAATGGTGATTATTTTAAAAGTTACAATAATACCAAACTGATCCAAATGAACGGTAGAATTTGCATTTGACTCTATAAGGAAGGGCGGTTTTGTCTTTTCAACTATGATTTACATGTTATGTTAATCAAAAACATTAAATGCATGTTTGATTAATTTGAATTAAAAATTAAAATTTTAATTTAAAAAAAAAAGGAAAAAATGGTTTAGCTTTAAGAAAAAAACCCCTCTCTTTTTGTAGAAAATTAGAAGTTTCTCATTGAAAAAAAAAAATCATTAACGTTTGAATGTTAACTTAATTTCCTCTAGACAGTCTTCTTCCTTTCCCTTTTGCCTCTAACCGACTCTGATGATAGTTACAAAGATATTATTTACTTTTGTCTAACCTACTTTGCTTAAAGTTACAAAGATAGTATGGGGTCGTGTCGATTTTGGTGAAAGATGGTAGAGTGACTCGTCTTGTTTTAATTGGTGGAATTTGAGATTAGAGATGGATTGTGGATTTTTTTTGTAGTTGAGATGAGATTTTCGAGGAATTTATAATTTTTAAAATCTTATGAGTTGATCAATCTAATTTCTTTGATTTCATTTTTTTAATTTCTTCCACCAATTCTTTTATTTTTTTAAGCACGGATTTTTTTAAAATATCATTTTTAAAATTTGTAACAGATCTGGTAGTGCACTGTACATCTCTTATTCACTTAAGCAGTGAAGTATTCAAATCTCACGATACATATTTTATAAACGTATATGAGGAGTTTCCTTTCCGGATTATGAGGGTAGTTATTTTCCATTATGAAAACAAATATATAAACCTTACATATATTAATCTTTGATAGTACTGTAATTAAAAAAAATCACTTCAAAAAAAGTGTATTTTTACTTTTTTATAAAATTGAAATTCTTCGATTGTTTAAGGACATTTAAAAAAATATATTTACCAACGAAGGGTGCAATTAATGTTACCACATTTGACAAATAAAATATTACTTTTTGTTTTTTGTTTTTATATGGTATTTTAGATTTTTGTACGTTTTGATACAGTTAAATATTAATTCTAACATTACTGTTAAAAAGTGCTGAGTATCAATTAACGGTAATAATAAAGTTGATTCTAGAATCTAGGTTCGGTACAATTTGCTTTTATAGTTTTGACCGAATTCCATGGGAAAGTATCATTTTACCTTCTCAGTTTAACCCTATTGTTAAGACGAGGACAGGATTTAGTTTTATTGACCGTTCTTTCCTTTGAAATCAAACAAATCTATAAAGACCCCCTTATGTTATATTTTTCAATAGAAAACATAACTCTGACAATATTCAAAGCAAAAAGAGACAAAAATACCCCTCAATGGCCTTTGGATACTGTCAACAGCATCCAGCACATGATTGAAGTAATTAAATTACATAATTGCCATCTATATTAGTTATTTACGGCACACAGACAGAATTACTAAAGTACCCTCTAAATCAAACCGTTATGGACACCAACGGCTACATTTGGCCTTATATATACATGTTGTATTCATCATCAATTGCTATATTCATCAAATTCTCTATTCAAACACATTCACTCATATACCAAGCACATTCACTCACATATTAACCAATATTTCCATTCATCGGTTTCATCAGGGGTGGGCAAAAAAGCCCATAAATCGTAAACCGGACCAAACCAAATTAAACCGCTCGGTTTGGTCCGATTTTATACTTTTAAAAAAACCTTATGGTTTTATCTTAGTAAAACCGTATGGTTTGGTTCGATCTATAGTTCAAATATATCAAACCCGAACTGAACTGTAAACCGAATACTTATAATATTACTACTATATGCCAAACTCAAATTTTTTTAATAAAGATTTAAAAATAAAAAGTTAAAGTCAAAAACTCTAATTTATTATTTCATAGTTATTTTTTTCAGTCACCAAACGGACAAGTTTGTATAAAGTAAAAAGTGAAAACCTCCATTAACAAACAAAACTCTAAACATGGGATGGTAAAATATTCAATCAGTTTCCATTATTTTACGAAATTATCAATAATAATAAAAAATATTAATAATATTAAACTAAATCAGTGTTGTTGTCGTGATTTATTTGTAAAAAAATCTTGACTTGCATGCATTCAATTGCATTGACATGATTATATCAATAGAAAGTGATTTTTTTTATTAACCTAAAAAAATGATTTTATTTATTAATATTTTTTCTACTTCCAGAATTTCGACACAACACTTATTTTTATTTTTAGTACTCTTTTAACTTCTTTTTAGTTTGATGAACTGTACGTACAATAACTTGCATGTCTCATTAATTGCTCATCTTATCATGCCATATATATTTTTAAATGGTCAAGCATTTGGATTTTAAGTCAAAAACCATTAGATCAAACCAAATCGGTCCGAATAAATATAATTTGGTATGGTCTAGTACAAAAAAATTAATGGTCCAAATTGGTCCTATTTTTTAAAAGACCACAATTTTTGGTTTGATCCAATTTTAGTCAAAACCGTACCGTGCCCAACCCTAGTTTCATCATCAAAAAACACAACCAAACCCATATAATCAATCACCTGCCAATTTTTGTTCATAAATTTCATCACCCAAAAACACATTCAAACGGGTTTTCATCTATTCCATAACCAAAAAACACATTCAAACACTTGATTTGTCAGTGACCAACCATGGAAGGAAATTCAAACACAGGGAGTATGGGAAGCAACATTAATGATGGAATGATAATATTTAAAAACAAAACATGTAGATGAGGGAAGAAGGCCGGTAATAAAATCTCAGAGTAGTTTGATAATCCAGGGAAGTTGTTTTATTTTAGTGAAAAAAGGTGTTGTATGTAAATTTTACCAAGCATACACGTCATTGACAGGAAGGAAAAAATAGCCAGGTGGACGCCCAGATGTCCATTCGGGAAATATCCTATAAGGCATCATTAAAGAGAAGAAAGCCCGAATAGGCACATATTGAATAAAACCTAATCGGGATCAGTTAACATCACTCGGGACTGGTTAAACTACGCTTCTACTCGGGCTCAAACGGTGCTACTTGGGACCATCAGGTATTGCTCTTACTCGGGAATAAATACGACTCAAGTGAGAACTTTGTGCTTATTTCACACGGATTAAGTCATTAAATACGCGAAGATATCCATCAGGAAGGAATCCCAAATAAAATGGAACATTTAAGTTAGAAGAGTCCCCAATCAGGAAATAACTTGATTACTTTACAAAGACTACATTCTTATAAGGAAACAAGTCCAAATTGAACAGCACTACTAGAATCCCACTCGATTTCCATAAGAGACTCCGAAACAGAAAAGAAGACAAATCGACCTCAAGAAAGTAACCGAATCACAATTAAATACAAAGATCCTGTATTACTTGTACAAGGCAGAATAGGGTTCTATAAGCATATAAATAGACCCATAATCTGGCTCCAAAAAGATATAGGCAATATAGCATACAACAATTATAGTAAATACAGAGAGAAAACAGAGAGATCGAGAGCTTGTAAACATCTTATTCTCTTAGTGGATTTTGGCTTGGTTGATCCTTCAACCACCCGTGGATGTTTCTCCGGCCATCGGAGTTTTACCACATAAAACTTGTCTTTGTTACTCTCTCTGCATCTCTTTCTCTTTAAATTAATAGCCGAAATCCAATCCTTATTCTCTTTTTTGGCATAATCCAAAAATCGACGTCAACAATTGGCGCTAGAAGGAGGGGTTGAACCTCCGAACTTGTTAAAAATCAATGGCAGGAAGCAGAAGTAGTTCAGGGAATAGCCAAAAATCACCAGGCGATTTCCATATTGATAATACGTCACAAGATCCTGCAACAAACACAGAAAACCAGCCTGTGCACCTGGCGGGGATCCAGCAAGTTCCTCCAACTAGCAAAGATCTTACGCTGCGTTTCCAAGAGGCCCTACATCAATTGGTGACGAACTCAGCAAAGGGAAGGGATTGATCTACTGGCCGCAGGAGCACATACTCCCAATCCTCCACCAGCAAGGCTCCGTTCGATGGTGGTGGGGCCAGGAATAACTATGCCAGAAACCAGAAGGAACTCTTCCCCAATCAATCCAGCTGGACAGAAAACACTAGAAGAGGAAAATCACTAGAGGCTGGATCGCAATCAAACAATACGTGCCAGACATCGTAAATACGATCGGTGCAGAGGACGGTCATCATCAGAAGACAGTGATCAAAACCATCGTAAACGTCATCATGGAGTCACACGAGGGTTCCGGCATCAGAGTGAAGAATCTGAGGAAAGAATGACAGTTACCCAACGGTTCAACCGTCAAGGAAGCCCGGTGGGGGACAGAGATGTCACAATCCAGAGCCTAACTCGAGAAGTAGAGAATAACAGGCGACAGATCGAGGCACTAGTCAGACGTTACGGCTGTAACGATCTATCCGACGATGACTCCGACAGTCCATTTACCAGGGAGATTTTACGGACCCCTTTCCCAGAAAGATTTAGGATGCCGCATGTGGAGCAATTCAAAAAAGATACAGATCCAAAGGAGCACGTTAGACGCTATAAAAGTGTCATGGCTCAATATGCCCGCAGTGACCCGCTATTGTGTCTCAACTTTCCACAAACATTGGGGGACACAGGCTCAAGATGGTTCGGAAGAAAAAATACTTAGGTCGGTTTGGCCAAGCAGTATCAGAAACGGCCAAGGCAATTCCTGAGCAACGTTCACAGAAAGAAGTCGGTGGCCTACCTCTCTCAAATAAAACAGGGGAATGACGAGTCATTAAAAAAATACTTGAGCCGGTTCGGCCAAGCAGTATCAGAAATTGGCAGCGCTAATGATGAAGCAATTATTGCTGCCTTCACCAATAACTTGCAGAATGGACGACTATCCTTCAATTTGAGAAGAGCGCGGCTGACAAAGTATGCCGACATGATGGATATGGCGGGAGGATACGCTCTGGCCGAGGAAGAAGAGTTAGCTACAGGAGGAAGCTATATGCATGGAGGAAAGCCCGAACAGAAGAATATAGAATCCAAAGGGCATAATCAAAAGGAAAAACGGAAAGGGAACAACAAGGAGAAAAACAAGGATGAGGGTAATGGGCCCAACGCCGAACGGTCCACAGAGAAATACCAAGGCAGATATACCAATTACACCCCTCTTCGGAAGAAACAAGAAGAAATTCTAGCCATCTTGGAAGAAAAGAATATAGTGCAAGAACCGTGGCGACAATCACAGTTCGCCCGGAGAGATACAACCAAGTATTGCAGGTTTCATAAAGAAACCGGGAATGAAACTTCAAAGTGTTTTCAGCTCAGAGATTACATAGAGACTCTTATTCGGGAAGGGCACCTGCGGGATGTTATCTTGAAAAAAGACGAGAGACCAGAAACCAAGAAAGTCAAGGCTGATCATAACCCTGATCAAAACCAAAGAACCAGCCCCGAAGCCAATCAAGTAATATATACAATTTTCGGAGGACCTTCTACTGGGAGAAGCAACTGAGAACGAACTCAGGAAATCAGAGAAGCAGTAGAAACAAGGAATAACTTCGACGTAAACTAAGTTGAACCAGACCCTGAAAAGGGTAAAAGAAGGATGGGACCCAATAGTCTTTACAGAGGTAGATTCCCATGGCGTCGATGTTCGACCTAATGACGCTTTGGTTATAAGTGCCCTGATTGGCCATAGGGAAGTCCGGAGAATTTTAATAGATAATGGGAGCTCAGCAGACATCCTAAGCGTGGCCGTATACGACCAGCTAAGACTAGACCGAAAAGATTTACAGCCTTTCCATACTCCATTAAGAGGATTTTGGGGAATAGAGGTCAGGTCACTCGGGACGGTAAAACTAACTGTGAAGATCGGGACAGTAAAACTACCTGTGAAGATCAGAACGGCACCATGCCAGATGGCTGTCCTGCTCGACTTCGTGGTAGTTGACTTGGATAATTGGCCGTATAATGCATTATTGGGCCGGCCATTCCTAAATAAAACAAGGGCCGTGACGACCATTTATGCATTAATGATCAAGTTCCCAATAGAACAAGGGGTTGAGATAGTCAAGGGATCCCAAGAGATGGCCTGAAGAGCAAATCTGTCAGTATACAGAGACAAGCATGATGCTGAACAAGTGTGCACCATAATGTAGCCAAATCAGTGTAAAAAATCCTTGTCATTCGAACTGGATCCAGGGGAGGGCTCGAATGAATACAAGACAAAATTGGTTGAAATACTACTCGAAGAAGACAAACCGGACAAGAAAATCAAGATTGGGGCCAGCTTGGAAGGAAAAGTCAAGCGAGACTTGACCAATCTGCTTAGAGAGTACAAAGATGTATTCGCTTGGAGTCACGAAGATATGATCGGGATAGATGCCCGAGTAATATCCCACCACCTCGCAGTTAGCCTGAATGCAAAACCGGTAATACAAAAGAGAAGATCGTTCAATCCTGAAAGAAGTCAAGCAATCAAACAAGAGGTGGAAAAGCTACTAGCGACTGGATCAATCAGAGAAGTCAGCTACCCTCAGTGGGTCGCTAACGTAGTCCTCGTCCAGAAGAAAAATGGACAATAGAGGATGTGCGTAGATTTCACGGATCTAAATAAGGCATGTCCAAAGGATAGCTTCCCACTTCCAAGGATAGATCAGCTGGTGGATGCCACAACAGGTCATGAATTACTCAGCTTCATGGACGCTTACT
Organism: Dipteronia dyeriana; assembly: GCA_032871835.1. Lineage (NCBI taxonomy): Eukaryota > Viridiplantae > Streptophyta > Magnoliopsida > Sapindales > Sapindaceae > Dipteronia > Dipteronia dyeriana. Next base: position 78,709,514 of record CM065301.1, on the reverse strand, counting down.
CAGGATATAATCAGATCCGGATGAACAAGGTTGATGAAGAAAAGACAGCTTTCACAACGGATCAGGGTTTATATTGCTACACAGTAATGCCCTTCGGTTTAAAAAATGCAGGAGCTACGTACCAAAGGTTGGTCAACAAAATCTTCACTCATCAAATAGGAAGGAACAAGGAAGTGTACATTGATGATATGTTGACTAAAAGCGTCTCAGCAGATGAGCATGCCCGGGACCTCCGAGAGACATTTGATGTTTTGAGAAGATACCAGATGAAATTAAACCCAAGCAAATGTTTATTCGGAGTCCACTCGGGAAGATTCTTGGGTTTTCAAGTCCATCAAAGAGGAATCGAAGTTAATCCTGAGAAGATCCAGGCTTTGCAAGAAATGACCTCACCTAAAACATTGAAAGAGGTACAACGCTTAACAGGGTGTTTAGCCTCTTTGGGAAGATTCATCTCAAGAGTTACAGATAGGTGCGCACCTTTCTTCAAGATAATCAAAAAGGGGAAAGGCCTGGAATGGAATAAAGGGTGTGAGCAGGCACTCTTAAAAATAAAAGAGTACTTGGGGCAAGCTCTCATCCTCTCAAAACCGTAAAAAGGGGAAATACTTCAGCTGTATCTGTCAATAACCCAGCTTGCAGCAAGTTCAGTCTTAGTCAGAACAGAAGATAGAGTGCAAAACCAGTGTATTATACTAGCAAGGCACTCGTACCGGTCGAGACCAGGTACTCACAGGCAGAGAAGATAGCCTTAGCATTGGTTTCAGCAGTAAAAAAGCTGAGACCATATTTTCAGGCTTATACGATCCAGGTTCTCACCAATTGGCCATTAAGGAAAATCTTACAAAAGCCAGAGATATCAGGAAGACTTACTAAATGGGCAATCGAGTTAAGTGAATTCGATATTCATTATGTCCCCAGAACCTCCCTCAAAGGACAAACGGTGGCAGACTTCATAGCCGAGTTCACAGAACCAAACCTGTAAACAAAAAGATTGTTGGATAAAAGTTTCCCATGGAAACTATATGTTGATGGTTCTTCAAACACTCATGGCAGCGGGGCAGGGATCGTAGTTCGCACCCCAGAAGGAGATAATGTTGAATGTGCCATGAGATTTGATTTCAAAGCAACCAATAATCAAGCCGAATACGAGGCATTGTTAGCTGGACTCAGAGTCTGCATAGCTCTTGGGACAGATGAAGTTGAGATATTCAGCGATTCACAGGTAGTTGTCAACCAGGTTATGGACGAGTACCAGGCCAAAGATGAAGGAATGATTGCCTACCGTGACATCGCAAAACAGCTCCTCCAGAAATTGAAAAAATACAAGATCGCTCAGATCCCCAGAGAAGAAAATGAAAAAAGCAGACGCTTTATCTAAATTAGCGTCAGCAACAACCTCAATCACACCTAAATCCATTCCAGTTGCACACCTCCTTAAACCGAGTACAGCTGAGCCTAAGCATTTGGAAATTTTAGAAATCCGAACACCGTAAGACGGTTGGATAGTCCAGCTGAGAAAGTTCCTGGAAGAAGGCGTGCTCCCGAAAGATCTGGTATTAGCAAAGCGCATCAGGTATCGATCGGCTAGGTATACCATGATCTGAGGAGAATTATACAGAAGGGGGTTTTCTCGAGCTCTCCAGAGATGTATACCGAAAGAAGATACACATCAAATACTTCAAGAGATCCACGGAGGAGTTTACGGAAACCATACTAGGGGTAGGAGTCTGGCGTATGAAGTACTCAGGCAAGGCTATTATTGGCCTACACTTTTCTCAGATGTACAGCTTTGGTCGAAAAGTTGCAACACCTGTCAAAGAATTGGCAATGATATCCGACAACCCGGAGAAAAGCTCAGAAATCTCACTGCCCCATGGCCATTCGCCATGTAGGGCCTAGACCTGATCGGGCCAATGCCAGTTGGGACAAGGGGTGGAGCGAAGCACGCCATAGTAGATGTCGATTATTTCACAAAATGGGCAGAAGCTGAAGCACTGGTGCATATCACGGAAGCTAACACCACAAATTTTGTAAAGAAAAACATACTTTATAGGTTTGGAGTTCCTGACACTATAATCACCGACAATGACACTCAGTTTGATAACCAAAAGTTCAGACAGTTGTGCGAGAAGTATCATATTGCTAACTACTATGCGACACCAGCTCATCCACAAATAAACGGGCAAGTAGAAGCAGTAAATAAAATTATCAAGCATACCATTAAAGCAAAATTAGATGACAAAAAAGGAAGCTGGGTTGAAAAGCTTCCTGAAGTATTATGGGCATATCGAACAAAAGCAAGGACTTCAACAAGAGAAACTCCGTTCACCCTAGCGTTCGAAACAGAAGCTGTCATCCCCATAGAAACATCGTATGCGTCCCCCCGGGTCAGGCTATACGATGAAGAAAAAAATATTGATACGCTGCTACAAAGTTTGGATGAGTTAGAAGAAAAAAGGGAAAAGTTCCGAATAAGAAATACAGCCTATCAACAAAGAGTGGCTCGCCACTACAACTCTCGTGTTCGGATCAGAAAATTTCAGTTAGAAGACCTGGTGCTCAGAAAGGTGTCACTAAACACAAAAAATAGAGCCGCGGGATCCCTGGCTGACAAATGGGAAGGTCCATACAAGATCGAGGGGATAGCTGGCCATGGAGCTTATTGGATTGCTCGACCCAATGGAGGGGTGTTACCCCGACCATGCAATGCCCAATATCTGAAGATTTTCTATCCTTAATATATATATATTTATATTGAATATTTTATTCTTTTATTAGTAGGATAAATATTAAACTGTAATTTAAATCTGTCGATTTTTTGCAGTAATAAATAAAATTACTCGGAATTTCCGAAAGGATAGCATCTAGTTCGGGATTTTAAAAAAAAGGGCATATGATAATAAGAACATATGGAAGCAGAGCATGATAATAAGAACATGCAAATAGAATTCTCGGGACCATCAAATCCCGAATGGGCGGAGAAGCTCGTAGGATCATGCCAGCCGAGCAAGGTCAAAATAACCTTCGTAAAAAGGCAAACCCGATGCACCAGACTTTGGAAAAATACTCGGGACGCTGTCGGGAGAAATTCCTGTGAAATGCGTAGCTATGTTGAAGCAACATTTTTTTTTAAAAAAAGAGCTCAACGATTCGGCAAAAACTTACGCATAAAAACTAGGGAGACGTCCTTGGTATTGCGTAAGGACTCGAACGTATAATCATGGTGAGCCTTGATATAATGTTCGGGTAGCAATCGGGTATGAAACATAAGTGCAAACTTGCCTGTTTCAAGATGACTCGGTTAATAATAAAGAGTCAGTTTAATAAGATACTTGGCAATCGAAGTCATTCGGGTAACAAGCGGTTTAATAAGATACTCGGTTAAGTTACCCGAACATCAAAAGAGCCAGTTTAATAAGATACTTGGCAATCGAAGTCATTCGGGTAACAACCGGTTTAATAAGATACTCGGTTAAGTTACCCGAACATCAAAAGAGCCAGTTTAATAAGATACTTGGCAATTGAAGTCATTCGGATAACGACCGGTTTAATAAGATACTCGGTTAAGTTACCTGAACATCGAAGAAGCCAGTTTAATAAGATACTTGGCAATTGAAGTTATTCGGGTAACAACCGGTTTAATAAGATACTCGGTTAAGTTACCAGACCATCAGCCAGTTTAATACAACACTCGGTAACAATCAGCAAAAAATAGACCAAAACCATTCAACTCAGAACAAAATTGAATTTTATTGCTCTTAAAAGAATGGTTACAGTTCAAAGAATGGTTCTTTACAAGTAAAAAATAAAGAATCAGAATCTTCTACAAATCTATAAAATTAAGGTTGTGAGGATTTCGAGCCTTTGCCAATACTCGGATCTGACACCATCTCGTATTCACGAAGCAGGCTCTCATTAGATGGCCAAGTAATATCGTCAACAGTATCATCCCTTCACTGACTGTAATCTTCACCCGGGACTGGCCCGACATCCGGGACTACACCCTCAACCGACTCTTGACTTGCGTAAAAGATCGAGAGAGAGTGCTCGGACGAAATCTCTAAATGCATAGGATGGGGCTCTTTGCCTTGACTACGGCAGTAATCTCTTCATTCCTTCATCTGAATCCGAAGAGATTCCAAGGACCGGTCCACATGGTGTTTGATTGACAGCTCTCAATTAGCACGGGCTTTCTCGGTCGCCTTATTCTTGACTTTAAAGTATTCACCGGCCGAAACTAGCCCATGTTGAAATTTCCGAAGAAATAGGGCATCGTAAGCAGGAGATCTTTTAAAACGATCCACCCCTTGGACTTCCAGCTCCAACCTGGCCTCTCGGGAAAGGGATTCAACTGTCAGCACTTGGCGCTCCAAATCTTCAATTTTTTAGACAAACGCCGACTTCGCCTGCTCCGCCTTAAGCATGGATACTTCAGCAGAAGAAAGAAGATTTTAAAGCGATGCAACCTTCTCCTCTGCCAGAGATGCCCTGGCCTCGGCTTCAACCTGCTTCGCCAGACAGTGGTCAGCAAATATCTGTACAGAGCCGACCTTCTGCTGATAAGCCTGCTCAGCTCGAGCACGACCTTCCTCACTCGCCTTCAGCTGAGTCTCCAGACACCTTATCAGATCAGCTTGACATTGTTGCGTCTGAAAAAGCTCAGCAAATTTGGCCACCATCTGCAAAGGAATATACTTAGAAATCCGGTAGAAGCAAAACAATAAAGGAGTCAGAATTAACTGAGTTAGATTTAACTTACATAAGATGCGTTGTTGAAAACGTTTTGAAGACGCTCGGTCAGTGAACCATCTCTAAAACCGCTCCAGCGGTCCTCCCCGATATAAGCCCGACCAGAGGACATCTCCTGTAGCATATCTTGGGGAGAAAGGAATAAAGGAACCCCCGAGGATTCAGCTCCCAGATTTCCAGACTCGGGGGCAGGAGAAGCCCTATTCGGCTCTAAGGATGGAGAAGGAACCCCCGAAGGTTCAGCCCCCATATCTCCAACTTCGGGGGTAGAAGAAGCCCTACTCGGTTCTGAAGTGGCTGCATCTACTGATGCTCCAGCACCAACACTCGGGGCAATCTCATCAGCAATATCTTCGTCGCTGGAGTCAATGAATGAGACTACCCGAGGAACTTTGAGAGGACGAGACGGCGAACTGAATGCCTTTCGTTTCTCACCCCAAGAACGGTGGAAGTTAAGATCAGCAACAAGATCTTCTAACGGATCGTCCTGAAAAGACTCAAAGAACTTGGCACCGGTGGGCACTTGATCCATCAAGACGCTACCACTGTTTCCAGCTTCAAACCGTCCAACAGGCTCTTCACCTGGACCCTCATACTGCCTCTCCCTATTTTCAGGCAGTTGGGTGTCAGTCGGCTCACCTTGGCCACTTGGACCAGCGAAATCTTGAGTAGAAGGCTGATCACCCCGATCAACGCACTCGGGAATTCCCTCAGCGATATCAGTTTCCTCATCAGGATCATGTGGACCAATACCATCATCGCCCTGACGGGAAGCTTCCTTTCTACTCCCTTGTAGAATCGCCTTCACCTGGCGAGCCTGAATATCGCTGACAACGTCCGTATCGAACACTAAAAAAAAAATTTAGAAAAGAAAATGGAAAAGCAAAGAAATACAACAGAGGGCGCCGGGTTACTTACAACGCCTGAGATGGCCCGAAATCTGTTTAAAGAAGCCGAGCTTTATCAAGTCATCCTCTTTGAAAAGATAGCTCTTGCTCATCTTTTCCAGAGTACGAACAGTTGCCCGAGTCAGCCTCTTCACCTCTGAGTCGCTATTGTCAATTGTTTTCTTGTTCCACACTTCGGGGGAACGGAAGAAGCGGGGAACACTCAACACCATGTGGGAATCCCCAGATTGAACAGTGATATCGAGCCCGAGGGCCCCTCAGTAAAAAACCAACTGTTCTTCCAAAATTTGTTGGATGTAGGAAATCCCTATATGAAACCCTTCTTTTTCGAGTCATCAGAAGCATCAACCCCCCGATTCACCTTGGCTTCTTTAGGAACCCAACCGTCCGAAGAAGTAGATGCAAGGAAATAGATCCCCGTTCTGCTAACCTGCCTCAGCGTAAAGAAATGCCTGATTTCATTCGGGGAAGGCGGCGAAAGGTTCATTCGACTGAACATATGCCACATACAAATAAGGCTTTGTAACTATTCGGGGCCAACTGAGCTAGGGTTATCCCTGCCTCGGCCAAAAACCAGGCAATAAAAGGCTGAAGGGGAAGTGTGACACCACAGCAAAGCATCGACCCATAAATTACGACCATGCCCTCAGGAGGATTCCATACGGCTCTATCCCCCGCAGGAACCAAAGTGACTGAGACGGGCAAGTCGAATCGGGAGCGGTATTTTTCTATCTCAACTGGCCCAACCACATTAGGCTCAGTATCAAAGCCACTCGGGCGAGTGTCAGAAAACAAAAGACGAGATGCCCTGTACACTTCATCAATGTCTCATTCGTTAATAGTCTGTTCCCTAGTCAGAACGTTGCTCGAGCCGTGTTTGTACACATTACTTGTGCTCTGATGTTTACCCATCCTTCGAAAAGATACCCTGTGATCAGAAATTTCAGAATCAGAACTAGATGGAGAAATCAATACAGGGCTGAAAGCGACGTTAGGGTGAAGCCCAGAAACATCAACCTCTAAGAATAGAGGTTCATCTATTGGGGCATCCCCCAGTAATCGTTTAATGCAAGATACTAACTAGAAATCCCCACGTTCTAATGCATCAAAAGCGATTTTAAAGAGACGATGGCGGGAAGATGGCCCCATTAAAATTAACCTTGAATTGATATGGATGCAAGATCTTCAAGCGGAGAATCGTGAACTTCTGGATAAAGAAATCTGAATTTAAAGAAATTTCTGCTGAATTTTTGAGAATAAAACCAACAATGTCTCTCAGCGAAGAATTTAAAGATGAGGCAGCAAGAAACCCTAGGAATTCAAAGCGGAAAAAAAATTATGACGAAACTCGATGACGTAGGCGGCGCTTGGGGAAACACAAAAATTATTTCTCATAAATGATACTGAAAAACGTAAAGACGAGGGACGCGTGTCGAAACAGGAAGTAGCCCTCAACCGTCAGAACTTCAAAACGTCGCTATCATTTAAGATCTCGTGTGATGGAGCGAATCGAAATTACAGAGTCATCATTAAGACGCACCATTATGACAAAACGGCTATTATGTAGGGAGAAAATTAAGATGATTAAAATACTCTTGCCCGAAATGAAATTTTTCTCGGCAAAAATATTTCAAGGGGGTATTGTTGTATGTAAATTTTACCAAGCATACACGTCATTGATAGGAAGGAAAAAATAGCCAGGTGGACACCCAAATGTGCATTCGGGAAATATTCTATAAGGCATCATTAAAGAGAAGAAAGCCCGAATATGCACATATTGAATAAAACCTACTCGGGATCAGTTAATATCACTCGGGACTGGTTAAACTATGCTTCTACTCGGGCTCAAACGGTGCTACTCTGGACCATCAGGTATTGCTCTTAATCGGGAATAAATATGACTCAAGTAAGAACTTGGTGCTTATTTCACACGGATTAAGTCATTAAATACGCGAAGATATCCATCAAGAAGGAATCCCAAATAAAATGGAACATTTAAGTTAGAAGAGTCCCCAATCAGGAAATAACTTGATTACTTTACAAAGACTACATTCTTATAAGGAAACTAGTCCAAATTGAACAGCACTACTAGAATCCCACTCGATTTCCATAAGAGACTCCGAAACAGGAAAGAAGACAAATCGACCTCAAGAAAGTAATCGAATCACAATTAAATACAAAGATCCTGTATTACTTGTACAAGGCAGATTAGGGTTCTATAAGCATATAAATAGACCCATAATCTGGCTCCAAAAAGATATAGGCAATATAGCATACAACAATTATAGTAAATACAGAGAGAACAGAGAGATCGAGAGCTTGTAAACATCTTATTCTCTTAGTGGATTTTGGCTTGGTTGATCCTTCAACCACCCGTGGATGTTTCTCCGGCCATCGGAGTTTTACCATATAAAACTTGTCTTTGTTACTCTCTCTGCATCTCTTTCTCTTTAAATCAATAGCCGAAATCCAATCCTTGTTGGCTTTTTTGGTATAATCCAAAAATCGACGTCAACAAAAGGCAATGCAAATTTTTTTCATGGTAAAAGCCATATGCAACAGAACCGTTGGGAAGTATGCAAGGTAGTGAAGATTTGAATAGGGAAGGAGTTGATGAAAAAATCAAATTGCTAAATACAAAGATAAAAAAATTGGAATCAAGTGTAATTGAAATAATGCACAATCAGATGACAAGTATAAATGGAAGTCAAAATAGGTTAAGGAAGATGATATTGCTTAATATGTTTTTGTTGGTTTGTTATATTTTCTTTTATGTTAGTTCTATGAACGTTGTATTGCAGTTGTGGAATGTAATGCAATGCAGGTGTGGTATGTAATGCAATGCCAGGTGTGGTATCTAATGCAATGTAGTTGATGAATAACAGTTATCCAATATCATCAGTCACTATCAAAGCATAGAAATACAAGGGCATGAAATTCTTAATACTTATGCATAAGTACTAATATAAGTACTAACAGTTTAATTGTACCAAATTCCACCTAAAGTTCACAATACCAACCTACCATTGCATTATAAACAAAAGCTAAGCATTGCATATGCTTCACAGTGCTGGCAACAAAAATGCGTCACAGTACCTTAATGTAATCAATACAGAAGTAACCAACATCTAGTTAAACTACATAACCTATTAGAAGTTCAACTACATAACCTACTAAATCACTCCAACTGGGTCATTGAGAGATTGGTTAAGTCTGAACCTATGTGGTAGGGTGTGAAGAGTTATCACTAACATTTACTTGTTTTGCTGCAGCCCTCTGTCTCTGTATTTTTAATAAAACAAAAATTAATTAGAAAGAACACATTAAGATGGAAGGATATAAAATCGAAAGATAATGAAGCACGAAACATCACCTTTTTGGAAGGCTTTGAATATGATGCAACACCTTCATCTTCACTTACAGTAGGTTTTTTCTTTGAAGCCTTCTGTTTATGTACAATAAAGAAATAACAAAATTATAAATAACACCAACTCAATTAAATTCAAAATAAAACAAATAAAAAAAATCATAAATGATTACCTTAGTTTCTACAAGACTGCCTTCAGCTTTACAAGCCATAGAATTATGCTCAGGTAGTCTACACACACACAACACTACCACTCCTAGTAACTTTAGGTTTCTTAGTTGATTCCTTCTTCCTGAGCAGTTTTGGCCTTCCTGGTTTTATCTTTAATGGTGGTTGCTGAATAGGTGCTCCTACATGATCACCTCATACACACAAATCTGGAATGAGATGGATCATGTAGTTATAGGTCCTATGATAAGCAGCATTGGACAATGCAGGGTCAATTAATTATTCTAAACTACACTGATTACCATTGACACCAAAATGATGTCTAATACCAGCCAATGCATGACAGCATGGCACCCCACTAAACTGTCATTGGCCACACTTACATGTTTTATCATTCAAGTCGGCAGTGTATGCCCTATTCAAACCCAACATCTCATACTTCCCTTGACTTGAATGCAAAGTTCGAAGAATCCTACACTTTACACTATTTTCCTTAATCTTCTTGTTCACTGGTGGTGGTATGCCATTACCTAATCTACTGTAGTCCTCTTTCCTCAGCTGAAACCTATTCATCACCATTCTCCTTATGTACTCCATCAAGCCTAAATAAGTCATAGCCCTAAAATCTTTAAGCATGCTATTGAAAGCTTCTGTCATATTGTTAGTCACATGGTCACATTTGATTGAGTTATCAAATGCAAGCTTTGACCAGTGACAAGTTTTAATGGCGGCTAAATAAGCCATAGCGTGAGGGTTTATACTATCTATATTTTGCAAACACTTATTGAACTCATACTTGTCACCTGTTTTACTAGCTTTCCAGAAGAACTTCCTCATCTTTTATCCACTGTATTTAGTACTGAAATTGACATAAATATGTCTTTGCATAGAACCTGTGTCAATCATGAAAAGTTAAATTAATATAAGATTTTAAAAAAAAAATCTTATGACAGCAAGTTATTAAAAGTAATACTTTATGCTTGCCTTCGGCCAATACCTCTTCAAAGCCCTACTTACACCCTTCTGCCTGTCATTCATAAAGCAAATAGGTCTATCTTCTAGGTGCTTCAAGAAACACGATTGCCGTAAAAACCAGGACCAACTTATCAATGTTTCACCTTTACAAATGCAAGAGGATACAATCCAGAATTTTCTTCTAATGCAACTGTTGAAAGAATAACTCCTTCATAAGGCCCATTCAAATGGCATCCATCAACGCCAATGAAAGGTCTGCAACCCTCTAGAAATCCCCTCTTTTGAGCTTTAAAATAGACAAAAAAAAACAACGTTTGGAAGATGTTGGTGTTTGTCTGAAAATGAATATTGATAGCTGAACCAGGGTTGCATTGCTACACCATCACTGCATACCCCTTTAAATGTGAAAAATATTATGTTTGCTCTTCAAGCAGCACCTCCAAGGCCCTCATGTTTGCCTTGTACAACCTCTGAGGATCAGAACACACATTGAATTGATCTTTCAATATATCAGAGATCACCTCACATTGAGTGCTAGGATTGTTCATCACAAGAATCTCAAACTTACTTGCAATCCACTTTGACCTTACCTCTTGACTTTTATAAATGCGATGATAGGTATGCTCATTGTTGTAAGTCTTCACTTGCATAACTGTCTCATCACCAATAATGGAAGCATGCAGCCTCCATGGACACTTTTCAGCAAGGCATGCCCAAGTGAGCCTATTCGTATCATTTTTGATCTTCTTGAAATTAAAACTCTCCCAAATTGCATAATCTGTCAACAACTCCCTCAATGTATACACACTATCATGTGTCTGCCCTACCTCAAACCTAATTGGAGCACCTACAAGTTTCTTGAAAGGGATGCTCTTCGTCACTAGTGCAAGTTTAGAATAATCTATTTCATGATCAGATTCATTAAAGAACTCATCTTCACTAGTTGATTGGTAACTTTCAAACAAATCATTGTTACCAATCTCATCTGGCATCCCACATATAGATTCAGGAACCTCAGGTATCACCACTAATTCCCTCAAATCAGGAACCTCACCCATTTCATTAGATTCAGAACCCAAATCATCACCCAAAATCAACACCTAAATCAATATGATCATCTAACTCATCTGCACCTACATGCTCATTCTCTCCAACATCATCATTATCTTCATTAGCATAAAAAATAGTTTCATCAAACCCACTAAAATCGACTTCATTCAGGTCTGTCATGAACCTAGGCTGTGGGTTGAGAATGTCAGAAGTTGAAGCTGCAAGTGGAACTGTGATATATGACATCTTTTCTATTTCAAACATAATTTTTGTTTCTTTATGCTCACTATATCTCATAAACACTTCTAAAAGCTCACTATCACTAGTCACATCCTTCTTCTCAACTGACCAAGGTAAATAAACCCACACACAGTACTCATCAGTAGGCACCTCAACAATACCAGTTTCTTTTTCAGATAAAGTATGCAACAAAACTATAATACTTACGTTCTCAGCATCACAGGTACCAAGTTCTACAACCCTAGTGTTTATAGTGATGTATATTTCGAATATATCCTCCATTTAAACATTGCCAAACATCAAGAATAAAAATCAATCACCAAAGGCAAATAAATATACCACAGTTAGCCAACGTAAAATATTTAAAACCTCTGACAAATTATAATTCAATGTAAACAAAACCCTAATTTACAGAAAACAAAACCAAAACATATTCAACCTCATTTTTAACGTCTTTAATGTTATTCATCAAGTAATCACCAAAACAAAACATAAACATCATAACAACACATACCATGCAATTATTCATATGTATCAAAAACAATTTTTTTTAAAAAAAATTGATAACCTTTTGCACAAATGATGATCTTTTAAATCATAACGTTAAAACAGAAACGAAACCCTAAACTACTGAGAACACAACCAAAACAACATATTAACCAGAAATTTTAACGCTATCCATGTTTAGCAATCACCAAAACATCAATTACACCGTCAATTTAACATGCAACAACACCAAACCAAAAGCCCCCAAATTTCATACGACAGAAAACCTAATTAGTTAAGTTTAACAAAAATGAACACATCAAAACACTATCATGCATCCAAAGTATCCTAGAATAATCAAAACAAAGGAAAATAAGTTTGAACGTACCTTTGGAACCAAAACAACCGCTTTACTTCTCAAATCTTCTTGCTTTTAACAACACTTCAACAGTACTGCCACTATAACTAAACTAACCCTAAAGGAAAAACTTCTATGATCAATAAATCAAAGTTTTGAAGAGGTTATAGGTGATTGTAGGGTTTGTTTTGGCTCGAAATGGATTCTCAGAAGAACTGTGAACGAGGGTTTTTGTTGTTTTGTCTCTGAACTTTGCTTTAGGACCACGCCAAAAGTATATATAGTGGGGAAATAACATGTCTGGAAGGTGGAAGAATGAGGTGGCATCGCCCCATCCACTTGTTTTTTTTTTAATTAGTTTCGTTATTTAATTAAACGTTTGAATTGCCTAAAATAACTTTTTTGTCATGCCTAGCAACATAAATGACATTAATGCTCTTTTATTTTAGCGGTCAATGTCCAAAATGGACGGTAAAGGTTATAGAAGGGGTTATTTATAGGTTTGTTTGATTTTAGTGGGGAAAACAACCAATATACCAAGTTATGTCATCGTCTTAATAATTGGGTTAAACTCTTGAGGTAAAATGAAATTCTTTAATTGTGTAAGGGTATTTTAAGAAAATATGTTTACAACCGAAGGGTGCAATTAATGTTACCGCATTTGACAAATAAAATACTACTTTTTTGTTTTTTTTTGTTTTTTACGGGATTATAAAAGTAAATATAAACATTTTTGTATGGTATTTTAGATTTTTATATGTTTTGATAGGGTTAAATATTAATTCTAACATTATTGATTAACTTAAAGGTGCTAAGTATCAATTAACGATAATAATAAAGTTATTCTAGAATCTAGATTCGGTACAATTTGCTCTTAGGTCTTTGACACAATTCCACTGTACGGTCTCAACATGAAGGTAGTTAAACTGTCACGTACAATTTTGTCTCTTCAGTTAAAAGTATGTGGTTAAAATAACAAAACAAGTAAGACGACAAATATGAGGTGAAACTCTGAAGATGATAATCTATGGTGATTGGGCGCACGTCAGTCTTTTCTCTACACGTGCTCCATCTATTCTATTATAATTCAATAATTCAAACACTTTTGCCGACCAAATTTAATTTACGCCTAATTCGGGGGATTTAACAAAGCTCCAGGAAAAGACATAATAATTATAGAGAATCTCGAAGTTAATTCAAATACTTCCAAACTTTTATTATAATTAATTTGTTAGAAATTGCAATTAAACAGAAAATATTGCACAATAAAGAGGAGAGGATTGTTTAGTGAAACGGTAAATTTCTATTATCAACAAGAACGACAGAATTCTTCCACAGATGATATATATTGAAAAAAAAAAAAACAGAGAAACCAGCTGAGCTCGAATTCTAACTACAAAGAAAAAAGCTACAAGCTGGTTCCTTAAAAACTGTAATAAACCTAACAAAAACAAAAGAACTGTCAGGTTTTTTTTTTTTTTTTTAATAATATCCAGGAGAATCCGGGGACCTGTAAAGCAGCCCTCTGGTAAAATCTCCCAGTAATTTTCATGAAATATTACCACGACCGCCATTTACGCTTGATTCACCAACTCCTTCGAGTCCACAAATGTTCCATGAAACCCGTACGGAACTCTCGAAGGCAACTTAATCGAAGCTTCAAGCTCTAAATTCATAGCGTTCACGATTTGCAGCTCCGATTCCCATGTCTTCTCATCATGAACAAATGCAATAATAAACCCATCATCTTCTTTCTCGCAATCGGCAGCGTCATTGGGTAAAAAAAATGGTTCTCCCCCGTATTTTCCGTCACCGTAAATGTACTTTTTAACATCGCCGGTAGAAAGATCAACCTTACCGAAACCAGAAACTTTAGGCCAAGGCTCGGCAATGGCGAGATAAGCGAACCGGGTTTTTCTTCCAAGCCTGTTTCGATTCACCATACCGGCTTCCAAGTTAACTTGATCGGTTTCTGAGAGAATAGGGCGGCGCGTGGACTTACCTGTCTTTAAATTGAGCCTAATTTCAGACAAAACACTCTCCAAACTCTCATCACATTCGTTGAATATCGAGTCAGGTGGAGTCATGCATGATCCTATCACGACAACTTCATCGGATTCCGGCTCCTCCCAAGCATTCCACAAGTGAAAGCAAAACGTGTCTGGAGATTCAATCCAAATTATGTTGTTTGAATCACTCGCATTTTTCGCAAGAATCCCGAACCGAGACTTTTTGTTCTTGTCGTAAATGACCGGTGAGCCACCGCTGATCATCTCTTGTAGCTTGAACACGACTTGTTGGTCAGGAATCACAACGAAATTCTCTGTAATAGCGAAATCATGCATCATGGTCGGTACCGTGAGAGGAATCTCTACGTCGGGTGATTTTTCGCCGTCCGGGAAGAATCTGAAGTACTTAAGGTACGGTTTCTGAACAACATCGTAACTTAAAGCGTATAGCTCTTGGGACACTGGGTCGATTTTTGGGTGTGCAATCATGGTGGAATTAAGTTGTTCATCGAAATTGTAACGACCAACAGTTTCAAGATCTCCTGAAGGAGTGATACGTACTTGATATGGAAGATCGTCTTCGGACATAGCTAAAAGACGGTTGTTGAAGTAGACTAAACCGGCGTTAGCTACTCCGGTGCCTTGTTTGTTATTAATGAGACCGAATAGTCCTCTTGCAACGAAAAGCAAAAGCCGGCCAACCCCATTGTGACCGTGTAATTCACCGATCGCTTTTGGGAACACTGGCTTGCCCAATTCTTTTTCTTGTACGAATCTTTGAGTTTCAGTGAAACGACAAGCGTAGCTGGCTTTGCCGTTATCAATGGTGACGGCGTGAACCATGCCATCACCGTCAAAGAAATGGTGACCGGCTACCGGCTCGAATAATGGGTTAGCACCGTTACGGAGATAAACACCGTTAATGCATTCGGGGATGGAACCAGTGACCGGGAGAACATGTTGGACGGGATGTTCCGGTACCGGAGCGAAGTTTCCGGCGATTTGAACACGTGGGTCAGAAGTTTTGGGAAGTGGTTGTTGAAGCTCGCGTGAGATTAACGCGCCCTCTGCCATGTCGAAGGCAATAGCTGCAGCTCTCTGGAGGAGATTCCATTGTGGGTTAGTTTTGGTGGGTTTTTTGGAATCTTCTTGAGGAATCATAGTGGGTTTTAATGGTTTTTTAGGGAAATGGAGCACCGAAGGAGCGTGTAGAGCAGCACTCTTCACTTTTTGATTAAGTTGCTTCTTTTTCTTCATCAAAGGCAAGGACTTTAGTGGAGTACTAAAGCCCAAGTCTATTGAAGAAGCAGAGAAAGGAGCCCAACTATTAGTGTTGGGTGTGGTTGCAGAAGAAGCCATTGCTTTTGTGGTGGGTGTGTTTTCAGAAGGAAAAAGAGAGATTGTTGGTTTTTGGTTTGGTTTGGTTTTCCGGAGAGAGAGAGAGAGAGAGAGAGAGAAAGAGAGAGAAAGAACAGGGAGGGAGGGAGGGAGTGTGTTTTGGAGAGAAAAGGAGAGAAAAGATGGGTATAAATAGAGTTTTTGGGAAGGATTGAATGTTCTGTAAATATGGAGAGAGGCCCACCTCAGACATATAATAGATAACCACGTGGTTGATAAGTTGATTTGTGGAAATGGCACTTGGTGGGGATTGACATGAAAAATATAATATTATATATATATATATATATAGAGAGAGAGAGATAGCATATGAGTTATGTTAACACAACAACACAAACGGTAAAAATGGAAGATTGATTCCTAAAATTAAGGACCAATAAGAGTGAGGGATCGTTTGTATTTTTATCTAAAAACTGAACAGTTCTGAATTTTTCTAATGACTGAATAGAGGCTGAAATCTGAACATGAATGACATGTTTGTTTGTTTTTTTCTCACATCTGAATGTACTGTCAACACGTTTGTTTTTTTAAAAGTAAAATTGTCTGAATATAAGTAATTTTACATTTATACCTATGTTAAACAATTATACATATAATATGAAATAAAAGCAATCCAAAAATAATAATTATATATGAACACATATGATCATGATCTTCATCTTTATTACAAACAAACTTTATTTTTTTAAGAAAAGAAAATGTTTTTTTTTTCAAAAAATAAAAAGGATATCGGGAAATCTCGTACAAACACTCTAATATATATATATATATATATAAATATATATAAATACATCACCATAATATCATAATAAAGTATCGATATTAAACAGCAATATGAACAGTGATTATGATTTATTTATTTATTTTTAAAGCTATTTAAAATAAGCAATATATTAAAATAAAGATTTATATACCATATGTAATTTTGATGAAATTGGAAATATATTATATATGGGAGATAATATCGAAAGAAAATATATTAGATTGTATTTAATGCAATTCAGTGATTTATAATTAAGTTAAAAGTCAGGATTTTTTACTTTTTATTTAATTTATTTTTTAGAATTTTTAAGTTATTTGACCACTTAAATAAACAAATAAAACAATTTAATAATTATAATTCAGACTTATTAAATTTTAAGTGGAAAAAACGGCACCCATTTTAAAAGGAGTCACTCTAATTTGCTTAAATTATAACTCTCCGCGTTTTGACCTCTATAATCCGAAAAAAAAAAAAAGACTTGTATGAAACGGTATTATTATTATTCAGTGAGATTGTCCAATGTGAATGTGCTATTTATATTAGAAAAATATAACTCTAGTTTAAAATTGTCATTCAGTGAGTCAGTTGTCTATCATCATCCTCCACCAACACCAACACCAACACCACCACCTTCTTTGTCCGCTACTAGCACTCTTTAATTTATCTCATTTTTATTTTATTTTATTATTTCTTCGATTAATTTCTTTTTTCTAAAATATTACCTTTATAATTATTATAATAAAATTAGAAGACAGGTCGGACAAAACATATACGGTACGATTAATTACTTTTATAAATCAAGAAAAAACTTATTATAAATATTTTTAAAATACGTATTATCTTAACTATCAAATGTGAAAAGAGGTGCATTAACATCTTTATTAAAAATTTACGTATTCTTTGATGGATTATTCATTCGACTACTTTAAACTTATTCTAACAATCACATAACATATCTGGTTTATATATATTTATAGACCTGATTATTCTAAAAAAGTTATTTGATATTTGGTTAGAGGTTATATATAGTTACAAATCCAATAAAGTAATAAAGCTTTTAATTTAACCTTAAGCATGATCTTAATAAATTTGGTAGGCTATCTTAGGTTTTATAAATATCGTGTGGTACATATTAGACCGCACTTCCGATAAAATGAACATGTTGATATATGATTTAGTTCTAAATGGTTTAATTAATTAGGTTGGCTAATTTAATACTAATTAATTTGAAAGTATCTATAAAATATGAAATAAATATCATGCAACCATTTGTTAAAGCATCAATATCCAGGTCACTTATCAATGATCCATAATTTCATATTAAGTTTAGATACTACACCGAATATAAAATTATATTTTTATGTCATCTACTGTGAAAAAAACATTGTGATATTTACAGAAAAGGAGAGGGTATGTACAGCATTAAATAAAGAGGTCCCCCAATGTCCCAATGAATTTTATCTATGCGAAAAAAAGAACTGAATATCAAATGAAAACTTAAAACTATTAACGGCTAAAATGGCTAATGGTTATATCTTTTTGGATTCTAGTAGAGCTCATGGGTTGCGGTCCTAGTCTCTGTCCTTGTCCTGGTACGGGTCATGGTCAAGGTCGGGTCCAAAACCGGACACTGTCCAGGGCCACCGCACAACACAAGGATATGAGAAAGACGGCTAACTGATGGCAATATGATATATCCCTCCACTCTTCAACCTAGCTTCTATCTGCCACAGTTTGCAGTGTCTTGTAATCAAGGGCAGATCAGAATTCTTAATTTCATATATTTGTCCATTTACTAAGTGTCATCTTCTTTCAATAACTTTTCTTGTATTGTCGAGATTGGTTAAACAAAAAAAACATGTTCTATGTTCTGTAATAATGTTTTTAGTACGGTTTGAAAACGAATTTGGAAAACGTAAAATTTGTTTTTAACACATTACTATAGTATAAAGTTCAAAAGGGACATGAGTCTTTGTTTGTGTTTTTAAAAAACAGGATTAATAACTGATTAACACAAAACAAAAAAAAAAATGCATGAAATTCGATCCTTGGTAAATTAAATTTCAATCCCGTTTTATTTTAAAAATTCATTTTTAGAAAATAATTTCGTAAAACGTTATCAGAAAAGCTCGTAGAGTAGATATATATTGGAAACCCATAGAGATTAGAGATTGGCTTCTTGATTAGGTTTGCTTATAGTTAATTATTTAATTTAATTTAAATTTTTTCTTTGTTGATAATGTAGCGAGCTCACCATAACTTTTACAGAAACATTTTCTCCTAATAGATTTTTTTTTTTGAAAGAATAGAAACTTATTTATTTTATTCCAAAAGTTGCTTTTGAAAAAAATATCTAACTTCTCTACTGCTACTGGGGAGCAAGTGAAAGTTAGGTGTCCAAATTATATATATTACAGCAATGTACATCTGTTTAATATTGTCAGTTTTCGAAATCAAATCTTTCATGAGAAGATTTTTTTCTCTCTTGATTTATTGATAATTATTAGAGGGTTCTAAAATAATCCAATGACCATCATACAGGCATTCATGTGTTCCTTTTACCTTTTAATATACTATTAGTCAGGATATAATTAAATTAATCAAGTTTCAGTCCTCCTCATGTCATGGATGACTCTAAAACAATAGCCACATATGCAAATTTATAATTATCTATTTTTATATGTTTTATATAATTAAATAACGAATTAATTGGTGAGACAGAAATGCTCGATCTTTTTCGTTTGCTCTCCCCATCTTCAATTCATCATGCCATAATTATATGCATCATAAATATTCCCAGATGCTCTTGTTCCAGCAGAATATATATATATATATATATATATATTATTAATTCCTAGATTTGGATTTGGCGATAATAATATAATTTTCATTTCCACATACAGCTTATAATGCTGGTTTCTTTTTTGCTTATAATTAATTATGATATATTGATTGTTAGATATATCTAGCTCTTAAGGGATAGTTTGGCTGGTTAGAATTCTCGTAGTGGAAGAAGAAACCTAGGGTGAAATTTATAGTGAAGAATAAAATTAAAAGGGAATCAAGTTTCATTTAAATGAAGATAAAAAAAAAGAATTTATTTCTTGGGTGTGAGAGGGAATAAGTTCACTTTCCAAACTTATTTATTTGTAGGATCCACATAACTTGGTCATTCCCAACACTTTTTAGTAAATACTGTAATTAATCATAATTCACGAATCAACTTTAATTTCCCACCTTATTTAATTTGTTTTGTGTATGCAAATTTATTTTATCTTAAAAGGGACTAGTTTATTTGTTATATTTATTATTGAACATTAATTTGTGAACTGATTATAAAATAGATGAAGTTTAACGAATTTTATCAGCTTTCAACTGAGCGTTGTGGCATCTAAACACCTATATATGCAGAAGGGTTCTTCTTAGTTTATATGTCAAAATCCAACACACATAAAAAGGAAAATTAATTAAAGAGATAACAATATGTATAGTTGAGTTAGGATCAGCCCAAATAACTAAAAAGGATACCATCATGTAATGTGTCTGATGGTAAATGACACTCATTCTTCCTAATAATATCTCACGTTGAAGTGACCGTATCGTATGTGCTATATACAGTAAAACCCCTATCAAATAATATTGTTGGGATCGAAAAAAATAATCATTTTAGATGAGTTATTTATTTATCAATAAATGAATATTTATCAATTAAAAAATAGTTTTATGTTATTTTGGTCCCTTTTAGTGTACCGGTATATGTATTCCCATTGTGATCGTGTCTTTTTTGGCATGATGCTATTAAAATTTTATCTTGTTTTAATATGATCACATACAACTCACAGGAGATTAAATGCAATCTATAAATTTTGATGGATGTTGAACACCTTTTGAATTATCTTAATGAAAATGATACAGTAATGAAATTGTCTACTGATTAAGAGATTATTTAAGAGGTAATGAATACATCGACCAATGATGACCGTGATTCAAATGACAATTGTGTTTTTACTAACGATTTCTCAAAAATAAGGTATTTCAAACCATAGTAACCTTAAATAATTATTTTCTACAAAATTTGGTGTATATATGCATTGCAAAAAAATTAAGGATGATGTTGAGTTCGATTTAAGTACAAAGAAAATTTAAACGACTTTAGATGCATTTTTAAGATGAGTTGAATTGAGAAAATATAAGCTACAAGTAAAAGTTTATTAGTATATATT
The DNA here is from genome assembly GCA_032871835.1 of Dipteronia dyeriana. NCBI lineage: Eukaryota > Viridiplantae > Streptophyta > Magnoliopsida > Sapindales > Sapindaceae > Dipteronia > Dipteronia dyeriana. The sequence continues at coordinate 78,688,817 of CM065301.1, read as the reverse complement.
ATGAATTTTTATGTGCTATTTCTTTTATATAATTAACCAATTATTAATTTATATATTCGCTGAACCTTATAGTAATTAAAAAAAAATTATTATCTTATGCATTGAGCGAGGTTATTATTTTAATACATTGGTCCGAGTTGGAACCTGAAGATTTTATTATTTAAACGAGGTCATTAACTTATCGAACTTTCATTTATTGAGGTTTTAATGTATATATATATATTATTGAGCAAAAGAAGTAGAGAAATGTTGAGAGGAGAAAGAAGAAAAAGCACTTTGTCATTACTCGAGAATCATTTATCCAATTCTATACAAAGCAAAGCTATAAATATAACAAACTAATCGGTCACAATTAACTCTAGTAACCACTAACTAACTAACTAAGGTTAACAAATTAACTATACTGACTATTAACATATAAAACTAATACACTACAATATAAACTCTAATACCCCCCCTCAAGATGTGTTGTGATTTGCTTGTGAAAGTAATTGCTTGGTTGGATTGTGAATGTCATGCACAACCATCTTGGATAGTAAAGGGAACAACAATGAAGCAGGTAAAGCCTTGGTAAACATGTCTGCAAGCTGGTGTTGAGTACGAATAGGAAGCAATTTGATAACCTCAGAAGCAACCTTGTCCCGAACAAAATTGCAATCAACTTCGATGTGTTTGGTACGTTCATGGAAAATTGGATTAGATGCTATATGTACTGCAGCTTGATTGTCACAAAAGAGAAGAGCAGGTGATGAATCTCCCATCTGAAAATCTCTTAGCAACTGCAGTAACCATATAAGTTTGCTAGCAGTATAAGCCAATGCTCTATACTCGGCTTCAGCAGAGGACTGCGATATTGTGACTTGTTTCTTAGCTTTCCAAGAAACTAAAGAATCACCAACAAAAACACAAAAACCTGTCACAGAAGACCTTGAATCTGGACAAGCAGCCCAATCAGCAACACTGAATGCCCGAAGATGTAGAAGAGAAAAATAATCCTTGACCCAGACTATTCTTGAGGTACCTCAACAAATGATGCATTGCCTCTAAATGAGTAGTCCTAAACTGTGCCAAGAACTGACTGAGTTTGTGCACAGAAAAGGTAATGTCAGGCCTTGACAAAGTTAAGTATAAAAGTTTGCCAATAAGTTTCATATACTGAGATGCATCAGAAAGTAACTCTGCTCCTTGAGCTGACAACTGAATTTTCGGATCCATAGAAGTAGAAGTAGGTTTGCAAGCTAAATATCCTGTATCCTCAAGAAGATGTAATGTATAATGCCTTTGAGACAAAACCAACCCCTTAACTAATCTTGCTATTTCTAAGCCAAGAAAATATTTTAGATGACCCAAGTCCTTTAACTTGCATTGCGTATGAAGATAATTCTTAAAAGAATGAATAAGTTGCTCATTAGGACCAGTGATGATTATATCATCAACATAAACCAAGAAAGCAGTAAAACTGGAACTCGAGCCCTTTGTAAACAATGAATAATCTGATTTAGACTGAACAAAGCCATGCTGAATCAAGGCTTGAGAAAATTTGGAATTCCACTGTCTTGAGGCTTTTTAAAGTCCGTATATAGACTTATGTAACCGACACACTAATCTACCCTCTTGACATTTTCCCCCCTGTTTACCATACCCAAGAGGAAGATCACTTTACACTTCTTCAAACAAATCTACATTTAAAAATGCATTATTCACATCCAATTGAATTAGACTCCATTTTTGACTAGATGCAAGACCTAAAAGCACTTTAACAGTTACTAACTTGGCAACAAGAGAAAATGTTTCAATTAAATCTAATCATTCTTGCTGTGTATACCCATTAGCCACTAACCGAGCTTTATGCCTTTCAATAGACCCATCTGACCTATATTTAATTTTATATATTCACTTACAACCAATCGAATGTTTATTTTCAGGTAAAGGAACAACCGACCATGTGTGATTTTGTTCCATAGCTTACAACTCTACCCGCATTGCATCTTACCACTGTGGAAACTTAACAGCCTGATGATAATATTGTGGTTCATAATGAGAAGAAACCATTAGTACAAAATGTTTATGTGAAGAAGACAATGTATCATAAGAGACATAGTTAGAAATCAGATAAGATGTATCACACAAGGGCAATTCCTTATGATCAAGAAGATTGCAATGCAAGTCTTTAAGATAAGTAGGAGGCCTGGTAATTCTAGAAGACTTTATAAGAGGAATGTCTTTCCTCAATGATACTGCTGTTCTATACAATCCATGGGAATCATTTTGACTTTCATCTAAACCTGCCAAATTTTGATCAAAAACTGCCATATCATGGCTAGAATCCATAGGTGTTGTTATAGGAGAATTAGTGGAAGCATCAGAAAACAAAAGCGGATAAAAAATCACTAGCAATACCAAATCCGAAAAAGGATCAATCTGGGCAGTAGAGCTGTCAACACTGTGAAAGGGAACAGTCAACACTGTGAAAGGGAACAGTATTTTCATGAAAAATCACATCTCTGGAAACAAATATTTTCTTGGAAACAATGTCAAGTAATCTATAACCTTTCATTCCTGGAGGATACCCTATAAAAATACAAACCTTTGATCTTGGTTGGAATTTGTTTATGTGAGATGATAAAGTAGAAGCAAATGCTAGACAACCAAAGACCTTGAAATGAGAATAATCTGGTAAACCATTATACAACTTTTCATATGGAGATTTATAACCCAACAAAAGAGATGGAGTTCTATTTATCAAAAATGTGGCAGTCAAGACACACTTATTCCAAAATTTAATTGGAACTCTTGACTGGAAGAATAAAGCTCTAGTTATATTCAATAAATGTTGGTGCTTCATTTCTACTACTGAATTCTGCTGCTGAAATATTCAGTAAAGGCTAACTCATGTGCATTATCAGACCTAAAAACTTTGATTCTAACACCAAACTGAGTTTCAATCAAGCTAAAAAACTTAGGTACAATCAAATTATCTTCTGATTTATTCTTAAACAAATAAACCTATGTAAACCGTATGCAATCATCAACCAAAGTCAAGAAATATTTGTAACCATTATGCGACAAAACGTGATATGGTCCCCAAATGTCACAATGCACTAGATCAAAAGGCAATTTAGACATATAATTATGAGAAACAAAATACAATTTTCTTTGTTTTGCTAAAGGACAAATGAAACAAGGTCCTTCTTTATTAAATTGTCCAATATCACAAGCCAAAACATCTTTCAAACTAGAAAGTCTTTTGAACGAAATATGTTCTAGTCTATTATGCCATACATGAGCTGAAACTTTGTTTATAAAGTTTGTTCTAACATCATTCAAATCCTTGGTATCCAAGATATAGAGATCCTCCATCTTTTTACCCTTGCCAATCATCTTCTTGGAATTGATTTCCTAGACAATAAAACAATCAGGAAGAAAACTGACAGTAAGTTTCGAGTCACTAGTAAGTGCACTTACTGAAATCAGATTGATCTTAAACTGAGGTACAAACAACACATCCTTAAGTATAAATGAAGAACTCAGATTGATATCTCCACACAAAGTAAACGAAAATCTGGTATGATTTGGCAAAGTCACAGATGCATTAACTAAAGTTCTCATCGACTCAAAAAGATAAGCATTAGAGCAGATATGTCAAGTGGCTCCTGAATCCACAACCCAAAAACGACTAGAAGAGAAAATAGAACTCAGAGAAACTGAATAACATATACCTGTAACAAATGAAATGGCAACAGCATATGAGGTGGATGGTGCATGTTGATGTTGGTCATTTGTTGCTTTCGAAGTGGAAGCTAAATGACTAGAAAACATCGAGATAAGTTGTTGATACTGATCTGGATTAAGAGTTTGAATAAAACCACCTACTGCAGATTGATTATCATGCTTGGTTTCAGTTGCCACTTAATTAACAGCCATATAATTTGCATTGTTATCCCTCTGTTTTTGCTTATAGTCTGGTGGATACCCATGTAGTTTGTAACAACTATCCACAGTATGACCATGATAGTTGCAATGTGTGCAAAAAGGTCTACCTCTTTTCTGTCCTTTTTGATTTGCTTTGAAATTACCAGTTCCCTTTCCATTCTTAGCTTTAATAGCAAAGGCTACACTGCTAGCAGAATCTGAACCAGAGGTAACAAGATTTCCTACTTTCCTTTGATGCTCTTCTTGGGAAATTAGTGCAAAAAATTTGTTAATTGGTGGCAAAGGATCCATAAACAATAATTGACCCCTTATTTGTGCAAAAGTATCATTTAGTCCCATAAGAAATGACATCACATATTCCATATGATAGTGAGAATTCAGATTTTTCACTCCATCATAAGAACACTTACCACAAGAGCATATAGGTCTATAGTTATTCAACTCTTCCCAAATTGTCTTCAGTTTTGTAAAATACATATTAACAGTGTTATGGTCTTGAGCAAAGTTCATTAATTCACGTTTTAATTGAAAAATTCTAGGTCCATTTCTCTGTGAAAAACGATCTTTCAAGTCTTGCCAAATCTCATAAGCCGATTCAGCAAAAATGATACTAGCTGAAATTTCTTTGGACACAGAATTCAGAATCCAAGAAATGAGGAGATTGAGATCATTACCTTCTGTTTTGTTGATGGTTCCATCTATGAACCCTAGCTTGTTCTTCATTGATAATGCAATTAGCATTGCTCTGCTCCAAGAGGCATAGTTATCTCCGGTTAGAGACTGTGAGACAAACACCAAACCTGGACTGTCTGAATGATGCAAGAAATATAGACTTGAGGAATCATCAATGGCAGATCTGCTCATCGATGCCTTAGGATTTCTCTCGTTTTCAGAGTGAGATGACTCTATAACAATCAAAAGCAGAGAGATCTTCAAAGCTTAGCAAAAGTAAAAAAAGAAAAAAAATCTTGATTGGCTCAATTAAGCAAGCTCAACTTGAATCTGAACGACTTAGCTTTGATACCATATTGAGCAAAAGAAGCAGAGAAATGTTGAGAGGAGAAATAAGAAAAAGCACTCTATCATTACTCGAGAATCATATATCCAATTTAGTACAAAGCAAAACTATAAATATAACAAACTAATCAGCCACAACTAACTCTAATAACCACTAACTATCTAACTAACTATGGTTAACAAATTAATTATACTGACTATTAACATATAAAACTAATACACTACTGTGGTATGTGAATTTCACCAAGCATACACGTCATCAACAAGAGAGAGAAAGTTGCCAGATGGACGTCCAAATAAGCACTTAGAAAACATCCTACGAGACATCATTAAGGAGAAGAAACCCGAGTAAACAAGTATCAAGGCAAGACCTACTCGGGATTATCTAAAACGATTAAACTTACTCAGGGTGAGTAAAAATACATTTTTCACTCGGATCATGAGACGTCATTCGGGACCAGCATACTTAACATTATACTCGGGATAAGCACGACAACCGAGTAAGAAGCTTAGAGAGTAGTCCACAAGTCAAGTCAAAAGGCTTCTTATTAAAGAAGGATTCTAAAGAAAGAGAATGTTAAGCATAACTCCGAGAACACTTCTGATTCTCCAAGAAGTCTATACTTTTATAAGAAAATAAGTCCTAATCGGACTATGCTACTAGAATCGCATTTAATCTCATTACTAGCTTCCGAAACAGGAAAGAAGACAAATCTACTCCAAGCAAGTAACCAAAATCACAATTAAATACAAAGATCCTGTATTACTTGTAAAAAGAAGATTATGGTTCTATAAAACGTATAAATAGACCCATAATCTCATAAATAGAGGAGATAGCAGACACAACAGTCATACAAAAAATATTAAAATAGAGAAAGAGAGATCGAGGGTTGTAATTACTTTCTTCATAGTGGATTTTGGCTAGGTGGATCATATAACCACCCGTGGATGTTTCTCCGATCACCGGAGTTTTACCACGTAAAACTTGTGTCTTATTACTTCATTTTTCTCTCCTCTTTGATTTTTAGCTAAAATCCGGTCCTTGTTGGCTTTTCTGACAAAATCCAGAAACGAACATCAAAAATTGGCACTAGAAGAAGGGCTCGAACCTCCGACTTTGTTAAAAGCGATGGCAGGAAGCAGAAGTAGTTCAGGGAATGGCCAAAAATCACCAGGCGATTTCTATGTTGGCAACACGTCACGAGATCCTGCAGCAAACATAGAAAACCCGCCTGCACACCTGACAGGGATCTAGCAAGTTCCTCCAACTAACAGAGATCTGACGCTGTGTTTCCAAGAGGTATTACAGCAATTGGTGACAGATGCGGGAAGGGAAGGGGTTGATATACTGGCTGCAGGAGCACATAGTCCCAATCCTCCACCTGTAAGGCTCCGTTAGGTGGTGGTTAGGCCAGAAATAATTATGCCGAAAACCAGAATGAACTCTTCCTCAATCAACCCGGTTGGACAGGAAACACCTGAAGAGGAACAACCTCACCAAAGGCTGGACCACAATAAAATAGTACGAGCCAGACATTGTAAATACGACCGGCGCAGTGGTCGGTCATCATCAGAAGACATTGATCAACACCATCGCAAACGTCATCATGGAGTCACACGAGAGGTTCGGTATCAGAGTGAAAAGTCTGAGAAAAGAATGACGATAACCCAGCGGTTTAACCGTCGGGGAAGTCCGATGGGAAATAGAGATGTTACAATCCAGAGCCTAACTCGAGAAGTCGAGAATAACGGGCGACAGATGGAAACGCTGGTCAGACGTTATGGCTATAACGATCTATCCGACGATGACTCTGATAGTCCATTCACCAGGGAAATTTTGCTGACCCCTTTCCCAGAAAGATTCAGGATGCCGTATGTGGAGCAATTCAAATAAGATACAGATCCAAAGAAGCACGTTAGACGCTATAAAAGTGTCATGGCTCAATATGCCCGCAGTGACCCCCTATTGTGTCTTAACTTTTCGCAAACACTAGGAGACACAAGGTCAAGATGGTAAGGGAGACTACCCCCGTCGAGCATCTGAAATTTCAGCGAACTGAGCAGGAACTTCTCAAGGCAATTTCTGAGCAATGTTCACAAGAAAAAGTCTATGGCCTACCTCTCTCAAATAAAGCAGGGGAAGGACGAGTCATTAAAAAAGTACTTGGGCCAGTTCGGCCAAGCAGTATCAGAAATTGACAGTGCTAACGATAAAGCAATTATTGCAGCCTTCACCAATAACTTGCAGAATGGACGACTATCTTTTGATTTGAGAAGAGCACGGCTGACTAGGTATGCTGACATGATGGATATGGAAGGAGGATACGCACTGGCCGAAGAAGAAGAATTAGCTACAGGGGGGAGCTATATGCACTGAGGAAAGCACTAATAGAAGGATACTGAAACCAAAGGGCAGAATCAAAAGGGAAAACTAAAAGGGAACGACAAGGAGGAAAACAAGGATGAGGGTAATGAGCTTAATACCGAACGGTCCACAGAGAAATACCGAGGCAGATATACCAATTACACCCCTCTTCGGAAAAAACAAGAAGAAATTTTAGCCATTTTGGAAGAGAAGAATATGGTACAAAAACCACGACGACAATCTCAGTTTGCCTGGAGAGATACAACCAAGTATTACAGATTTCATAAGGAAACCGGGCACGAGACTTCAAAGTGTTACCAGCTCAGAGATTACATAGAGACTCTCATTCGGGAAGGGCATCTACGGGATATAATCTTGAAAAAAGATGATAAATCAGAAGCTAAGAAGGAATTTAAAGTTGATCATTCTGGACGAAATCAAAAGGCCAGTCCCGAAGCCAATCAAGTAATACATACATATAATTTTCGGAGGACCTTCTACTGGGAAAAGCAACCGAGAGCAACTCAGGAAATCAGAGAAGCAATAGAAGCAAGGAATAACTTTAACGTAAACTCAGTTGAGCCAGACCCGAAAAGGGCAAAGGAAGGATGGGACCCGATAGTCTTTACAAAGGCAGATTCTCATGGCATCGATGTTCGGCCTAATGACGCTTTGGTTATAAGTGCCCGGATTGGCCATATGAAAGTCCGAAGAATTCTAATAGATAATGGGAGTTCGACAGACATCCTAAACGTGGCCGTATACGACCAGCTAGGACTAGACCGAAAAGATTTACAGTTTTTCCATACTCCATTAAGAGGGTTTGGAGGGATAGAGGTCAGGTCACTCGGGACGGTAAAACTACCCGTAAAGATTGGAACGGCGCCATGCCAGAGGACTGTCCTGCTCGACTTCGTGGTAGTTGACTTGGATAATTGGCCGTATAATGCATTATTGGGTCGGCCATTCCTGAATAAAACAAGAGCCGTGACGGCCACTTATGCATTAATGATCAAGTTCCCGACAGAACAAGGGGTTGGGATAGTCAAAGGATCCCAAGAGATGGCTCGAAGAGCAAACCTGTCAGCATACAAAGACAAGAATGATGCTGAACAAGTGTGCACCATAATGCAGCCAAATCAGTGTAAAGAGTCCTGTCATTCGAACTGGATCCGAGGAAGGACTCGAATGAGTCCAAAACAGAATTGGTTGAAGAAGTAGTACTTAAAGAAGACGAACCGGATAAGAAAATCAAGATCGGGGCTAACTTGGATGGAAAATTCAAGCAAGACCTAACCAATCTGCTTAGAGAGTACAAAGATATGTTTGCTTGGAGTCATGAAGATATGGTCGGAAGAGATGCCCGAGTAATATCCCACCACCTAGCAGTTGACCCGAATGCACAACCAGTAATACAAAAGAGAAGATTGTTCAATCCTGAAAGAAGTCAAGCAATCAAACAAGAGGTGTAAAAGATACTGGCAAATGGATCAATCAGAGGAGTCAGCTACCCTCAGTGGGTCGCCAACATAGTCCTCGTCCAAAAGAAAAACGGACAATGGAGGATGTGCGTAGATTTCACGGATCTGAACAAGGCATGTCCAAAGGATAGCTTCCCACTTCCAAGGATAGACCAGCTGGTGGATGCCACAGCAGGTCACGAATTGCTCAGCTTCATGGACGCTTACTCGAGATACAATCAGATTCGGATGAGCAAAGCTGATGAAGAAAAAATAGCTTTCACAACGGACCAGGGCTTATATTGCTACACAGTAATGCCCTTCGGTTTAAAAAATGCAGGTGTTACGTATCAAAGGTTGGTCAAAAAAATCTTCACTAGGTAAATAGAAAGGAACATGGAAGTGTACATTGATGACATGTTGACTAAAAGTGTCACGGCAGATGAGCATGCCCAAGACCTCCGAGAGACATTTGGTGTACTAAGAAGATACAAGATGAAATTAAACCTGAACAAATGTTTATTCAGAGTCCCTTCAGGGAGATTCTTGGGTTTTCAAGTCCACCAAAGAGGAATCAAATTTAATCCCGAGAAGATCCAGGGCTTACAAAAAATGATCTCACCCAAAACATTGAAAGAAGTACAGCGCTTAATAGGGTGTTTAGCTTCCTTGGGAAGATTCATCTCGAGGGCTACAGATAGGTGCGCACCCTTTTTCAAGATAATCAAAAAAGGGAAAGGACTCGAGTGGAATAAAGAGTGCGAGCAAGCATTCTTAAAAATAAAAGAGTATCTGGGACATGCACCAGTTCTCTCAAAACCGTAAAAAGGGGAAATACTTCAGCTGTATCTGTCAATAATCGAGCTTGCAGCAAGTTCATTATTAGTCAGAACAGAAGATGGAGTGTAGAAACTAGTGTATTATACCAGCAAGACACTCTTACCGGCTGAGACCAGGTACTCACAGGCAGAGAAGATGGCATTAGCATTGGTTTCAGCAGCAAAAAAACTGAGATTATACTTTCAGGCCCATACAATCCAGGTTCTCACCAATTGCCCATTAAGACAAATTTCACAAAAGCCAGAAATATCAGGAAGACTTACCAAATAGGCAATCGAGCTAAGTGAATTCGATATTCATTATGTCCCCAGAACCTCCCTCAAAGGACAAGCTGTGGCAGACTTCATAGCCGAGTTCACAGAACCAAACCTGGAAGCAAAAAGACTGTTGGATAAAATTTTCCCATGGAAACTGTATGTTGATGGTTCTTCAAACACTCATGGCAACGGGGCAGGGATCGTAGTTCGCACCCTAGAAGGAGATGATGTTGAATGTGCCATGAGATTTGATTTTAAAGCAACCACTAATTAAGCCGAGTACGAGGCATTGTTAGCTGGACTCAGAGTCTGCAAAGCTCTCGTGGCAGATGAAGTTGAGATATTCAGCGATTCAAAGGTAGTTATCAACCAGGTTATGGACGAGTACCTGGCCAAAGATGAAGGTATGATAGCCTACCGTGACATCGCGAAACAGCTCTTCCAAAATTTAAAGAATACAAGATCGCTCAGATCCCCAGGGAAGAAAATGAAAAGGCTGATGCATTGTCTAAATTAGCGTCAGTAACAACCACAATAGACCAAAGACCATTCCGGTTGCACACCTCCTTAAACCGAGTACAGCTGAACCTAAGCATTTGAAAAATTCAGAAGTCTGAACGGTTGGATGGTCCAGCTGAGAAGGTTCTTAGAAGAAGGCGTGCTCCCAAAAGATTCGGTACTAGCAAAATGCATCTGGTATCGATCGGCTAGGTATACCGTGATCGGAGGAGAATTATACAGAAGGGGGTTTTCCCAAACTCTCTAGAGATGTGTACTGGAAGAAGATGCACATCGAATACTTCAAGAGATCCACAGAGGAGTTTTTGGAAACCACACTGGGGGTAGAAGTCTAGCGCATAAGGTGCTCAAGCAAGGCTATTACTGGCCTACGCTTTTCTCAGATGCACAGTAATGGTCGGAAAGTTGCAATACCTGTCAAAGGATTGCTAACGATATCCGACAACCCCCAGAAAAGCTCAGAAACCTCACTGCCCCATGGCCATTCGCCATGTGGGACCTAGACCTGATCGACCCAATGCTAGCTGGGACAAGGGGTGGAGCAAAGCACGCCATAGTAGCTGTCGATTATTTCAAAATATGGGCAGAAGCTGAAGCGCTGGTGCATATCACAGAAGCCAACACCACAAATTTTGTAAAGAAGAACATACTTTATTGGTTTGGAGTTCCGGACACTATAATCACTGATAATGGCACCCAGTTTGATAACCAAAAGTTCAAACAGCTGTGCGAGAAGTATCAGATTGCTAACTACTATGCGACACCAGCTCATCCTCAAACAAACGGGCAAGTAGAAGCAGTAAATAAAATTATCAAGCACACCATCAAAGCAAAGTTGGATGCCAAAAAAGGAAGTTGGGTTGAAAAGCTTCCTGAAGTATTATGGGCATACCGGACGACAGTAAGGACTTCAACAGGAGAAACTTCGTTCACCTTAGCGTTCGGAACAGAAGCTGTCACCCCCGTAGAAACATCGTATACGTCCCCCCGGGTCAGGCTATACGATGAAGAGCTTAATATTGATATGCTACTACAAAGTTTGGATGAGCTAGAAGAAAAAAGGGAGAAGTCCAGAATAAGAAATACAGCATATCAACAAAGAGTGGCTCGCCACTACAATTCTCGTGTTCGGATCAGGAAATTCTAGCTTGGAGACCTAGTGCTCAGGAGGGTATCACTAAACACGAAAAATAAAGCTGCAGGTTCCCTGACAGATAAATGGGAAAGCCCATACAAGATCGAGGGAATAGCCGACCATAGAGCATATTGGATTGCACGACCCAACGGAGGGGTTTTACCTCGACCATGCAACGCTCAATATCTAAAGATTTTCTATCCTTAAATAATTTTTCCTTTTTGTTTTCTTAGTCAGGGCTATTAGTTGCGATAAATGTTAGCTATGGAATTTAAATGTGTTGATTTTGCAGTGATAAATAAAAATTATTCTGGAATTCCGAAAAGAAGCATATGATAATAAGAACATATGGAAGAGCATGATAACAAGAACATGCAAATAGAATGCTCGGGACCATCAAATCCCGAATGGGCGGAGAAGCTCGAAGGAGCATGCCAGCCGAGCAAGGTCAAAATAACCTTAGCAAAAAGGCAAACCTGGTGCACCGGATTTTGGAAAAACGCTCGGGATGCTATCGGAAGAAGTTCCGGTGAAATGCGTAGCTGTGTTGAGCAATTTTAAAGAAAACTCAACGATTCGGCAAACCCTTGCGCATAGAAACTGGGGAGACGTCCTTGGTATTGCGTAAGGACTCGAACATATGATCATGGTGAGCCTTGATGTAATGTTCGGGTAACAACCGGGTATGAAACACGTGTAAACTTGCCTGTTTCAAGATAACTCGATTAATAATAAAGAGCCAGTTTAATAAGATACTTGGCAATTAAAGACATTCGGGTAACAACCGGTTTAATAAGATACTCAGTTAAGTCACCCGAACATTGAAGAGCCAGTTTAATAAGATACTTAGTAATTAAAGTTATTCCGGTGACAATTGGTTTAATAAGATACTCGATTAAGTTACCCGGACATCAGCCAGTTTAATACCGTACTCGGCAACAATCAACAATAAACAGATCAAGACCATTCAATTCAGAATAAAATAGAATTTTATTGCTCTTAAAAAGAATGGTTACAGTTTAAAGAACTTTACAAAAAAATATATAAAGGAATCTTCTACAAATTTACAAAAGTCAATGCTGTGAGGATTTCGAGCCTTTCCCGATATTCGGGTCTGGTACCATCTCGTATTCACAGAGTAGGAGACGGCCAAATGATACGGTCGACGATATCATGCATCCACTGGCTGTAATCCTCACCCGGGACGGGCCTGACATCTGGGACCACACCCTTGACAGACTCTTGACTGGAGTAAAAGGTCGAGAGAGAATGCTCAGACCGAATCTCTAAATGCATGGGATGATGCTCTTTTCCTTGACTACGGCAGTAAGCTCTCCATTCCTTCATCTGAATCCGAAGAGACTCCAAGGACCGGTCCACGTGATGTTTGATTGACAACTCCCAATTAGGTCGAGCCTTCTCAGTCGCCCTATTCTTAACTTTGAATAATTCACCGCCCGAAACTAGCCCGCGTTGAAATTCTCGAAGAAGTAGAGCATCGTAAGCAGGGGATTTTTTAAAACGATCCACCCCTTGGACTTCAAGTTCCAACCTGGCCTCTCGGGATAGGGATTCAACTGTCAATACTTGGCGCCCCAGATCTTCTATTTTTTGGTCATACGCCGACCTCGACTGCTCCACCTCCTGCTCGGCCTTAAGCATGGATTCTTCAGTAGAAGAAAGAAGATTTTGAAGTGATGCAACCTTCTCCTCTGCCAAAGATGCCTTCTCCTCGGCTTCAACCTGCTTTGCCAGACAATGGTCGGTGAATATTTGTACAGAACCGACCTCCTGCTGATAGGCTTTCTCAGCTCGAGCATGACCTTCCTCACTCGCCTTCAGCTAAGCCTCTAGATGCCTTATTCGATCGGATTGATGTTGCTGCGTCTGAATTAGCTCAGCAAATTCGGCCACCATCTGCAAAAGAATATATTTAGAAATCTGGCAGAAGCAAAATAATAAAGAAGTCAGATTTAACTTACATAAGATGCACCGTTGAAAACGTTTTGAAGACGTTCGGACAGTGAACCATCTTTAAAGTCGCTCCAGCTTTCCTCCCCAATGAAAGCCGACCGAAGGACATCGCCCTGACGGGAAGCTTCTTTTCTACTCGCCTGCAGAATCGACTTCACATGGCGAGCCTGAAGATCGCTGACGACGTCCGTATCGAACACTTAAAAAAAAAGATTCATGTCAGAAAATAAAAAGCAAAAAAATACAATAGAAAGGGCGTAGGGTCACTTACATTGCCTGCAATGGCCCGAAATCTGTTTGAAGAAGCCGAGCTTTATCAAATCCTCATCTTTAAAAATGTAGCTCTTGCTCATCTTCTCCAGAGTTCGAACAGCTGCCCGAGTCAGCCTCTTCAGCTCAGAATCACTATAATCAGTTATTTTTTTGTTCCACACTTCGAGGGAACAGAAGAAACGGGGAACACTCAACACCGTTCGGGAATCCCCAGATCCAACAGTGACGTTGAACCCGAGAGCCCCTCCAGCGAAAAACCAATTATTCTTCCAGAACTTGTTGGATGTAGGGAATCCCCATACAAAACCCTTCTTTTTTGGGTCATCAGAGGTGTCGACCTCCTGATTCACCTTTGCTTCTTTGGGGACCTAGCCGTCCGATGGAGTAGATGTAAGAAAATAGGTCCCCTTCTTGCTAACCTGCCTCAGCATAAAGAAATGCCTGATTTTATTTGGGGAAGACGGTGAAAGGTTCATTCTACTAAACATATGCCACATGCACATCAAGATTTTATAACTATTCGGGGCCAACTGAGATGGGGCTATCCTTGCTTCAGCTAAAAACTAGGCAATAAATGGCTGAAAGGGAAGTGTGACACCACAGCATAACATTGATCCATAAATCGCGACCATACCCTCAGGAGGATTCCATACGGCTCTATCCCCCTCAGGAACCAGAGTGACCGAGTCGGGCAAGTCGAATCGGGAGCGGTATTTTTCTATTTCAGCTGGCCCGACCACATTCGGTTCAGTATCAAAACCAATCGGACGAGCATCGAAAAATGAAAGACGAGACACCCTAGACACCTCATCAACATCATTCTCGTTAACAGCCTGTTCCCTGATCTGAACATTGCTCGAGCCATGCTTGTGTACCTCACTTCTGCTCTGATGTTTACCCATCCTTCGAAAAGATACCCTGTGGTCAGAAACGTCAGAATCAGAACTAGATGAAGTATCAGATGAATCAGAACTGGCTATAGGATTAAAAACGACGTCAGGGTAAAGCCCATAAACGTCGACTTCTAAAAATGAAAGTTCACCAGGAGGAGTTTCCCCCAACAATCTTCGAACACATGAAACTAACTGATAATCCCCACGATTTAGAGCATCAAGAGCTATATTACAAAGACGAAGGCGAAATGAAGACTCCATTGAAACTAACCTTAAAAAGAATGGAATACTGGAGCAAAAAACCCTTGATGAAGAAAGCGATTTGCAGCAAAATCCGGACTGATAGGAAAATTCTGGTTTTCTCAAATAAGAATAAACTACCACAAATTCGGTAAAGAATTTAAAGGGGTAGTGACACGAAACCCTAGGGCCTTGAGGTGGGAAAAATTTATGATGAAGCTTGATGACGTAGGCGGCTTTGGGGAGACGCAAAAATCATTTCTCATAAATGATATCTAAAAACGAAGAGACTAGGGACACGTGTCAAAACAGGAACTAGCCCTCGACCGTCAGAACTTTAAAACGTCGCCATCATTTAAGATCTCGCGTGATGAAGCGAATCGAAATTACAGGGTCACCATTAAGACACGCCATTATGACAAGACGGCTATTCTGACACAAGTAAAAATTGAGATAATTAAAATACTCTTGCCCGAAATGAAATTTACTTGGTAAAAATATTTTAAGGGGGTATTGTCGTATGTGAATTTCACCAAGCATACATGTCATCAACAAGAGGGAGAAAGTTGCCAGATGGACGTCCAAACAAGCACTTAGGAAACATCCTACGAGGCATCATTAAGGAGAAGAAACCTGAGTAGACAAGTATTAAGGCAAGACCTACTCGGGATCAGCTAAAATGATTAAACTTATTCGGGGTGAGTAAAAAGACATTTTTCACTCGGATCATGTGACGTCATTCGGGACCAGCATACTTAACATTATACTCGGGATAAGCACGACAACCGAGTAAGAAGCTTAGAGAGTAGTCCACAAGTCAAGTCAAAAGGCTCATTATTAAATAAGGATTCTAAAGAAAGAGAATGTTAAGCATAACTCCGAGAACACTTCTGATTCTCCAAGAAGTCTATACTTTTATAAGGAAATAAGTCCTAATCGAACTATGCTACTAGAATCGCATTTAATCTCATTACTAGCTTCCGAAACAGGAAAGAAGACAAATTTACTTCAAGCAAGTAACCAAAATCACAATTAAATACAAAGATCCTGTATTACTTGTAAAAAGCAGATTATGGTTCTATAAAACGTATAAATAGACCCATAATCTCATATATAGAGGAGATAGCAGACACAACAGTCATACAAAAAATATTAAAAGAGAGAAAGAGAGATCGAGGGTTGTAATTACTTTCTTCATAGTGGATTTTGGCTAGGTGGATCATATAACCACCCGTGGATGTTTCTCCGATCATCAGAGTTTTACCACGTAAAACTTGTGTCTTATTACTTCATTTTTCTCTCCTCTTTGATTTTTAGCTAAAATCCGATCCTTATTGGCTTTTCTGACAAAATTCAGAAACGAACGTCAACAACTACAATATGAACTCTAATATATATATATATATACAAAATACTTTGACACCTCCTCACTAATAGACCAAGTACACTCATATGCTAATGTCACTAATACGTTATTATACGCCGACGCCTCCCCATCCAACTATGGAGTGACAATTTACCAAAACCAGATATTGCTGAATCCGATATGATTTGGTTTTCGTTGGGACGTCTCTTCCTAGATGGCTATATTTGAGAAAAGACCTCTAAGATTCGAAAAGAGAGTTTTAGATTTTTTTGTTTATATATAAAAAAATTGATTGTCAAAATTATTATCAGACCTTTCGGCTGTTATCTTCTAATAATGTTTGACTAAATCCTGGAAGTGTCAATGTAATAAGCCATTAGTGTCATCTCAATATCATTTGACCGTCAATGAGAGGGTGTCAGAGTATTTTGCCCAACCAAAAATGTAATTATCGATCTGCTCATCAGCACTTGATAATTTGTCCAAAATTAGTAAGGTGGAACTATTAATTGGAATAATTGATGGCGTATCTACATACGCATGCATGTATTCAATTTCAAACTTAAAAAAAAAATGCATTAATATACATATATATAGCTGTGCAATGGCAGTAATATACTAATATTATAGTGAATAAATTTCACGAATGGATATCTTGTTGAAGATAGCAGCGCCGTTTGGCAAGATTTTATACTCTACATAGCAGTAGGTGAGCCGATCGATCATTAAACTTAATAATCAACACAAGTTGCGCTCGAATCATATCAATCTGTGGGATCTTTCAGACTTGTCACTACATGCAAAACTTAACGTTTTAAATTGGAGATAACAAAAATAGTTTTTTTTTTTAATTTCATTTTGTCTTTACTGCTTTTCAAAGGTACATAAAAAAATTAGTCTAAAAGATGTCCGAATTCAACCTCCCATCTCTAGATTGGACTTCTGAATTATTTACATATGAACATGCATATGTTTAGAGAGTATTGTCTTCAAATAAATATATGGTTTAACCTTATTCAATTCTTGCAATTTTTTTACCAGCAAACAAGTACATATATTTTGAAAAGCTATAACTAAAAAAGAAAAAGAGAAAAAAAGTAGAGAATATATAGGACACGATATATGCTGATTTATAGGCTGGTTGAGCGTAATTTTTGTATGTTAAAACTCATTTACATTGTTAAAATTGTGTACATTGAGTGGATTTTATAGTTTTTATGGCTGAAATAGAAAAATGTTTAATTTTTGAATCCAAACAACACAGAAATATAAAATGTTATAGAAATACAATTGATAGATAAATTTCATAGAAATATATATTACTTGTTATTTTGTTAGAGAAAGATTCATAGATGTTATATATGGGTTTGCATGAAGCTCTAGTGTTGTCAAATCATACAACTTGTAAAATATTTTTTCCCGTGCCTGACAATCTAATAGATCATTCCAACACAAAGCAACGATAAAGCCTGACAATCTAATAGATCATATATATATATATATATATATATATATATATATATATATATATATATATATATATATATATATATATATATATGGTTCAAAAAATAAATAGCACTTTTTGGAGGTGGTATTTCAATATTATCACTGTTTTAATAATTTATATTTAAAAGACACCTGTTATAGTGAACGGATAAAAATACCCCCAATAGTTGTTCCATTAGAATATTTCATTCATTTTTTTACAGTTAGAGTTATGAAATAGAGAGAGAAAATTTCGTTGAAACTCAGGCGCTACGCAGACGCATTCGAGGGTCGAGCTTCTAGCCGAACTCGCGGCCCTAGAGTTTTTTTTTTCTGGTCAGTACTTCAATAAAAATATTCTCGATCCTTTGAAAAATATGCTAGATTCTTTCAAAAAAAATTCTCAATTCTTTCTAATATATGCTCGAATTTGCTACAAATATACTTGATTTAACTAAACCTAATTTTCTAAAAAAAAATCTCGATCCTTTGAAAAAAATTCTCGATCATTTGAAAAAATTCTCGATCTTTTGAAAAAATTCTCGATCCTTTGAAAAAAATTCTCGATCCTTTGAAAAAAATCTCGATCCGTTGAAAAAAATTTCGATCCTTTGAAAAAATTCTCGATCATTTGAAAAAAATTATCGATCCTTTGAAAAATATTCTCGATCCTTTGAAAAATATTCTCGATCTTTTTAAAAATATTATCGATCCTTTGAAAAAATTCTCGATCCTTTGAAAAAAATTCTCGACCCTTTGAAAAAATCTCGATCTTTTGAAAAATCTCGATCTTTTGAAAAAATTCTCGATCCTTTGAAAAAAATTCTCGATCCTTTGAAAAAATTCTCGATCCTTTGAAAAAATTCTCGATCCTTTGAAAAAATTCTCGATCCTTTAAAAAAATTTCTCGATCCTTTGAAAAAATTTCTTGATCTTTTGAAAATTTTTTAATCCTTTGACAAATGCTCGATTCTTTCAATTCTTTCAAAAATATGCTCGATTCTTTCAAAAATAAACTCAATCATATTAAAAAAAAACTCGATTTGGCTATAAAAATGCACGATTTAACTAAACATTATTTTCAAAAATAAAATGCTCGATCCTTTGAAAAATAAAATGTTCATACATGTTCATACAAAGACTGAACAACAAATCATAACGAATGAATACATTGTTAAACAACACAGAAATATATAAAAATATATAAACGAATATCACAAATATAAGTTATCTTCTTGTGCAGAATCTGAAAAAAAAACAAGTTTTTTTGGGGAGAGAGGAGTTATCGTTTTCAAAGTGTAGATAGAAACACAATGAGATTAAAAAATAGATTATTTAAAGACAATTTAGGTAGTTGACCATAATATATGTCTTTTAAATTTAAATTATTAAAGCGTAAGATGACATATATATATATATAGTTGCTGCTGCTCAAAACATTTCCTGAGGAATAGGGGGACGAGGTCGCTGTGCCATCAGTTCAGGCACAATGACAGGCTGATGTTGCGTGTCATCCACAGTCACTCAACTTCCAGCAACTTGCAGAAACCTGCTGTGATCAATTTCGAAAAATGCCTGGAGCTAGTCTCTTGCTAGGTTTTGGCCACTACTTAAATTTATTTGGAATGCTTATAAATATTAATTTTACTATGTTTTTCTAGCTAATTGTCTAGTAAGGAAAATTCAACCATATATCCCACTTGTGGAGGAATTGACATTTCTCGGGTCATATGAGTACTGTTCTTATCATGTCTCATTTCGTTGGTTTGATATTGATCAAAATCCACCAAGTGGCTTCAAAATTTGAGGACAACTGTACGATGACACTTGAATATGCAATAATGGTTTTCTTGATTCAATTATATATGCGTCCATGTCAATAAAAATATGAGTTGCAATTAATAGAAGACAAGTAATATATATACCATCATTTACTACTAATACTCTGCCGTAAGGTGGACGTTATAGGTTCTTTCATCCAAGAGATATAGTTCATTTGTCACGAAATAAGGTAATATCTATCAATTGAAAAAGTGTTTTGATTAGTTAGTAACAAGTGTGTAGATACATCTGTTTATAGAGAAACAGATTAACAGCGCCATATTGAGAACCTTGTAACCCTAATGGCAAGAAGGATATAATTGATTTTAATTTTTAAAGATTGTTTTATTAGAGATAGGATCTTCTTATAACCCTGTTTTTTTTTAAGTATAATTGAAACACCAACTTGCATGAGAAGAAAAAAATGATCAAATCTTAACTATACATTTTTTTGTTATGATTAGATGTCACTAGATTATAAAAAATCAGGAAAAAAAAAGAGTTAAAAGGATATAATCCGAATCCATTTTATTAATGATTGACTATGGAACCAATAATCTAGCTAGAAAGACTTTGTTATATACTAGAGTGGATGACCCATAATCAAATTAATGAAAGTATTTAGGAAATCTAACGGTTAATTTGCGATACGCGAGGCTTCTAAACTCACATGGTTAGCACTCCAATTAAGACTTTTGTTTAAATCCCACAGAACATGCATGATATATATATGTTAGCCAATCATAATCACACAAATTGACAATTATTAATGTTAGATTGCTTTATCATTGATAAGTTAATCATATGGAATGCACAATGCATCCGAAAGAAAATATCTGCACAAATAATTAAGATAATTAATATATTTTCTCTGCTCATCATCATCATTTTAAAGATTAGTGAAGTAATGATGGGTCAAATTAAATAATTTAAGGTATCGATCAAGTTTAGTGATCCATAATAGAAGAAGGCTAATTATTTTTTCTGAAATAATGGCAATTAATTAGTGGAAGAGTTGACCAACTGAATACATCTGATCATGAGCAGAAGATCACATGATTAGCAAATAGCAGTTAACTGCCGTTAAGCCTTCAACCACCCGTAACAACTAACATGCATAGCTGCTAATCATTTCTGAATAAATCTTAATTACAATGATTAGCTTAGTCGGAATCAAATCTTGTACTATTAGTTAGTGAAAGATCTGCAATACAATTTTTAATTTGAAGTCTTAAAACACTTCTTGATCAACTTGTAGAAATTCTCAGTAATTATTTCTTAAATACTATGTAACTTGAACAAAAAAATTAAAAATTATGCAGTCACCGTTAGGAGAATTAGGTCAAAATTGTCGCAACCAGCTGCAAAGACCGGTTGAAAAAACTTGGCTTGTCAATTGTTTTCTACTTCCCACGTGTACACGTGGGGTGTACATGTTCACATCCACATGTAATGATCCCTATGTATATATATAGAATTCAAATGTAATATTATGCAGAATTATGTACGTGAAATAAATGATTCCAAACAATAAACTCTGACATGAATGGAAAAATCATTTTTTTTTAAAATTAAAATTTTAAAATATAAATCAAGAAAAGTATTACGAATCTTTTACGTATATCCTTTTCCCAAACCCAATATGTTCGTTATATCACTTGGGAAATTTTTCGAAAGAAAAAGTGAAAAAGTAGTAATCATCGTTTTTTTATTCTTTAAATTATTGCAAAAATTAATCTCACTCCCTTTTGAAACCTGAGGACTGTTTGGATGGCAAGGAAATCTTTTTCTTATATATATATTTTTAAATGGATAGGCATGCAGGTAAGATTAAGCAAATCAAAGTTTGGGTGAAAGGTACCGATCAATCTTGCCCAACCCATGTAGTGTTTTCTTCTTCTTCTTTAAAAAAAAAATGAGAAAAAGCTTCCAGCAGTGGGTCACACACTGATGAATTATGTATGGAAACTGGGATGCAAATCATATGGTCCTCTCTTCTTTCTTTTATGAATATATAAAATAATATTGATATGTGAATACCATTTATACTAATAAAATACTTTTGAGATTCCCCCCAACTGACCTGACTAAACAGAAATAAACTACTAACTGCCAATCCCTACCTAACTACAACACCCAACGAATTAATTAATTTGTTAATTAATGCTATATTATTAAATATTAATAATTTGTTCTTCTATGCTAAAAATATCAAAAAGCTCGGTTAAACATTATTTACTTCTTTTGCTTCAAGGAAATTAAACAACGTGGCCTCTCCTTCTGTTTTTTGTTTCCCCTTTTTTTTTTGCTATGTCTTGTTAGCTTGCTGGTTTCTCACTCTTTTCCATGTGCATGAACTGGTAAATTAGAGAGGGTCAACTAATTCTTCTAGAAAATTAAAAGATATTGTATCAAATGATGATATACCATGTATATTAGGAATAAAGTGTTGTTTTAACCGAAGAAAATGAAATGAAAATAATTGGTTTTGGAGCTTAGTCAAAAGGTGACTAGACAAAAGTAGGCTCCTTCAAAAGAGAAAGAAAGAGATTTGATTGGATTGGATTGTGTTTGGTGGCACATGATAAGCAATATATATATATATATATGCAGAATGTGAGGTGGTTGAACATTTGATCACATAGTAGGGTATATTAATTTCTTAAGATATTTCAGTCCTTATTTGGCAAGAATAAACTCTCATGATGGTTTTAAATTTGCAAGTGATCAACATTTGGTTTCTTTTCTACCATCTTTTACCTGAACAATATATTATTTTTTAATGTTTTAATTAGTGTCATAAAATCGTTTCACAATTAATTAGATCAACAAAATAACATTCATATATATAATTATGGTAACCCAAAAATGGATCTTTTATATCTGTGGGTGAGTTTAAGAGAATCACGCATTTGAATTAAGAGTTTTACACGTTACTCCCCCAAAGAGAATGTTAGATCGAAGTGCTTTTATTGTTTTTCTCTGGGTACTATTAGAAGTGCTTTCGGCACTAATTGTCTAAAGTGCTTATTCCTACCTTCATGAATTTCTATTTCTTTTTTGGTCAAGTATGTGATAATAATCTAGTACTAGCATGTCCTGATGCATGAACCAAACCAATTGGTCTACAAATAATAATGAGAAACATAATCTTAGAATTGTGATATGCTCCTTTACAAAAAAGTGGAAAATATTCCAATTTAAGGTAGGCAAGTAATACAAAATATTATCTAAGGTTAGGTCTTATATGTTGTTTCAAAGCTTAACCCATGTCAGAGTCTTTGCTTTAGAAGAATATATATCAGCTAATTTTGCAAATCATACACAAATATGAAAATGACAAGCATATATACAGACCAATGGATGTTGAATTTTTAGTCGTCCCTTCTTTTGAATTTTTAGTCGTCCATTTTTTTGTGTTGAATTCTAAGATTAAAAGTGATCACTATGAGGTGATCACCATGGTAATGTGTATATATATATATATATATATATATATATATATATATATATATATATATTAATCTTTACACCTTTGAGTTTCTTATAACGGTTCAATAATAAATTTAAAAATAAATTCGGGGTTGAAATTTTTTGGTAGACACCAAAGCATGAGTCTCAATCTCAACTTTTGATCATGAAGAGATAAGCACCATATAGGATGCATGTTCAGTAGCATGTCTCTGTAAACGTCAATTTAGAGAACATGGATGCCTAAAACAATCGATCGATATATCAACAATTAATATATACGACGCACACGGCCACTCCCATTTGTTTGTTTTTTAAATAACGTTCTAACTTTATGAGGTGGGGAATAAGTACTATTTAAGATTATTAATGTTAGATCTTCACTTAATATATCCTCTAAAACAGGTATTTAAGAATTCGACAACAAAATTTAAACTTTAGCACACCCTATAAAATGCAAATTAAAAGCAAATTATTTAACTACATTGGGTTTATTATACATTGACTAAGTAAATATACATAGGGTTTGGCTAAGTTGTGTTAACAACAATGTTGCTGGGTTAGTTATCAAAACAAATATTTTCTTTAATTATTAATTTATTTTTATTTTATTAAACCTTTGAATTAAAATCCAATATCTAATTTTCACTCAACTATACAGTTATTGCATTGTAGTTAGAGCCACTATATACATATATAGGCTGTAATTAATCACATAAATGATTTCTAACACGAAATATACTGAAATAAATTGGTTTTGTCGTTTTGATACCATATTAATTATATTATCATTCTGTTAGAAAAAACTGAATATATTAATAGCCATGTAAGAACATTAAACTTATATAATACTATTCAATATATATGATCTTAATTAATTTCTCAAAATCTAGCAAATTCAAGTTGAGAATTATACCGTACGTGTGATAAACGGATAATATGATAGGTTGCATGTACGCATGCATATTTTCTATAGCTAAT
The DNA here is from genome assembly GCA_032871835.1 of Dipteronia dyeriana. Taxonomy (NCBI): domain Eukaryota; kingdom Viridiplantae; phylum Streptophyta; class Magnoliopsida; order Sapindales; family Sapindaceae; genus Dipteronia; species Dipteronia dyeriana. The sequence continues at coordinate 78,664,784 of CM065301.1, read as the reverse complement.
TTTTCAGAATAAAACTGTGAAGTCCATGGCAATAAGTGTTGATCCAATTATATTGGACACGAGCTTTCTGGAACAAGCAAGTTGCTTGCCGGTGCTATAGCTGCTTAATAAATAGCAGCTATACGTCAACTCAGTCCATGTCAAAATCATCAGCTTAATTACATGCATGGCCTATAGTTTCTTTATGTATTGTTAGCCGTGACTAGTAGTGTATGCCACCAATTCAGAAGGACCCTTTTAAAATTTCACCACCCAAAAATCAGATCATGTTGTCCACTTATTCCCAAGTTGTATGAAATGATCAGTACTTGTCACTCTCATCACTTGGGTGTCATATATTCTGCATCCAATTACATATATTAATCCATCATTAACTGACCGCTCGATCAAACTTTATCCTGTCTACTGAAAGTCTATCTCTACATCAAGATTAAATGAAGTTGAAGCTATCATCATCATTAATTTTATTTGTAACTAAATGGCATTGATTTGATCATGAATAGACTAGTGAAATTGCTTATATTGTATATACTTGTTTGCTAGGGCCGAAAGGTGGGGCTGGGCACGGGTCATGACCCCCGAACCAAAATAATAATAATAATAATAAAATTCATATGAAAAAATTATATATTTCATATTGAATTTTGTAAAATTTCACTTTGACACCCTAAAATACTATACTATACTACATTGACCCCTATTTTTTTTTTTTTGGCTCTGGTGCTAGTTACTTCACATTTGAAATGTAAAGTTTTGTCCCCAACACTCTATATATAAACATATCATATCTGTAAACTTTTGTTGGATAAGAGAAAGTTTACTCATCCCTTAAGAATTGTCTTATTAATTCGTTACAAACCTTTTATAAAATTCATGAAAAAATAATTTCTTTTGAGACATGTAAAACATTTTATTTTTCAAGAGAAATCTGTCAATTTAGGAACAAGCGATTTTATTTAACGACAAAACCAATTTATTTAACTATTTTTCGTGTTAGAAATCATTTATGTGATTAATTACATCCTATGTATGTATATAGTGGCTCTAACTACAATGCAATAACTGTATAGTTGAGTGAAAATTAGATATTGGATTTTAATTGAAAGGTTTTAAAAAATAAATAATTAAAGAAAATATTTGTTTTTGATAACTAATCCAGTAACATTGCTGTTAACACAACTTAGCCAAACCCTCAAGCTTGTTTTTGGTTGTAAATGATCACATTAATTCTAATTAACTTACCATATGCTATTTGACAAAATAACTTTACAAGTAGAAGAGTTAGAATTTAAATACTAACCTATATTTTGCATATTCTTCTAGCTAAATTATGCTAATTTAATTTGCAATATATGCCACAATAGACCCAATGACTTGTTGGACCCGGGCCTAACTACTAATTGCCTAGTTGAAAAGCTACTACATTTTAGAAGGAAAAAAATGCTAAAATTTGAGACATGGGTGGGGTGCATTAATGCATTTCATTTGCTAATTTTTGGTGTGCATCAATTTGAAAAAAAAAAAAACTGTTATTAATTAAGTGGTACATTTCATGTGCCTAGAAATTGTCTTGTCATTGGAAGATAAGATTGATTTGTTGGGGTTGTCATCAAGAATTCTAGAAGTAATGAAAGATTAAAGAATGGGCTTCAATAATTGTACTATAACTAGAATGCAAAATTGATATATATCCAAAAAGTTTGGTGCAATATCACTTGCAAATGTTTCTAGGTTCAAACAAATTGGATTTTTTTTTTCTGTGCCTTCACCCAAATAAATTTGATTAAATGATTGCTTAAAAACAAAAAACTCTACTAGTCCATTTTTTATTTATTTATAAATATTATAATAATTTAGATCCACAGTCTCGTAACGTAGATGTTAGGTACAAACGATCATTATTCGATTGATATATATAATTATTAATCAATTGAAGTTACAAATATGTGGCCTTTCCAAATATGTGGGCTAGCCGAACCTTAACCCAACGAATCTAAATGTAAGCTTGGGCTAAAAGTAAACTTTCCAAATATGTAAGCTTTGTATATGAAAATTGAGTATTACTAAGTACCACCCACTACGGTAATGGGTCAATCTAACTCATCCAATCTAGATTTTTGGTTTTGAAAATTACCGAATAAATGCCTGAAATTTTTCTTAATTCTAATTTCTAATTGCAACCTTTATGTTTAATTTACCAAATTAATCTTTAAAACGAAACTTTTAGGGTGCGTTTGTTTCATGAGATTGGATTGAGATTGGACTAATCTAAGTCCAATTCCATGTTTGTAGTCTATGCGGTATTAGATGGATTTCTTCAATCCCGTGTAGACCAATTAGTGACGGGACTAAACTGAGATCCATTTGTTTTTTTTTTAAAATTAAATTATGTATATAATGTTATATATATATATTTTAAAATAATTATATATATATATATTAATATATTTTATCCCAACGTTTAATATGCATATATATTTTTAAATTTCAATTAAAAAATAAATGTTATTTTATTTCATATTAATTTCATTTAATTTTAAAAATAATTTAAATAAATTTTTAAACAAAGTTAATTAGATTTTCTTTTTCTTTTCTTTGAATTGATTTAAAATGATTTATTTATTTAAAAATTAATTTAATATAATTTTATACTGACCTCTCCCAAAAGATAATTAATTTCAATTATTTTTTTTATCAAATCTCATGTTATACAGGAGACAGTACTATTTTTAGTCCATGTTGGAATATCAAGAGAAGAGACAAGGTCACTAGGTTTTATAATTAAATTTTAAAATTGAAAAAATATTCATTAAAGCAAGCTTGCATTTTGCAAGACATAAAGTGATGTAAAGCCCTTAAAATCTATAGTCTATAGACAAAAGCATCCCAATTCAACTCTTTCAACCACATAGATAGAATAAAGAGAACAGGTCTCTGTCTATCATTGGGGTTGAGATGGCATTTTGAAAACATAGTTGATGATTCTAATTTTCACTGCAATCATTACTGTTAGAGGTAGTTTTTATTTGGCTTGACATGTCAGCGCAGAGTTCAGAATTTATGGTGAAAATAAATAAAGTGTGTTTTAACTAATTTAGAAGGGGGTGAATAGGTTTTAATCACGTTAGTAACCAATTTTTATTGATTAGTCAATATTAAAAATTACCTAAATAAAACAAGCAATCTATCGACAATTTAAAGTGCGGAAAACAATAAATGACATATCAATTGATTTACGTGAGAAACCCTCAAAGTGGGCAAGACTCATGGGCTATCCTTCTAACCACACACGGTCATCAAATTCACTATATGTAATGAAGTTTACAACCTAGGTTATTCTCTAGTCATACCATTCCCGGTCACTAACCAACCACTACTACCCAATGGGCTTTTATGGTGATTCTTGACCAATTTATCTGTGCACTACACACCCGTAGTCCTGTAGTCCTGTAGTCCTGTAGTCATAAGACTTAACTCTCAAAGAAGAGATAAGCAACCTATGTGAATATGTAAAAATATCCAAACATGTAAAAAATGCCATGCCACACTAAATGTTTAACTAGAGATATAATGTGTTAGGATTATACTCGATAGCAAGAGTATAATAATGTATTTGATAATCATTTCATATTAATAAAGTGATTTCTAATTGAACAAATCTTATAGCATTTATAGTTTAATTATTATAATTGTCAAAAATAAATAATCATAAGGTCAAAAGACTATGAGAAAAGAAGAATTGTTTATACATCTAGATATGTATGAGGTAGACACAATTCTTTAGTTAGTCTTGGGCGCCTTTATTTTGTTAAAGTTGTAGATTCTTTTGCTAGCATTTGAGTGAGATCAAATGTGTTATGATGAGTATAAAATCATCAAAGTGTGGTGTCTTTGGGTAAAAGAATCTAGTGCACTGGGTGCATTGAATTAGATCACAGTGAAATACTTTATCTAGAACCGTCAATGGATAAAAGTTTTCACTTGAAGACAATCAGAGAGTTTATCTCAATCCTGAGGTAAATGATGGACTTATGGTTGCAAGTGTTATCATTTGAGCTATCAATGAATACAATTATATAGCATAGTCTATCCTCGATAGTTTGGTGGTACTCATTTGTTAATCGATAGAGGACTTCATTTATAGATATGGACATCGTGGCTCCATTTATTAAATGAGGGTTGAATATCATCATATGAATGTTTTGAGGTATTGGATATTAAATCTTAATGTTAAGTTTTCAATAGTATCTATTGAAACATGGCTTCTGGACAAATCAAAATATCCAAGTTCAAAATGTGATCATATGAGTAAATATGTTAACTTGGAGAGCTATAGGCAGTCTATGAGCTCTTGACGATTACTGATATTCTTCACGAGGCTACACTTTCTCCAATAAAGTTGTCTAGGGTTTGAATAAGAAATATTAACTTATTCTATCTTTATTTAAGAGTTCAATTTTATTTCTTTAGTGGAATGAACTAAAATTAGTAGATTGAACCCAAGTGAATCATTTGTTGATTGTGATTATGTTATGTCTATTGAAGCTCAAATTTAGATAGCCTGCCAAGATCCCCAATCCACACGAACTTGCATCGATCATTTGATATATTCTACCGGACCAATTTAGGGGTCCATCTACAATTGTATTAAGGCATGTGGACTTGTTTCTTTTTGTAAGAATGAGTATAGTTCACATGTGGACTTTTTATTAAGGTCTAGTGGAATTAATAAAATAAGAAAAATAATATATATGACTATATAATGTCATGGGCGGTAAGGCTAATATATAAAAGCCTAATATATTATTTTTTATTTTATTATTTAATTAAATGGAAATTAATTAATTTGTTGATTAATTAATTATTTAATTAAAAGTCAAAATCTTTTTTCCTAATAGGAGAAGGCCTCCTAATATTATACTATTGTTGGTAGTATAATTAATATTAAAGACTATATTTGATAAGTATATAAATAAAAGGAATTATTTATCTAGTCAAATTAGAAAGTTTTTAATATGGTCACAAATACACTAATGAGTTGGATTAGGAGTCTTGGTGTAGGAAAGGATTCATTTTGGAAAAAGATTCATTTTGGAAAAAGATTCTTGGTCACTAAGTAAATCCACCTAAGAATAGGATTCTTGCCTACCAAGTAAATCCTCTTTAGGAGAGGATTTGTGAACCTATAAATATAGGTTGTAAATTTCGACGAAGCCTTAGTTTTTGGTGTGAGAAGTTGTTTTTTATTTATTTATTTATTATATTTTTTATTGTTATAAAAAAAAACTTCGTCCAACTCATTGTGTGAAGAATTCAGCCAAGCATAGAGAAAAGAGGGAACGCTTTTGTTTTCGATATTACACTAGTATCCTTTGCATCAAAAGGGTTTTGTGTACAACATCGAATTAAGGTTCACGTGAGTTTCAATCAAATTGATTGATAATTCATATGTGACTGGACGTTCTTGGTTTTTCTCTTGGAGGATTATTGTGACTAACAAAGAAGAAGATTTTGTTTGTTCCCATCCTCAGGTATACAATTTAAAGAAAGGAAGCCCACACTCTTAGGTGATTCACGTTCGTGATTGGATTGGATGATCTTGTGGATTCAATTTAATTCTAGTTCGATTGTCACGAAAAAAAAGGTACGATACTTTTTATATACATCAATTAATCTATGGTTAGGGTTCTTGTTATCAAAAGAGAAAATTTTAATTTATAAATTTTTCACGCTTTCGTTGTGCGACTTTCCCTTCAATTGGTATCGGAGCCAGGTTGTACCTTTGATTAATTGATGTATGTGTTCGTGAATCTTTTTCTTTTTATTGTATATATGCATGTTTTAGAAAGAGATAACACTCTAGGTATTCACATATATTTACATATATATATATATATATATATATATATATATATATATATATGTTGATGTCGATTTCTGGATGTATAAGAAAAGCCAACAAGATTTGGATTTCAGCTGTGATCTCAAAGAGAAAGAGAAGGAGAAAGTAATCGGACGCAAGTTTTTACGTGTAAAACTCCGATGACCGGAGAAACTTTCACGGGTGGTTGAATGATCAACCGAGCCAAAATCCACTATGAATAGAATAATTACAATTTCGATCTCTTTTTTTCTCTCTGTATTTTTCTATATTCTGTATATTCTCTGTCCATCTTTTGTGACAAGATTATGGGTCTATTTATATGTCCATAGAACCATAATCCTCTTTGTACAATTAATAAAAGATCTTTGTATTTAATTATGATTGTTTTTTTGTTCGAAGTAGTTTGTCTTCTTTCCTGTTTCGGAGACTTGTATTGAGATAGAATGAGACTCTAGTAATGTAGTCCAGTTAGTACTTATTTCCTTATAAAGGCGTAGTCTTTTTGAAGAAATAAAATTGTTGCCTGATTAGGAACCCTTTCTGCTTGATATTCTGTTCTTCTTGGAATTCCCCTTTGATATGGTTATCTTCACGTATTTTAATGACTCGATTTGTGTGAGCTACGCGCTGAGCTTTTTATTCAGTTTTCTTTATGTTGACCCGAGTAAGACACGATATCAGCTAGTCCCGAATGATGTCATCTGATCCCGAGTAGAAAATATCATTAACTAACCCCGAGTATCTGACCCTGAGTAGGTTTTGTTCAATACTTGTTTACACAGGCTTCTCTTCTTTGGTAACGTCTTGCAGGATATTTTCTGAATGCCTATTTGGACGTCCACCTAGCAATTTTATCCTCTTTGTCGATGATGTGTATGTCTGGTAAAATTTACATACGATAATACCCCCTTAAAATATTTTTACCGAAAATGATTTCGTTTCAGGCAAAAGTATTTTAATCAATTCAGCAATGTTTACATCTTTTCAGTGCCAGAGTAAATGTCTTGTCATAATGGCGTGTCTTAATGGTGACCCTGTAAATTCAATTCGCCCCCTCAAGCGAGATCTCAATGATAGCGACGTTTTGGAGTTCTGACGGCCAAAGCTAGTTCTTCTCTTAACATGTGTCCTTTGCCGCTTCATTTTTCGATATCATTTATGAGAAATGACCTACGCATCTCCCCGTGCACCGCCTACGTCATCAAATCTTGTCATTGATTTTTCCCGCCTTGAGATCTAGGGTTTCATGCTATTGCCCTTATAAATTCTTCACTGAGGAGTTGCGCTGGTTCATTCTCAAAAACTCGTACCAGAAAAGTTTTCTAGCCCAGATTTCTTTACGTAAAAGGTCGCTATTCTTCGTTGAAGATTTTACATCAAATTTTATTCAAGGTTAGTTTTAATGGAACAAACTTCTCGTCTTCGACTCTGTTCTATAGCTCTCGAAGCGCTCGATCATGGGGATTTTCAATTAGTTTCCTGCATTCGAAGATTATTGGGGGAGAACCCCCTTTTTTAAAAGTCAACGTTTCTGGGCTTCACTCTGACGTCTGTTTTAGTTCTGTTTCCAGTTCTGATTCTGATTCTGATACATCTAGTTTTGAATCTATCGTTTCTAATCACAGGGTACCACTTCGATCAAGGATGGGAAAGCATCAAACTAGAAGTAAAGTCTATAAGCACAACTCGAGCACCATTCAGATCATGGAGCAGACTGTTGACGAGAACGATGTCGAAGAGGCGTTCAGAGTATTTCGTCTCTCCTTCTCTACTGATCACCCGAGTGGGTTTGATGCCGAACCGAATGTGGTCGGGGTAGATAAGATCAGGAAATATCGTTCCCGATTCGACCTGGATAATTCAGTTACTTTGATTCCTATGGGTGATAGAGCTGCGTGGAATCCTCCCCCGGGCATGATGGCAATCTATGGATCCATGCTCTGCTGCGGCGTCACTCTTCCTCTTCAGCCGTTCATTACCTGGTTTCTGGCTGAAGCAGGGATCGCTCTGGCTCAACTGGCCTCGAACAGCTACAAGATCTTGATGTGCATGTGGCACATGTGGAGCCGAATGAACTTGTCGCCTCCTTCCCCTAGTGAAATCAGACACTTCTTCACATTGAGGCAATCTGGTAAGACAGATACCTATTTCCTCATGTCTAATCTGCCAAATTGTTGGGTCCCCGAGGGGACAAAGGTGAATCGGGGAGTTGATACCTCTGATGACTCTAAAAAGAGGGGTTTTGTATAGGGATTCCCTTCATCCAAAAAGTTCTGGAAGAATAGTTTGTTTTTCACCGGAGGGAATCTCAATCTTGAAGTAGCTCTCTCGGCTGGGAAAACTCGGAGAGTGTTGAAAGTTCCTCGCTTTTTTTGTTCCCCTGAGGTATGGAACAAGAAAAAGCTTGAATTCAGCGATGCTGAGCTGACCAGACTTGCTCGGGCAGCAGTTCACACCCTAGAGAAGAAGAGCATAGCGTATCTTTTTAATGAGAAAAATATGATAGAGCTTGGCTTCTTCAACCAGATTTCGGGCTACCGCATGCGATGTAAGTGGTTTTTGTTACCTTTTTTTTATTATTTTATTTTTTCTATATATTCTAACATGATTTCCCTTTTTCTTCTAAGTGTATGACTCAGACATCATCTGCGACCTTCAAGCTCGTCAAGTGAAGTCTATGCTTCAAGCTAGCTGAAAAGAAGCTTTTCGTTAGAGGGATGATGGTATTGCCCCTCCTGAGTCTGACGAGGAACATGGCATGACTGAGGAGCAGGTCCCCGAATATGTCCCCGAATATGTCCCCCGGCCGACCGTGGGGGAGTCTAGTGGTCCAAGTGGCTCAACGGATCATACTCAGGAGTTACCTGATGACTGGGAAAGGCAAAGTAAGGGTCTTGATGAAGGATCTGCCGAGCGGTCATAAGTCGGTGATGGAGGTAAAACCTCTGAGGGACAAGTACCTATAAATCCCAAATTTTTTGAATCCTTTCGGAAGGATGTTCATGATGATCCCTCAGCTGATCTCGACTTTCATCACTCTTGGGCCGAGAAGAGGAAGGCGATTGATTCTCTCGCTCGCCCCCATAAGGTTCCTCGGGTGGTTTCATTTATCGACTCCAGTGATGAAGACACCGGAGCTGAGATTCCCTCGAGCGTTGATGTTAAAGCATCGGTGGGTGTGGAGACTTCGGACCCGATCAGGGGCTCTTCGCCCCCCCCCCCCTTCTGGGGTTGAAGATGTCAGAGCTAAACCCTCAGGTGGCCCTTCCTATCCTCCCCCCAGGATCTGTTATAGGCGATGTCATCCGATCGGGATTTCATTGGGGATGACCGCTGAAGCTGTTTTCGGGATGACTCTTTAACGGAGCATTTTTAGAATATTTTCAACGGCGTATCTTATGTAAGTTATTCCTAACTCTTCAATTGTCTTGCTTGTTCGCTAGATTTTTAATTAAAATTCTGTACAGATGGTGGCTGAGTTCGCTGAGCTGGTTCAGACGCAACAACATCAAGCTGATCGAATAAGGAGTCTCGAGGCTCAGCTGAAAGAAAGTGAGGACAGTCGTGCTCGGGTTGAGGCGACTTATCAAAAGAAGGTAGGCTCTGCCCAAGTGTTTACCGACCACTATTTGGCAAAGTAGGTGGAGGCCGATGAGAGGGCTTCTTTGGCAGAAGGGAAGGCTACGTTACTTCAAAACTTATTGTCTTCTACCCAAGAATCAATGCTTAAAGCCGAGTAGGAAGCGAAGCAGTCCAAGTCGGCATATGAACAAAAGATCGAGGACTTGGAATGCCATGCTTTGATAGTCGAGTCTATATCCAAAGAGGCCAGGCTGGAACTTGAAGTCTAAGTTTAAAAGATCCCCTGCCTACAATGCCTTTCTCCTTCGGGAGTTTCAGCGAGGGCTAGTTTCAGCTGGCGAGTTCTTCAAGGTTAAGAATCGGGCAACTGAAAAAGCCCAAACCAACTGAGAGCTTTCGATCAAGAATCACATGGATCGATCCTTGAATCTCTTCGGACTCAGATGAAGGAGTGGAGAGCTTATTGCCGTAGCCGAGGCAAAGAGTCCCATCCCATGCATTTAGAGGTTCCATCCGAGCATTCTCTCTCGACTTTTTACGCCAGTCAGGAGTCGGCCGTGGAAGGTGTGATGCCTGATGTCGAACTGATCCCATGAGAAGATTACAACCAGTGGATGGACGATTCGGTCGACACGATTGCTTGGCCTTCTAATGAAAGTCTGCTCCGTGAATATGAAATGGTGCCCCACCCGAGCATTGGCAAGAGTTCAAAATCCTCTTGATTTTTTTGTAGAGATTCTTTGTAACAATTCTTTGAAACAATTCTTTGTAACAATTCGTTGTAACAATTCTTTGTAATAATTCTTTGTAACGATTCTTTGTAAAGATAAATGAAATTTTGAGTTAACTAATTCTGAAAACCGAGTAGTTTTGATCTGATTCATTGCTCAAGGAATTTCACCATCTTATTTATCTTGATTTCTATTATTGCCGAGTATCTTATTAAACTGGCTATTGCTGATTTTCGGGTAACCTCACCGAGTATCTTATTAAACTGGTTTAGTTACCCGAATAATTTTTAACGCCAAGTATCTTATTAAACTGGCTATTGCAATCTTTATGCCAAGTATCTTATTAAACTGGCTAATTCTGATGTTCGGGTAACCTCACCGAGTATCTTATTAAACCGGTTGTCACCCGAATAATTTTTAACGCCAATTATCTTATTAAATTGGCTAGTATTATTAACCGAGTCATCTTAAAACAGGTAAGTAGATTTATACTTGTGTTTCACACTCGGTTGCTACCCAAACATTACATTAAGGCTCACCATGATCATATGTTTTGAGTCCTTACACATTACCGAGGACGTCTCCCCAGTTTTTCTGTGCAAGGGTATGCCGAATCGTTAAGCTTTTCAAATCGCTTAACACAGCTACGCATTTCACTGGAATTTTTTCTAATAGCGACCCGAGCCTTTCTCTAGAATCTGGTGCATCAGGTTTGCCTTTTTGCTAAAGTCAATTGACCTTACTCGGCTGGCATGCTCCTTCGAGCTTCTTCGCCCATTCGGGAATCAATGGTTCCTATTTGCATGTTCTTATTATCATGCTCGTCTTTCATATGTTCTTATTATCATATGCTTTATTTTTTGAAAATCCCGAGTTTGATTTTTATTTATAACTGTAAAACCAACAAAGATTTAAGTTTCCAAGCTAGATTTGAGCTAACTAAAATTGTCCTGACTAGAAAGGAAAATAAAAAATAATTTAAGGATAGAAAATTTTCAGATATTGGGCATTGCATGGTAAGGTTAAAACCCCTCCACTGAGTCATGCAATCCAATATGCTCCATGGCCAACTATTCCTTCGATCTTGTACGGGCCTTCCTATTTATCAGCCAGGGAACTTGCAGCTTTATTTTTTGTGTTCAGTGACACCTTCCTGAGTACCAGGTCTCCTAATTGGAATTTCCTGACCCGAACATAAGAGTTGTAGTGGCGAGCTACTCTTTGCTGATATGCCACATTTCGTATTCTGGACTTCTCTTTTTTCTCTTCTAGCTCATCTAGACTTTGTAATAGCATATCAACATTTTGTTCTTCATCATATAGCCTGACCCGGGGTGATGCATATGATGTTTCTATGGGGATAACAGCTTCTGTTCCAAACGCTAAAGTGAATGGAGTCTCTCCTGTTGATGTTCTTATTGTTGTCCGATATGCCCATAATACTACTTCGGGTAGCTTTTCAACCCATTTTCCTTTCTTGGCATCTAGCTTTGCTTTGATTGTGTGCTTGATGATTTTGTTCACTGCTCCAACCTGCCCATTTGTTTGAGGGTGGACAGGTGTGGCATAGTAATTGGTAATCCGGTAATCTTTGCACATCTGTATGAATTTCAGGTTATCGAACTGGGTGCCGTTGTCAGTGATTATAGTGTTTGAGACTCCAAACCTATAAAGTATATTCTTTTTTCTTGAAATTTATGGTATTCGCTTCTATGATATGCATCAATGCTTCAGCTTCTGCCCACTTCGTGAAATAATCAACGACTACTATGGCATACTTTGCTCCACCCCCTGTCCCGGCTGACATAAGGCCAATTAAATCCAAACCCCACATGGCAAATGGCCATGGAGATGTGAGGTTTCTGAGTTGTTCAGGAGGTTGTCGGATATCATTAGCGACCCTTTGGCAAGTATTGCAACTCTCCGAACATCGCTGTGCATCTGAGAATAAAGTAGGCCAATAATAACCTTGTCTGAATACCTTATTTGAATACCTTGTGTGCTAAACTATTACCCTCAGTGTGATTTCCGCAAACTCCTCCGTGGATTTCCTGTAATATCCGATATGCATCCACCTCTGGTACACATCTTTGGAGTGTTCGGGAAAACCCTTTTCTGTATAGTTCTCCTCCGACCAATGTGTACCTTGCTGATCAATACCTGATACGTTTTGCTTGTAAGGGATCTTCCTGGAGCACACATTCTTTCAGAAATCTTTTCAACTGAGTTATCCAACTGTCTGGCGGTGTTTGATTTCTAAAATTTCTAATTTTCTCGGTTCAGCTGTGCTCGGTTTGAGAAGATGTGCAACCAGAATAGTTTTTAGCCTGATTGTGGTTGTTGCTGATGCTATTTTGGACAAAGCGTCTGCCTTTTCATTCTCCTCCATGGGGATTTGAACAATCATATATTCTTTAAATTTCTGGAGGAGCTGTTTTGCAATGCCACGGTAGGCTACCATGCCTTCATCCTTGGCTTGGTACTCGTCCAGGACTTGGTTGACAACTACCTGTGAATCGCTGAATATCTCGACTTCATCTGCCCCGAGAGCTATGCAGACTCTGAGTCCAGCTAGTAGCGCCTTGTATTCAGATTGATTGTTGGTTGCTTTGAAGTCAAACCTCATGGCACATTCGACATCATCTCATTCCGGAGTGCATACTACGATCCCTGCCCCGTTGCCATGAGTGTTTGGAGAACCATCAATATAAAATTTTCATGGGAAATTTTTGCCAACATCTTTTTTGCTTACAGGTTTGGCTCTGTGAATTCCTCTATAAAACCTGCCACTGCTTGCCTTTTGAAGTATGTCCTGGGGATGTAGTGGATATCGAATTCACTTAGCTCAATTGCCTATTTGGTTAGTCTTCCTAAAATCTTTGGCTTCTGTAAAATTTGTCTCAATGGGCAGTCAGTGAGGACCTGGATTGTATGAGCCTGAAAGTATAGCCTTAGCTTCCTTGCTGCTGAAACTAATGCTAGGGCCATTTTTTCTGCTTGCGAATACCTAGTCTCGACTGGTAAGAGTGCCTTGCTGGTATAATACACTGGCTTCTGTACTCCATCTTCTGTTTTGACTAGGACTGAGCTCTCTGCTAGTTCTGTAATTGATAAGTATAAATGGAGTATCTCTCCCATTTGTGGTTTTGAAAGGATAGGGGCCTGCCCCAAGTACTCTTTGATTTTTAAGAAATCCCGCTCGCATTTTTCATTCCATTCGAGTCATTTTCCTTTTTTGATTACTCTGAAAAAGGGTGCGCATATGTCCATGGCCTTTGAGATGAATCTTCCCAAGGAAGCTAAACATCCTGTTAAGCGTTGTACTTCTTTTAATGTTCTTGGTGAGGTCATCCTCTGTAGGGCTTGGATATTCAGGATTGACTTCGATTCCCCTTTGGTGAACTTGAAAACCCAAGAACCTTCCTGAAGGAACTCCGAATAAACGCTTGTTCGGATTTAACTTCATTTGGTATCTCCTCAAAACATCGAATGTCTCTTGCAGGTTCTAAGTATGCTTGTCTGCCGAGATGCTCTTGGTCAGCATGTTGTCAATGTACACTTCCATGTTCCTTCCTATTTACCGTGCCAAGATTCTGTTGACCAGCTTTTGATATGTTTCCCCTGTATTTTTTAAACCGAAGGGTATTACTGTGTAACAGTACAAGCCCTGATCAGTTGTGAATGCTGTTTTGTCTTCATTAGCGTTGTTCATCCGAATTTGGTTATATCCCGAGTAGGCACCCATGAAACTGAGCAATTCGTGACCTGATATAGCGTCTACCAACTGATCTATCATTGGAAGTGGAAAACTGTCTTTTGGGCATGCCTTGTTCAAATATATGAAATCTACGCACATTCTCCATTGTCCATTTTTCTTTTGGACGAGTATTACATTAGCTACCCATTGAGGGTAGCTGATCTCTCTAATCGATCCTACGACGAGTAGCTTTTTTACTTCTTGTTTGATTGCCTGACTCCTCTCGAGATGGTGAGATATTATTCGGGCATCAATCTCGACCATGTCTTCATGACTCCAAGCAAACACATCTTTGTATTCTTTGAGCAGATCGATGAGGCTTTATTTAATCCTTTCTTCCCCGATCTTGATCTTCTTATCTGGCTTATCTTCTATCAAGATAATTTCTTCGACCGGTTCAGTTTTGGATTCATTCGACTCTTCCTTTGGATCAAATTCGAATGATAGTGACTCTTTGTTCTCACTCGGCTGCGTTATAGTGCATACTTGTTCATCATTTTTGTCTTTGTATACTGACATGTTAGCTCTTTGGGCCATCTCTTGGAATCCCTTGACTACACCGACCCCCTGTTCGGTCGGGAACTTGATCATAATGCATAAGTGGCAGTTACGGTCTTAGTTTTATTCAAGAATGACCGACCCAATAACGCATTATACGGCCAATTGTCTAAGTCTACCACCACAAAGGTGAGTAATACAATTCTCTGACAAAGTGTCACTCCAATCTTTACGGGTAGCTTTACTGTCCCGAGTGACCTGACCTCAATTCCTCCGAATCCTCTGAGTGGAGTATGGAAAGACTGTAGATCATTTCGGTCTAACATGAGTTGATCGTAGACGGCTACATTGAGAATGTCTACCAAACTTCCATTGTCTATCAGGGTTCTCCTGACTTTCGGGTGACCAATCTGGGTGCTTATGACCAGAGCGTCATTTGGCCGAACATCGACCCCGTGTGAGTCTACTTCTGTGAATATTATTGGGTCCCATCCTTTCTTTACCCTTTTCGGGTTTGGCTCGATCGAGTTCACGTCAAAGTTATGTCTTGCTTCTACTGCTTCTCTGATTTCCTGTGTTCGCTCTCGGTTACTTCTCCCAGTGGATGGTCCTCAAAAGATTGTTTGTATTACTTCATTGGCCTCTAAGCTAGCCCTTTGACTCCGACCAGAGCTGTGACCGTCCTTGATCTCTTTCTTTGTTTCTGACTTCTCATCTCTTTTCAAGATTACATCCTGAAGGTGTCCCTCTCGAATGAGGGTTTCTATGTAATCTCTGAGCTGGTAACATTTGGAAGTCTCATGACCGGTTTTCTTGTGGAATCTGCAGTATTTGGTTGTATCTCGCCGAGCAAACTGAAATTTATTACGTGGCTCTTTTACCAGATTTTTCTCTTCCAGTATGGCCAGGATTTCCTCCTGCTTTTTTCGAAGAGAGGTGCAGTTGGCGTATCTACCTCGGAATTTCTCTGTGGTCTGTTTATCATTACGTCCGTTTCCCCCGTCTTTACTTTTTTCATTGTTGCTTCCTTTCTGTTTTCCTTTTTGGTTTTGCACCTTGGACTCAGCGTTATTTTCGGGTTTTCCTCCATGCATGTAGCATCCTCCCGTGGCTAACTCTTCTTTTTCAGCTAGTGCATATCCTCCTGCCATGTCCATCATATCTACATATCTGGTTAGATGGGCTCTTCTCAGGTCAAAAGATAACCGTCCATTCTATAGGTTGTTGATGATTGCAGCAATTATCGCTTCATCGTTTGCACTGCTGATTTCTAATATCGCTTGGTTAAATATCCCAGGTATTTCTTCAATGACTCATCTTTTCCTTGTTTTATCTGAGAAAGGTAAGCCACTGATTTTTTTCTGTGAACGTTGCTCAGAAATTTCCTTGAGAAACTCCTGCCTAGTTCACTGAAGCTTCCGATGCTTGCTGGGGGCAATCTCCCGAACCATCTTGAGCCCGTGTCCCCTAAAGTTTGTGGAAAGTTGAGGCATAGTAAGGGATCGCTGTGGGCATACTGGGCCATAGCACTTTTATAGCGTCTGACATGTTCTTTAAGGTCGGTATCCTTCTTGATTTGCTTCACGTACGACATCCTGAACCTTTCTGGGAATGAAGTCCGTAAGATTTCCCTAGTAAACGGACTGTTAGAATCTTCGTCAGATAAATTGTTGTACCTATAACGTCTGACAAGTGCGTCCATTTGACGCCTATTGTTTTTGACTTCTCGAGTTAGGCTCTGAATTATGACATCTCTGTCTCCCATTGGACTTCCATGATGGTTGAACCGCTGGGTGATTGTCATTCCTCTCTCTGGCTCTTCACTTTGATGTCGAGTTTCACGGGTTGATTCTTATAGGCGTATGGTTCCGTGATGACGCTTGCGATGGTGCCGATTGCTATCTTCCGATGACGACCGATCCCTGTACCGGTCATGTTTGCCGTGTCTTGCACGGGTTGTCTGGTTATGGTTCTGCTTCTAGCATGCTCGCTCCTCTTCGGGTGTTCCACGTCTAGCCTGATTAATTGGAGCCGAGTTCTTTCCGACTTCCGGTGCATTTAGTTCTGGCCCCACTATAACCGAACGAAGCCTTACAGATGGGAGGTTAGGAGGTTGCGCTTCTTCTGCAGCCAGTAGATCAACTCCTTCATTTGCTGCGTCTGCCACCAACTGTTGCAGCGCCTCTCTGAAGCGTTGTGTCAGGTCTTCGCTGGTCGGAGAAACTTCTGGATCCCTGCCAAGGATGTTGGTTAGTTCTCCGTGGTTGCAGTGAGATCTCGCGAGCTACTGCCAACATGGAAGTTATCTGGAGATTTTTGGACATCCCCAGAATCGCTTCTGCTTCCTGCCATTACCTTTAACTAAATCGAAGGTTCAACCCCCTCATTCTAGCGCTAATTGTTGACATCGATTTCTGGATGTATAAGAAGAGCCAACAAGATTTGGATTTCAGCTGTGATCTCCAAGAGAAAGAGAAGGAGAAAGAAATCAGACATAAGTTTTTATGTGGTAAAACTCCAATGACCGGAGAAACGTCCACGGGTGATTAAATGATTAACAGAGCCAAAATCCACTATGAATAGAATAATTACAATTCTCGATCTCTCTTTTTCTCTCTGTATTTTTCTATATTCTGTATATTCTCTGTCCATCTTTTGTGACGAGATTATGAGTCTATTTATATGTCCATAGAACCCTAATCCTCTTTGTACAAGTAATAAAAGATCTTTGTATTTAATTATGATTGTTTGCTTGTTCAAAGTAGTTTGTCTTCTTTCCTATTTTGGAGACTTGTATTGAGATCGAATGAGACTCTAGTAATGTAGTCCAGTTAGGACTTATTTCCTTATAAAGGCGTAGTCTTTTTGAAGAAATAAATTTGTTGTCTGATTAGGAACCATTTCTGCTTGATATTCTGTTCTTCTTGAAATTCCCCTTTAATATGGATATCTTCGCGTATTTTAATGACTCGATTCGTGTGAGCTACGCGCTGGGCTTTTTATTCAGTTTTCTTCATGTTGTCCAGAGTAGGACACGATATCCGCTAGTCCCGAATGATGTCATCTGATCCCGAGTAGAATATGTCATTAACTAACCCAGAGTATCTGACGTTTAGTAGGTTTTGTTCAATACTTGTTTACTCGGGCTTCTCTTATTTGGTGACGTCTTGCAAGATATTTTCTGAATGTCTATTTGGACGTCCCCCTATCAATTTTATCCTCTTTGTCGATGTCACGTACGTTTGGTAAAATTTACATACGACAATATATATGTTTTATATGTGGATTGTTATTGCTTAATTTTGGTCATAGAATTTCAATGTATTTTGTTTTGGGATTGTAACAAGAAGGATGGTCTATCATCACTATAATTTCCTTCTTAGTAGTTGCTAAGTTTTTTTTATATTTTATTTTGTTGTTGTAATAAAAAAAAACTGCACTATAATGTAATAAAAAAATACAGTATTTTTTTATTTAAAATTCTTCTATAATACATTCAAGTATCGAAGACTCAAAGTTTTAAAGAATTGGAAGCAATCGGAACAAGTTTGTGACCGTGCGAGCCATAGCAACAAACGTGTGTGCGAAGAGCACGCGGCCACAATTGTTGTGGCATGGGTTGCGCACGGCAGCCCTTTGGAAGCCATGGGTTGCGCATGGCAGCCCTTTTTGTGGTTGTGGGCTGCGCACACCCATGGGAGGGAGCCAAGGGTGCGCACGCCCATAGGAGGCAGCCGAGGGAGTCCAAACGACGGAGGTCGTTTGAAGACTTGTTCGTCAAGAAAAGAGTTTTTTTGTATTCCAAGACATATGTAATTTACTTGCTTTTCTAGGATTGACCAAAATTGTAGGTATTTATATTTTTGTAAATATTGCAATGTTTGTCATTGTTTGATAACATGTCATATAGAATATGAGTGCCACTCATATCTCTCTTTTGGTATGAACGTGCATTGAATGGTTTAGGTATCTAATTGACATTTAGATAACTTGGTAAATTATTCTTTGGAATTCGATCACACACCTTAAATAATTGAGTGAGAGAAGGTGTTTTGGAACACTTACGACCTCCAAGTTTAGTTGAGCTTTATGTTTGTATAATAACCTCCCAAGAGGTATTCACGAATGAAATTTAGCAAAATACTTTTTTTACAAGGATAAGCTAGACAATTAACCCAAGCGATATCTACTACCAAAGGAGAGATATTCGTTAGGGAATATATTGAAGGTCGATAACTTGGTAACACACTCAATGTGATTTTATTAATATCCTCCCAAGAGTTCTTGTTAATAAAATTACAAATAGTGGTGGGCATTAAGTTGCGATTCGAACCGAATCGAATAAAAAAAAGGGTATTCGATTCGATTCGTAAGGGTAATTCGGTTTAAAAATTGAAAATAGATTTTTTTTTTCGGTTCAAACCGGTTTGATTTTCTTAAAACCGGATTGAACCGAATAAACCGAGTATATAAGTAAAACAAAACCTAATATATTTAATATATTTAAGGGTAATATGTTTTGAACTGATTTATTTTGTTTTAATATATTTTTAAGTTAGGTTTGATTTGGGTTTTTTGGCTATTCTCATTCCAAAATTAGTATCCAACAGCACATTAATGTTAAAAAAAAAAACCCATTAAGCTAACCGGCCCATTAGACCCAAAACCAAATTGAATCGAACCGAATCGAATCGATTAAAATATGTTCAATTCAATACGGTTCCCATTTCTTATTAGGTTTAAACCGGTTCAATTTTGGATAAATCGAAATATTTTAGGTTCAATTGGGTTTGACCTAAAATCGAATCGAATCGAATCGAACCATGCCTACCCCTAATTGCAAGGCTAAAATTGAAAACACTGGTTGTTATATTAACAATTAAGTGGGACCTAATCCAACTAGTAAATGATGTGAATTCTTAAAGGAGACGTGACATTTATGGGTGTTGGATCACCGTTGAATTTTACGATTGAATTATTTTATTATTCAAGATAAATATTCGAAAGTGCTTTATTATGATTATGTACTTATATAATTTTTGTTATTAAAAAGCAATCATGACCCCATCCCTAATCAACATCCTAAAATATAATACTTTAACTAATGATAGTTATGTCACATGGAAAAGGAAAATTGGGTTGTTATTGCAAGCTGAAAAACATAAATTCATTATGTCTATTCCTTAACCACCAAACTAATGAATCTACTCAGGAGCAAAGAGATGAGTATCAGTAGTGTAAGTCTTCAGATGAGATGACTAAATGTACGTTACACTATGACCATCATCTCCGATGTGTTACAATAGCAACATGAAGGAATAGAGACTGCTACCGATATAATGATGTCTCTATAGGAGATGTTAGCTATGAGGTCTAGGATGACTAAGAGAGAGGCAGTGACTACTTTCATGAATCTTAGGATGAAACCTGGACAGGCTGTGAAAGATCACATGATGAAAGTCATAGCACATCTCAACCTTGCTGAACTGAATGGTGCTGAGATAGATGATGAGATGAAATTGACATGATCGTCAACTCACTGTCAGATTCCTTTGATCAATTTAAGTTGGACTATACCTTGAACAATAAGGAATACACATTGTAAGGCCTGATACAAGATGTTCAAAGCACCAAGATAATCCTTGTGAAAGGCAAGGGTCAAGAGATTTATATGCTTGGTAAGTTCTTACTGTTAAAGACCCATAAGAAGATCAAGAGACAACAAAAGAAAAAGCAACTTGAGTCTTCTTAGAAGGAGACTAAGAAAGTAACCAAAATCAAAGGGAAGTGTTTCCTTTGTGGTGACAAGGGCCAAAGAAATAGGCTGAATAAGAATGAATTCAACTTGCATTTAGGCAATGGAGCGTTGGTGTCTATTAGTGTAGTGGGAGATATTAGAATCAATTTAGATTCTTATAGGAATTTAGATTTAATAGACGTTTATTATGTACCTCAATTCAAGATGAATTTAATTTCAGTTTCTTGTTTAAATAAATTTGGTTATTCGGTTACTTTTAATAAAGCTTTTATTATTAGTAAGAATGACAAAATTATTTGTAAAGGTACATTGGAAAATGGTTTATTCTATTTGTATGGAAATATCTCTCACTTGTTAGACACGGAATCAACGAAACCTAATCATAAAAAAGTAAAATTATCAAAAGATGAAGCCTACCTATGACATCTGCGCCTAGGTCATATTAACCTTAATAGGATTAAAAGATTGGTTAGTGATGGACCTCTAAGTAACTTAAAGGTTGATGATCTACCAACTTGTGAATCTTGTTTGAAAGGTAAAATGACCAAAAGGTTGTTTACGACTAAAGGCACAAGAGCCATCGAATGTTTAGGATTGATACACACTGATGTTTGTGGACCTATGAGCATTCAAGCTAGAGGTGGATATGAGTACTTTATCACTTTCATGGATGATCACTCAAGATTTGGCTATGCGTATCTCATGAGATATAAGTCGGATGCTTTTGACATGTTCAAAGTATTTAAAGCTGAAGTAGAAAATCAGCTTGAGAAACACATAAAAATCTTGAAGTCTGATCGTGGTGGAGAATATCTATCTAGTGAGTTTCAACAATATTTTATTGATAATGGGATAATTTCTCAGTTTTCTACACCAGGTACACCTCAACAAAATGGGATGGCAGAAAGGAGAAATAGAACTCTTTTGGACATGGTTAGGTCTATGTTGAGTTATTCAAGGCTCCCTAATTCTTTTTGGGGATATGCTTTACAAACTGCTATATACATTCTAAACGATGTACCATCTAAGTCGGTTCCTAAAACACCGCATGAGTTGTGGACCGGGTGAAAGCTAATTTACAACACTTAATGATATTTGGATGTCCTGTGCACGTGTTAAAAGGAAAGACAGAAAAGATGGAGTCCCGTTCAGAAACATGCATCTTTGTAGGGTATCCAAAAGAAACAAAAAGATATTATTTCTATAGTCCTTCAGATCTTAAAGTATTTGTTTCAACAAATGCTAAATTTCTGGAAGAGAACTATATGAATAATTTTGTGCCTAAAAGTAGAATTGTTCTGAATAAGCTTTCAGGAGATATAATTCCACAAGAGGTTTCACAACCAAGCCCAATTGTAAGTTCTGTACCAACACAAGATCAACAATCTACCATACCTCATCGTAGTGGGAGGGTTATACATCGGTCTAGGAGAATCTGTAGAGAATCTTCCGGACGACGATGATCCCTATACGTATAAAGAAGCAATGGAAGATGTTGATTGTCGCCATTGGCAAAAGGCAATGCAACCCGAAATTGAATCTATGTTCAAAAACAAAGTCTGATCTCTTGTAGACTTGTCTAAAGGGATAAAACCCATCGGGTGCAAGTGGGTATACAAGAGGAAAAGAGGAATGGATGGAAAGGTGGAAACCTTTAAAGCTAGATTGGTAGCTAAAGGTTATACACAGAAAGAAGGTATCGATTATGAAGAAACCTTCTCTCCTGTGGCCATGCTTAAATCCATTAGGATACTCTTATCCATTGCGGCATCTCTAGACCTAGAGATTTGGTAAATGGATGTCAATACAGCTTTCCTTAATGGAAGGCTTGACGAAAACATATATATGATGCAACTAGAAGGATTCATTGAAAAAAGTCAAGAGGAAAAGGTATGCAAGTTGTAAAGATCCATATATGGATTGAAGCAAGCATCTAGATCCTGGAACATAAGGTTTGATCAAACCGTGAAAAGTTTTGGATTTATTTAAAACCTTGATGAACCATGTATATACAGAAGGATTAAAGGTGACGAGTTGGTTTTCCTAGTTCTTTACGTTGATGATATACTACTCACCATAAACGATGTGGGTGTATTAATATCAGTAAAAGAATGGTTAGCAAACAATTTGATATGAAGGACTTAGGAGAAGCAAGTTATATTCTTGGTATCAAAGTCATAAGGGATAGAAAGAATAGAACGAATAGAACGAATAGAACGATTGCATTATCCCAAGCTTCATACATAGATAAAATCTTGTCTAGGTTTTCCATGCAGAATTCCAAGAAAGGTATGTTACCTTTCAGACTTGGAATCAAACTTTCTCAGGAACAAGTTCCTAAGAATGAACATGAAGAGCAATTCATGAGCATGGTTCCATATGCATCGGTAGTTTGAAGTCTCATGTATGCAATGCTCTGTACTAGACGAGATATTTGTTTTGTTGTGGGCATAGTTAGCAGGTTTCAATCGAAGCTTGGTCATGATCACCGGACGACATTCAAGCATATTTTTAAGTATCTCATGAGAACAAGAGATTATATGCTTGAATACTCTGGATGGGAATTAATTCCCGTTGGATATACAAATTCTGATTTTCAATCAGATTCTGACTCCAGGAGATCAACATCAGGATCTGTGTTTACTATTGGAGGAGGGGCAGTCATATGAAGGAGTATCAAGCAATCTTATATTGTTGATTTCACCATGGAAGCCGAGTATGTTGCCTCATGCGAGGCTGTTAAGGCTGTTTGGCTCCGCCAATTCTTGATTGACTTGGAAGTGGTTCCTGATGCGAATAAGCAGATCACTATCTTATGTGACAATAGTGGAGCAGTGGCTAATTCGAGAGAACCAAGAAGTCATAAGAGAGGGAAACACATTGAAAGAAAGTATCACATTATGAGGGAAATTGTGCATAGGGGTGGCGTGACGATTACTAAGATCGCGTCAGCAGATAATCTAGCGGATCCCTTTATAAAGGCTCTTCCATAAAAGAGTTTTGATGAAGATCTAGAGAACATGGGGATGAGAGATATGACACATTTGCTATAGAGCAAGTGGGAGATTATTAGGATTTTGCTCGGTAGCTAGAGTATAATAATGTATTTGATGATTTTTTCATATTAATAAAGTGATTTCTAGTTTAACAAATCTTATAGCATTTATAGTTTAATTATTAGAATTGTCAAAAGTAAATAATCATAAGGTCAAAAGACTTTGAGAAAAAAAGAATTGTTCATACATCTAGATATGTATGAGGTAGACACAATTCTTTAGTTAGTTTTGAATAATATTCACAACTTAAGATAAAGGTTGGGCGCCTTTATCTTGTCAAAGTTGTAGATTATTTTGCTAGTATTTGAGTGAGATCAAATGTGTTATAATGAGTCTAAAATCATCAAAGTGTGGTGTCTTTGGGTAAAAGAATCTAGTGCAGTGGGTGCATTGAATTGGGTTACAGTGAAATACTTTATCTAGAACCGTCAATGGATAAAAGTTTTCACTTGAAGACAATCAGAGAGTTTATCTCAGTTCTGAGATAAATGATGGACTTATGGTTGCAAGTGTTATCATTTGAGCTATCAATGAATACGATTATATAGCATAGTCTATCCTCGATAGCTTAGTGGTATCCATTTGTTAATCGATAGAGGACTTCATTTATAGAGGTGGACATCGTGGCTCCATTTATTAAATGAGAGTTGAATATCATCATATGGATGTTTTGAGGTATTGGATATTAAATCTTAACGTTAAGTTTTCAATAGTGTCTATTGAAACATGGCTTTTGGACAAATCAAAATATCCAAGTTCAAAATATGGTCATATGAGTAAATATGGTAACTTAGAGAGCTATAGGCAGTCTATGAGCTCTTGGCGATTACTGATATTCTTCTCGAGGATACACTTTCTCCAATAAGGTTGTCTAGGGTATGAATGAGAAATATTAACTTATTCTATCTTTATTTAAGAGTTCAATTTTAGTTTTTTAGTGGAATGAGCTAAAATTAATATATTGGACCTAAGTGAATCATTTGTTGATTGTAATTAGGTTATGTCTATTGAAGCTTAAATTTAGATAGCACGTCAAGAGCCTCAATCCACACGAACTTGCATGGATAACTTGATATATTCTACCGGACCAATTTAGGGGTTCATCTAGAATTGTATTAAGGCATGTGGACTTGTTTCTTTTTGTAAGAATGGATATAGTTCACGTGTGGACTTTTTATTAAGGTCCAATGGATTTAATAAAATAAGAAAAATAATATATATGCCTATATAATGTCATGGGCGATAAGGCTAATATATAAAAGCCTAATATATTATTTTTTATTTTATTATTTAATTAAATGAAAATTAATTAATTTAATTAATTTATTGATTAATTAATTATTTAATTAAAAGTCAAAATCTTTTTTCCTAATAGGAGAAGGTCTCCTAATATTATACTATTGTTGGTAATATAATTAATATGAAAGACTATATTTGATAAGTAGATAAATAAAAAAAATTATTTATCTAGTCAAATTAGGAAGTCTTTAATATGGTCACAAATACACTAATGAGTTGGATTAGGAGTCTTGGTGTAGGAAAGAATTCATTTTGGAAAAGGATTATTGGTCACTAAGTAAATCCACTTAAGATTAGGATTCTTGCCTACCAAGTAAATCCTCTTTAGGAGAGGATTTGTGAACCTATAAATATAGGTTGTAAATTTCGACCAAGCCTTAGCTTTTGGGGTTAGAAGTTGTTTTTAATTTATTTTTTTATTGTTAAAAAAAAACTTCGTCCAACTCATTGTTTGAAGCATTTGGCCAAGCATAGAGAAATGAAGGAACATTTTTGTTTTTGATAGTACACAAGTATCCTTTGCATTAAAAGGGTTTTGTGTACAACATCGAATCAAGGTTCACCCGAGTTTCAATCAAATTGATTGATAATTCACAAGTGACCGAACGTTCTTGGTTTTTCTCTTGGAGGATTATTGTGACTAACAAAGAAGAAGATTTTGTTTGTTTCCATCCACATGTATACAATTTAAAGAAAGGGAGCCCACACTCCTAGGTGATTCACGTTTGTGGTTGGATTGGAAGATCTTGCTGATTCAATTCGACGCTAGTTCTTGTTGGAACCCCGTTCACCGGTTACGTATCGGAACTAGGTTTTAAAATTTTTAATACAAATTATAGTTTGTATCTGAGACCAGTGAACTTGGGATCGTAATAATTTTTTGGATCTAATACATACGACATGTATACACATGAAATTGTAATCAGTATAATCAGAAGAAGAAAATTATACCAACGTTTGGAGCCTCATTCATTTCACGATATGCTCTTGTTTAAACCACTCGATCTTCCTCGCTATCTCCCGGGATTTGTAACCGTGTGTGGGAGCGTCACGGTCTCAGGAACTTGAATGGAGGATGTAGAGAGAATTGAAGAAACTCTTTCTTCTATGTGTTTCAAAAACACATAGAGCAAGAAAAAAGATATATATATATTATTTTTCTTTTTCGTGTCACTGTGACAAATACATGCAAAAATCGAAAACAACTTTTTGGTTTTCTTGATCTCTCTCTTTCACGTACACCAAAAATTTTCATCTGATGCTAAATTTTTTTCTTGTGTTTAACGTGTACTTATACTTACATCATATGCAAATTCCTTGATACACGCACACATTGAATTTGCATCTAATGCAATCTCTTATGTTATTAATTGATATCTATCTTTTAATTATCCTTTTCAAATATATCTTATATGTAAAAGTGATAGTAAGTATTTTAAATTTAAACTTTAATTCAAATACTTAGATAAATGATTTAGCAAAAATAAAATAATCCTATTATCTTCACCTAAATCCATATATCAACTAACACCCTTCAATTAATAGTTAATTCATAATTCATAATTATAAATATAATTAAATAATATAATTATTTAATTAATTTATCTATTAACATTCATTAATTAAATAATCTTATTATTCAATTAATTTCCGAATATATACGTGTCACTTTTGTAACACAATTGATTGGACAATCCAATTAATTTACCATGACCCTTGTTACCTAAATCGATCGGGCTAGCAAGGGGATCTAATGGACCCACAGTATTTTGAGCTCCAATAATCTTCGGAATCATTAACTAAACTCTTTAATTAATATTGATTATTAACTCCGGTGTTATTCCATAAAAAATCCGAAACTGCACTCTCTCAACTGTAAACGCTTTTACACAGACCGATACAACTCGGTATCTATCGATATAGCTATTACATATGGTGTGATCTTCCACAATAGTTCATAATTAGAGCTGGGTCATAATGTCCATTATACCCCTCTAATTACATATATCCTTTAAGTACCATTGATTCTTTAATGGACAATAAATCCTATTTTCTTATGGAATTAGGAGAGCGCTCATATTATCCAAGCCCCGAATCAACCCTTAATGGAACTACCATATACTTCTCACAAGAAGGAGTGGATTCTACTATTGCGTACAAACCTTCCCATCCACAAGCCAAACCGCAATTCCAACATACGAAGTATATTGATTAGGAAATACATCTGACTTAACCCATGGTATATCAAAGACCACGATTTAACCTGAAAGAGTCGATAAGACACTCAGGATTAAGATCACCCATATATAGCCATCATTAGTTGATATATATGAATCTCATCGGTAAACGGATCTTAGTGAGATATTCATATAGATCATGGCCCAGTCCTATATGATCACATCATACAAGGTGCCTCCATTTTCATATCTCCATATGAATGATTCAGGATAGAATCACCGTACATTATGGAATGGACCGCAACTATAGATTAACCACAAATAAAGTACCCAACTTTATTTTCTATCTATGGACTCTTTATATTACACGTCTCTTACTGTATCCATCCGTATATGACACTCATATACACAGTTCGAGATTACATCCGACAATCTTAGATGTTAAATATATGCACAAGTTATAAAACAAACAACACAACAATAATGAATTGAAATTTTCCTTTTATTTATTTTATAAATCCATTTACAAGTTACATCTTTAGGGCATAAACCCCAATAGTTCAATCGTTACGAAAATAAGGTACGATAGTTTTTATATACATCAATTAATATAAGGTTAAGGTTCTTGTTATTAAAAAGGAAAATATTTTCTTTATACAAAACCCTAATTTTCACGCTTCCGTTGCGCAATTTTCCCTACATAATGACAGCAACAAACAACAATCCTAGATATCAGTATGCCTGTATGAATGCTCATAAAGACCTAATTAGTTAAAGATGTGTAAATATAAAATCTAGTAATCAAATAAAGCCAAATCAATATAAGTTGTCACACATCATGGCAAGGACAATAAATATGCAATTAATGAATGCAATCAGTTAGTCCTAATCAATAATGTCTAAATGCAAGGCATACAGACTTAGCTAGAGGGTAAGTATGTTCTAAATGCAAGCTATCAACAGATAAAACCCAATCAAGTCATCACTCGTGTGAATATGCAATTAAAGCATGAGTTTTAAAATTAATATGCAATAAAGACTAAATCTTGAGTAAATAGAACAATTAATGAAAGATGAAGTCTGTTCTACTTACCAAGTCACTTAATGAAGAAGACCCATGATGAGATGATGCATGTCTATGCTTGGATGCTCATGGGTTCGAGTTGTAGAGAGTTAAGAAAACAAGTCTTGGAGCTTCTCTCTCTAAGAGGATTCTTCCTCTCTTTAAAAATAGGTTTTTAAGCTTTAAAAACAAATTAAGGAAGAAGATATATATATATATGAAAACCCTAAATGAAGTGACGTCGTTTTGTAAAAGTAAGGTTGAAACAGTATAGTGCATGGGTATTGCTCAGGTAAGGGACCCGCGTACCACCCGTGTAAAAGAGACCCGAGACCATCAGTTCCTAGTGCACCGGTAACTGCACGGGTAGGGACCCGCTCACCACCCGTGTAAAAAAGACCCGAGGCAATCAGTTCCCAGTGCACGGGCAACTACACGGGTAGGGACCTGCCCACCGTCCAAGCAACAAAGGTTAGGAAGAGGTCTCTCATCACGCTAAGACAAGCACACCATCTTACATGGACGAACATTTCTGATCAAATATCAAGAAACGAATTACACCACTCAAAACCACACTTAAGTATAACAACAAGGTGCATGTGTGAGAAGTGTGAGAAAAACACACATGAGAGAAGTGTAAGAAAAACACACATGAGCAACAAGGAACAAATGCATGTAAATTCAAATGCATGTAAGTGTGTGTGTGTGTGTGTGTGTGCAACTATTCTCTTCAAGAGTCAAGTCAAATGAACTATCTCTCTTGAAGCTCTTTGGGATCTTGGAAGCTTGTTAATGAAGAATCACAATTGGAGACCTAAGCTACCCATTATAAATAATCCCAAGTGGTTTTGTCAAGAAATAAGCCAATAATAAAAATGAGGTTCTTACATATGGAGCCAAATATCCACGATATCTGTTCAAGTCAGCTCGGCAAGCCATGTACGGCAGCGGTGAGTTGGGAAGCAAAGAGCAAGTCGCATGTCAAAGAAACCAATTCACCGCAGCATCCCTAAATGGTGAATTGACAAGAACTGGCCATTTGCAAAGCAAATAGAAGGCATCATCAATATCATTATAAAATTGGATTCCAGCATGTCATCCATAAAATTCGACCTCGATCTATGATGCAAAGATTTCCTAATGACCCTAGGAGACTGTTGAGGACCTAGATTGAGCTCCAACAACAAAACCCTAACTTGTACCCAAAGATAGATAGATCTGAGACAAACTACTCACAGAATTGAATGATCGACTCTTTAGAATTAGATAACAGAATTTACCTAACCCTAGCCTAAGCCTTTCTAAACAGTTCACTGTGAAAAACCGAATCGAAAAGAAATTGGATGAACCCTAGCAGAGCCAATTTTATTGATAAAACATTCAAAAGATAACAACCCTAAAAATAATAGTTCTATTTATAATAAGACTATTTTTCTATTTTCCT
The DNA here is from genome assembly GCA_032871835.1 of Dipteronia dyeriana. NCBI lineage: Eukaryota > Viridiplantae > Streptophyta > Magnoliopsida > Sapindales > Sapindaceae > Dipteronia > Dipteronia dyeriana. Next base: position 78,635,535 of record CM065301.1, on the reverse strand, counting down.
ATTCCATCACAGTCAAAATAGGAACTAATCTAAAACATAATTAAAATAAAAATAAGACTAGTTTTCTATTTTCCTATTCTGTCATAGTCAAAATAGGAAACTAATCTAAAACATAATTAAAATAAAAACGCAATCCTAATTAAGGCGTAACAAAATCTTCCTCAGGTCATATCAATTGCACCAATTTCTTGTTTGTCAGTAGCCTGTTCACTTCCACCTAAGAATACTAACCTCTCTCCAACTCTTTTAGATTTTCTAACAGTCTCAACATTTCCCCGCTCTTCAAGACTACCCTTGTCCTCAAGGAAAAAATCTGGAAAACGTTCTACCATTTCGTAATAGTCTTTCCAAGTAGCCTCCCCCTTAGGACCCTTCACCATTGAACAAGAACCTGCCACACCTTTGTCATACCACGTCCCTTTTTCCAACTGCGATATCAAAAAGCTGTTGTAGGATATAGCAGCATGTTATCCTCTGTATCAAACGCAGGTAAGTCACTCGAAATGAGACTCGGGTTTCCCACTCTCTTCTTCAATACGGTAACATGGAACACTGGATACAACCTACCTAGATGTAGACGACAACTCCAACTTGTAAGCCACCTCACCTATCTGCTCCAACACCTTAAAAGGCCTATAGTACTGCTGCAACAATTTCACATTAAACTTTTTCTTTAGAGATCTCTGCCGATACGGTTGAAGTTTGAGATACACGAAATCTCCTGGCTCAAAAGACACATCTTGTCTGCCTTGATCATAATACTTTTTCATTCTCCCTTTAGCCTTCTTAAGCTTCTTCTTCACCTTAGCTATAACCTCATCCCTAGCCACCAACTCTCTCTCGACTTCTTCATTTCGAGTCGTCTCATTCTCATAAGTGCATAACACCGGTGGTGGTCGCCCATACATTACTTCAAATAGATTAATGTTAATAGAAGCATGATGTGACGTGTTGTACCAGTACTCAGCCCTTGAAATGTACTCTTTCCATCTCTTTTGTTCCTCATGACAATAGCACCTTAAGTACTGCTTTAGAGTCCGACTCACCACCTCTGTATGTCCGTCAATCTGCGGATGGTAAGAGGAACTTGCCTTCAACTTACTGCCCTGCAAGGTAAATAATTCCTACCAAAAAGAACTCATAAACAGTTTCCCTCGATAAGTCACGATAATCTGTGGAATCCCATGTAATTTCACCATATTATCCACAAAAGCCTTAGCCACACTACTAACGGAGAGAGGATGTTTGAGCGGAATAAAATGGGCACCCTTGCAACCTATCCACCACGACCAGAATTGACTCATAACCCCACTACAAGACATCCCCTCTACAAAGTCCATGGTCAAATCTCCAAAATTTTCTCTGGTATCGGTAATGGTTACAACAACCCTATAGGGTGCCTTTTGTCATACTTCACCTTTTGACAAATATCCCACTCGGCCACCAATTTCTTAACTTCATTTTTAAGGCCCTCCCAGTAGAAAAAGTTTTTGATCCTTACATAAATACGCAACCATCGAGATGTGCTTATGAAAATGAGCTAGAATCCCTTCTCTCAACCCTGGTACCCCCGGTACATTTACATAGTTTTTGTATTACAATAGCCCATTTATATAGCGAAAAGCCTCTACACCACCCCCATGGTTCTCCAACTTTTTACCAATCTCCATTGCTCGAGCATCAAATTGCATGGCCTCCTTAATTCTATCCCAAACTCGCCAATCAGCCCTACTAAGTGCCATTACTCCTACCTCATTGCTAGGTTGGTAGACAATATCGTACTCAAAACCAAGAAGCTTAACTAAAAACTTCTGCTATTTAAGGGTCACAATTTTCAGCTCCAACAAGTGCCTCAAAGCCTGTTGATCGGTGACAATGGTGAATTTCCTGTGAAAATACAAACACGGTTAAATGCTCAAGGCTAACCTAGAGGGGGGGGGGGGGGGGGTGAATAGGTTCGACACCTTTTTTGACTCCCTTAGAAACAAACAAAAGTTTTTCCCTCTAGATTGCTTGTATCACAATATATACATTAATTAAAGACACTTAATCAATATATAAAACAAGTAAAGTGTGATACAAACAAGTAATTGTAACATATACACAGTCTATATTATATATAGGAAGTCAACTTACATAAAGAGTACTATCCATAGTATTGAAATAACAAATACAAATACTAGAGAGGTAGGGATAGAGAAAAGTTAACACAAGATATAACGTGGTAAACCTTCGAAGAGGAAACATCCACGGGCTAGCAGCCACCGACAAATAAAATCCACTAGTAGATAAGACAAGTACAATCTCTCAAGTGACCCCTTCACCTAGAAACTACCCTCTTATCCTACTCATGAAGATGTCGTCCTAATGCTCAACAATCTGAGGCCTCACACCTCTTGACAAGACTTCCTTGCTCACCTTACCGGATCCTCACGACCCAAGGCAAGACTTCTTGCTCAACTATCTGAATCCTCCCGACTCTAGTCAAGGATTCCTCGCTCACCTATCCGAGTCCTCCCGACTCTAGGCAAGACTTCTTGCTCGACTATCCGAGTCCTCCCGACTCTAGCCAAGACTTCCTTGCTTGACAATCCAAGGTCTCACACCTCTTGCCAAGACTTCTTGCTCAAAAACATAGGTCTCACACCTATTGTCAATACTTCCTTCTCACATGCATCTAGGTGATCATGAATGCAAAACGCAAACAAGCACGCAACATAGAATGCTATGATCAAGACTTCCTATGGAAAATACTAGACATGAGCATGAATGCACAAATCACATGTAGTCTAGTCAATCATGCATGTATAATAAATATAGATCATGTAAGATATGTTCAACATTAATCACAACCTAGATACATGCATAGATCTAAACTTGAATCACAAAATATGTTCAATAAATCACAAGATCAAGTTTAAATCACACAACCCAAAAACATGCTAAAATCATATGACGAAGTCAATTAGATTTAAGCTAAAGTTCTGGAGCATATTCCTAATCATTGATTCAACAAAACACATGAATAGCTCAAAAGAACATAAGCACATGTATTGATGTGAGAATTCGGCCAAGAGAGCCTAATACATGTGAGGAACTATTTTTCACAAAATCAATCAATCAAAGATAATCAAATAGTCCTAGAATCAAAGCTAGCACAATACAATCTCAAACATGTGAAAACATAGGCCAAATCAAAACCTAACTCAACATGAATGATTTCAATTGAAACTCAACCTAGCTTTAAAAGAGTTCAAAACTCAAATCAAAATAGTCACAATACACATATATAAGTTGAAGAAGAAAACCAAAGGCAATTGACCAAGTTTTAAAAGAAAACTTTGAGAGAAAATCAATACCTTAGTTGATTTAGGTGCAGTTCTGGTTTTATGTGTTTAGACTCTAAAAACAGTGACAAAACTCACTTAAACCTTCAAAGAAAAGATGGAGGATGAATAGACAAACACTCTCAACTTTGAATCACTCAAATCGGAGTTTAAGTGAAGAAGTTATGGTGTTTGAAAGGTGAGAAAATATAGAGAGAAAAATTCTACACACTAGTTTGAATTTCTTCTTAGAATGAAATGTGTGAGGGAATGAGAATATAAAGGAGAGGGAAAAGAATGAAGCAAGAATGACCAAAATATCCTTAAGTGCCCAAGCATGCCTTCTGCTCGAGATGGCCCGTTGGCATCTCGGGGCAGCAAGCATTCTGTCCCGAGATGGCCGCGCACCATCTCGGGAAAGAAGTATATGCTTGCTTCTTTCTCCTTCCACCCTCCTTCACGTTCTTCGACCGTTCTCCGGCCTCCAAACTTGGAATTGAAATCCGTTTATGGATTACAAATCGTAACTCTCACACGGACATGGAAATATAAGGTACTCAACCCAGAAAATAATAATTCGACTCGATATATGAAGATGAAGACAATGTATACAACATGAGTTGAAAGTGTAGTATCTTTTGACTTAGAACTTGAAATTAATAGTATGAGTAACCGAAATGACCGGAACTCAATCAAGAATGATTTAAGACTAAATTCAAGTTCAATATCCATGTTATACAAACATATACACAAACAAACACAATTCACACTAGAATGCAAACTACATAGAGATAGTCTCCAATCATGCATTTTCCAAAACATGTTATTTCCATACCAATGCATGAGCATTCATCTTCAAGTGTGTGAATGTGTTATACATGGTGCACAACGATGCAGGGACACATATGAATGAATTGTAGTGTGTGCCTATAATGGTGCAGAATGATGCAGGGACACAAATGTATGAATTGTGTGTGTGTGCCTAAACCTTGTAAGAGAAAGATAAGGTCTTAGTATACCTTAGTAGAACCATATTGCATAGTTTCTCTTTGAAGGCTTAGAACTTGCTTTGACTTGTTGTTCATCCTTCTTTGAAGCTTGAATCATCATGAATCTAAACAACTAAATAATTACAAGTAAACATCATTTTGGTATGGAATTAATGGCAACACAAACTAAAACCTAACAATCTCCCCATTTGGCAAATTCCATGTCAAAACACCTATACATTTACTACAAATATAAAAATGAAGATAGGTCACAAAATCACTCCCTCACATTACAATGAGTAAGATTCCTATAACTAATCTTCACCAACTCTTGAACTTCATCTTGATCTTCTCTTGAAGCAACCTACAAATCATCTCAAAGCACAAAGCATATACAAGAGAAACACAACAAATGGCAACATATAATATGGATAAGAATATACAATTAAGTCCATAAATACATGTATCTCCCCCTCAATACATGCCAAAAAACAAGAATTCTTAACCAAATCTTAAAACTAATTATTACATGCCATTGAAAGTTCAAAAGTTCACAAAACAACATAAAAAGAAAGCTAAGTAACTAGCAACTCTTTCTCCCCCTTTTTGACATGAAATGATGCCAAAAGGTAAGAAACATACCATGAGACTCAAATACTAGCTACTAGATTGACCAAAGAAAGATGTGCTTGTAGTTGACCTAACATAATTCTTGAGGGGTGGTCTTGAACTTGAGGCAATACACTCCTCCAACTCTTTTATTCTAGCATCTTTTTTATCAACTATAGCACTAAGATCATCAATCTTCTTCTTCAAATGTAAAGCCCAATCCGGAAGAATGTTTATGATAATCTCTTAACAATCAACTTGTGAACTACTAAGTAGTCCAAAAGTATCACATGTCTTACCCTTATCCTTATATGACATGTATGACACACGTTTATCAATATATTTTTCTAAAGGTTGTACCAACATATTATCTCCTCTACTCTTAACACCACGAGCTAAACACAAAGAAGTTATAAATCCCGGTAATGCAAGCTTCTTATCTCATCTAGTTGAGAAAGCCGCATTATCAAAATAAAATATAAGTAAATCCCCAAGGTTTATAGGTTGATTAGTCACCAAGGCATATACTATTTTGATCTTGTCTTTATTCAACTCGGTTGAATTCGAAGATCCAATAATATTAGTGCAAATGAATAGATGCCAAAATGCACTTGCCTTAGTTAACTCATGTTGACTAATAAATGCTCTACCATTCCACTCAAAAGAAGCATTGTCACAAAGAGTTCTACCCATGATATTAAGATTCTCAATGTCACAAATACTAGCTACTAGATTGACCAAAGAAAGATGTGCTTGTAGTTGACCTAACATAATTCTTGAGGGGTGGTCTTGAACTTGAGGCAATACACTCCTCCAACTCTTTTATTCTAGCATCTTTTTTATCAACTATAGCACTAAGATCATCAATCTTCTTCTTCAAATGTAAAGCCCAATCCGGAAGAATGTTTATGATAATCTCTTAACAATCAACTTGTGAACTACTAAGTAGTCCAAAAGTATCACATGTCTTACCCTTATCCTTATATGACATGTATGACACACGTTTATCAATATATTTTTCTAAAGGTTGTACCAACATATTATCTCCTCTACTCTTAACACCACGAGCTAAACACAAAGAAGTTATAAATCCCGGTAATGCAAGCTTCTTATCTCATCTAGTTGAGAAAGCCGCATTATCAAAATAAAATATAAGTAAATCCCCAAGGTTTATAGGTTGATTAGTCACCAAGGCATATACTATTTTGATCTTGTCTTTATTCAACTCGGTTGAATTCGAAGATCCAATAATATTAGTGCAAATGAATAGATGCCAAAATGCACTTGCCTTAGTTAACTCATGTTGACTAATAAATGCTCTACCATTCCACTCAAAAGAAGCATTGTCACAAAGAGTTCTACCCATGATTTTAAGATTCTCAATGAAGTTTGAATCTATATCACTAGATAGCCCAAGAAACTTGTTAATGTTTTCCGGGTTAACTCTAAACACAATACCCCTAATCTCCATCAAAGCATTCAATAAGGTGGCACTCTCTCTATATTCAAGATAAAACTCTCTAATAAGAGTATCATTCACTATTCCTAACATGCTCACCCAAGATTCTCAATTCCTATCCTTAATGCATTTAAGAACATAAGAATCTTTACATTTACCCAAGTCAATGACTCTCTTTTGAAATATCTTCTTAGTTCTAAAGATCCCTAAATCCTTTGACCTTGAAGCTTTGGATCCCTTTGAGGTAGACTTGGCTTTCAATTTGGAATTCGATTGATTTCCACTCCCGGTAACCTTAGTTCTTCCCATTTGTTCTTGTGATATTAGATGCTACATACATACAACAAAAGTGAGTGAAAGACAAAAACAAACATATTAGTCACAAATATATAAACCAAAGACATATGACTTAAGAATGAATCATAATGCAAGACAAAGATAATGAGTAATATCTTACAAGTATAATTAAGGCAAAATATGCCAACATGTAACAAAATGAAGCATGTGAAGATATCATAAAAGAGAACAATGTCTAGCATACAATGCTCCCCCTTGATAAATGCTATAACTAAAATCAATGATAGCATAAAGTTTATAAAGATGTTCACACAATCACACATTCAAGCAATTTGAAGAAATATCAACAAAATAAGCTTTATATGCTAAGATAGATACACAAAGATTTTTCAAGTTCTCTCATAATTTTTCAACAATTGCTAAAATATCATCATACTCATAAACAAAGTGTGTGTGAGAGAGAGATATGCTTCAAATATATATCAAGAAGTAGTTTGATAATCAATATGCAAACAATTTCCAATAACTATTCATCTTAAGCTTTTTCCATAAAAAGTTAAACCGATTATCATCCAGAATTTTTGCTTTTAAGAGAATAGATTTCAACATATGAGCGTGTGTGTGCATGTGGCTTGTCATCCCATTTCTGTTTTTCATCCCGAGCTCATTTGATTTTCAACTATACTCCTTTTTAAGCCTTCCTCCTTTTCTTTTTAGGCTTTGAATCAAATAATTGTTTTTATGATTTCATTTCAACACTTCTTTGATTTTTCCATTTTTTTACATAAACAAAATTCACTTCATGACGGCTTTCACTCATCACAATGGTGTAGCTCTTTCTAACATTGGGTAGCTTTCACAACCAATGTGTGTAGCCCTTTTCATGAAGGTGCTCATTGAGTTCTATATAATTGCCGAAGCAAAATGGATACTAACCATAGGTCATTTTAAATGTACTTAAGCACAAAAACATCAAGGTGTATCCAATGTTTACATATTAATAAACTCAACCTACTAGCAAAACATATAAGAGAAGCAAGGTGCAATTTTAGAAAACCAATATTTTATGGCTCATAAGCACATGATCTAAAAGCAATAAGTAGAGACTTATTCAAGATCATTACTTTTCTAATGAGTAGCTTTCAAAGAATATGAAGCTCATAATTTCAAAAGTAAGCCACTCAATATACCATACACAAACAATCATCAAAGTTAAGATCAATATGAACAGTATCACTATTAGATCCAAAAATAGCAAATGTCAATGAGAACCATATGTATGCTATACAAAATTCTCTAATATGACATGCTAAGAGATATATATCAAAAATTGAGTCAAAAATGAATATCTAAGATAACATGCATTAGAGTATAGAAATACCTTTTTGCACATTATATTCACCAAATATCATACTTCCGCCCTTTTTATGAGCACTATTGCCTTAAATGTCCTCATGACACCAAGTTGACAATGTTTCACAATAAGAGTATAAAAAGCATAATATCTCAACTCAATCAACACATATATAAAAAGAACTTTTCTAAAGTTAATCAACAAATTTTGACCATCATAACAAACATGATGTGAGATAACCAAGTTCATATCAATACATGGAGTATTCAAAGCTAGCAAGCAAGAATTCTCAACATAATTGATATATAGCCTCAAAGCTATCTCACATGTGCTTCTTATTTTAGTAATAAGAGCACTCACCCTTGAACCACTCGTTCTTAGGTGTACCTACACAAACATTTCCAATATCATCCTTGACAACAATGTTAAATCTAGAGTAAAGTCCTTCAATGACTTGATTAACAAGAATATCCTTAACACACTCTTCCTTAACATTATCAACACAAGCTTTGTCAAGTTGAACAAGATTAGAATTCTTTCTACTCCACAACTTCTTCTCATGCTTAGCTTTATTATCTTGTTTCTCAACTTTCAAATCCTTAGCATGTTTAAGTTGAAGATTAATCTCCTTATCCCTAGATTCATTTCCTAATCTGCATTTTTCAATATATTTATAACACCTAGGCTTAATGTGACCTATTGTGTTGCAATAATGGAAAATTGGAATAAAAGATGAGATTGTACCTTTTGGAGTTGAACTAGCTTCACTAGGAGTTTGCAAAGATACCTTGTTCACCAACTTCTTCTTGGCTTTTGATCTTCTCTTCTTGTGTGGTTTCTTATCAATCACGACTTTATCAAAGTGAGTAGAAAGTGGTGCTTCCAAGAGCTTCTCTTCAACTACCAAGTCGTCTTCACCACTATAAGAGTTAACAAGATTTCTAACACTAGACACACTTACCAAATCATTCACTAAGTCCTTGATGGCCTCCTTAGCCGTGTCTATCTCTTCCATAAACTCTTGTTCTCTTTTCTTCAAAGAAGATATCACATTATTCTTCTCAAGGTTTATCTTTTCAAGTTCTCTAAACTTCTTCATAATATCACCTTTTTCACCAAGAAGTCTATGAGTAACAACAATAAACTCATCTAATTGTTTCTTGATCAAATCATCCTTCTCAACTACTTCTCTTTGAGCATTATCTCTAGCTTCTTCAAGCTTTTCTATCCTTTTCAACAACTCAAGATTAGTAGGAATGGAACTACAGCTTACATGATGATTTGCATCAAAATTCTTGTTCAAAGATATTGTACTATCAATATCTAGTGGAGAATGAGAAGCCGTTAGAGCTACAAAGTTGCTCACCAACTCTTCATCACTTGAAGACTCACTACTAGAGCTCTCATTGTCACTAGAGTTATCATCACTCCAAGTAGCCGCCAACACTTTGCCTTTCTTGCCTTTCATAGATGGCTTCTTGGTACACTCACTAACAAAATGACCAAAACCATGACAATTATAGTATTGAATCTCTTTCTTGTTCATGGCTTGACTATTCTTCTCAATCCTTGGAGATGATGTTCTCTTAACTCCTTTTTCCTTAGAAGACTTGCCTCTAGGCATGACATTCTTATTTAGAAACTTCTTGAATCTTCTAACCAAAAGAGCCATCTCTTCATTTTCAACATCACTCTCCTCCTCAATAACATTGAGAGCGATTCCTTTACTTTTAATCGTTGGCTTCAAGCACATCTCATAAGTTTGGAGAGACCCAAGCAACTCATCGATGTTCATACTATCAACATCCTTACTTTCCTCAATGGCCATCACCTTTGATTTGAATCTCTTAGGATGAGACCTAAGGATTTTCCAATTTAAATGCTCTTTTGAGATAGGTACTCAAAGTGCTTGACATTGGTTAGCTATGTTAAGAAGCCGGAATTGAAAGTCTTCAAACTTTTCTTCTTCATTCATACTTAAACCTTCAAATTGTGATGCCAATATTTGAAGCCTCGATTTCTTCACCGCTAAGGTTTCTTCATTAGTAACTTGGAGAGTATCCCAAGCTTCCTTTACGGATACAAGATTTTGAATGTAGGAGAATTGATGCCCATCAACTCCTCCAAAGATGGCATTCATAGCACGATGATGCCATTTAGCAACCTCAAACTCATCTATTGTCCATTCACTCATTGGCTTGAGTAACATGGTTCCATCCTCTTGAACCTTGGTGGGAGGATTATAACCTTCTTCCACTACCATCCAAGCTCTTTCATCAATAGAGCGGATGTAGGCTTTCATCCTCAACTTCCAATACCCATAGTTAGTGCCACGAAGTAATGATGGCCTAGTATTTGAGGCTCTTTCCGCCATTACATCATCTTGTAAACCCACGACTTCAAACGCCTTGCAAAAACCATGAATGTATCACCCCGGACTCACACAAAGTGCAATCTAGTGTCCTGCTCTGATACCAATTGAAAATACAAACACGGTTAAATGCTCAAGGCTAACCTAGAGGGGGAGGGGGTGTGAATAGGTTAGACACCTTTTTCGACTCCCTTAGAAACAAACAAAATTTTGTCCCTCTACATTGCTTGTATCACAATATATATATATATATATATATATATATATATATATATATTAATTAAAGACACTTAATCAATATATAAAATAAGTAAAGCGTGATACAAACAAGTAATTGTAACACATACACAATTTATATTATAGATAGGAAGTCAACTTACATAAAGAGTACTATCCATAGTATTCAAGTAACAAATACAAATACTAAAGAGATAGGGATAGAGAAAAGTTGACAAAAGATATAACGTGGTAAACCTCCGAAGAGGAAACATCCACGGGCTAGTAGCCACCGGCAAACAAAATCAACTAGTAGATAAGACAAGTGTAATCTCTCAAGTGACCTCTTCACCTAGATGCTGCCCTCCTATCCTACTCATGAAGATGTCGCCCTAATGTTCAACAATTCGAGGCCTCACACATCTTGTCAAGACTTTCTCGCTCACCTTACCGAATCCTAACGACCCAAGGCAAGACTTCTTGCTCAAATATCCGAGTCCTCCCGACTCTAGTCAAGGCTTCCTTTCTCACCTATCTGAGTCCTCCCGACTCTAGGCAAGACTTCTTGCTCGACTATCCGAGTCCTTCCGACTCTAGCCAAGACTTCCTTGCTTGACAATCCAAGGCTTCACATCTCTTGCCAAGACTTCTTGCTCAACACCATAGGTCTCACACCTATTGTCAAGACTTCCTTCTCACAAGGCATCTAGGTGATCATGAATGCAAAATGAAAATAAGCACGCAACATAGAATGCTATGATCAACACATCCTATGGAAAATACTAGACATGAGCATGAATGCACAAATCACATATAGTCTAGTTAATCATGCATGTGTAATCAAATCTAGATCATGTAAGATATGTTCAACATTAATCACAATCTAGATACATTCATATATATATAAACTTGAATCACAAGATATGATCAACAAATCACAAGATCAAGTTTAAATAACACAAACCAAAAACATGCTAAAATCATATGACAAAGTCAATTAGATTTAAGCTAAAGTTCTAGAGCACATTCCTAATCATTGATTCAACAAAACACATGAATAGCTCAAAAGAACATAAGCACATGTATTGATGTGAGAATTCGGCCAAGAGAGCCTAATACATGTGAGGAACTATTTTTCACAAAATCAATCAATTAAAGATCATCAAATAGTCTAGAATCAAAGCTAGCACAATACAATCCCAAACATGTGAAAACATAGGCAAAATCAAAACCTAACTTAACATGAATGATTTCAATTGAAACTCAACCTTGCTTTAAAAGAGTTCAAAACTCAAATCAAAACAGTCACAATACACATATATAAGTTGAAGAAGAAAACCTAAGGCAATTGACCAAGTTTTAAAAGAAAACTTTGAGAGAAAATCAATACCTTAGTTGATTTAGGTGCAATTAAGTTTTTTTGTGTGTGTTTAGACTCCAAAAAAAGCAAAAAAATTCACTCAAACCTTCAGAGAAAAGATGGAGGATGAATAGACGAACACTCTCAATTTCGAATCACTCAAATCGGAGTTCAAATGAAGAAGTTATGGTGTTTGGAATGTGAGAAAATGTAGAGAGAAAAATTCTGCCACTAGTTTGAATTTCTTCTTAGAATGAAATGTGAGAGGGAAGGAGAAGATAAAGGAAAGAGAAAAGAATGAAGCAAGAATGACCAAACTACCTTTAAGTGCCCAAGCATGCCTACTGCCCAAGATGGCGCGTGGGCAATGAAAATACAATCACTGTTAAATCCTCAAGGCTAACCTAAAGGGGGGGGGGGGGGGGGGGGGGGGTGAATAAATTAGACACCTTTTTCGACTCCCTTAGAAACAAACAAAAGTTTGTCCCTTTAGATTGCTTGTATCACAATATATATATTTGTCATATGTGAATTTTATCAAATGAACACATAATCAAACAAAAAGGATAAATTTTCTGGTGGACATCCAAATAGGCATTTAGAAAATATCCTACAAAACATTGTTGAGGAAGAGAAAACCCGAGTAAGCAGATGTTGAATGAAACCTACTCGGGATAAGTTAACGACACTGGGGACTAGTTAAATGACGCTTCCACTCGGGCTCAAACGATGATTACTCGGGCCCCACTGGTATTATCTTTGCTCGGGATAAATATGAAGAAAACCGAATAAGAAGCTTAGTGCTTAGTTCTTAGTTCACACGGACTAGGTCATTAAATACACGAAGATATCCATATCAGGAAGGAATCCCAAAGAGAACAGAATACTGAGCTGGAAGGGTTCCCAATCAGGCAACAACTTTATTTCTTTAAAAAGACTACGTCCTTATATAAGGAAACACGTCCAAATTAGACTGCACTACTAGAATCCCATTCGACTTCAATACAAGATTAAGAAACAGGAAAGAAGACAATCAACTCCAAACAAGAAACCAAATCACAATTAAATGCAGGGATCTTTTATTACTTGTACAAAGCAGATTAGGGTTCTATAAACATATAAATAGATCCATAATCTCGTCCAAAAAAGATATAGACAATAGAGCATACACAGAAATCATAGCAAAATTCAGAGAGAAAAAAGAGAGATCGAGAGCTTATAATATTCCAAATTCATATTGGATTTTGGCTAGGTTGATCATTCAACCACCTGTGGATGTTTCTCCGGTCATCAGAGTTTTACCAAGTAAAAAAATCGTTTCTTGTTTACTTTCTCATTCTCTCTCTCTTTGAAATATCAGTCAAAATCCAATTCTTGTTGGCTTTTCTGATACAATCCAGAAATCAACGTCAACAATTGGCGCTAGAATGAGGGTTTGAACCTCTGACTTGAGCAGAAGTGATGGCAGGAAGCAGAAGCAATTTCAGGGATGTCTAAAAATCTTTGGATAACTTTCATGTTGGCAGTACCTCACGGGATCTCACTGCAACAACAGAGAACTAACCTACATTCTTGGCGGGGATCCAACAAGTTCCTCCAACCAGTAGAGATCTGACTCAACATTTTCAGGAAGCGTTGCGGCAACTGGTGGCAGACTCAACAAAGGAAGGAGTTGATCTAATGGCCACGGAAGCACCAACTCCTAACCTCCCACCTATAAGGCTTCGTTCGGTGGTAGTAGGGCCAGAAATAAATACACCAGGAGTCAGAAGGAATCTTACCCCAATCAAACAGGCTGGACATGAAATACCTGAAGAGGAACGACCATGCCAGAAGCAGGACCAGGATCAGACAGTCCGTACTAGATACCGTAAACATGACCCACACAGGGATCGGTCGTCATCAGAAGATAGCGATCGACACTATCGCAAGCGTCATCACGGAGTCATGCAAGAAACTCAGTATCAAAGTGAAGAGCTAGAAAGAATGATAGTCACCCAACGATTCAACCGTCGGGGTAGCCCGGTGGGAGACAGAGATGTCATAATCCAGAGCCTAACTCAAGAAGTCGAGAACAATAGGCGTCAAATGGATGCACTGGTTAGACGTTACGGGTATACTGATTTGTCTGATGACGATTCTGACAGTCCATTCACCAAGGAAATCCTGTGGACCCCATTCCCAGAAAGATTCAGGATGCCACACGTGAAGTAGTTTAAGAAAGATACATATCCAAAAGAGCACGTGAGACGCTATGAAAGTGCCATGGCTCAATATGCCCACAGTGATCCCTTACTATGTCTCAATTTTCCACAAACTCTGGGAGACATGGGCTTAAAGTGGTTCGGGAGATTGCCTCCAGCAAGCATAAGAAGTTTCAGTGAACTAAGCAGGAGCTTTTCGAGGCAATTTCTGAGCAATGTTCACAGGAAAAAGTCAGTAGCTCACCTTTCTCAAATAAAGCAAGGGAAGGATGAGTCACTGAAGAAATACTTGGGAAGATTCAACCAAGCAGTGTTAGAAATTGGCAGTGCAAACGATGAATCAATAACTGTTGCGTTCATTAACAAATTGCAGAATGGTCGGCTATCTTTTGATTTAAGGAGAGCTCGGCTGACTAGATATTCAAACATGATGGATATGGCGGGAGGATATGCACTGGCCGAGGAAGAAGAATTGGCCACTGGAGGATGCTATATGCACGGAGGAAAACCCAAACAGAAGGATGCTGAGTCTAAGGGCCAGAACCAGAAGGGAAAACAGAAGGGAAATGGCAAAGAAAAAAGCAAGGATGGGGATAATGGGCGTAATGCTGAACAGACCACCGAGAAGTACCAAGGTAGATACACAAGTTACACCCCTCTTCGAAAAAAACAGGAGGAAATCATGGCCATCTTGGAAACAAAGAATATGGTACAAGAGCCACGCTGACACTCTCAGTTTTCTAGGTGAGACACAACCAAATACTGTCAGTTCCATAAAGAAACCGGTCATGAGACCTCCAAGTGTTACCAGCTCAGAGATTACATAGCAACCCTCATTCGGGAAGGACATTTTGAGAAAGGATGAAAAATCAGAAGCAAAGAAAGAGACCAGAACCGATCACAGCTCTAGTCAAAATCAAAGGACCAGTCCAGAGGCCAATCAAGTAATACACACGATCTTTGGAGGACCATCCACTGAAAGAAGTAACCGAGAACGAACTCAGGAAATCAGAGAAGTAGTAAAAGCAAGAAATAACTTTGATTTAAACTCGGTTGAGCCAGACCCGAAGAGGATAAAGGAAGGATGGGACCAAATAACATTCACAGAAGCAAACTCACATGGCATAGATGTTCGACCAAATGATGCCTTGGTCATAAGTGCCCAGATTGGTCATCGGGAAGTCAGGAGAATCCTGATAGCAGATATTCTCAATGTAGCCATCTACGATCAACTCAGGTTAGCCTGAAAGAACCTACAACCCTTCCATACCCCACTTAGAGGATTCGGGGGAGTTGATGTCAGGTCACTCGGGACGGTAAAGCTACCTGTGAAGATTGGAGTAACACATTGCCAGAGAACTGTATTACTCGACTTCGTGGTAGTAGACTTGGATAATTAGCCATATAATGCACTATTGGGATGACCATTCTTGAATATAACTAAGGCCGTAACAACCACTTATGCCTTAATGATGAAATTCCTGACTGAACAGGAGGTCAGGGTAGTCAAAGGTTCTCAGGAGATGGCCTGAAGAGCTAACCTATCAGTATACAAAGACAAAAATGAACATGTTTGCACTATAACACAGCCGAGTCAGAACGAAAAGCCCCTATCATTCGAGTTCGATCCAAGAGAAGAACCGAATGAATCTAAAACTGAACAGATTGAAGAAATCGCCCTAAAAGAAGATAAACCAGACAAAAAGGTCAAAGTCGGGGCTAATCTGGAAGAAAGAGTCAAACAAAGCCTCATTGATCTACTTAAAGAATACAGGGATGTGTTCACTTAGAATCATGTAGACATGGTAGGGATAGATGCCCGAATAATATCCCACCATCTCACAGTTGACCCGAATGCAAAACCGGTGATACAAAAGGGAAGATCATTCAACCTTGAAAGAAGTCAGGCGATCAACCAGGAAGTAGAGAAGCTACTTGTTGTAGGATCAATAAGAAAGGTCAATTACCCTCAATGGGTGGCTAATGTAGTCCTCATCCAAAAGAAGAATGAACAGTGAAGGATGTGCGTAGATTTCACAGATCTGAACAAGGCATGCCCAAAAGATAGTTTTCCATTTCCAAGGATAGATCAGTTGGTGGACACTACATCAGGCCATGAGCTACTCAATTTCATGGATTCTTACTTGGGGTATAACTAGATCAGGATGAACAAGGCTGACGAAGAAAAAACAGCATTCACAACTGATCAGGGTTTGTACTGCTATACTGTGATGCCCTTTGGACTGAAAAATACAGGAGCAACTTATCAGAGGTTGGTCAACAAAATCTTTTCACGGCAAATAGGAAGGAAAACATGGAAGTATACATTGATGACATGCTGACCAAGATCATTACAGCAGACAAGCATACTTCAGATATGCGGGAGACATTTGATGTCTTGAGGAGATACCAAATGAAGCTAAATCCGAATAAGTGTTTATTCGGGGTTCCTTCAGGAAGATTCCTAGGATTTCAAGTCCATCAAAGAGGAATCGAAGTCAACCCCGAGAAGATCCAGGCCCTACAAAAAATGACTTCACCAAGGACACCCAAAGAAGTATAGCGCCTAACAGGATGTCTGGCTTCCTTAAGAAGATTTATCTCAAAAGCCATAGACAGATATGCACCCTTTTTCAAAATAATTAGAAAAGGGAAATGATTGAATGGAATGAAGAGTGCGAGCATGCATTCTTAAAAATTAAAGAATATTTAGGACAGACTCCCATCCTTTCAAAACCTCAGATGGGGGAGACACTCCAACTGTACTTGTCAATTACAGAACTGGCAGCAAGCTCAGTTCTAGTCAGAACAGAAAATGGAGTACAAAAGCCAGTATACTGCACCAGCAAGGCACTTCTATTCGCTGAGACTAGATATTCACAGGCAGAAAAGATTGCTCTGGCACTAGTCTCAGTAGCAGGAAAGCTAAGGCCATACTTCTAGGCTCACACAATGCAGGTTCTCACCGATTACCAATTGAAGCAGATTTTACAGAAGCCTGAGATTTCAGGGAGATTAACCAAATGGGCAATCGAGCTAAGTGAATTTGATATCCACTACATCCCCAGGACATCTCTCAAGGGCAAGCAGTGGTAGATTTCATAGCAGAATTCACAGAACCGAACCTGGAAGCAAAAAAGATGTTGGGTAAAAATTTCCCATGGAAGCTATATATTGATGGCTCTTCAAATACTCATGGCAGTGGGGCAGGGATCGTAGTATGCACCCCTGAAGGAGAAGACGTCAAATGTGCCATGAGGTTTGACTGCAAGAGAACCAATAATCAAGCCGAGTACGAGGCGCTACTAGCTGGACTCAGAGTCTGCATAGCTCTCGAGGCAGATGAGGTTGAGATATTCAGTGATTCACAGGTAGTTGTCAACCAAATCCGGGATGAGTACTAAGCCAAAGATGAAGGCATGATAATCTACCGTGACATTGCGAAATAGCTCCTCTAGAAATTTAAAGAATATAAGATTACCCAGATCCCTAGGGAGGAGATGAAAAGGCAGACGCATTGTCCAAGTTAGCGTCAACAACAACAACCACAATCAGGCCAAAGACCATTCCGGTTGCACATCTCCTTAAACCAAGCACAGCTGAACCAAGAAACTTGGAAATTTTAGAAATCTAAACACCGTCAGAAGGTTTGATGACTCAGGTAAAAAGGTTCCTAGAAGAAGGCGTGCTCCCGAAAGATCCCTTACAAGCAAAACACATCAGGTATAGATCAGCCAGATACACGTTGTTTGGAGGAGAACTATACAGAAGGGGGTATTCCCGAACACTCCAAAGATATGTATCAGAGGAAGATGCATATCCGATATTACAGGAAATCCATGAAGGAGTTTGCGGAAACCACACTGCGGGTAAAAGTTTGGCACATAAGGTACTCAGGAAAGGCTATTATTGGCCTACTCTATTCTCAGATGCACAACAGTGTTCAGAAAGTTACAATACTTGCCAAAGGATTGGTAATAACATCCGACAACCCCCTAAGAAACTCAGAAACCTCACGTCCCCATGGCCATTTGCCATGTGGGGCTTGGATCTAATTGGCCCAATGCCAGCCGGGACAGAGGGTGGAGCAAAGCATGCAATAGTAGCCGTTGACTATTTCACAAAGTGGGTAGAAGCTGAAGCATTAGTGCACATCACAAGAGAAAACACCACAAATTTCATGAAAAGAATATACTTTATAGGTTTGGAGTCCCAAACACTATAATCAAAGACAACGGCAGCCAGTTCGATAACTTGAAATTCAGACAGCTGTGTAAAGAGTACCAGATTGCCAATTACTATGCCACACCTGCCCACCCTCAGACAAATGGGTTGGTGGAAGCAGTGAACAAAGTCATCAAGCACACAATCAAAGCAAAGCTAGATGCAATGAAAGGAAGCTGGGTTGAAAAGCTTCCTGAAGTGTTATGGGCTTATCGGACAACAACGAGAACTTCAATAGGAGAAACTTCATTCACTTTAGCGTTTGGAACAGAAGCTGTTATTCCTATAGAAATGCCATATACGTCACCCCGGGTCAGGCTATACGATAAAGAGCAGAACCTTAATATGCTATTACAAAGTCTAGACGAGCTAGAAGAAAAAAGGGAGAGATCTTGAATACGAAATATGGCGTATCAGCAAAGGGTAGCTCGCCACTATAACTCTCACGTTCGGGTCAGAAAATTCCAGCTAGGAGACCTGGTACTCAGAAAGGTGTCACTGAACACAAAAAATAAAGCTCAAGGTCCCTTGGCTGACAAATGGTAAGGCCCGTACAAAATCGAAGGAATAGCTGGCCATGGGACATATTGGATTGCATGACCTAATGAAGGGGTTTTACCCCGACCATACAATGCCCAATATCTGATGATTTTCTATCCTTAAATTGTTTTTTTGTTCTTTTTTCTAGTTATGACAATTTTAATTAGGATAAATATTAGTTGAAATTTATAACTTTATTGATTTTGCAGTTATAAATACAAAATTAGACTCGGGATTTTCGAAAGAAAAGAGTCGAGCTCAGGATTTCCAAAAGAAAGCATATGATAATAAGAACATATGGAAGACAAGCATGATAATAAGAACATGCAAATAGAATACCCAGGACCATTAAATCCTGAATGGGTGGAGAATCTCGAAGTAGCATGCCAGCCGAGCAAGGTCAAAATGACCTTCGTAAAAAGGCAAACCCGATGCACCAGCTCGGGACGCTATCAGGAAAATATTTCGGTGAAATGCATAGATGTGTTATGCAATTCAAAAACCTTAACGATTTGGCAAACCCTTGCATATAAAAACTAGGGAGACGTCCTTGGTAATGTGTAAGGACTCGAACGTATGATCATGGTGAGCCTTGATGTAATGTTCGGGTAGTAACCGAGTATGAAACACAAGTATAAACTTGTCTGTTTTAAGATGACTCGGTTAATAATAAAGAGCCAGTTTAATAAGATACTTGGCAATAAAAGTTATTCGGGTAACTACCAGTTTAATAAGATACTTGGTTAGAGTTACCCGAACATCGTAGAGCCAGTTTAATAAGATACTTGGCGAATAAAATTATTTGGGTAACTACAGTTTAATAAGATACTTGGTTAAGTTACCCGAACATGCCAGTTTAATGAAGTACTCGGTAACAATCAAGAAGTTAAGTGATCAAAGCAAATCAATCATTAAGAAAAACTTGGAATTTTATTAATCTCTTAAAAAGAATGATTACAAATTTTTACAAGAGAATGGAGTTCTCAAGAATAAAGAATCAAAGAATTTCTACAATTCTACAAAAATTAAGGTTGTGAGGATTTCGAGCTCTTGCCGATACTCGGGTCCGGCACCATCTCGTACTCGCGAAGCAGACTATCGTTAGATGGCCAAGCGAATGTGTCGTCAGTGTCATACATCCATTGGCTATAGTCCTCCCCAGCGATCGGTCCCACATTTGGTGCCGCCCTCTCCACAACTGACTCTTGACTAGCGTAAAAGGTTGAGAGGGAGTGTTCAGATGGAATCTCTAAATGCATAGGATGGGGCTCTTTGCCTCGGCTACGGCAGTAAGCCCTCTATTCTTTCATTTGAGTCCGAAGAGACTCCAAGAACCGATCAACATGATGCTTAATCAACAGCTCCCAGTTGGTTCGGGCTTTCTCAGTTGCCCGATTCTTGACTTTGAAGAACTCGCCAGCTGAAACTAGCTCTCGTTGAAACTCTCGAAGGAGTAGGGCATCATAAGCAGGGGATTTTTTAAAGCGATCCACCCCTTGTACTTCAAGCTCTAGCCTGGCCTCCTTGGATAGGGATTCAACTGTCAACACTTGGCGCTCCAGATCTTCAATTTTTTGCTCATACACCGACCTAGACTGCTCCGCCTTCTGCTCGGCTATAAGCATGGATTCTTCGACAGAGGATAACAAATTTTCAAGCGATGCTGCCTTCTCTTCTGCCAAAGACGCCCTCTCATCGGCGTCAACTTGTTTCGCAAAGCAGTGGTCGGTAAATATTTGTGCATAACCAACCTCTTGTTGATAAGCCGCTTCGACCCGAGCTCTGCTATCCTTTCTTTCCTATAGCTGATCCTCCAAGCACCTTATTCGATCAGCTTGATGCAGCTGTGTCTGAATTAGCTCAGTGAATTCGGCCACCATCTGCAAAAGAATACAATTAGAAATCTGGCAAACAGGTAAAAAATTAAAGACGTTAAAATGCACCATTAAAAACATTTGATCCTCCAAGCGCCTTACATAAAATGCACCATTAAAAACATTTTGAAGACGTTCAGTAAGGGAGCTATCCCGAAAACAGCTCCAGCGATCGTTCCCGATAAAAGCTTAACCAGATGTCATCTCTTGTAGCATATCCTGTGGAGAGGAACCCCTGTTCGGCTCTGAAGCCTCTGCATCCGCCGACGCTCGAGCATCAGCACTCGGGTAAGTCTCAACCATAATATCTTTATCGCTGGAGTCGATGAAAGAGACAACCCGAGGAACCTTGAGAAGATATGTTGGAGAGCTGATTGCCTTCTGTTTCTCATCCCGAGAGTGGTGGAAACTAAGATCAGCTGCGGGATCCTCCTGAATATCATCCCGGAAAGCTTTTAAAAAATTGGGACCTAAGGGTACCTGTCCCGTAGAGGTATTACCTCCATCACCGGTGTCAGTTCGCTCGGCTGGCTTCTCACCGAGACCTTCGCTTTGCCTTTACCGGTCACCAGACAGCTGAGCATTGATCGGGCCACTCAGATCGCTAGTCTCCCCAATGGTCGGCTGAACGTCCTCATGGATGTATTCGGGGATCTGCTCCTCAGTAGCATCAGTCTTCTCATCAGACTCAGGCGGGGAGATGCCTTAATTGCCTTGACGAGAAGCCTCTTTTCGACTCGCCTGATTGATTGACTTCACTTGGCGAGCCTGAAGACAGATGACGTCCGTATCAAACACTTGAAGAAGGAACCACGTCAGAATGCACATTGAAAGAAAAAGGTTGCAAAAATTACTTACATCGCCTGCGTTGGCCCAAAATCTTTTCGAAGAAGCCGAACTCAATCATCTTCGACTCAACGAAGAGATAAGACTTTCTTTTCTTCTCCAAAGTGCGAACTTCCGCCAGAGCAAGTTTGGTCAGCTCTGCATCACTATACTCGATTTTCTTCTTGTTCCAAAACTCGGGGGAACAGAAGAAACGGGGGACTTTCAATACCGTTCAAATACTCCCAACCGAAACAGTAACTTTGAGCCCTAGACTCCCTCCTGCAAAAAACCAACTGTTCTTCCAGAACTTGTTGGATGTAGGAAATCCCCATATAAAACCCCTCTTTTTGGGGTCATCAGAGGTATCAGCTCCCCGACTCACTTTTGTCTCCTTAGGGACCCAACAATCTGGCGAATTAGACATAAGGAAGTAGGTCCCCGACTTGCCCGCTTGCCTCAGTGTAAAAAAGTGCCTGATTTCATTCGGGGATGGCGGTGATAAGTTCATCCGGCTGTACATGTTCCATATGCACATCAAAATTTTATAGATATTAGGGGCAAGCTGAGCTGGAGCAATCCCTGCTTCAGCCAAAAACCAGGTAATAAATGGCTGGAAGGGAAGAGTGACGCCGCAACAGAGCATGGATCCGTAGATCGCCACCATACCCGGGGGAGAATTCCATACAGCTCTATCACCCGCTGGGTGCGATACTTCATTATCTTATCTGACCCAACCACATTCGGCTAGGTGTCAAATCCACTCGGGCGTTCAGTAGGAAAAGTAAGACGAGACGCCCTGAACTCCTCTTTAACATCATTTTCGTTGACAATCTGCTCCCTGATCAAAATATTGCCCGAGTTGTGCTTGCGGACTTCATTTCTACTTTGATGTTTTCCCATCCTTCGAAGAGGTACTCTGTGGTCAGAAATATCAGAATCAGAACTAGATGAAGAACTCGATACAGGGCTAAAAGTGACGTCAGGGTGAAGCCCCGAAACATCAACTTCTAAAAATGGAGGTTCATCTACAGGGATTTCCCCCAGTAATATTCTAATACAAGAAACTAACTGGAGATCCCCACGTTCTAATACATCAAGAGCGACATTAAGAAGACGATGACGGGAAGATGGCTCCATTAAAGACTAACCTTGAATAAAGTCTGGTGCAAGATCTTTAATGAAAAGTCACGACCTTCTGTGTAAAGAAATCTGGGTATAAAGAAATTTTGCTGAAAATCATCGAGAATAAACCAACAATATCTCTCAGCAAAGAATTTAAAGAAATAAAAGCACGAAACCCTACATCTCAAGGCAGGAAAAAATAATGATAAGGATTGATGACGTAGGCGGCGCATGGGGAAGCGAGTAGGTCGTTTATCATAAATGATATCGAAAAACGAAGAGGCAAGAGACACGTGTCAGAAGGAGAACTGGTTTTCACCGTCAGAACTCTAAAACGTCACCATCATTAGAGATCTCACGTAAGGAGGCAAATCAAATTTGCAGGGTCACCATTAAAACACGTCATTATGATAAGATATTTACTCGGATACTGAATAGATATTGATAACTAATTAAAATACTATTGCCCGAACAAGCCTTGTTCAGCAAACTATTTTAAGGGGGTATTGTCATATGTGAATTTTATCAGATGAACACGTCATCAAACAAAAAGGATAGATTGCCACATGGACATCCAAATAGGCATTCAGAAAATATCCTACAAAACATTGCTGAGGAAGAGAAAACCACCCGAGTAAGCAGATGTTGAATGAAACCTACTCGGGATCAGTTAACGACACTCGGGACTGGTTAAATGACGCTTCCACTCTGGCTCAAACAATGATTACTCGAGCCCCGTTGGTATTATCCTTGCTCGGGATAAATATGAAGAAAACCGAATAAGAAGCTTAGTGCTTAGTTCACACGGACTAGGTCATTAAATACACGAAGATATCCATATCATGAAGGAATCCTAAAGAGAACAGAATACTGAGCTGGAAGGGTTCCCAATCAGGCAACAACTTTATTTCTTTAAAAAGACTACGTCCTTATATAAGGAAACAAGTCCAAATTGGGCTGCACTACTAGAATCCCATTCGTCTTCAATACAAGATTCTGAAACAGGAAAGAAGACAATCAACTCCAAACAAGAAACCAAATCACAATTAAATGCAGAGATCTTTTATTACTTGTACAAAGCAGATTAAGGTTCTATAAACATATAAATAGATCCATAATCTCGTCCAAAAAAATATAGACAATAGAGCATACACAGAAATTATAGCAAAATTCAGAGAGAAAAAAGAGAGATCGAGAGCTTGTAATATTCCAAATTCATATTGGATTTTGGCTAGGTTGATCATTCAACCACCTGTGAACATTTCTCCTGTCATCAGAGTTGTATCACGTAAAAAACTCGTGTCTTGTTTACTTTCTCCTTCTCTCTCTCTCTTTGAAATCTCAGCCGAAATCCAATTCTTGTTGGCTTTTCTGATACAATCCAGAAATCAACGTCAACAATAATTAAAGACAATTAATCAATATATAAACACAAGTAAAGTATGATACAAATAAGTAATTGTAACACATACACGATCTATATTATAGAAAGGAAGTCAACATATATAAAGAGTTTTATCCACAATACAAATATTAAAGAGATAGGGATAGAGAAAAGTTGACACAAGATATAACGTGGTAAACCTCCGAAGAGGACACATCCACGGGCTAGCAGCTTCCGGCAAACAAAATCCACTAGTAGGTAAGACAAGTACAATCTCTCAAGTGACCTATTCACCTAGAAACTACCCTTCTATCCTACTCTAGAAGTTACCGCCCTATGCTCAACAATCCGAGGCTTCACACCTCTTGTCAAGACTTCCTTGCTCACCTTATCCGGATCCTCACGACCCAAGGCAAGACTTCTTACTCAACTAAGTCCTCACGATTCTAATCAAGACTTCCTTGCTCACCTATCTGAGTTCTCCCAACTCTAGGTAAGACTTCTTGCTCGACTATCCAAGGCTTCACACCTCTAGCCAAGACTTCCTTGCTTGACAATCCAAGGCTTCACACCTCTTGCCAAGACTTCTTGCTCAACACCATAGGTCTCACACCTATTGTCAAGACTTCCTTCTCACAAGGCATATAGGTGATCATGAATGCAAAATGAAAATAAGCACGCAACATAGAATGCTATGATCAACACATCCTATGGAAAATACTAGACATGAGCATGAATGCACAAATCACATATAGTCTAGTTAATCATGCATGTGTAATCAAATCTAGATCATGTAAGATATGTTCAACATTAATCACAATCTAGATACATTCATATATATATATAAACTTGAATCACAAGATATGATCAACAAATCACAAGATCAAGTTTAAATCACACAATCCTAAAACATGCTAAAATCATATGACAAAGTCAAATAGATTTAAGCAAAAGTTCTACAGCATATTCCTAATCATAGATTCAACAAATCACATGAATAGCTCAAAAGAACATAAGCACATGTATTATGTGAGAATTTCGGCCAAGAGAGCCTAATACATGTGAGGAACTATTTTTCTCAAAATCAATCAATCAAAGATCATCAAATAGTCCTAGAATCAAAGCTAGCACAATACAATCCCAAACATGTGATAACATAAGCAAAATCAAAACCTAACTCAACATGAATGATTTCAATTGAAACTCAACATGAATGATTTCAATTGAAACTCAACCTAGCTTTGAAAGTGTTCAAAACACAAATCAAAACACTCACAATATACAAATATATGTAGAAGAAGAGAACCTAAGGCAATTGACCAAGTTTTAAAAGAAAACTTTGAGAGAAAATCAATACCTTAGTTGATTTAGGTGCAGTCCCGTTTTTATATGATTAGACACCACGAAAAGCAACAAAATTAACTTAAAATTTCAGAGAAAAGATGGAGGATAAATAGATGAACACTCTCAACTTTGAATCACTCAAATCGAAGTTCAAATGAAGAAGTTATGGTGTTTGGAAGGTGAGAAAATTTAGAGAGAAAAATTCTGCACACTTGATTTAAATTTCTTCTTAGAAAGAAATGTGAGAGAGAAAGAGATTATAAAGGAGTGGGAAACTTGGACATGTGAAATAACCAAGAGGGGCAAGATGAAGCCAAGCAAGCTTGCTGCCCGAGATGGCACGTGGGCATCTCGAGGCAGCAAGCCTTCTACCCCAAGATGGCTACGCGCCATCTCGGGAAAGAAGTATATGCTTGCTTCTTTCTCCTTCGACCCTCATTCACGTTCTTAGACCGTTCTCCGGCCTCCGAACTCGAAATTCGAATCCCTTTACGGATTACGAACTGTAACT
Organism: Dipteronia dyeriana; assembly: GCA_032871835.1. Taxonomy (NCBI): domain Eukaryota; kingdom Viridiplantae; phylum Streptophyta; class Magnoliopsida; order Sapindales; family Sapindaceae; genus Dipteronia; species Dipteronia dyeriana. The sequence continues at coordinate 78,609,523 of CM065301.1, read as the reverse complement.
CTCACACGGACATGGAAATATGAGATACTCAACCCAGAAAATAATAATACAACTCGATATACGAAGACGAAGACAATGTATGAAACATGAGTTAAAAGTGTAGTATCTTTTGACTTAGAACTAGAAATCAATAGTATGAGTAACCGAAATGACCGGAACTCAATCAATAATGATTTAAGACTAAATCCAAGTTCAATATCCATGTTATACAAACATATACACACACAAACACAATTCACACTAGAATACAAACTACATAGAGATAGTCTCCAATCATGCATTTTCCGAAACATGTTATTTCCATCCCAATGCATGAGCATTCATCTTCAAGTGTGTGAATGTGTTATACATGATGCACAATGATGTAGGGACACATATGAATGAATTGTATGTGTATGCCTATAATGGTGCACAATGATGCAGGGACACGAATGTATTAATTGTGTGTGTGTGCCTAAGCCTTGTAAGAGAAAGATAAGGTCTTAGTATACCTTTGTAGAACCATATTGCATCCTTTCTCTTTGAAGACTTAGAACTTGCTTTTACTTGTTGTTCATCCTTCTTTGAAGCTTGAATCATCATAAATCTAAAAAACTAAATCATTACAAGTAAACATCATTTTGATATGGAATTAATGCCAACACAAACTAAAACCTAACATCCTGCCCAATAAATAAGGTCTCCACACTTTCACTGTGTGCACCACTGCTAACATCTCCCTAGCATAAGTACTTCAAGCCTTTTTCATTGGCCCTAAAGCCTTGGAAACAAACGCCAAATACCTCCTCTACTGTACTAGGACTGCCCCAATCCATTCTCCACTCGCATCAGTATAGACCTCGAATGGCTTTTCGAAATTGAGCAAAACCAACACAGGGGTTTGTGTCAAAGCCTTTTTCAAATCTTTGAAAGCTTTCTTTGCTTCTTCCGTCCACTCAAAACTGTCTTTTTTTAACATATTAGTCAATGGATTTGCAATCAGTCCATAATACTTCACAAACCTCCGGTAGTAACCTGTTAACCCCATAAATCCTCTTAGAGTTGACATATCTTTAGGCAATATCCAATCCACTATAGCCTCAATCTTCTTAGGATCAACCTTCACTCCCGCTCCTAAAACTATATGCCTAAGATACTGCAATTCCGCCTGCACAAAGTCACATTTTGACATTTTAGTAAAAAACTGATGTTGCTCTAAAAATCCCTAATACCAACTTCAAATGCTCAAGGTGCTTCTCTATTGATTTTGAATACACCAAAATATCGTCAAAGAACACTAGAACAAACTTCCTCAGGTAAGGTCAGAAAATTGAATTCATGGTTGCTTGGATTGTAGAAGGTGCGTTGCACAGCCCAAATGGCATCACCTGATATTCATATAACCCCGAATGCATCTGAAAGGCTGTTTTGTGCTCATCGTTCTCCTTCATCCGAATTTGGTGGTACTCGGCTCGAAAATCTAGCTTGGTGAACACACATGCCCTATGTAACTTATCCAACATCTCATCAACCATCAGAATAGGAAATCGGTCCTTCACAGTTGCCTCATTCAGAGCCCGATAGTCGGTACAAAATCTCAAAGTCCCATTTTTTTCTTCACCAATAGCACCGAAGACGAAAACGGATTTGACTTTGCCTGATCAATCCATTCTTCAACAACTCATCTACTTGTCTCTCAATCTCATCTTTCTAGAAATGGGCAGACTTATATGGAGGCACATTGACCGGTTTCGCCTCATCTTTCAAAGTAATGCGATGATCAAAATGGTGAGATGGTGGTAAGCTAGTTGGCACCTTCAGAACTTGTCGATGATTTGCCACTACCTTACGTACTATCTCGGGCAGCCACTGTAATTCGTCTTGCAACTCATCCATATTCTTTTTCTCACTTTCCCCATCTTATCGATCTTCAGCATTCACAACTATAAAGCATTGGGCCACCCCTTTGCAAAGCCTCTCTATCATCTAAGCTTCGCATTGTTTAATTTCCTTAAGAGGCAAAGTAGCCCATATATTTTTTCCACCCAATTTGAATTCCATTGTCATGGCGTCAAAGTCTGTAACCACCTTACCGATACTTTTCAACCAAGCATTGCCTAACACCACATCTACCCCCACTAGAGATAACACGTGCAAATCAGCCACAATCCTGGCCGCTTGCATGTTCATCTTCACCTCCCGAACCACTTCTTAACACTTAAGTTTTTCCTCATTAGCCACCTTCTTATCAAATGGTGATATGGTAGCCTCTCGCAACCCAATCTTCTTTACGATATTTGCATTAATGAAATTATGAGAGGAACCGGTATCTACCAACATCGAAATCTTGAACTTACCAACCCATGCCGTAAGCCTTATAGTGGATGGTTTCGAAACCCCAAACATGGCATTTAAAGAAAAATCGGCTTCGTAATTATTTTCTCCCAATTCAACCACCCTTAACTCTTTCTCATTATTGGTGGCTTCCTCATCACTGACAACATCATCGTCTGATTCACTTAAGTCAATGATCATAAATACCTTCCTAGTTCAGCACCGATGGTCAATGTTCTATTTCTCCCTACTTTTGAAGCACAAGCCCTTTTTTATTCTCTCTTGAACCTCTTCTTTTGTCAGTTTTCTTACGTCTTTGCTTTCCTTCGTCTTTGCTTTCCTTCATGGAACTATCCTCAATAGCTCCCTTTCCCTTCCAAGAATCTTTGTTTGACTCCAATTTAAAATTTTTACTCCCAGAACTCTCCATAAACGGCTTATTGTCACTGTAGTAACTATCTTCTAAAATTTTCGTCATCCTCATTGCTTCGGTCAATCTTTGTGGTAGCTTTAGTTTCATCTCCTTAGCTAACCACGGCTTCAACCCTTCAATAAAAGTCCCCAATAATGACTCGTATGACCACCCCCTAACCAAAATCTACAATCGGTGAAACTCCTCAATATATACCTGAACTCTTCCTTCCTGCTTGAGCTTAGCCAACTACCCATGATGATTAATAACCGATGATGGTCCCCACTGAACCAAAAACTCCCGTTCAAAGGTCGTCCAACCCATTTTACTTCCATCTTGCTCATACTAAGCTTTGATCCATCTCCACCGACTATTAGCCTTCCTATCAAGGTAGATACATGCAGTAGAAGCCCGATTGGCCCTTGCTACTTCATAGACCTGAAAGTTGTGCTCCACCTTGTCCAACCACTCATGTGGGTCTCCACCATTAAAATGAGAAAAATCGATCTTCGGCATTCTAGAGCCCCAACTATGGTGCCTCTCTCTTCGCCTATCACTTTCATATATTGTAATATCTCTCCATGGTTCCTTTTATTGCCTGTAAATTGGCATTCGATGGCAAGGCCTTCTGTCCCAGCTCACATCTTCCTCAAATCCATCATCCATCCTCCCCTTCGAAACCTCATCATGCAACCAACGCTCCACCACTAATAGCCCATGTTCCACTCGTCCTCCTAGCTTAAACCCTTCACCATTTCTAGTCGGATTGGGCTTGTCTACCTCACCTGTCAAGAATTCTACCTCATGCCATGATCTACGTGATCTCCATCCATCCCCTTGAGTTCATCTTCCTACCGTTTCCTTCCCCTTGTGTTCAGCAAACTGTCGTTCAAGTCTCTCGATTGCATCATTGTTTGACCTAGTCAGATGCACTATGGATGTTGTCAGTTCTGATAGGGACTTGAAAATCTGATCTTGATTCTCCTCCAAGGCTTCAAACCGTTGCTTGTTAGTCTTCAATCAACTCCCTTGAATAATAGAATCCTCCCTAGATACCATGGCTGCTGATTTTTCTTCTCTCTCTGTGTTTTTTTCTTTTTTTTTCTTATATATATATATATATATATATATATATATATATATATATATATATATAGTAGGTTGTCGAAACCTCCCAATGAAAGCACCAAATTGTTGAGGACCTAGATTGAGATCCAATAACAAAAGCCTAATTTGTACCCAAAGATAGATAGATCTGAGACAAACCACTCACAGAATTGAACGATCGACTCTCTAGAATCAAATAACATAATTTACCTAACCCTAGTCCAAGCCTTTCTGAACAATTCATTGAGAAAAGCTGAGAAAAGAAATTGGATGAACCCTAGCAGAGCCAATTTTATAGATAAAACATTCAAAAGATAACAACCCTAAAAATAATAGTTCTATTTATAATAGGACTAGTTTTCTAGTTTCCTATTCCGTCACAGTCAAAATATGAACCAATCTAAAACATAATTCAAATAAAAATAGGACTAGTTTTCTATTTTCCTATTCTGTCATAGTCAAAATAAGAAACTAATCTAAAACATAATTAAAATAAAAATGCAATCCTAATTAAGGCGTAACAAAATCTTCCTCAGGTCATATCAATTGCACCCACTTCTTGTTTGTCGGTAGCCTGTTCACTTGCACCCAAGAATGCTAATCTCTCTCCAATTCTTTTTGATTTTCTAACAGTCTCAACAGAGACCTTGTATCCAGATGGTACAACCAGCTCCAGGAAGGATACGTAGATAGTTTCTAGTAATTCAATGAAATGTTCATACGCCAGTTCATAAGAATTATGCAGTATAAGAAATTACTCATGCACCTCTCCTCCCTTAAGTAGGATATGGAGGAAATAGTCCAAGCTACATGAATCACTTTGTTAAAGAGGCAATGAGTGTTGAAGACTTGAACGGTGTCACATAAATAACCTTATTCACCAACGGACTGCAAAGCAACCGATTCTCCTTCTATCTTAGACAAATTAGGCCCATGGCTTATGAAGAGTTATTAGAGATAACTGTTGATTATGACCGGGCAAAGGAAGATGAAGTTGCTCTAAGAGGCCTCATAGTGCATGAAGCATGATCCTATGTAAAAACATGTAGTAACGCCTTCCCAAAAATGGAGGAAAAATTTAAAGACAAAAGGAGTCAAGATAGGAGAAGTGACTGCCGCCAGGGCAAGAGATACACAGGGAAGTTCACTAACTACACACCTTTCGTGAGAAATCAAGAAGAGATTTTGTTAGTTGTTCAGGAGAAAGGACTAGTGTAATGACCCCGACCATTGCCTACTAATGCTCGAAAGGATACCTCCAGGTACTACAGGTTTCACAAGGACAACGATCATGACACCTCAAAATGTTACAAACTCAAAGATCACATTGAGAGCCTAATCAGGGAAGGGCATCTCAAAAAATATGTACTCAAGCGAGTAGAAGCTAGACATAGAAACAATCATGCAGACAGGTAAGTACGAAGGGACAACCCTAAAAGAACTAACTGAAACATAAGAAGCTTCCAGGGCAACCGGATTAATAAGATTTTTAGAGGGCCCTCGACATGCACCAACAATAAGGATGAAGGTCTGAGGTCCAATAGCTGATAGATGGTAGAAAAATCAGGGACCTCATCCAAAAAATTAAGGCCCAATCATGTTCACGGTAGAGGATACATGAGACATAGACGTTAGGCCAAATGATAGCATTATGGTGGAGGTGCAATTGTAGCACCGAGATGTTTGAAGAGTCATGATAGACAGTGATAGCTCAGTGGACATCATGCATCTCGTCGCTTATGAACAACCAGGCCTCGACCACTGAGATCTGGAGGTTTTCCATTCCTCGTTGATGGGATTCAGATGAGTGAAGGTCTGGTTTGCACTACACTATAACTCAACTCGGTTTTGTTGTAATAGACCTATCCTATTGGCCTTATAATGCACTACTGGGAAAACCTTTTCTTAATAAGATCTAGGCAGTTATGGCAATACACTACCTCAAGGTTAAATTCCTAACTAAATGTGGCATGGCGCGAGGTTAGGGGCGACTGGGAAATAACTAGAATGACTAATTTGTTTGTATGCAAAGGCCGTGAGATACCATACCTACGAGAAGTGTGGGAAAATCAACCAGTGAAATGAGGCTGAGATCAGTTAGGAAAGGAATCCTACAAGAAGCATGGGGGTTGTCGTGAATAGCACCAATGTCCATTTCTATTTTTATTTGGCATTTTAATTTTTAATTTTTTCGAATATGTTTAACTATCCTATGCATGATTCTCCTAGAGAAGTTGAGTCTCCGATATCTTTAATAATTAATTGAATGAAGCTTCTTGCAAATTAAACAATTTCAATTTCAATCTCACCAACAAGGCAGAAAGAGAGCTCAAATCTCTTGCTAACATAACTTACGCTGCGAATAAAATATTTTTCAACAAATCTAGCTCAAGGAGCTTGGCGAGGCAACGACCTTGCCCCTAACTATTGGAATCCCGTTCACCGGTTACGCAGCGGAACTAGGTTTTAAAATTCTTAATACAGATCATAATATGTATCTGGGACCAGTGAACTTAGGATCATAATTATTTTTCGGAACTAATACATACAATATGTAAACACCGAAAATTGTAAGCAATATAATCATAATAAGAAAATCTTATCAACGTTTGGAGGCTCCTTCACTTTATGATATGCTCCTGTCTGAACTAATCTTACCAACGTTTGGAGACTCCTTCACTTTACGATGTGCTCCTGTTTGAATCACTCGATCTTTCTCGCAATCTCTCAAGACTGGTAACTGCGTGTGGGCGCGTCACGGTCTCAGGAACTTGAATGGAGGATATAGAGAAATACTTGAAGAAACTCTTTCTTCTCAATTTGGTGTATTGATTTCAAGCACACATAAATTGCATATCATGCAAAACTTATACCTTATTTTTTTCTTTCGTGTGTATCAGGTACACACACCAAAAAAAAAAACAAAGTCAATTTTTTTAAAATATAATAAAAAACTCTCTTCTTGACGCCTGAACTTGTATTATATATATATATATATATATATATATATATATATCTTTTTATATCACGCCTCTGCTTCTTTTATATATATATATATATATATATATATATATAACACCTCTGCTATTCCGTTTATATATATATATATATATATATATTATGTGTGTATCAAGTATTTGCATCCTATGCAAATTCTTCTTTTGACTAATGTTTCATGTGCACACACCAATTTGCATCCAATGCAATCTCTTGTGTTATTAATTGATATATATCTTTTAATTATCCTTTTCAAATATATCTAATATATTAAAAGTGATAATAAGTATTTTAAATTTAAACTTAAATTCAAATACTTAGATAAATGATTTAGTAAAATAAAATAATCCTATTATTTTATCTTCACCTAAATCCATATATCAACTAACACCCTCCAATTAATAGTTAATAAATAAATCATAATTATCAATATAATTAAATAATCTAATTATTTAATTAATTTAACTATTAACATTCATTAATTAAATAATCTAATTATTCAATTAATTCCCGAATATATACGTGTCACTTTTGTAACACAATTAATTGGACAATCCAATTAATTAACCGTGACTCTTGTTACTTAAATCAATCGGGCTAGCAAGGGGACCTAATGTACCCACAATATTTTGAGCTCCAATAATCATCGGAATCATTAATTAAACTCTTTAATTAATATTCCTTGATTATTAACTCCGGTGTTATTCCACTAAAAACCCGAAACTGCACTCTCTCAACTGTAAACGCTTTTACACAGACCGATACAACTCGGCGTCCATCGATACTACACATGGTGTGATCCTCCACAGTAGTTCATAATTAAGGTTGTGTTATAATGTCCGTTATTCCCCTCTAATTACATATATCCTTTAAGTACCATTGATTCTCTAATGGACAATAAATCCTATTTTCTCACAGAATTAGGAGAGCGCTCATATTGGCCAAGCCCCGAATCAACCCTTAATGGAACTACCATTTACTTCTCACAAGAAGGAGTGGATTCCACTATTGTGTACAAACCTTCCCAGCCACAAGCCAAACCGTAATCCCAACATACGAAGCATATTGATCTAGAATTGCATCTGACCTCACCCATGGTATATCAAAGACCACGATCTAACATGAAGTAGTCGATAAGACACTCAGGATTAAGATCACCCACATATATCCAACATTTGTTGATATATAAGAATCTTATCTGTAAACGGATATTGGTAAGGGATTCATATAGATCATGACCCAGTCTTATATGATCACATCATACAAGGTGCCTCCATTGTTATATCTTCATATGAATGATTCAGGATAGAATCACCGTACGTTACAGAATGGACCGCAACTATAGATTAACCAAAAATAAAGTACCCAACTTTATTTGCTATCTATGGACTCTTTAGATTGCACGTCTCTTACTGTATCCATCTGTTTATGACACTCATATACACAATTCGAGTTTACATCCGGCAATCTTGGATGTTAAATATATGCACAAGTTATAAAATAAACAACACAAAAAAATGAATTGAACTTTTCCATTTATTTATTTTATAAATCCATTTATAAATTACATCTTTAAGGCATAAACCCCAACAATCTCCCACTTGCACTAAAGCATGTGAGGCATGTCTCGTAACCCTAGACCATCTAGGTGACCCAAAAACACTTTAGCCGGTAAGGTCTTCGTAAATGGATCAGCATGATTGTCTTGTGGGGCTATCTTAGTGACGATCACATCTCCTCTCTGCACCATCTCTGTAATGAGATGATATTTTCTCTCTATATGCTTCCCTCTTTTGTGGCTTCTTGGTTCTTTGAAATTAGCCACAACACCACTGTTTTCACAATAAAGTGTGATGGGTATATCCAGATCTGGAACAACTTCCAGATCACTCAAGAACTTACGAAGCCAAACAACCTCTTTAGCAGCACCACAAACGGCTATATATTCGGCTTCCATGGTGGAGTCAGCAATGTAAGATTGCTTGATACTTCTCCACACAATAGCTCCACCACCAGGGTGAATACTGATCCAGACGTGGATTTTCTAGAATCCTTGTTTGACTGAAAATCAGAATCAGTGTATCCTAACGGGATCAAATCCTACCCAGAATACACTAGCATATAGTCTCTCGATCTCCAAAGATGCTTGAGAATTGTCTTGATAGCAACCCAATGATCCAATCCTGGGTTGGACTGGTATCTGCTGACTACTCCCACTGCATAACAGATGTCCGGTCTCGTGCATAACATAGCATACATAAGACAGCCTACGGCCGATACATAGGGTACACATCTCATATCCTCAACTTCTTGAGGTGTCTTAGGACACTGTCCCTTAGACAAGTGAACTCCATGTCTGAAAGGTAAATTACATTTCTTAGAGTTTTACATAGAAAATCACATAAGAATCTTGTCGATATATGATGCTTGAGACAGTGCTATAAGTTTGTTCTTACGATCCCTTATAAGTTGGATCCCTAGAACATAACTCGCCTCTCCTAAATCTTTCATTTAGAATTGGCTAGCCAACCAGCCCTTTACATCAGACAACACTCTTACATCATTCCCAATGAGTAGGATATCATCTACGTATAGGACCAAGAAAACTACTTACTTATCAATGATGCGCTTGTAGACACAAGGTTCATCGATGTTCTGCTCGAAGCCATAGGTTTTGATCATATCATCAAACCTAATGATCCAAGATCTAGATGCTTACTTAAGTCAATAGATGGACCTTTACAGCTTGCAAAGCTTTTTCTTTTGATCTGGAGACACGAATCCCTCTGGTTGCATCATGTAGATGCTCTTATCAAGATTGCCATTCAAGAATGCAGTCTTGACGTCTAGTTGTCAAATTCCGTAATCGAAATAGGTAACAATGGATAAGAGAATCCTAATAGACTTAAACATGGCTACTGGTGAGAAGGTCTCTTTATAATCGACCCCCTCTTTCTGGGCATAACCCTTAGCCACTAGCCTTTCTTTGAAGGTCTCTACCTTCCCGTCTACTCCTCTCTTTCTCTTGTAGATCCACTTACACCCTATGGATTTTACCCCATCTGGAAAGTCTACAAGATCCCAGACTGAGTTAGAGTACATGGACTCCATCTCGAGATTCATGGCTTTAAGCCATTCCTCTTAAATGTCAATAGATCATCCACACTATCAACAGAGACAACACCTTATCCCTCCCCTATACCTAAATAGCGTTCAGGTTTTCTCACAACCCTCTCACTACGTCTAGGTGGTAGTGTATCCTGATCAGAAACCATTTGACTCTCATATGTTTGTGGATCAACAACTCTTATTGATGAAGAACTAGTCTCACTAGGCTCCAACTCATTTAATACAATCTTGAAATGAGGTTTATGGTCACTTATGTAATTGTCCTCAAGAAACATTGCATTTGTTGATACAAATACTTTGTTGTCTTCATGACTATAGAAGTGTCCACCTCTGGTCTCTTTGGAGTATACTACAAACAGGCAGACAACAGACTTGGAGTATAGCTTTCCATTTATGTTCTTCAGCACGTGTGCTGGACACCCCTATATCCGAAAATGTCGTAAACTAGCTTTACGGCAATTCCATAACTCTAAGGGAGTCTTAGGAATAGATTTGGATGACACTACATTCAAAATGTATGCCGCTGTTTGTAAAGTTTATCCCCAAAAGGAATTTGGTAATGATGAAAAACTAATCATAGATCTCACCATTTTCATCAGGGTTCTATTTCTCTTCTCCGCTATACCATTTTGCTGAGGTGTACCGGGAGCTGTGAGTTGGGAAACTATCCCATGTTCGACCATGAAGTCTTCAAACTCTTAGTCAAGGTACTTACCTCCACGATCCGATCGTAGTGACTTAATAGTCCTACCTAATTGATTCTCAACTTCAGCTCAAAATTCTTTGACCTTTTCAAATGTTTCCGACTTTCGTTGCATCAGGTAGACATATCCGTATCTTGAGTAGTCATCTATAAAGGTGATATAATACTCATAACCACCCCTAGCTTTAACATTCATCGGTCCGTAGACATCTGTATGTATAAGCTCTCTTAGACAACATTCGCAAACAGGTAAGGTGTCAACCTTTAACTCACTTAAAGGTCCACTTTTTACTAGTCTGTCTATCCAATCAATGTTGATATGACCAAGCCTTAGATGCCAGAGATACATGTCATTATCTAGAGAAATCTTATGTCGTTTAGTTTTTGGTTTTTCAACCTTAAACATTTCGGTGTTGAGCAGTGTAGTATGTATTAATGGTCTTAACACATACAAATTGTTTTCATTAATTCCTGAACAAATATATAGACCATTCTTTCCAATAATAACATACTTATTATTAAAAGAAACAAAATATTTTTGTTCTAACAACTTAGAAACGGAAATCAAATTTCATGAAAATCTAGGAATATAAAATACATTGTCCAACAATATATAATTATTACAAAAACGTAATCTAATTACGTCCACTGCTCGTGCCGACACGACATCCTCTGACCCCACACGCATTGAGAAGGCACTATTCTCTAGCTATGTCCAAGAATCAGTCAATTGCAAAGAAGAACAAACATGGTCAGTGGCCCCCGAATCAACTATCCAGAGTAAAGAATCATATTCCACTAAACATGACTCAAGAAAAAGTAAATCATATTTACCTTTCTTGGACTTCTTCTTGTTTTGGGATTTCTTGGGTTTGGGCTTACCCTTCACCTTCCCAACAGACCTCTTTCTTTTCTGATCATTGGAGTAAGATGGTTCGGTAACATTTGCCTCACCGGGCTTGCCCTTGCAGTCCTTAGTCAATGACTCAAAGGTAGTTACTGTATGAGATTGAACCTTAACTTGTTCATCTCGTAGTTACTCTTAAACCGATTGAAACTCTTCGAAAAAGTCATCAGTATGATGCTCACTTGATTGGGTTTGTCAATGGCCTTGCCATTGACTTCTACCTTGTTAAAGTATGACATCATGATCAATACAAGTTCCCAAAGTAACGTACCTTCCTTCATGCAAGCGAGCATAGCGGAACGAACAACTTCATGTCACTTTTTCTCGGAGGGCTGCCCGAACATAGCTTGCAACGACTCCATGATTTTGAATGCTGAAGTCATTGCTTCGTGCTTTGTGACAAACACGTCTGTCATTGAAGCCAACAAATATGTTCAAACCTTCGCATCAGATGAGACCCATCGCTGGTATGCTGCACAAATAGTTCATGTGACATTGGCAGCAGGCACTGGAAGACATTCCTCCGTAAGCACAAACTTGAGGCCTTTGGTGACCTATATTGTATTAATGTTAAGTTTCCACTTAGTGTAGTTATCATTGGTTAACTTGTCATTTACGAGAATTGAAGTAATGCAGAAGACATTATTGCTGAAATAAATAAAATATGCATTTAGTCATTTATTTAAAACAAGTGCGAGTACTTTGGCATAAATTTAAACATGATGCATGCACATGTTTAATGAACTAGAACTACCCTAAAACTAGTTACTATACCATGACAATCCAACATACCACAAAAAAAAAGTGCCGTCTTAGGGTCGGTCAAGTCTTTGCATGTTGGACCGAGACATTCTCAATCAAATGATATTCTAGAATAACTCGTATTCCATATCATTCAACCGTCGTTCATTCAGTCAGGTTTTTAATTAACAACCCTTAATCAAAAACTTCGTAAGTGTAACCCACCATTTCAGATCTCACGAGCTTAACTCGAGAATTGCCGCCTTAGGGTCGTTCAATCCCGAAATACCCTTAGAAATCCTATCCGTTAGGAAGTCAACCTTGGTATTGACCTTTGTGGAAACTCTCCTTAGGGAGGACGAAAGAAAAGCCGTCACGAGGCCCCACTCGGATCTCACGGTGTTGAAGTAATGATAGAGACCGCGAGATATATATGTCATATATCCCTCTCCCACTCACTATTTTAAAAATAGGGGTTTATATTAACCGTTAATGCACCTAGACTCTACAGGATTAAACGACTAACTTTAATCAAGTTATCTAGCGCATTAACTAATTAGAACCAAATTCTAATTAACTAATAAATTATTATTGATTTTCAACAATTAAAAATCTAATCTGTTAGTGAACAATCTAAGATTCAGTAAACTATTTACTAAGGTCAGATTATTATGATAGTGTTTACTAAGTTTTAACAATTAAAACTCTAACACTTTATTCGGTTCATTTATTATTAGGTAATTAATCATATTAATCCTAATTACAATAAATGGCCTTATTAATCTAACTTATTAAACTCTTTAATAACTAGATTAATATTAATGAGAATTACCAAGCTTTCTAGCCTTTAAAAACTAATATCATTTTTCATAGCTAATTATGTATATTGCCCATTTTAATCACATTAAAAAATACATAAAATATCAGGTTATGATGCATGTATGACATATCAAATATATTTGTGTAGGCACATCTAATCTAAATGACATACGTATACATGACAATGCTTTTATCATCACATAATATAAAGCATATATGAATTGACCGAGTACTGTGGATTATTTAACCTAAAAAATTCGAATATAAAATTACAAAAAAAATCCCAAGGCATTCCTCGGTCTTCTTGTAACTTCAGAAATCTTTCAGTCTCTTCAGATCACTCCGATTCATCTCATGAATCCTTTTTCACGATTTTTCCAGGTCTTCAATATAGGTTACATTTTCTTTTACAATACAATAACAGTAAAAAATATTTATATAAAAACAAATAATAATAATAATAATAATAATACAACCCATAAACCTTAAATAAACAGTACCATATAATTAACGATCAATCATGTTTTTGTAAATAAATAAAAAATATACATACAAAAACAATATACAGTCAGTTTAAATCGTGCCTACACAATCATACATACAGGAGCATCGAAAACAATTTCCTGTTACGAAAAATAAAACCTGACTCTGATACCAATTGTTGGAATCCCGTTCACCGGTTACGCAACGGAACTATGTTTTAAATTTTTTAATATAGATCATAATCTGTATCTGGGACCAGTGAACTTGGGATCGTAATTATTTTTTGGAACTAATACATACAATATGTAAACACAGGAAATTGTAATCAATATAATCAGAAAAGAAAATCTTACCAACGTTTGGAGGCTCCTTCACTTTATGATACGCTTCTGTTTGAACCAATCTTACCAACGTTTGGAGACTCCTTCACTTTACGATGTGCTCATGTCTGAACCACACGATATTCCTTGCTATCTCTCGGGACTGATAACTGCGTGTGGACACGTCACGGTCTCAGAAACTTGAATAAAGGATGTACATAAATACTTGAAGAAACTCTTTCTTCTCAATTTGGTATATTGATTTCATGCACACATAAATTGCATCTCATGCAAAACTTATACCTTTTTTTTTCTTTCGTGTGTATCAGGTACACAAAAAAAAAAAACAAAGTCATTAAAAAAAAAAACTCTCTTCTTGACGCCTGCACTTGTATTATATATATATATATATATATATATATATATATATATATATATATATATATATATATTATGTGTGTATCAAGTATTTGCATCCTATGTAAATTCTTCTTTTGACTAATGTTTATGTGCACACATCAATTTGCATCCAATGCAATCTCTTGTGTTATTAATTGATATATATCTTTTAATTATCATTTTCAAATATATCTAATATATTAAAAATGATAATAAGTATTTTAAATTTAAATTTAAAATGAAATACTTAGATAAATGATTTAGTATATTATTTTATCTTCACCTAAATTCATATATCAACTAACACCCTTCAATTAATAGTTAATAAATAATTCATAATTATAAATATAATTAAATAATCAAATTATTTTCTTAATTTAACTATTAACATTCATTAATTAAATAATCTCATTATTCAATTAATTCACGAATATATACGTGTCACTTTTGTAACACAATTAATTGGACAATCCAATTAATTAACTGTGACCCTTGTTACCTAAATCGATCGGGCTAGCAAGGGGACCTAATGGACCCACAATATTTTGAGCTACAATAATCATCAGAATCATTAATTAAACTCTTTAATTAATATTCCTTGATTATTAACTCCAGTGTTATTCCACTAAAAACCTGAAGCTACACTCTCTCAACTGTAGACGCTTTTACACAGACCGATACAAATCGATGTCCATCGATATAGATATTAAACATGGTGTGATCCTCCACGGTAGTTCATAATTAAAGCTGGGGCATAATGTACGTTATACCCCTCTAATTACTTATATCCTTTAAGTACTATTGATTCTCTAATGGACAATAAATCTTATTTCCTCACGGAATTAAAAGAGCGCTCATATTGTCCAAGCCTCGAATCAACCCTTAAAGAAACTACCATCTACTTCTCATAAGAAGGAGTGGATTCCATTATTGTGTACAAACCTTCCCAGCCACAAGCCAAACCGTAATCCCAACATACGGAGCATATTGATCTGGAATTGCATCTGACCTCACCCATGGTATATCAAAGACCACGATCTAACATGAAGTAGTCGATAAGACACTCAGGATTAAGATCACCCACATATATCCATCATTTGTTGATATATAAGAATCTTATCTGTAAACGGATATTGGTGAGGGATTCATATAGATCATGGCTCAATCCTATATGATCACATCATACAAGGTGCCTCCATTCTCATATCTCCATATGAATGATTCAGGATAAAATTACTATACGTTACAGAATGGACCGCAGCTATAGATTAACCATAAATAAAGTACCCAGTTTTTTTGCTATCTATGGACTCTTTAGATTGCACGTCTCTTACTGTATCCATCTGTATATGACACTCATATACACAGTTCAAGATTACATAAGACAATCTTGGATGTTACATATATGCACAAGTTATAAAATAAACAACACAAAAAAAAATGAATTGAACTTTTCCTTTTATTTATTTCATAAATCCATTTACAAATTACATCTTTAGGACATAAACCCCAACACTAACTTCCCATATATCAGCTCTGAGAAATCACAACACCTCGCCACATTAAACGGTGAGCAGCACATAGGATAACATGTGCGAATAATATTAAATACTAGGACTTACCCTGAGAAAAAACGTTGTTGACCTCGTTGGGCTACCTTGCCATGTTAAATACTATTTAGCACTCGGGATAATATATGCAAATAACATTAAACACTGGGACATACCCCAGGATAAAGTGTTGTTGACATTGTTCAGACACCTCACCACGTTAATGACTGGCAACACTCAAGATAACACATGCGAGTAAGGTTAAACATTGGGACTTACACCGGGATAAAGCAATGCCAACCTCATTCAGCCGCCTCACCACATTAAAGATTGGGCAACACCCAGGATGACATGTGCAAGTAGCCTTAAACACTAGGGCTTACTCTGGGATAAAACGTTGTCGATGTCAATTGGCCACCCCGTCTCATTAGAGATTGGGCAACATTCAAGATGGCACCAATGCCAAAGTAAAAGCAAGCTTTTGAGACTTATTCAAATGGAACAAGCATCTGACTCAAACCCCGAGGGCCTAAGCAATATGTTAGGCCTTCCATCCAGGATGGATCAAAGAATATACGTAAAATGGTTGCACAAAACTTCAAAAGTTCTCGGAGCAGCAAAGTGCATGGAAGAAGCACAACACAATAGCGAATATGAAAGATGTTTTCTTACTCAATACAAAAATAAATATTACAACAGAAAAATGAAAGTCTACATTGGCTAATTTTTCCCCGTAGATGCCTCTTCATGCAAATGTACATACTCATTTTCCTCTACAGGAGAACCAACATGTCTTTCTTCTCTATCATTGTCAGAAAGCATGTAACGATACCCGATATGAGGGCCCATATCTAAACCCTTTAGAAAATGAGAACTTCATTTTTAGCATAGAATGTTGAGGTAGCAGACTCCCTAACCATTTTTAAATGCATTGGAATGGGTCCACGCAAGCTTAACGACAATGAGTTCACTAATTCTTCTACTGATTTTTTATGGAGCATAAGGCCTTTTCCATTCTTTCTCCATGAAGCTCTCGAAGCAATTGACCACCTTCTCCATAGCCTGTTTTTTGGCTTAGTAAAATTTGTGAGCAACCTTTATCTCACTATAATATTCAAGGTATATGAAGGCATTGAAGGTAAAAAATCACTTATATCGATCAACTACCCTAAGCTCTATTTCCTCTATCATCTATAGGAAGGCAGTATTTTGTTTAGTGGATCATTCCCGTAACCTTTAGGCTTTATTTTTCATCTTCTTGATCCCATAGTTAAACACTTCACCGAGACTCAATTTTCTTCTCCAGTAGAGATGTTACCTTGGCAAGTTCGTCCTCAAAATTGATATTCTTAGAAAACAGTTGAGCAGCAAAGGTCTTAAGGTTCACAAATAGCGAGGCAAAAGACACTTTCTCTTCCTTGTGGGAAATCGGCACTAACATGACTTACAAAAAAAAAAGAGTGATAAAGCGAGAAACAAAATCTCACAATGATAAGCAAAACTTAGTGAAAGGTTTTACCATGGATAAAATAACGTCTAAGCCTTTAATGTAGAAGAACCACCCTTCAATTCTTACCTGGAACCCACATCCTCAAAAAGCACAAGGTCACTAGAAAACACGGTGATTAAATCTTTCACCGAAACAAGGGGCTTCACGATAGAACTGTCTTCCCCTACTTGTTGCCTTGGTAAATTTTTTGAAGGAGTAGGGTAGCCGATCTTAGGCGTTTGAACGCTGGCCATAAGGTCAACATCAAGCATAGTCTTTACAAGCTCATGAGGAGTCACCTCAATAAGAGTCGTCAAAGGGCCTCTAGAGGTAGAAATCTCTACGATTAAGACGTTGCCTTCCCTGGGGACAGTCTCATTGCCAATCTCTTCTTCAAGAGAAGGAGGCCCAGTAGCACGATTTGTAAAGGCACCAGTGAAGCTAATATCATAGAAAAGCCACTCCATGTATTTCCCTTTTGGCTTAATGTTCAACTAAGGCCACAGAAACCATGTCATACCCCTCATCCCCCTTATCCCTATGAAGGGAATCAAGAATATAAGTTGCTAAACCTCTACAACATGAGGAAACCAAGTAAGTAGATGGACTTCATTTCCTTTTATTTATCCTCTCATCTTGATCGAAGGTAACTAGTTTTCTAGATAAGTCATTTGCCTTAGCAGGACGAGATGGTGTGGCCACACCTACATTGGAAGGTTTTATTCGTGTCTTTGATGGGGTTCTGACCTCAACCAACACCCTCCAACCCTCATAAACTGTTTTCTTCCTCTATTTCTGATATTTCTTTTAGGCGAGTGAGCTCCTCATAGACTGGTTTCTCATAGTATATTGAAAAAAATGAGAAGAAAAGAAAGGGCAAAGAAGACCCCTATAAACATACAAGAAACAGTGACAGAAAGATAAATCGAAAGGTCGTATGTGACACTTACATCGGGTGCAATCATTCGTTAGCCCGAAAAAAATTCCTCTATCCAAATCTTGTGAATCCTTAATCCACATAAAATGTTTCATGAAGTGGCGAGAATGACTCTTTCTGGATGGTCTATAACAAATCCTCAACGACCTCTCTCCCCCAATTTTCTGTCACAAAGAACTGACTATTCTTCAAAAATTTATTCAATATACGGAACCCATACAAAAACCCATTTTTGTCTAAGGTAGTTCCTACCTTGATGTCGTTAACTTTGAATTTAGGATTGGCTTCCTAGGACTCCACAGTTTTTTCACCTGGACTGAGGTTAAGAAATAGGTCCCCCATTAGAATTTTGAGAACAAAATATTCTTGACCTCGCGGGAAGATGGTATGGGGTTTATTGTTGGTCGACCACTGATACCAGCAGATTCTGTCGTTAGGGAAATACGGATGTCAAAAAGATATTTATAAAAAGTTTCTATGCAATGTGTTCTGAACTAGCAAAAGACTAGTAAAGCGACAAGCGAGGTTATCATTCCATAGAGAGGTGAGATTCACCGACCGTCTCTAATTCTAGCAATTATTACAACACTCCGAGCGGACTCGTGTGTTATATATGCGGAACGAATATAGAAAAGTAAATGCTAAACTAACCAAGCAATCTACATAAATAAATAATAATGTATAAAAATAGGATGGATTTGAGAGAATGCATGAAATGTGGATACACTAGGGAAATGAGTCAACCGTGACAATCCTCTTAATTAAGCACTGGACACACCTAGTCCCTCAAATGTGCAAGTATATCATTGGCTCGTGTCCCCTTAATTAATCTCTAATCCCTCTCGATGCCTTAGAGATCACATCCACACAAAGTACGGATTCATTAAGTGTCATGGAACACACAAAAAGCCATGTATGTCAGCCTTGTGATCTTTCACTTTCTGATCATATAAACATGACGTTTAGATGGGCATGTAACGTGCAACTGCATGGGCCATACTACGGCCAATGAATCATCTACAAGGATAACCATATATAGGATGGCAATTTTAGTGAAAGCCTTAAGAATACAAGATTCTCGTACAACTCTTATGTTATATGCTCGTGTCCCCTTAATTAATCTCTACTCTCTCTCGAGCGTATAGAGATTGCATCGATGCATAAACATGAATCCATTAAGGATGGTGGTACACAAACACGAGCTTTACATGCCAGTATAGTGATCTCTCAACTTCTGGTCAAATATAGAGGATATCACGCTTAACATGCAAATGTGAACCACACGATATATAACACACCCAAATGTCATTCACAAGGTGGCTAACCGAAAAAAAGCATTAAACATATTAAATATCCATATTACAATACAAACACAAGAGGAATCTGGTTATCTTTACTTCTAAGTCAAGGACTCGATTTTATCAACCTCCTTAGGATGACACAAAATGGAAAACAATTTCACCAAACAACAATATGCAACAAAGTTGATTATTATTCATTAAGACCTTTCAACTTTAGTCAAGGGTTCATTCTCGTGATTAAGGAATACACCAAAATCAATTCATCACTCAATCCTACCAATAATGGATAATTGTGTCTTAATACAAAGACTCATTAAACACAAGAATATTGAACCAAACTTAATTTAGCATACAAATGCTTCAACCATTACAAGAAAAACAATATTTCTTGACAGTCTTTTATTGATTGTTTTTCAAAATTGTCAATTAACTTATAAAATTGATAGTCATTTTTAACTGTCAAAAAGAGTTGATAGTGTTTTAGAACAGTCACATATTCACTGTCAAATATTATTGACTGTTTCTAATAACTGTGAACAAATTTGTTTTTCAAAATTTTTATCTATCTTCAACTAATTTGTTAAAAACCTTTTACTTCCTATTTTCAACACCAAACAAAATCCTGTTTTTTATTAAGTTTCCGCTACCACAATTTCATTGTATCTAAACTAAAAAAAAAATCTTCATAATTTCACTGTATCTAAACTAAAATAAAAATAAAAATCCTTCTTTCATTGTAAATGTTTCCCTCTCCTTAACTTAAGATTTCTCACAGCTTAAATTTCTTTGATCCTTTATTTATCCAATCAACCAAACGTCTTTCAAATCTGCATCACATTTTGAGTTGTTTGTGGTAAGTGCACAAAAATCTTTAACTTTTTTTTGTTAGTACACTAAAATTCCTAAAAGTTCAAATTTTTAGGGTATTTAATTATCTCACTCCTGCTGTTTTAGAAATTTTACAGAAAAAAGGTTATTAAGATTCAAGATTTATTTGTTTTTAGATTCAATTTGACTAGATTTTACAGTTGTTGTCATTAAGAAGGAAAACGAACTCTGGCAATTTGAAGATTTGTTGCTAGGTGATGAATTTCAAATGCTCTAAGTTGTAACAATATTTGATTATTATTTTTTTGCCAACTCTTTCCACATTTACATTCTAATCAAATTTTTTTTATGAAGAGCATTGATCAATTAATTTAACTAACTAAACTTTTTATTTGAAATCACTAATAGTTTTATGAATTAAGTAAAAGTACATTGCTTAAACCAGGTTCAGATTACAAGAATTATTATATATATAAAAAACAGTTTTGTTTAATCAATATTAGTTTGTCTTTATATATTATATTTGCTAGAGAAAAATCTATTTTACTCTCCTTTTGGTTTTCTATTTTTTTTAAATCTAATTTATACATCGTTTCTTTTCTATTTGCATATTAGAGGTTTGTCAATTGAGGTTGAGCCAAAATTTTGAATGGAAAAAGAACTTAAGTTGCTGGAAAGGTAGACCTCGCAAACTTCAAATATTTAGAGAAATTTAATTTTAATTGTGTCTAATTTCTAGGTAAATGTATCATTTTATTTGAAATGAGTTGGTTGTTACTTGATATTGTGAATATGTTTTCTGTTTCTCTGTATATACATGCATGGTGTTTTGGGTGTTTGTGGATTTGTTAACAAATAGTACATATCGAAGCTTGAAATACCTTTATCAAAGTCTATAAGCTCAAAAGCTATGAAAAATCATGAAATACTTTAGTTGTTACCGTATCTAGATTATTGTTAATTTTTGGTATAATATTTCCACTTCCTTTGGTGGAAATTTTGTTAATTTAAAGTTATCCATATTTGCAAGCTCAAATCAAATGTTTTGTTTTACAACAAACATAGATCAATTGATTTATTAATTGCAACTTGCTAAACTTTGGGTTTGAAACCACTACATATACATCAATCACAAATCAAGTACAAGTACGTAGATTACAAAAATTTGATTTTTTTTATCAAAATTAGCTTGCCATAAACTAGCTCATTTTCTTATTGGTTTACTTGATGTAGCATTTGACAAATCTTTTCAAATGTTTAATACGCTAGTTTCTTACAATATGTTTAATACACTAGTTTCTCATTTTCTCAAGATGTTTTAACAATGGCACTGGAAACACCTGAGCATTCTGGTCAATGCACGGTATGGGGCATTTTTTGACAAAGAGAATGTACTTTAACGTACTCAAAGGCCAAGTTAATTTGTAAAATGATAGAACTGCACAACGATTAGCTAAGTTGGAAGCTAAAATTGAATCACTTAAACAACAAAATGCTACTCCTAAACATTCCAAAGTTTAATGCTCTAACATGCCAAAGAAAGTATGCATGGATGACCAAGAAATGAGTATATTGTCTGACTTGGAAACAAATGTAGCGGTAAATAGTTTTTGTTTAGATTTCTAATACATGTTTGTTTTTGTATTAATGCTGCCATTATCACTATTACCGATTTTTCTCATGCTTATTTGGAATTTGAAATGCAAATATATGTAATCATTATTATTTCTTGTGAACAATATCACACTACTTATGCATATTAATTAAATTATTTATTTAATAGTTATCGGTTATTGTAGGGTGGAGCTTGTAAATTGGTAATAGACTGTAAAGAAAATATTGTTGCCACCGAAACCATTATAGAATATAAAAGTCCAAATTATCTTGTATCTATTGAAGTGGTGTTTGATAGAGATGCTAACCTTCCAGTAGCAGATGATGATGAGGCACTAGATAAAGTGAATGATGCAATAGTTCATCATGTATTTTGGCCAAAGAATCTTGTGATCCATACTCCAAAGGTATTGTTATCATTTTTTTTATTATAATAGTTCTGTTTTTTTTTTCCACCATACTATTATAGTTTAAATTTTTATTCTATACTTTTTTTGTAGGGGTGGAAATTCAAAAATATAGAATGTAATACTCAAAAGATTTTTAAAATACAATAGAAAGTAAAAATTCCTCCAAGCTTGAAAGCTTTTGCTACACTAGTTGATAGATGTGTCACTCCTAAAGAATGATTGTGATATGTTTGGGTACGTATGTAGTACACATATTTCTCTGGATGACTGTAGACATATCTTGTCCATGGTAAAAATTGGGGTTTTTTGTCTAAATGTATATAAGGTAAGTAAAAAATTTATATTATTATTAAATTGACAAGATATATTTAACTTATGTTATGTTATTGACATGGCATTATATATGGTTTTACTGTAGATTACTCTATGATGAATTGAAAGAGAATGAAATGGATGCCCAATTTGGATTCATCAATCCTGCAAGTGTATCCTTTTCTGGTGGACTAGGAAATGTGAAAAAATGCATTGAAAAATCACGCATGGTCGCAAAAGGCTTGGAAAACGTATCTCAATCTTGTTATGTTTTTATTCCTTACAAGCCTAGGTAATGCTTTTGCTATTTATTTTTATTTTTCCTTTTTAATAAGGTATCATATTCATATATAAATCTTTTAAACGAGATATCATTGGATATTGGTTGTTATAGACATGTTGAACATGCAAATCTATTATTTGGGTTCCTTGAATGGTGAAGCTGATGAATATTTGATGAATATTGTGAATACGTAAGTGTGAAATTCTATTTATCTTGAAAATTATTTTCAATGTTGTGCTTATTTATTTGATAATATTAAAAAATATATTTTATCATGCAGTGGAATAACAATTTAAATTGCACTAAAGAGCACCACTTCCAAAAGAGTTAATTTACAATGGAGATCAGTTAAGGTGATATATATATATATATATATATATATATATATATATATATATATATATGCACGATAGAAGTACTTCAATATTAATGTCTATTATTTATGTAACTCATGTGAGTATAGGTACCACTACAATCCGGTTCTGTGGAGTGCAGTATTATGTCATGAGATATATGAAGGACATCATTGTCGATCCATGTTTACTAAAAGAAAATGTGAAATACTTTTATCTTGTCTCATTTGTTAAATTATATTATTATTTATTTAAGTTACATTTTATTAATATTGTTTTTTTTAATATTTATAGTTTCATAGGAAATGTGCATATACTCAAAAAGAGATTTATGAGATAGGTTGTGACTGGGCTGCATTTATCTCTCAATTCATTTGAAAGGTTGGTACATATACTATCTTTTATTGACATGTATCAATTTTTCATTAACATTAATAAAAGTGGTTGTGTATCTTGGTCATGATTAATTGATTGTTACACAGATGATCAATTGAAAGGCTCAGACTTTTCCTGGAAGAACCTACACTTTGCTAGAGGAAGCCACACCTAAAATGCCGTGAAGTACTTTGTCGATATTTGAAGTTTATATGATATTGTATGTAAAGTAAACTTGAGAATTATGTTTAGATGATCAAGTAAAACAGTTTTATGGTTATATTAGATGCTTATATTGTAGCTAGCTTGACTATGTTGATGATATCTAATGAAGATTTAAATGTTTTTATATTGAGTCCATTTTAATACGTTCGGCAAGCTATATATACTCATATATATATATATATATATATATATATATATATATATATATATATTGGTTATACTTAACAGGTAATTATATTTTATAAAATAATAATAATGGACAGATTTTATAAAATTTTCAATAAAAAAATATATAAATATAAAAAATGTTAATGATGTATTGACAGTTTTTTTATTAAATATTATCAAGTTATTTGACAGTTAAAAACTGTCATAAATCCTTAACAGTTAAAAACTGTCAAGACTTTTGACAGTTAAAAACTATCAACACTTGTTGACAATTTTAAATTATCAAGATCTTTCTTGATATGGGCATTCTTGACAGTCAGAAAACTGTCAACCACAATGCCTCTTGACAATTTTTAATTGTCAATAAATATAATATTTTCTTGTAGTGAACCAAGCCTTTCTTACTCTTTAGAGCTAAAACTCTAGCACTCAAGTCATTCAAAACATGATATTTTGGCTCATCAACTAACATATAAACAAACATGGGATGTTAAATTACACTACTCTTACCTCTAAATTACTCTACTTCTAATCTCAATTATGCATGCATGTCAATTTTGGCCCTCAACAAACATGAATTTCATAACAAGAGAATTAATCATGCATAATCAAAGAGTAGAACAAAACAAAATGAATTTAGGAACAATCATATATATATATATATATATATATATATATTGTATAAGTGTAGATTTACAAAATTTCCAAATTGGTGATTACAACAAAGATAACAAGATATACAAGGAAAATAGAATAAAAGAGACAACCCTTGAAGACAACTCCTCTAAAGATGCTTCATGCTTTCCTAGCTCAAAATTGGTCCAAAGACCACTCTTAGCTTCTTGCAATCTACTCTAGATGGTGGAGAAAGTGTTAAAAATGGTGGTTGAGGTGTATGGTGAGCTCCCATGGAGGAAAAACCTCTAGGGGAGCTTGGTGTTCTCACTTATTTGGTAGAGAGGATGAAGAAAAGAAAATAAGATGGAAGAGAGAAGAGAGGTTTTCGGTTGTGAGAGGAGGAGAAAATGAATTGTGAGTATTGAATTCAGTGAATGAATGGTGATTAGAAGATGTAGAGGATGAGTGTGGTGGGGCGTGTAGAGAATGCATGTGTGGTGATTGGTGGGAGGTAGAGTGTGGGAAAGCTAGGAATGATGAATGTGGGAGAAAAGAGAAGAGAAGTGACTCCTACTCAGAAATGGGACACCATATCCCAGATTTTTGGGGCTCAAAATTTCAAACATGGAAAGCTGGAGGTGACATTTTTGCTTGAGGTTTTGCTCGACGAAGGGGTGAAACTTGTAGTAAAAACTCGCTTCTACGCAGCATAAGGCATTTTTGCTCTAGGTTTCACTCGATGAAGAGGCAAAAACTTCTCGTGCGAAAATGGCTAGTGAGATTTTTGCATGACGTTCAAGCAAAACTTGACAACCAAACTTTCAAAAAATTTGCACATTTGCCCTAAAAGTTCTTCATTTTTACACTTTAGTCCATTTGATGGAAAATAACCTGAAACACTTAAATGCAACGTTAAATACCCGATTTTACTCGGGAAACAAGTATAAAAGAAATAGATATAGGGCTACACAAAGTGTATAAATAGGCATTGCCACAAGCCTTTCAACCACTAGGAAATCCCTAGATGAAGAAGTTTTGTCTTTTGAGGGCTTACGGCTACGACACCCACAAACTTATTACTCTGCAAGAAAGCTGAGATGCAATCCAAACATAACAAATAGAGACAACAAATGCATGCTAGTATCTCAAATATATCAATCAATAATAATGCTTCACAAAATGCAAGTATGCTAATATTTAGGTTGTTTTTGGCTTACAAAGCAACTACGCTGGAATTGCCTAAGATAAAATTCACCTTGACTCTAATCCTCACCAGATTTCAGTCAGATTTTTCCACTCAGAACTTAGGCGATCACTCTCTATCAAACATATGTGAATGAGTTTTTGTACGGGAATCTAATATATCGCATATGAGTATATTCAATGAAACACATTTTATAGTGATATATCTCATAGAAAGAATTGAAATGCTATGAATGTGGAAAGAGCATGCATTGACTCATATTCCCAATATAGACTTCATAAGAGATTAATTGGACTTCCCTCACTCGTATTGTGGCCAAGGTGATTTGTGGTGGTGTATGGGATAGAAGATATGGGAGAAGTGGGAAGGATAAAGTTACTAACCATGTCAATGTGTTTGTATGTTCCTCGGTTTTGATTGGCTCATTTCGTTGACAACCACATTTGGGGTTTAATATGTAAGGGCAGTTAGGTCATCATTTCTAAAGTGCTCTTTCAAGCTTCAAAGATAAATTCACTTGCTTAACCTTCATTGAAGAGGTTTAGGGCACACACTCACTCACATGCATATTTTTGATCACTTTGCATGTGTGCTTAATTGTTGTGTGCCTAATTTTGGTATCTCTTGCTTAATTAAATTTATTGCATCTTATGATTAAAATGCCATGTCATGTTAGGTATTAGGATGCATTCCCTTCACCTCTTTTCTCTTGCATAATTAGTGTATGAGTATGAAGGAAGTGAGTCGTGCACCACTCGAGTAGCGCCCTCACCAGCGCCAACACCAGCTTAACTTTCCAGTGGTGTGTCGCTGGTAGTGCGCTGGTCGTCAAGCGCATAGGCACCAGTGTAACTTGTCCAGTGGGTTGTCGTTGGTCGTGTGCTACTCGAACAGCGCACAGACACCAGCGCACAAGGCAATTTTTTAGGCATTTTTGCCAAAACGACACAGTTTTATTTAGGGCTCCTATTTATGCATCATCTTCTCCTTCATTTATTTTTATGAGCCAAAAATCATATCTTAGAGAGGGAAAGTAACTCTTAGAGAGAGAGAGCTTCCAAGAATTCATCTTGGCTTATCCAACCGTCAATCCATGAGCATCTAACATCTTCTTGCATCTTCCAAGCATGGATTCTTCTTTATTTCATTGACTAGGTAATCTCTACATGACCTAGAATTAATTGTTTCATTATAGGTTATGTTTACCTCGAAATAGCATTAATTACTCTTTGACTGTATGCTTTTAAGTTCTATTGAATTTATAACATGCTTGGGTAGTTGTTTGTTGGTTGAGATGTATGCTTTTATGATAACTAGCATTTAGGACAATTTTACCCTTCTAGCTAAATCTCTATGCTTTGCATTTAGATTTTGTATAGGAATCATTGATTGCATTTTATGATTGCATTATAGTCCTTGCCATGCTTAATGATAACTTGTGCTGATTGGCCTTTGTTTGATAACTAGGATATATTATTGCATAATTATATCCAGTTAAGTCTTTATGAACATTCATTTAGACATTGATATATAGGAATTTTACTTAGTGACATTCTTAAATTCCTATTTAAGCATTTAGTGTTGCCTAACATTACTTGCATGTTTGAATATTTTATCATATTCACTTATGTTGTATTTGACTCTTCATTAAGGTTAAGTCTTGTGACTAAGTGGTTAGGGCATAAGCAAATAGATCAAGAATCACTATTAAGGCCCGTTGGGTAGAGTGAAAAGGTTAGTAACTAGAGGGTGTGACGGGAGGTCAACCTAGGTTGTAAACTTTCATTCAATAGTGGATTTGAGGATCTAGTATGGCGCACATATCAGCCAGTGGGTTTTTCCATTTGGAGGGTTTCCACGTAAACATCAAGTGTTATTTATATTTCCGCACTTTATACTTGATATTGTATGTTTATTTTTATTGGGGTAATTTGTGTTGATATTGATTAATCGGAAAAATTGGTAATTGATTCGATTAAACCTATTCACCCCCCTCTAGGTTATAGATACACACTTTCTAGGGAATTTCAATTGGTATCAGAGCAGGTGCCTAGATATACTTAGGTGATCCGTGCTCTGTGTGTGTCTTGTGTGGTGCATTACATTTGCATCTCATTCATTTAACTCAAACACTATGAGTGAGCTTGGGATGAGCAAATAAGACCACCATTGCTTAAGGGTGATAATTATGCCTCATGGAAAGGCAAGATGGAGGCTTATATTTGCCAAATTGATGACCCTGCATGGATGGCAATTGAAGATGGCTACACTTCTCCAACAATGACCACAGAAGAAGGAGATGAGGTTTCGAAGCCTAAGTCTCAATGGGGCACATAAGAATTTGAAGCTTCCAAGTGGAACAACAAGGCAATGCATGCCATCTTATATGCCATGGATGACAATCAATACAAGTTGGTTCAAAATACTAGGCATGTAAAGGAGGCTTGGGAGATTCTACAAACGGCTCATAAAGGAACCGAAGTGGTCAAGGACTCCAAGCTTTAAGTCCTTCAAATGCAATTTGACACGATTGAGATGGAAGAGGAAGAGTGGTTTAATGACTTTCAAGTGAAGTTGATAGACATCGTAAATCAAAGCCATCAACTAGGTGACCCATATTCAGATAGAAGGATCAAGCAAAAGATCATGAGGTCACTCCCCAAGAGATTTGAGTCCAAGGTGATGGCACTTGAAGAAAATAGCAACTACAAGACTATAAAGCCGAGTGAAGTGATTGGAAGGCTTCTAGCCTATGAGTCTAGGTGGACCTCTACACCTATATCTCTTAAGTTGAAAAAGAACATAGCTTTGAAGACATCCAAAGTAAAGATGAAGGAGGATAAATCAGATGAGAAGATGGCTCTTATGGTGAAGAAATTCAAGAAGTTTATGAAACTTCACAAGAATGACTTAAAGAAGAAGATTGAGCCAAGGCAAAAGAGGCCTACAAGAATAGACATTCAATGCTATGAATGTAGTGGGTTTGGTCATATAGCCACCGAGTGTGCTAATTCGAAGAAGAAGAAGAAGAAGAAGAAAGAAAAAATGGTGGCTGCCTCATCAAGTGAGAGTGGAAGTGAAGAAGATTCCTCAAGTGATGAAGAGGTTATTCTTAACTACACGGCTTTTGGAGCCTCCTTTGTGGAAGATGTAGAAAAAGGCAACAAAGCCTTAATTAGTGACCTTGAAAAATGAGTATATGAAAAAGTAGCTAAAAGAGTGATAAGTGAAGCTACTCTACAAATGGAAATGTAGAGAGTATGAAGGTTCATTGAGCATTTTCAAAGCTCAAGGTTGAATATGAAGAAAGAGGTTCGAAAGCTAAAGGAAGAGAACCTCAAGCAATCAACCGAAGAGACTCACTTAAGTGAGAAAGTGGAGAATGGAAGAAAAGTCGAAGAAAGCTTAAAGGAAGAGCTTAGAGAAGCTAGAGAGCTGATTGCTAAGATGACTTCGAGTACGGAAAAGCTTGACCACATGTTAGGAGTTGGCAAGAAGCCGAGTGACAAGAGAGGTCTAGGGTTTGAAGATGACAAGAAGACCTCAACTCCTAGCAAGACGATATTTGTCAAGAGCTTGGAATTCAAAGAACCTCTTCCTCCACTTCATCCTAAGAAGCAAATTGAACTAGGAGAGTGCTCTAGAAATGTCCAAGTCAAGATGGCATCAAGAAGTCAAGCTCAAGCTCAACCAATGAGAGCACTTCAAGCAACTATCCCTCAAACTAAAAGCCATCAAGTCAAGAAGCATTTCCTGCATGCTCAACAAAGGAAGCAATCTTCTCCAACTCAACAACAAGGGAGAAGAGAATCAATACCACACCAAAGGAAAGCTCAAAGACATGGGAAAACACCTTTGTCCTCACAAAGGAATGGTATGACTCCTCATTTTATTCCTTCATGTCATTTTTATGGTGTTGATGGTCATATTAGACCAAATTGCTTCAAGTACATTAATATGTGTAGAACTAAGAGCATGATTGAAAGAAAAAGGGGTAGAGCTAATATGCATGTGCCTAGGAAAGCTAGTGTTAATGATCCTAGGAGTAATATGATGATCTTGACCACCAGGAATGACAATGTGTCACCTAAGTGGATTAGAAAAGATGAACCCATATGCCATTGTGCTAAGGTTTCACCCATAGGCTCAACTATGTCAAATGGACTTGGTAAGTCTATAGGGACTCATATCCCCTATTGACTAGTTTTTGATTGACCCCATAGGGGGAGCTCAAGCAAAGAGAGAAAATTGGCATTGCATTATGCTCATTGATAATATTTAAGCTTCTTTATTAATTGCCTGAGATGATTGGTTGTACATATTCTTTTTAACAAGTGTGCAACTTTGCTTTACATGCAATCCATATCTTATTTATGACCAAAAATGCATTTTTTGGAATAGGAGAATTGATTGGGAAATACATTTTGAATGACCTAGAATTGATCTCCATGATATGTTGATTCTTTATATGACATGCTTTAAAGTAATATGCATGATGAAATTGTTGAATGCTCTAAAATGAATGCAAAAATGTGTGTGTGAAAGCAATTATGAGACTTCAATCAATAAGGATCTTGTATCCATTTCAAGGATTTTACAATCCAAAAGTCCCTCTCTCTTTACTTGTTGAACAAGGCTACTATCATACTGGCATTCCACCCGGATAAATCGAAAAGGGCACAATAGTCGCTCATGTCTTGTTTTGCTAGTAAAGTTTGATATAGTTGTTCTTAAAATGAATTTATTTTACAGTCTATATCTTGCTTACTCCATGACAAAGGGTGAAATTGGTTTGAATTCTCTTGGAAACCCTTGTCATTTTGCTTTGCCAAATACCATGTTTTGATCTTGAATACAACTTGTCTTGTATGCAAAGTATTTGTTCACACATTTTTTTTTATAAAACTCCTTGATTCTCTCTTCTTAATTAAGTTGCATAAATTTGGTTATATGATTATGCATATGTCTTGTGCCATAAGCTCTCCTTGCTAATGCCTTCTTAAGGGGATACTCCTTTGTCTATCTCATGACAAAAAGGTGGAGTAGTATGGATTTAGGGGGAGTTGAGAGTTGCATATGAGGGGAGTTTGATTCGTTGAGGGGGATTTAACCTATTTAGAGGGAGCATTTGCATTTGCATTATTGATGCACGTTGCTTGTTTCTATTGTATGCAAATTGCTCTTGTTTTTATGTATTTGATCACCTCACATACACTTGTCTTGGAAAGTGTAGTTATTTTGTTTTGTAAGGATGTTGATTCTATAAGAGACGAATGACTTGAAGATCTAGTTTATTAGACATCTCTTTGTAATGTAGAAAAACTTTGTTGATCCCTATTTTTTTTTGTTTTGTTTATTGGTGAGGTTTAATTGTGAGTGGTGGTTTTGTCACGAAATAGCCAAAGGGGGAGATTATAAGTTTCTCGGTTTTGATTGGTTCATTTCGTTGACAACCACATTTGGGGTTTAATGTGTAAGGGCAGTTAGGTCATCATTGCTCAAGTGCTCTTTCAAGCTTCAAAGGTAAATTCACTTGTTTAACCTTCATTGAAGAGGTTTAGGGCACACACTCACTCTCATGCATGTTTTTGATCACTTTGCATGTGCTTAATTGTCTTGTTGTGTGCCTAATTTTGGTACCTCTTGCTTAATTAAATTGATTGCATCTTGTGATTAAAATGCCATGTCATGTTAGGCATTAGGATGCATTCCCTTCATCTCTTTTCTCTTGCATAATTTGTGTATGAGTGTGAAGGAAGTGAGTCGTGTGCCACTCGAGTAGCGCTAACACCAGCGCAACTTTCCAGTGGTGTGTCGCTGGTGGTGCGCTGGTCGTCAACCGCATAGGCACCAGTGCAACTTGTCCAGTGGGTTGTCGCTGGTTGTACGTTACTCGACCAGCGCACAGACACCAGCGCACAAGGCAATTTTCTGGGCATTTTTGCCAAAACGACACAGTTTCATTTAGGGCTCTTATTTATGCATCATCTTCTCCTTCATTCATTTTTATGAGCCAAAAATCATATCTTTGAGAGGGAAAGTAACTCCTAGGGAGAGAGAGCTTCCAAGAATTCATCTAGGCTCATCCGACCGTCAATCCATGAGCATCTAACATCTTCTTGCATCTTCCAAGCATGGATTCTTCTTGTTTTCATTGACTAGGTAATCTCTACATGACCTAGAATTAATTGTTTCATTACTAGGTTATGTTTACCTAGAAATAGCATTAATTACTCTTTGATTGTATGCTTTTAAGTTCTATTGAATTTATAACATGCTTGGGTAGTTGTTTGTTGGTTGAGATATATGCTTTTATGATAGCTAGCATTTAGGACGATTTTACCCTTCTAGCTAAATCTCTATGCTTTGCATTTAGATTTTGTTTAGGACTCATTAATTGCATTTTGTGATTGCATTATAGTCCTTACCATGCTTAATGATAACTTGTGTTGATTGGCCTTTGTTTGATAACTAGGATATATTGTTGCATAATTATATCTAGTTAAGTCTTTATGAACATTCATTTAGACATTGATATCTAGGAATTGTACTTAGTGACATTCTTAAATTCCTAGATAAGCATTTAGTGTTGCCTAGCATTACTTGCATGTTTGAATATTTTATCATATTCACTTAGGTTGTATTTGACTCTTCATTGAGGTTAAGTCTTGTGACTAAGTGGTTAGGGCACAAGCAAATAGATCAAGAATCACTATTAAGGCCCGTTGGGTAGAGTGAAAAGGTTAGTAACTGGAGGGTGTGACGGGAGGTCAACCTAGGTTGTAAACTTTCATTTAATAGTGGATTTGATTATCTAGTGTGGTGCACATATCAGCCGTGGTATTTTTCATTTTGAGGATTTTCACGTAAACATCAAGTGTTATTTATATTTCCGCACTTTATACTTGATGTTGTATGTTTGTTTTATTGGGGTTAAAACCAATTCCCCCCCCCCCCCCCCCCCCCCCCCCCCCCCCTCAGGTTATAGACACACACTTTCTTGGGAATTTCAGTGTTTATACATTACATACTTTGATAAGCTCTAAAACACATTACAACACAAGTACCTAGGCATTAAACTTTACATTGCACATTTGTGCTTCACTTGTACTCAATGGTGAGTAACTTTACAATTGACGAACTTGAAGGCTTAAGTTTTTATAATTCAAACTTAGTTTTTTTTTTCTTTTTTTTAGTCTTTGCCTTTGCACATTTACACATATTTGCCTAAGTACACATTTATAAAATTTAGAGCAAAATATAATTTCTCTAAAGCTATACACCTTAACATGATCAATAACTAGGGAATGGCTTGTGTTTGGGTTATATTGGCGTATATAGGTTTATTGTTTGGCCTCAAATTTTATGATATAAGCACACATAGAGACACGAGAGTGTTTGGGCTATATATGGAGTTTAAGAACTCACTCAAATCCAAAATCATTTCTAGCAATCCATCTAAGAAGGGAATACAAATCGCAACAAGCAGTCCACATGATGAATTTCTATGGCAATCAATGCAAAGTTGATGTATAATGAGATCACAATTAAGAAAAAAAAAATAGAGTGTATAAAGAGTAGAAACAAAACCCATAAATATCATTTTTTTTAGGGTATGTGTAGCTCACGGGTAGTCTTCACTATTTTCCAAAGCTAAACAAACTAAGAGTTCTATCCACCTGAACATCAAAAGATTGGCAATGTACAAGCAAATTTAAGTGATGTACGGAGCTAGGAATGATGAAGGTGGGAGAAAAGGGAAGAGAAGTGAGTCCTACTCAGACATGAGACACCAAATCCTGGATTTTCGGGGCTCAAGATTTCAGACATGGAAAGCTAGAGGTGACATTTTCGCTCGACGAAGGGGCGAAACTTGTAGCAAAAACTCTCTTCTATGCAACACAAGGCATTTTCGCTCGACGAAAGGGCAAAAATTTCTCGAGTGAAAACAACTGGTGATATTTTCGCTCAACGTTCAGCGAAACTTGACAACCAAACTTTTAGAAATTTGTACATTTGCCCAAAAAGTTCTTCATTTTTGCATTTTAGTCTCTCTGATGGAAAATAACTTGAAACACTTAAATGCAATGTTAAATATCCGTATTTACCCAGGAAACAAGCATAAAAAAAGTAGATATAGGGCTACACAAAGTGTAAAAATAGGCATTATAAATCACATTGTCCATAAACTCAATAACTGTCAGAACCCATTAGACGCTAGTTGCACTTGAGAAATCCTTGCAACATATAGAAACCTGGCAATGTACGGTGTAATGGATAGAGTTATGTTGCAAGCAAGAATGGACCCGCAGATGGCCATTACATCCTCCGATAGATTCAATTGTGCATGACCCCAATAGTATAATTTGGTTTAACATTCTAAGGCACAAGGATCTCTTAGGGACAACAGCATCTGGTTTACCCTATGTTTCTAGATGTCAGAGTTCGCCACTGTTTCTTAATCATCGAGTTTTGACAATTTCTCAAATCTAGTCCTGACGAATGTAGAAGAAAGGGTAAAAACAAAAAAATACAGGGAGTAGGTAAGGAATGGAAAAAAAGAAGTGAACAACTAGAATGCAAATAGACTCTAGGAGAAGATGAGGTGAGGAAGCAAAAGGTCCCTTGACATATAAAATTTGAAATATATGCATAAACGACGTGGCCATACATGTCGTAGCTGTACAAGTGTCATGACAGGAAATGAAACGGAACGTAGTGGCCCTACATTTATGTCCCACCATTGAAGTGTTCGATTATTTTGAAAGGTTAATGTTGAAGGTAACCCAGTAGTGTAACATTAACTGCAACAACCTTCCTCACGGAATTAGGGGTATTGTTTGGGGTAGTTTTTATTTGGCTTAACACGTTAGCATAGAGCCTAGAATTCTTAGAATCAAATCTCCATGACATCTGGCCAGATCAGCTTGACAAGCCATGTGTGGCAGCGGCGAGCTAGGAAGCAAAGATCAAATCGTCTGTTAAGGAAACCAATTCGTCGGAGCATCCCCAAATAGCAAATTGACAAGGAATCATTATTTACAAAGCAAATAAATGGTATCCTCAATATCATTACAAAATTGGATTCAAGCATGTATTCCACAAATTTCAACCTTATATTAGGCAAGATAATTACTAACAATTTAGCAGTTAACAAATCAAATAGTAAATATGAAGATTTAGATGACAACTCTTACAAGGAAGGAAGATCCTTACATCATAAATACACGAAGACCCGATTCACTAGGAATCTTGTCTAGAAACGATCTTTCTTGGATCTCGCCTAATCACAATTTTTTCCTGCACACCAAGGATTAGGGCAGCACCCTAATCTGTATACAAGCACATGTATCAAGCAAAGAAGGGTAAAGGCATCACAAGCACAATATCACTTGTAAACTGTAACCATTTTTACATAGTGAACATTTTCTCCTTCTCTATCTTTAAGACGACCATGATTTTTTCTCCACATAAAAAAATTGGTGTCTATTATTTGTTTATCCTTTTATTTTTTCTGTTATGTATTTCATCAATATGTGCACTTATCAGAAAGACTTTTGATCGTACCATATTGGCTTATCCATGTGTTGATCTGCCAACTTGTTGTTGTTGGCTAGACCGACCAAAAATTGACTTCAACAATTGTATTTAATCAGGATATGGTTGATGCTACAGTTTCCAAGAGCATGTATCTCTGTTGAGGTACACATCATTTTGTAATCATCGGTGACAAACTTCAACTTGTTTTTGATCAAAGTTCAGGTTAACTGCATTAGCTTACTTAGGGATGTTAATGGTACAAGTCGGGGACGGGTTTTCCATCACTATCATTGATCTCAATTTGTTTAAGAAATATCATCCCCGGTGAATACCCACCTGAAAATAAATTGTACGAGTTTAGGGATTCCCCATTAAGGTATCGATTTTTTACTTCATATAATCCCCACCCCATTAATGTATTTTTTTTAATGTGACTGATAGAATAGGATAAAAAAGGAAAAAATATAAAGGGAAAAAAAGAGTGTTGTATATTATCATTATTAAACCTTGGAGGTCAATTTGGTTATCAATCAACGGTTCTTATTTATTGCTTCCAGGGTTTGCTACGATGTCACTGGACATGTTATAAAGCGTAGATTAAAGGAATCTGAGTTAGATATTTCTTGATTATTTCATATAATAATGATTATGAGTATTCTTTTCTTTTCATATTGTAGCCAGTCCAACATATATTGCATGTGTTCATGTCCATGAGTTCGAACTCTTGTTCCGATAACGTGCTACATATATATATATATATATATATATATATGTCATATGTGAATTTTATCATACGTACACGTCATCAACAAAGAGGATAAATTGCCAGGTGGACATCCGAATAGGCATTCAAAAGAATATCCTACAAGATATCACCGAAGAAGAGAAAACCCGAGTAAGCAAATGTTAAACAAAACTTACAGGATCAATCAACATTATATACTACTCGGGATCAGTTAAATGACACTCGAGACTGGTTAAAAGACATTTCTACTCGGGAACGAATGACGTTACTCGGGACCATGGGTACTATCCTTACTCGGGATGAACATGAAGAAAATTGAATAGAAGCCCAGCACATAGCCCACGTAGATCAAGTCATTAAGATGCACGGAGATATCCATATCAAAAAGGAATCCTAACAAAAACAGTATTAAACAGGAAAGGTTCCCAATCGGGCAACAACTTTATTCCTTCAAAAAGACTATGCTCTTATAAGGAAATAATTCCTAATTGGACTACATTACTAGAGTCCCATTCGATCTCAATACAAGACTCCGAAACAAGAAAAAAGACAATCAGCTTCAAGCAAGTAAATAATTGTAATAATTGTAATAATTGTAATTAAATACGAAGATTTCTATTACTTGTACAAAGCAGATTAGGGTTCTATAAACATATAAATAGACCCACAATCTCGCCAAAGAGAGATATACAACATTCATAGAAAAAATACAGAGAGAAGAAAGAGAGATCGAGAGCTTGTAAACGTTACAATTTCAGAGTGGATTTTGGTTGGGTTGATCATTCAACCACTCATGGACGTTTCTCCAATCATCAGAGTTTTACCACGTAAAAAACTCGTGTTTGTTTATTTTCTTCTTCTCCCTCTCTTTGAAATTACAGCCGAAATCCAATCCTTGTTGGCTTTTCTGGTACAATCCAAAAATCAAAATCAACAATTGATGCTAGAAGGAGGGGCGTTGAACCTCCGATTTGATAAAAGTGATGGCAGGAAGCAGAAGCAGTTCTAGGGATGTCCAAAAATCTCTGGATAACTTCCACGTTGGCAGTACCTCGCGGGATCTCACTGCAACAACAGAGAACCAACCTACATTTCTGGCGGGGATCCAGGAAGTTCCTCCGACCAGCGGAGACCTGACGCAACGCTTCCGAGAGGCGTTATAGCAATTGGTGGCAGATGCAGTAAAGAAAGAAGTTGATCTACTGGCTACAGAAGTACAAACTCCTAACCTACCACCTGCGAGGCTTCGTTCGGTTGTAGTAGGGCCAGAAATAAATACACCAAAAGTCGGAAGGAACCTTACTCCAATCAATCAGGTGGACGTGAAACACCTGAAGAGGAACGACCACGCCAGAAGCAGAACCAGGATCAGACAACCCGTGCTAGACACAGCAAACATGACCGGTACAGGGATCGATCGTCATCAGAAGATAGCGATCGGTACCATCGTAAGCGTCATCAGGAAATCATACGAGAAACCCGACATCAAAGTGAAGAGCAAGAAAAAGGAAGACAATCACCCAGCGGTTCAACCATCGGGAAAGTCCGGTAGGAGATTGAGATGTCATAATCTAGAGCCTAACTCGAGAAATCGAAAACAATATGTGTCAAATGGATGCACTGGCCAGACGTTATGGGTGCAACGATTTATCTGACTATGATTCTGACAACCCTTTCACTAGGAAAATCTTATGGACCCCATTCCCAGAAAGGTTCAGGATGCCGCACGTGGAGCAGTTCAAGAAAGACACATACCCTAAGGAGCACGTCAGACTCTACAAAAGTGACATGGCTCAGTATGCCCACAGTGATCCCTTACTGTGTCTCAATTTTCCATAAAATCTAGGAGACACGGGTTCAAGATGGTTTAGAAGATTGCCCCCAGCAAGCATCAGAAGTTTCAGTGAACTGAGCAGGAGCTTCTCAAGGCAATTTCTGAGCAATGTTCACAGGAAAAAGTCAGTGGCTTACCTTTCTCAAATAAAACAAGGGAAAGATGAGTCGTTGAAGAAATACCTGGGGAGATTCGGCCAAGCAGTATCAGAAATTGGCAGTGTAAATGATGAAGCAATAATTGCTGGATTCATCAACAACCCGCAGAATGGACGGCTATCTTTCGATTTAAGAAGAGCCCGTCTAACCAAATATGCAGATATGATGAACATGGCAGGAGGTTATGCATTAGCTAAAGAAGAAGAGTTAGCCACCGGAGGATGCTACATGCATAGAGGAAAACCCGAACAAAAGGATGCTGAGTCCAAATTATAGAACCAAAAGGGAAAGCAAAAAGGGAACAGCAAAGAAAAGAGCAAGGACGGGGGAAACAGACGTAATGCCGAACAGACCACATAAATGTCGAGGCACATACACCAACTACACCTCCCTTCAGAAAAAGCAGAAGGAAATCCTGGCCCTTATGGAAGCAAAGAATATAGTAAAAGAGCCACGCCGTCAATCTCAGTTTGCTCGGCGAGATACAACCAAATACTGCAGGTTCCACAAGGAAACCGGGCATGAGACTACCAAGTGTTACCAGCTCAAAGATTACATAGAAACACTCATTCGGGAAGGACATCTAAAGGATGTGATATTTAAAAGGGATGAGAAATCAGAAGCAAAGAAAGAGATCAGGGCCGACCACAGCTCCAACCGAAATCAAAGGGCCAGTCCAGAGGCCAATCAAGTAATACATATGATCTTTGGAGGACCATCCACTGGAGAAGTAACCGGGAGCGAACACAGGAAATCAGAGAAGCAGTAGAAGCAAGACATAACTTTGATATAAACTCGGTGGACCCAGACACAAAAAGGGTAAAAGAAGGATAGAACCTAATAACATTCACAGAAGCAGACTCACACGGCATCGATGTTCGACCAAATGACGCTCTGGTCATAAGTGCCCGGATTGGTCACCGGGAAGTTAGGAGGATCTTGATAGACAATGGAAGCTCGGTAGACATTCTTAATGTAGCAGTCTACGATCAACTCAGGTTGGACCGAAAGGATCTACAGCCCTTCTATACTCCACTCAGAGAATTTAAGGGAGTCCAGGTCAGGCCACTCGGGGACGGTAAAGCTACCAGTTAAGATTAGAGTGGCACCTTGCCAAAGAACTGTATTGCTTTATTTCGTGGTGGTGGATTTGGACAATTGGCCATTTAATGCATTACTGTGACGACCATTCCTAAATAAAACTAAGGCCATAACAGCCACTTATGCCTTAATGATTAAGTTCCCGATCGAACAAGGGGTCGGAGTGGTCAAGGGATCCCAAGAGATGGCCCGAAGAGCTAACCTGTCAGTATACAAAGACAAGAATAATGAGCAGGTTTGCACCATAACACAGCCGAGTCAGAACAAAGAGCCACTATCCTTCAAATTTTATCCAAGGGAAGAGCCGAATGAATCCAAAATTGAACCGATCGAAGAAATCATCTTGAAAGAAGATGAACCAGACAAAAAGATCAAGATCGAGGTCAACCTGTAAAGAAGAGTCAAACAAAGCCTCATTGATCTACTCAAAGAATACAGGGATGTGTTCACTTGGAGTCACGAAGACATGGCCGGGATAGATGCCCGAATAATATCCCACCATCTCACAGTAGACTCGAATGTAAAACCAGTGATACAAAAGAGAAGATCATTCAATCTCGAGAGAAGCCAAGCAATCAAAAAGGAAGTAGAGAAGCTACTCGTTGTAGGATCGATTAGAGAGGTCAATTATCCTCAATAGGTAGCTAATGTAGTCCTCGTCCAAAAGAAGAATAGACAATGGAGGATGTGCGTAGAGTTCACAGAACCGAACCTGGAAGCA
This sequence comes from Dipteronia dyeriana, assembly GCA_032871835.1. Lineage (NCBI taxonomy): Eukaryota > Viridiplantae > Streptophyta > Magnoliopsida > Sapindales > Sapindaceae > Dipteronia > Dipteronia dyeriana. The sequence continues at coordinate 78,569,427 of CM065301.1, read as the reverse complement.
AAAAAGATGTTGCATAAAAATTTCACATGGAAACTGTATGTTGATGGCTCTTCAAACACTCATGGCAGCGGGACAGGGATTGTAGTATGCACTCCAGAAGGAGATGATGTCGAATGTGCCATGAGGTTTGACTTCAAAGCAACCAACAATCAAGCTGAGTACGAGGCACTACTAGCTGGACTTAGAGTCAGTATAGCTCTCGAGGTAGATGAGGTTGAGATATTCAGCTATTCACATGTAGTTGTCAACCAAGTCCTAGACGAGTACCAAGCCAAGGATGAAGGCATGATAGCCTACCGTGACATTACAAAACAGCTCCTCCAGAAATTTAAAGAATATAAAATTGCCCAGATCCCTAGGGAGAAGAATGAAAAGGCAGACATATTATCCAAACTAGTGTCAGCAACAACCACAATCAGGCTAAAGACTATTCTGGTTGCACATCTCATTAAACCAAGCACTGCTAAACCAAAAAACTTAGAAATTTCAGAAATCCGAACACTGCCAGACGGTTGGATGACTCAGTTGAAAAGGTTCCTAGAGGAAGGCGAGCTCCCGGAAGATCCTATACAAGTAAAACGTATCAGGTATAGATCAGCAAGGTACACATTGGTTAGAGGAGAATTATACAGAATGGGGCATTCTCAAACACTCCAAAGATGTGTTTCAAAAGAAGATGCATACTGGATATTACAGGAAGTCCATGAAGGAGTTTGTGGAAACCACACTGGGGGTAAAAGTTTGGCACACAAGGTACTCAGGCAAGGCTATTATTGGCCTACTCTGTTCTCAAACGCACAACAATGTTCGGAGAGTTGCAATACTTGCCAAAGGATTGCTAATGATATCCGATAACCCCCTGAACAGCTCAAAAACCTCACATCCTCATGGTCATTTGCCATATGGGGTTTGGATTTAATAGGCCCAATGCCAGCTGGGACAGGGGGTGGAGCGAAGTATGCCATAGTAGCCATTGACTATTTCACGAAATGGGTAGAAGCTGAAGCATTGGTACATATCACAGAAGCAAACACCACAAATTTCATGAAAAAGAATATACTTTATAGGTTTGGAGTCCCAAACACTATAATCACTGACAATGGCACCCAGTTCGATAACCTGAAATTCAAACAGTTGTGCAAGGAGTACCAGATTGCCAATTACTATGCCACACCTGCCCATCATAAAACAAATGAGCAGGTTGAAGCAGTGAACAAAATCATCAAGCACACAATCAAAGCAAAGCTAGATGCCAAGAAAGGAAGCTGGGTTGAAAAACTTCCCGAAGTATTATGAGCATATCGGACAACGGCAAGAACATCAACAGGAGAGACTCTATTCACTTTAGCGTTTGGAACAGAAGCCTCTATCCCTACAGAAACATCATATACATCACCTCGGGTCAGGCTATATGATGAAGATCAGAATGTTGATATGCTATTACAGAGTCTAGATGAGCTAGAAGAGAAAATGGAGAAATCTCGAATACAAAATATGGCATATCAACAAAGAGTAGCTCGCCACTACAACTATCATGTTCGACTCAGGAAATTCCAACTGGGAGACCTGGTACTCAGAAAGGTGTCGTTGAACACAAAAAATAAAGCTGCAGGTTCTCTGACAGACAAGTGGGAAGGCCCATACAAAGTCGAAGGAATAGCTGGCCATGGTGCGTATTAGATTGCACGACCCAATGGAGGGGTTTTACCCCGACCATGCAATGCCCAATACCTGAAGATTTTCTATCCTTAAATTTTTTGTTCTAGTCAAGACAATTTTAGTTAGGTTAAATATTAATTGTGGAATTTAAAACTTTGTTGATTTTGCAGTTATGAATAGAAAAAATCAAATTTGGGATTTCCGAAAGATAAAAGCATCAAACTCGGGATTTTCAAAAGAAAGCATATGATAATAAGAATATATGGAAGACAAACATGATAATAACATGCAAATAGAATACTTGGGACCATTAATTCCCGAATGGACTGAGAAACTCGAAGGTGCATGCCAGCCGAGCAAGGTCAATTGACCTTAGCAAAAAGGCAAACCCGATGCGCCAGCTCGGGACGCTATCTGGAAAAATTCTGGTGAAATGCGTAGCTGTGTTAAGCAAAGCTTAACAATTCGGTAAACCTTTGCACATAAAAACTGGGGAGACGTCCTTAGTAATTCGTAAGGACTCGAACATATGATCATGGTGAGCCTTGATGTAATGTTTGGGTAGCAACCGTGTATGAAACACAAGTATAAACCTACTTGCCTGTTTCAAGATGACTCGATTAATAATTATAGGCAGATTAATAAGATACTTGACATTAAAAAAATATTCGGAGAACGAAGCCGGTTTAATAAGATAATCGGCTAAGTTACCCGAACATCAAAAAGAGTCAGTTTAATAAGATACTTGATGTTTAAATCTATTTGGGTAAACAACCGGTTTAATACGATACTTGGTGAAGTTACCCAAACATTAAAGAGTTTAATAAGATACTTGGTAGCAGATTCAAGTTAAAGAAATTTCTTGAGCAAAGAATCAAGATTAAGACCACTCGGTTCAGAAGCTACTCGAAATTCTATTGATCTTTCAAAACAATGGTTACAGTTCTTTTACAAAAGAATCATTACAAAAAATTCTTTACAAAAAATTGTTAAGTACAAAATCTTATCTACAAAAATCAGGATTGTGAGGATTTGGAGCTATTGCCAATACTCGGGTCTGGCACCATCTCGTATTCACGGAGCAGGCTCTCATTAGAAGGCCAATCAATTGTGTCGGCTGAATCATCCATCCATTGGCTATAATCCTCTCCTGGGATCGGCCCAACATCAGAGACCACCCTCTACGACTGACTCTCCAATGGTGTAAAAAGTTGAGAGGGAATGCTCAGATGGAACCTCCAAATGCATGGGATAGGGCTCCTTACCTCGGCTGCAGCAGTAAGCCCTCTATTCCTTCATCTGAGTCCAGAGAGATTCCAAGGACCGATCCACATGTTGCTTGATTGACAACTCCCAGTTTGTTCGGGCCTTCTCCGTTGCCCTATTCTTAACTTTGAAGAACTCGTCAGCTGAAACTAGCCCTCGCTAAAACTCCTGAAGGAGGAAGGCGTCATAGGCAGAGGATCTTTTAAAATGATCCACCCCTTGGACTTCAAGTTCCCGCCTGGCTTTTCTGGATAAGGATTCGACTGTCACAACCTGGCGTTCCAAATCTTCGATTTTCTGCTCATACGCCGACTTGGACTGCTCCGCTTCTTGCTCGGCCTGAAGCATGGATTCTTGGGCAGAGGACAACAAAATTTGAAGTGATGTTTCCTTCTCCTCTGCCAAAGAAGCTTTCTCATCAGCTTCAACCTGTTTCGCCAAGCAGTGGTCGGTAAAAACTTGGGTATAACCAACCTCTTATTGATAAGTCGTTTCGACCCGAGCACATTGATCCACACTCTCATTTAGCTGAGCTTCGAGACGTCTTATTCTATCAACTTGATGTTGCTGTGTCTGAACCAGCTCAACTAACTCGCCCATTATCTATAAAAAAGTTCGATTAAAAATCTGCCAAACAAACAGAGCAACTGAAGGAAGTTAAGGATAACTTACATAAGATGCACCATTAAAGACGTTTTAAAGACGTTTAGTCAGGGAGCCATCCCGAAAGCAGCTTCTGCGGTAGTCCCCAGATAAAAGCCCGACAAGATGACATCTCCCGTAACATATCCTGGGGAGAAGGATGTGAAGTAACCCCCGAGGGTTCAACCTCTAGATCTTTAACCTCGAAGGGATGGGAACCCCTTGTTCGGCTTTGAAGCCTCCGCATCTGCCGATGCTCCAATATCAGCACTCGGGTGAATCTCAACCACAATGTCTTCATCGCTGGAGTCGATGAAAGAGACCACCCGAGGGACCTTGAGAGGATGAGTTGGAGAGCTAATTGCCTTCAGTTTCTCGCCCAGAGAGCGGTGGAAACTAAGATCAGCCGCAGGATCTTCCTGAGTATCATCCCGAAAGACTTCAAAAAATTCAGGATTTGTAACTGCTTGTCCCGTGGAGGTATTACCTCCATCACAGACGTCAGTCCGATCGGCAGGCTCTTCACTAGGACCTTCACTCTGCTATTGCCCGTCACCAGGCAGTTGAGTATCGGTCGGGCCGCTCGGACCACTTGTCTCCCTAGCGGTCGATTGAACAACGTCCTCAAGGGCATCTTCGGGAACTTGCTCTTCGACCGCATCAGTCTTCTCGTCAGACTCAGGTGGGGCGATACCTTCGTTACTTTGATGAGAAGCTTCTTTCCGACTCGTCTGAATAATTGACTTCACTTGGCGAGCCTGAAGATCGCAGATGATGTCCGTAGCATACACTTAGAAGAAAAAAGGATCCGCATTAGAATACAAAAAAAAATTAACAAAAAATAGGAAAAGGTTGTAAAAATCACTTACATCGCCTACGGTAGCCCGATATTTGTTTGAAGAAGCCAAACTCTATCATCTTCGCCTCAACGAAAAGATAAGTCTTGCTCATCTTTTCCAAAGTGTGAACTGCTGTCCAAGTAAGTCTGGTCAGCTCAGTATCGCTATAATCAATTTTCTTCTTATTCCATGTCTCGGGGGAACAGAAGAAACGAGGGACTTTCAACACCGCTCGAGAATCCCCAGATCTGAGGGTGACTTCAAGAACTAGGCTTCCTCCGGTGAAGAACCAAAAGTTCTTCCAGAACTTGTTGGAGGTAGGGAACCCCCATACAAAACCCCTCTTTTTGAGGTCATCAAAGATATCAGCTCCTCGGTTCACCTTTGTCCCCTCAGGGACCCAACAGTCTGGCAAATTAGACATGAGGAAATAAGTTCATGTCTTGCCAGACTGCCTCAATGTAAAGAAATGCCTGATTTCATTCGGTGAGGACGACGACATGTTCATCCGGCTGTACATATGCCACATGAACATCAAGATCTTGTGACTGTTCGGGGCCAATTGGGCCGGAGCGATCCCTGCTTCAGCCAGAAACCAGGCAATAAATGGCTGAAAAGAGAGAGTGATGCCGTAACAAAGCATGGATCAGTAGATCGCCACCATTCCTGGGGGAGGATTCCACGCGGCCCTATCACGCGCTGGAATCAGAGTGACCGAATTGGGCAGATCAAATCGGGCACGATACTTCTCTATCTCATCTAGTCTGACCACATTCGGTTCGGTGTTAAACCCACTCGGGCGTTCAGTAGAGAAAGTAAGACGAGACACCTTGAATGCCTCTTCGACATCATTCTCGTTGACAGTCTGCTCCCTGATTCGAGTTTCGCCCCGAATTGTGCCTACGGACTTCACTTCTGCTTTAATGTTTTCCCATTCTTCGAAGAGGTACCCTGTGATCAGAAATATCAGAATCAGAACTAGATGAAGAACTGGATACATGGCTAAAAGTGACGTCAGGGTAAAGCCCAAAAACATCAACTTCTAAAAATGGAGGTTCATCAGTAGGGATTTCCCCCAGTAATCTTCTAATGTAAGAAACCAACTGGAAATCTCCACGTTCTAATGCATCAAGAGCGACATTAAAAAGACGATAACGGGAAGATAGCTCCATTAAAACTAATCTTGAATAAAGTTTGATGCAAGATCTTCAATGGAAAGTCACGACCTTCTGCATAAAGAAATCTGGGTTTAAGAAATTTTTTCTGCTGAAAAATTTTCAAGTATGAACCAACGCTCTCTCAGTGAAGAATTTAAAGAAATTATAACACGAAACCCTAGGATCTCAAGGTGGGAAAGAAACGATGATGAGGATTGTAGGCGGTGCACAGGGAAACACGTAAATTGTTTCTCATAAATGATATCGAAAAACGAAGAGGCAAAGGACACGTGTCAAAAAGAGAACTAGCTTTCGCCGTCAGAACTCCAAAACGTCGCCATCGTTAAAGATCTCGCGTAAGGAGGCAAATCGAATTTGCAGGGTTATCATTAAGATACGTCATTATGACAAGATATTTACTCGGGTACTGAAAAGATATTGAAAACATCGATTAAAATACTTTTGCCCGAAGTAAAACCTAGTTCAGCAAAAACAATTTAAGGGGGTATTGTCATATGTGAATTTTATCATACGTACACATCATCAACAAAGAGGATAAATTGCTAGGTGGACATCTGAATAGGCATTCAAAAGAATATCCTACAAGATATCACCGAAGAAGAGAAAACCTGAGGAAGCAGATGTTAAACAAAACTTACTGGATCAATCAACGTTATATACTACTCGGGAACGAATGACGTTACTCTGGACCAACGGGTACTGTCCTTACTCGGGACGAACATGAAGAAAACTGAATAGAAGCCCATCGCATAGCCCACGTAGATCAAGTCATTAAGATGCACGGAGATATCCATATCAAAAAGGAATCCAACAAAAACAATATTAAACAGGAAAGGTTCCCAACGGGCAACAACTTTATTCCTTCAAAAAGACTATGCTCTTATAAGGAAATAAGTCTTAATTGGACTACATTACTAGAGTCCCATTCGATCTCAATACAAGACTCTGAAATAGGAAAGAAGACAATCAGTTTCAAGCAAGTAACTAATTGTAATAATTGTAATTAAATACGAAGATCTTCTATTACTTGTACAAGGCATATTAGGGTTCTATAAACATATAAATAGATCCATAATCTCGCCAAAGAGAGATATACAGCATTCATAGAAAAAATACAAAGAGAAGAAAGAGAGATCGAGAGCTTGTAAACGTTACAATTTCATAGTGGGTTTTGGTTGGATTGATCATTCAACCACCCGTGGACGTTTCTCCGATCATCGGAGTTTTACCACGTAAAAAACTCGCGCTTGTTTATTTTCTCCTTCTTCCTCTCTTTAAAATTATAGCCAAAATTCAATCCTTGTTGGTTTTTCTGGTACAATCTAGAAATCAACGTCAACTATATATATATATAACATTGTTCGCAGATGGGTCGGGGTGTCAACTTAAAATCCAGTAATCGTCCTAAAATTAAATCAGGGATTAAAAATAATAACATCCCCATACCATAACATAAACAGTAGGTAATGCCTTATCAAATGTCCCGTTCCTTTCTTCGAACCGGTCAATAAACTCTTATAAAATTTACAACAAGTCTTAGATTCTCCCCGACCGCTCGGGCCGGTTACGTCTTCCTAGTCAAAACAGTCCCACACCACAAATTTTGTCTTGTCCATGTTCAATTTGTCTTAAAAATAAACATGAATTCTGTTGGATCTATTTCCTACAATGCATAAATATAAAAAATATTGAATTAAAAACTAAGCGATAAATATTAAATATACTATATTAAAATTAAAAAGTAAAAAATATCCCATAAATATTTAATATATATATATATATATACTACATGTAAAATCATAAATATTAAATATAACCTAACAATAAAAATACTGCACAAAAAAATTAAGATTAAAAAGTAAAAAACTATCCCATAAATATTTAATATACTAAACATAAAATCATAAGTATTAAATATTAAATATACTAAGCATAAATATTAAGATTAAAAGGTAAAAACTATCCCATAAATATTTAATATACTAAACATAAAATTATTAATATTAAATATACTAAGCATAAATATTAAAATTAATAAATAAAAATTATCCCATAAATATTTAATATACTACACATAAAATCATAAATATGAAAATTAAAAAGTAAAAACCATAACTTTTTAATATACAACACATTAGATTTGGAGATTCCCGAATAGGGTCAACCTTTCGAATTGCTGCTGAATCCATGGGCAAGTAAGGATAAACGGGATAAAATCTTACTAGTCAGAGGAAGAGAAAGCAAAAGTGATTCCCGTAATAGCGGTGAGCGAAATGGGATCAACCTAAACTATGAAGACGGGGTTGTATGAGAGCAATAGAAACATTGTGCTACTAGGCGAAGCGGTGGATTGATGCACCCTAGATGGCTAGAGTCTAGTAGCCGAAAGCATCACTAGCTTACACTCTGACCTAAGTAGCATGGGACTTGTGGAATCCCGTGTGAATCAGCAAGGACCACTTTGACAGGCAAAATACTCCTGGATGATCAATAGCGAAGTAGTACCGTGAGGGAAAGGTGAAAAGAACCCCTATCGGGGAGTGAAATAGAACCTGAAACATTGAAACCGTAGCCATTGCAAATAGCTTGATGCGCTATCTCCCTTCAACACTTTGAGCGAAATGTGACAAAAGGAAGGAAAATCCATGGACTGACCCCATCCACGTGCATAATTATTAAAATACTAAGTATAAATATTAAAATTAAAAAGTAAAAACTATCCCAAAAATATTTAATATACTAAACATAAAATCATAAATATTACATATACTAAGCATAAATATTAAAATTAAAAGGTAAAAACTATCCCTTAAATTTCTAATATACTAAACATAAAATCTTAAATATTAAAATACTAAGCATAAATATTAAATTTTAAAAGTAAAAAATATCCCATAAATATTTAATATACTAACCATAAATATAAAAAGTAAAAAGTAAAAACTATCCCATAAATTTTTAATATACTAAACATAAAATCATAAATATTAAAAGTAAAAAGTAAAAAATATCCCATAAATATTTAATATATTAAATACAAAATCATAAATATTAAATATACTAAGCATAAACATAAAAATTAAAATGTCAAAACTATCCCAAAAATTTTTAATATACTAAACATAAAATCATAAAAATTAAATATAAACCTAAGATTCTAAGAATAAAAATACTAAACATAAATATTATAAATAAAACCTAAGCATAAATATTAATATTAAATAAACTACTAAGCTAAATTAATATACTAAGCATAAATTATAAATAGAAAATTGAAAATAAATAAGAAATTACCTTTGTTTGTAGTTTGTAATTTGTAGAGAAATGGTGAATTGGTGTCTCTGAACTATGCCTGAATTTACATCTTATCCCATATACCTTTTTTTTCATCATTAAACCCCCCTAAACTCTCACAAATTGGCAACAACATAGTGTAGATGCCCCCACATAGGAGCCAAAAAACCCAAGTGTTTGTCAAAAAATAAGAGATCAAGGGGTTTAGTGGTGAAAAATAAAGAGTATAGGGAACATAGTGCATATTTTGGAAGAGTGTAGGAGGCATCAATGTCAATTAACCTATATATTATACTATTTTAGATTTATAGAGAATTAGAGATTAATATTATAGAGTATTAGAGTGTGTAGAGAGGGGAGAGAGTTAAGTAGAGAGACTAGAGAGAGAGAGAGAGAGAGAGAGAGAGAGAGAGAATGAGAAAAAAAAATGAGAAATTAGATATTGGATAGAGTAGAGAGGGGGAGGTGTGAAGAAAATTTGGTTTGGAGGGGGGTATTTATAGATAAGTTGAATTGAGGTTAAATTTATAATTTTATTGAAAATTTTAAATTAAAATATTTTTTAAGAAAATAATAGTCGTTGAAGTCAGGCCAACGGCCAAATTTTTTTAAAAAACAAATTCAAAAAAAAAAAAGAAAAGGTCGCCGTTGGCCATTGGCCATGAAAATTAAAAAAATATATTATAAAGTAGCGTTGACCAACAGCCGCCCTGTGACTCTGTGAGGCCTAAGGGCCTCACCTATGCAGCCAGACCTGGCTTGCTCTGTATGCTGGCCTTTGGCGTGTCCTGATTGTGGGCCGTACTAGGCCAGGCCTGACTTGAACGTTGGTCAGGCTGGGCTTGGCCTGCCAAGCCCTGTCCATTTTTCTACCACTGTCATTTGTTGAATATTAAAGCTTAATGGTATATCGGGGTATGTTATTGCAATTAACACTTTTGATAATATCCTTTTGTTTAATAAGTAATGATACTGAGTCCAAATATGAAGGCTTAATGGTATAATATGGTATGTTATTACAATTAAGGCTTTTAATAATATCCTTTTATTTAATAAGTAATATTATTTTGTCTAAATTTTATACTCAAATTTAGTGTATAAATAATGTGATAAAACTCTAATCTATTCAGTTAAATCATGTAAATCTAATACAATTTAAATGAATGGATCGGAGTATTGTTACATCATTCATTAGTCACCAGATTTCGATACCAAAATTAGACAAAGTAAAATTTGTTATATAATTAAATGATTGTCTCAACAAGATTTTTTTTTTCTTTTTGACAGATTGTCTCCATAAGATTGGTTTGATTTTTTCGTATCAACACTCGGTGAATGTGTTTTATGTATACGGTAGCCCTCGAGGATGCCGAAGTGATTCATTAAAAAAAATGAGGTGGCCGGCGATTCCTCCGATGGCCAGTCTTGGGTTGCTTCATTGCTTGTAGTCGAAGTGATTGTCAGGGGATCGTGGTGAGGTTTTCACTTTTGAAATTAACAACATCTATCATCCCACGGTTACTTCATTCGAGTTTATTTTTTGTTTGTGTATTTATTCTGTTGTAATTATTAATACTTTTCTGATTTAAAGATTAATATTGCGATCTAAATTTTAATAGCACAAATAAAAAAATAAAAAAATTATACAATCTTGCAATTTTAAATGGTTCGTCTCTGCATGCAAGTTAACGATGTAGCTGAATCCAAAAACAACGGTGAACGGTGGATCATTCTTTCTCACCAATGGAGGCCGAGGAAAACAGAGCCCTTCTGCAGGCAACTCTCGCTCTCTCTCAAATTGTTGTGTAATATGAATTGTTTAAGTAATACACTTTTTGTCTGAATGTGTTTTGGTTTGATTGTTTGATGTTTATTTACTTGTATGCAAAGGTATATAGTTGGATCGAATGTTATATTTTATGCATATATTTAGGCAAAACTCACGTGGGAAAATCTCTTTTTGGTGTTGAGTTCAGTTTTGCAATTCATTAGTTGATGGAAAATCTAGAAGTGAAGAGCAAATAAAAATAAAAATAAAAACAAAAACCTAGAAAGGAAACAAGTATTGATTCTTTAATCTAACTTTTGGGAAGTTATTGTTCTAAATGCTTGCCCTGTATGATTTATATTTGCTTCTTAATCCATTTTATTTGGTCATAAATTGGTGTGTTTAAAAATGGAATTCAATTGGGAAGAAAAGATAACTTTGATTGTATGCCACTTGAATCGCGAAATTATACTGTTTAGGTTAATATCTTTTTCCAAACTTTTGCTATCTTGTGGAAACATTGAAAAGATAGTTAATGGATGACAGGCTTGGAAATGATATGTAGGGTACAAAGCTCTCAATTATAGTTTGTTCCATAGATAGAACTGGATTTTGTATTGTAGCAAGTTATTCGAAATCTTCTAGTTGTAGTACTTGGGAGCTAAGTAATTTATTGGTGTCCAACAATGATATTGATTATAAATTCTTGAGTTGGATTAAGCTATTTTGTCGAGTTAGAAATCTTCTTGTTGCAGTACTTGAGAGCTGAGTGATCTATCCTTATCCAACAATGATATTGGTTAGAAATTCTTGAGTTGAATTAAGTTACAGAGCAGAGTTAAATCTTCTTATTGCAGTACTTGGGAGCTGGGTAATCTATCCTTGTCCAATAACAATATTGGTTATGAACTATATAAATGTGTTCAAGTCAACCATTTAGGTTGATGGGAGAAATGGGCGGGAGCAACGATGACCAAGGGCCGGCCCTGAGATTTTTGGGGTCCGAGATGAACCGTAGAAAATGAGACCCTCGATGCTCTAAATATGTTTACTTATTTTTTTTTCTCTCTAGTAAATACCTGTAAAAATCAATCAAATAAAATGAGGCATTCGAAACAATAACTTATGAATTTTTCATTTTACGAGAGTATTGAGTTTTTTTTTTTTTGAGATATAAAAGAAGATTATTTGTGACAAACGCGAGTGTTACTAGGATTCAATTCACCGACATCATTGATCTAATGTTTGTATTGTATGAATGATAAATGAGTTTCCATTAGTGGACTTTAAAAAAAAAACATGTATGGTAGACTATTTTTAAATTTATTTATAGTTGGGTTTCCATTAATGTGTTTTTTAAAAAATATAAATATGTGATCGGTGAACCATTTTTAAAACCATTAGGCCCCGTTTGTTACATGAGACTAGGATTGGGATTGGACTATGTTAGTCCTAAACCCATGTTTGGCAACCGTATGGGACTGGGATTTTATTTCCCAATAGTACTCAATAGTCCCATCAACATGGGACTAAATAAACCCACATATACTGGTGGGCTTATTAGTCCTGAGACTAATACCATATCTTTTTTTTTTCTATCTTTTATTTTCATTATTTTTTTTAATTTATAATAATTTCATACATAAGTTGTAACTTAATTTATTCTTAGATTCATTTATGTTTGTTCACTTTTTTAAAAATATTTTTTATTTAAAAATATTTTTAATAAATTATATACTATAACTTTACTTTTAATAAAAAAGTAATAATATGACACACACACACACACACACATATATATATATATATATATATATATTAATCTAATCAACAATTGTACCAAACATATGACAAATAATAATTTGTTATTCAATTTGCATTCGATTATTAAAGACCGGGATTATATCAATCCTAATTTCTCTCAATAGGATTGAAGAATCCAAATTTGTTGGACCTATTGTAGTCCCACATGTGTGTGTGTGTCTATATATATATATATATATATATATATATATATATATATATATATATTATTAAATAAACAAATTACAAAATCGAAACATATTTAAATTTTAAAAATATTTTTGAATATTATCACTTTAATAATATATAAATTAAAACATTTATTTTCTTTAAATACATATTTCAATAATTTATTATTCAATTTCAAAATATTATCAAATTTAATCCAATCTCATGTTTCACCAAACAAAACTTGATCTTAATTCAGTCCAGTCCCACGTTTTCCAAATATAGCATAGTATTAATTTAGTCCAGTCACATCCAATCCAATCCAATCCCAGTCTCATCTCAATCAAATCCAATCCCATGAAATAGTTCAATCCAATCATGCGCACCAAACGGGACCAATCCCATGAAATAGTCCAATCCAATCCCGCGCACTAAATGGGGCCTTAATGAATTATATTATACATTCATTTTTTTTAAACTATAATTTAAGACCCTTTGCAATTGGATGCCCTAGACAGTTGTTTTACTGGGCTCTCCCTAGAGCCGGGCGGCCTGCTATGACCAGAGGGTAAAGTTCGACAATAATCAAATGGAGAAACAATTCTGAGTTCTAGGTATTTTCTATCATATACTTTCAGTAATTTTTGGATTCACATAGTTCTGCGAATTTTTATTGACGATGTTTTCACATTTGTGACAATTTGTGATGATCTTTTCACATTCGTGATTGGTTTATTCTACCTGTTAATCTTTGTCTGTCACCGATCTACAACATGATGTGTTTGTAATAACTTTTCCAACAGAGCTTCTGTAAGGTAGAGTTTTAACAATAAGTTTTATGTTGTTCGGTATACAATAAAAAAAAAATCCTTTTAGACTAGAAGATTGTTTGACAATGTCTATATATAAAGTGTTTGATAGTGATGAATAACAACCAAAAAATAAAAATAAAATAAAATATGTTGTAAATGTGGCTTTCCACCATATACCCAAATGGTTTGATAATTGTGGTACACCTATTGTAAACATATCATCTTGTGAATAATTATGCCATACATATACGTGTAAATTGCAATAAACCTCTCCATCTTTACTTGTCTATAAAAAGGTCATTCTTTGTAATTTTTTAGGGTTAATATCATCTGGGTCCCTATATTATGCTGAAAGATCAATTATTAAAACAAGTTTTATTTTTTAGCAAAATTTTCCCTAACTTTTAAAAAGTATATCAAATAAATCCATCCATCTATCAAATGTTAGTCCACGTTAATGACTTGATGGTCATTTATGTCATTTCATTTATAATGAATTAAGTTGCACAAGTGCCAACACCAAATAATATATAATTTTTAACATAAACTAAACAATACAAAATAGATAATAAATTTTTAAAACAAAAGAAAAAAAAAACAAATAAAGAAAAGAAAAAAAAAATTCACAATGAAGATCTGGAAAACCCATATCCACACACCACGATCTGTTAACACCTACGCCCACTGACCCACACCCACACACCATTACCAATCTTTATCAACCAATCTTCCTCAGCCATGAACCATATCAGATGGAGCATGATTTGTTTGCTCCATCTCAGATGAGATGAAGCTCGTTGGTGAGCTCCGGAGCACAACGCAACTTCTCCACACGATCGAGAGACGGAGCAGATTGCTCCTCCGTACAACAATGCAAATCGCTCAACAGAGCAGATCTCTCCACCGTCTGTTGAAGCAGAGAGAGATGGTGAAACAGAAGAGAGAGAGATTCAGATCGCTTCACACGCTCTCCACCATCTGTTGGAGCAAAAGAGAGAGAGAGAGAGAGAGAGAGAGAGAGAGATTGACGGGGATGTGTGGTGGTCGTTATTTTTTGATTTTGGGTAGGGATTGTGTGTTTGTTTTTTATTTTCTGGGCTTATGAAGATAGTTGTTTAAAGATTTGGGGATGTTGATATTTTAGATGGAATTTGGAAAATCAAACAAGTGTCTGGAATTTGGGGAATTTTATTATGGTTGGATTGATTTTGCAGATGAACCGATGATAGTGGAGATCCAAATCTCCAATCCAATTTTTTTTTTCACTTTTTTCCTTTTTGTTTTTTGTAAAATTTCTTTTATTTTGTTTTTTAAAAGAAAATAAATCAAGGGGTAAAATAGTTATTTTATCCATTAATACGGAATACATGGGCAAAAACGATAATATACATTTTTTATAACGTGTGACCGTTAAAAAAAAAAGGTCAGAATGACCTATTTGCTATATTTTTCAAAAGTCAGGGAAAAGTTTGCTAGAAAAACAAACTCGTTTAAATAATTGCTCTTTCAGTATAACATAGGGACCCAGATGATATTAACCCATTTTTTAGAGATACACTAGAAGTCAATACAAAAGGCATATATACACTGATATGTATATCTCGTCTCTCTCTCTACTTCTTGCTTTGCTTTTAATTATTTAATTATTTAATGTTTTATATATTATTTTAATTCAATTTATAACACGTTATCAACACGATACTGTTATTTTCAGAACCTGAAGTTTCTAAATTTATTTCCAGAACCTGAAGCTTCTGAATTTATTACCATAGGAACCTGAAGTTCCTAAATTTATTTTCAGAACCCGAAGCTTCTGAATTTAGTATTACTAGAACCTGAAGCTTCTAGATTTTTATTTATCAATACCAGAACCTGTAGTTCTGAATTTCGTTTCTCGCATTTATTTACTTTTACGCAATTTACTTTCTCGTAATTTTTATTTAAATAATTTGGTCACCCATCCAAAAATCTGCAGTTTATGGATTTGTTTATCATTACTAAAATCTGAAACTTCTGAATTTATTTACTCACAAATATTTCTTTATGTATCTGAAAATTTAAATTCCTCGGATTTTTATCAAACCAGAAGTTCTAACTCGGATTCTGATTTTCAGATAACCAGAAGCTACAAAAATGTCAAAACTTGCAAGCCTGAAGTTTGCTGCACTGGAAGCATCTGGGGACAACTACATGTCTTGGGTAATTGATGCAAAATTATTGTTAAAATCAGAAAGCTTATATTACACCATTGAAGAATGGGCTGAGGCAACTGAACAAGACAAGTCCACTGCTATGGTCATTATCCGTCACCATTTACATGAAGATCTAAAAGCCCAGTACCTAACTGTCACGGAACCGAAAGTTTTGTGGCAAGAATTAAAAGACCGTTTTGATGACCAACCCGATGTTGCATTACCAAATGCCAGGTATCAGTGGCAACATTTACGTTTTCAAGACTATAGGTTAGTCTCTGAATATATCTCTGTTTTATTCAAAATTACTACACAACTGAAAATGTGTGGCCAGGAGGTAATAGAAAATGATATGTTAGGAAAAACATTTACAACATTTCATTCCTTAAACATGATATTACATCAGCAGTATCGAGAACGTCGATTCTCAAAATATTCAGAGTTAATCTCATGTCTCTTGGTTGTAGAGAAAAATAATGAGCTTTTAATGAAAAATCATGAATCACGCCCGACCGACTCTACAGTATTCCCATAAGTGAATGCTAATACTGTTGGGGGACATAACTACGGTCGTGGTCATGGTCCTTACCGTGGTCGTGGTCGTGGCCTTGGTCGGGGTCGCGGAAGAGCATATAATTATTCTAATCTGGGTGGTTATAATCAAAACATTTCCCAGAAGCAGAATGTTAATAAGGTCATGCCAGATAAAGGAAAGAATATTTAAAAGGTGCCTAAGAAAGATGATGGTGTATGTTTCAAATGTGGTTGTCATAATCATTGGTCACGTACATGCCGCTCACCCAAACATTTGGTTGAGCTTTATCAAGCATCGATAAAAGGAAAGGAAAAGGGGAAGAATCCTGAAACAAACCTTATGGAGGATTCGGATTTTGTGGATATCACCCAGTTTAATGTTTCTGATTTTCTAAAGGATCCAAATGACAATGTGACCACTTCAATTGGTGATGGAACTATCCATACTAATTAAGTCCTACTTGTAATATTTTTGTTAGCATATGAAATGCTTATGTAAATATTCCTTATATAATATATACTTTTGATCACTCCATCTAATATGCATTCTATTTTTTCTTTGTGAAGCACAACAAATATGTCTCTAAACGATGAATCGAATGATATTGAAAAGTAAGGTACATAAGATTTATGTTTAGTCTATAGTGTAACGACACATACGATTTAACGGAATCAGAAATACTTTCTGAATTTAACTTTACTTAAAGCAAATGTTAATACAATATCAGGTCCAATAGATCTGATAGAAGGCTCCGGTAGAGCCATGATATTATTACCAAACATTAATAAATTATGTATCAATGATGCTTTATATTCAAATAGATCCAGAAGAAATCTACTAAGTTTTAAGGATATACGGTGTAATGGATTTCACATAGAAACCATAGATGATGAGAATATCAAATATTTGTGTATTACTTCCCATAATTTAGGCCAAAAACTCATTCTGGAAAAGCTACGTGCTTTTTCATCTGGATTATATTACATTCTTATAAGAGGTGTAGAGGTTTATGCAGTTATGAACCAGAAGTTCTCAGACCCAAAAACATTTATGCTCTGGCATGACTGCTTGGTCATCTAGGATCTACAATGATACGAAGAATCATTGAAAATTCTCATGGCCATCCATTAAAGAACTAGAAGATTCTTTTATCCCATGAAAATTTATGTACTGCATGTTCACAAGGGAAATTAGTAATAAAACTATCCCAATCTAAGGTTGGTTTTGAATCCCCGTCATTCCTACAAAGGATTCAAGGGGACATATACGGACCTATTGATCCATCAAGTGGACCATTTCGATATTTTATGGTCCTAGTTGATGCATCCATCTGATGGTCACACTTTTGTTTATTATCAACAAGCAATGTTGCTTTTACAAGATTACTTGCACAGATTATAAGGCTTCGGGCACATTTTCCCGATCATCCGATAAATCAATACGCCTTGGTAATGCTAGTGAATTTACTTCAAAGACGTTTGATGAATATTTTAGATCAATTGAGATTGATGTTGAACATTCAGTTCCACATGTTCATACTCATAATGGATTAACAGAATCACTTATCAAGCGTCTCTAGGTAATTGTAAAAACTTTATTGTTGCTAACACAATTACCAATTTCTGTTTGGGGACATGCTCTATATTACATGTTGCTGCATTAATTCGTCTTCGTCCATCTGTTTATCATCAATATTCACCAGTACAACTTGTATTTGGCCATCAACCAGATATTTCTCATCTGCGTACTTTTGGCTGTGCAATATATGTCCCAATTGTACCTACACATAGAACTAAAATAGGACCCCAACGGCGTTTGGGAATATATGTGGGTCTAGATTCATCATAAAATATTAGATATCTGGAACCTTTAACTGGTGATCTTTTTACCGCACGATTTGCTGATTGTCATTTTGATGAGAGAAATTTCCCATCATTAGGAAAAACTTCTCTTGAAGAGAAGCGTGAATTTTTTTGGAAAGTTCCAAGTCTAATTCATCTTAACCCATACACATCTCAATGTGAGAATGAAGACCGTAAGATAGTCCATCTTCAAACAATAGTAAATCAGTTAC
This sequence comes from Dipteronia dyeriana, assembly GCA_032871835.1. NCBI lineage: Eukaryota > Viridiplantae > Streptophyta > Magnoliopsida > Sapindales > Sapindaceae > Dipteronia > Dipteronia dyeriana. The sequence goes on along the minus strand of CM065301.1, from coordinate 78,551,197 downwards.
CAGATGCGTTTACTGATACTACTAAGGTAACAAAATCATACATCCTGGCCGTTAATGTACCGGTATGGGTTATTGTTCCAAAAGAACGTTCTAAACAAATGATAGAAAAAGATTTATCTACTGCATGCCAAAAGCGTGGTAGGCTACTTGGTTCAAAAGATATTGTTCCTCAGAAAAGGAAAAGAAATTACCAGGAACATGTTTCTAAGATTACAAATAAATCCATTTTCTCAAAATCAACTCCATAAGAATTAGATGTCCCTAAAAGGACACAAGTCACTAAAGTGACAGAAACCCTTGCAGGGGAAGGAATCCATGAAGAGATTCAAAAACATAGAAATGAGGAAATTTCTATAAATTATACAAGAGAAATGTAGAATCGTGAGGAAACAGTCATCGATGATATATTTTCATATACAGTGCCCATTGAAATTATAAATGATGATTATGAGCCTCATAGTGTTGATGATTGTAGGCAAAGGTCTGATCGACCTAAATAGAAAAAAGCAAATTCAAACTGAATTGAATTCATTAGCCAAGCGTAAAGTATTTGGATCAAAAATCCAGACGCCTAAAGACATCAACCCTGTTGGATACAAATGGGTCTTTGTATGAAAACGTAATGAGAAAAATGAGATTGTATGATATAAGGCACGACTCGTAGCACAAAGTTTCTCACAGAGACTGGGTATTGATTTTGATAATACATATTCACCAGTGATTGATACAATTACATTTCGTTTTCTGATAAGTTTGGCTGTCTTGGAAAGACTTGAAATGCGTCTTATGGATGTCGTAACTGCTTGTTTATCGACTCAGATATTTATATGAGAATCCCTGAAGGATTTAGAATGTCGGAAGCATATAACTCAAGACCTCGCAATTTATACTCAATTAAATTACAAAGATCTTTATATGGATTAAAGCAATCTGGGCGCACGTGGTATAACCGCCTCAGTGAATATCTGATTAAAGAAGGATATATTAATAATCATATATGCCCATGTGTTTTCATAAAGAAATTAGAATCTGGATTTACTATCATAGCAGGTTATGTTGATGATATGAATTAATTGTAACTTCAGAAGAGCTCCTGAAAACTGCTGAATATTTGAAAAAGGAATTTGAAATGAAAGACCTGGGAAAGACAAAATATTGTCCCGGTCTAGAGATTGAACATAAATCAAATGGAATACTTATCCATCAATCAGCTTATGTTGAAAAGATCCCGAAAAGATTCAATATGGATAATGCTCAGCCATTAAGTACTCATATGGTTGTTAGAACTCTTGATCGTAAGAAAGATCCATTCCGACAACTTGAAGATAGTGAAAAGATATTTGGTCCTGAAGTACCATATCTTAATGCAATTGGTGCTTTGTTGTATCTAGCTAAATGTACTAGACCAGACATTGCATTTTCAGTAAATTTGCTAGCTAGATTTAGTTCAACACCAACTCAAAGGCACTAGAATGGGATTAAACATCTTTTTCGTTACCTTTGTGGCATGAAAGATTTAGGATTAATTTATTCGAAATATGAAAAAAATTCAGGTTTACTTGGTTATGCTGATTCTGGATATCTATATGATCCTCATAAAGCTCGTTCACAAACGGGATATGTTTTTACATATAATGACACAACAATCTCCTGGCGCTCCACAAAGCAAACTATTGTTGCTACATTCTCTAATCATTCGGAGATCCTTGTACTTCATGAAACAAGTCGAGAATGTGTTTGGCTAAGGTCAGTTATTCATCATATTCAAAAAACATATGGATTCTCATTATCTAGAAAAATGCTGACACCGATATTTGAAGATAATATGACTTGTATTGCTCAAGTTAGAGGAGGATATATCAAAGGAGATAGAATCAAACATATTTCTCCATGAACTTCAACAAAACCAATAGATCGATGTTAAACAAATTCAGTCTACAGATAATCTTACAAATTTGTTTACTAAGACATTGCCTACATCAACTTTTGAGAAATTGGTATATGAAATTGGCATGCGTCGGCTCTGTAAATTACAGGATTGATATTGAAGTTTTGTTTAGAGGGAACACTCAATCAGGGAGCAAAATTTAAATGGACATACTGTACTCTTTTTCCTTTACCGGATTTTGTCCCACTGGGTTTTACCGGAAAGGTTTTAATGAGACAGTTCTGAACACGTCCGATATAACTTGATCCAGGAGATCATTATATATATTTGGCTAAGGTTTTTATCCCACTGGGTTTTTCCTAATAAATTAAAATATAAGTGGTGGAAATCCAATGGGGAGTGTTGTAAACATGGCTTCTCACCACATACCTAAATGGGTTGATAATTGTGGTACACCTATTGTACACATGTCATCTTGTGAATAACTATGCCATGCATATATGTGTAAATTGCAATAAAACCCTCCATCTTTACTTGCCTATAAAAAGGCCATCATTTGTAATTTTTTGGAGATGTACTAGAAGTCAATACAAAAGGCATATATACACTGATATGTATATCTCGCCTCTCTCTCTACTTCTTGCTTTGCTCTTAATTATTTTATTATTTAATGTTTTATATGTTATTTCAATTGAATTTATAACAATAATATTTTTTAGTATAATAGGTAATGAAATATCTAATATATTATGAGGGCATTTGATTAATTTATTATTTTTTTTATAAAAAAAATGTCAAGATGAACTTCTCATAGAATTCAAATTTTTAGTTTTTCTCGTAATTTTGTTTCCTAATATTAACAAAGCTCTTCTTGAATGGATGCCAAACAACCAAAAAAATTGTAAAAGAGCTTTCGATATTAAAAAAGGTTTTGGCTAGTACAGAAGCCATATCAAACATCCGTTTGGATGATCTTTTTCAAGTAGATCTTATAGAAGTAGAGTTTAAGTATAGCATTTAAAGAGAAGTTGTTAGTCGTTTGATTGTCAAATAAAAAAACTCTTTTAAACGATATGATTATATTAGACATTTTATTGTTTTTTAAAAAAGCTCAACTTTGACATCCCTATTCAATATTGTAGCATCACTTACCATTTAGATAATATAGCATGTTATAGATGTCTTTTCAATTTGAGTTGTTCACATCGCTCATCTTAGAACTCTAAAGGCTTTTGGTTTGTCTTCGCTTCACATACTTATAATGAAAAAAGAAGTAATAAACCTTATGTTGCTAGATTACTAGGGAAATCTTGTGGTTGTAGCGGATTTCTAGAACGAACAACTGCTCTTTTTAGGTGGGCTACAGGAGAGCGACTTGACTGGTCTTGCAGTTAGAGATGTAGTTCCCGTATTCCTTTCTTAGAACTAATTTGTAAGGGGTTAGTATAAGTTTATGGATGATGTATTTCATTATCAAAAAAGGATTCTTTAAGCACAAACCTTATATCAGCTCCACTCGGCCAAGGAAGTACGGATCAGATATAGCTACAGCTGGCCTAGAGGAAACGTTCATGTCCGATTTGGAAGGGTCGGGGGATCCTATCCCAATTTTTCTTTTGCTAGGCCTATATGGGATAAGTATTGAAACTATGTGAAACTAGTAGGAAAACATTGATACGTTTGAGTGAATGATTGATGAAGAAAGAAAATCCATCTCCTATACGTACAAGACTTTCTTGTTCCATATAAATATTATTTCTTTTTTTGCACAAGCCTTCTTGTAAAGAGAAATCATTTTCCTTCAAGCACAAGAACTTCCAAGAGAATTACTTTCATTTTCCATTTTACACATGCTTATTGTAAGTTCCTCATTTATTGATTGACTTATTTCGGTTGACAAACCACAATTAGGGATTAGCATGTAAGGGTAGATTAGGCCTTATTGCTTATGATCAAGCTTCAATGACATCATCACACTCAAGAGCACTTTAAAGGTATATCGTTTAACTCTTTGAAGAGATTTAGTTGCACACACACATACTCCATTCTCATTCTTACATGTTCATTTTACATTATGCCTTAGTGCCCTTTTTTGTGTGTGCTTGGTGTGTTGGGTTTTCTCTTTGAAATCCCTTGACAGTGCACTGCACGGGTCAATGCAGGCTACATGCACAACACTTGTGCACTAAGGTCTGGACTCTTCTGTCTAGTGTTTTACAAGCCAATTACCTGGCATGTCCGCTGGTGTGCGCGGGTAGGCACCCGCGCACCAACCTGCACACTTCCCTGGTCTCCAGTTGTTGAGTCTCGGGTGCACGGGCACAACCGCGGGTAGTGCGTGGGTTTTACCCAAGCATTGCACGTTTATAGGCACATTTTTATCTAAAACAACATTATTTTGTTTTGCCCTATATATTTATGTTTATATGTCATCTTCCTCCCCATCGAGAGCTAGAGCTCCAAAATTCATTCCCTAGAGAGAGAAATTGACTCCATGAGAGAGAGAGCTCCCAAGAACACATCTTTACTCAACCAAACATCTTTCCATGAGCATCTAGCATCCTCCTAGCATCATCCAAGTATGAGTCTTCTTGTTTTCTTTGACTAGGTAATCTCTACATGTCTTAGAGTCTCTTGTTCTATTCTTATGACATGTTTGCCTAAATGTTTGCCTAGGTTTAGCATTTATTTGTTGATTAAATGCATGTCTTTTTTCTTAATGTTGTTTCTAACATATTTGAGACATTGATTGTTGGTTGAGTTTAGATTATCATTGATAACTAGCATTTAGGACTATTTTACCCTCTAGTTAAATCTATATGCTTTGCATTTAGATATTGTTGATTAGGTCTAATTGATTGCATTTGTTAATTGTATTTATTGTCCTTGCCATTTTGTTTGACAACTTGTGTTGATATGGCTTTGTTTGATGACTAAGTTTAGACTTGCATATCTATATCTAGTTAGGTCTTTGTGTGCATTCACTTGGGTATATTGATATCTAGAATTGTTGTTTGAATGCCATCATTAAATTGCTAGATAAGCTTAAATGTGTTGACCTAGCATTTTTACATATTGAATATTTTCATATATTCACATAGGTTGCATATTCTCTTCATGGTTGTGTGGCTAAGTGTTTAATGCACAAGCTTGTTGGTCCAAGATCACTATTACAGGCCCGTTAGGTAGAGTGAAAGGGTTAGTAACTTGTGTGTTACATAATAAATCTTTAATATATATATTTTTTAGATTTTTTCCAACTTATCTATCTAAGGAAACACAATCTCCTAAAAAACTTGGATGAGAATGTTATGATCTCTATGACCTCATCCTTCGATAGTTATTATACAATATTAACACAGTTGCTTTTGTTGCTTCTGTTTGTGGAGAAAAATTTACCACCGTTGAGATTTGAATCTAGGAGGCTCTATAGTTGTCACATTTTAAATATCGTTCCAAGAATTAGTATAGTGAATGACTAACATTCACTTGCCATTTTCTTGACCATACATGCTCATTGATTATTTGCCTAGGATGAGAATTACTTTGCACTCATAAAAGTGCTAACTATTAAGGTATCAACTTTGTCTACACTTATCATGCCTACACTTATCATGTCTACAAGTGTTACGGCATATAGAGTCTTTCATAGTCTGTTTGCATTCATCGTATTCTTTCAGTTTCCCAACTTACCCCTTAATAGTTGAATAAAATTTAAGCAACACATGTCATGATAGTAATAGTTGGTGTACTTCTTCAAATGGATATGAATTTTGTTTACAGTGCCTTGATGATCTATTTTAGCTTTTGTGGGGAGTTATTCTAGATTAGAAAAATTTGCTACATACGACGGCCAATAAGTTTTAACTTGATAAAGCTCTTCTCTGGCACTTTTAATATTTTTAGATGCTGTGATTTTCTATTAAATGATTTCATATTAGGACATTTGCATTAATTAATGTAATCGATATGAGTTTTTTTCCTCCTCTAAAGTGGATATAAAATGATGTATGAAATGAGTATTGTTGCTTATTGCACTGTTATTGTATTTGCCTTACCCTTTCTCTTCTTCTCAACAATACCCCTGTTAGAGCTCTCTTTTTCAACCTCAATAATGAATTACTTTTTGGCTGCTGATAGAGAAAAATCAAAGAATTAAGCACACACTTATCCTTACGCCTAATGCAAGAGAGTGATCTCTAACTACGAAGCTCTTAGGGGCCGCATATTAAGGTTCATAATGCTTAGATGACTAGATCAAGAATGAAAATGAATCATCCTAACCCTTTCAGTAGTTCCATCCACACCCAAACAACCGGCAGTAAAATTCTTCGAGGTGACCTCAAAAAAATCTAACCATTTCTAAAAGGTCCTACCTAATGAGAATAATCAACCTAAAAGCAGAAGCTTGCCTAATAAAAGAACCATGATGTGTTATACAATAGAGCATTACTCGACCTTCATTCCTTCTCACGATGTCTTTCATGATGATGATCAAGTTGAAGTTAACCATAACAGATGGTTAGAGTTTGGTCAAAGAATAGTTAGTTAAATAATCAAATCAATTAGTGGTTAATTAACAGAATGCTGATGTAAGAGTTTGTTAGAGTTTGTTGAGAAATTTCTCAAGTTGATTAAGGTAACACGTTTTGTATTTGCAATCATTGATATATATATATATATACCAGACTCTGTAACAGTTTTCACTAACAATCTTCAATAACGAACTCTCTGAAAAATCATCTCCATTAAAGGAGCTTTATCAAACTTAGTTTTCCTTTTACTTCTATGTGAGGTCTTTTATCAGACACTTCATAGTTTACATCAAACACTTTCAATCTTCTCAATCATTTTATGGTATCAGAGCCGTATCTGACTGACGTCAATGGCCACTCAATCTTCCTCTGAAAGTCGATCTCTAATGGTGTCGCAAGTTTTGATCCAGAATCAAAATGAAGATCACTTGATAGTATCAAAATCAAAGGAGTCCGCATCAGTTTCAAAGTGTATGAACTTCAATCTTCTGCTAAGGCTAGGCAAAGATAATCACATCTACTAGAAGGCATAGATATTAGCTGCAATTCAAGCTTTAGACCTAGAGAATTAAGTGTGGTTTAAATCAGCCTTCAATCAAGTTTATTCCAGTTCAAGTTGTTAATGAATCTGGTGAAACTATTATTGAAAAAAAAATTGAGTCAGGAGTATAACAATTGGAAACGAATTGAAAAATTGCTTATAAGTTGGATTTATTCAACAATCAGTGAAGGAACTATAGGACAAGTTATAGGGTGTCAAACTTTGTTTGAGGTTTGGAGTTGGCTTGAGAGACTTTATTCTCAATATTCCATAGTTAAAACTGTTTCACTTAGACAACAACTTCAAGGTGTTAAAAAAGGATCATATTCTGTGAATGACTTTGTGTTGAAGATAAAGAACATATGTGATGCGTTGGTGGCTGCTGGAGAAGAGATATAAGAGAGAGATCTGGTTACAAGCTTGATAAATGGTGTAGGACATAAGTATGATCCTATTGTAGTAGTAATCACTACTTAAAGGCTTATTAGTTTAAAAGATGCACAATTTATATTAGTGATGCTTGAGCAGAGAATTAGTTTGGAAGATGCACAATTTATATTAATGATGCATGAGCATAGAATTGAGCACCTTAATTCATCAAATCAATTTGATGTTGGTCAAGCATGGAAACAATCAAGGTAATAGAGGAGGCTATCGTGGTAGAGGAAGGAACAATCGCTTTGATGGTCGATCAAATAGAAGAATTCACTGCCAAGTATGCAATAAACTAGGCCATGGTACACTGAAGTGCTATCACCGATTTGTTCAAGTCTTTCGAGGCCTGTACAACAACAACAACATCAATATCAGAATAAGGTGTTTTACAATCAACATCAGCATCAAAATCAATCATTTTTCAGTCGACGATAGCCATAAAATTTCAATGGACAGATATTCACTGGATTATCACCTCAAAACTATGTGAACCAAAGTGCTTCAAATCATCAAGCCAACTATCATCAGGCTTTTTCTTTCCTTACAACCCCTAAAATAGTTATAGATTCTGCTTGTTATGTAGACAGTGGAGCAACAAATCACATAACATCATATTTAAGCAATCTATCCATGAAGAGCAATTATAGAGGTAATGACA